>CM057457.1:494754500-496166000 GCA_016271365.2 Neoceratodus forsteri
TCCCCCCTCCCTCCCCTTCCCCCAACTCTTAATTATATGCCCTGATAAATCTGATTGACAGGAGCTAAACACAGGGTATAGTAAGAGGTGTGAAGTAGGAGGGGCATAAGGGGGAAGAAGCCCACCCTCAGCACAAGTGTTTTGACTCATTTATTTATTTATTGGTTTCTTTTTCCTTAAAAGAAAAATATCTGAGGATCAGGTTCAGGATTTTTAGTACTGTAAATTAATAAAAAGAGAACTAAGAGAGTTTCAGTAGCAGACAAGTAGTGGAATTGCAGTATAATGTGGGGAGTGGTGCAATGCAGTGGTTGTTGGGCAGCCATATTCAGGCAGACCTTCTGGACACTGAGGTGCTGCCCTATCTGCATGCATCTCTCTGGACTATGGGATGAGGTAACCAGACTCAGAGTGGAAGTAAACTAGGTCAGAGTACCATCACCCCTATCCAGGGACCACCCAGTCCAATGCAGCTGCCTCAAGGATGCCGAGAACGAGGAGCACTTGGATGACAGTGGGCTCAGGGAGGGTTAGAGAGTCAGGCAGAGGCACATCCCAGATCCTATTCTCTCAAGAACTCATATGCCACACTGGCAAATGAGGACAACCAAATAGAGGTACCAAGAGAAGTGGAAGGAAAGGATGGAGGTTAGCCAAGGAGGTGACTCAGCGGGAAAGCAGTGGACCCCAGAGGAGGAGGAAGGAATCCTGGTAGGACTCCATCATAAGAGGATACAGTTAGGAACACAGGAGGGAGGACAGGGAGGTGAGGTGCTACCAGGTGCCACGGCATGGAGGATGGAAGGAAGATCCTGGGGATCACTGGGAAGGCAAGACAGGAGGGTGAGCTGGATGTCATTATCCACCTAGGTACTAATGACTTGGCAAATAGGGAGCCAAAGGAAGTTCAGGAAGAGTTTAGGAAACTGGGAGGGGTCTAGCAAGTAGCTACTTCTGTCACTTTCTGAAGTACTACCTGTGAGAGGCAAGGAGAGCATAGTAGTGCATGCACTAGAACTTTAACTCATGGTTGAAGAACTGGTGCTGTGAGGAAGGGTTTGGATTCATTGGTGACTGGGGACCCACCTGGAGGGATGGAGGTTTGTTCAAGCCTGACAGCCTGCATCCATCCTGGAGGGGAATCCAAGCACTCAATGATAAGTTTAAATGCTACATTGACAAGCATTTAAATGAGCAAAATGGGGTACCTACTTGCTCACCTCCCACAGCTAGCAGTGGAACCAGTGAACCAGAGGAGGGGCTATCTCTGCAAAGCAGTGTGCAAAAGATGGAGATTAGTGTCCATAAGGTGGATAAGCAGAAAAGGGGCAAAATTCAGCAGAAGGGAAGACAGCAAGGAGAACCAGGGATAAATGACAACCAAGGAAGGGGCTGGGTAGAACAGTGAAGCAATCTAGGAGGTCAAATCATGGAAAGCCATGTGTGCAAATACCAGGAGCTTAGCAACAAGAAGGAAGATCTGGAGGTTGTCATGGTACAGTCAGACCTGGACATTGTGGCCATCACTGAAACCGGTGTAATGATAACTATGACTGGGAGATGGCCATACCTGGCTACAACATATTCAGAAGAGACAGAGAGGCAGAAAGGGAGGGAGGAGTGGCACTGTATGTGAAAAATGACATAGGCCACAGAGATCCAGGAGGAACAAAATGGGGAGAGATACTGTGGGTTAAGCTAGAAAGGAAAATGGGCCAGCCATCCACACAGGTGTGGTCTATAGACCACCAGCCCAGGAGGAAGAAACAGATAGGAGTTGATGCTAGCCATCCAAAGGATGGCAGACAAGGGTGAGGTAGTACTGGTTGGAGACTTCAATATTCCAGACATGGACTGGAGCATCCCAGCAGCAGCATCAACTAGGAGCAGATTTATCCTGGACTCCCTTCAGGGTGCCTTCATCAAGCAACTGGTCATGGAACCAACTCAGCAGAAGGCAATACTAGACCTTATGCTCACAAACAGGGACAGTGTGATGGGGTAACAGTGGGAGAGCACCTGGGTAACAGTGACCACCAGTCATTGTGGTTTGAAATCACAGAAGAGCAGAACCAAACCACACAAAAACACGTATCCTGGATTTTAGGGGGCAGACTTTGGGAAAATGGGAGATACTTGAAAGAGGCATTAAGGGAATGGGACAGGAATCAGGGTTGAGGAACAGTGGGCGTATTTAAAATGGGGATTATAAGAACAACAGAATTATGCATTAAACAGGTTAGCAAGAGGAAAAGGAAGAGGAGACCATTATGGTTTTCCAAAGAGGTAGCAAAGAAAGTGAAAGCCAAAAAGATTGCATTCAGGCAATACAAAAAGACACAGCAGAAGGGATAGGGAGAAGTACCAGGAGAAACAAAGGGAGGCAGGGGAGTCAGTAAGGAAGCCAAAGCTCAGACAGAACACATTGCAAAATCAGTGGTTAAAGGGGACAAAACATTTCAGGTACATAAGTGAAAAAGAAAGACAAAGGGAGGGATAGTGTGACTGAAGGGGAGGATGGGAGTCGCGTGGAGGATGACAACAGTAAAGCTGACATATTGAACAGGTATTTCTGCTCAGTCTTTACTGAGGAAGAGGGGTATGCTGGGTCTTAAGGAGTACAAGGTGAGAATGGTGCAGAATGGACACAGTCCTTTACACGAGAAAGGGTCCTGAAGGGAAACTGGAAGTACAAGAGTTGACAAACAATGGGGCCAGATAGGGTGCACCCCAGGTCCTTAAAGAACTAAGAGAGGTGGTGGCTGAACCTCTGGCTATCCTGTTTAGCCAATCACTGGAAACAGGGGAGGTACCCAAAGACTGGAGGACAGCAGATGTAGTCCCCTTATACAAAAGTGGGAACAAAGAGGAAGCAGGAACTACAGACCAGTCAGCCCACCTCGGTAGTGGGAAAGATCATGGAAGCACTACTGAAGGAGAGATTGGTGGAACATCTGGTTGTCAATGGACTATAGGACCCAAGGCAGCATGGTTTCACCAGGAGAGGTCATGTCAGACCAACCTCATTGAATTTTTGACTGGGTGACTAGGGAGGTGGATCGGGGAGGGCAGTGGATATGGCCTATCTGGACTTCAGCAAGGCCTTTGATACTGTGCCACATAGAAGACTATTACACAAACTGGGGAATATGGGTGTGGGCAGGACAGTAGAGTGGTGGGTAGGTAACTGGCTGGGTGGCAGGACCAAGAGGGTGGTGGTAAATGGCTGTCACTCCACAGAGGGAAGAATGACCAGTGGGGTACCACAGGGATCAGTGCTGGGACCGGTCCTATTCAACATCTTCATCAGTGACATTGTGCAGGATCTAGAAGGCAGAATTTCACTGTTCACTAATGACACAAAGCTCTGTAACAGAGTAGACACACCAGAGGGTGTAGACAGAATGAGAAGGAACCTGCAGAAACTTGAAGAATGGTCAAGGGTTTGGCAGTTGAAATCAATGCAAAGAAGTGCAAGATAATGCATATGAGGCACAAAAACCTGGCACAATATATCAGTTGGGGTGAGGATATAGCATGCACCAAGCAGGAAAGAGATCTTGGGGTTGTCATCTCTGATGACCTCAAGGTAGGGAAACAGTGTGACAAGGCATCAGGTAAAGCAAATAGGATGCTGGGATGTATAGGCAGGGGCATCACCAGCAGGAAAAGGGAGGTCATAATTCTGCTGTTCAAGACACTAGTGAGGCCCCACCTGGAGTACAGTGTACAGTTCTGGAGACCATACCTACATAAGGACATAGACAGGGTAGAGAAGGTTCAGAGGAGGGCAACAAAGATGGTGCATGGATTGTATCACAAGTCCTATGAAGACAGATTGAAGGAACTGAACATGTACTCCCTGGAGGAGAGGAGGGAGAGAGGGGATATGATAGAGACATACAAGTATCTTACAGGGAGAAACAGGGTGCAGGAAAACACTATGTTTATGCAACAAAGATGCTCCAGGACTAGAGGGCATGGGATGAAGTTGGAAGGAGGACGATTCAGAGGAAACATGAGAAAGAATTTTCTTCACAGAACGGGTGGCGGACAAGTGGAACACCCTGCCAGAGGAAGTGGTGGGGGCTGAAACAATCATGTGATTTAAGAATGCATGGGATAGACATAAAGGAATTCTATAGGTCAGGGGTAAGGGGAAACAGACTTCTAGGAAAACAAACTGAACTTACAAGCTCAAATGGGCAGACTGGGTGGGCCATAGGCCCTTATCTGCTGACACTATCTATGTATTCCTTAATACTCAGTCAACATTTAATACATAAATACCACAGCCCAATAAGGGGCCCACTTTGCCTACTTAGCAATAGCAAAAATAGAGCACCGGCCCCATGGCTCAGGCAGGACTCAAGCAAGAGAACCCACAGTCCCCTCCCTTCTTAGTAAATTGACTGGGTCAGCAAGCTGGCAGCTCTTAAAGAGACCACTAGAGGCATTCTAGTAAACCCCCATTTATAAGGGGGTTACACTTAGGAAAATGAGAATGTGCACCAAGCAGCAGCCATAGTTTAATTTTTGAATCTCATTCTTGCCATGCTGTCTCAGAGGTGGTAGAACATGTTGAAATGCATTGCCTGTAAATAAAGGAGATGAGTGAGGCACCACTATTCAGTGCATCTTGATTCTTTACATTGCACAGATAGTTGAATTTAGGTAATGTTATTCACAAACTGGTATGGAAATTCTTCATGTTCTTGTGCCCCCCACCACCCAAAAAAAAATGTATACAGCAATACAAATTCTGCACACAACAAATTAACGGTGATCTAGTGCAACCACCCTCACACCACCTCACAACACTTACTACAACTGAACCCTGAAGGAGGTGCAGGCTGCATATCATCCTCTTCTCACCACCACCACGAGCTGATGACTGACTGTCAGTGAGTAGGAATGTACACTCCATTAACCATATAGTGAACTTCAACAGTACACATGCAGAGCACAGTCACCAGAGGTGTTGGTGATGGGGCAATGTGTCAAGGTGATGGCATGGGGTTTCGTGGAAGGTGGTGGGCACATTGTGCATGATAGCAGGTGGTTCAGTCAAGTAGACCACTGAGCATGTGCTTTTTTGGGGGGTATATATGGCGCATGAACTGGCAGCCTTGGACGTAGGGGACGGTGATCTCAAAGAAGTAAAAGTCAGCATCGTGGAAAGGGAACATGTATTTATAATAAACATCTGTGTCACAAACATCAGCAAGGAGCAGAACACTATAGTGTGGTTGGAGACACTGGACATTGAGGAGAGTGATTGCATATCACTATTAGTACGCACTAAATCAGGGTGCTGAAATGTGGGATTTATTACATCAAGGAAACAAGACTCTGAGGAGGGAGATGGCATACATACAAAAATTAAGTGCTGCATTAGGGAACATGACATAGGAGTGCATTACAAAAAGTATAAATGGGCTGTGTTACAAGGCAGTGTTACAACAAATGTGTGTCTCATCATCGGTGCACTTGTAGACACCTAAAGCTCATGGGGTGCTCACTGACACACTGATAACTAATAAATACAATGTGTGTAGGGTTGCCACCTGTCAGGTTTTTTACCTGGTGATCAGGTTTTCAGGGTCCCTATCAGGTAATCCGGTTTTGCTCTGTGCTGGTCAGGTTTTTGAGCCATTTTGAGTGCTCATATACTTTTGAAACAAATGTTGTCATATTATCCATTGTTTCAGCTGCATGTCCAGCTTACAAAACAAGTTCTGTTGTCAGTATAGCCCTTTGTTTTTGAAAGCAGTCGGCCTGAGAGGTGTAAAGTATGGCCTTTAACACCATTAGCACTTATTTAACCTAATATTTTCCACTACATCGTAAAGTGGCATAGCAGCACAGCTTCCCCCATGTAACAGTAACAGAGCCAGTTGTCTTCCACTTTCATTTGCTGGTAATCATTTTCATCTCTAACACAATTTAGGCATTTTTAAATGTTTGAAATTATTTTTTTTCCTCAAGAAAAAAGTATGGTCACTTCTTTAGCTTTGAAATAGTACTGTGGACATGAACTAGAATGGAGCCAGAAAAAGATATAAAGTACACATTACAGGAAACAATTTCTTATGTATTATTATATACCATGTATACTGTTGTGTGTTATTTACAGTATTTCCCTTGTCTCCCCCCCAGATCATATCTGTAAATATTTCTTTTATCTCTGTATGTTTATTTGGTAAACCAATGTCAAATAAATGCATAAGTAAATGAATGACTAGGAAGAACCTAGGAAAGTAACTTTAACAGGTACAGTACGGTATCTTAATATTTTTGTTGAACTGCTGCTTGAAGTGTTGTCTTTTTATTGATATAGCAAATGGTGTTCTAGAAGGAACACTGCATGACTGAGTCATGAAAAGGGGTGGGGCTAGGGGCGGAGCTTAGGATCCAGTTTTTGCCCCATCCAAAGGTGGCAACCCTAGATGTGTGAAAAGTGCAGCAGGCTACAGTACAACAGAAATGATAAATAAAGCAATACATAATAGGTTTCTTTGTGCATTAGATCATTTGTAATTACCAATTTTTCTAGCCATTCTGAGGTGAAATTGCAGGACTTTGGGGAAGCTTGTAGGCAGGATGACACTAGCTGTCATGCACAAGGAGAATGGGACAGAAATGGGGAAGTAAATATAAAAGGACTGTAGGAGGAAGGAAGTAGGATCAAATTACTGATAGTGGCTGCACACCTCCCCCACCTGCTTTAGACATTGTTAGAAGTGCAGGCAGAGCCAAGGGCAGGTTCTTATCAAACCAAAGGCAGGGTCTCACACAGCAGAGAATGGCAAAGTTATATTTGGATTTCTTACAAAAGTACAAGGAAGAAAAACAAACAAATGGTTGTGTCTTGATGGATGAAATATGGTGCACCACAGAGCCTAAATTCAGAATGGTGAGTGAGATTACAGATTCTTAGAAAAATCTGACAGTGCAGCTTTAAGGATTACCATAAACAGGAACCCTTCTCCCACCCCGCTGTACAGCACCTCATGAATGACATGGTGTAACATTTCACACACCAGAAGTGAAGTTTAGTCTCTCTCTGAGAGCAGTTAAGAGGCAGAAGCACAGTTGGCTGAGCTGTAAAGGGAATTTTCTGAGGCTGTCCATTACTCTTTTCATCCAGAGACTTCTAAACTGTGAAGAACTACATTTGTTCACATTTCTAAATGGTGTGGTTTCATATTGTTAGGAGGTTGTGTTGAGAACTGAAGCACAGGACCATGAAGCTGGAGGTAAGAAGTATTGCATAAGTTTGTGCTTTAAAAAAGGAATAACACAAACTGGGCACATGGGGTTAGTTTTATTTATTTATTTATTTATATTGCAATCAGTTTACAACCTTTGAGCGAGGGGCTCATTTCCAAAGGTACCTCATCAACAATGGTAGATAATACAGATAATACAGGAAGCAGGGTACATACAAAAGAAGAGCATGAGTATAAACAGGCACGCATAAATGGCAACATGGCTACAGCAAACATTGGTAGTGTAATACAGAGCAAACTCTGGTATAATCGACAACAGGGGGATTACATGGTTTAGCAGCATAACGGTATGTCATTGTAGAATGATAACAGCCAAACAGGTCTACTATGTCAGATTACAAGGAACGTAGGGCATGAGATAGGAACAGTACAGGTAAATCGATAAAGCAGTCAAACAGGTCACATGATAACAGATTACAAGAAGCGTAGGGCATGAGACGGGAGTAGTACAGACGGAGGTATGATCCGTACGGAACAGGGTAGAATATAAGTTAAGCATAAGCAGCATAAGGAATGCCACATGGATCGTTCTAGTCAGTAGAGATACAGTAGGCAGCGGGATCGTGGCAGTAGTGTAGTAGTTAGAAATTAGGAAGTGAGGAGATGGAGCTGCCCAGAGGGCATTGTCAGCACAGAGTGGGGTTTGAGCATCCGTTAGGCACAGGAGCAGCAACGCTTGCTGAATAGCTCACTTTTGAGCACATTTTTGAAAGTGGAGATGGTGGGGATTTCAGTGATGGCCCGAGAAAGAGTGTTGTACCAAGCAGGGGCTCTATAGCAGAAAGATCTCTGTCCAAGTGAGTTCCTAGCACGAGGAACCAGGAAGGTGGCTTTGCAGGAGGTCCGGGTGCTGGGCTGGGAGGAGGGAGGAAGTCAGCCTGGGAGGAGAAAGTCCTACTAAGGTTTTTTTTGAGATGAGGCACGTTTGGTATAGCAGGCGTTCGTCGAGGTCAAGCATTGTTGCAAGGTCATAGAGTTGGCAGGTATGAGTGAGCCTGGGGGCCCCAGTGATTAGCCTGCATGCCTTATTTAGGAGGAGGTGGATTTTGTTGAGGCCGCCATGTTGGCACACTGAGACAGGTAGCCCATAGTCCACCAGTGATAGAATGGAGGATGTAACTGCAAGCCAGAGGGCATCAGGGGAGACAGTTTTGTGAGCGGTACAGGATGCAAGTCATTATATTGGTTACAGAAGCGAAAGGCTCGATGTGGGTATGGTAGGAGAGGGCTGAGCTAAATAAGATCCCTAGATACTTATAGGATTGGACTTGCTCCAGTTGTAGTTTAGAGCTGGAAAGGATACGGAGAGGGGAGTTGGAAGATTTGATTTGAGGGTGGGCGAAGAGCATGGTTTTAGATTTTTTAAGATTTATGACCAGTCTATGCTCTTTAAGCCAAGTTTCAGCGCCGTCACAGGCCCTTTGTAGGGAAACCTGGAGGAAAGTGGGGTTACGGTCAGTGGCAAAGAGGACGGTATCATCTGCATACAGTAGAATTTTCCCAGAGCACGCACTGGGCAGGGTGTTAAGGTATAGCGAGCAGAGAAGAGGCCCCAGGATGGAGCCCTGTGGAACCCCTGAGAGGATCAAGCGTGGGTCAGAGAGTGTCCCACCAATTTTGACACGTTGGGAGCGGGCGGAAAGGTAGCTGGAGCACCAAGCAAGTGGTCCAGAGGAAAAACCAGCGTGACAGAGGGCTTCCAGTAGAAGGGGTTGGGAGACCGTGTCAAAGGCCTTTGATAGGTCAAGGAA
Organism: Neoceratodus forsteri; assembly: GCA_016271365.2. Lineage (NCBI taxonomy): Eukaryota > Metazoa > Chordata > Ceratodontiformes > Ceratodontidae > Neoceratodus > Neoceratodus forsteri. The sequence goes on from CM057457.1 coordinate 494,763,544, forward strand.
TACGGCCCCCGCCAGGAAGCCAGTGTCCAATGAGGAGTGAAGGAAGGAAGCGAATTCAATAAGAGCAGTGCTAGTGTTGTGTCCTGCGCAGAAGCCGTATTTAACATTATTAAGTTTAACATTATTTTGTATCAGACTGAATGAATTTGTATAAAGGCAGTGGCATTTCAAGGCTGTTGGTTCCTTTACAAATGTGCTATCATGTTTTACTTCATTGCCGTGTCCTGACTTGTGTGACCAAGTATCTTGTCCTGGTCTGTACCTTTCTATGTTTCTGAGTATTCCGGCTGCGTCTGCAGTTACCCTCCTAGCCTTAATGCAGAGGATGTAACCTTTACAGAAATGTGTTTGAAGATGTAACAAAAGGCATACTAAAATAAAGGCAAACTATGAACTGCATTAACTTGCAGAATCCCACGCAGAAGTGTACACAGATGAGTAACTCCGCTTCATTTTTTGGGGGGGGAAACAGTAACATTTATGAATTCCTTAAGTCTTAGCAGTTCTGTTTCATAAAAAAGCTCATTGTTTCCAACAGGCGCCTGCCTGGCTAAATTGGAAACAGATGTGGAACTGGGGCACAGCTGCGTGGGGAAATGAATGACATGAGCAAGTGAGAGAAGAGAGGCAAAAGACATCCAAGTTTTGTAAATTAGAAATGAATGTTGTTGAAATTAGGAGGCACAGTTTTCTTAAAAATGTAATGCCACGTGTGTGTGTGTGTATCACTGAGTCAGTTAGTATGCAGGCATGCACTGAGTGCTGGTGTGACTGGACCTCTTTCCATCTGGCCACCTTGATGTGGTACAGAGGCTTATCACAATATACTAGGGACCTAAAAATACATTTGGTAAGATGTCTTTTCCCTGCATGGTATTAAACCTCTGGTCCAAGGTTAGTGAACAACTTAAGAAAACAGCTAAATCCCCAAGAGAATTTCTTACAGTGTTGAAAAAGGGACTATCTGCTAGATGTATGTTTAAATGGATAGTAGATAAACATCCGAAACCAGGTTTGAAGTCCCAATGTTCAAGTACAAACTGCACTGTTAATGAGTGAATGTATCTACACGTGTTTGGAATTGTTCTGTTTAATTGTGCACATAGAAACATAGAATTTGACGGCAGATAAGGACCGCTTGGCCCACCCAGTCTGCCCATTTCCCTACCAAATGGATAAGCTGCAGATCCTAGTTAACCAGCAGCCTACTTCTTCCTGCCCCCACCCCCTAGAATTGCCTTATGACTGTCTCATGCATGCACATTGTGATATCATAAACGTTCGTTGCTTGTTATATTGATATGCCATTTTAACTACGAACATACGAATGTACCACCCGGTCTATCTAAGCCTGCTCATGTGTGCAGCCAACACCCCTAATCTGCAGCTGCCCCACCCCCATTGTCATCCCACTGCCACCCTCACTCTCCCCTGTTCCCTGTCCCATGCCCTTCTTGAAGCTGTTCACAGATTTACATACCATCCATTCTGTTAGCGTGTTCCATTTTGCTACCACCCTCTCTGTGAAATAGTGTCTTATCATTTCCCTTCTAAACCTTTCCCCCTTTATACTTAGCCTGCACCCCCTGATGACCCTCCCCATCCTTAACTTAAAGACCCCATCTGCCCCATCCTTACTGATTCTCCTCAGATACTTGAATGTCTCTATCATGTCCCTCTGTCCCTTCTGTCCTCCAGGGTGTACATATTCAGGTCTCCCAGAATGCTCTCAAAGTCTCTCCCCTCCATTCCACATATCATCTTCCCTGCCCTCCTCTGCACCCCCTCCAGTAGCCTGATATCACACTTCAGGTATGGGCTCCAAAACTGCACACAATACTCCAAGTGTGGCCTTATTAATGACCTGTAGAGGGGCAAGATCACCTCTCTTCACCTGGACCTATGCACCCCAGCATTTTTTTCACATTTGCAGCCACTCTTCTGCACTGAGCAGTGTTATTCATGGTCCCTGTTACCATTACCCCTAGGTCCTTCTCCTCCTCCGTGATCCCCAGCTTAACCCCTCCCAGCTAGTATTCTCTTCTTGGGTTCTTTGCCCCGAAGTGCATAATCTTACACTTCTTTGCATTGAATCCCAGCTGCCACCTCTCTGACCACTCCTCTAGCTTGCTTAGGTCCCCCTGCAGCTGCTTCCATCCCTCCTCTCCCTCCGCCACTGCCCCCATTTTGGTGTCCTCTCGAACAGACTTACCTTGCTCACCACCCTGTGCACAATGTCTGATAAGAGTCCAAATAATACCAGTCCTAGCACAGAGCCCTGTGGTACCCCACTCATCACCGGCCTTGGAGTTGAGAGCTCCCTTCCCACTACCACTGTTGTAGCCTCCCACTCAGCCAACTTGTAATCCAATTTGTCATTTTTGCCCCTACCCCTACACCAGTTAGCTTCCCCCAAGTCAACCATGAAGCACCCAATCGAAGGCCTTGCTGAAGTCCAAGTAAAGAACATCCACCACATGACCCTTATCCAGCTCACCTGTAACTCGGTCATAATATTATATCAGGTTGGTTTGACAAGACTTCCCCAAAATGAATCCATGCTGCCTCACATCCTGGTGGTTGTTGTCCTCCAGGTATGACACCAGTCTTTCCTTTAGTATCGTTTCCATGAGTTTACACACTATGGAGGTGAGACTTACCAGGTGATAATTACCCAGTTCATCCCTTGGTCCGCTCTTGTGTAATGTCACTACATGTGCCTTTCTCCAGTCCAGTGGCACACATCCTGACTCAAGTGAGGTGCTGTACAGATCTGCGAGTGGCTCCACCAACACCTCTGCCATCTCTCAGCACCCTGGGATGGATAAAATCTAGCCTTGAAGCCTTGTCTACCCTCAGTTCCCTCAGTCCTTCCAGGACTCTACCTCCCTCAATTCTTCTGTCACCTCCTCTCCCCCCTTCCCCACCCTCCCAGCCCATGGTGGTAGTGGTTCCCCATTTTCTTTCATGAACACTGAGCAAAAGTATTTATTCAGTGCTTTCGCCTGTTCCTCCTCTTTCTGTCCACTCCCCACTCTTTTTTTTCCTCACTATTGTCTCCTTGCACTTCCTTTTCTCCCTGATGTATCTGAAAAAGTCATTCTCTTCTCCCCCATTAATTTGCTGCACCCATCTGGCTCCCTTTGGAGAACAGGAGAAAGGACTGCTGTGTGACTGAACTTCTCTACTGGGACTATATTGCCCTCCATCCCTCCCCTCCACCCCTCCACCCAAATTTAGTTCTAGTTTTATAGGCACAGGATTTGACTGACAACAGGAACTTCCTGTTTAGGGGCAAGAAGTGAGTGATCGCAGAACCACCAAGGACCCACCATCCTAGAATTGCAAGAGTAGGTCTCTGGCCCCCTCTAACTGCTGGAGATCTGCCTCTGAACAAGTAAGTGGCCTACTGAGTAATATAGGATATTCTTGTCTCAGAACAGGACATCAGGAGTTTAAAGGGCACACATGCAGAAAGTAAGGAGAGAGAGAAAAAAGAGGAAAGAGTAAGGATTGCAAGCAGTTAAGGGGTCAGAAATAAGACATGATTGGAGTGGTGCAGTGTAGTGGCTATGGAGCAGCAGTCTTCCGGGAGATGTTCTGGAGGATGCGGTGTTGTCCCATCTGCAGGCACCTCTCTGGGCTGAGGGAGGAGGTTGCTCATCTCCAGGCTGAGTTGGCCAGGATTTGTGGGACCTCCTTTTCCATCCAGGGACCACCAGTGCCACTGCCGTTGCCTCAGAGGTTGCCAAGAAAGAGGAGCGGTTGGACCACATTGGGCTCAGGGAGGGTGAGGGTGGTGGAACAGAGGCACATCCCTCCAGTTGTACATCTCCACAATTCCTATGCCATTCTGGCAAAGTGTGGTTCCTCTGTGGAGGCACCTACAGTGGAGACCAAGGAGGATGCTGGGAACCTCCACAAAGGAGACCCACAGGAGGGTGGCAGAGGACCCCTGCAGGGGGAAACAACTCCTGGTGGGGACTCCATTGTTAGGAAGGTAGAACTGGGCAGGGAAGGGAGAGGGAGGTAAGGTGCCTGCCTGGCGCCATGGCTTGAGGGACAGGAGCGAATCCAGGATTGCCGGAGCAGCTGCACAGGGAGGAGCTGGATGTCATTGTCCAACTAGGGACAAATGACCTGGCTAAGAAAGGGATTAGAGAAGTGCAGGAAGAGTTTGTGGAATTGGGGAGGGATCTTAGTCAAGTAGCACGCACGGTAACCTTTTTCGGAGGTGCTACCCATCTATGGCATAGGAGATGCTAGGGTGTTCCATACCATGGCATTCAATCAATGGTTGAAAAACTGGTGTGGAGCTCAGGGATTTGGCTTCATTGGGGACTGGGGGTCCATCTGGAGTGATGCAAGCCTATACTGGCATGATGGGCTGCATCTGTCCAGGAGGGGAACCAGGATCCTAGGTGATAGGTTTAAATGCTTCATTGGCAAGCTTTTAAACTAGCCAAGGGGGGAGGCACTGAAAAGGAGCAGGAAAATCCTAGCCCCCCAAACAATCACGGTAGTAAGTGTGGCAAACACCAACATGGAGGTGTCGATATGGAGAAGGGCAGGGGTAAATGGAGAAAGTGACAAAGGCAAGAAGGACAGGGATGGGGCAAAAGGGGGTAAGGCCATTAGGAAATGGAGGGTAATGAGTACCAATGCCCGTAGTCTGGGCAACAAACTCCCTGAGCTAGTGGCCTTAATGGAAGAGGGATGCCTGGATATTGTAGCAGTCACAGAAACATGGTACACAAAGAACCATGACTGGGATGTTAACATACCAGGGTACATAACTTGCAGGAGAGACAGACAGGGGAGAAGAGGGGGAGAAGTAGCTCTCTATGTAAAGGAAGGGATAAAAGCAACTGAACAAAAGAATAAACAGGGAGGAGAGGAGGCACTGTGGGTCACCTTAGAGACTGGAAATGGCACCACAATCCGCACAGGGGTTGTGTACAGACCCCCCATGTCAGAGGGAAGGAATGGACATGGATATGATAGAAGGCATTCTTAGAATGGCAGAGAAAGGGGAGATACTGTTGATGGGAGACCTGAATATGCCAGATGTTAACTGGAGCACATTTGCTGCAGCCACATCCAAGAGCAGGGCCATTCTTGATGCCCTACAGGTGGCAGGCATTAGACAGCTAGTTTCGGAACCCACTCATGAGGGAGCAATCTTAGACCTCATACTCTCAAACGGGGGCAGTGAGAGGATCTCAGATCTAGAAGTGGGTTGCCATCTGGGGACAAGTGACCATCAAACAGTGTGATTCATGTTATACTCAGCTAGAGTCAAGCCATACAAAAGTGAGGGTACTGGACTTTAGGAGGGCTGACTTTGGCAAGATGGGAGAGTTCCTCAGAAAAGCACTAGCAAACAGGCTAGAAGGAGGTGTGGAGCAACAATGGGGAATTATCAAAACTGCCATCACAGAGGCAACAAGCCTTTGTGTGAAGCAAATGAACAAATCAAAACAAAAGAAAAAGCCACTATGGTTCTCAAGAGAGGTGGCTGTGAAAGTCAGGAAGAAAAAGATAGCATTCTGGAAGTATAAGGAAACACAGAAGGAGCAGGACAGAGAGCTGTACCAGTTAAGGCAGAAAGAAGCAGGGACGGAAGTCAGAATAGCAAAGGCCCAAACTGAGGAAAAGATAGCCAACTTAGTTAAGAAGGGGGATAAAACCTTTTACAGGTACATCAGCGAGCATAGAAAGACAAAGGGAGGGATAGTGAGGCTGAATAGAATGAACGGTGGGTGGGCAGAGGGGGACAGTGAAAAAGCAGGAATACTGAATGAATATTTCTGCTCAGTATTCACAAAAGAGGAGGGGGAAGTGCCTAATCCAATTAACAGAAGCACTCTTGATAAGAGGTCGATCCCAGTCCTTTCAAGAGAAGAAAGGGTTCTGCAAGAACTCCTAAAACTGAAGGTGGACAAAGCAATGGGTCCTGATGGAATTCACCCAGAATTCTAAAGAATTAAGGAAGGAACTAGTGAAACCACTGGCTACTCTTTTTAATAAATCATGGGAGGATGGTGTGGTACCCGAGGACTGGAGGAAGGCGGATGTAATTCCCCTTCACAAAAGTGGGACCAAGACAGAGGCAGGAAACTACAGACCTGTCAGTCTGACCTCTGTGGTAGGGTAAGTGATGGAGTCACTTCTGAAGGAAAGAATAATTGAGTACCTAGAAGTCAGTGGAGCACAGGATCCAATGCAGCATGGGTTCACAGTGTGGGAAGGTCATGTCAGATGAATCTAATAGATTTCTTTGACTGGGTGACCAAAGTAGTAGACCAGGGAGGGGCTGTGGACATGGCCTACCTAGACTTTAGCAAGGCATTTAACACAGTCCCACACAAAAGATTATTAGTCAAATTAACCAGCCTGGGCGTGGGTCCCAGGGTGGTAGCCTGGATAAAACATTGGCTGGACAACAGGACACAGAAGGTAATTATAAATGGAGTCCACTCTGAGGAAAGGGCGGTTACCAGTGGGATACCACAGGGTTCAGTATTGGGTCCAGTCCTTTTTAATGTCTTCATCAGTGACATTGCAGAGGGACTGGAAGGAAAAGTATGCCTTTTTTGCAGATGACACAAAGATCTGTAACAGGGTTGATACACAAGGAGGCGTGGAAAGAATGAAAAGGGACTTGGCAAGGTTGGAGGAATGGTCAGACGTATGGCAGCTAGGATTCAATGCAAAAAAGTGCAAAATAATGCACCTGGGAAACAAGAACCAAGGGGAAGAATACACAATGGGTGGGGAGGTAGTAACAACAACAAAACAGGAAAGGGACCTGGGGGTAATCATATCAGATGACCTTAAGGTTACCAAGCAATGTTAGAAGGCAGTAGGGAGGGCCGGGGGTATACTGGGATGTATAGGGAGAGGCATCAGCAGCAGAAAACAGGAAGTTGTTATCCCTCTGTACAGACAGTTGGTGAGACCCTATCTGGAACACTGTGTCCAGTTCTGGAGACCCCATCTCTGCAAGGACATAGACAGGATAGAGGCAGTCCAGAGGAGGGCAACTAAAATGGTGCAGGGTCTGCAAGAGAAGCCGTATGAGGAGAGACTAAAGGAGCTTAATATGTATACCCTTGAGGAAAGAAGGGAAAGGGGGGACATGATAGAAACTTTCAAGTACCTCAAGGGAATCAACAAAGTCCAAGAGGGTAGCATCTTTCAGAAAAAGAGACTTGCAAGAACAAGGGGACACGATTTAAAGATAGAAGGAGGGCGGTTCAGGGGCAATGTGAGGAAGTATTATTTCACAGAGAGGGTAGTGGATGCATGGAACAGCCTTCCTGAGGAAGTTGTGGGGTCTAAAACTGTGGGAGAATTCAAGAATGCATGGGACAGACATAAGGCAATTCTTGTGGGGGGCAGGAAGATATAGGCTGTTGGTTAACTAGGATCTGCGGCCTATCCTGTAGGTAGGGAAATGGGCAGAATAGATGGGCCTAGTGGTTCTTATCTGCCATCAAAGTCTATGTTTCTATGTTTCTTTAAGCCGTGGCTTCTTTCACTTTACTGGTCCCCTTCCTGGACCATCTTGCATACTGCTCCCTGTTCCCTTCATTTCTTGTCCTCCTGTACCTCTGGTGTGCTTCGTGTTTTGCCCTCACCACCTCCACTACCTTGCTGTTCAATCAGCATGGTTTTCTTGCTCTGCTCCTCATACTCAGTGTCTTGGTGCAGGCTTCTGTTGCCTCTGTAATCCCTGTTTAATAATATCCCATAACTGCTCCACTTCCATTTCTAGCCTTATGCCCTCTAGTTCAGTTCAATTTTATTGTTCAATCTAAAGAAATCTTTATAAAAAAGACAAATATAAAATGGGCATATACATAATACTATTACAACACATGATATACAAAGAAGAAAAAGACATACAATAAGTATAAATATCTATTACGCATGTGAATATGCTTAATCAAATCATTCCGTACTATAATAACTTGCTCTTTCATTGGATGTAATCGTTTTTAAGGCTTTGTAATCATTGTCCTAACAGTACTAGTCCTTATTTCCCTTATATTGATTAAAACTTTTCTGTTTTCCTTATTATGTATTCTTCATTTGTTGTAAGAAGTATATTAATCTTTAGTTCATCGTCACAACCTTGTGAACCAGATAAAATATCTGCCAGCCATTTATTTCTGGCCTTCTCATATGCCCTCCAGTTTCCTTTTCATTACTTCCGGTATACTCCCAAAGTCCACCCCCCTGAAGTTTACCATCCGGGTTAATGATTTCTCTGGCTCCCTGCACATGGTGATATTAAACCGCACTGTTTGGTGATCATTGTCGGCTACAGGGTCCTCCACCTTTATTTCCCTTACTGCCTCCCCATTCGACAACACCAGATCTAAAGTGTTCTTTAGCCTAGTAGATACACTGACCAGCTGCATCAGGAGTCTCTTCTGCATTACATCCAGGAGCACTTGTTCCCTAGCACTGGAGGTGACCAGAGTGCTCCAGTTAACCCCTGGCAAGTTGAAATCCCCACGATGACCACCTTCCCTTTTCTACATAAATTTCTGATTTGTCCCGCTAATTCCCTGTCAAGCATCTCAGACTGGCACAGTGGCTGTATACCACCCCAATCTTCAGCTTCCTATCCCTTGAGTCTACCCACATTTTATGTTGAAACTCTATAAGCGCACTTTGAAATGGATTCTTAACCCAGGACCACCTTGAAAATAGGACTGCAGTCCTAATGGTGATGAAATGTACCAACATAATTCTTGTATAAAACTAAAGATTTTTACTGCTACTACAATATTTTCTAAACACTGTAACTAAAAGAAAGCCAACTTCTGCGTGTGTTTGGATAAAAATAAAATATTTTAAATCTATAAAAATATTAATCTGCTGGGATTATTGTCTTAATGCATATTTGACTGAACGGGGGGCTATTGTTTGTGCGGTATCACATATTTTGGTTTATGTTTACATAATGGGACAACAGTGCCATCCGTTTTGTAAAATTAAAATTCCTGGCTATATCCCTGAACAAAGAGGTTTGTTGTCCTCACTATCCCTACTTTTCATTTTGCCCACTGTTCCCCCACTTCACACAAGTCCCTTCCCCCTACCAGGGCATCCCTGAGGCATCCCCCATCTTTGCAAAATTGGCCCTTCTGAAGTCCAAGACCCTCCTCTGTGTGCGACTTGCCCCTGCCACAGTTCTTATAGTGAACCACATTATACTGTGATCACTGGTCTCCAGCTGGCACCCACCATGTTGTCTGCGACACTGTCCCTGTTTGTGAGTACAAGGTCTAGTGTTGCTCCTGGCACAGTTCTTATAGCGAACCACATCATACTGTGATCACTGGTCTCCAGCCGGAACCCCACCATGACGTCTGCAGCACTGTCCCTGTTTGTGAGTAGAAGGTCTAGTGTTGCTCCTGCCACATTTCTTATAGTGAACCACATCATACTGTAATCACTGGTGCCCAGCTGGAACCCACCATAACGTCTGCAGAACTGGCCCTGTTTGTGAGTACAAGGTGCAGTGTTGCTCCTGCCACAGTTCCTATAGTGAACCACATCATACTGTGATCACTGTTCTCCAGCTGGCACCCACCATGACGTCTGCAACACTGTCCCTGTTTGTGAGTACAAGGTCCAGTGTTGCTCCTGCCACAGTTCTTAGAGTGAACCACATCACACTGTGATCACTGGTCTCCAGCTGGCCCCCCCAGCATGACGTCTGCAACACTGTCCCTGTTTGTGAGTACAAGGTCTAGTGTTGCTCCTGCCACAGTTCTTATAGCGAGTGACAGAGTACTGTGATCACTGGTCTCCAGCTGGCCCCCCCAGCATGACGTCTGCAACACTGTCCCTGTTTGTGAGTACAAGGTCAGTGGTAGGGAAAATTATGGAATCCCTCCTGAAGGAAAGAACTGTCGAGTATCTAGAGGCCAGAGGGGCACAGGACCCAAAGCACCATGGATTCACAGTGGGAAGGTCATGCCAGACAAATCTGATTGATTTCTTTGACTGGGTGACCAAAGTAGTAGGTCAGGGAGGGGCTGTGGACATGGGCTACCTAGACTTTAGCAAGGCATTTGACACAGTCCCACACAAAAGATTAATATACAGGTTAGCCAGCCTGGGAGTAGGTCCCACGGTGACAGCCTGGGTAAACAATTGACTGGAGAATAGGACACAGAGAGTAATAGTAAATTAAGTCCACTCTGAAGAAAGGGAGGTTATTAGTGGGGTACCGCAGGGTTCAGTATTAGGACTGGTCCTCTTCAATGTCTTTATAAGCGACATTGCAAATGGACTGGAAGGAAAAGTATGTCTCTTTGTAGATGACACAAAGATCTGCAACAGGGTTGATGCACATGATGGGGTGAAAAGGATGAGATGGGACTTGGCAAGGTTAGAGGAATGGTCAAATGCATGGCAGCTAAGAAGTGCAAGGTGATGCACTTGGGAAACAAAAACCCAGAGGAAGAGTACACAATGGGGGTGAGATACTAAGAACAACAAAAATCCAAAGGGACCTGGGGTAGTCATATCAGATGACCTAAAGGTGGGCAAGCAATGTGAGAGGGCAGCAAGGAGGGCTGGGGAGATACTGGGATGGATAGGGAGAGGCATCACCAGTAGATAACAGGAAGTTATTATCCCTCTGTACAGACAGCTGGTGAGACCCCATCTGAAGTACTACGTGCAGTTCTGGAGACCCAATCTCCACAAAGACATAGACAGGATGGAAGCTGTCCAGAAGAGTGCAACTAAAATGGTGCAGTGTCTGCACCGGAAGACACATGAAGAGAGACCTAAGGAGCTTAATATGTATAGCCTCAAGGAAAGGAGGGGAGAGGGGGGACATGATAGAAACTTTCAAGTACCTCAAGGGAATCAATAACGTCCAAGAGGGTAGCATCTTTCAAAAAAAGAGGTGTGCAAGAACAAGGGAGCACAATTTGAAGATAGAGGCTGGGCGGCTCAGAGGTAATTTAAGAAACTGTTTTTTCACAGAGAGGGTTGTGGATGCATGGAACCGCCCTCCGGAGGAGGTTGTGGAGTCAAAAACAGTGGTGGAATTCAAGCATGCATGGGACAGCCATAAGGCAATTCTAGGGGGTGGGGGTGGGATGAAGTAGGCTGCAGGTTAACTAGGATCTGCAGCTTATCCATTAGGTAGGGCAGACTGGGTGGGCCAAAGTGGTCCTTATCTGCTGTCAAATTCTATGTTTCTATGTCTAGTGTTGCTCCTGCCATGGTTCTTATAGTGAATGACATCATACTGTGATCAGTGGTCTCCAGCTGGCACCCACCATGACGTCTGCAGCACTGTCCCTGTTTGTCAGTACAAGGTTCAGTGTTGCTCCTGCCACAGTTCTTATAGTGAACGACATCGCACTGTGATCACTGGTCTCCAGCTGGCACCCACCATGACGTCTGCAGCACTGTCCCTGTTTGTTAGTACAAGATCTAGTGTTGCTCCTGCCATGGTTCTTATAGTGAACCACATCACACTGTGATCACTGGTCTCCAGCTGGCACCCACCAAAACGGTTGCAGCACTGTCCCTGTTTGTGAGTATATTGTCCGGTGTTGCTCCTGCCACAGTTCTTATAGTGAATGACATCATACTGTGATCACTGGTGTCCAGCTGGCCCCCCACCATGATATCTGCAGCACTGTCCCTGTTTGAGAGTACAAGGTCTAGTGTTGCTCCTGCCATGGTTCTTATAGTGAATCACATCATATTGTGATCACTGGTCTTCAGCTGACACCCATCATGACATCTGCAGCACTGTCCCTGTTTGTGAGTACAAGGTCTAGTGTTGCTCCTGCCACAGTTTTTATAGCGACCCACATCATACTGTGATCACTCGTCTCCAGCTGACCCCCCCCACCATGATATCGGCAGCACTGTCCCTGTTTGAGAGTGTAAGGTCTGGTGTTGCTCCTGCCACAGTTCTTATAGCAAACCACATCACACTGTGATCACTGGTCTCCAGCTGGCACCCACCATGACGTCAGCTGCACTGGCCCTGTTTGTGAGTACAAGGTCCAGTGTTGCTCCTGCCACAGTTCTTATAGCGAGCGACATAGTACTGTGATCACTGGTCTCCAGCTGGCCCCCCTCACCATGACGTCTGCAACACTGTCCCTGTTTGTGAGTACAAGGTCAGTGGTAGGGAAAATGATGGAATCCCTTCTGAAGGAAAGAATTGTCAAGTATCTAGAGGCCAGAGGGGCACAGGACCCAAGGCACCATGGATTCACAGTGGGAAGGTCATGCCAGACAAATCTGATTGATTTCTTTGACTGGGTGACCAAAGTAGTAGATCAGGGAGGGGCTGTGGACATGGGCTACCTAGACTTTAGCAAGACATTTGACTCAGTCCCACAGAAAAGATTAATATACAGGTTAGCCAGCCTGGGAGTAGGTCCCAAGATGACAGCCTGGGTAAACAATTGGCTGGAGAATAGGACACAGAGAGTAATAGTAAATTAAGTCCACTCTGAAGAAAGGGGGCTTATTAGTCGGGCACCGCAGGGTTCAGTTTTAGGACTGGTCCTCTTCAATGTCTTTGCAAGTGACATTGCAGGGGGATTGTAAGGAAAAGTATGTCTCTTTGGAGATGACACAAAGATCTGCAACAGGGTTGATGCACAAGGTGGGGTGGAAAGGATGAGAAGGGACTTGGCAAGGTTAGAGGAATGGTCAAATGTTTGGCAGCTTAGATTCACTGCTAAGAAGTGCAAGGTGATGCACTTGGGAAACAAAAACCCAGGGGAAGAGTACACAATGGGGGGGGGTGAGATACTAAGAACAACAAAAATCAAAATGGACCTGGGGTTAGTTATATCAGATGACCTAAAGGTGGGCAAGCAATGTGAGAGGGCAGCAAGGAGGGCTGGGAGGATACTGGGATGCATAGGGAGAGGCATCACCAGTAGAAAACAGCAAGTTATTATCTCTCTGTACAGACAGCTGGTGAGACCCCACCTGAAGTACTATGTGCAGTTCTGGAGACCCAATCTCCACAAAGACATAGACAGGATGGAAGCTGTCCAGAGGAGTCAAACTAAAATGGTGCAGGGTCTGCACTGGAAGACATATGAAGAGAGACCTAAGGAGCTGAATATGTATAGCCTCAAGGAAAGGAGGGAGAGGGGGGACATGATAGAAACTTTCAAGTACCTCAAGGGAATCAACAAAGTCCAAGAGGGTAACATCTTTCAAAAAAAGAGGTGTGCAAGAACAAGGGAGCACAATTTGAAGATAGAGGCTGGGCAGCTCAGAGGTCATTTAAGAAACTGTTTTTTCACAGAGAGGGTTGTGGATGCATGGAATGGCCTTCCGGAGGAGGTTGTAGAGTCAAAAACAGTGGTGGAATTCAAGCATGCATGGGACAGCCATAAGGCAATTCTAGGGAGTGGGGGTAGGAAGAAGTAGGCTGCTGGTTAACTAGGATCTGCAGCTTATCCATTAGGTAGGGAAATGGGCAGACTGGGTGGGCCAAGTGGTCCTTATCTGCCATCAAATTCTATGTTTCTATGTCTAGTATTGCTTCTGCCACTGTTCTTATAGCGAATGACATCATACTGTGATCAGTGGTCTCCAGCTGGCACCCACCATGACGTCTGCAACGCTGTCCCTGTTTGTGAGTACAAGGTCTGATGTTGCTCCTGCCACAGTTTTTATAGTGAACCACATCGTACTGTGATCACTGACTCCCCACCATGATGTCTGCAGCACTGTCCCTGTTTGTGAGTACAAGGTCTAGTGTTGCTCCTGCCACAGTTCTTATAGCGAACCACATCATACTGTGATCACTAGTCTTCAGCTGGCCCACCACCATGACGTCTGCAACACTGTCCCTGTTTGTGACTACAAGGTCCGGTGTTGCTACTGCCACAGTTCTTATAGTGAACCACATCATACTGTAATCACTGGTCTCCAGCTGGCCCCCCACCATGACGTCTGCAACCCTGTCCCTGTTTGTGACTACAAGGTCCGGTGTTGCTACTGCCACAATTCTTATAGTGAACCACATCATACTGTAATCACTGGTCTCCAGCTGGCCCCCCACCATGACGTCTGCAACACTGTCCCTGTTTGTGAGTACAAGATCCAGTGTTGCTCCTGCCACAGTTCTTATAGTGAACCACATCATACTGTAATCACTGGTCTCCAGCTGGCACTCACCATGACGTCTGCAACACTGTCCCTGTTTCTGAGTACAAGGTCTAGTGTTGCTACTGCCACAGTTCTTATGGTGAACCACGTCATACTGTGATCACTGGCTCGCCACCATGACGTCTGCAGCATTGTCCCTGTTTGTGAGTACAAGGTCCAGTTTTACTCCTGTCACAGTTCTTATAGTGAACCTCATCATACTGTGATCACTGGTCTCCAGCTGGCCCCCCACCATAACGTCTGCAGCACTATCCCTGTTTGAGAGTTCAAGGTCCAACGTTGTTCCCTTATGAGTGGATTATTTTACTAACTGCTTGAGGAACACTCCTTGCAGGGAAACTAGTATGTTCCTACTCCTAACTAAAGCTGCTGCTTGGTTGCTCCATTTTACATCTGGCAGATTGACACCCCCCCCCACCAGCAGCACTTCCTCTTATTTGCAGTCTTTTAGATGGCTTCCAATAGAATGTTATCTATCCCCTCCCCAGATCTAGGGGTCTGTAGATCATGCCAGTGTGAATAGTGGCTCCATTTCCCATCTCTAGAGTGACTCACTGTACCCCACCACTCCTTGTGTTCCCTGTACCTGTCTTGCTTTCTTGCTATCCCTTACATAAAGAGCCGCTCCTCCCCCTTTCTTAGCCACCCTGACCTTCCTAAACAAAGTATAGCCTGGTATAGCTTTGTACTAGTCATGGTTCTCATTGCACCATGACTCGGTAATGGCTACAATGTCCAGGTCATCCTCTACCTTGATGATCACTAGGTCTGGGATTTTATTTCCCAGACTTGGAGCATTTGCAAACTTTGCCTTCCAAACTCTGCTATCACCCTCGTTTCCAACCACACTTTTCCCTTTTTCCTTCTCTCATTACCCCCTCTGTCCTCATTACCATCCGTCTTCATGTCTACCAGGCTGATTTTCTTGTTATTAGGTGCCCTTGGGGGGAAATGCCTCCCTTAAGGTATTCCCTACTGATTACTTCAGCTTGCGGGGGTGAGGGGCAGTTTACATCTCCCTGATTCCTTCTGCCACCCCCCCCTTGGCTAGTTCAGATGTTGCCGATGTAACATTTAAATCATTCCCTTAGAAGCTGGGTTCCCCTCCCAAAAAGATGCAGGCCATCTCCCCTTTACAGGCCTTTATCCCTCCAGGTGAGACCCCAGACTGCAGTGTAACTGAATTCCCTTCCCTCTGCACCACTCTTTCAACCAGTAGTAGAAGCTCCTGGTATACAGTACCCTATCCTCCCTCCTGTCGTAGACAGGCAGTACCACAGAAAGATCACTGAGTGTGCTACCTGCCTAAGACCTCTCCATAACTTACGTAGAAACATAGACTTTGACGGCAGACAAGGGCTGTGTGGTCCACCTAGTCTGCTCATGTCCCTACCGATTGGATAAGCTGCAGATTCTAGTTAACCAGCACACAGCCTACTTCCTCCTTATCCCCCTCCTACTCCCACTATAACTGCCTTATGTTGGTCCCATGCATTCTTGAATTCCCCCACTGTTTTTGACACCACAACCTCCTCAGGAAGACTGTTCCAATTCCCTGAACTCTTCCTGCACCATTCTCACATCGACCCTAGCCAGGTCATTAGTCCCTAGGAGGACAATGACATGCAGATGTCTCATCTGTCCCACTGCCCTGGTGATCCTCAGTATCTGCTTTGCAACCTTCCCAGTCATGTGAGTTGGTAGGCACCTAACCTCCCTCTGCCCTCCCTTTCTGCCCCAAAATCTATCCCCCTCACAATGGAGTCCCCACCAGGAGTTGCAGCCTCCTCCTCCTCCTCCGGAGTCCTCTGCTACCCTCCCTGGGTACTCCACTATACAGGTGCTTCACATCATTCCTTATCATTACAATGGGTGCATCCATGGGAAAGTCCAGTTCCATCAGGGTGGTGTATAAATTGTGTTAAGGTACCATAGGGGGTTGTGCCTCTGACCCACCACCTTCAGTCTTCCTGAGCCCACCATGGTCCATCCGCTCCTTTTCATTGGCACCCTTTGAGGCAGCGGTGGTGGACTTGGTGGTTCCTGGGTGAGGGAGGAGGTCCCCCTCCCCCGTGTCCTGGCCAGCTCAATCTGGAAGATACACATGAACACACAAACACACAAATCTGGAACAGATACAGGTCACATGATCTATTAAGTCTGTTTGAATGTGCAGCCAGCAATCCTTGCACTGCAGCTGCCACTCCCTCCCCTCCTCATGGTGACCCTCCCTCTCACCTCATCCCATTCCCTTTTATAACTGTCCACTGTCTTACCGGATACCACCTTCTCTGACAAAGTGTTCCACATAGACACCACCCATTCCATGAAAAAATTTCTCCTGAATTCTCTCAAGAATCCTCCCAATCGCAGACCATGACCTCTTGTATCCCTCCCACCCCTCAATTTAATATCCCCTCTGTACTAGCCTTGTTTATACCCTTCATGTATTTAAAGGTGTCTGTCATATTGTCCCCATCCCTACCCCCCTCCTGGGAGTACATATTAAACTGTCTCAGCCTCTCCTCATAGGGTTTGTCTTCTAATACTCAAATCACCTTTGTTGCTCTGTGCCTCAAGTAAGCTAACATCCTTTTTCAAGTATGGGCACCAGAACTGCATGCAGTACTCCAGGTGTGGCTTCACCAATGACCTGTACAGAGGCAAGATCACCTCTACTCTTCTGGAAGTGATTCCCTTAGTAATACACCACAGCATCTTGTTGACTTTAGCTGCTGCCTTCTTGCACTGTGTTGAGTGGTTAATTTGCCCTGTTATCACCCCTAGATCCTTCTCCTCCTCAGTAGCAGCTAACTGTAACCCTCCCAACTGATAGAAACATAGAACATAGACTTTGACGGCAGATAAGAACCGCTAGGCCCATCTAGTCTGCCCATTTCCCTACCTACAGGATAGGCTGCAGATCCTAGTTAACCAACAGCCTACATCTTCCTGCCCCCCACAAGAATTGCCTTATGTATGTCCCATGCATTCTTGAATTCTCCTGCAGTTTTAGACCCCACAACTTCCTCAGGAAGGCTGTTCCATGCATCTACTACCCTCTCTGTGAAATAATACTTCCTCACATTGCCCCTGAACCGCCCTCCTTCTATCTTTAAATCGTGTCCCCTTGTTCTTGCAAGTCTCTTTTCTGAAAGATGCTACCTCTTGGACTTTGTGATTCCTTGAGGTACTTGAAAGTTTCTATCATGTCCCCTCTCCCTTCTTTCCTCAAGGGTATACATATTAAGTGCTTTTAGTCTCTCCTCATATGGCTTCTCTTGCAGACCCTGCACCATTTTAGTTGCCCTCCTCTGGACTGCCTCTATCCTGTCTATGTCCTTGCAGAGATGGGGTCTCCAAAACTGGACACAGTATTCCAGATGGGGTCTCACCAACTGCCTGTACAGAGGGATAACAAATTCCTGTTTTCTGCTGCTGATGCCTCTCCCTATACATCCCAGTATACCCTGGCCCTCCCTACTGCTTTCTCACATTGCTTGCTAACCATAAGGTCATCTGAAATGATTACCCCCAGGTCCCTTTCCTGTTTTGTTGTTGTTACTACCTCCCCACCCATTGTGTATTCTTCCCCTGGGTTCTTGTTTCTCAGGTGCATTATTTTGCACTTTTTTGCATTGAATCCTAGCTGCCATACGTCTGACCATTCCTCCAACCTTGCCAAGTCCCTTTTCATCCTTTCCACGCCTCCTTGTGTATCAACCCTGTTGCAGATCTTTGTGTCATCTGCAAAAAGGCATACTTTTCCTTCCAGTCCCTCTGCAATGTCACTGATGAAGACATTAAAAAGGACTGGACCCAATACTGAACCCTGCGGTACCTCACTGGTAACCGCCCTTTCTTCAGAATGGACTCCATAACACCTCCTTGGGTTCCTTGCTCTGAAATGCATTACTTTGCACTTCTTAGCACTGAACTCGAACTGTCATGCATGTGACCAGTCCTCCAGTTTAGCCAGATCATCCTTCAGCCCCTGCCACCCTACTATGTCATCCACCACTGCTCCGATCTTGGTGTTATCCGCAAACAGACTGATCTTGTTCCTAATGCAATACAAGATGTCTGCTATGAAGATGCCAAACAACACTGGGCCCAGTACAGAACCCTATGGTACTCCACTTGTCACAGTCCTTGGAGATAAGAGTTCCCCTCCCACCACTACCCTCTGTTGTATCACCTATAGCCAGTTCTTGATTCAGTTCACCATCTTTGTCCCTACCCCTGGTATTTCAGCTTATTAACCAACCCCCCATGTGGCACCAAATCAAATGCCTTACTGAAGTCTAGATATAGGACACCCACTGCATGACCCTTGTCCAGTTCCATAGTTACCCAGTCATAATAGTCAACCAGTTTAGTCTGGCAGGATCTGCCAGAGACAAACCCATGTTGCTTTCTGTCCTGGAGTCCATTACCTTCCAAAAAGGTTACCATCCTCTCCTTAAGGATAGTCTCCATTAACTTTCACACAATGGATGTGAAGCTTACTAGACAGTAGTTGCCTGATTCATCCTTTGGCTGTTTTTTTGGAGGTGCACTACATGAGCCATCCTCCAATCCTGTGGTATGTTCCCTGTGTCCAGGGAGGTATTAAAGAAGTCTGCCATTGGTTCTGCCAGGACTTCTGCCAATTCTTTCAGTACCCTGGGGTGTATTCCATCTGGTTTTGGCATCTTATCCACTCTCAGTGCCCTTAAACATTCTAGTACCCTGCCCTCTGTGATTTTGTCATCTATCACCTCCTCCTCCCCTCGTGCCTACCCTCCTCATCCCCTGAGGCAGTGACCCACCCTTCTCCTCAGTAAATACAGAAGTATTCATTTAGTACTTCTGCCTGCTCTGCCCCTTTCTCTTCCCACATCCATCATTCCTGATCCTTACTATTTAATATTTGCAGATCCTTCTCTTCCTTATATACCTGAAGAAGTCCTTTTCCTCATCTTGATGCTCCATGCCAGCCTAAGCTCTCTGGAAGCCCTGGCTACACTGACTGCTCTGGTCAGCTCCTTTAAATTCTTTAGGTACTCCTCTCTATCCTCCCCATCCTGGATCTCTTGAATCTCCTGAAAGCTGCCCTTTTTTGACCTCCCCTTCTCCAAGACCTCCCTGTTCAACCAACTTGGTTTCTTTGGCTCTAGCCTTTTTGTTTTGTGTTTTGGTACAGGATCTAGTGACTTTCACTATCCCTAGCTTGACAACTTCCCATTTCTGGTTAGCATTCATGTGTGGATGGATTCTGGCCAGGTGCCCACCACTATTTCTCCCATTCTCATAAAGCCAGCTTACCTGAAGTCCCACCATCCTGTTCCTGCAGCTTGCTTGCCCATACTGAGTGTGAACCACACTGAGTGGTGGTCACTCCCCGCCAGAGAATTCCCCACCCCCAGCTCTCTTGCAGACTCCCGATTAGACAGTTCAAGGTCCAAAGTGTTGCCCAACCTTGATGATTCTTTAACCATCTGTACCAGGAAGCTGTCCTGGAAAGCTTCCAGTAGGACCTGCTCCCTTGTACTCGAAGTGGCTGGGGTGCTCCAATCCACTCATAGCAGATTGAAGTCCTCCACAATCACAGTGTTACTGTTCCTGCTGACCCTCCTTATGTGCTTCGCTAGTTCTCTGTCTGAGTCCTCTGCCTGAGATGGTGGCCTGTACACCACCCCTCCATCCTAAGTGTCCTGTTTTTGGAATCCCTAGAATTGCATCCATAATGCCTCTGTTCTACCCTCTTCCCTGGCATACCTTATCCCCTCCCTCCCATAAATTGCCACCACTCCCCCATTCCCTTTGTCACTATCCTTGCATAATATCCTGTACCCTGGAGCAGTATACGTTCATATATCTCATCAAATGTTAAATTTCAGCCAATCGGCACGTGCCACATCATTTGGCAGGTGGGCATGGCCTAAACAGACCAATCAGAATCACCCCTTGTTAAACCGGAAGTCCCTCCCTAAAATGCGCTAGCCCCGTCCCTTCTGGCGGAAGTGATGCAACCTCAATCCCATGTCCCGCCCCTTGTGCAGGAAATGACATGCATTCGAACCCATGTCCCGCCCCTTGCGCAGGAAATGACATGCGTTCAAACCCGTGTCCCGCCCCTTGTGCAGGAAATGACCCACACTGAAACCCTGGAAGTGACCTAACACCACCATTTTGTAAGAGTCTTACGCCCCTCATTCTTGTGCACTCCTCAAACCTGCCACCCAACATTTTGTAAGCATCCTCGCCCCTCCTTCTCAGTACCTCCTCGATCCCTGCCAGACCATCCTGGCTGGAACCCGGAATCCCCACCATGCTAAAGCAACCTCCTCACGTCCCTCCTTTCTCCTGCACTCCCCACCAGCCTGGCTCAAACCCTGTCCCCTTCTCCTACCCCCACCATCCTGGCTCAAGCCTCTGTCAACACTTTCTCCTGAACCCCCACCATCCTGGCTCAGACCCATGTCCCCTCTTCCTACCGTGCTCCTCCCACCCAAAAAAATCAGTTAGTGTTTATGTAGTGGTATGTACCCCTGTAGGCCTGGTGTATAACTGCAGGGACATGTGTGTGTTTTTGATTAGGATATTTTCAGAAAAAGTATCTAGGAGGGAACCTGATGGGTGCAGAGGTTTACTAGATCTGTGTACAGGAACACAGAGGAAATTATCTGTCTGTGTAGTACCCTTTTTCTGTTTTGTAACAATATACAAATTTATTTAACATGCATCTGTAGGACTGTGTCAAACTTGCATCAAAGGATAGCTTTATGTATGCATGCTAACATTTATAGGCTAAAATGGGGGGACCTCTGTGTAAATAAGATGGTTCAGCAGTTTTCTCTGGATAGCATTGCAACAATCGCAAAAAACTAATTATTTATACTTTTGTCATGAATTAGAAAGAATAAAAATATATCAGAAAAAAGGAATACACATACCTATAGTTCACCCCCTCAGCTCTGTGTAGTATCAAGGAGGATGCTGAAATGAAATGTGTGTGTGATATTTTTAATGTTTTGAAAAAATGATATGTTACAAAGAAAAGGCAGAATGTAAAATAATAACGTTTCTCTTTCAAAAATAATTTTAAAGCACACAGTCTTAAAATGTATCTACAGCTTTGCTTAAAGTTGTTGCAAAAAATACACTGTGTGTGTGTGTGTGTGTGTCCCTCATTAGACACATAGGAAAAGCAATGTCTTTTATGTATGTTTAAAATATAGATGTGCTTTTTGGAGCCTGGTGGCTGTGTGGTGGGGGGGTTGTGTGTGTGTGTGTGTGTGTCCATCCCTCATTAGGCACGTAGGAAAAGCAATGTCTTTTATGGATGTTTAAAATATAGATGGGCTTTTTGGAGCTCATGGTCCTGTTGGTTGTGTGGTAGGTGTCTTTGTTTGTTAAGATGTGACAAAACATATGTTGTTCATTTACACAGCCATGGCTACAAAGGACTATTGATTCTCTTTGGAAACATGTGTGTCTCAAGATTTTTGGATTACATGGTCCCTGTATTTACAGGAATCTGTTAAAATGTAGCTTTATGCTTTTGTTACAAAATAAATGTCTATAGTTACACTACCAAAAAATTAAAAAGTCATGTAGTACTAAATAGAAAAATAAATGATATGTTACAAAGAAAAGACAGAATGTAAAATGATAATGTTTCTCTTTCAGAATAATTTTAAAGCACACAGTCTTAAAATGTATCTACAGCTTTGCTTAGAGTCGGTGCAAAAGAATATACAGTTTGTGTGTGAGTGTGCTATGTTTTACTGAATTACTAATTTAAAGGACTCAGCTGTTTAAAAAGACAGAATTTCTGTTTTGACTTTTAAAAACATAACTTAAGCTGGCACTCAACTGCCGTTATTATAAACTGTGCCTCTTTGTGTTTTAAGATTGATAAAAACCATCTGTGATATTGAATGTGAACAACGTATTAGCAGTATGTCATTTCTTTTGAACTCTCCTACATTAAGAAATGAGAAAAACTTGTGTTTCTCATGATTAACTTTTAACAAAATAAGTTTATCTTCTGATTAGTGGAATGCAAGCAGTTTTACCGAATTACTAATTTAAAGGACGCAGCTGTTTAAAAAAGACAGAATTTCTGTTTTGACTTTTAAAAACATAACTTAAACTGGCACTCAACTGCCGTTATTATAAACTGTGCCTCTTTGTGTTTTACGATTAATAAAAAGCATCTGTTTTAATTAGACTGTGACCAACATATTAGCAGAAAGGCATTTCTTAATGCCTTCCAGCTGTCACAGGAAGTGAGAGACAAAAGCCTACATTGAGTAGCATAGGGGCTTATATATCCCCTTGGAGAATGGGTGGGTAGTCTGATGGACACACCAGACGTTTTTCACTACTTGCTACGTACGTGGGGAGGGGGAGGAGAGGGTCCTAAGTCATTTTATATAAGCATTTCAAGATGTTGAAAGCTCAAGACAAAAGGACAGAGCGAGACTGCCAAAACTATTTCTTGAGCTAAAAATTTTTAAAAACATTTAACAAGTAGCTATGGACTCATGGACTCCTGATGAAGAGCTTATCCAAACATTTACTCATTTGGCTAATACACAGTTGACCACTACAGAAGGTGTGTATTTTTTAACTAGAAATAGTAGATGCTGCATGTTTTAGAGTTTAAATTTTGTCTTATAAAAGTTTTAAAATACTGAAAGAAGTAGTGACAGGGGTGTATTTTTCTCGTTTTAAACAACCATGCAGAGAAACCTGGAGGGAGAGGCTGGCTAATCCCCAGATTACCACTACAGAAGGTGTGTATTTTTTAACTAGAAATAGTAGATGCTGCAGGTTTTAGAGTTTAAATGTTGTCTTATAAAAGTTTTAAAATACTGAAAGTAAAGTGACAGGGTTTATTTTTCTGTTTTTAAACAGCTGCACAGAAACAACCCTACAGGTGAGAGAGGGAAAATGAGATCATTACATGAAAGTGATGTTTTCAAAGGCATGCAAGAGTTTCTGCTGAGTGTCAGTGACCAGAATACATGATAGCATAACTGAACAAGATATACAGCCATCTACGAGCAGCGGTTCAAGAGTCTCTGCAGTTGTAAATGAACCAAATTGTAACAATAAACATTGTATAGCCATCTAGGAGCAGTGGCTCAAGAGTCTCTCGTGCTGTAAATGAACAAATGTGTCAATAAACATTGTACAGCTATCTAGGAGCAACAGCTCAATAGTCTCTGCTGACTGTAAAATGAACCAAATGTGACAATAAACAATGTACAGCCATCTAGGAACAGCAGAATCACAAGAGTTCATGCCCAAAGGTTTTCAAGAAAGTGACATTGACATGATCAATATTGGGAAAGCCTGTATTTTTAAAACAATTGATAGTTTGTTTAATGCCTTGGAATTGAGGGTAGATTATCTAGTGAGGGATTACGATGCGTCAGCTGCTTAAATCTGAGCTTTTTAAAGTTAGCTACTTTACTGAACAGTGTGCTAGGTTTAGTGCATGCTTCTAAACAGTCATGCAAGGATTTAAAGATGATACGCAAGTACAGCCCACATGTATGAAAGTGCAGGGAGTTTGGAGGAAAAAGTTGCCAAAACAAAGATCAAATTACAAAGTGAAAGCACAGAAGCTCTCTTAAACTGAGTACAAAAGGGTTGCATCACTAACAAAATGAAAAAAATAACAAATGGGGTCAAAAAAGAAAAATCTGGGTAAAAAATAAAACAATCAGAGAAAGTTGATAAGAAAAGTAAAACATACCAGGAAAATATTACAAGCATAGGTTGTACAGAATGCTACAAATGGTCTGCAGTCTGAATTGAAAACCATCATAATTGATGTGAGGAAATGACGGTGACACTGTTCATGAGCAGAGGTCCTAAAATGCCATATTGAAAATTCCATGCAAAAGTCCACAGAATGACTGTGTTGCAAGCATGTGTTGTGCAGTTTCCATGCTCTCTTGCAACCCATGAATCTGCAATATCTTCATGCCACATTTTCAACACTGGCATTTTTTCACACTTCCTTATCAACAGTACAGCTGCCATTTTTGACATCCTGCCCAAAATGTGTTTCTGCACCTTTGGCCCACAATGGCATGGTTGCTGTGGAAATCAACTTTGGACTGATTAACAAAATTACAGCATCATTGTTCATGAGGGAGGTCCCAAAATGCCTATGTTAAAATGTGGCTAACAAGCTCCACAGATAATTAGATTACGGACATGTGTTGCTGATTGCTATGCATGCTAAAGACTTCACCAGTTTTTCATATTTTCACTCCAGATTTTCAGCGTTGCCATTTTTTACGCTTCCTCATGAACAATACAGTTGCCATTCTTCACATCCTGCCCAAAATGTGTTTTCACCCCCGTGTCGTCAAATGGCATAGTCGCTGTGCAAAACCACCTTTCAACTCACAAACTGATTGTGCCACTTTTCATGAGGTAGCTCACAAACAGCCCATGTTGAAAATCTGGAGTGAAAATAACACCGCACCCCACGGTGTTGGGGTTTCCAACCAGCACACCCCACCCAGTACAGACTGACAGGTGCTAGGGCTGTGACCTGGGATCACCGGATGTAATGCTCATGCCATTGCACCCCACCCCACCCCTCCAGCCACTGACAGGCATCGTGGGTGTGCCTTGCACTGTTCAGCCACAAAATTCACCCCATTCTCCTATACTGCCACGTCAGCATATTTCCTTATGGAATAGGGTAGTATAATTCACAAAGACCCCAAAGCACACCACGGCACTTGTCAGTGTCTACAGGGTAGGGTGATGTACAATAGCATGAGCATTATAGCTGATGGCCTAAAAGCACACCCCAATGCCTGTTACACTCTACAGGGTGAGGGTGAGGTAGCATCACTTCAATACTTCACTGCCATTCCTATTATACTAACATACTAAAATGCCAGCAGAATAGGCCTAACGGTCTTTCGTGTCTGCTCATTTGGTCAGCCCCCACCCTGGGTGCTGACCTTGCTGTCCCCCTCGCCTTCTCTGGCTTCTCCCTTCCCAGTTCTGGATATTCTAGCTGCTTTGGATTTTGCTTCCAGAACCCTTCCCCTGTAACTGTCCCACCCCCTCTTGAACCCCTCCACTGTCTCTGCCTCCACCAGCCCCCTAGGTAGTGCATTCCATGGCTCCACCACCCTCTCAGTGAAGTAGCACCTCCTCCTTTCTCCCCTGAATCTTCCCCCCTCCAGCTTCCACCCATGCCCTCTAGTGGCCCCTTCCTCCTTCCTTCAAAGCACCCCGACTGTTCCTCCCCTATTTACCCCTTCATGTATCTGAAGACCTCTATCATGTCCCCCAGTCCCTTCTCTCTTCCAATGTGTACATATTTAGCTCTTCGAGCCTCTCCTCATGGGTCCTGTCCCCCAATCACCAAATAATTTTGGTTGCCCTCCTCGGACCCTCTCCAGGAGGTTAATGTCTCTCTTTAAGTGTGGCCTCCAAAACTGCACACAGTACTCCAGGTGCGGCCTCACCAAGCAGTTATACAAAGGGAGTATCACTTCCCTCCTTCTGGAGGTGATCCCCCTAGCGATGCATCTCAGCATCCTGTTGGCCTTGGCTGCTGCCCTCCTACAAGTCTCAGAGTTGTTCATCTTGACATCCACCACCATCCCCAGGTCCCTCTCAGCCATTGAGACTTGTAGTATTTCCCCAGGGTGTACACTTGGCCTGGGTTTCTGGCCCCCAGGTGGAGTACCTTGCATTTCCCTGCATTGAACCTCAGCTTCCACTTTCTAGACCATCTTTTCAGAGCCTCCAGGTCCCCTGCAGGGCCGCCTCCCTCCTCCCCACCACCGCCCCCAGTTTTGAGTCATCTGCAAAGAGACTCATCTCACTCCTGATTGTCAGATACATAGGTGTTGAACAGAAGGGGCCCAAGGACTGATCCCTGTGGGACCCCACTAATGACCTCCTTGGGGATGAGACTATCCCACCAACTATGACCCTCTGGGTCCGTCCTGGAGCCAATTGCCTATCCATCTCAGGGTTTTAAATAATTGATTAGCAGATTTTTCTTGGGACTATACTAACTGTACAGAAAGTATTTATATAGGTTTTCTAGAAGTGCTGTGTTTGTTAAACACAGTGAGGCAAAGCTATGCATTTTCACAAAGATTTACACTTTTATGAGAAAAGCTAATCAATTTTAGAGTTATATAAATCCTGCATCTGATCATCTGGTTCCCACCCCATTTCTCCTAGCTTATCCAACAGGCCCACGTGAGGAACAGAGTCAAATGCCTTGCTGAAGTCTAGAAAGAGGACATCCACTGGTCTCCAGGTCCAAGGCACTTGTCACACAGTCATAGAACTCCACCAGGTTTGTCTGACATGATTTCCCAGGATGAATCCATGCTGTCTATCATTCAAGCACCTGACTTATCCAGGTCCCCCAGCCTCTCCCTTGACAATACCCTCCATCACCTTGCCCACCACCGATGTCAGGCTGACAGGCCTGTAGTTCCTTGCCACCTCCCTTGATCCCCCTTATGGATAGGCACTACATGCCACCTTCCAGTCTTGGGGCACCACCCTGTCCTCAGAGAGATGGTGAAAAGCTCTGCCAGGGGTTTCGCCAGGACATCTGCAAGTTCCTTCAGCACTCTAGGATGTAATTTATACGGCCCCAGTGCTTTCTCTGTATTAAGGGAGCTGAGGGCTTCCCTCACTCTCTCTGCTGTGATTTCCACTTCTGGTACCTCTTCTCCCTGCTTAGCCCTCCACCCACCTGCCAGTGATGCCTCCCCCCCCAGACCTGTCGATTGGTAAGGGTCCCCCCCTCCTCATTATCTCTGTCTCCTCCCATGTATGATGCAGCACCCCCATTTTCCCTGGTGAAAACTGAGGTGAAGTACTCATTTAGTACCTCAGCCTGCTCCCCCGGGTCTTGTGCCCATCTCTCTCTGATTTAATCCTGCTAATCTGCCCCTTCACCTTCATCTTTCCCCAATGTATCTAAAGAACCCCTTTTCCCTCTCCTAATTTCCCTGGTCAGGTTCTGCTCCTTCCTTGCCTTAGCCGCCTACCACTCTAGTGGCCCTTCTAGCCACCATCAATACTCCCCTCGATCCCTTTCACTCCTTGAGCACTTGAATTTCTTATAGGCTGCTTTCTTTCCCCACACCACCTCCTGGACCTCCCTGGTCCACCAGCAGGGTTTTTGGGCCCTACCACATTTTCGTCTTACTCTTGCACAGGTGCTGGTAGCATCCTGCACCCCTCTCCTGATGATTTCCCACCTACTATCAGCGTCCATGTCTGACCCAATCCCATCCAAATGCTCCTTAAGGATCCTTCCCATTTCCTTAAAATCCGCCCCCCTGAAGTCGGTTACTTCCGTCTTTGTGCAGCCTTCTACCCCTCCTAGGTCCAGGAAGAACCAGACCATGGCATGGTCACTCCCCGCCAATGGGTCCCTTACCTCCAGGCCCCCAATCTGGTCACTGTCTGCCAGGACCACATCCAGTACCCGTGCCTCCCTGGTCGGTTCCCTCACTTGCTGAGTTAGGAATGCGTCTTGAAAGACATCCAACAACCTCTGTTCCCTGGTCACAGAGGATGTCATAGTCTCCCAGTCTGTTCCTGGCATGTTTAAGTCCCCTAACACCACCACCTTTCCTCTGCCCAGTCTGCAGTGTCTCCTAACATCTGCCACCAGACTGTCATCCAGCTCCTCCACCAGGGCAGGGGATCTATACACCACTCTATTTTTACTCTCTTGCCCCCTTGTTATCAAGGTGACAAATCGCCTCCCGGTTCCTCCTCTACTCCCCATGTCAATGCAGTTTTGACTATCATTGCTACTCCTCCTCCCTTCCTCTCCCCTGTCCTT
Source organism: Neoceratodus forsteri (assembly GCA_016271365.2). Taxonomy (NCBI): domain Eukaryota; kingdom Metazoa; phylum Chordata; order Ceratodontiformes; family Ceratodontidae; genus Neoceratodus; species Neoceratodus forsteri. The sequence continues at coordinate 494,791,598 of CM057457.1, forward strand.
CCTGAACATAGTGTAACCCTCCAGTTTCAGGTCCCAGTCATGTCTCTGCAGTGGCCCAGGTCTCAGTGACCGCTGCCACATCCACTGCTCCCTCCAGTTAGCATCGCCTGGAGCACAGGACGGTCATTATGCCCAAGCCCTGGCATTTAGCAGGACTACCTTCCACCCTTTCCTATAGTTCCATTCCCCTGCTGTGTTCCCATGGGATTCTGTTTCTCCTGGTCTGCACTTTGCCAGTTGGCCTTTTCCTGCAATCCTCCTGGTCCCCAGGGGTGGAGACAGAGTCCTCCTTATCGGCACCCCTTGACAGCCTTTTCTCCCATCCCACCCCCTTCACAAGTTTAAACCCCACTTTTCACCAATGCACTCCTCTATTTTCAACTAAGGATTCCCTCCTCCAAATTGAGATGTAGTCTATCTCAGCATACAGCTCCTTATCCTCCCAGGTCTCCCCAATCCCCATCAAACCATACCCTCTGGCCTCACACCACTCCCTGAGCGACTGGTTTATCTCCTAATTTTCCTTTGTGTTCCCACTAGCCCTTGGCACTGGCAGGATTTCTGAGAAGAAATGCATCCTATGTCATAACAGTCCCTGGCGAGTTCCCTGAATCTTGCCTGTATCTCTAGCTCACTATTTCCCTCAATGTCATTTGTACCCAGGTGGACCAGTATGTCTGGGGAACCCCCGCAGTCCTTTGCCAGCTGATATACCTCGTGCTTAGCCCTGTGCACTGTTAGTCAAGGGAAGCATCTTGTTCTAACTGGCCAGGCTTCTCCCTCCCTATCCCATTTGATACCCTGATCATAGAATCCCCCAGCAGGAGCACTCTAACCACTCCTTTTCCTCCATTCCCCCCTTCCATGTCCCTTATCCTTTCTACTGGCCCCTCCACCCAGCTGGCTCCTTGTTCCTACCCCTATCTGGGTGCCACATGCCACCCCCTCCTTATTTGCCATGGCACCCCCTCCCCTCCAATCCTATGCCTCTCCTCCTCCTGAGTATCCTTCTGTACCTTGCTAATTCCCCTCACTGCTAGCAACTGGTCCTTCTCCCCATCTGCTAAACTAGCCTGGCTCATCCTCCCTTCCTTCCTGTCTCCATTTAGTTCCTCCTTGCTCCTGCTGTGCTCCCCTGGCCTAAACCCTCAGCTCCCTTTACTGAATCCTCCTTGTACTTCTGTCCTTCTCCTTTACCTTTCCTCCCAACTGGTCCTTCTCCTTGCGCTTTCCTCCTCTTCCCCTGCCCATCCTGCTCTGATTCACTGCTCCCATTTTCCTGCATTCCAGGTCCCCTGTTCTTCCTGCTATCGGCCCCCTCCTGCCTCCCTCCCTTTCCATCTCTAACCACTCCTGTCTTGGCTCATCACCCCCTCATCCTTGAGCAGAAGAAGAGGATTGAAGCAGTTACTGAGTGTAAGGTCTGATCCACCTCCCCGCCTTGCTTCCTTCTGTCCAGCACTGGCCATCTGCCTACTTCCCTGAGAATGTTGTCCCTCCATCCCCCCTTTGTGAGGGTCCCCAGTTACCTGCCTGCTTCCTTGGTAGTGTCCTTTTGGACCCCCTCTGCCAGGGTCCCTATGTGACCCCTGAGTATTCTCCTGCACTCCTTTCCCTATACCCCCACCCCCAGTGCTTGGTGCAGCCCTGTGGAGATTTCCAGCCCCTTCCCCAACCATACCACCCCCTTCCCCAGCTTTCTCCTCATCCCTGTAACCTCCTCCCTAAGCTGTAGCTGGCAGCACACTGAGCAACCACCCAACTTCCAAGCCCAGTCCAGTATCATGGCTGCTCCACACCTGTGCACCCCACCACCCTCCCAAAGATGCCAGCCCTAATGATGTGTGGTTCCATCCCCTTCAAATAGGTTTCCTTGGGTGAGCCACCAGGCTCCCCTAGTCCAAGACACCCCTACTGCCTAATCAGGTCACCCACTAATCTTAGAGATAGTCCACTGTACACCAGTAACTCTGTTACTAGGTGCAGTACAACACATTAAACTTATAAGGAAATGAACAACTCCTAAGCTCCTCTCCCAGCCTTTAAATCCAACCCCAGTGGCTAGAACTACATGAGCTGCACCAGCAGCCTTTTCCTCCAATTGCAGGGCAGGTGTTCCCCTAAATTTGCAGACTTCTGGGAAGGAGGAGTGGGGAGGCAGGTCTTGGGCAGACACCTGACAAGAGAGAGTGTATCAGCCCTGTGTCTCCCCTCCAAGCCCTGCAGCTAAAGAACCAGGCCCAAGCAAATCCCACCAAATAGGTTTTAAATCAGAAGAAATAGGTATCTACCAGCACAGCCTGTTACACAGTGAAACATCCACAAAAAGAGCCCCACTTACAGCCACCAAATCAGTTTACAAACATCCAGCATCCCCCAAAACAATACCCTGCTAGCCCCTTAGAAGTAAGAAAGTAAAGAACTAACCTACCAAGTAAAATCCACAAGAACCCTGTGAAAACAACAACAGCAGCTACTGTCCTGGAACACAACTGATCACAACTGATTATGTATCTCTGCCTCTGGTACTACCAAAGCCAATGCCAGTGAGATAACATTCAGCATTGCCAAAAGCTTGTTTTCTTCCTTCTAACTGTGGTATGGCCTCAGAGTTGCAAAGCCTTTAATCTTTTTTCTTGCTTTCTTTCCTTTCTTACATCCTTTTATATTCTGGTGCTGGTCACAGTGCCCCACCCTCACATCCCCAATTACAGCGTAACATAGTATTAGGCTGCAATTGCCCTGTAGTGCAGTATGTGTTAAAAATAGTTATACAGAGCAGTCTGTAGTTATAGGACTTAGACAGTTTGCTACCTGTATGGGAAATTGTGCTTTACATGAGTGTAACTGCCTGTAAATTACTAGGACATATTTTCATGTCCTTTAAAACTCTTTTTCCTATATTGGTGTTACTACCAGCTAAGGAATATATAAATAATCTTTGAAAACTGGAACATTCCTTTGTGAAGCATTTTAGGGTTATAGCTTCAGACTGACAAGATGTCAGAATGCCTTTTGGTTAAAAATAAGCAGGCCTATATTACAAAGGGAAAACTGGACCTTTTCCTTTTCACATTACAGTGTTACTGATTCAGTCTATGTGAAGTTTTGCCAGCAGAGAAGATCTTACTTTGAGTTGGAGCTCTTGCAGCAGGCTACACAATGAGGACTAAGTCACTAGTCACAAGAACCTCAAGGAAAACTTCTAGCTAGCAGTATACAGTGGGAACCGCCCTGACATTGGACCACCTCCAACACTGGCTAATAGTATAAAGGGACAGTTCCCAGCCCCACCTCAGTTCCTTTTCCACTGTCAACCCATATGCTTCAGTTCCACGGACACCTCCTACTTCTTGACTACCACATTCATTTTTCTGCTTATCTTCTAATTTCCTCCTTTGTGTGTATGTCTTCTCCATCCTTTCAGAGCAATGTAAATCAAAGAGTGCTTGCCAAAAACAAATTATGGTGGAAGACGGCCATACGGCCTGTCTAATTTGTCTTGGCTGTCAGATGATTCTGAGGCCTGCTCACACTGCCGAAGTTTCAACCAGAACATCAAGATTCGCCACCTGAAAGCACTGAAGACTCTCCTCCTTGAACAGCAGCTGGCTGCCATGCAACAGACCCCCACCAGTTCTTCTTCTTCCTTGGTCCCCAGGACCTCAACCACTTCCCACAAGATATCTAGTGGGAAGCATCACCTCAGAGTAAAAGAAAGACACCATCCAGATTCCCACTGCACATCCCCACACCACAAGGTGGCCTCCTCATTCAGTCTGCACTCCAGTGGACGGGCATACTTAGTCTCTCTGGCAGCCCTCCTTCCTTTTGGGTTCCCATCAATGAAGGCCGTCACCTATATCCAGACACTGGGTGCAGTGGCTTCTGGGCAAGGGCCTTTGGCCCCCACCCCTTACTCTTCAGCCTTTCCACTCACCTGATCCTTAGACTGGAGTGTCAGCTGGTTCTCTGATGGACATCGGGCAGAAACCTGGTGCCCGCCTGGCTGCAGCATTGTCCTTCTCATAGAAACGTAGACTTTGACCGCAGATAAAGGCCGCTTGGCCCACCTAGTCTGCCTAACTCCTACCTAGCTGATAAGCTGCAGTTTCCATTTACCGAACACCCTACTTCTCAGTCCACCTGTCTGCACTGGCAACCAGAAAAGATGCAAGGAGCAGGATCTCCAGGCTAAAGTCCACTCCCCAAAACTACAGATGATGGACTCTCATCATCAGACCCAGTGTCCTCATCTTCCACCTTCTCAAGGTTGAGATCAAGTGACAATACCTCCTTTAGCTTCACCTAACCGCTGTCTGGGGTTTTGCTAACTACCAAGCCGGTGCCCTCTGCCACCAACACTAGAATATGGGTTGTCAGATATCCCTGATCTGACGGATGACCAGGCACACTCCTCCTTGCCACTAGCAGGATCTCTGCCTCACACGCCAGTGTCCCCAGACCTGACAACTAGACCTTTAGGGCCTTTGGAACTGACACTGGGTAACCCCGATGTCCCCCTCCGGCACTGGATAAACCCAACATCCCTCCACCAAAACCAGATGTACCAGTGCCCCCTTAGTTTCATTGGCAGTATGCTTTTCTCCACATGGTGGAACACCATTAGGGCAATCTCCTGCCTATGGATTGTCTGACCCTGTCACCAGATCTGGCTCCCTGGCATGTCCCATTGAGACCCTTGAGGTCCTTTACTCCTCCACCAAGGAGATTACCAAGATCACCAACTCCACCACCCAGGAGGTCATTGTCCCTTCCTAAAATGAAGCCTCCTTATGAACCCTCCAATGACGTCTTCTTGCAATGCCACAGATGATGGTGCCAGTAATCATGCAGATCTGCCTCCAGGCACCATTGCTGCAGCTGTAGCCATCTAGCCACACACCTTTTCCAGATCTTCCTCTTCTGATTCATCTGGCAGGAGTTCCTCCTCATCTTCAGCTTCTTTGTAGGGATGTGCTTCCCATCTCAGACCAGACATCAAGGTGACTTGCCTAGGTCTCCCGGATGTCCCAACTTTTATGGATGTGATGTGTCACATCCAGTTCTTAAACCAGTGGGACACAGAAGATCTAGACCTGGAGGGCAGTGCCTGGCCCACTTTCTGGGCATGAATGACCTAAAGCCACTGCTGGCACCTCCCATGGTGGCTCCATTACAAGACATCACCAAACTAGCTTCGAAGCACCCAGAATCCACTTCAGCTGTCCCCAAGAAAGTGGATACACTATACCAGACCCCAAGAATGAGCACTTCCAGGGTGAAAAAATGGACTTGGCAAGGTTGGAGGATTGGTCATATGTATTGCAGCTTAGATTCAACACAAAGAAGTGGAAAGTAATGCACCTGGGAAACAAAAACCAAGGGGAAAGAGTACATAATGGGGGTGAGATGCTGACAACAAAAATGGAAAGGGACCTGGGGGTAGTTATATCAGATGACCTAAAGGTGGACAAGCAATATGAGAATGCAGTAAGGAGGGCTAGGGGATACTGGGATGCATAGGGGAGGCTTAATTAGTAGAAAACAGAAGTTATCTCTCTGTACTATCAGTTGGTGAGACCACATCTGGAGTTTTGTATGCTGTTCTGGAGACCCCATCTCCACAAGGACATAGAATGAAGGCTTTCCAGAGGAGGACAACCAAAATGGTGCAGGGTCTGCACCAGAAGACATATGAAGAGAGACTAAAGAAGATTACTGTGTATACCCTTGAGGAAAGGAGGGAGGGGTGGAACATGATTGAAACTTTAAAGTATCTCAAGGGAATCAACAAAGTCCAAGATGGTAGCATCTTTCAGAAAAAGAGATGTGCAAGAATGAGGGGGCACAATTTGAAGAGGGGGGACAGCTCAAAGGTAATGTGAGGAAGTATTTTTTTTTCACAGAGAGGGTTGTGAATGCATGCAACAGCCTTCCTGAGGAGGTCTTGGAGTCAAAAACAGTGAGAGAATTCAGAAATGCATGGGACAGACATAATCAATGCTAATGGGGGCTAGGAAAAAGTAGGCTGTTGGTTAACTAGAATTTGCAGCATATCCATTAGGTAGGGGAAATGGGCAGACTAGGTGGGCCAAGTGGTCCTTATCTACCATCAATTTCTATGTTTCTGTGAAATCTCCAAGACCAATTCTATGGTCCTCAATGTCACCCATGGCAGACCCAAGCAGCCATGACATATGAGTGCTGGACCACCTTGGTCAGAAGGTGTATTCGTCAGCCACTTGCACCACGTGCTCACTATATTTTTTGGCACACATGATGTATCAAAAATCGCTTTGGCAAAGGCCATTGAACTGGTCCTGAAACAACCAGACTCGCCTCACAAAACTGTGCTCCTGGACATATTGCAATCTGATCTTGACATGGGGTAACATGGCTTAAGATCTTCCTATGACTCAGCAGACATTTTTTTTTTTTGAAATTTGAATTTTATTTCTTTAAGAATATAAAAAAGGGAAAACAGTATCCAAGTATATCTGGAAAAACATTTCTACAATAAATCAGAATATAAACAAATAAACAAAAAAAAATAAAGCAAATTCCCATCCCCGAGACATGTCCAAGAAATATACAAAAGCATCCACCCAACCCCACCAAAGAAAACTCACACAAGATCTGCAGCAACATAAACCGTGACAACTTAACAGAAACCCTCCCCAAAAACCACCCATCCCTCCAACTCAAACCCCATCCCCAGGGTGCACCCACCATGCATCACTACAATAATAGAATAAACATCAACTAACAGTAAGTCAAAATCATAATAGCAAACAGACATAGGTATAGCTACATCAGAGAAAACAAACTGATTATATTTGAACTAACAGAAAAAATAGAGACAAAAGTGCATGTGGACATAGGGACTCGGGTCATAATAAAGGAGACCCAATTTACATCAGACATAGAGCCTATAGTTTACCCCATCTCCTGAAACAGATCCAACCGCCCTCTAAGACTAGCAGCTAGTTTTCGGACTGGAAATATGATAATAATTCAGTTAACCAATTGGCAAATGATAGGACCAATTGGTCAGTCCAATGTCTAACACCATTTTTTAACAGCCATAGTCACCATGGCCATGTGATATCTTCGCCAGCACTGTCAACCCGGAAAAATCCCAAAGACACACACCTCAGGACTGAAAAAGCCAGACAGACCTAATAAAGGATCAAGATAGTTTTAATCTACGACCACAGCGGAGCCACTTTAGGACAGTCCCAGAATATATGAACAATATTGCCATCCCGTGCAAACACCTGAAACAGCTAGGATGAAAACCTTCCCAAACTGAGATAACTTAGCTGGGGTGTAATACAAATTATTAACAATGTAGTACTGGGTTAGCTGAAACCTGTCTTGGGTATGGTATCTATGAAGATCATTCCAAACCCTAAACCAGTCAAATGAATTCCCAGGCAGAAGATGAGTCCAAACATCCGAACCAACAGCCCCATCAGGTAAATTATAGTCCAGAAGAAAGGAGTATATCGAAGAGACAGAATGAGACTGAGAAGCAAGTCTAACCACTTCAGAAAGAAAAGGAGAGACCACTGACTCCCCAGGGGAAGAGCCAAATCTCCAATTGATTAAGTGCCTCATTTGGTAAACCTTAAAATAGACCACTAGGTATGCAAAACTTCTCGAGAATATCACCAGAGGAGAGAAGGAATTAATATTAAAGAAGTTTCCAGACTAGCCTCCTAATTTGTGGCAGCAGTCTGGACCAATCCATGAATTGCTAACTTAATATTAGGATTAGCAATAACCGCTGCCCAAATCCGATGGGGAAACATGGAAATGCCTCAGACATTGCCAAAAGACTGCAATAACAGTCCTTATGACATTATCGGATCCACTTAGCAAGCAATTTCGGGGTAGGTAAAGAGGCATGCTTATCAAATTTGATTGCAGCTAGGAAAGACGCCTAATTGAAGCCAGATAGGACAAGATACATCCGTTCATCAGAGAGCCATCTTCCCAGCTTAGAGTGCGCAGCCCAGTAATACAGCAGGAGATTGGGCAGTCTGAGACCTCCTCTATCTTTAGAAAGAGATAGTTTACCGTAAGAGCGCCTAATTGCCCTCTTGGACCAGATGAACTGAGAGAAGAGCGTGTGAAACTGCTGAATATAGGAGACAGATAATCTAAGATTCACCAAGTTCAGTGGATAGAACACTCTGGGAAGGACATTCATCTTAATCACATTTATCCAACCCCAGAGTGACATGGGAAGGGCTGACCAACGTTGGAGATCCTGTGCAACCGAGTCCCTGAGCCGGTCCAGATTTAACTTCTTCAAGAGGGAAGAGTCAGTGGAAAAAAGATCCCTAAATATTTAATGTATCTAGGGGCCCACTTCATGACAAAGGAGGAAAACTCAGCCTTGTTGGCATAAACATTAAGAGGGAAAATTTCGGATTTGGAAACATTCAACCTGTAACCCGAAAAGACCCCAAACCTCTCGATCAGCCCTAGCACCTCCCTAAGAGACTCAACTGGATCCACCAGATGTAGAAGGATGTCATCAGCATATGCTGAGAGGACCAGTTCTTTTTGGTACAAAGTAATTCCTCTGATCAGGGCTGAAGCCTTAATCCTTCTGAGTAGAGGTTCCAAATACAAATTGAATAAGAGAGGCGAGAGTGGGCAACCCTGTCTGGTACCTGCATAAAGACGGAAAAGAGAAGAAAATACCCCATTACAATATACTCTGGCAGAAGGACAACTGTAAAACACCCAGATTCTATTAACAAAGGCAGACAGGAAGCCCATCTTCTTGAGCACAGCCCAAAGGAACCCCCAGTCCACGTGATCAAAAGCCTTTTTGGCATCAAGAGAAACCAAAATCGCCGGGTGCGAAAGGGATTGAGCATACTGCGAAATATGCGAAAGGGTCCTCAGATGATCAGCCGAGGATCTACCGGGCACAAATCCAGCCTGCTAAGGACTCAGCAGTTCAGACCATACCTTCTTAATACAGTCAGCCAGAATCTTAGCAAGGATCTTCATATCATAATTCTGAAGTGATATGGGTCTGTAACTAGCTGGATCACTGAGAACCTTGTCAGGCTTAGGAATTAAGACAATGGTTGCCTCAAAAGCGATGGGTCTACTTCGAGGCTAGAGCCAGATAGTCATACAGCTTGAGGAGGAGGGTACCAGGTCCTTAGCGAAAGTCTTATAAAATTAGCTGGGAACCCATCAGGCTCCCAGCGAGTCCGGAGTGAAAGAAGCAATAGCCTCTCAACTTCCTCCTCTGAAATGGGGCAGACAAAGTAGCCCACTGAGCCTCAGATAAGCAGGGAATGTCAATCTCACCTAAATAGTTGTCTAAGTCAGAAACAGAATACGACCTCTCCAGCTCGCTGTACAAATCCAAATAGAATTCCTTGAAGACATGGGCAATTTTCCAGGGTGCCGTGACAGCTTCCCCAGAAGGAGAGATCAGAGAAGGAATAAGCCTAGAACTCTCAAGTACCCAGAGACGCTGTGCCAAGAGCTTACCAGACTTTTCTCCCTGGTCGATATACTTTGCTTGGGTCTTAATAAGAGCATATTCAGTTTTCTCCCTTAAGAGATCCATATATTCATCCTTGACTGCCAAAAGCTGCTTAAGATCAGTCAAGGAGGAAGTTGAGAATATTTAGCCTCCAGATCCCAATTCTACCCATCAAAACTAAAGAGTCAGCAAGTCCCTTTCTTTTCTGAAGGAAGCTGTTTGATAAACTCACCCTTAAAAAACATTTAAGAGCAGACCAGATCCAATCTAGAACAGAGTTGAGATTCTCTGCCAAGAATATTGATATCATGGAGCTTATATTAGATACAGTCTGCAGTCTTTTAAGAGCTGTGTGTTCAGCCTCCAAACCGAATCCCGTGAGTATTCAGGGTTAAGGGAGAGCTTAATCCAGACAACTGCATGGTCAGAAAGAATAATTGGGTCAATACCAGCTAGACCAAAACCTGAGAGAAAAGAAACACTAATCAAAATCATGTCCAGACGAGATTTGGTAGCATGAGATTAAAAGAGAAAAGTATAGGCCTAAGAGCGGGGTTAGCAAGTCTCCAGGGATCGCACAAAGCAGGCAGTGCTCTTAAATCTGAAAAAGCTGTATGGGCTGGAGAAGGTGGGTGCTTATCTTGGGGGTCTCTGTCCAAAGTCAACGAGCAAGGAAGGTTCCAATCTCCTCCTAGTATAAATTGAGCCTGGAGGAAACTAATCAATTTCTCCATAAGAGACCTAAAAAAACTGGAATCTCCTCCAACTGGACCGTATATAGATCCTAGAACAACACTCTCACCGTTAAGAACCCCTTGAACCAAGACAAATCTCCTTCCACATCTGCCACCGTCTTCTCTACAGTAAATAAGACCTGTTTTTTAATAAGAACTGCGACCCCCACTATAACAGGAGTTACCAGCCAGATAAGAATAAGAGAAACCTGACCGAGATAATAAATTAACATCAGACTGAGTGAGGTGTGTCTCCTGGAGAAAGAGAATGTCAATTCGCATTAGTGAACAGTGTCGAAACATCTGGAGACGTTTGACCCGGTCCCGGAGTCCACATACATTCCAAGAAGCAATTTTCAGAGACATTTTAGTATTTTAAGGTACTGTACACAAGTTAGAAATAACCAAGTAATCATATAACTATAGAAAAGGTAGAGTGCACCCCAACATTATACCCATGAAATTCACTGTACTTAAATCCAGAAGGACCAACCCAAAAACAAACCCACCCCCACTGTCGTAAACCATAAACACCCTTGAAAAATAAGACTCAGCCCAACAAGGAGAGACAGTCAGCAACCCACCTGCCCCCGACCAAAATCAGTCTCCCAAGTGTCCTATATAAACCAATCTGTGATAAATTCCAACCCCCACCCTGACTCTAATCCTAAAAATGTCTTTAGTAACCAATCCAACCCCTGACCCTAAGTCCCACAAACCAGCAAAAGGTACAAAAATCCAAAAACTATGTACAGGGAAGACCAGAATGAACATAATATCCAAGCGCAATAAATCAGTTCTGGCCCTCCAAATCCATTAATAAACTTTAATCCCAGGTGAATAATGTAGACAACCCACCCAATGCCAAGAGAATACCCATACCCCAAAACCTATAACCCAAGTCAGTGTCATCACCCGGGAGGGGTTAGCCAACCCCCCAATCTCAGGCTTGCAATAAGGCATCCAGCGAGCAGGCATCCAAAGGCCAGGGACCCCCCCAATCGCCACTTAACAGTGATATAAATGCCATCCTGAAGAAAAATAGAGGGTAGCGAGGCCTGTAATAGCAGGCAGTATCCAACCCTCCAGATACGAACAGCAGCAAAGGGAATCGTCAGGATACGCACCGAAACCCACCCAGCCAGTTACGAGCAGCACAATTTCAGTCATTGGGAAGACCATTTCCCCAAAGGAAAACAAATCGGCTTACCCCTCGACAGGATTATCCAATTGGAGAAGAGAATTCGGATGGGAGAACTCCCGTCGCGGTCATTTCAGCATTGGGGCGTTGTTTCCAGGGGGTTCAGTAAGCAGACGGAACAAAAATGTCCTCCCCGAAGTCCCTAGAGAAACGCCAGCCCAAAACTTAGTTCCACCATTCTAACCGGGAGCATGACCACGAGGACTCAACCCATCCCCGCAATGACCACCCATCCGACCCTGCAGCGGAAAAAACGGGCAAGGTAAGAAAAGGACCTTAAGGGAGGGAAGGGAAAGGGGGGGCAACCTCTGAGGGAAGATCGGAGGGCTGTGTCACAGGGAGGGAAGCAGCAACCAAATCCCTAAAAAAAAAAAAAACTAGGCCTTCCACGGCCTACCCCTAATTACACAGCATCAGCAACAATATTGAAAGCAGGTGTAGGAGCACAAACAATAGCAAGTAGCAGGCAAAATGTGAGTCCTTCATCCAGGTTTCTTGAATAAGTCCGGTAGCTGGAGGCGAGCTCACTCAGGCCAAGTCCGTGATGTGTAGCTATCACAGAGCCTCCAATTGTAATCTTCAATGTTGCAGGATAAGCCATTTAAAGGGATTGAAGCAGGAATCAACTTGGACACAACCTGATGGAAGGCACCCTCTTCTCCTTGTCTCCTTTGGGTCTTGAGCAACTCGTATTTTAGATGAGCCTCACAGGATCTCCTTGTGCTCTCTTGCCTTAAGAAAAACATGCTGGTGTTCCACATAGCCTAAACATTGAACAATTATGGGCCATGGGTGGAACCTGGTGGGGTCTGGGCCGCAAGGACCGGTGGGCATGCTCAGATGGTATAAGGAGCTTATAGGTGAGGGCCAACTACCTTCACTAAGAACTTTGGAGGAAAGCAAGAAGGTCAGGCCCTCCTCCATTTCAGGCAGACCAAAATGAGCAGATTGTTTCTGCAATTAGTCCTTCAAGGTCTTCAGCTTTATTTTGCAGCTTCTTAATTTGCTGTCTCAGATCGTCCACCATACCTCAATCTGTCTTGCCTTTTCTCCACAGAGAATACCCTGGCCTAGACATCTTCAACCCTGGTAGAGACTGACGACAGATCCGATCGTAGCGACTTCATCTCAGCTGCAAGATCCTTCAGGATATCTTTAATAGGGCTAGTTTGTGCGCAAACTTATCCTCGGTTAAAGGAAGGCCATTGGTGCTTTGTCCTCGGACCAGTCAGGCTTACCGGTCCTTGATTTCTCGCTTTTAGCCACTTTGTTCAGAGAGGCAGGAGGGTGTGCTTAACTGGGGCCTGCTTCATATCGCCTCCATCTCCCTCAAAATCGCGCTAACCCCAAGACCAATAAGAGGAACAGCAACTGCTCAGGTTAGTGAATCTCCTCTGGTAGCAATCTGGGCAATGTAGCGATCACGATTTAACGAAAAGAAACTCTAAAAGGCGATGAGAGGAGGAGCTCAAGCCCATGCAGCCATCTAGACAGACGCCATCACATGACCCGACTCAGCAGACATGACAGATAGGGCAGCTACTAGGGTCTGTCTTAGGAAGCATTCTTGGATCAGGACTTCTAGGTTTAGGCAGCATCTCCAGGATGCCATTATGGAGACCCTTTAGTGGGTCCATTCTGTTTAGTGAGGCCTCGAAAAGATCATTAGTGGCCTCTAGCATTTGGGCAAAGTCATCCAATACATGTACCAAATGTACAGGTCTAACCTCCTTCCAGCTTGGAAGAAGCATTTCATTGCTCTAGAGGTCAGGAGCCCAGAGGGCAACAATCTGAGGGGTCTTCAAGCAAAGGCTCCTTCCAGCTTGCAAGCACCTCAGGACCTCGGAACACCAAGCTCTCCCAGGTCTCCCTGCCTACCATGAAAGCATGGCCTGAGTACCTACTAGAACCCCTCCAGTGGAATGCTTGGGGAAGTGGTAGGGGGTCAGTTCTCCCTCTACATTTGCTGTCTATGTGCACAACCTCTTGCAGTGCTAGCAGCAGACTGCTACTTATTTTACTGATGAAACTGAGTGTTTAAAGTATCACTGTGCTTGCACTCACTATCATGAGTACCTGGAGCCCTTGAACCTTACAGGAACTAGGAAGAGGAGCTGTAGTTCCCTTGGTGACACTCTGGGACTACAACTCACAATGACGGTAATATTTAAAATTTGTACACTGTCTGACTTCTGTTTAATAGTTAAGCCACTCTACAGTGGTTATTCTAACATTCTTACTTTTAAAAGCATTTTGCATGGAGTTCTCCTGACCTGGGACCACTTCCTGGGTCACAGACACTCATATAAGGAGGCTCTACAGCTAGCAGGGTGAGCGCGTAAAGACGCATGCGTCTGCATATGTTTTGCATGTTTTAGCGGGATTTGGCAAATCAAATACTTAAGGATACACTAAGATCTGGGAGTGCAATAAGTCGAGGCCTAAACAGTCTTAGTGTTAGTGGACATTGACCGCATATGAATATAGATACCCTGTAGTTTGTAAAATTATTAAGTTTAGTTGATTTATCAAGTCTACAGAGTGTTAATTGGACAGGTGTGTCTGCATTAGATACACAACATGGAGAACACTATAGAAACCCTAGATGGATGTAGGGGAATTAAGTGTACACTATGCTGCATGTACAACGTTAATGTGGGTACTTTACAGAATCTAGAGTATATCTGCTCCAACTGTAAGGAAAATAAGGACATGGCAATAGAGATTTCTTACTTTAATAAAAGACTCACAGATCTGGAGCAAAGTCAGAAAGAAATGGCTGACAGATATAATGTTAGAATGAATACAATGAAAGGGTATAATACCATAGATACCATTGCACATGACATGGTTGTCACAGCTCCCCCCCCCAATATCTGCACCTCCTGATGTGTCTCCCTTCTCCCAGATAATAGACAATCCCCCTAACAGGAAGAGAGGTAGGGAAGATGATACACTTGATAGTCCAGAAGACAGATGGTATCCAATCCAAAGTTCCAAAATACAAAACAGATTTGACCCTTTATTAAATGATGATATACAGAACTCAGGAACGGAAGTTAACACAGGAACAGTAGAAATAGCTGAATCCAATGCTTTAAGCAGTACTCCCGCCTGCATATCAACCAATGTGACAAGGCTCAACCTCACCTCGGGATTCAGATTCAGCTTTGCAGTGGTTAAGGAGTCTCAAGAAGACCAGTTTGTTAACATTAAACCAACCAGGCATATTTTTATTTTCTTAATATGGTTGGTGACACAGAACTTTGGGCTTCTGCCCTTTATCTTTTTAAGTCCCACTGGGGAAAATGAAACAAAAACTGAAATAAAGAGGCTTAGCTCTGGGTTGGAGTGCTGACTAAACAATCCACCCTAACTAGAAACCCAATTTTCCAGAAAGCTAGACCTTCTAGAAGAACACAAACAGTAAAATAGAAAACTCACAATGGAAATAACTTTTTTCTTTTGACCTAATTCAGGAGACTAATCTCCTGAAGGTTGCTAAGGGACTCCTGTTCTGGAACACATCCAAGCAGCTTGTCAGCACTCTACCCCTACAGCAACTGTCTGCTGGCTTTTTCTTCCTGTTTTTAAAGCTCTCTGCTGTACCCTGACTATCTTACTCGGGGAAACACCCTCTCCTCCAGTACCTGAGTTCATACCTCTCAATCTCCTGCCTCATAAATCAAGGACAAGGCTTAAAAAATCAGGGACAAAGGACCAAAATCAGGGACACATCTTCAAAATTGGTGATATCTACTCAGGAACTTGGTAGAATAAGGGGTTTAGTGTAAAATGCATTTTGTAAGGAAGAACAAATCTGTAACTTTAATGTTTGACATTATTTTGTGCTTACAACCCTACTGTTTGGTCAAGGAAACACAATTTTAGGAGGACAAAGTAAATTTTGAGGTAAAATCAGGACATCCCTGAAAATCAGGGACAGTTGAGAGGTATGCCTGAGTTTACCACACCAAACATTTAATTACATTTGAGCCTTAATGACATCCCCAATATAATCAGGAAGTAAGACTGTATCACCAACACACAGGAAAGTAAGAAATTAAATCCCATAAACTGTAATACACAACAAATCTATGTCCTGGGTGACTCAGTTGTTAAGGGACTGGACAGAGCCATCTGTGATCCAGATAAACATAACAGAACTATGTCTTGTTTTAAGGGTGCTTAACTATGCACATCACCAAAATGGGTAAAGATATACTGGGTAACAAAAAAAGAAAAGCTGGTGATAGTCCACGCTGGAGCAAATAATGTACTACAGCAAAGTGCTCAACAGGTTAAGCAAGAATGTGCTAATTTAACAAATAAAATCAAAGACCTAGAAGGTGAATTAATTTTCTCTGAAATTCTCCCCATCCTGAGAGCAACCTACGAGCAAACATGCAAAATCAAACATATCAATGACTGGCTATGGCAGTGGTGTTTGAGGCAGTCGTTAGACTGTATACCTATTGGGGAGAATTTGCTGACAGAAGTCATCTCTATAATAAGGATGGGCTTCATCTTAACAAGCAAGGAAGTCAACTTCTGGGGGAAAGCATAGCAGCCTGTTTCTCCAAGTATTTAAAGTAGAAGGGGGTGGAGATAAATATTACCTTACCCAGTCTACCAACTCAAACAAATAGTCACTGTCAACCCAAACGAGTACCCAATGTCACCCACATACCCAGCTGTACAAATAAATTAAATCGAGAAAAAGATGAGGACTTAATAAAACATGACAAGTCCTTAACAAATGTAGTACAGGACAACAGATAACTAAGGGTATTATTATGAAGTGTAAGAAGTCTCCCAAACAAAATGAACCAATTAGAACATACCCTGACTACCATGAAGATTGATATATGTGGAGTCACTGAGACTTGGTTTTCAAAAAATGAATGGAATACAAATATACCAGGATATAATACATTCCTTAAAAACAGGAAGGATAAGAATGGAGATGGGGTAGTGCTGTTTATCTCAAAACATCTTAAAGGATACCAATTCTACCTGTACCAGTCCAACACAGAAATAATATGGGTCAAATGATTATTAAATATTATACCACAGGTATCTAGTCTCAGTCAATCAGAACACGGGAAAACTAAGTTATTGTCCCACAAACTACCACATACATGCTCACAGTAGTTTATTTGCCTATAGCCACACCCACAGTAGTTTATTCATGTGCCCACAGTCATTTATTCCTCTATAACCACGCCCACAGTCATTTATTCACATTCCCTTCCATTCCTATCCACTCAGTTACAGGGAATGCCATACACAGACACTGTTGCGGCACTCGGTATAACTCATTTTAAAATGATGGCACAAACTGTGTAATCCCACTTCAAAAATCTGTACAATTTTCCCCTGATTTCTCTTCACTGCTAAAAGAAAATTTCACCTCACATCTCGCACCGCACAGAAAACTTTCCTCTCCCATATGTCTCTAAGCTGTAGCACCGCAGGAGCAACTAAGGACATCGTTTCTAACTAACTGATACTTTTTGGCTCTATGTCTAAAGGTAGTAATATGGCACACTTACTGGTACACAGATTATTATACAGTTGGTCCCGTTTAAAACCGAGCATGACAAGCCTTTTTATTTTCTCTTACAAAATCAAATCCATGATTCTGGACATGTGCAGTACCGCCTTGTCTAATGCGCATGTCCAAAATCACAGATTCGACTTAAGAACAGAAAATAAAATTTTTTCTAGTGCTCGGTTTTCAACAGGACCAACTTTAAAATAATCTATCTACCAGTAAGTCTTCCATATTACTACTTTCACACATAGCTCCCACAAAACCATCATTTAGTTATAAATGACCGTCCTAGTTGCTCTCGCGGCACTACAGTTCAGAGACGCATGCAGCACATATTACCTCCACTCCAACTTAAATTTAATTTCTACATAAAAATAAAACTTTACCACAAATTCAAGTGGTATAATAGTAATAACATTAGGTTTTATAGTGTATACTTGCAATAACCGGCTTCTGTGGGGATTAAACACCTCGGCTTCACCTCAGTGTTTAATCATCCACAGAAGCCGGTTATTGCTTCATATAATCTATAAAACCTTCCCAGAATCTGGAATGAGCCAATGACCAGCTTTTCTTAGATGACGTAAAAAACATTGAGGTTAAAGGTAACTTCTTATTGATTGGGGATTTATTTCAGTCTCCTGAATATAAACTGGCTAAACTATAAAACCAATGGACAGCTTGAAAAAGGTTTTATAGATTACCTTATTACATGATCTAGGACAACTGGTTAAACTCCCAACCAGGAACGACAATATATTAAAACTAATATCGACCAGTATTAAGAATCTCTATTCAACACCTCAAATACGGCCCCCCCCCTTAGTGAAATAGATCTTAACATGGTGCTACTTAATTTAACCAAAACCTCTAAAATAATTAATGGAAAATCAAAGTTTAGAAATTTTGCAAAAGCTAACTATGCCAAGATTAAAAGCTACCTGAGTAATTGGAATTGGAAAGAGTCCCTAAATGGATGTAGTCTTGAAGAAGCATGGGAGCATATTAAAAAGGAAATTGATTATTGCACCAAAACATGGGTACCATTCAGACTCAAATATAATAATAAGAATCACAGGATTCCTCCATGGTGGAATGAGAAGATAAGGAAACTGATAGAAAAAAAAAAGCGCATACTGTAAATATAAGCAATCCGATAAGGAGGATGACCTGAATAGTTTTAAATTCTTAGCTAAGAAAACAAAAAGGCAAATCTGTGTGGTAAAATAAAAATTAGAATTAAACCTTGTTAGGAAAACCAAAGATAATAGAAAACAGTTCTATAATTATATAGGAACAATAAAAGGAGCACAGAATTAAATTAGTCCGCTCGCCTCAAATAATGAAATATGGAGTAATGAGGCTGACAAGGCTGAGATATTAAACACACAGGCCTGGATATTCAAAGCAGTTGCACATGCACAACTGTGGAGGTGTGCCATAGAGCGATATTCAGCGGGAGCAACTGCGCAGTGCAAGTAGCACTGCGCTAATGTACAATAGCAATGAATGCGTAATCATGGCAGGGTGGACCCATGAATATCCGGCACAGTAAGATACTCACCTCCCAACCGACAGTGCAAGTCAGCAGCAAATACCATTGCATGGAGCAAATGAGCCTATGAATAATAATAATACATTTATTTATAAGGCGCCTTATCTAATACCTAGGCGCCTGACAATACAAAACAGATAAAATCATATAAACACCAATTTAGATAAAATCACATAACAGTAAATAAAAATAAAACAATCGATTTACTGGGAAGGCTTGGTGCCACAGAAAGGTTTTTAAACCCTATTTAAATCCCTCTACAGTTGCACACTCCGGCACCTGACAGGGTAGACGATTCCAAAGGGAGGGGGGCTGCATATGCAAAAGCTCTTCCACCAGAAGATTTTAAATTCACCCTTGGAATCTCTAGCAACCCCTCATCAGCCGAGTGGTGTGATCAGTCAGGGCAGTAAGGAACTAGGAGCTCTTTCAGATAGTCTAGGCCCAGTCCATGCAGGGTTTTGAAAATCAGTAACCCGACTTTGAAGGTGATCCGCCACTGTACTGGCAGCCAATGCAGTTCATGCAGCACCGGCAAAATATGACAGGACTGAACTGATCCTGTCAAAAGCTGGGCTGCTGCGTTCTACACCAGCTGCAAGCAATGGATTTCTACCCCTGAAAGCCGAAGGAATAGGGAGTTATAATAGTCCAAGAGCGAGGACACCAAGGCCTGGACCAAGGTAGGAAGGTCATTGGATGGAATCAGATGCCGAATCCTTGCGATATTCCTAAGATGATAATAGGACGTTTTGACGACAGCTGACACCTGAAAATGCAGGGTCAGTCCATCATCAAAAATTATCCCATGGTTACACACCCATTCAGAGGTCAGGAGTGAGACGCCACCAAGAAAAATTCCAGATGGTGCACCAACCCCCGATCCGATGACCTGGGTCCACAACCAATACCTCAGTTTTTTCCGAGTTCAACTTCAGCCAGCGGAATCCATCCACTCCTGGATTTCTCTTAGACAGTTATCACAGACCGAGTCAGCTCCATTCTGGTCGGGTGTAAAAGAAAGGTAGAGCTGGATATCATCTGCATAGCAATGAAAACTCAGCCCATACCTTCTTACAATTTCTCCAAGGGGTAGCATGTACACCACGAACAACATGGGTAACAACACTGAACCTTGAGGCACCCCCACATGACAGAGGAGTTGGGCCTGACAAATACACCCCAGGTACCACTGTCTGTGTTCTACCCATGAGGAAGGATGTAAACCATCTGAGGACTGTTCCAGACAGTCTGCAGATATGCCTCAGGTGCCCTATCAACATCCCATGGTCCACAGTGTCAAAAGCTGAAGAGAGGTCCAGAAGGACCAAGATGGTATGGTTCTTCTGATATCTCACCATCAGGAGATCATTGAGCACCGAACCAGTGCTGTCTCAGTGCTATGTCTCTTACGAAACTGAACTGGAGTGGTTCACAGATGTCATGGTTGGTCAAATGGTTCTCCAGCTGAGCTGCCACTACTTTCTCAGTCACCTTCCCTAAAAAGGGAAGGTTAGAGATAGGTCTGTAGTTTGCAAGGTAGTCTGGGTCCAAGGTAGCTCTCTTCAAGATAGGTGTCACCACTGCCTCTTTCAGGGAGCTAGGAAACTCTCCACATTCCAAGCAGCACCAGACTATCCGTGCAAGGACCAGACTGATGACATCACTACAACCCAAAATTAGGGAGGTTGGTCCACAGTCCAAACTACAGTACGTAGGGTGTACACCCTGGATAATCCGCATGACATCCATGAACTCCGGTCGAGTGAAGGTACTCCAGGAAAACCGAGGTACAGTGACCCCATAGTGATCAGAAGTAACACCCAAAGAGTGTGCTGGTTGAAGTATGGCCCTAATATCAGTCACCTTATTTACAAAGAATTGAGCAAACATCTCGCAATCTAATTGCGAAAAAGCTTTCTGAACATGTAGACAGGCTGGGTTGCACAGTCTGTCCACAGTTCAGAAAAGCTGAGCTGGTCAATTCTGAGCAACCGCAATCTCCCCGGACAGGAATTCTGCCTTCTTACATGTGATTGCAAATTGATAGACTTGATAATGGTCCATCAGTCTAAGGTGGTAGGTATCAAGGGCTGACTTGCGCCAAAAATGCTCTAACCTTCGCAATTGTCTCCACATCTCCTCAGGGTCCCATCAAACCAGGAGAACCTGGGCTAAGAGAGAGCGAGTGAACACAGACTGGAGCATTGGAATCCAGAGCTGTCGAGATGGCTAAATTACAAGCTGCCATGAGGGTCTCTGGGTCATTGCTCACCAAAGAGGATGGGAGAGATCAAGTACGCTGCTAGGCCATGGGAACTTATATCCTGTAAAGGGTGTTATTTAACCATCCCCATAGGAGTAGGCCTATGGGGGTGCTAAACTAAACTGCATGGTGTAATGATCAGACCTCCAGATTGGTTCCACCCCCAATCAGATGTTTCGATCCCTAGGAGGAAGATTAAATCAAGGGAGTTTCCATATTTATGAGCAGCAGTGGAAACCATCTGTGTGAGGCCCAGAGATGTCATTAACTGGAGGAAATGTTGACCAAATTGTGAGAGTTCGTTTTCAAGCTAGGCGTTGAAGTCACCCAGAACCATCAGTCTGGGTGACTCAAATGTCATGTTGATGACGAAGTTGGCCACTTCCTGAAGGAATTGCTTCTCATCGCCGGGTGAACAATAAATGAGGGCAATTTCATAACCCACACTGGAAGTATAAGGAAATACAGAAGGAGCAGGACAGACAGCTGTGCCAGTTAAGGCAGAAGGAAGCAGGGAGCGAAGTCAGAATAGCAAAGGCCCAAACTGAGGAAAGGATAGCCAACTCAGTTAAGAAGGGGGATAAAACCTTTTATAGGTACATCAGTGAGTGTAGAAAGTCAAAGGGAGGGATAGGGAGGCTGAATAGAATGAACGGTGGATGGGCAGAGGGAGACAGTGAAAAAGCAGGGATACCGAACAAATATTTCTGCTCGGTATTCACAAAGAGAGGAGGAAGTGCCTAATCCAATTAACAAATGCACTCTTGATGGGGGATCAATCCCAGTCCTTTCACAGAAGAAATGGTTCTATCAAAGGTGGACAAAGCAATGGGGCCTGATGGAATTCACCCCAGAATTCTAAAAGAATTAAGGGGGAACTAGTGAAACCATTGGCTACTCTTTTTAATAAATCATGGGAGGATGGTGTGGTACCCGAGGACTAGAAGAAGGTGGATGTGATTCCCCTTCATGAAAGTGGGACCAAGACAGAGGCAGGAAACTACAGACCTGTCAGTCTGACCTCTGTGGTGGGGAAAGTGATGGAGTCACTTCTGAAGGAAAAATAGTTGAGTACCTAGAGGCCAGTGGGGCACAGGAACCAAGGCAGCATGGGTTCACAGTGGGAAGGTCATGTCAGATGAATCTAATAGATTTCTTTGACTGGGTGACCAAAGTAGTAGACCAGGGAGGGGTTGTGGACATGACCTACCTAGACTTTAGCAAGGCATTTGACACAGTCCCACACAAAAGATTAATAGTCAAATTAACCAGCCTGGGAGTGGGTCCTAGGATGGCAGTCTGGGTAGAACATTGGCTGGACAACAGGACACAGAAGGTCATTGTAAATGGAGTCCACTCTGAAGAAAGAGGGGTTCCTAGTGGGCTACCGCAGGGTTCAGTATTAGGTCCAGTCCTTTTTAATGTCTTCATAAGTTACATTGCAGATGGACTGGAAGAAAAAGTATGCCTCTTTGCAGATGACACAAAGATCTGCAACAGGGTTGATACACAAGGAGGTGTGGAAAGGATGAGATGGGACTTGGCAAGGTTGGAGGAATGGTCAGAAGTGTGGCAGCTAGGATTCAATGCAAAGAAGTGCAAATAATGCACCTGGGAAACAAGAACCCAGGGAAGATTACACAATGGGGAGGGAGGTAGTAACAACAACAAAAAGGAAAGGGACCTGGGATAATCATATCAGATGACCTTAATGTTAGCAAGCAATGGAGAAGGCAGTAGGGAGGGCTGGGGTATACTGGGATGCATAGGGAGAGGCATCAGCAGCAGAAAACAGAAAGTTGTTATCCTCTGTACAGACAGTTGGTGAGACCCATCTAGAGTATTGTGTCCAGTTCTGAGACCCCATCTCCACAAGGACATAGACAGGATAGAGGCAGTCCAGAGGAGGTTAACTAAAATGGTGCAGGGTCTGCAAGAGAAGCTGTATGAGGAGAGACTAAAGGAGCTTAATATGTATACCCTTGAGGAAAGAAGGAAGAGGGGGGACATGATAGAAACCTTTTTTTTTTGCACCTCCCCTTCCCTGGCTGCCCACTCCTTCTGGTCCCCTAACGCCTCTCCCGACTGCCTGCCCCGACTCCCATACCAGCTATCACCTCATATGGCAGCCCCCCCCGGGTAATCTGGTGAATCCCTTTGCTGGGTGGGTCCTCCTCCGAGGGGAAGGCACCAGTGGGGTGGCCAGCGCAGTCTTCATTGGCCCGAGTACTGCCGGATGCGTGCGGTCATGGGATCTGGCATCGAGAGCAGAGGGGCTGTCATCTGGTCAGCCAGGAGTATTTTCCAGTTTTTATTGTGGGGAGTGACGTCTGATGTCAAGGCATACGCCAGACGTCTCCATTCCCCTTGAACTCTGCATCAGGCATCACTGCTGTGCTCCCGGCCTCACCAGGAGTCAGCATGCGCCGCGCGTCCCCACCCTCCCCCAGAGAAGAGAGCTGTCCCCAGATGCTCCATCCTTCTCCGGCTAGCTTCTGGCAACCCGAGTCCGTCCTCAAACCCGGTCGCCAGCATCGCAGACGGAAACTAACCACTGCGCAGGGCCAGCCTGATAGAAACTTTTAAGTACCTCAGTGGAATCAACAAAGTGCAAGAGGGTAGCATCTTTCAGACAAAGAGACGTGCAAGAACAAGGGATACAATTTAAAGATAAATGGGGGTGGTTCAGGAGCGATGTGAAGTATTATTTCACAGAGAGGTAGTGGATGTATGGAACAGCCTTCCTGAGGAGGCTGTGGTCTAAAACCATGGAGAATTCAAGAATGCATGGGACAGACATAAGGCAATTCTTGTGGGGTAGGAAGAAATAGACTGTTGGTTAACTAGGATCTGCAGCCTCATCCTGTAGGAAATGGGCAGACTAGATGGGCCAAGTGGTCCTTATCTGCCGCCAAAATCTGTGTTTCTGTTACCTACTACAACGGCATGCTTAAAAGATTCAACCCCCTCAACTAATACTCTTGTGAGGTTATGTTAGGTCTTGAAACAGACCGCAACCCCCTTCCCCCTCCCACGATCCAATCTCTGGCGGTGTATCACCGAGTACCCATCTGGAATTGCTGCCTCCAAAATGGGGCCAGAATTTTCATTCAGCCAGGTCTTGGTGATGCAAGCCAGGTCCACCGACCAGTTCAACAAGGTCTGCAATAATTGCAGACTTGTTCTTGAAGACATTGCACAACACCACCCGAGTTGGACGTAACCTCCCAGGCTGCCCAAGCCATCTGCCTACTACCATCAGTAGTGCCCTTGAGATGGGCACAAGATATGGAGAACTACGTCTGGATTCCATTTCACCCCAGGGCATCTCCTGGATCCCACCACTCAATATGATGACCCCCTCATTCATCCTCCACTATTCGCAACCCCTTCTACCTCTTTCTCCTACACAAGATACCCAGTGCTCTACAGTGCTGGTAGATTACAAACTGAAGAGGAGGAGTGGAGAAAGGTGGAGGGCATGGAGAGAGGATGAATAAGTGCAACTGTGGGGCTGGCATCCAACACGTTCTTCACCACTAATAGATGAACAAAACTAACTAAAATTAAATAAAATGCCCCATAATCCAACGCCCAGCAAAACAATCACCCCAAAACTTAAACAATAAACCACAATAACAGAATAATAAGTAAAACTAAAATTAAATCCCAAAATTACACAAATAACCCACCCTGACACAGAATAAAATCCACTTATAAATATCACCCTATCCCAGATGCTGAATCAGTCACCACAACCCTTAATTCTAGAAAACTACTGCATACCTCCACGGAATGTGATTGTAACAATCCCCCATGGCCCAGGAAATAGGGGACTACAGGGAGCAAGTTGCAGGAGAGCAATTGCACCATAGGGGAGCAGGATAGAGGAGACAGGTGGACAAAGAGGAGGAGAAGGGGACAGGAGGAGAGAAGAAGGATAAAGAGAAACAGAAAGAGAGAGTGAGAGAGTGGGAGTGGCAGTGCCACAGACAGGGAGGCACACCTAGGGAGCGTGAGACAGTGGATGGCAAACGCAGCCACCATACCCAAGGGGAGTGACACAGGCACCCACAGGGGTAGGGACAGAGCCCACAGGCAAATGCCTGCCAGGTACAGGGAATAGGAGGGGCCCTGCTGAGTGACAGGCACTGCCCCACAGAGCTGGGGGGGGCCAGACACCCAGGAGGTGACAGGAAAACAAAGGCCATGGCTAGCGGCATTCCAGATGGAGGCAGTAATGAGGGGTGTGAGGAGGCAGGAGGCAGATTGGTGTGGCCATGAAAGGGCCTGTCGGTGTTACACCCGGAACAGGTGGTACCGGGCGCACATCAGCTTTGAGACCTATGCAGACACTGAGATTGTGGGTTAGTATCACCTGAACCAGGCATTCTGAGGCAGCTCTGTGAGCTGTGCAGTGAGGAGATGCAGGCACCCACCCGATGGAGCCACGCCCTGACAGTGGAGGCAAAGGTAACAGCTGTCATGTGCCTGCTCGCCACGGGCACCTTCCAGAGACCAACAGGGGACACCACAGGCATAACCCAGTCAGCCATGTCATGGCTCCTCACACAATCCTCAATGCCCTGCTGCCACATGCTGTGGCATACATCCACTTCCCCAGCACACAGGCAGAGCATACAGCAACCATGCAAGAGTTACACAAGGTAGCACGTATACCTTGCATGTTTGGGGCCATCGACTGCACCCATGTGGGCATCCACATGCCACCTGGTGCAGAAGGGGTAGCTTACATCAACAGAAAGGGCTACCCCAGTATCAACTGCCAGGTGGTGTGTGATGCCACTGAGTGCAGTACCAATACCTGTGCCACACACCTTGGGGGTCCATATGATGCTTTCATCTGGCACAGCTCGGCACTGTGCCACAGGTTCAAGAGTGGGGACATCCCACAGGTCACCTAGTGGGTGAGTATCACAGACCATGGGCAGTCGAGTACAGCAGGGCATGGAAGGGCAGGCAGGGCAGGAGTCTGCCAAGGGTGCACAGGGTGGGTATGGGGCACAGTCACAGGGGACACCAAGCTAACCATCTCTCCCTCACTACACAGGTGACAGTGGCTACCTACTCAGGCCCTGGCTGCTCACTCCATACACTGGTGCCTGTCGTCCCCAGCAGAGGAGCGGTGCAGTGAGGCACACGCCAGCACGCAAAACATCATTGAGCATGTGTTTGGGATGCTGAAGGCACGGTTCTGCTGCCTGCACCGGTCTGGGGGTGCCCTACAGTACAGCCCCTCAAAGAACTGCGGCCTATTCCTGGCCTGCTGCATGCTGCACAACATGGCCATTGACCGTGGAATAGCTGTTGAGGATGAAGAGGGAACAGCAGTGAGGACGACATCGGAAAGGGTTGGGAGGAGGTGGGCAGCCCCCTAGGTGGAGGGAACCCTGGCTCCTGAGGATGGCATGTGAGCAGAGGGACACCATAGCACAAGAGCTCTATGGTGCATGCAGTTAGTGGACATACACCCATGAACAGAACCAATTCAGTGGCAATGCACACGGCCATGTGTGTGCATGGACATGGGCTGCACACACAGGTGTGGGGGCCATGACATACGCTTGCATACAACGCCATATAGCACAGCACAGCGAATGACACCCACCCTCCCACACAGTGGTATGTGCCCAGGTGCCAGCAAGTGGTGTGTATCAGATGTAGAGCACTGGAACACATGTGCAACCGGTGCCGTGAAGGCATCATCACACACATGTCACACGGGCCAGGGTCTGGGCAGGTGCACACATGGGCAGTGTGGGATGCAACACACAGCTGCCACCACTGTGACATGTGCACACACAATGCCCATGTGCACACAGGGCGGTGGCTGCCTACAGCGGATGGTGAGGCATGGCCAGCAGGACTGCCACATGGACACACAGCCACCAAGGACACAGGGACAGCCACGCCATGGCCGACCAGCAAGCCCAGGCTGTGCAACGGCCACAGGGGGGTCTGCGACTGCCCCAGGGGTGAAACTGTGGGAACATGACTGGGGGCCTTGCAGGGGTCTGCAGGCTCCCAACCAGGTCCACTCCAGGTGTGTCTGAGATGCCCAGAGTGGAGCCTGGGGTCAACAGTGATGGGGTCGCCTGACGCTGGGCCCGTGGAGTAGACAGTGCACTCTGCGGTGACTGTGGCGGTTGGCTACACCCTGTGGCAGCCAGTGGGGCAAGGCCGACCGAGATCGCATTGGCAATGCGGTCCACAGCTGTGGTCATGTCCTACTGCAGGCGATGCATGGCCTCCAGGACCTGCGCGGTGCCCCTCTCGCACTGCTCGACTGCCTGGTGCACCTCTGCTTGTAGTGCCCGCACACCAACCATGAGCAGTACCTGTTGCTCCATGGAGGCCCGCAGCAATTGGGTGGGTCGCAAGGGGTCTGTGCCCTGGGGCACGTGGGAGTGGCACTGACCCACTGGTGGTGTACGACCGAGCTGCATGGCCCCCGCTCAGGTGGGTGCTGCACAGTCGGGTATGCCTGGGGTTCGGCACTGGCAGGTGCTCCAGCAGCAGGCACCGCGCCCAGCCGACCACTGTCACCTGCTTTCGCTGCCGCCACCCCTCCATCGCCTGTGCACTGGCCAGTGCCTGTGGATGCATTGCCATCCTTTGCTGCTGTATCTGTGCACTCAGCAGCACTAGGTCCGGTGGCAGCCATCTGTTCCACTGGCAACAGGCCACTGGCCATCCAGGACTCTGGTGGTTGGTATGGGAGTCTCCCCATGACAACGCCCCTGCCATCCAGGACTATGGTAATTTCATCATCCATGTCTGACAGCACCCCGATTTGTGTCCCTGCACACAGTATGCCATGCCTGGTGTCCCGCTAGAACACAGCCAGGGCCTTGTCTGCCACAACACCAGGGACATCTGGCTGTATGGCAGTAGCGCACTACAGCCAGCCGGGGACCATGGATGCCCATGGAGGTTGATAGCTGATCCTTTGGAGCTGGGCATGCCTCTATGGTGGCCTTGGGTGCCTCTGCCACCACATGCTGGCGTGCCACTGCTGTAAGTGAACACAGCTGCATTAGTGCTGCCATGGCTGCAGGCCCAGCCCACATATCTACCATGCAGTGATGGGCTCAAACCAGTCTGCAAGCCACCGCCTGGCACACCCTCAACTGTGCTGTGCCACATGGTGGCAGCCACCAGCTCCTCCTGCACCGTGAGCTGTGGCACGGCAGGCTGGCCCCCACCTGTGGCTGACCTGGCAGCCCATATGGCCGCCACCTTCTCCTTGATCCTGTGCTTGTCAGTGCCCACCTTCTTCTTGCACTCCTGTGTAGACCACTGGTATCTGCTCTGCTGGTTCACAGCACCTGCCACCTCCTTGCAGGCTGTGACCCTGGCCTTGGTTGTGCCAGTGGTGCCACTTAGCAGGGGCTACCTGTCCAGGTAGGCCTTGAACAGGGCATCCACCTCAGCTTTTATGAAGTTGGGCCTGCGCTTGCATGCGGGCCCACACTCCTCACCCTCCTTGTGCTCAGACATGTTGCTACCTGTGGACAGGGACAAGTGGTTAATGGCTGCATGGACCAACCCAAGCTATCCAGCATGCTGTGCTGGCCATCCCCACAGCAAGCACAACATACCTCTGATGGTTGCAATACTGGTCCATGGTCTGTGCTGTTGTGTGGTGCCTTTATAGCACATCGCATGCAAATGGGTCGATGTGCAATGATAATGACATGAAAATGTACCCATTGTGCGATAGGCAGATGAGCTAATCTGCATATCACAGCTGAATATCGGACACTTGTGCATTGTGCAATGGAATTGTTTCATGCATGTTGTGGTGCAATGCCGTGTCATACACAGTGTGCCCCGATGACATGCATGCACCATGGCATCTGCCTCTGCCTATTGCACAGCGTGCGCTGTGTGCTCTATTGGGCCATTATCTCCCATGCACCATGTCCCCTGTAGCACCTGTGCTCTATAGGCCCTGTGGCATCCATACGCTATTAGGCATATGGCGCCCATCTGCTATAGGCCCTGTGGCACCCATACGCTATTAGGCATATGGCACCCATGCGCTATTGGCCATGTGGCACCCATGCACTATTAGACATATGGCGCCCATGCGCTATAGGCCCTGTGGTGTCCATGCACTATTTGCTGTGTGATGCTGGGCCACTGTTGGGCCTATTGCACACTGTGCATTGTGCTTGTGCTGACCCCTGCCCTGTGCCCTCCAGTGCCCATCCCCTGGCGTTGGGGTTGCCACCCCCATGCCGCGCATCCATGGGGATGCGCGATTTATGTGGACCATGCATCTCCTTGTGAGGTGCACATCCTGTACACGTTGTGCATGTGCGCTACTGGCCACCATTTTTGGTTCTAGGGCACAGCAAACATGCCACAGAGGACTGTACCCCAAGCTAGCAACTGGAGCCAGGTTGAGTTGGTCAACCTGGTGGCCCTGGTGGTCCCACTTGTCAATGGCCTGTATGGCCAGCAGCCCCTCCCTTGCCCCAGGACTGAGATCTTTCAGGAGGTGGTGGATGGCCTGGTCCAGGCCACTGGTGTGCCCTGCATCCATGAGCAATGCCACCACCACTATGGCAACCTGCGCCGGTGGGATCCAGCACAGTTTCAGTCTCTGCAGGTATGCATCCATCAGGGATCCATGCCACGGCCAGGTAAGTGGGCCCCTGGTACATCTGTTCTTGTCCACCTTTTCATAGTGCTGGCAGGGCTGCATGCCAAGCTCAGAGGGGGCCCCACTGTGGCACACCCTGTGGTGTGGCTTTGCCAGGCACTGTGTGCACTGCACATATGCCCTGCAACCATGCTGGTCCAGGGTGCACTCTGTGCATGGGTGGTGGGGGAAGTGGGTCCATGTCTTGGCTGTGGTCTGATGTATGATTGTCTGTGTTCCCACTCTAGGACCTGAGGACAGCCAGAGTGGGCAGGGCACCTGGTGGTCCGTAGCAGGCCATTGTGGGCCCAGCAGCTGTGGGTGGTGGACTAGTAGGGCAGATGTTGCTGGGACCAGTGCACAGTGCATCACAGAGACAGGTAGGCACTGTGATGTCACACATTGTTGTATAGGATGGTCAGAAGTGGGTTTATGGCTTTGGGCCCCTATGCCATGTGCCATGGCAGCTGTGGCCGCATGTGGTGCAGTGTGCATGGTGCCACAGGGTGGCCACTGCACCTGTGTGGCAGCTGTTGGTGGGTGCGTCCGGCCACTGCTCATGCCGCTAGGTTACCACTGCAGCACCATGCCACCGGTCTGCCACTGTGCCTACTGGTGGTCCTGGGCAGTGGATTCCAGTGCTGTGTACCGCTGTGGTGTGCTGGGTTGGTGGCAGGCATCGGCCTGCCCAATGTGGGTGACAGGGGCGCCACTCCAGGGGCGAGTGCTCCCACTGTCCGCTGTGCAGGGGGGCTGGGGTGCATTGCACTTGCACTGATCACCTGCCCCTTCCTCTTTCATAGGTGTCTGGAGGGGGTCCAGGCTACTCCTCTACTGCTGTTTGCTATGGCAATTAATCCTGATCACGTCCCACACTATGGAGGTTGCTGAACAGATCCATAGGATTGTGCTTCAGGACAGGAGGTTGTGGTGGCACCAGGCATGGGCAGGCCATGAAGATCCCCAGACTCTTCACACCTCTGTCCTTCCTTCCCCTACCATCCCCCTTCCACCTGTATATGCCCCATCCCCAATCCTTCCCTCCCCTTTATTTCTTGTTATACTGTTGTTGTTGTACTTATTATTATTATTAATAATTATTATTATTATATTTCTACCAGTTTACCATTCTGTCTCTGGGTCTTTTGCAGCTGGCAAGTGGGTCCATGCTGCAGTCGTATGGTGCACCAGTGTCATTGGTGGTACGTGCATGGTGTTGGTCGGACCCATTGTCAGTGGCTGTACTTGGCTGAGACCTGGGATGGTGGTTCAGGTTGTGTGTGTGTGTGTGGTGGGTGCCATGTTGGGGTGTTGCTTGTTGCTGCCGTGTGGTGGTGTATCATCCATTGTGTTGTGGACTGGGTTGCACACCCCTGTATTGCAATGCCACCTGTGCTCTGTAACCTCCGTGGGGGGGGCAGCGCTGGATGCTTGCTTGCACACCCTGTGTAGTGCAATCCTCTGTGTTGGCTGTCTCCCTGCCAGTATTTCTGGCCTGGTACTCCCACCCCCCCTTCTCTTTTTTGCCTCTCTCTCCCTCTCTCTGTCCCT
The DNA here is from genome assembly GCA_016271365.2 of Neoceratodus forsteri. Taxonomy (NCBI): domain Eukaryota; kingdom Metazoa; phylum Chordata; order Ceratodontiformes; family Ceratodontidae; genus Neoceratodus; species Neoceratodus forsteri. The sequence continues at coordinate 494,822,656 of CM057457.1, forward strand.
GCTGTGCCCTGGACTTCTTCTCTTGCCATTGCGCATCTCTGGTTGTGCTATGGCACTTCTGTGGTTGCTTCCTGGTGCACCTCTCACTGCACCATGGTGCACTGCCTCCAGTATTCAGGCATGTTCGCTACCCAACAGTTGAATATCGCAGTCACTGCACCACTGCGCAGTTGACTTGTGCTGCACTGGGGCTGTGCCTGCCTTTGTGCATGTCTGAATTTCCAGCCCATACTTTGCAAGTGTCTTAAAACAGACAGTAGAGTTGAGTTAGACACTTTGAATACAATTAACCCCAATCATCTTCACTGAACAACAGGTTCTGGATGCTATTGGGAAGTTAAAAATTGGATCATCCCCAGGAATGGATGGTATAAGCACGCATTTTAATAAAAAAGTGAGCAGAGAACTGCTAGGTCCACTAACTATTTTATTCAATACTTCCATTCAAAAAGACAAAACCCTGGAATCATGGGGGGAAGCTAATATTACTCCTATTTTTAAAGGGGGAAATAAACAAAATGTATGTAGTTATAGACCAATCAGCTGTACATCAATTATCAGTAAACTACCTGAGTGACTAATACAAAACAAAATGCTTGACCACATTAATAACAGTGACGGTCTTGATACAGCACAACACAGATTTACACCGGTTGGTCATGCTTAACGAATCTAATACATTTCATTGATCCAGTCAGTGAAGCATTAGAACAGGGACTGCCAGCTGATGAGGTATTGTTAGATTATGGCAAGGCATTCGACACATTTTCCCAAAGAGTGTTAATGGAGCAACTACTTAAAATAAATCTTGATTGTAAAATAATACAATGGATTGATTCATGGTTAAAAGACAGACAATGAAGAATTGTTATTAGAGGGCATGAATCAGAAAGGACACAAGTTGCCAGCAGGGTACCCTAGGGCTCGGTTCTGGGTCCAGTACTATTTAATATACTTATTTCAACCATGCAAACAAGTAGCGGTGTCTGGATTAGCAAATATGCAGATGACCGCTAAGTTGGATGTATTGTAAATGATACTAAGTCAATCAATAATCTGCAAAAAAATAAATGATGTAGTTGGGCCAACCATAACAAAATGAGCTTTCATGAACAGAAATGCAAGGTAATGCACATGGGAAAGAAACAGCATCAAGACAAACTATGTGATGAATGGAATACAACTAACAGCAGCCACGGAAGAAACAAACTTGAGTGTTACAATTACTGATAACCTCAAATTTGACACACATATAAATAATGTGGTTAAACAATGCTATGGCATTTTTGGATGTATCCAAAGGCATATAAGAAGTAGACATACAGAAGTCTTATTACCCTTATATATTAGCCTTATTCAACCTCACCTAGAATATTGTGCTCCTCTCTGTGCTCCAACATCTGTGAGAACCAAAGAAATGATCCAGAGAGTCTGACGTAGGGTCACAAAGAAAATTAATAATGTTAAAATCCAAAGTTATAGAAAGATTAAGAACCCTGAACCTGTATTCCTTAGAATGCAGATCACTCGGAGGGGACCTGATTTTCATATTTCAAGCATTTCAAAACAACTCATTGTTTGCTACTCTTTGTCTTGAAAAACAGATGAGATACAATAACTCCGGGTCCCATAACTTACAACTTAAGACAACTGTAAGTAAAACAACAAGGTGGAAAATATTTTTTTTACACATAGAGTTTCACCAATATGGAATGCACTACCAAGATATGTAGTGATGAGTAAGACATTAGAGCAATTTAAAAAAAATCTGGACAACCACATGGAAAAACATAAATTTAGCTTTCATCACTAAACTAGTGGTGTTGGTTGTGTAATGGGCTTGTGGCTTCAAGAACCTGCACAATACTACAAAACCAAGAGGGATGGTCCAAATCACTTCTGACGTGTGGGTACTCCAATTAATCGAATGGGGTAATGTGCCAGAATTTAGGCAAATACCGTTAGACAACCCTCCCATTCACTCCACCTACTCCTCCTCATTGGTTAAGAAATTCAGTCTCTCCTGAGTAAACAGACCATAAAACATGTCCCCCACCCCAGCATGGGGAAGGCTTCTATGCCTTCTTCTTCTTGCTCCCAAGAAGACAAGAGATCTTTGTCCAATCCTAGGTCTAAGTCTCCTGAACAACTATATCGAGTATAGAAAGTCAGGATGGTAACCCTGCAAAGCCTTCTCCCCATGCTCCATCCAGGGCACTGGTCTAGTTCTCTGGACTTGCAGGATGCCTACCTTCATAACAAGGTGCTACCAGCCCACAGGAGGTTCCTGCTGTTCACCTTTCAGGGAGAACATTGCCAGTTCCAGGCATTCCCTTTGGCCTGTCCTCAGCACTGTGGGTATTTAGAAAATGCCCGGAGTGGTGGCAGTAGCTGTCAGGTACCAGGCCATTACATCTAACCATACCTAGATGATTAGCTCCTCGCCACCCCCCTCCAGGGAACAGCATCTATCCACAGCACTGTGGATATTTACAGAATGTCCCAGGGTGGTGGCAGCAGCTGTCAGGCCATTACATCTACCCAAGGTAGATGACTGGCTCCTCTCCACCTCCTCCTGGGAACAGCGTCTGTCCTCCCTATTGGACATATTTCACCTCTTTGGGACTCTAGAGATTACCCTGAATATGGCCGAATCATTCCTCTGGCCCTCCCAATGGCTTCAATACATAGGGGCCATTCTGGACATCTCTCTGGGTAGAGCGTTTCTTCCCCCAGAGAAGGCAACCCATCTATGAACTCTGGCCCAGAGAATCTCTTCCTCACACCAGGTCTCTACACAGATGATGATTATGATGATGCAGCTTCGGGACACATGCAACTGTCAAATTGACAGTACCGCTGGCTCATCTGTACATGAGTCTCACATTGGACTCTGAGTCCAGTGGGACCAAGGTTGGTTGACCTCTATCAGTTCATTCAAATCTCCAGGACGGTGAACCAAACCTCTCCTAGTGGTTGCAGAAGTCCTAATCATTGCTCAGAAACCTTCCACTAGAGCTACCTGTGCCTTGAAATGGAAGCATTTATGCCTCTGGGCTTCCACGCATGGTCTGGGCCCTTTCTCCTGCCCTATAAATTTTATCTTGGAGTATCTCCTTTCCTCTCAGACTTCAGTCTTGTTACTTTTTCCCACAGGTGCACCTCTCGCAATCTCTGTTTACCACACACCTGTGGAGGGCATGAATGTTGCTCAACTGGACTTGCCCTGCAATGTTCTGTGGTGCCATGCTTCACCTGTTAGGCTTACCAGTTACTAAGTAAATTATTTCTATGTGGCTTGTAAATTGCATTGATTTTGTTACAAGTACAATAAACCCTACCTGGAGAAGTAAAGGGTCATTCCACAAGGGGACTCTCTGCATCTTCACAGCCCTACATAACGTCTCAGCGGCTGAGATTTGTGCAGCGGCTGCCTGGAGCGCAGTGCATACTTTTACCAAGCACTACAGTCTGTTCATTGCCTCTCATAGAAGGATGGGCTTCAGCTTTGCAGTCTTTCAGGGACTTCTTTCTTAAACACCCTTCTTGCATATGGAACCTCCTCCCTTTCAGCCAGGTTCTCTCTGGTACTGCTTTGCACTTGGTCCTTATTGTGTAGCCTGCTGCAAGAGCTCCAACTCTAACTAAGATAGTACAGTTTAAGGCATAAATTATTGTTGGACACTTGATTAGCAGTCTTTGCTAATCAAAGTAAAAAATGATTAGCGATTGGACGAAGTTGATTAGTAATTACCAAAAAGTTATATTTTTGCTCCAAATCCCATAAAAATTTACTTTTTTTGCTCTATATAATTAAATACATATTTATACAACTTTCTGAGTCTGATACTATTTTATTTAGCCATTTTCAGAGAAATACAGCAAAATGTGCAACAGTGCATACATTTTAAGAGTCGAGATAGGATGTCTGCCAAAGCAGACTGTGAATTTGTGAGCGTGATCGTAAGTCATGATAAATTAAACATAAACCCCTGCCTCAGCATAACTGGGACTGTGATCGACCACACAGTTACCAACAGGGATTGGGTGCAATCTATTGTGCTGCTCTTCTCCACCAGGCATGTAGCCGGTAATTTTGGCCTGTTTTGGGGGGAGGGACCTGGAGTGGTCCACCATGCTCGGCTGCCAAATCACCAGGATGTCTTGGTTTAGCACTGAAAATATGTCTACAGCCCTGTCTGGTTACATTCAGCTGGAGGGGGCCTGTTTTTAATGATAATCAATGTTTCTACAGTATCCCCTGCCAGACTTGCTCTCCAGTCAGTATTTACCTTGTTCATAGTCAAAAAACACATTTCTACAATTGCATTAGACACAGAAAATACTCTCAACACATTGACAAGCTTCAACAGATTTGGATAAGAATTTTGGAAATCGCATGCCAGCTTTGATCAGATAGCAGAGGCAGAAATATTGATGAAATTGGTTTGAGCAAAAATCTTAAACTCTTGCCATTCTGCAAGTAGCAAAGTGCTGCAACACTCTGGCTGCAAAAGTGCAGAAACATGGTCAGTTAATGCACCTATGTCACTGTTACCATACCATACAGCTCCAGTTCTCTTCTGCCTGCAACTGCTTGCCAAAGCCTGGTATCTAACACCTTTGCACAGCTATAGATATTACTTTCATTAAGTCAAATTGAACCTTTGTTCACAACAGTTCTTAGTGTTTGTAATGTATTTCTTAGTTTGTTGTATAAATGTTTTAATAGCTTGGCCACTAAAATGTGTTAATTTCACACCCTTGTATGTGACTTGAGCACATGCTCCTTAAAGAACGTCAGACCCATTTTTTGAAAGAATGTCAAGTTCATTGCCATCTATGGGACCACTGTGCTTAGCATGGTCAGGAGTGTTTCTCAAAGTTCCAACAGAGCTAAGCAGCTCTGGAATTTCAACTATTTCTTTTTGAAGTGCTAGTGAGAACCTGGCAAGTGGCTGAATGAGCTGTTCAAAATACAAAAGGTGTGCCACCATTTGGAATTTAGTCATAATTTGCAACACTCCCTTGGCTTTGGACAGGTTGAGTTGGGTCTGTGGCCATAGATTCTAAATGGCGCAAATTACGGGGAATGATTTGATAACAGCATGGGTGGCAAGAAGTTTATACTGCACCCAACGTGTACCATGGGCCTTCTTGGGCTTTTCAACTGACATCTCCATGACCCAGGCAAGTGACCATAGCTCTCTGAGACTCTTAGGACTTTTCTGATAGAGACAAAACAGTTGGGTCAGAAAGTTTGAAACATCATTGAAACAGATGTTATCCAAAGCATCTTTTATGGCCCATTCTAATCTGTGTGAGAAACAATGAACACCAACTAACCACCGTGTGTCTTCCCTTAATAGAGCAGCAAGACCCTGTCTTACACCCACGTTGACAGCTGCCCCATCAGCCCCAAACCCAACCATATTTTTTATATTAAGGCCACACTCTGTAAAAATGTGTAAAAGGAGATACAGCTTTCATTCATAAAAACTTAGTCTCCACTTAACCATTGATGGGATTTACATAAATTACGTAAACCAGTTCCTTTTCAATTACAGCACTGTCAGTACTACCGTCCATAGGCACTGAAGAATAATTTGCATTTTTGACAGTTGCCAGCAGGTTTTCTTCTAGGTGCTTGCCAATACACATTATGAGTTCTTTCCCACTAACAGCATTAATGTATTTATTACCCAAATGAACTCCTTGGTGCTTCTTGTTCTGCTATCACTTTAGACTTTTTAATAAGGATGTCCTCTTTGGCCATCATGTATAGAATTTCCATCGGCCTGCCTAGAATCATTCTATGCTGTGCCTCTGCATTACTGAAAGCTCTCCCTGCAAATAAATTAAATAAGTTTTAAGTCTTGGTCCATATCCCTAACACCCTCATTTTAAACTTACCAATTGTTGTATGGTGATATATATATATATATATCAAGTGGTGACCTTGTTCTACCAAATTTGAAAACTGTAACAGCTTTCTTGTGCTGCTCTGTCAGAAGATGTTCCTGGATGGTGTCAACTTTTAGCTGGGGGCCTGTAATCCCTGCAATTAATGCCTCACTAAAGTTCCTCAATCCATGTAGCTCATCTCTGTACTCACAGCACAATTTGCAACTAAAATGCCCTGCAGAGTCTCACTCACTACTAATCTGTAGCCATTTTTTTTTTCCTGGGTCATATTTTTGGTGCCGTCCCTCTGCAGTTGCTAATTTAACTCCAGCCATGTTGGACTGCAATTAAAAAGTTTGAAGTCAGCAAAACAAGAGTCTATCAAGCTGTGAATGTTACACATCGAGTCACTGTAATCTGGCTACTTTCTCTGTTAAAAAAAAGAAAAAGATAAATGGCAGCTGCAGACTTGCAGTGACCCCGAGCCCCTCCCAAAAAAGTCCACATCTCTGCAGGCAGGGCACACACTTTATTTATTTTTATTTATTTAGTTTTTGTTGACCGGGTAAGTGCACTAGACAATTCCTGCTTATTTTCAGGCATGACCCGGGGGAGGGGGATACAGATGAATGCCAACTGACCTTGAACCAGATTAAGCTGTTGGTGGTATTTTTAGTGAATGAGGGAAATTTGGCCAGGACACCGGGGAAATTCCCCTATTCTTTTCGATAAGTGCCATGGGATCTTTAACATCCACCTGAACTACCACGAATCTAGGCAGATGGGACCTCGGTTTAACATCTCATCTGAAAGATGGCACCTCAGAAGTGCAGCACCCCTCTCATGCTGCACTACAGTGTTAGTACTGGGATATTTACCCAAGTGCCAGATGTGGGAACTGAACCCACAGCCCTCTGATCTCCCGGCCTCAGAGGCGAGTGTGCTACCTACTGAGCCACTGACACTGCTAAACTTAAAGTTTCAGAGCTGTGAACGGAACACTTCCCCAGAGTTCACTGCTGCAACAATTAGCTTTTAGCTGGCAGCAGGGCTATGTCTTAATTTATAATGTCCCTCAGGTCTGATGGGCAGGCTGCACACAAGATAACTTCCCCAGTGCAGAACAGACCAGGTGTAGTTTTGTTTTTGTCCCCTTATCGAGCCTAAAAGCAGGGCAGGCACAGATACAGTTTTTTTACTGCTTTGTTTCCGTGTCCCCTGAGAACTCTGGTAAAACCAGGACACAGTTCTTAATCATCACTACTGCAAAAAAGGGCTGGCTGGGCACAAAAACAGTAGGCAGGGTGGGCAGATGACCACTCATTGCCCCCTTCATCTTTGCCAAAAGCAGGGTACATTTTACATAAATGTCAGAAATTTTTCTTTCATTTCCTCCCTTTCATAAAAGTCTCCGTAGTAAATTAGGGCACACTTCTTCTTGTTCTGTTCCCAAAACTGTTCTGCTACTTGCAAGTCGAATGCAGTTTGTTTGCTTATCCCCCATCATTGCTACAATAAGGGCTGGGTGCATTTTAAAGCTGGACATGACTGTAAGGTTTAATCACTAGTTGCCCTTTCATCTCTGCCAAAAGTAAGGGAGGCACAGTACAATATTGTTCTAAGAACTCTCTGGAAAAACCAGAGTACAATATTTTTTTTCTGTTCCCAAAGTTTGCAAGAGCACAGTTATACTTTCCCCATTTAGATCAGTCACTGGCATTAAATTGGGCTGGGCACAAATATAAGACTGTTTATACACTGTTCACCGAGTCTCTGCCAAGCAATAGTTCACACTACTTTGCTGTGTTTTCTCCCATTCCTCACCATAAATTTTTGCCCAGGATTCACTCAGTGCCTACTTTGCTGACTGTGTGCCCCTCCAGTCATGTCACTGCCCTGCCACATGCCCTTCCATTCAGTTCACTCCTCCAGGCTCCCCAGACAAAAATAGAAAAGTTGTACTTCTTTTTCTTTTGTAGAGACTCCCATGATTGTCTGCTCAGCTCTGTGCACTGCTCCTGCTGCTTAGCTGGGTATTGAATTTAGATTCAGTGCTAAGAAGTGCAAGGTAATGCACCTGGGAAACAAAAACCCAGGGGAAGAGTACTCAATGGGGAGTGAGATACTAACGACAACAAAAATGGAAAGGGACCTGGGGGTAGTCATATCAGATGACCTAAAGGTGGACAAGCAATGTGAGAGGGCAGCAATGAGGGCTGGGGGGTACTGGGATGCAAAGGGAGAGGCATCACCAGTAGAAAACAGGAAGTTATTATCCCTCTGTACAGACAGCTGGTCAGACCCCATCTGGAGTACTGCATACAGTTCTGGAGACCCAGTCTTTGCAAAGACATAGACATGATGGAAGCTGTCCAGAGGAGGGCAACTAAAATGGTGCAGGGTCTACACCGGAAGACATATGTAGAGAGACTAAAGAAGCTTAATATGTATAGCCTCGAGGAAAGGAGGGAGAGGGGGGACATGATAGAAACTTTCAAGTACCTCAAGGGAATCAACAAAGTCCAAGAGGGTAGCATCTTTCAAAAAAAGAGGTGTGCAAGAACAAGGGGGCACAATTTGAAGATAGAGGGGGCGGCTCAGAGGTAATTTAAGGAAGTATTTTTTCACAGAGAGGGTTGTGGATGCATGGAACGGCCTTCCGGAGGAGGTTGTGGAGTCAAAAACAGTGGTGGAATTCAAGCATGCATGGGACAGTCATAAGGCAATTCTAGGGGATGGGGGTAGGAAAAAGTAGGCTGCTGGTTAACTAGGATCTGCAGCTTATCCAGTAGGCAGAGAAATGGGCAGACTGGGTGGGCCAAGCGGTCCTTATCTGCCATCAAATTCTATGTTTCTATGTTTCTGTGTCACACCTGTTCGACCCGCCACGATGCTTCACAAGGCTCTCTGATGTCGTGGTCCCCTCTCGCACCTTCTCAGCCTCCTCGGCTCCCCTGCTCCAGTGTGACTCCTCCATGTAAGACAATAACAAAAAATGATTACCGGACAGCACCAACAAGCAAAAAAAATACATAATTTAAAAAAAAGGAAACTGGAACGTACCTTAAATTTTGCTCCTGCAGGAGCTTTTGGACCTGCTTGCTCTTCTCCTGGGGTCATGCTACAAGAGGATGTGTTTCTCCCACGCAGAGACTGGTGTTGGGGGTCACTGGCCAATCAGGAGGTGCAGGGGAGGAGGACAGAAAAGAAAACAGGGGAAAAAATTAAAAACATGGCCCAAAATACCAAAAGGGGCATTTTTTTAGAGGACCCAGGGCCAAATTCAGAATGATTAGCAATGACTGCTAATCATTCCAAAAGTTGACTTACATTTTCCTGATCTTGGGTCACAGATTGCGATGTGGACCCACTTATTTTATGCCTTGCAGTTACATAAGAACTTACCGTAACAGTAGATCTTCGAGAAGAGCTCTTGCAGCTGGCACTGCTTTCCCTCCCTCCTCCCCCCAGTCATTCTTCTTTGGGAAGAGTGAAACCCACTTGATTCTCCATCTCCACCAGGTCTCTAGCAGGAGAACTGAGGTGGAACTGGGGACTGGCCCCTTTATACCATTGGCCGACATCGGAGGTGGTCTGATATCAGGGGTGGTCCTCACTGTATTCTGCTAGCTAGAAGTTTTCCATGGGGTCCTAGTGCCTGATGACATAGTCCTTATTATGTATCCTGCTGAAATAGCCCTTCTTAAACATCTACTGTTAAAGTAAGTTCTTATGTAACTGTACTTTATAGAGTCTGCTACTTTTATAAAATAAATGGTGAGGTAAGCCGCTCTTACCTGGAGGACATTGGCCTCCAGGATGTGAAGCAGCATGGGTTTGTTCCAGGGAAGTCTTGTCAAACCAACCTGATACAATATTATGACTGGATGACAGATGAGCTTGATAAGAGTCATGCGGTGGATGTTCTTTACTTGGACTTCAGCCAGGCCTTTGATTCGGAACCTCATGGGTGACTTGAGGGAAAACTATTTGGTGTAGGGGTAGGGGCAAAATGACAAACTGGATTACAAGCTGGCTGAGTGGGAGGCTACAGCAGTTGGTAGTGAGAGGGGAGCTCTCAACTCCAAGGCCAGTGATGAGTGGGATACCACAGGACTCCGTGCTAGGACTGGTATTATTTGGGCTCTTCATATCAGACATTGCACACGGTGTGATGAGCAAGGCAGTGTTCGAGACTGCACCAAAATGGGAGCAGTGGTGGATAGAGCTGAGGGATGGAAGCAGCTTCAGGAGGACCTAGGCAAGCTGATGGAGTGATTGGAGAGGTGGCAGCTGAGGTTCAATGCAAAGAAATGTAAGGCTATGCACTTCAAGGGCGAAGAACCCAAGAAGAGAATATTGTCTGGGAGGGGTTAAGCTGGGGATCATTGAGGAGAAGAACTTAGAGGTAATGGTAACAGGGACAATGAATAATACTGCTCAGTGCAGGAGAGCGGCTGCAAAAGCAAACAAAATGCTGGGGTGCATAGCGAGAGGGTTTTTGTCCAGGCGCAGAGAGGTAATCTTGCCCCTCTACAAGTTACCAGTAAGGCCACACTTGGAAAATTGTGTGCAGTTTTGGAGGCTATACCAGAAGCGTAATGTCAGGTTATTGGATGGGATACAGAGGAGGGCAATGAAGATGATTTGTGGAATGGAGGGGAGAGACTATGAGAGCAGGAGGGGAGACCTGAATATGTACACCCTGGAGGACAGAAGGGACAGGGAGGACATGATAGAGACATTCAAGTCTCTGAGGGGAATCAGTAAGGATGGGGTCTTTAAGCTAAGGAGGGGAAAGGACACCAGAGGGCATGGGCTAAGAATGGGAGGGTAGATTTAGGAGGGAGATGAGACACTACTTCACTGAGAGGGTGGTGGCAAAATGGAATGCACTGCCAGAATGGGTAGTATTATGTGAATTTGTGAATAACTTTAGAAGGGCATGGGACATGGGACAGGAGAGAGTGAGGGTGGGGAAGTGGGGCAGCATTGGCATGACAAAGGGGTGGGGCAGCTGCATGCTAGGGTGCTAGCTGCACACTCGAGCAGACCTAGATGAACCGGGTGGTATGTTTCTGCTGACAACCATATATTCGTATGTTCTCTTACTCAAGCAGAAACCAGTGCTAGCAGAGTCTTCCCAGGGTGATGACACGGGAACTAGCCTCATTATGGTCATATTTACATGAAAGACAGGTGGGTTGTCCTTATCTGCAGCAGTAGTCTTGAAGGCAGTGCTTACCCGAGATTTAAATAAGCACTAATTATCCTTATAATAAAATAATGCAGCTATTTGCGCATACATAGTAGCCCTGCCTGTTATTATAATAATAATAATAAAAAACTTTATTTATAATACGCACAATTCAACAACTATCAAAGCACTTTTACAGAGATTAAAAACAAATGAAATTCAACAATAAAACTCCTCAATTTAAAAAGAACAGTCAAATATTAATCAACTAAGAAGGCCAGTGAAAATAAGTTTTTTAGAGCTGCTTTAAGGCTCTCCACAGTCAGGCACCCTCTAACCCGATGAGACAGAGAATTCCATAGGGTCGGGGCTGTAAAAGCAAATGTTCGAGCCCCAGAGGTCTTCAAACTAACCCTGGAAATCTCCAGCAATCCCTCACTGGTAGAGCAGAGCGGCCGGAGGGGGCAATAGGAGTGAAAGAGATCTTGTAGGTAGCGTGGTCCCTATCCATGTAGGACTTTATAGGTCAGCAAGCTGACCTTGAAGTTGATTTGCCACTGAACTGGCAGCCAGTGCAGTTCACACAACACAGGTGTGATATGGCTAGATTGAGACACCCCAGTCAGCAAACTGGCTGCAGCATTCTGCACCAGCTACAAGTGGTGAATATCTACTCCCAATAGCCTAGGTACAGGGCATTGCAGTAATCAAAACAAAAGGTCACAAAGGCATGGACCAAGATTGGAAGGTCATCGGTGAAACAAGATGCCTAATCTAGGTGGCTTTCCTCAGATGGTAAAATTAGTTTTGATGATGCAGGACATCTAAGATTTCAGAATCAACCCTCAACATGAATAATGCCCAGACTTCATACCCATTCAGAGGTCACCAGCTGGCAACCTCTAAGCAGAAGCCTAGTGTCCTACCCAGCCAAAGACCCTCTACCAGATGGCCTAGGTCCACCACCAAAACCTCAGTCTTGCCAGGATTTAATTTTAACCAGCTGGCACTCATCCATTTCTGGATCTCAGTGAGGTAGTTATTAAGCACAGAGACTGCATCATTCTGATCCGGAGTAAAGGACATTTATAGCTGAGTGTCATCTGCTTAGCAGTGAAAACTCAGTCCATACTACCTTACAGTGTCTTCCAATGGTAAGGTGATCCTCCAGCTGCACGTGACCACCTTTCTCAGTAACCTTACCCACAAAGGGCAGGTTAGAGACTTGTCTAGTTAGCGAGACAGTCTGGGTCAAAGAGATTTCTTAAGTAAGAAAATCACCACTGCCTCCTTCAAGGCATACCTCTCAACCTTCTGCCTCATAAATCAGGGACAATGCTTAAAAAATCAGGACAAAGGACCAAAATCAGGGACACATCTTCAAAATTAGAGATATCCACCCAGAAAGCTGGTAGAATATGGGGCTTAGTGCACAGTGCATTTTCTAAAGAAGAACAAGTCTGTAACTTTAATGCTTGACATTGTTTTGTGCTTGCAGTCCCCACTGTTTAGCCACAAAAACACAAATTTTAGGAGAGACAGAGTAACATTTTGAGGCAAAATCAGGGACACTTGAGAGGTATGCTTCAAGGAGTCAGGGAACTCACCAGTCTCTTAATGAGCACCGGACTATCTCTGCAAGGACCGGGCTGATGGCCTCAATGCACCCCATAAGGAAGTGGGTTGGTCCCAGGTCCAAACTACAGCAGGTGGGCTGCATCTGCAGGATGATCTTCATGACATCCACAATCGCCAGCTGTTTAAAAACTAATCAGCCAAACCAAGGCTCTGCAACCTTCCACCAATTACCACAGTAGCCAATGAAATGTGCTGCATGGATCTCTGATCTGATGTTGTCAACGTTATCTGTAAAGAAGCAAGCAAACTCATCACATTTATCTTGTGACAAGGCTCTTCGGACCTGCAGACAGGCTGGATTACGCAGTCTGTCCACAGTTCAAAAGAGCTGAGTTGGAAAGTTCCATGCAGTGGTAATCTCCCCAGAGAGGAATTTTGCCTTCTTATGGGTGATAACTGATTGACAGTCTGAATAATGGGCCATCAATCTAAGTCTTTTGGCATTGAGACCAGATTTCCAACAGCAATGTGCCATCCTTCACCCCTCTCTCCTCTTCTCACTCAGAGTCACATCAAAGCATGGAGACCAAGGGAGAAGGGTGAGGGGTGAACATGGACAGGAGTGATAGAGTCCAGTGCCTCTACCACAGCTTTATGATAAGGCTTGTACTAGGGCATCTGGACCCCCACTCGCATTTGTATGCCTGAGAGATCTAGTACCACGTTTAGGCCTTCTGGGGCAACATCCCTCAAAGGGCAGTACTGGACCAACTCCACAGGGGCAGGCCTATAAAGGGGAGCCCAGAAACTGAAGCTGACAGTGCAATGGTCAGACCAGATGCCAGGTTGCTATTTAGTACTATAATGAATGTTGCCTATATCTAACCCAGATTTCCTTTCTGTACAGTAATTATTTCATGTTTTATAGTGTGCTTGAAGACCTCAGGAGCATGGGCTTTTGTTTATGCCCCCCACCCACCCTGTGGAGATCTCTACCTCTCCAGATATGAGAGTGTCAGACAGTGGAGATCTTTAAAACTGTTCTTAAAACCCATCTGTATTTGCTTATTTTCCCTGGTCTCTGATTTTTGGCTTCTGATAGTTGTGATATTTCACATGATGTTAAGAATATGAGTAGGTTTTATATTCTGTTTTTCAGTGTTTTGGAGTTTTGATATTTGTACAGTGCTTTGACATGTTGTGAATTGCACTTGAGAAATAAAATAATAATTATTATTACTAAGTAGGGGAGCAGGTGACCACAGGGGAGGTGTATAAAAAGTCCCACTAGGGGATGGGATGTTAGGCCCATACCAGAGTTGTTCAGAAGCTTGTTGGACACAGCAGAGGAAGGATCTCACTCCTCTTCTGATGGTAGGAGAAGCAGAGCACTCAAGACAGAAAATAGATAGGGTTGACCCAGTGGTGTAGAGGGCTGAGGCACCCAGAGCCTTACCTCTTACCATGCTGGAATATGGGGTTGGGATCAAGCTGCAGTCCCCTTGGGTTGGCAAAGGGGGATAGGTTGGATAAGGATCTGATAGACTGCTCTCCTCCTCCAGGGGGAGAGCTGTAGTTTCCCTGGGTTTGGGATTGAGCTCAGTTCCACAGTGGTTGGCCAAGGGGAGGTTGGATGAGCATCTGATAGACTACTCTCATCCTCCAGGGGGAGGGTTGTGGTTTCCCTGGGGTTGGGATCGAGCTCAGGTCACTGAAGGCAGGTTGAATGAGTGTCTGATAGACTGCTCTCCTCCTCCTCCTCCATGGGGAGAGTTTTGATTTCCTAGGTTTGGGATCGAGCTCAAGATGCTGAGGAGAGGTTGGATGAGTGTCTGATAGACTGCTCTCCTCCTCCAGGGGGAGGCTTGTAATTTCCCCTGGGGTTGATATTAAGCTCAGGTCACTAAGGGGATGTTGCATGAGCATCTGACAGACTGCTCTCCTCCTCCAGGGGGAGGGTTGTGGTTTCCCTGGGGTTGATATCAAGCTTGGGTCACTAAGGGGAGGTTGAATGAGCATCTGATAGAATGCTCACCTCTTCTAGGAGAAGGGTTGTGGTTTCCCTGGGATTGGAATCAAGCTGATGTCACTGAGAAGAGGTTGGATGAGCATCTTATGGATTGCTCTCCTCCAGGGGGAAGGTTGTGATTTCCCTTGCTGTCAGTGGCACCCAGTGGAGGCTGGGTGTGCATCAGCTGGGGCCACTGTTTAGTTATTTCAAGATTTGGACATTACCTTTGAGCAAAAGCTCTTTTACAAAGGTTGCACATCAGGTACTACAAAGTGTGAACAATTGAGAGCAAAACAAAGGACGTGTGGAGCCCTAGTGTAAGCAATGACAAGGGCAAAACATTACTAGCAGAAAATAAGCTATCTGGTAAGTGCAAAGAAACATGACAAAGACAAACTTCAGGTACATAGGTATAATTTACAACAGCCAAAGACTAGGCACAAAGGTAAAATCTTCAGCAACTAAGGAGTTAGAACCATCTACATAGTGGAACTGATGTAGAGAGTTGGGGTGTGGGATCCGGATGGGCAGCAGCCCTGTGGGGCTTTGTTAAATGGTGTGAAAGGCCAGCTCATTTGGGTGAGCAAAGGGTTCGATCGCATGCTGGCGTCTCGAGTTCGCAACCCAAGCCTGGGTGCCGGGAGTGGAGGCTGGCAGGTAGAGGATTCTAAAAGTCCATTGGATGCTTCCCTCCTGGGGGGTGGGCTCTGCCTAGGTCCCTCTGGGTGGATTGGTTGCATGCTTGGAGACGTGTGACCTTGACATGCCTCCTGCACACCCTGTCCGAGGTCGTCCACCAACATAGGCCGAGAACGTGGTGGAAGGGGGTGGAGAAAAATGGAAAAAAGTGATACACCGGCTGCTCAGATGATGGCTGTCTGCACCCTTACTATTGGAGCCCTTGATCACCGTCCCAGAAGCACCCAGAGGACAAAGGTAAGCAGGCTGGAAAACTAATTCCCTCTTAAGGGAGAGGACCCACCCAACAATAGGGATACATCAGGTTACCTCAGGGCAGGCTGCAGTGTGGTTCAGTGGGGTTGGGGTCACCCGGGATGAGTTAGTTCCTGGTGACCTGAAAGAGTGAGCGTGTGGTGTGGCGGGAGACACAAAAACAAATAACACAAAATAAAGGGTGTGGAAGGTGACTTGATTCATGTTGGTTAGCCAGGCTACTGTGTCTTAAGACTTGCAGAGCTAAGAATGCAATAAATGCCTATTTTTTCACTGTATTTCCTTCAGTTACAATCAACTGGAGTCCTATTGGTTTACTCCCACCTGGCCCAATACCCTACCATCCTGTGGTCCCATTCCTCTGTCCCACCCACAACTCATCCCGAGTTTACCCCAGGACCTCAAGCTCCTGCATCTGCATGCCTGGCTCCTAAGGACTTCATTTCCACCCATTTCGGGGTCTCCCCAAGGTCACAGAAGTCCTAGTCATGGCTCAGAAACTTTCCACAAGAGCTACCTCATGTCATGAAATGGAAGCATTTCTGTCTCTGGTTTCCATGCAAGGTCTGAACCTTTTCTTGTGCCCCATAAATTGATCTTGGAGCACCTGCTTTCCTGCTTGGACTCAGTCTCCACTACTCTTCCCTCAAGGTGCACCTCTCCACAATCTTTGCTTGCCATGCACCTTTCCTGTGGGGTATGCTTCACCTCAAGCCTCCCATTAAGGACCTGATTCTCCCATGGGACCTTTTGATTTTGCTAGAAAAGCTCACCCTGCCTCCTTTCAACCTGCCACAGATTACTAGTTTGCTTTCTGTCATGGAAAGCATTATTTTTAGTTGCAGTTACTTCTCTAAAAGGACTTCTGAGCTTCAGGCTCTGATGTGTAAAGAACCCTATTTAATTTTTATAGGACAGGGTGTCTTTATGAACTAATCCTATATTTTTCTCTAAGGTGGTATCCAAATGTACCCCCAATCAGTACATCAGCTATTGGTCTACTCCCCAGAGTACACAAATCAAGGCGAAGCCCTACTTCATGCCCTCGCTATACACAGGATTCTCCAATACTACATAGGCTGTACTAAAGATCTCAGAAAATCTAATCACCATTTTGATTCCTTTGCCCCAAGGTCATTAGACTCACCAGTGGCTAAGCAAACTCTTTCTAACTGAACTGTAAATTGCATTGATTTTTGTTACAAGTACAATATGCCCTTACCGGGAGCAAGGCAAAGGTGAAAGCAGACATCCGTGGGTCGGGTGCAGGCATGTGTCCATCCCATGCTGACATCATTACACATCTGTGCCTCCAAGGGGCAACTCCAGAAAATTGGAAACACTGCCTTGACTAGAAGGGAGATGTCTTGTCAGCCACCATGCTCAACACCAGATCCTGCCTCCTTGCTTCAGTGTCATCTCCATCCTTCACGTCCACCTGCCAGGTCACTAGATTAAATGTACTGGAGTGCTGTGGTGCAGGAGGCAGCCCCACCCTGGGGGGAAGTGACTTGGGGCAAACTACAGGTGACTTGTGGGTGGGAAAGAGGAGCAGGACCACGGTATGGGAGACTCTCGAGCCAGGTGGGAACAGGAGGAAGTCAACCAATGGGACTCCAGCTGATGGCCACCGAAGGAAACAGAGTGAAAAAAGACTGAAAATAGAGGACAAATTTAACTAGATATTAACCTTGGAAAGTTATCATTCGATGTACTCCACAAAAGTGCTATGAGCTTCATATGTTTGACAGTTTGAATAATCCTGACCATCCTGAAGAATGAAACCAACTGAAGTGTGCTTCATGATACAATCTGTGTCTGAGCATCCTTTTGCAACCACACCTTTCTCATATGAGCTGGCAGTATAGCCTAGAGGAACGAGATGTGAACAAGCTTGATGCATCCAGTAGACCTGATCTGAGTTTGATTCTCACAATCTCCACTTGCGTACTGTGTGACTCTGAGGAAGTCACTTAACCACCCAGTGCTCCCAGGTCACTCCTGAAAACAGGCACTTGTGCCTAGTGGGCCTTACTCAATTACCAAAGACTAAAAAAAAAAAATGGTGTTAGAATTGGGATTTGCTAGTCAGGTTCTGTCAAGGGGAACCAACTGGTGGGTATCAGTTGTGATACCAAGAGAAGCAGAAGATACATGCAGCATGGCACAGTCACTGAACCAGGATGAAGGACACCTTCTACAGATGTCAGAGTATGGTCAAAGGCCATGGCAAAAAAGATGGGTGCAGCACTGTTGCCTGGTTTGGAGTCTGTGGTGAAGGCTAAAGTTGAAGCCTGAGCCAGTACTGGCTACTGCTGGAGTGAATGAGACCAGAGAAGAGACAGAAGAAGGACCACCTGATGACCTCTCAAAATTTTTGAGGTGGCTTGCAATTAAACACATGGAATTGAATGAGGAAGATAGATAGATGAGGCATTGTGGTGGATAGCCTCAGGACCTTGTAGAAGGAAGGTGCAATGTCAAGTCAGAGAGAGTCTGACATTGCCAGTCTCAAAGATGTTAAATTGACTAAATTGGATGCCGGGGATGACATTGAGGCATACGTAACCATCAAGAGGGTGGTTCAAGTCTATAACTAGTCCAAAGATCAGTGGATGATCCAATTAGCCCCATATCTCACAGGTTGAGCACAGTTGGCTTACAGTTTCATGGAAGCCGGAGATGTGTGAACTACAATCTACTGAAGAGGAGATACAAAGACACAATATTAATGAAGAAACTTATAGGCAGTGATTCTGGAAACTGTCATGCCTGCAGTAGCACACCTTGAGAGACCTCACATGTCTAAAAGTCCTGCTAGCAGAATAGATCCAACCAGAGGGGAGACTGTCCAAAAGGTGTTGAAAATACTGGCAATTGAGCAGTTTGTCAACATGTTACCTATGGAGATACAGGTCTGGGTGTGAAAACATTGTCTAGAAGTGGGGTGAAGGTGATTGTATTGGTGGATTATTTCCAGATGGTCTGGTCTAGTGTCTGCCAGAAAGGACCACCCAGAGGCACTGGAATAGTAAGCCCATCCCATCTTGTAGACATTTGTCTTCCTTAAGTCTAATAATGGAGTATGACCCAGTCCTACAGAACTGATTTACTGCAACTGTCAAGGGGTGAGGCACACTGCCAGAAAATACCCTACAAAAAGAGGGAAGAAATATGGCCATTCTCATTTGGCCTTAGCAAACTGAGTGGTAGTACATCATGTTGGTAGAAACTGTGAAACAACAAGTACAGGGCTTGATTGACTCTGGTAGCCAGCAGAAACTGACACAGACAGATATGATATCCAGTAACTATTTGAGAGGCTACAGCACTGGGGTGACATGTGCATGGAGACACCAAGTACTAACCCACCACCCAGGTGTCATGGAAGGTAAAGGCAAAGTCATCCATTAACTTTGGGGTGGTACAAACACTGCTAGTACCTGTTGTCCTGGGTAATGACTTTCCAGGGTTTTAAGTCCTTATTGCAAATTTTAAGTTCATTGGTAGCAGTGGTCACAAGAGCACAGTTTAGTTACAAAGAGAGGAAAAATTTAGCAGACTATGTAACACATAGCTATCCCCACCACTCAATAGATTAAAAGACCTGGCTGCCAAAGCTGCCAGAAGGGAATCACGGGTGGGTGCTGCAAATATTGTCCCATTATGGAAAAACAAGGACATTTGCAAGTTACAATGCAAGTAAGATGTTTGATATACATCAGTTTATTTCATGTGATTTTACAAATGTGGTCTACCTTGCCATTTGCTGCTGTGGTAGCTTTTATATTGGTAAAACTACAAGACAACCTAAACTGAGAGTGGAGGAGCATGCAAGGGCAATTAAAAAAAGGAGATTCAACTAATGCCTTAGTGGAGCATGTAAAAACAGTTCCAGACCAAAGTGCCCATAGATTTGTCTTTAGAGGTATTGAAAAAGTAAATCTAAATACTTGAGGGGGGGGAGTGGATATTGAGTCTGTGCTATTGGAAAAAGAGGCTATGTGGATCTTTCAGCTAGGAGGATATTATCCACCAGGTTTGAATGATAGGGTGGATGTTATATTCTTTATAAAGAAGAAAGAAAAAGGCCATAATTTGGACTTTGGTGGCACTGGATCCTGGGGGTCTGGTCAGGCTCTGTTGTGTATGTTCTTGAATTTCTAGAAGTACTTTCAGAGGGAAGTGAATTTAATCATAATAGTGCTATAGGAGATGCTAAGTCGGATAGATTGTGTGCCTTTTTGATAGCATGAAGTCATTTGTTGTGGAGGAACAAAAAGTTATAGGAATTGAAGGGGAGTAGTGAGCAGAATAGTTCCTAAGGAGAAACAAGAGTGCACAGAAAACATTGAGATACTTTGTATTGAGCTAATTTGAGTTATAGGTTATTTACCATGTGTGATTTGTCAGGCTTTATTGCATCTCCTGTAGGTCTGAATGTGCACTGGTTATGATATAGGTCTCATGAAATAAAGTTGTAAAGAATGTTATACTGTAGCTACTGTCCTCTGTTCTTTTAAGAGCAGGCTCCTAACATGCTTAGTAAGAACAAAAAGCTTTAAAATATTTAAGGGAGTATAAAATGTAACATTACCCATTGAGAAATTAAGTGCTTCAAATATAATATAATATATATATATTTATGCAACAGGGGTCAGGATAAAAACTGTAGGATAAAACCATTTATCTTCGCTACTATGGTAATAAATTTATTTATCCACATAGTAACTACATCATCACCCATTTATTCACACAGTAACTACATCACTAGCTCATTTATCTACACAGTTCTCTTCAGAATTCATTTAGAATGTTCGGCCTCAGAAGCAGTACTAACCATATTTAAATGTCAATAACTTAAAAACAAAAAGATAACATGGTACTGTGAGCACTAAAATTGTTCAGCACAAAATTATCTACAAAATGAATACTGTTTCATTTATATAAACCCTGTATATTGTATATGATTAGCAAGAAAACGAAGAAAATGTAATTTTTGTTCACTTTTTGACAAACAAATATAAATAACTTTAAAACAAAAATGATAGCATGGTACTGTGAGCACAAAAATGTTCAGCTCAAAAATATCTACAAATGAGGGTGTTTCATTTATAGATACCATTTTGTTTTTTTTAATTAGCAAAAAACAGCATAAAATTCAATTTTCTTTTCCCTTTTTTGACAAATTATTTACACCTACCAAAATCAAAATATTCACACAACATCTAAACCTGTTGCATAAATGGAATATGCAGCGGTTCAGTGTGTGATAATGCATTTATTTTGTACAGTTTCCAGTGACCTCTCGTAACCCTCACTCGTGCTTTCGGCACTCGTGAGGTTACTTAGGTCACTGGAAACTGTACAAGATAAATGCATTATCACACACTGAACCGCTGCATATCCCTTATTTATCTACATAGTAACTACATCATCACCCATTTATCCACACAGTAGCTACATCAGTAGCTCCTTTATCTACACAGTTCTCTTCTGAATTCATTTAGAATGTTTGGCCTCAGAACCAGTACTGATCATATTTAAATGTTAATAACTTAAAAATGAAAAAAGATAACATGGTACTGTGAGCACGAAAATTGTTCAGCACAAAATTATCTACAAAATGAATACTGTTTCATTTATATAAATCCTGTATATTGTATATGATTAGCAAGAAAACAGAAGAAAATGTAATTTTTTGTTCACTTTTTTGACAAACAAATATAAATAACTTTAAAACAAAAAATGATAGCATGGTACTGTGAGCACGAAAAATGTTCAGCTCAAAAATATCTACAAAATGAGTGGTGTTTCATATATAGATACCATTTGGTTTTTTATAATTAGCAAAAAACAGCATAAAATTCAATTTTCTTTTCCCTTTTTTGACAAATTATTTACACCTACCAAAATCCAAATGATTAGAGGGAGGCCGATTAAGGGGGAATGTGAGGAAATTCTTTTTCACAGAAAGGGTGGTGGATGCATGGAATGGCTCACCACAAGAAGTGGTGGCTATGAATACAGTGCAGGGCTTCAAACAGGCATGGGATAGGCATAAGGGAGCAATACAAATGACTATGAATAGATAGGCCACTGACAGAGCAAAGGCCGATGGCACATTTAAAAGGTAGAAAAAGAAATGGGCAGACTGGATGGGCCTTACGGTCCTTATCTGTCATCAACTTCTATGTTTCTATGTTTCTATGAGAACTTTCTGTGTTTGCATGGTCATAATGCATTTTATGCAGTGATTAAAAACATTTTCTAAGCTGACTGCCTGGTGCCAATTCATTTTTGCCTTGCTACGTCAGAAGAGCACAGGCCCGTAAACAGCCTACCTTGGCTGACATTTTCCCTTTTGATGAAAACGAGGTCTTTCATTTACAAAGGAAAGTCCATCAGTCCAAAGAAAATTAAACAAGGAACAAGAAGCAATGGACCCAGACCCATAACAAGACTGATTGTGTGGATACAATGGGACCCAGACCCATAACAAGACTTATTGTGTGGATACAATGCGACCCAGACCCATAACAAGACTGATTGTATGAATACAGTGTGACCCAGACCCATAACAAGACTGACTGTATGGATACAATGGGACCCAGACCCATAACAAGACTGATTGTGTGGATACAATGGGACCCAGACCCATAATAAGACTTACTGTGTGGATACAATGGGACCCAGACCCATAACAAGACTGATTGTGTGGATACAATGGGACCCAGACCCATAACAAGACTGATTGTGTGGATACAGTGCGACCCAGACCCATAACAAGACTGATTGTGTGGATACAATGGACCCAGACCCATAACAAGACTGACTGTGTGGACACAATGGACCCAGACCCATAACAAGACTGACTGTGTGGATACAGACATTGTAACACTTAGTGTTGATATGCATGATGAACAGGTTGAAGATGTTACTCTTAGAGCTGCTATTAATGAAGTAGGGGTTAAATGGGAGAAAGGGAAGCCCTCTTATAGTATTATTGAAGGACCACTAAATCATATCTGTTTGCACCCCACTTGGCCTGCAGGGTAGAACAACTAAAGGTTCCTATCAAACATAGCACTAACTTACTGTACTTGGCACATGACTTGCCATTGGCAAGGAACACAGGCAGGGAACATACCTTAGCCTGGCTATGCAGTGGTTTTACTGGCCTGGAATACATCAGCCAGTGGCTACCTATTACCAAGACTGTGGGGAATGCCAGAAGGTGGCTGATGTGGGTAAAAAGGACAAGGTGGCCCTGATGCCCTTACCTGTGGTAACAACCCCTATTGAAAAGATTGTTATGGATGTGGCAGGTTCCTCAGATAAAAGCACAAAGGGAACATGCTTCCTTCTGGCAATACATGATTATGCCAAAGTTTGCCCACTGGCAGTGCTAATTTAGCCCTGGGGCAAAGTTTTGAATATCTGGCCCAGCGGGAGGTGAGAAGAGTAGGGCAAGGATAAGTGCCTATTTGGGGCCAGCAGAGCAAAGGAGGAGGTAGCAGCAGCGTGAGGCTACCCAGTGGCGTTCATCACTATAGTGTCTGACCCCACCATCAGCACTGTGTTTCCTGGTGGCATTGATTTCTGCCGATGTATTGGACAGTGTTGAATACAGCACTGTTTTGACAGTGCTGTTATTGACAGTGCTATTCAAACCTAGTGACAGGTAACTCGAATAAATAAAATCCCTAACCTGAAATGCTGCAAATATTGCCAATGCCATTTTTTTTATATATGGCATCCAATCCAAGAGGCTCTGAGCTCCTTATAATAAAACAATTAATTATAAAATATCATACAGATAAATTATAAACAAATTATCTTAACTCAAAAGAAACTTTGGCATAGCAGTTTTTAAAACATCCCCATCAATTGCTATAAATTCGTGAAATTTGTGGGTTGGGGCAAATGAAGTTTTCAGTTCTAGAACAAAATCGCTGACTAAATCTTTGGATATTGATGGAATATTGTGTCCTGACCCCATTAAGGTAGTGAACCTTTTTAACAGGTATTTTACAAATGCAGTTGAATGGATTGCTGCTGCCTTTTCAGTTCCCATGCTACGTAAGTTATTATAATGAGGGTACAAATGAGATCGATAGACCATTGTTTTAGTTTAAAAATGTGTCAGTTTTCTACTTATTTGAAATATTTAAAAAAGTCAGTTAAAACTTAAGACTAGAATGGGTCCTGATGGAATTGATATGAAACTACTTAGAATAACATTAGATTAATTGTTAGTTCCTTTTACTAAAATATTTTAATTTTTTATTAAGTTATCCAGTAAATTCCTACACTATGGAAACATGCCCATGTCACATCAATTCATGAGAGTGGTTCACTGCAGCATGTTACTATCAGCGTATAGCCATCCTTTCCCCACTCACTATCAAAGGCCTTAGAAAGAATAATTCATGATTAGGTTGTTGAATATTTAAATAGATATAAATAGCGACAGTTGAGTAACATAGTTTTCAAAACACAAATAATAATATTACAGAACTTGCTGAATTTATTTTTAATAACTATGAGGCTTCTCATGTGCTTACCTGAATCAATACATCAGGAAACCAATAATAACTATGCTCCTAATCTCTGGAAACGTGCACCCACACTCTGGGACAACTAGAACAGACAAAGACAAGGGAATCGGCCACCTTATAATCATGTCATTAAACATTGGCAGCCTTCTGCCTAAACTACAGTACCACAGTTTTAGGCATGGGTTGCACAGCCCAATCCAGATGTTACAACTAACAGAGAACCTGCTCTCAATGTCCCGAGAGGACTACACCCCCTACCTCCAAGACTGACTCTCCAAGTGGGGGGGGGCGTCTGGTCCATCTCCACAACACTATGAAGGAGTAGGTCCTACCTAAAAGCCTTTGAACAAGTGTAATGCAGGTTCTTACCATTAAGCTCACTGTCACACTACAAAATAAGATGCTGGTACTCTCCATTGTGTATATGTCTCCGGACAAGCAAATTGTGGTTGGAGATTTCAACACAAATTGGTTATCTAATGACACTGCCACCTCTAAAGATCTAATCTTAGGCCTTTATTTCACTCAGATGGTAAAGCAATCTACAAGGCACAACTACAAAATTGGCATGAGTTCGTTCATAGATTGGCTGCTCACAAACTGCCAAGAGCACATCTCTGAGGTGTCAGTCCTCCTAGACTCCCTCAGTGACCATTCTCTGGTGATGTTTATTTATTATTTATTTAGATTTTGTTAACTAGGTAAGTACACTAGACAAACACATGCCTATTTTCAGGTACGACCCGGGAGAGTACTGGAAAACAAAGAACATACAGAGTACAATTTGTAGCAAGTAGGACAGATACACAGATGTCAGGAGAAGCATAATGTACATAGTAAGCTATCTCGGTCACGACAGTAATCATAGTCAATATGCTAAGGTACAGCGCACTGACACAATGTCACCAGCAATATATATACAGATGTATATAAAATTTACACATTTGCAAGATACATGGAATGAATACACTCAAGTATACTGTGCAGAGGACCAGGCTAATCAGGGAGGGTTAAGACAGTCACATACTGACGAGAGCTTCAAGTGGTTCCATAGGGAGGTGCACAGGCCTGACTGGGGAGAGGTCAGGACCTGGACAAGAAAGGAGTTCCGCAGTCTAGGGGCACATGATGCAAAGTCCCTGTCCCCCATTCTGGTAAGAGTAGGAGGGACCTTAAGGATAGCAGGGGCCTGTGACCTTAGGGGGTAGGTAGCGGGAGCTGCTGGCACAAGGAGCTCCGCCAGTCCAGAGGGGTGCCAGTACCCAGTACCTTACCCGTGAAACTGCCCACAACAAAATTCAAATAATTGAGCTGGGAGAGCCAGTTGAGCTTACTGTACAGATCACAGTGGTGAGTGAGACGAAGGACTCCAAGAGCAAAACGGCAGATGTTGTTATAGGCAACGGTCCATCTAGAGAGGTAGATCTTGGAGGTATTGGCAAACAAAAGGAGCCCATAACAGAGGAATGGTAGAAACACCTCTAGACAGTGCTAGTGAGCAGCCTGAGTAAGGTTATTCTTTGCCCTGTAAGCCAGACCCAATTTACAGTTAACAGCTCTACACGCATTTTGGATATACTGACCAAGATCGAACTGCAGATCAAGTGTCACCTCAAGGTATTTGATGGAATCGGTGGTGAGAACAGGAGTGCCATCAATACCTGAGATGCACATAGGAAAAGAGGAGGCCTTTAACTTGGCCAGGGAACCGAACAGCATGGCCTGGGTCTTTTTAAGATTTAGAACCAGCTTATGGGATGATATCCAGGGATGGACACTCCTGAAACTCTCACTCAGTTGGTGGTTAATGACCCCAATATCCTTTGAATGAGTGAGGATAACAAGGTCATCAGCATACAGAACAGCCCTGCAGGAGGCCACCGAGGAGGGAAGGTCATTGATGAAGATGGAAAAAAGCAGGGGCCCAAGAACTGACCCCTGGGGGACCCCTGAGGACATGGGGGTGGCATCCAAGGGCACCTTACTATATTTGGTCAGTTGCTGTCTTCCATGAAGGTAGTTAGAGAACCAACTCAGGGCCAGAGGGGATAAGCCCAAAGACCCAAGTTGAGAGCATAGCAAGGCATGGTCAACAAGGTCAAAGGCTTTAGAGAGATCAATAAAGATGGTCCCAGAGAGTTTGCCCTGGTCCATAGCAGTCCTTATCCCAGAAGTGACAGAGACCAGCACAGAGGTGGTGCTGTGCCCTTTTCGAAATGTTCACCTGGTCAAACAAGTTTAAGCCCACACCGATACTCACTAAAAATCGTTGTCTCAGAAAGGGTATGCTGGACTAATTTAAGCAATACCTTAAGATGATTGACTGGACCATATAAAACAGGACCCAGGATGTTAACCAAGCATTGGATTACTTCTTCTGTTGCTTCACTAAAGCATATGATTTCTACGCCCTAACAGGGCTAAGAAAAGTAAGGAAAACCCATTGCCATGGCTCAGTGGTTCTTCCTTGAGCTTATGCACAACAGGGACAACCTATGGCATAAAGTTAAAGCTACTGGGAAACCAACTGATCTCACAGCCTGCAAGGCAGCTAGAAACCAGTGCACAAAACATATCAGAAAGGCCAAAGCTGAATACTATAAAGAGCTTCTGAACACTACCAGGAACAATGTTAGGGACTTCTGGAATGCAGTGAAATCCCTAACAGGGAAGGAGTCCAAAACTCCACTGGATCTGATCATAACTACATGTGGTACACTGCAGGAGACCTTTGGACATCACCAATGCTTTCAACTCAGCATTCACAGACCTTAGCACAGTATTACCAAGCAATTGTCTAACTTCCAAACCACCTCCCATTCCAAGCCAGCTTATCCAAACAAATAATAATACACCACCCTTCTACTTTAGAAGGATCAACAGAAACAACACAATATGGTATGTCACAAAGGTACTAGGCAAGACAAGGATGGGAAGTGATCAACTAGACATGATGCTGCTAGCCCTCACACTGGAAGAGAGATCTTTAATGCTGACTATAATCTTTAACAAATCAATGAGTTCTGGGGTCTTCCCTAACAAATGAAAGTTGGCGCTCATGACCCCTGTATTCAACAAGCATTTGTCAATGACAAATGTTTGCTTGCTGGTATTACAGTAGCATTGGAATGCAGGAGTTAGACAGATGCAGAGAAGGAATGGCTATGAAGAAGTGAACTTCACGCCAACCCCACCTCTACCCTGCAGAGATGGACAGGCATTGAGGTATGCATTTGGGTTGTCACCCATAACGTTCATGCATTTCACCTCACCCTATCTTGCAGACACAGACAAGTGTTGAGGTGTCGTGGGGTGTTCGGTTTACAGTCACCCCACTCCATATGGACATACACTGAAATGGGTGTAAAATAGGAGAACGGGGTGAACTCTGGGGCCAAAGAGTCCAAGGCACACCTTGATGCCTGTCACTAGCTGCAGGGTTGGGGGATAGGGTGGAATGGCATGAGCATTACAGTCAGCAGTCCAAAAGCACACCCCTGATGCCGGTCAGTCTGTACAGGGTGGGGTGTTATGGTTAGAAGCCCTAACACCCTGGGTGTTTGTTGGTATTTGCACTACAAATTTTCAACATAGCCTTTTTGTAACCCCCACCCCATGAAAGCATTTGGGACCTCTTCTCATGAACAGTGGCACTGTGATTTTGTGATATGTCCCGAACTTTGAGTTCTACAGCGACCATGCCATTGTGCCAGCTGTACAAAAACACAGATGGAGCAGGATATGAAGAATGACAGCTGTACCATTCATAGGGAGGTGTGAAGAGGTCATAATGTTGAAAATCAGTAGTGAAAATATTAAAAATGCTTGAACTTCCGAGCATATGTGGAAACTGTGCAACACATGCATGTAACACAGTCCTTTAGTGGAATTATATCACCAAATGTTCATCATAGGCATTTTGTGACCTCTGCTCATGAACACTGTCAGTATGATGTTCTTAATCTGTCCCAAACATTGATTTCCTACAGCAACCACGCTATTCTGTGCCAGATGTCTAAGCGCATATTTCGGGCAGGATGTGAAAAATGACAACTGTATTGTTCATAAGGAGGTCAGAAAAAATGGCAATGTTGAAAATCTGGAGTGAAAATACTACAAATTTTTTGAAGTTACGAGAGTGGGTGGAAACTGCACAATACATGCTTGTACCACAGTCATTTTATGGAAGTTTGTCACCAAATTTTCAACATATGCATTTAGGACCTCTGCTAATGAACAGAGTCACTGTGATTTTACATGTAACCCCACCCTATCATTTTGCAAATGACAGGTGGTATGCTGTTTAAATCTGACAGCAGTACCAGGTGGGACTGGGTTCGAGGAGGAATAGGTCACTTGGCACAAAGGCTAGGTTTGGCTACTCTGCAGGGCACCAAGTAACTCCGAACACAGGAAGCAATAACTGTAATGTCCAATATCAGGAATGGGATTCTATAGTATGGCTTTTATTCACATCCAAACAGAATAAACAAAGCATAGATGGACCCCATGGGGCTACATTCCTGGTAATGCAGATTAAAAGAATCAAGAACACTTCCTCAACACTTCAGCCCTCATTCTTTGAACCCACCGTGCACACTGCCCAGACTTGCATGCTGCTTTGGGTACAGAGCCCGAACTTGCACACTGATCTGGGTTTTCTCTGGCTCGGTTCCCTTGCCAGCCATTCGGACACCTTCCATATGTCATGGAAACATTTACTGTTGGCTCCCTAAACCACCTAAGAGCACCTCAGCTCTATCAGGGAAACTTCCTTTTAATCTCATGTCTGGGTACTTTCCTCAGGCACTGGCCAAGTACCTGAGAGAAAGTAAAGCTGTCACAGAGCAAATCCGTAGAGGTGAATTTGGTGACTACTGATGGGGGGGTCTCCCATCTCTCACTCCGACAATTCATACCCGGCCATTTCTCTGGACAGTAAACACCTCATACTGTAAAGCTTGGCAATGTAGATTATGGCTAAATGTATGCCACATTTCCTATACTTGTCTTGCTTTCCCATTGTGCTGGACTTGAACATACTTTTAAATGGCAAAGCCCATTGCTTTAGGCACCCCACTGATTAAGCAGTCCAATCCCCACTTTACTTCACTCTTTGTGCTGGACTTGAACCTACTTGAGTTAACTGGCAATGTCTATTACACTAGACCTCCTACAGATTAAGTAGTCCAATCTCCATGTTCCAACAGTTCAGGTGAAAAACATTGGCCCTCTGTCAGAACAAACTTACCCTTTGGTTGCAGGTGCTCCACAGGTGATTTCTCCACTGGAATTTCTCAGATCTTCTGGTGCCGCAGCACAACTTGAAATAGGCAGCTTCTTTCCTTAGCCGGAACTAGGAAGGTTGCCCCTGGGAGACAGGCAAAACTTTTCCCCCCATCCCCTCAGGAAGGGGGCACTTGGACCAGTGACAGCGGTCTCCACCACTTCAGCAATAAGTTCCTGTGTCTCTCTTACAGTGGAAACACACACCTTCTTAACAGTAGCTCTAAAACAGAGCTTAAAGCTCTGAGAGCCTGCACACAGACTACTGTGTTGCTGTCTCTTTCCAAGACTGCACACAGACTCTGTTCAAAATCCCCAACATCTTATCCTAACTTCTGACTGCAGCACTCCAGTGTGGCTCATGTAGCTGTGAGAGTTCTATGGTGATGTCATCCCTCAGTCTCAGCTGAGACTGAGAACAGAGTGAGACAGTGTGAAATCCATTTAGCTGGAGTTTCACAGTCTGCCTTCCCTGTCTACCACTAGGTCTTACTGGGATTCTAGTAACTCCGGGTAACAGGGGGGTTACACTCACCCTGGGCCAGGAAAATGACTGTCTGCAGTCATTGTTTACCCAGCTTAGGCCATCTCACCCTATGTGCTACCTGCAGAGGGGGGTGATCAGGCCCCCTCCTACCATGTGCTAGCACAGGCAGGCAACACTAAGAGCCTAGAGGCATTTGGCTGACATATCAGCCTCTACTCTACCTGCTAACTATGGGTACCTAGTGGCTCTGGTAGAGCTGTCCAGAGCTTAGCTCTAATAGATCAGCACTTCAGTCCCTACAGCAGTTCAGGACCACAGCCTTTATATCCCCCCAGCCCTCTAGGGAAAATTTGTCTGCCTCTAACTCAAATCCCAAAACAAAACAAACAGGGGACCTCCCCGACCTTGGACACCATGCAATCACACACCAGGAGCTGATACCATACTATTACATTACTCCCTAACTTCCCACAACCATACCTGTGGAAGAAAAAGGGTTACACACAGTAACAACAACAACAACAGTACTTTAAATACTACACACTAAAGTACTAGTGAGGAACTCCAATGAGTCCCTGCTCCTCTTCTTGTCTTCTCTTCTATCTTCTTCAGGAACACCTGAAACAAATAGAAAGACAACAGACGCTCCTAATCTGCATACACAGTCTATCTAAAACCCCTACCATCAAAACACTGGAAAATCCCAAAAAGACTTTTTTTTTTTAGAAAAGTAGAAAAACAGTATAAACATTAGAAAACAATGACATTATTTACAATACACATATTTGGGGGATGGAGTGCCCTAAAAGTCCCATCTAGTGACCACAGTGCCCGAAGGCTAGTCCATTAGAGTCTCTCCTGGGCCAGAGCCTGGTGAAGCACAGTTCTAGCAGGCCAAAGTCCCGAAGGGGAGAGTCTTTGAGGACAGTTCACACATCTGAAGTCTGCTAGTGTAGGGTGTGTACTGCAAAGTCATAAGAATAGAAAAGTTTGGACTTACCAGTTCCTTGTAGAATGAAAAATGGCACCGACCTGGTCCTCAGCCGAAGACTCTCCCTGGCAGCACTCTTCTGATACAGCTGGGAAGACATCTTCTGGGAATTACAAAAGGGCACATCTGGAAACTGCTGGGATGATGTCATCTCTGGAGATGGAACCTTGGAATAGGAACAAAAAAAAAAACAGCTGGTCTGATGTCCTCCGGTTACCAGGCGATGAATCAGGATACAGCTGGGCTGGCGTCTTCTCCGGATCTGAAGTCATCTGGTGGGCCAGTCCATGGATTCTGGAAAGTCAGTACACTGTAGAACTGATGAATGTGGGGCATCTGAGTCCAGGACGTCCATACTGGCGGAACAACAAAGGCACTGCAATGGTTAGAGTGGCAACACTGGCTACCACTGCTCTGCTTTCCAGTCAGTAGGCATGGGCACATTTGCAGGGAGGTCTTTGCATTGTGGCCAATAGCACAACGAGTCAGGAGCTTGAATTATTACCCCATCTGGTGCACATAATTTACACTGTGAAAGGTTTCACGTCCCTCTCCATCCACTATTCGAACAGTGTCCTGCCTCTTTTCCACTGGCTACATTTTTCATGAAACATTCTGCTCCTGACATGCTTGTTTGCACCATGATGCACACATTTCATTGCTTCTGCCCAAATTCAGGACTTCCTGTTTTGTCAATCTCCTCCCAGACTCTAGGAGGAAAGGAAGGAGAGGACATCCCATAGATTTAATTTGCCTTCCTATGAACCAGTCTCTCCTCTTTACTAGTTTTGGTCAACCTGAGACCTCTGGCCTGGCTTGGGGGTGGCCAGTCCTGGTTCTGCCAGCTGCGCATTCTCAGAGACAAAAAATGAATCCCTGACTTCTTCTTGCACAGCCAGAACAGTGGAATCACCACTATCTTCCATGCATTCCTCCAAGGCAAGAGCTTGAGGCTGTGTACCAGTTCCTTTTTCACAAGGCCACATAGGTTCCCCCTCTTCTTCTTCCTCACTGAGAATTTGTGCCCAGGAGTGAGCAGTTGTCCTACTCCTGAGACTGTCCACTCTTCGCTGGGCGTGGAGGTTGAAACCTCCCATTCAAAGGTCTCCCTCATCTCGTCTTCTCCTATGAGACTTGGGCTTGGCCCCCCTCTCCAAGGGTCTACTGATGCTCTTCTGGAATTGTCTCTCTGTGATCCAGAATCCGAAACATCAGCACATTGTTCTATCTGCAAATCTGTACCCTCTAGCTTTGTGCCACACACCCCTGAGGGCCTTCCCCAACAGGCTCCACCTAGTGCTGTGTGCTGCCAACTGCAAATTCTGAACTTTTGTCTATGTGGGAGCCAAATGAATCTTGGGCACTTTAAATAAACCAATTTCGTGAGGCACCCAGAACAGTGAGGTACCATGAAGACATCCCTTCCAGCCTTTAAGCATATTAAGCACACTTGCACTGGTATCCAGGAATCGCCACATGAGGAGGCAGTTGTCCTCAGTAGTAACACCACTGATGTCCCTTAACTTGTTTACTTTGCTGCTATCATAGCCTGGGCATGATCCGGGTAGGGCTGGTCCTGAGGCCATGACTGCAGAGAAAACAAACAAACGCTCACTGTTATTTCAAGTCCCATATCACTGAAAACTTTCTCTTTCTTTCAAAATGGCTCCTCTTCTGCTGTGTTTACATTACTACCCCACCCTGTAATGGCGACGGCAGCACCTCCTGTGCATCAAAATTCTGAAATTGGGTCAAGCCACTGCGCATCCGATTTACACACTCTACTGATAACTTTGCTCAAAACTGCACAAACGTGCACTGTTCTTTTTCCTAGCACATTTATATGATTTATCACAGACTTTTCACTTGCTGAAGACATTGCTCTAGCTCACAGTCCCTTAAAGCCTCAGTATTTCAAGCACAGGATTGCCTGTAACTCTTGCTGCATAACTTGATACAACTCACAGTCTTTCTCATGGCTTTGAAACTTTACTCTGACACTGAACCCATAACTATTCTCACAGTTGATGGCTTAACAGGCTTGCTTTTGCTGGTAAAAACTTAACACAGTCTTTGTTTGCAAAGCGACTACACTGCTGTACACAGATTCAGCTGGCTTTTGGCAAAAAATCACTTGTTTGAGCAATTATTTCTGTTGGTAATCACTGTTAACAGTAGCTGTTTGCTGCGATGGAAAACAGCCTGCAGCCAGTCTTGGAGGCCTCTGGGCAGAAGCGGGTTGGCAGTCCTGCCGATCGTCCTTCCGAAAACCACTCTCACAATCCAGTCGATCAAGATGCGGATTGAGCCCGAATTTAGATGGAAAAGTCTGTTTCTTAAACTTTTACATCATTTTCATTCATCATGAT
This sequence comes from Neoceratodus forsteri, assembly GCA_016271365.2. Taxonomy (NCBI): domain Eukaryota; kingdom Metazoa; phylum Chordata; order Ceratodontiformes; family Ceratodontidae; genus Neoceratodus; species Neoceratodus forsteri. The sequence goes on from CM057457.1 coordinate 494,855,994, forward strand.
GCTCCTCCGATAAGCCAGTACACGCACTCCACTCACAATCCCTCTCAAATGCTGGACAGTCACTGTAGAGCTGGCTTGGGGGTGGGACTGATTGCAGTATCACCAATCACACGACGCCATGCAAATGAGCCTCTTTCCCTCGCGAGTGCTCTTCTCTTCACGGCGATCGTCGAGCAGGCAAATTTAAACTGCAAAACCACTTTTTTTTTCAAACTGACTCCACGGTGGGAGCCCCTTTCAAACATTTGTCATGGCCATTAATGCAGCAAATCTCTCAGTTCACTAGAAAGCATTTCCAACGTCCAGGGCACAATTTTCCTTTGCTACCCCTAGTCTTCCACACTTTTCTTTGTCACAACAATTTTTAAAAGCTGGCTAAATGCTGTAATTTTTGATGCAGGACAAGGGCATAATCTATCAGGCTTTACTGCTCCCTGGTAAACAGTTGCCATTTAACAGTAGCACATGGACAAAAGCACACAGCGACACATTAGTTAACCTTGCTTCAGCTTTTTTGGGCTACCCACTGCCAGATAGCCAAAACACTAGCCCTTTGCCTGAGCACCTTTCCTCCCTAAATTTCAAATCCCAGCAGTGCCGCCATTTTGTAACCCCCACCCCCATCATATTGCAAATGACAGGTGGCATGCTGTTTAAATCTGACAGCAGTACCAGGTGGGGACTGGGTTCAGGGAGGAATAGGTCACTCAGCACAAAGGCTAGGTCTCGCTTCTCTGCACAGGGGCAACCAAATAACTTTGAACACAGGAAGCAATAACTGTAATGTCCAGTACCAGGAATGGGATTCTAAAGTGTGGCTTTTTATTTACATCCAAACAGAATAAACAAAGCATAGATGGACCCCTATGGGGCTACATTCCTGGTAATGCAGATTAAAAGAATCAAGAACACTTCCTCAACACTTCAGCCCTCAGGCTCTGAACCCACCAGGCACACTGCCCAGACTTGCACGCTGCTTTGGGTACAGCCCAAACTTGTACACTGATCTGGGTTTCCTGGCTTGGCTCCCTTGCCAGCTATTCGGACATCTTCCATATGTCATGGAAACATTTACTGGTGGCTCCTAAACCACCTAAGAGCACCTCAGCTCTATCGAGAAACTTCCTTTAATCCCACGTCAGGTACTTTTCTTCAGGCACTGGCCAAGTACCTAAAAGTAAAGTTGCCACAGAGCAAATCCATAGAGGTGAATTTGGTTACTACTGATGGGGGAGGTCTCCCACCTCTCGCTCCCACAATTCATACCTGGCCATTTCTCCAGACAGTAAACACTTCATACTGCAAAGCTTGGCAATGTAGATTATCACTTCTCCTCCCTGAGCCTCCCCTTTCTTCTTTCCCCACATATATATCTCTCTCATTTTATCTCCCCTCTACACTAACTTGTTTTTTTTCCTCTTTTATATATTTCCTGAAGAAGACCTAAGGTTGAAATGTAGATTTTTAACTCTATTTTCTATTTTCAGTGTGCATTTAATATAAACATTTTGTTTTGCTTTTAGACCACATGCTGACCAGCGTCTTGTTTTTGTTTTTAACAATTTGTATGCTACATTTGCTGTGACCCACTATGCCCAATCTGAAATCTCTTCTGAATTCTCTATGATGCTCTTTCATTTCATCTATGTCTGCATTCCCTTCTCATATTTCTAAGTCTTCTCTTGAATTATTTTCTGCCATTTTCTCTAAGACTAAATTCTGCAGTCACTTACAGTTTCTTTCAAATGTTGCCACCTGGGTATTATTGCTAAAGGTTTCTGTTTGAAATTCCATCCTTGTTCATTTGGATTTGAGATGCATGTTTCCTCCACTAATAAACTTTGAAAACTTGCTCTAGGAAACTTATCACGACACCATTCTCCATTAAAACACAATTGATCTCTGTGGACAAAACCATCTCAAAGGCAAAAGGATTTCCTGCAGCGAATGGCTCCACATAACCTTTCTTTTATTAAGCACTGCATCCAAAACCTTAGCTCCACTCTCTTTCAGTTTCTCAAGGACACCAAATCTGCAAAACTCCAGTCTTTCACCCAGTAGATAAACAACCAACATGAGCCCTTGAGTCAGACACAACCTAACAATTTGGTATTTTGTATTCCTCCAGACCTTCCCCTGGCACAAGATGAGCAATCACACCCAGATATCTTGATGCACCCCATGTTCAAGTTGATCTGCAGTGCTTCTGTCGTAGAGTATGCCTTATAGCTAATTTTTCTAATAAGACTCCTCTTCCCTCAGATGATGACAGTATCATCAGAACAATCAATTATATCAATCCCCAGCGAAGTGCATGGACACCCCCTCCTGGACATTTTGCTGCTGTTGATTATCAATCTTCATTGCAGGCACAACCATTCCAACCTGACTCCTGGTGAACTTATAGCCCTCAGATCTCTGCAATGTAGGAATGATGTTGTTATCAAACCAGCTGATAAGGGAGGTGCTGTTGTGGTCTGGCAAAAGGAGCTATACATCACCGAAGCCACACAGCAACTCTCTGACACCAGGTTTTATTCTTCTGTTCCACAGGACCCCACTGCTGAGTATTAGACTGAGGTCACCACCACCATCACCTCTGCTATTGAAAACAATGAGCTCCCTGCTTCTGCTAAGAGACTCATAGTTCGGCATCCCCAGACATCCAGGTTTTATCTCCTTCCCAAAATTCACAAAACAGGTAACCCAGGTTGTCCCATAGTGTCTGCCTGCTCCTGCCCCACATCCCACATCTATGCATTTTTGGACAGCCTCATGAGACCCCTTGTTGAGTCCCTGCCCTCCTATGTTAAAGACACTAACCATGCTCTCCAGTTATTTGACAGGTTCAGATTCAATGACTCTCATCAGCTCACCTTCACCATGGACATCAACTCTCTTTACACAGTGATCCCCCGTGATGATGGTCTGACAGCCTTGCAGCATTTCTAGAATAAGCGGGAAGTCCAGCAGCCACCCACGCACACACTAACTCATCTGGCAGAACTGGTTCTTACACTCAGTGCTTTCTCTTTTAATAACAGTTTTTTTCACCAGGTAGGTGGAGTTGCCATGGGTATCAAGATGGATCCCAGCTTTACTACTTTGTTTGTGGGTTGGGTGGAGGAACGTTTTTATCTTACTTTGAGTGGGAGCTCTTGCAGCAGGCTATTGCAGTTACAATAAGGACTACGCCACAGGCACTAGGACCCTCCAGTGAAACTTCAGCCAGCAGTACACAGCAGGGACGGCCCCCGATGCTGGCCCCACCCCGACGTCAGTCTGGGTACAAGAGGGCGGACCCAGCTCTACCCTCAGTTCTTTTCCCACCATGTCCCACACGTGAACTAGGAAGAACAGCTTGCTTGCCAGTTGCAGCAAAAACCTCTTGGATTTTTCTTCAATCAAGAACTTTGGAGCCATTTTTTCGATGGTTTTCTTCTTTGTGTACACCGACGTCAGTCTGCTGTCCGTCGGTTATTTCACCGTTCTTTTTAGACTTTTTTTGTCCCTAAAGGTACCAACGTCAGCCGTTGCCCGACGGTTTTTGAAGTCCAACGGATGTCTTCTCGAGCGTCAGCCTCACCAGAGCACTTGAACAATTGTGAGTGTGGGAGGTAGAGCCCAGCCAAGGATGGCCACCGCTGGAGTGTTTTTTGTCTAGGCCCAGACCACGACACCATGAACTGCTCCGATTGCCAGGCTTTCACCAGCAGGACCCGCATCTGCCACCTCAAGGCCCTAAAAGCCTACTTACTGGAGCAGAAGATGGATCTACACTCCTTGGAGGAGAAACAGAAAGAAAAGAAGTGGCACAGCAAAGACCATAGTTGGTCCTGGCACCGGTTCCCGTCGTGGTCCTGCTCTCATTCATGGCCATCCCCGAAGAAGGCCCATCCCTCGGGTTCTGGAGAACACCCAAAATCCTCTCAGGCTAAGGCCGGCCCTTTGGGGAGAAGCTAGCGAAGCCTAAGGTGACCCCACTAAGGGTCACCACAAAGCCCTTAGAAATGCATGCTTCGGCCCCACCTCCTAAGGCACTGGCACCATCTGTTAAAGGCATGCCTCCAGAGCCCAAGGACTCTCCAGCACCCCCCATCAGCACCCCTTCATTGGTACCTGCACCAACGCCGGTCGAAGGGGCGAAGGACGTGGGAGTGGCTGTGGAAGAGCTGGCGTCCCCATCGCCCAAATCCTCCTCCCCCCTGAGCACCCAGGAGGGCTCTCCTTTTCGCCCCAACTTCCTAATACTTCCTTCCAGAGATGGGCGGCTGAGATCTTCAAGAAGGACGAGCTCAGGAACTGTTTTCCTTCTTGTGGGGGCAGGTCCACAGCTGTCCTCCCCATCACCGCACAGACACTGGTTCTGGACCCAGTGGAAAAACCACAGCTGGGAGGTGAGTCTTCCCCATGGAAGTCACCAGAGTGCCCGCCTACACCTCCCTCTAGGGATCGTTCCCGCACCGGGTCCGTGGACCACCGACGTCACTCCAGGGACTCTGGTGACTGACGTAGGTCTAGGTCATGCTCTAGGAGCCCTTCTTGCTCTAGGTGAGAACGCTTCTGACGTTGATCTCTGCTCCGTCACCGGTCCAGGGACCGGAGTTGGTCTTTGGGCCAACGTCAGTCCCCTAGCTACTGGCGACAGTGAGAGCCTGGTCATAGGGAAGGGTCAGACTATTCAAAATCATGTAGTCAATCCTCCTCACCATTGTCTTCCTCATCTTCCTCTCTCAGTTTGCAGTGCTCCCTGGGAGAGAAAGACCAGCCTCACTCGCCTCCAGATGATCCTACCTTTATGGATGTCATGAGGCACATCCAGGCCTCCAACAAGTGGGACACGGAGGACCTGGACCCAGAACGCCAGAGACTAGCTAAGTACCTGAGGCAAAAGGAGACAAAACCTCTGGTCATTCCTCCTTTGGTGGATAAGTTCCAGGACCTCACCAGAACCACTTGGATGCATCCAGCTTCAGTCCCGGCTGTTCCGAAGAAGTTGGATAGGCTATATAAGGCCCCAAGGGCAGAGCCTTTTCTCACTGAACACCCTCAGGCAGATTCCTCAGTGATCATGGCTGCCCATGATAAGTCCACGCAGCCGAAGCACCTCAGCTCTCAGCCTCCCGACCCAGAGTCTCGCTATTTGGACCAGGTGGGAAAATAGGTATATGCTGTTTCCACCTGTTCCATATGTTCCCTCAACTTTCTGACGCATATGGAACAGTACCAGAATGCACTTTGGGAGAGGGGACAAGCGCTGATGAAGGCCCTTCCAGACTCTGCCCAGAAGACAGAGCTCCTGGACCTCCTAAAATCAGGCTCAGAGGTAGGCTCCCATGTTCTGAGAGCCTCTTATGACATGGCAGCCAGGGCAGCTGCTTCCGGGGTGTGCCTACGGTGCCATGCCTGGTTGAGAGTCTCCAGATTTCACCAGGATATGCAGGCCGGTATCAAGGATTTGCCCTTCCAGGGTACCATGCTGTTCGGGCAGGAGACGGAGGCCTTGATCTCTCGTCTCCACCAACTGGTTGGTCCACCAGATGTACTCGGTGACCAGCAATGATACTGTAATGGTCTTTTCGCAAGTCCTCAGGTGGTCAGGTCAAGCCTGTAGCAACCAGCAGGGGCAGGAGGAGGCTTTGCAGGAGATCCAGCAACCAGCAGTCTGGTGGACCTCCCGCCTGTGTGGCCCAAGTCCTCCCAGATCTCTCTGCCCACCTGGCTCAGCCCAATGACTCCTTCCGCCCCTCCTCTTCCAGGGAAGATCCAGGGAGCCAGTTGGAGCCACTTCTCCCTTCATTTTGAAGGGTGAAAGTCAACAACTGCGGACCAATGGGTCATAGACATCATCAGGATGGGACACATGCTGGAGTTCAGAGTTTCCACTGAACACTCCACCAAAGCTCCCATTATCCTCATTCTCACATCCCATTAATAGAGGAGAGATCCAGACCTCTTGCAAAAAATGGGCAATAGAGGTAGTCCCTTGCATCAGCGAGGACAGGGTTTTATTCTCACTTTTTCCTGGTCCCAAAAAGACACAGGACCTTCATCCCATTCTAGACCTCAGCCCTCTAAACCTCTTTTTAGAGAACAAAAGGTTCAGGATGGTGACCCTCCAAGGACTCCTTCCCTTGCTGCACCAAGGGGACTGGCTCTGCTCCCTCAACATGCAAGATGCGTACATGCATATCAGGATCTATCATCCCCCACCAGAAGTTTCTGAAGTTCCACTTCCAAGGGGAGCATTATCAATTTCAAGTGCTTCCATTCAGCCTCTCTTCCACTCTGTGAGTCTTCACCAAGTGCCTACTTGTGGAGGCTGTGGCTCTAAGGTGCATGGGGCACTATGTGTTCCCCTATCTCGATGACTGGCTGCTTACGGCCCGGTCAAGGGTAGGTCTTCTTCACACCCTCAAAGACACTTATACTCTGTTCTGAGGGCTGTGGATTACCCTGAACCTGCGAAAATCATCCCCGGAGCCAAGTCAGAATCTCGCCTTCATCGGAGCGATCCTGGATTCCATCCAGGGCATGGCCTTCTTCCCCCAGGACAGGGGAGATCACCTGTGAGAGATGGCAGAACAGATCTCATTAGCTCCTCAAGTTCTGGCTCGGAACTTCCTCAGTTTACTGGGGCACATGGCAGCGGCCATCCCTGTCACTCCATTGGCCCGCCTCCACATGAGGGTCCCACAGTGGATGCTCAGGGTGCAGTGGGACCAAGGCCACGATGATCTAGACTCCAAGGTCAAGATCTCGGAGCCAGTCAGGAGAACTTTTGCTTTGGTGGAGGGACCCCAGGAATTTAGAGAAGGGGGTCAGCTTTCGTCTGGAGCTACCAGGTCAGACTCTGATGACAGATGCATTGGATCTGGGGTGGGGGGGCACACCTGGGTGCTCGAACGCAAGGGGTTTGGTCACCCGAGGAACAGTCCCTTTACATCAACATGCTGGAAATGCGAGCAGTTCTCTACACCTTACAGGCTTTTCAGGAGTACCTGGTACCAGACTCTCTTCTAGTTCAGACAGACAACATGGCAGTCGTCTTCTACATCAACAGGCAAGGAGGCACTCATTTGTACTCCCTTTGCGGAGGCGATGAGAATCGTCTGGTACTGGGCGATGGGCGGGCATTCTGCTGTCCGCGAGTGCTGCGTTCAGGCATCCTCAACAATCTGGCCGACAGCATCAGCAGGTTGCGATCCAGAGCGCACGAGTGGGAGCTGCTACAGTCCATAGCAGACCAGCTCTTCGACAGGTGGGGTCTTCCAGAGCTGGACCTCTTTGCATCACCATGCAATGCCAAACTGCCAATGTTCTGCTCACGAGAGCATGCGCCTGGAGTTTTCTGGCCAGATGCATTATTCCTTTGCTGGGCAGGGAGGTTTCTCTATGCCTTTCTGCCCTTCCCTCTCATTCAGAGAGTTCTGCTCAAGTTACAGACAGAAAGGGCCCGAATGATCCTCGTAGCCCCCAAATGGCCTCGGCAGATTTGGTTCCCATTACTGCAGCGGTTATCAACGGAACCTCCAATTCTGCTGCCCATATGCTCGCAGTTACTGTTCCAGGACCAAGGTTAGCTGGTCCCCTGACCTTCAGTCCCTTACACCTACATGCTTGGCTCCTTCAGACGTAGCTCAACGTAGATATGGGGTTTCCCCAGAAGTGGCGGCAGTCCTAGCTTTGGCAAGAAAGCCCTCTACCCGCTCTGCCTACAGTATGAAGTGGAAGCATTTTTGTCTTTGGGCATCGCCACAGCGTTTGGAGCCCATCACCTGCACCGTGAACTCAGCATTACAGTATCTCCTCTCCTTGTATGAAAAGGGCCTGAGTTACTCCTCTACCAAGGTGCACATGTGGGCAATTTCCGCCTATCATGCTCTCGTGGGAGACAGAGCATTGGTGCAATTGGATGTCGCCCAACCTTCTTAGGGAATTCTACATATGAGACCTCCCATTCGGGATCCTATCCCACCCTGGGACCTCCTTTTGTGTTGAGAAGCTCACCCTCCTCCTTTTGAACCAGCAGCAGATTGTGAGCTGCGTTACCTTTCTTGGAAGGTTTGTTTTTGGTTGCTGTTACTTCAGCTCAAGGGTTTCTGAGCTTCAGGCTCTGATGTGTAAAGAGCTGTATTTAGTTTTCCACAGGAAAAGGTTCCCAGAATGAATCCTAAGTTTCTTCTGAAAGTGGTCTCAGAGTTGACCCTCAACCAGTCGGTTTACCTTCCTGTTTATTTTCCTTCCCCTTCTGATAGAGGCTCTCCTCCACACATTGGATGTCCACAGGACTTTGAGGTACTACCTCAAGGCGACAATATGCAATGTCAATCAAAGCAACTTTTGTGGCCTTTGCACCACAATGCTTGGGTCGACTGGTAGCCAAGCAGACTATTTAAAATGGATAGTTTGCTGCATCTCTCGTTTTGTTACAAGAAACACAATAAACCCCTACTGGGCCGGTCAGGGTCACTCTACCAGAGGAGTGTCTGCCTCTTTCACCCTGAAATGCCTCTATAAAGGACATTTTGTGTGGCGCCACCTGGACTTCGGTGCATACTTCCGTCCAAGCATTACAGCTTGGACATCATCTCCAGATGCCAAGCTGGCTTCGGCCTAGCTGTTTTACAAGGGCTTCTGTCCTGAGGCCTCTGAGTCAGCATATTCCACCTCCCGGGGTCATCTACTCTTTGTGTGGGACTGCATGGTATTCGTCCCTTATTGTAATAGCTCGCTGCAAGAGCTCCCACTCAAAGTAAGATAGTACAGTTACGTAAGAACTTACCATAACAGTAGATATTTGAGAGGAGCTCTTGCAGCAGGTGCTACTTCCCACCTGCCTTTCCCCTCGAGGTGTGCAGATCCATTTCGTTTACATCTCTTTTCTCTTCTACAGTTGCTTCATCTCCTTCTTGTCAGGTCTTGTTCCGGTCTTGCTGGAGAACTGAGGTGGAGCTGGGTCTACCTCTCTTGTATCCAGACCGACGGGTGGGCGTTGGGGCAGTCCCTGCTGTGTACTGCTGGCTGAAGTTTCACCGGAGGGTCCTAGTGCCTGTTGCATAGTCCTTATTGTAATAGCCTGCCGGAAGAGCTCCTCTCGAAGATCTACTGTTACTGTAAGTTCTTACATAACTGTACTTTCTCTCATTCACAGGGACTGTGCCTGAACTCTACAAATGCTACATTGATGACTGTGTGGGGGCCAACTCTTGCTCCAGAGAGACCCTCCAAGTCTTCTTGACAAGTGTACCATGGCCCATCCTTCCCTTCAATACACTGTTGAAGTATCCTCCTCTACACTGCCTTTTCTGGATATCCAGCTGTCAGTACAGAACACTGGTCTGAAGACATCAGTTTATTACAAACCCACTGACTCTCACAGTTTCCTCCTCCACAGCTCCTTCCATCCCAAACATGTCGTCAAGAATGGCCTGCCTTATTCACAGATTCTTAGACTTTGCAGCTTATGCAGTGAAGAGGATGATTTTGCTGAGCAGACCCAAATAATGCATATTTTTTTATCAACAGGGATACCCTAAAGCACAGTGGACAGAGCACTCTCCTGGGTCAGCAACATGCCCGTAACCTTGACCCCTGCAGGAAGGACACTGTCACACAAGAACAACGGCTGAATTCCACTAGTGCTTCCTTTCCATCAGGCACACCTTCTCTTCACAGGATCATCACTAGTGACTTTCCCATTTTGCAAACTGACCCTAACATTGGTGCTTCCTTTACAGAACCACCTATTGCCTCCTACCACCAGCCACCTAACCTGCGGAATCTCCTGGTTAAAAGCAGCCTACCAGTTCCTCCCTCCCAGGTACCAAACCTTGCAACAGGACTCGCTGCTACACAGGCAAATTTATTTCCAGTGTGACTGAAATTCGGGGGCCTACAGGTGTTTTTCACATCACCAAGGAGTTCTCATGCACCTCCACTAATGTGGTGTACTGTAATCACTGCAAGAAGTGTACAGCTATTTACATCGGAGAAACTGGTAGGCATCTTGCTGACCATTTCAGGGAACATTACAGAGCAGTCAGGAATGGAGACACTGCTAAACCCATTGTATCCCACTTTATCTCCAGGGACCACAGTGTCAGTGACCTTTCTGTTTGTGTACTTCAGCAGGGCTTCTGGGATCCTGACCATGGAAAAAATATGGAAGCCAAGCTGATCGTCCACCTTGGCTTCCAGTAGCCCTCTGGTTTGAATGATAGACTTATTTTCCACCAACATCTTTCAGCCACCCCTTATTTTCCCTAAATCTATTTGTTTTTGTACTCATTTAATTTATTTTTCATGTTCACCATACGTCTCCATCTCTGTCTCCTTCCCACACATTCGTCACCTTTCAGCCTTCTTACTAGGCCCTGTTAATTAGTCCCCACCTGGGAACTTCCCCAGCTCTTTCACTCCCATTATGCTTTATCTTTCCCATCATCACCTTTTTGTTTCACAGATTCTCTCTTAATATTACCATTTATTACTTCTCCATGAGCCTCCCCTTTCTTCTTTCCCCATATACATATATATATATATAGGGGATATGCCATGGCCTGATTGAAGATATCATATTTATCTTCACGAGAGGCCAAAGACATCATGATATCTCACGAGTGGCGAAGTCACGAGTGAGATATCATGATGTCATTGGCCTCGAGTGAAGATAAATATGATATCTTCAGTCAGGCCATGTCATGTTCTGTTTATACAATGTATGCTTTGGGCCCCACTCAACACAATCCCAAATGGCCCCTTGATACAATCCTTAACATAGAAATAATGGCCATTCCATCTCAACTGTGGATATCTGTTGTAACACAATAGATGGCATATGTTATTTAAAAAAATGTGCATGGTTGATCTTGCCACCTTAAAATAAAAAAAAAATGTTCTGGATTACCCAAACACAATTCTTTATACCCCCCCAACACCACCCATCCAACAGATTACATATATTAAATGTTAAAAAAAAAAGCCTGATCTTGGCACTGTAAATGTATTTAATAAATCATATCTGGTTGATCCTGCCTGTATGTTAAAAAAATCCTTACTAAAAAAACATATCTGGTTGTTCCTGTGACTTCTGTTTATCTACTGCTTTGTGGAATGTAACGTGACTGAGCAGCTATCCCCAGAAGAGTAGTGTGGCCGAGCGCTATAAATATGAAAACTTGAGGCACTGTCTGATTTTCAGAATGAGGGAGTCATCACTGCCACACTTAGAATATATTTTTTTCTTATTTTAGCCCTAATTCTTAAAATGAAGCTGCCAACAGTACTGAGAGGAGAACAAATGAGTCAGTAGCTTCAGACCACCAGTCAAAAGTGCAAACGTGTTGCTATGGCAACATCCGCTCGCACTTTCATCTGGTGGTCTGAAGCTGCCAACTCACTCGTTCTCCTCTCAGTACTGTTGGCAGCTTCGTTTTAAGAAATAGAGCTAAAATAAGAAAAAAACTTTTATATGTGGCAGTGATGACTCTGTCATTTAATTATCAGACAGTGCCCTCAGGTTCTCATATTTAGGATGCCCGCCACGCCACACTCAGGGATAGTTGCTCGGTCACGCCACGCCCACTCAAGAAGTAGATAAACGGAAGTCACAAGATCAACCAGATATGTTTTAAATATTTAGTTGTGTAAAAATATGAGCGATTGGAGAAATGCAGGGGGTCCTGCTTGTAAAGAAAAAGCCAAGGGCGGGGGCTGCTCTGTCGAAAAAGCCAGACGATACAAGTGAAAAGGTTTCACTTTCAATGTGATGATGATGATGTGGAGATATCAATGATATCTTCACATGTGAAGATATCAATGATATCTCCATGACCTGGCTGAGATAGTACATTTTATCCTGACATTTATACCAAAACATACATTATATAAATATATCATTTTACCTCCTCTCTACACTAACTTTGTTTTTTTTCTCTTTTAGATATTTCCAGAAGAAGACCTAAGGTCAAAACATAGATTTTTAACTCTATTTTCAGTGTGCATTTAATATAACCATTTATTTTGAATGTAGATTATGGCTAAATATATGCTACATTTTCTCTACTTGTCTTGGCCTACCTAGATTTTAGCAAGGCATTTGATACAGTCCCCCACAAAAGATTAATACACAAGATAGCCAGCCTTGGAATGGGTCCCAAGGTGGTAGCCTGGATAAAAATTGGCTAGACAACAGGACTAAAGGGTAGTAGTAAATGGAGGCACAGTGAAGAAAGGAGGGTTACTAGTGGGTGATCACAGGGTTCAGTACTGGGACCGTCCTTTTAATGTCTTTATAAGTGACATTGCAGAGGAACTGGAAGGAAAAGTATGTCTCTTTGCAGATGACACAAAGATCTGCAACAGGGTTGATACACAGGATGGAGTGGAAAGGATGAGAAGGGACTTGGCAAGGTTGGAGGAATAGTCAAATGTATGTCAGCTCAGATTCAGTGCAAAGAAGTGCAAGATAATGCACCTGGGAAACAAAAACCCAGGGGAAGCATACACAATGGGGGGGTGAGATACTAGCAACAACAAAAATGGAAAGGGACCTGGGGGTAATTATATCAGATGACCTAAAGGTGGGCAAGCAATGTGAGAAGGCAGTAAGGAAGGCTGGAGGGATACTGGGATGCGGGGAAGAGGCATCAATAGTAGAAAACAGGAAGTTGTTATCCTCTGTACAGACAGTTGGTGAGACCCCATCTGGAGTACTGTGTACAGTTCTGGAGACCCCATCTCCACAAAGACATAGACAGAGTGGAGGCTGTCCAGAGGAGGGCAACCAAATGGTGCAGGGTCTGCACAGAAGACATACTAAGAAAGACTAAAGGAGCTTAATATGTATACTCTTGAGGAAAGAAGGAGAGAGGGACATGATAGAAACTTTCAAGTACCTCAAGGATTAACAAAGTCCAAGAGGTAGCATCTTCCAGAAAAAGAGATGTGCAAGAACAAGGGGCACAATTTGAAGATAGAGGGGGACGGCTCGGGGTAATGTGAGAAGTATTTTTCATTGAGAGGGTTGTGGATGCATGGAACAGCCTCCCTGAGGGAGGTTGTGGAGTCAAGAACAGTGGTGGACTTCAAGAATGCATGGGACAGGCATAAGGCAGTCCTAGGGGCGGGTAAGAGGAAGTAAGCTGTTGGTTAACTAGGATCTGCAGCTTATCTGTTAGGTAGGAAAATGGGCAGACTAGGAAGGCCAAGCGGTCCTTATCTGCCGTCAGATTCTATGTTTCTATGTTTCTTGCTTTCCCTTTGTGCTGGACTTGAACATACTTTAAATGGCAAAGCCCATTGCTCTAGGCCTCCCACTGATTAAGTAGTCCAGTCCTCACTTTACTTCACTCTTTGTGCTGGACTTGAACCTACTTGAGTTAACAGGCGATGTCTATTACACTAGACCTCCTACAGATTAAGTAGTCCAATCCCCATGTTCTAACAGTTCGGGTGAAAAATACTGGCCCTCTGTCAGAGCGAATTCACCCTTTGGTTGTAGGTGCCCCACAGGCGATTTCTCCACTGGAATTTTTCTTTCAGATCTTCTGGTGCTACAGCACAACTTGAAATAGGCAGCTTCTTCCTTTAGCAGGAACCAGGAGTTTGCCCCTGGGAGACAGGCAAAACTTTCCCCCATCCCCTGAGGGAGGGGGCACTTGGACCAGCAACAGTGGTCTCCACCACTTCAGCAATAAGTTGCTGTGTCCCTTTTATGGTGGAAACACACACCTTCTTAACAGTAGCTCTAAAACAGAGCTTAAAGCTCTGAGAGCCTGCACACAGACTACTGTGCTGCTGTTTCTTTCCAAGACTGCACACAGAGTCTGTTCAAAATCCTGAGCATTCTATCCTAACTTCTAACTGCAGCACTCCAGTGTGGCTCATGCAGCTGTGAGAGTTCTATGGTGATGTCATCCCTCAGTCTCAGCTGAGACTGAGAACAGAGTGAAATCCATTTAACTGGAGTTTCACAAGCTGCCTTCCCTGCCTACCACTAGGTCTTACTGGGATTCTAGTAAACCCGAGTAACAGGGGGGTTACATACATATGAACATATGAATCTGCCAGCAGAACAGACCAGTCAGTTTATCAAAGTTTTCCCAAGTGTGTAGCTAGCACCCTAGATTGCAGCTGCCCCAGCCTACTCCCCCTCAGTTTCTTCCCTGCTTATCCAAGCCCCTGCCCCCAACTCTTCCTCTTGCTTTATACCACTCCTTCTTAAAGCGATTGACTGTCCTGCATGTTACCACCCCCTCTGATAGCACATTCCAACTAGACACCACCCTGTCAGTGAAGTAGTGCCTCCTCATTTTCCTCTTGAAATGTCCCCCTTCCAACCTTACTCCGTGCCCCTTTGTCTCTCTTCCACTCCTCAGACTGAACACCCCCTCAGTGCTAGGTTTATTTACCCCTCTGGTATTTAAACAATTCAATCATATCCCCCTATCCCTCCTCTCCTCCAGTGTATACATGTTAAGCTCCTTCAGCCTAACTTCACATGCCTTTCCTTCCACCCCTTTAACATTTTCGTTATCCTCCTCTGCACCATCTGCAGTAACTTTCTCTCTCACCTCAGGTATGGCCTCCAGTATTGCAGATAGTACTCCAGGTGCGGTCTGACCAATGATCTGTAGAGTGGTAGAATCACATCCCTGTGTCTGGATGAGGACCCCCTTGCAATGCACCCCAGCATCCTGTCTGCCTTTGCTGCTGCTCTCCAGCACTGGGTCGAGTTGTTCATGCTCCCAGTTCCCAACACCCTAGGTCCTTCGCCCTCCTCTGTGATTCCCAACCTCACCCCCCCCAACCAATAGTCCTTTTTCTGGTTCTTAGCCCTAAAGTGCACCACCTTACACTTCTTTGCGTTGAATCCTAGCTGCCACTCCACCGATCATGTCTCTAGTTTGGATAGATCCCCCTGCAGTTTTTCCCATCCATCCTCTACATCCATCCCTGCCCCTAATTTGGTATCATCTGCGAACAGACTAACCCTGCTCCCCACTTCATGTGCTATATTGGAGATAAAGAGCCCAAATGGCACCAGGCCCAGCACTGACCCCTGCAGAACCCCGCTTGTCACTGCTCTGAATGCCGAGAGCTCCCCACCACCACCACCCTCTGCACCCTCCTCTGTAACCAGTTCTCTATCCATTTAGTCAGCTTTTTTTACACCCTCACTACCATTAGCTTTCCACCAGTCTCCCATGAGATGCTGTATCAGAGGCCTTACTGAAGTCCAAGTACAGAACATGAACTGCATGGCCCCTGTCCAACTCCCTTGTCACACAGTCATAATACTCTGTTAGTTTGGTTTGACAAGACCTCCCTGAGATGAACCCATGTTGCCGCCCCTCTTGGAGGCCATTACTCTCTAGGAATGCCACCAGCCTCTCCTTCAGTATTGCATCCATAAGATTACCCACTATGGATGAGGGACTGACCGGCCGATAATTTCCTGGCTCCTCCCTAGGCCTACTCTTGTGCGTGGGCACCACATGGGCCACCTTCCAGTCCTGGGGCACACACACCTCATTTCTAGGGAGGTGTTGAACAGATCTGCCAGTGGCTCAGCCAACAGCACCACCATCTCCCCCAGCACCCTGGGGTGTATGCCATAGGGACCTGGTGCCTTGTCTACCCTTACTGCACTCAGACCCTCTAGCACCCTACTCCCTGTGATCACTTTATCCGTCACCTCCTTCTCTCCTTTCCACATCCCTCAGCCCATACTGGTAGTGGACCATCCCTCTCCTTAGTAAAAACAGAGCAGAAGTACTCATTTAGAATTTCTGCTTGCTCCTCCCCCTTTTCCACCCAATCCGATCTCCGCTTTATCCTCAAAATATATTCCTTGCATTTCCTCTTTTCCCAGACATACCTAAAAAAGTCATTTTCCCCTCCCTTTATGCCCTGTGCTAACCTTAATTCCCTGGAGGCCTTAGCTTTTTCACCCTCCTGGCCACCTCCTTGACCAACTCTCAAAGCCTCCTTATCCTTTCCCTTACCTGTTCTTCTGTACTGCCAGTATGCAGCACTCTTTGCCCTCACCCCTTGCAGCACTTCCTTGTTCAGCCAGCATGGTTTCTTGGCTCTGCTCTTCTTACTCCTGGCCCTGGTGCAGGCTACTGTGGCCTCTGTTAGCCCAGTCTTTGTGACTCTCCACTTTTGTTCTGCATCCATCCCTGGCCTTATAGCCTGGAGTCTCCCTTGCAGTATTGCTCCCATCCCCCCAAAGTCCACCCTACTAAAGTCCACCACCTTAGTGGCCATGCCTCCTGTCTCCCTGCCCAGCATGAGAATGAGCCACACTGTTTGGTGGTCGCCACCTGTTAGTGGGTCCTCCACCCTTACCTTCTTTACTGCCTCCCCATTTGCCAGTACTATGTCCAGAGTGCTACCAAGCCTTATAGGCCCACTTACCAATTATGTCAGAAGGCTGTCCTGGAATGCACCAAGGAGCACCTGCTCCCCTGGTACTGCTAGTGGCTGCAGTGCTCCAGTCAACCCCTGGTAGGCTAAAATCCCCCCAGTATCACCACACTCCCCCTTCTACACACCCTCCTTATCTGCTCTGTGAACTCCCCGGATTAGGCTGGTGGTCTGAACACCACTCCTAGCCTCAGTTTTCTGCCCTTGGAGTCCAGCAACTGCACCCAATGCACCTTTGTCCTCTCCTCTTCTCTTCTCCCTCATCCCTTATGCATTTGATCCTTTCCCTCACATAGAGTGCAACCCCCCCTTCCAACCCCTAGTCCCTCCTGTATATCCTGTAACCCAGGATTGCCAAGTCACAATCATGGTACTCTGTGGCCCAAGTCTGTTTCACTGCAGCAGTGTCCATCTTCCCCTCTGAAAGGGGGCACTAAAAGCTCTGCAATTTTGTTCCCCAGACTTCTTGCATTTAGACAGATCACTTTCTACTCTTACCCCTCCTTCTCCTCACTCTTCTCCTTGGCCTGTGTCCCTCCTCCAGGTAGTCTGCACCCTTTCTCCTCCTTATTCTTACCGGGTGGTAATGCCTTCTGTATTACACTCAGACCACTCTGCCTGCCCCCTCCAGGGGTTACTATGCATCCACCTTTACCTAAATCTAGGGGGGTGAGCTCATTAGGCTATCCTGTCCGGACCGTTCTACCAACCTCAGTCTTTTGGCCACCCCACCCACTAGTTTAAATCCACTTTAGTAGAGCTATACCCCTCTAATCCTGCCTTTAATACTCCCCTTTCCTGCTCAAGTGCAGTCTGTCCCCCACGTACAAGTCACTATTCCCCCAGACCCTACCCCAGTTAGTCACTAACCCATAATTTTTGGGGTGGCACCAATTCCTCCTTGAACTCCTCGATCCTACCCTTCCTCCCCGTGTTTGCACATGGTACTGGGAGTATCTCTGAGAATGCCACCAACTCTCATCCCCTCACACTGCCTGCCCAACTCCTCGAAACTCCCCCTCACTACTGCCACAGTCTCCCCAGCCAAGTCGTTTCTACCCACATGCAACACTAAATGAGGTTCCTTCCTCCGCCTCACTGCACACTTGAGCAGTGCCTACCATAGAAACATAAAATTTGACAGCAGATAAGGACCGCTTGGCCCACCCAGTCTGCCCATTTCCCTACCTGATGGATAAGTTGCAGATCCTAGTTAACCAGCAGCCTACTTCTTCCTACCCCAACCCCCTAGAATTGCCTTATGACTGTCCCATGCATGCTTGAATTCCACCACTGTATTTGACTCCACAACCTCCTCTGGAAGGGTGTTCCATACATCCACAACCCTCTCTGTGAAAAAATATTTCCTTAAATTACCTCTGAGCCGCCCCCTTCTATCTTCAAATTGTGCCCCTGTTCTTGCACACCTCTTTTTTGAAAGATGTTACCCTCTTGGACTTTTGTTGATTCCCTTGAGGTACTTGAAAGTTTCTATCATGTTCCTCCTCCTCCTTTCCTCGAGGCTATACATATTAAGCTCCTTAAGTCTCTCTTCATATGTCTTCCGGTGCAGACCCTGCACCATTTTAGTTGCCCTCCTCTGGACAGCTTCCATCCTGTCTATGTCTTTGCGGAGATTCGGTCTCCAGAACTGCACGCAGTACTCCAGATGTGGTCTCACCAGCTGTCTGTACAGAGGGATAATAACTTCTTGTTTTCTACTGCTGATGCCTCTCCCTATGCATCCCAGTTTCCCCCCAGCCCTCCTTGATGCCCTCTCACATTGCTTGCCCACCTTTAGGTCATCTGATATGACTACCCCCAGGTCCCTTTCCATTTTTGTTGTTGTTAGTATCTCACCCCCCATTGTGTACTCTTCCCCTGGGTTTCTGTTTCCCAGGTACATTACCTTGCACTTCTTAGCATTGAATCTAACCTGCCATACATTTGACCATTCCTCTAACCTTGCCAAGTCCTTTCTCATCCTTTCCACCCCACCATGTGCATCAACTCTGTTGCAGATCTTTGTATCATCTGCAAAGAGACATACTTTTCCTTCCAGTCCCTCTGCAATGTCGCTTATAAAGACATTGAAGAGGACCAGTCCTAATACTGAACCCTGCGGTACCCCACTGCTAACCCCCTTTTTCAGAGTGGACTCCATTTACTATTACTCTCTGTGTCCTATTCTCCAGCCAATTCTTTACCCAGGCTGTCATCTTGGGACCCACTCCCAGGCTGGCTAACTTGTATATTAATCTTTTGTGTGGAACTTTGTCAAATGCCTTGCTACGGTCTAGGTAGGCGATGTCCACAGCCCCTTCCTGATCAACTACTTTGGTCACCCAGTCAAAGAAATCTATCAGATTTGTCTGGCATGACCTTCCCACTGTGAATCCATGCTGCCTTGGGTCCTGTGCCCCTCTGGCCTCTAGATATTTAACAATTCTTTCCTTCAGAAGTGATACCATCATTTTCCCTACCATTGAGGTTAAACTAACAGGTCTGTAGTTTCCTACTTCTGCCTTGCTCCCACTTTTGTGAAGGGGAATCACATCTGCCCTCCTCCAGTCCTCGGGTACCACCCCATCCTCCCATGATTTGTTGAAGCGGGTAGTCAGTGGTGTCACTAGTTCTACCCTTAGTTCTTTTAGAATTCTGGGATGAATCCCATCAGGCCCCATTGCTTTGTCCACCTTCTGTTTTAAGAGCTCTTTCAGAACCTTTCTTCTGTAAATGGATGGTATCAACTTCTGTATCCAGAGTGTTTTTACTGTTTGTTTTAGGTACCTCCCTCTTCCTTTGTAAATACTGATCAAAATATTTGTTTAGTATCTCCGCCATTCAGTCACCTCTGCCCACCCTCCCTCCCCTTTATTAAGCCTCACCATCCCTCCCTTGGTCTTCCTTCACTCCCTGATGTACCTATGAAAGGTTTTATCCCTTCTTAACTGAGTTGGCTATCTTTTCCTCGGTTTGGGCCTTTGCTTTTCCTACCCTGCCCCTCCTGCAGTCAAACCAGGGATAGCTTCAACCCAAATATGGCTGTGCCTTCCCCCCTTCCACCCCATCTCACCCTTTCAATATAGAAACCCCCAGGATGAGTACCCCGTCCCATACCTTCTTTCTCTTCTAATGCCCCTTCTATCACCCCAGAATTTGTTCTTTCCTGCCCCTTGCCCCCACCAACTGCACCCTCTGTGACTTCTGTATCTGTACCCCGTACTTCCACCTCACCCCTCTTCTCTGCCTTATTCCTCCCACCCCTCTTGAAGCCCTTCTCAGCCTGACTACTTCCTAGTGGGCTTCACATATCGACCTCCCCTCCTCCCCCCTGATGATTTCCAGCCCCTCTGCTTTCCCCATTGTTGATTTAGGGCCCCCATTCCCTTTGACCCCAATAGTGATGCCCCTCCCATCCTTCCCCCTTCCCATAGCCTTCTCTCCTCCAGTCACCTCCCTTCCTTCCTTCCTAGCTCCCTGCTACGCTTTTTTGTCCTCGCTATCTCCTCCCCCACCTGTTGCCATCCCTCTCATGCCCTGCTTGTCCTCCCCCTCAGTATGTTCCTGCTCCCAACCTCTCCCATAGTAGAGGCTTGACTCTATTCCTAGTCGATACCCTCCAACATCTCTTCCCCTATCTGTTCCCCCTCCTACTTGTTTCCTCTGTGTCCCCAATCCTCCCTACCTGCAACCATCTGCTCTCTCCGTGGTACTCCTCATGGTCTCTTCCTCCCCCATCAGGAGGCTCCCCCCTCACCTCGGTCACACCCTCACTTCTCCTCTCTTTTCTGCTATTGCCTCTGATACTGGGGTCAGTTTCAGTCCCTAGTTGTTCTTCCCCATCCCCCTTGCCATCCCTGTTCCCCCCAGTCAGGATGCCCACCACTCATCTACCCTGCAAGCACTTAGACTCCTCCTAGCCACAGTTTCTCCTTCAAACTAGCTAGTTGTATACAGACCATACACCCCCATCCTACAAGCCCAGTCCAGGATCATGGTGGGCCCACACCCTGTACACCCCACCACCCTTCCAAAGATGCCCGCCTGTTGACATGTGGCACCTGCCCCATCTTGACCCCTATCTTATGTTACAGGCTTTTACTCCCAGTTAGAGATTGAGGAAGTGGCCTCAATTTGCTCCACAGAATGATTTGCAGAGTGAAGGTGAATTTACGGAATGCTCCGCAACGTGAAGTGGTGTACTTTGCGTTATGATGGGTAACGCCCAGTCCATTGAAAACAATGACCATATTACTCTGCCTTCCCAAACTACTACTCTACTAATTTTAAGGTGAAGTACATTGGAAACAATGTACTTCGCCTCACTTCACCTTGTTCTTAAACTCCAAAGGTGAATTTTTCAGAGATTCATGGGACTTCAGGTCACATGGGCTCCAGATTGTTCTGCACAGCCTCAGTTCAGGGTAATGTGTGTAGGAAACTGTAGGAGACAGTCTGCTCTGACAGCTCTCTGTGATTCAGACCTTCTAAAAGCTATTAAAAAAGCCTTTTTGAGTATTTTTTTTTCCTGAAACTTTAGTTCATTGATTGTAGGAAACCCTCCTGTGCTCATATCATTGAGCGTTTATTGTTTGTGTATGGATTTTGAATGTTAATGTACAACATTCAAGCTGTGTACAAACACAGTGGAAGTGTGCTTTGGGGAAGGGGCATAGCTGTGGTGTAGGTAGATTAACTTGGAGAAAAAGATAGTTCTTTCAGTTTTGGTGATATTTTTCTTGTAAAACTGTGTTAATGTACGCACAGTAATATTTTCAATAATTCTTGACTTTTTTTGCTGATTGTTGTGGTGCAGCAATGCATAATTTTAGTTTGTTTAAAATACATGGTTATATTACTGAAGTTTTCAATGTGCTACACATTACTTAGTGTCGTGTGTGTGAGTATGTGGTGGCGTGTCATCAAATCAGACACCTTTTATTGTGCCACATAGTAATTTCAGCAATGTGAACCTGCTAACCACTGCAGTTGTGTAATATTTGTACTTCTTTGTGGTATCTTTACTAGTACTAGTACTAGTGACTGTTACTGCAGTACACTGTCCCCTTCCCCCATGGCCCGCCCCAACCGACAAAGATATTCTTTTCCAGATCTGAATTTCTGATGGCGAACACTGGTTAGGTGTTGTACTTTTTCACCTGCTTCTCTTCAGTGCACAGTACAATCATAATCTGTCTATGCATTTGCATCTCTTTAGGGCCCAATCTCCATCTGCAACTTAAGTCACAGTTGTTTCTTTGGCTTCCCTTCAGAGTACTGGACAGGTGTGGTGCTTAATTCTGCATGAACATCGTACTCATTAATATGTGTTTTTAAGTCAGGACCATCATCACGAGTCACTAGTGATACAAATCACATTCTTCACCATCACAGTCACAAATGCAGTCACAAATCTCGATTCACGATCATGTCATGAATCACAAAATTAATTGTTTTACTAGTTACTTGGACATATTGTAAGCCTAGTATCTCTTCAGGTTTCACCACCCCACCACTGTACTCATTAATAAGTGTTTTTAAGTCAGGGAGTTTGTGCTACAGCTCATCGGGGAAGTACAGCCATAGGCATTTGTGTTCTCTTACAGTTCCATATTGGTTATCTCACATCGAATCATGTTCTTCATCATCACGGTCACAAATGCAGTCACAAATCATGATTCACAATCACATCATGAAACACAAAATTAATTGTTTTACTAGTTACTTGGATGTATTGTAAGCCTGTTTTGTAGTATCTCTCCAGACTTCACCCAATCAGCACCATTGTACTCATTAATAAGAGTTTTTATATTGGGGAGATTTAAGACACAGGTTCAGCTCATCGGGGAAGTACAGCCATAGGCATTTGCATTCCTTCCTGTACAGCATGTGAGTTACAGTACTGTAAGTGGTGGTGAGCAAAGTGGCCCCAATTTGCTCCATGAACTGATTCGCAGAATCAGCAGAGTACTTACTCCACAATGTGAAGCAGAGTACTTTGCTTTATAATGAGGAACATGAAGTCCATTGACACCAATGACTTTGCATTATTCTGCCTTACCCAAACCACTTCTCCACCAATTTTAAAGTGAAGTACATTGAAATCAATGTAATTTGCCTCACTTCACCTTGTAATTGAGCTCCAAATGAAATTCTGAAATGATGCATGGGATTGCAGATCACATGGGCTCTAGATTGTTCTGCACAGCCTCAGGTCTGGCCTGGGTAGTGTGTGTGTGTAGTAGCAGCTGAAGACCATTTGCTCTCAGAGCTCTGTGATTCAAAACCTCTAAAAGCTGTTTAAAATGCCTTTTTGAGTAATTTTTTGGTCAAAATGTAGTACATCGATTGCAGGAAACCCTTCTCTGCTCATATCAAGTGTTTGTTGTTGTTTGTGGATTTTGAATGTTAATTTAGAACAGTCAGTTTGCGTACTGTGAAGTGTGCTTTAGGGGAGAGGCGTATTTGTGGTGTAGGTACATTAACTGTGAGAAAAATGCAGTCTTTCTGTTTTGGTTATATTTTTCTCATATAACTGTCTGGGTGTGTCTTCAAAGTTATTTTTGCAAGTGACGTATAGCGGGTTAAGATTGACAGAAGCTGTTCATAAGCTTGATGGTGTTACTAAAGTGGGAAAAGGTAAGAATATACCTAAGTTTTTTATAGAGTTTTAAGGGTTTATTTTTTGATACCTGGTTAGGTGCCCTTAGAAGAAAGATATCTGGCATCCCCCTGAAGAGCAGCTTATCTGAGCCTGTACATTTGGATATGCTAGCATAAGGTTCACAGTTTGAATCCCCCCAGAACTTGAGACCAAAGGTGATTCAGACCCATAAGCAGACAGGAGGGTTACCCTGACCTTTACCTGTTCACAGCACTGCCCTCAGAGGTTGGCACTGTGGCAGCAGAGGGCCTGACCTGTTGAGGGCAGTTGTGACAGATTATTTAGCAGCGGTATAGATACATTTGGTAACAAAAGATTTAACTGTTCAGTGTGTCAGCTTAATACTGTACAGCTCACTTGCAAGAAAAGGCAGTGATTTATTTTTAAAAAGGAAACAGAACTATATCATTTTGCTTACAGTCAAGTTCCTGTTTAATTTTTTTTCTAAAGTGCAAGTTAGTGTAGCCATAGTTAGGGTAGAAGATGGCTTCCAACTACAGTGGGCACACTGTAGACTGACTGAGGCAGTTGTGCCAGGACAGAGAAGTCCTGCACAATGTGACAGCCACCAAGCAGAACCTCACAGATGCCCTGATGGCAGCAGATGCCCAGAGCATCGAGTCACTGACTGTGACTGTAAGGGACCAAACCTTGAGCATGACGGGGCTAGCGGTCAGTGCAGTGTCCAGATCCAGTGAGGATAACAGCAGGGCCAGTGCCAGTGAAGGGCCACAGCAGCAGGGGAAGGTCACCAGCATTTTGGAGCCAGAAGCACTCAGGCTGCAGGTTGAGTTGCATAGAATGGAGTTGGAGTTCCAGGGAGATGCTAAGTGAGAGAAACAAGCCACAGAGGAGAACAGGGAGTAAGAATAGAGAGAAGCAGAGCAAGAGAGATGAGCTGCAGAGGAGAAGAAGGAGCGTGAACAGCAAGAGACTGACCAGGAACAGTGGGAGGCTGACCGTGAAGAGCGTGAGCACCAGCAAGCTGCAGAGGAGAAGAGGGAATGAGAACAGCAAGAAGCTGAATGCGAGGAGCGTTAGCACCAGAGGCGACATGAACTGGAGAAGTTATGACTCCAACCTCCAGCACCAGAGCAGGTAAGTGGCTTGGGTTTAACTGGAACTACAAGACTGGGTTACAAATTGAATTCCTAATTGACAGCTGAATTTAAAGAGGGGGAGGATATGCATGCCTTTTTAAATTCCTTTGAAAAAGTTTGTATTCAGGCTAAAATTCCTAGAGGGTCCTAGAGCTTCCAGCTATCCCCGCTACTTACCAGGAAAGCTCAGGATGCATTGGGTCAAATGCACAATGAGGACAGTAATGATTACAGCAAACTTAAAGCTGTACTTTTAAAAAAGTTTGATTTAACTGCTGAAGCATACAGAGCTAAATTCTGTAAGCTCAAGAGAAGCCCTGATATGAGCTATGAGGAGCTAGCCATGAAACAACGTCAAGTTTTTAAAAAGTTGGTGGGAAGGAATTGAAGCAAACTCTGTAGATAAAATGGAAAATGCTATATTGTTAGAGCAGTTTTTTGGGCATGCCCAGCTGAGCTGAAAACCTGGCTGGAGGACCAATATCCCAAAACAGTGCAAGAGGCTGCTGAACTCTCAGACCACTATGCCAAGAGCACTCCTGCTCTGAGAGCGAATGGGGTGGGTGGGGCAGTGCAGAAAGGGATACGTGCACCTTCAGGGCAGCTAAAACCCTCACTGCCTCCACTGAAACTAGTTAGCCCCAGGTTTCAGAGAAAAGATTTATTTGTGAAAAGAAACAAATGTTGGGTCTCTAAAGAAACTGGGCGTATTGACAGACAGTGTCCCTAAAGGACAAGCAAAATGCAAGGTGTTGCTAGGAAAGAAGTGGGTTGTTTGTGTGTCCCTGGAAGCATGTCTGTGAACATGAAGGAACACATGCACCCAGTCATTGTAAATGGTGCACAGACACAAGGGTTAAGGGACACAGGGGCATCCCTGACATTGGTAAAAGGGGATCTAGTAGAGCCTGGTCAGCTTATACTCAATAAATATGTCACTGTACTAGGCTTCACTGGTGAGGAGAAAACATTGCCCCTTGTTAGTGTTCTCTTAGACTGGGGTGAAAAGGGAGAACTGTGCAACAGGTGGCTGTAGCCAAAATTTTAACAATGGACATCATCCTTGGCAACAATTTCAAATGGGATGGTGTGTGCAGTTACCTGTAGCCAAGCGGGAAGGAGAAATTGTAGCTCCTTGGATCCTACAGAAGCCAGTGTGGAAATCCCTGGGAGGCTGATTCCCCAGCCCATGTCTCCTGATTTGGAGACTAATGAAAAGGGGGTAGACAATTCCACAGTAGCAGTTAACCACACAGCTACAGAGGGTACTCCGAAGAAGGAGGGGTGACCCATTGTCAGAGGGTTAGGGATGACAGTGATCCTGAGTGCCCTGATGCAAGTGCTGGGGACCCTAGTTTAGAGACTGAAGGGAACCTGTCCCATACCTTGGGAATGTGTAAAGAGTTTGCAGCTGATCAAAAAAGTGACCCTAGTCTAGAGAAGCTGAGGGCTTGGGCAAACCCTGACGGTGTACAGGGAGGTGATGATAAACATAAGGTTTATTGGGAAAATGGACTAGTGTATATTCAGGCTGTGAAGACAGAGAAGGGGTAATAGGCAGGTGGCTTGTTGTTCCCCAGGGGTATCGTGAGCTGTTGCTCAAGACTGCACATGATATTCCCTTGTCTGGTCATCTGGGAATTATGTGCACTATGCAGCAGTTGGCCCAGAATTTCTATTGGCCCAACTTCACCCAGCAGGTGAAGGAGTATTGCAGGTCTTGTCACTCATGCTCAGAAATGGGGAAGGTGGGTAAGAAAAGCCTAATTCCATTGCCCATAGTGGAGGAGCCTTTCCAGAGGGTGGGAATGGACATTGTGGGGCCTTTAAATACCCCTAGTTCCTCCAGGAAGAGGTTCATCCTCACTGAGATGGATTATGCTACCCTGTACCCTGAGGCAGTTGGCCTGTCCTCACTGAAGACAGACAAAAGGGCAGATGTCTTACTTGGGATTTTCTCCTGTGTTGGGTTTCTGCAGGACGTTATCACTGATAGAGGGGGTTCCTTCATGTCAGACCTGATGAAATGTTTGTGGGAGAAGTGCGGGGTGGTGCAGAGATGCATGACACCTTATCACCTGCAAGTCAATGGGCTTGTGGAAAGATTTAACAGCACCCTGAAGTCAGTGCTCCAAGCATTTGCTGAACAGTATGGGAGGGACTGGGAGAAATATCTTCCCCACCTGTTGTTTGCATACAGGGAGGTGCCCAAAGAGACATCAGAATTTTCCTCCCTTTAAACTCTTATATGGATGTTGGGTACATGCGCCCCTAGACTTGATCCAGGAGGACTGGGAAGGCAAGCATGCCACCCAGGGACCTCCCATAGTGGATTACGTCCTTAGGTTTAGGAAAAGGCTGAAGGAGCTTATGGGGACAGCCCAGAGCAACCTAGCAGCTGCCCAACAGAAACAAAAAGTGTGGTACAACTGCAGAGCTAGAGCTCACTCATACATGATGGGTCAGGAAGTTATGGTTCTTATTCCGGTCCGGAAAGACAAGCTGCAAGCAGAGTGGGCAGGACTATATAAAGTAGTTAGGAAGGTAAATGACATGAACTATATTATTGAGTTATCTGACAGAAGACATACAGAAGGAATGTACCATGTCAACATGATGAAGCCATATGCTAATGGAGCTGACACGGTGTTCATAGTATGTAGTCCTGGGGAGGGGACTAACAATGGAGAACCCCTTCTGGACTTTCTGGAAGAAAGCAAGTGGGAGTCCTCAGTGGAGGCAGCAAAATTGTCTCTCCAGCTGGCCCCAGACAAGATCCAGGAAGTAAGGGAGGTTTTATTAAACCCTGCTCTAATGTTTAGCACCAAGCCTGGACTAACCCCTTTACTGAAGCACTATGTGGAGACATGGACACAGACACCCCTACAGTGGACAGCATATCTGGTGTCAGAGGCTGTCCAAAAGGACATGAGGAGGGATGTGAAGGAAATGCTGGATTTAGGGGTAATCCAGAGATCCCACAGCCCCTGGGCCTGACCCATAGTCCTGGTGCCCAAACCAGATGGCTCTACTTGTTTCTTTGTGGACTGTCATGGACTGAATGCAGTCACAAAGTCAGACACCCACCTGATGCCCCAGACGGACGAACTCCTGAACAAGTTGGGAGGGACGACCTACCTTACGACTATTGATCTGACCAAGGGGTATTGGCAGGTAGAGTTAACAGACAGAGCTAGGGAGAGGTTGGCATTTCTCACTCTGATAGGCTTATCTGAATTTAAAGTAATGCCTTTCAGAATGAAGATCGCCCTGGCCACTTTCCAAAGGTTGATAAATTAGGTGTTAAATGGTGCTGAGAAGCACGCCGTGGTGTGTCTAGATAACATTGCCATCTTTAGTGCCAGCTGGGAGGAACACCTGTCCCACCTTGGGAATGTGCTGGGCAGGATACAGAGGGCTGGGTTCACTGTCAAAGCTGAAAGATGCCAAGTAGCCATGCCTGAAGTGTCGTGTTGTAGGCTGGGGACAGCTACATCCTAACCAAGTAAAAATAGTGGTGCTCAAGGTATGGCCCAGACTAGAAATGCAGAAGCAGGTCAGGAGTTTTCTCGGGATAGCAGGGTACTATAGGATATTTGTACCCAATTACAGTGCCCTGGCTGCTCCCCTATCTGACCTGGTAAAGAAAAGGATGCCTAAGAAAATTACGTGGGAACCAATCTGTGACAAAGCCTTTACCAGACTGAAGGAGGCACTGTGCAGTGCTCCTGTATTGATAAGTCCTAACTATTGTAGATCCTTTATAGTCCAAACTGAATCCTCAGACATGGGTATTGGGGCAGTACTGAGTCAGATATCCAACCAAGGGAAAGATCACCCTGTAGTGTACCTGAGTAAAAAGTTACTTCCCAGGGAGAAAGTATACTCTACTGTGGAAAAAGAGTGTCTTGCCATAGTGTGGACCCTAAAGAAGTTAGAGCCATACTTATATGGGCAGCATTTTGAGGTACACACTGACCACAACCCCAGATCTGGTTGATACAAATGGGAAAAACTAATGGTAGACTGTTAAGATGGAGTCTTGCCTTGCAAGGGTATGACATGACAATCTTACATAGGGCTGAAGCGACCAATCAGAATGTGGATGGCCTGTTGCGTATATATGAAAAGTGAACTGATTTGGGAAACTCATCCCATGCAGGGGATAGAGCCCCAAATTCAGTCTAGGTGGGAAGGATTGTGATGCTTGGCCAGCTGGTTATGATTGTTCTATGATATTTGTAGTACAAAAATATAGTGTGTGATTGTCAGTGCTTCCATGAGTAACCCCCCACCAGGTTTCAGTTACAGTCAAGTGACCTGAAACTAGGAGGTAATTAAAAGACTAGAGAGACTTAATTAAGGGTCTCCTGTAATTAGAACTGACCCAGCTGCCAGGATATAGGGATTGTAAAACTTTTTTGACGTTTTAAAGGAAAAACCATTGTTATAGCACTATGGTGCTAAAAGTCATAAACTCCTTTGATGTGCCCTGGGAAGAGGGGATGTTAATTAAGGAGTCATACTGGGAAATGAGTTGTTGCGGATGTCACCTTATTTAATATACCTTCTGATAGGACGTCTTGTTTTCTAATATGTTTTATATTAAACAGGGAGGAGCTAGACGACATCATAGAAGGGGTGGAAACACAGAGTTTTTAAACTGTATTATGTGTTTCAACTGAGTGACATTTCTTTTGGGGCTTTTAAGAAACAAGATCTAACCTAAGCACTGTAAAGATGTAATACATTAGATAGAAAAAGTCTAATTGTATGTTAGTTGAGATTTGTCTGTAGTTTGCTTTGCTTTTCCTTTAAGTGATTGTATGCTTTGTGATATGTTATTCTATATTTACATTTTACATATTTTTATCCATTATTAAGTAAACCCTTTATTCCAAAGACTGCCTCGGTATGTCTTCGAAGTTCTTTTTGCATGTGACATATAGCGGGTTAAGACTGACAAAAACTGTTCATAAGCTTGATGGTGTACCAAATTGGGAAAAGGTAAGAATATACCTGAGGTCTTTTATAGAGTTTTAAGGGTTCATTTTTGGATACCTGATTAGGTGCCCTTAGGTGAAAGATATGTGGGATCCCCCGTAGAGCTGATTATCTGAGCCTGTACATTTGGGTACTGCGCTCAGAGGTTGGCATTGTGGGAGCAGAGGTCCTGAACTGCTGAGTGCATTTGTGACAGTTAGGTGGTGTTGTACCTTTTCATATGCATCCCTTGACTGCGCAGCACAATCTTAATCTGTCTGTGCATTTGCAGTGCACCATTAATTCTAGGAGACTGCATTTCTTGTTACGCTCTCATTTCACTTCATCAGCACTGGGGAATTTTCTGGACACAAGACAGAAACATTTCGTCAGCACTGTGGAAGTTTCTGGACACATAACAGTAGCATTTTGGGGATGCACATTAATTCTGGTGACTCTGTGTGACCACTGCGTGCATGACTGAGTGCACCATTAATTTTAGGAGACTTGCATTTCTTGTTATGCTCTCATTTCACTTTGTCAGCACTGGGGAATCTTCTGGACACAAGACAGTAGCATCTTGGGGATGCACATCTATTCTGGTGACTCTGTGCATGGGGTGCTGCCAATATTGTTGTCACTCCATCTTATTTCACATTTAAGGCGGAATGACAATGCAAAGTCATAGTAACAATGCAAAGTGAGCCTTTCCTATGGACAGTCCGCATAGTGAAGTGCCAATGCAAAGTGCCCACTTTGCGGGCACTGCGCTGGCAGAATTTAAATTTGCTGCATCTCTACTCCCAGTTTGTGTACACTACTACAACTGTTAGGCCCCTATTTACTTAAATTCCTGTTCCCCCCACACTAGAACCACTACTTCCCCCTTGCCGACTGGGTTAATTCAGTCTCAAATCTCATCCATTAGATACTGTATTACTATAGCAATCCTACAGCCTCCTTGTCTGTTTTCCATCCCTCAGCTACCATACTTTTTGTTCTCAGCCCTCATATAGTTTCACTTAGCCCAGTTAGAAATCCTATTGCACTCCAAGTATTAGTCAACTCAGACAAATAAACAGAACAAATAAATATGTATTATTACAGCAATCATAACAATATATCTCAGTACTTAGCTCAGTCAGAGAAATAAACAGAACAACTAAATTTGTATTGTTACAGCAATTCTAAAAGTAACCAGTCATTGCTTTGTCTCCACTCCACAGACCCTGCTGTAATATAGGAAAACACAGGACCCTGGGAGGTAGGGTAGGCAACTCTAATGTCCCAACAGAGCTCTGTTTAACATGCTCACTCCCCCTCTCTCACTTGCTTGTTCTGTTTCTTCCGGCACTGCAGGCTGCCCTTTTGTGCTGGGCTTCTGCCTGTGTTGGCACCTTTTTCTGCCCACAAAGTAATCAGCAGCAGCCCAGACAGAGCTCCGTTATGTTTGCTCACTCCTTCTCTCTCACTCACTCATTTTGTTTCTTCCGGCGCGGTAGGCTGCCTTTTTGTACTAGGTTCCTGCCTGCATTGGCACCTTTTTCTGCCAACAAAGAAATTTGCAGCAGTCCCAACAAAGCTCCATTGAGCTCGCTCACTCCCCCCTCTCACTCATTCATTCTTAATCTGTCCCAAACACTGATTTCCCACAGCGACCACCCTATTCTGTGCCAGAACTGCGCAAACACATTTCGGCCAGGATGTGAAAAATGACAGCTGTACTGTTCTTAAAGAGGTGTGAAAATCTGACAGTGTTGAAAATCTGGCATGAAAATATTACTAGTTTGCAAACTTACAGTGGTGAATAGAACCTGCACAACACACGCACGTAACACAGTCATTTTATGGAGTTTCTTCACAAAATTTTCAACATAGGCATTTTAGGACCTCTGTTCACGAACAGTGTCACTGTCATTTTCTTAATCTGTGCCAAACATTGATTTCCCACAGCAAATGCGTTATTCTGCACTAGAAATGTGAAAACACATTCTGGCGAAGATGAGTAAAATGACAGCTGTACTGTTCATAAGGAGGTGTGGGAAAATGACAATGTTGGAAATCTGGAGTGAAAATATTACAAATTCGCAATGTTATGAGCGTGTGTTGAAACTGAGCAATGGATGCTTGTAAAACAGTCATTTTTTTGGATTTTTTTTCACATTTGCAGCATAGGCTTTAGGAGAGCCCACCTCGTGAATAGTGACTCTGTTGTTTTGTTAATCAGTCCCAAAAGGTAATTCTGAGCAGTGACTGCAAACTCACCTTTCTGGACCTAATAACGCCATGACAGTGACTGAATTCATGAGAGGGGGTCCCAATAGCCTCATGTTAAAAATTTGGTGCCAAAATTCTCCAAAATGCCCGAGATACGCACCAAAGTTGAAAGAACCTTATTTATGCCATTATACAGCTTACCAGCATTTCTTCAGTTTGCAGTCAGCTTTGAAGAGTGCAGACATCTTCCCGGTCCACCAACGATCATTGTGCCAGGCTCTAGAGGTAAGTATGGGGTGAGGGGGGCTTTGAGGAGGTAGAGTATGCAGAGGGTAGGTGCAGGTTGGGGGGAGGGGCACCAGAACACTTCAAGGACCTTTTTTTTTTTCAGGTAAAAATAAAACAAATGGACAATGCAGATCAGTTTTCTTTTTTTGTAGGTGTGTTTGGTACACTGAGGTAGGCTCCCAGTGTATCACCTGCATTTGTGGGGAGGGGGACCAAAGCCGATGGGGATTGGGCCCCCATCAGCACAGAAATGGGTGAGGGGGCACATGATGCAGAGGGGGATTGGGCACCCCCTCGGCACACCGCAGAAATCGGGGTGGGGACAGTATGCCGATGGGGAGTGGGCTCCCCCATTGGAAAATTGAACTGGAAAGGTGAGGACTGAAGCCAACAGGAACTGGGCCCTCCATCAGCAAAGAAAGACTGTTGGGGGGGGTTGCATGATGTGGAAGGGGATTGGGCACCCCCTCAGCACATAACAGAAATTTGGGGCTGGAGACATTATGCTGACGGGGAGTGGGTCCCTGTCAGCAAATGAAGTGGGTTGGAGGCATGCTGACAGGGGGACCAGGCACCCCCATCAGATCTGAGGCAGCCACATAGAGCTGCCATATTCCTGGTTCTGTTACACCAGGCAGTGTACCACCCTAAAATGATGAGTCACTCCCTCATTGCAGTGGAACTGCTGATGCTGCAATGATGAGGCAGCCCCTCATTGCAGTGACCAAATCATTTCAAGTTGGTGACACTTCTGCAAAACCAGTGTCATCAGGACACTGGGCCTGAGCTGGGTGCACACCGCCAAACCCACAAATGTAGTGCTGGCATTAGCCGCCACACTGCCACACCTCCACAACCCACTTCTCTCCTAAGCTGCCACATGGTGTTTGTTGTGCATGCACACAAGCAAACATGAAAATTGTGACAGAACTAATCTATCAAATTACAGGCCAATATCCATCCTACCACCACTATCGAACACACTAGAGAGGATCGTATCTGACAAATTAACCAAATACTTTGAGAAACACAGTCTTCTACTGTTCACAACAGCATGGCTTCCATAAAAATCATAGTATGCTGACCGTGCTGGTTGACTGCACCAGTCTGCTTTATGATGCAATGGGTGCAGGCATGGCTGTGCAATCTATCTTTATAGATCTCACAGAGGTGTTCAACACCAGGAGTCATCAACTCCTCCTCAACAACTTGCTCTCTGTTGGCCTCTACACAGACATGGTTGCCTGGCTTGCCAGCTACCTCTCATGCAGAATACCATGTGTGAGAATGAATGGACACCTCTCAGAACCAAAGCCAGTTATCCTTGGCATAGCCCAGGGATCTATACTCGGCCTGTTGCAATTTAGTCTGTTCATAAACTCCCTTGCATCTGCATGCCCTGGAAAACTGCATTGAAGAGGATCAAAACCCTCCTTAACAAGGCCGGCACACTATCTCTAGGGGCGGACTAAGTGACCCATACATGCTCTCTTTACACAGAAACCAGATGGCGCCAACTTCAGCAAAGACTAAAGTAACAGGCATGTTTGTTAGGGAAGAAATCTATTCTCGGCCAAACGCCCAACTGCACCAGTGAGCATTTTAAACATATAACCAGGGCTGAGAACACCAGAAGAACTGCAGTGTAAGTGCAACAAGTGCCTCATATGCACACCACATTTGCCCAAAGATCTATAGCATATTGTGGTCCCAGATGGTAAAATTACTTCCCTGTGACCCAGCTTGATATATGCAAGCTGGGCCCATTTATAAAGGCTCTCCACTCCTAACTTTCCCTTGATAAAAGCTGCTACTGCTCACCTGAACCCTAGGCCATTACTGTAACATCTGAGGATCACAAGCTGGGCCACCCCATAAGTCCTACACTCCTGTATCCTCATTGAAAACAGCTGCTCCTGCTCACGTCAACAACTAGGCCCCTACTGTAATTCTTCCTAGCCCAGCATGGCCTCCTTGACCTAATAAACTCCCCCCACCCTCCTAAATTTCTCTTCTACCCTTGACCAAGATACAACTACCCCACACCCCTGCATCACCTCTTGACACCTCATTCCTACTGCACCCCTCCCCTTCTAAAATGCTATGCCACTAATGGCTTCTTTAACAGTACCCCCTCTGGCTGATAATAAGTCCATGCACTAACTGGCAATGCCCTCCCATGCTTAGAATTAGTCCTTAGCCCCACTCTGGTGTACTCATCTATCACCCTGTACCTTTATTGCAGTTTCTAACCTTGCCTAATCCCTGAACCATAAAAGCTATCTGAGCTGCTCCAGTGGTGGAGAGAACTGAGACATGGAGCAACTGACCACAATGCTGGTGGAGACCAGGGTCCTCATCTTAGTCTCTGAAATTTTGTTTTTCCCCTGTAATTCAACTGTTATTGCCAGCACTGTTCATAAATGTGCTATTCAGACCCAGCACCAGGTAATACAAGAACATTTCTGCATTAAGTTAGAGACTCTGATTAAGCTCTGCTTCTGGAGTGAAACATTACTCATTTTTGCCCCAATCTGGTATAGCATTAATCCTTATACTATAGTTCATACTACAGAGAATAAGGAGCAAGAAAGCTTCTATACCATCACATAAAAGTATTTCAGATTTGTGTCTCTGAGCAGAAATGCAGCCAGGCATTTTTAAATTCCTGTTTAGTTTTGCTGATAATTACTTCTATGGGCAAATTGTTCCATGGTTTTATAACCTGAAGAGTAAAAAATAATATTCTATTATTATAATGAAAGTATTTTCCCTCCAGTTATAGTAGGTGTCCTGTAATGTTATACTTGCTCTCCTTAAAGACCAATCTGAGTTGCTTTTTTGTTCTCACCCCCAGCTTTCCTGGTGCATATTGCCTAATAGACATGAGGATGAAGAAACATGTTAAAAGCAAAGTACCATATAAAAAGGTGAATATTTAAAATTGAGTGTATGAGCATATTAGAAATACTGTATAATGTGTGCAAATCGCTTTAAAGAAGCACTTAAATTAACAATTGTTATTCTTTGTTATAACTTTTTTCTTCTTTCTGTCCCCTTTTATTTATTTATTTATTTATTTATCAGTTAAATGGTTGAAGAAAAATATCGGAAACCAAAAAGTAGAATAAATAAAAAGGTGAATATTGAGAACTTAAACTCTAAATGATAAAGCAGCATTGTTTGTTGCAATTTGGAGTATGTAGCACTTGACCTAAGTGTTTTATTTATTTTTAAAGTGAACATATACAGGAGGCAATTCTTAAGGAGACTGGGCAGATGTTTGGCTTTTACTAACATTGTTAAAAAGTAAGGCAATTAATCTTTCATGCATTTATATTGGTGCCATCTAGTTGGGCAAAATGTATAAGAATTTTATGACTGTTAATGAATGTAAAGGATAACCAGGTGGTTAAAATATAATTTTGATTTTAATATTGCTTTAATAACTACAATTGAAAGTTGGTACATCCAGTCATTTATAACTAGCATGGTCTAATATGGAAAGATATTAAAAATTGAAAATTAAAAAAATAAATATTATTTTCAAATGTGAAATATAGTAAATATTTGTTTATAAATCTTTTTAGAGTTCCCCAGAAGAAGCCTAATACTAGGCGAAACGTTGGGAATTTATAAAATACAGATAACAAACTTTAAAAAGACTTTGTGTGAAGTAGCATTCATTGCTCGAGCAGGCCAGAATTTTGCTGTTGTAGTTTAAATGCTTGCCAATGATGCATTTACACCTGTCACCAAGGATTCTGCCCCCCCCATACAGAGGCAGACCATCACACCAAAATAGGCTTGCATCCCTCCAGGTGGCTCCCCAGTCCCCATTTAATCCAAAACCCTGAGCTCCACACCAATTTTTCAACCATTCATTGAATCCTATGGTGCGGAGTACCTTAGCATCATCCTTGCTCTTTGTCCTTGTCCTCTATATTCTATTGTCCCACTCTCTCTCTCTCTCAACCCTCTTTTTACCCTTCCTTACTCCTATCTTCTGCTATCTCTCTCCTCCCCTCCCCACTTACTCTTTACCCAGTCCCTTCTCCACTACATCCCCTTTAGCCCTCTTGCTCTTTTCTTGTTCCCCTTTCTCAGATGCTTCAACTCTTCCTCTTCCTCCCCATTTAAGTACACTTTCTTGTTGACTTTACACCCTTCTCTCCCAATGTCTACCACCTAGTTATCTTCTTATACCTACCCTGTTGTGTCTTAATTGAGCACTATGTATCAGATGTACTTAAGCTGTACTTTCTTGCTGATATGTCTTTTCCTTACATGTACTGTGTACTAGACAGCATATTTGCTTCAGGACTTCCTTGTGAATGAGCCTTGTTTACTGTTATGTTTACTCTTTATATGTAAAGTTTATTTGACTGCATACATGTTTCAGGATCTCCTTGAGAATGAACTTGCTCAACTGAGTTTTGTCTGCAATAAACTTGAACTTGCCAGACTGGAAGCACTTCTGAGAAGGTTACCATACATGCTACTTATCTAAGACCCCTCTCCAACTCTACAGACTCCTGTTGCACTGCTCTGATCCCATTCACAGCCAGGTCATTTGTCCCTAGGTGGACAATGACATCCAGCTCCCTCTCTCGTACAACTGCTCCGATGATCCTGAGGATTCGCTTTCTGTCACAACTTATAACATCTAAAGAGGCTGTGCTAGTTACTTGAGTATCATCTCTAATAGAGTCAAACTGATTTGAAACAAGGAGGTAGAAATGCTCAGCCTTGCATCCTTTTTTAAGAACTCTGTGCTTTGTACTTTATGCCAGCTTTTCATCTGTTGAATCATCTGTATCTTCTTCCCTATCCCTTTTCATTTTTACAGGAGACAAAGGGATAACAGCTGAGGGACTTCATTTGCTGACCATGTAATACATGATTGTCTGTGCTGTCTATACCATGTGTTATATTGTTGTGTGTGTGTACATGGAAGCAGTGGAAACAGAATCTATTTGCCATTTCTAGTTGGCTGTTCCCTAGAGCAGACAGCCTCATGCCAATGCAGCTTATTTCTTGCAGCAGATCAGCATTTTGCAGGCATTTTGAACAAACATAGTATAGTATATGGTTAGTGCTTATTGTGGATAAAAAGTAGTGGCTTTCGAAAAGTTGTTGTAGGGCAGTTCAAAGGTCAAGAAAAGCTGTTGTAGTATCATTCTGATGTCACAACGATACTACAACAACTTTTCCCCTTTGAGCTGCTGCCTGATTGGCCGAAACAGCACTGTGGTAAAAATGAACAGAGTAAAATGGCAGCAAAGGTTAGCGAGTGGTCTGGAGAGTGGTGGAATCGTGGAGTTTGGACACTGACTACCTTTGACTCTGTGTGTCCAAACTATCAGTGTGGCAGTTTTCTTTTACTTTTTTTAAACACCGGTGCTGTAGATCATTGCGGTCGAGAGCAGAGTGGCACTGTATCAAGAAACAAAATGTTGTCAGGAGAGCATAGCGGGACTTCACCGTAGACCTGGAGCAAGTGAACATGAACACAAGGTATGCATCCTTGTGAAATGAAAGTTTTCTACAGTCTAGGAACCATATACTATACAAAATAGTGTATGGATGGCCATACACAACTAACACTGTGTTTCTATCTCGGGGATGTGATGACGTCATTCAGACCTCTCGAGCTTCGCTCTCGAGGTCTATATGCCATCATCACATCCCCTCGATACAAACAGTGCCTTGTTGTGTATGACCACCCATACACTATTCTATATGTTGCAGAGGTGTAATCAGCTTTGGAGATAGTAGACATAGAGCAGCTGGTACATTTAAAGTATTTTGCTATTCACTGCACTACTGTACTTTTGATGTTTTTAGTATTCATCCTATGAATTTAGATATGCTTTTTTATGATGCTGGTTAAAGCTTTATTGCAGACCACAGAATAAAGCTTTTTATTTGATGTAAAAGTGGCAAGTATACAAAAGTGCAATAGTACAATGAATAGCAGGGAGCCATGCTACACTAGGTCACTGCAAAAAACAAACATTTCTTTCTAAAACATCACTGGAGTTTATCTCCCATTGTCTGCTTACTTTTGTTATTGACTTTTGAACCTGGGGGCTGGGCATGTAGTGTCACAATGGAGGGCTGGCAGAACCAGGGTTTTGTCTGTCATTGCCTGCTTATTTTGTTTTCCATTTACTGTTTAACTCCAGGTTTGGGCACTTGGTATCAGAATTGGGGGAGCTTGGTGTCACCAGGGGGTTGAACATTATGTGGCTACTTACTTTTTATTTTAGTTTACCATCCAACCCTTGAATTTGGCACCCAGTGTGGGGATGAGGAGCAGAACTGGGGCTTGGCTCCTAGTGACTGCCCAGCTATATTCATAATTGCAACTTCAGGTTTTCAAACAGAAAGAAGACACATATGCCTCTGACTGCTCTGTGTTTATGTCACAAATTCCCACCCATGCATTAACTAGCATGCCTCTCACACCAGACTGCCACAAAACCTTGCCTGTGTTTGTCCCTCACTAGTTCCTGTACCCACATCCAGGCTTTTCAGTAAACCTGATATGCCCTAGAGTCTCACATAGCCAATGCCGAGTCATCAGTCCCCTGCATCAGGCTGAGGCTGACTGCTAAAATCCCTGGTGAAATGTGTGCCTGATTTTATACAATTGGAATCCACTCACTTCCTTGCATAAGGAGGGACTAACTTTTCTTCAGTTAATTAAAATAAAGTAACAAGTCTCTTTTGGAATGCAGATACCTCCTGAGACTTACAATATCTCTTGTTAAACAGTGAAGGATTAGAAATGATGGACTTAGAGTTTTTTACAACATTAAATTAATATGGTACAGTGAGAGGTTGGGCATGAATCTGATGGACCTAAAGTCCTTTACTACATTAAATTATTATATTACAGTGAGGAGCTGTACATGATGGCCTGAATCCCTTACAACATTACATTACTATGTTACAGTGAGGCGTTGGACCTAAAGTCGTTTGTAACAGTAAATTAATATGTTACCATGAGGAGTTGGAGATGATAAACCCAGAGTCCATGACAACCTTAAATTACTATGTTACAGTGAGGGGTTGGACATGATGGATCTAGAGTCCCTGACAACCTTATATTATTATATTACAGTGAGGGGGTGGACACAATAGACAAATAGTCCCTTTACACCATTAAATTGGCCTGTTACAGTAAGAGGTTGGACATGATGGACCTAGAGTTCCTGAGAACCTTAAATTACTATGTTACAGTGAGGGGTTGGACATGATGGACCTCAAATCCCTCACAACCTAAATTACTACATTGCAGTGAGGGGTTGGACATAATAGACCTAGAGTTCCTAGCATATGAACATATGAAATTTAACAGCAGATAAAGGCCTAGAGGTCTATCAAGTCTGCCTGAATGTGCAGCTAGCACCCCTTATTCTGTAGCTGCCTCTCCCTTTAACCCTTCCCCTTCATTAACCTTCCCCCTTGTCCTGTCCCATCCCCTTTTGAAGCAGTCCACTGTTCTACTGAATACCACTTCTGCAGGTAACACATTCCACCCAGCCACCACCCTCTCTGTAAAAAAGTGTCTCCTCATCTCCCTCCTGAAACTTCCTCCCTCCAGTCTCATATCATGGTCCCTGGTGGCCCTCCCCTCCCTTACTTTGAACAGCCCCTCTGTACTAGTCTTGTTTATTCCTTTCATGTACTTAAAGGTTTCAGTCATGTCACCCCTGATCCTCCTCTCCTCCAGTGAGTACATGTTCAACTCCTTCAACCGCCTCTCATATGATAAGTCCCCCAGCCCCTTGATCATCTTTGTCGTCCCCTCCAGTAACTTAATGTCCCTTTTTAGATAGGGGCACCAGTACTGCATGCAGTACTCCAGGTGTGGTCTAACTAATGACCTATACAGTGGCAGAATCACCTCCTCCCTCCTCGAGGATATACCCCTTGCAATACAACCCAGCATTTTTTTGGCCTTTGCAGCTGCCTTCCTACATTGTGCTCAGTTGTTCATTGACCCTGTAATGAGCACACCCAGATCCTTCTCCTCCTCCTCTGTCTGGGCTAGCTGCACTCCCCCTAGCTGGTAACTCCTCCTTGGGTTCTTCATCACAAAATGCAGCATGTTGCACTTTTTGGCATTAAACCCCAGTTGCTAGCAACCTTAAATTACTATGTTATCAATATATATATGTATAGCAATGCCCTGTACACTGGGTAACAAGCTTCCTGAGCTAGTGGCCTTGATGGAAGAGGTACATTTGGATATTGTGGCAATTACAGAAACATGGTACACACAGAACCATGACTGGGATGTAAATATTCCAGGGTACACAATCTACAGGAGGGACAGAGATAGTAAAAGAGGAGGAGGAGGAGTAGACCTCTACATAAAGGAAGGAATCAAAGCAACAGAACTAAAGGGTAAATGGAGAGGAGAGGAGGCACTGTGGGTCAATTTGGAGACAGGCAATGACACCACAATCCACACAGGGGTTGTATACAGCCCCCCTCTTGGGGGAGGAAATGAACAAGGAAATGGTAGAAGGTATCATTGGAGTGGCTGAAAACAGGGAGATATTGTTGATGAGGGACCTCAGTATGCCAGCTGTAAACTGGAGTGCATTTGCTGCAGCCGTTCAAGAGCAGGGTCATTCTCAATGCCCTGCAGGAGGCATACTTAAGACAGTTGGTATTGGAACCCACTCAAGAAGAAGCAATCTTAGACCTGGTACTGTCAAATTGGTGATGGAGAGAGGATTTCAGATTCTGAAGTGGGTAGCCATCTGGGAACTAGTGACCACCGAACAGTATTGTTCATGATTAACATAGCAGTAGAGTCAAGCCATACAAAAGCAAAGGTCCTGGACTTTGAGAGGGCCGACTTTTCCAAAATGGGTGCGTGCTTAAGGAATGCACTAGCAAATGGGTAGGAAGGAGGGGTGGAAGAACAATGGGGAATAATCAATACTGTCATCACATTGGTGGTCACTAGTTCCCAATGCACTCTCCTCTCAGTCTCCACCCACTTAAACAGGCCCTTTTAAGGTCACACTTAGGAATTACATCCTCTCCACCCGCAGTTGCACATCTGCACAGTAGGTGAGGTCCTAGTTTCTGGGACCCCACTCTCCATAGAATCTCAAAATATTACCACCTCATTGACAATGTCTCCTATAAGACTGCATCCATAAACATACCTAAAATCAATGTACCTGCACCATGCTAACTACCTAGCTACTTTCTGTATAGGACCACAGCTGCACTATCAAAGACTTTGTAAATGTAACAGGTCTGTATATTGTTGTCCTCCTAAACAATACCAAGTTAGTAAACAAGCCTGTAATTCTACTACTTTGTTGTATTTTTTGTCTTGCCATTGCATACTCTGTAAACTGAGGAGGATCCTTTGCAAATGAGTCTATCACTCAAAGGGTTGTAATTCTGATGTGAATATAAATAAATAAATAAACAAGCCTTTGTGTGAAGCAAATAAACAAAACAAAATTATGTAAAAAAAAACTATGGTTCTCAAAGGAGGTGGCAGGGAAGGGTATGGAGAAAAATATAGCATTTAGGAAGTGCAAGGAAACATAGAAGGAGCAGGATAGGGCACTGTATCGGTTAAAGCAGAAGGAAGCATGGAAGACAGTCAGGATAGCAAAGGCCCAAACTGAGCAAAAGATAGCCAACTCAGTTAAGAAGCGGGATTAAACATTTTATAGGTACACCAGGGAGTAAAGGAAGAGCAAGAGAGGTATAACGAGGCTTAAAGGGTGTGTGTGGGCAGAGGGTGTTTGTAAAAAGGCAGAGATACTGAATGAATACTTTTGCTCAGTATTCAAAAAAAAGGAGGAGGTACCTAAACCAAACAATAAAAACACTCTGGACAGGGGAGTCGATACCAACCCATTCACAGAAGAAAGGTTTATGAAGGAACTCCAAAAACTCAAAGTGGACAAACAATGCAGTCTGATGGGATTTACCCAGAGTTCTAAAAGAACTAAGGGAAGAACGAATAACACCATTGACTACCCGTTTTAATAAATCATGGGAGGATAGTGTGGTACCAGAGTATTGGAGGAGGGCAGATGTCATTCCTCTTCTTAAAAGTGGGAGCAAAGCAGAGGCAGGAAACTACAGACCTGTTAACTTTACCTCAGTGGTAGGGAAAATGATGGAATCACTTCTGAAAGAAAGAACTGTTGAGTACCTAGAGATCAGCGGAGCACAGGATCCAGGGTAGCATGGGTTCACAGCAGAAAGGTCATGTCAGATGAATCTAATTGATTTCTTTGGGTAACCAATGCAACAGATCAGGGAGGGGCAGTGGATATGGCCTACCTAGACTGTAGCAATGCATTTGATGCAGTCCCACACAAAAGATTAACAAACAAGCTAGCCAGTCTGGGACCGGGTCCCAGGTTGATAGCCTGGGTGACAAGCTGGCTAGACAACAGGATGCAGATGGTAGCAGTAAGTGGAGTACATTCTAAAAAAAGGAGGTTACTAGTGGGGTACTACAGGATTCAGTACTGGGACCAATCCTCTTTAATGTCTTTATAGATAACATTGCAGAGGGTCTGGAAGGAAAGTTATGCCTCATTACAGATGACATAAAGATCTGAAATAGGGTTGACACACAAGAAGGGGTACAAAGGATGAGAAGGGACTTGGCAATGTTGGAGGAATGGTCAGAAGTATGGCAGTTTAGATTAAATGCAAAAGTGCAAAGTAATGCACCTGTGAAACAAAACCCCAGTGAAAGAGCACACAATGGGAAGGAGGTATTAACAACAACACAAATGGAAAGAGACCTGGGGGTAGTCATATCAGATGACCTAAAGGCAGGTATGCAATGTGACAAGGCAGTAAGGAGGGCAGAGGGTATACTGGGATGTATAGGGAGCGGCATCACCAGTAGAAAACAGGAAGTTGTTATCCCTCTGTACAGACAGTTGGTGAGACCCCATCTGGAGTACTGCATCTGATTCTGGAGACCCTATCCAATGACATAGACAGGATGGAGACAGTCCAGAGGAGGGTAACTAAAATGGTGCAGGGTCTGCAACATAAGCCATACTAGAACAGACTAAAGGAGTGCAATGTGTATACCCTTGAGGAAAGGAGGGAGAGGGAAGACATGACAGAAATGTTTAAGTACAGTACCTCAAGGAACTCAACAAAGTGCAAGAGGGTGGCATCTTTCACAAAAAGAGATGCACAAGAACAAGGGGACACAATCTGAAGATAGAGGGGGAATGGCTAAGGGGTAATGTTAGGAAGTATTTTTTCACAGAGAGAGTGGTGGATACATAAAGCTGCCTTCCTGAGGAGTTTATGAGGTCACAAATAGTGGGAAATTCAAGAATGCATGGGGCAGATGTAAAGCAATTCTTGTGGGGGTAGGAAGAACTAGGCTGTTGGTTAACTTGGATCTGCAGCTTATCCAGTAGGTAGGGATACATGGGCAGACTAGGTGGCAAAGCAGTCCTTATTTGCCATCAAAGTTTATGTTTCTATGTTACACTGAGGTGTTGGACATGATGGACCTAGAGTCCCTTATAACATTAAATTACTATGTTACAGGGAGAGACTGGACATGATTAATCCAGAGTCCCTGACAACCTTAAATTACTGTTACACTGCGGTGTTGGACATGATGGACCCAAAGTCTCTTACAATATTAAACTACTATGTTTATTTATTTATTTAGCTTTTGTTAACCAGGTAGGTACACTAGACAAGTTGTATACCTATTTTCAGGTATGACCCTGGAGAGTACAATGAAAAATACAGGTTCAAACAAGGTAAAAAATGACAAGAAGGCAATGTACATAGTTACAGGAGAGCAAGATGAACAGAATAGTATACAGTGAGCAAT
This sequence comes from Neoceratodus forsteri, assembly GCA_016271365.2. Classification (NCBI taxonomy): domain Eukaryota; kingdom Metazoa; phylum Chordata; order Ceratodontiformes; family Ceratodontidae; genus Neoceratodus; species Neoceratodus forsteri. The sequence continues at coordinate 494,899,561 of CM057457.1, forward strand.
GAAAATGTCAAAAAAATACTTATAATATACTTATAAATACAGAATAAATAGACTAAGACATTCAATAGCAATTACATTGCATGTTACCTTTTTTCTTTTTTTTTTTAACTAGGGCCACATAATTCATAAGTAGATAGCAAGCAATCATGTGCTTCCAGAGTTAAAGGACAGTGAACAGTGGATTGGATTAGACCAATTTGGAGACCTGATTAAAGTGATTTAGGGCACCCACACACAGAGGACAATTTCAAGTGCCCCTACAGGGAATTCTGGAAGTTCTGGTGGGAGGGGGAGGTTTGAACATGGTCTGAAAGGGAGTTCCATAGCCTCGAGAACACATTGCAAAGTCCCTTTAACCCATTAGGGTTCCAGTATGAGGAACTTTGAACACCCTGGGACATTGAGACCTGAGGGAGTGGGAGGAGGATTCAGCCGGCGAGAGGAGCTGCGCAAACCCTGGAGGGTTCCGGTTCTGAACACCTTTCCTAAGAACTAGCACAACCCATATTTCAAGTGATTGACTGGGAAAGTCAGCCCAGTTTGTCGTATAATTTACAATGATGGGTGAGACGTGGGGCTACCAGAGCAAAGCGACAGATGTTGTTGTAGGTTGTGTTCCTCGAGCAAGGTGGACCTTGGAGGTGCTAGCGAACAGGATAAGGCCATAACTAAGTGAAGGAAGCAGCACACCTCTGGCCAGCGCCAGGTGAGCTGCTGACATCAAATTTTTGTTTGCCCTGTAGGCAAGACCCAGTTTGCAGTTTACAGTTCTGCAAACATTTAAGATGTGACACCCCACATCAAATTGGGGGTTAAGTGTCACTCCAAGGTATTTTATTGAGACCGTGGTTAAGAGAGGAGAGATGTCAGCACCACTGACACATAGAGGGTACAGGGGGGCCCTTGATCTTGGTGACTGACCCAAAAAGCATGGCCTGGGTTTTTCTTTAGGTTGAGAATCAGCTTATGAGTCATAACCCAGGACTGAATATTCTTAAAGGACTCACTCAGCTGAAGGCTGAGAACCCCAGTGTCCCAGGAGTGTGCCAGGATGACAAGATCATCGGCATAAGGAGTGGCACTACAGTTGGAAGCAGCAGCATAGAGGTCGTTAACAAATGCAGAAAGAAGAAGAGGCCCCAAAACTAATCCCTGTGGGATGCCAGAGGTCACTGGAGTGGGGTCAGAGAGGACCTTGTTGAATTTGATCTGCTGTACTCTGCCTTGTAGGTGGTTTCTAAGCCAGTTCAAGGCAGAAGGGGACAGGCCAAGGGACTGCATCTGTAAGCAGAGTAACGCACGGTCCACAAGGTCAAAGGCCTTAGATAAGTCTATAAATATGGCTCTAGAGAGTTCGCCCTGGTCTATGGCCGCCCTGATGCTAGTAGAGACTGAGTCCAGGGCCATGAACATGCCATACCCTTTTCGGTAGCCATGCTGTGCAGGGGACAGCAACTTATTAACTTGGATGTACTCTGTGAGCTGCTCAGCCACCGCTTTCTCTAAGAGTTTACTAATGGCCGATAGGATGGCAATTGGACAATAGTTGTCCAGGACTTTGGGGTTCCCTTGCTTTGGAATGGGGACAATCCTCGCTACTTCCCAAATGCCAGGGATAACACCAGTGGCAAGGGACAGGTCGAAGATATGTGCTAGTGGGATGGCAATGTAGGGGGCACCCAGGTTCAGAAGCTTGGGCTCCATATTATCACGGCCAGCACTGGAGTGTGGATAGAGAGACCAAAGAGGAGACTCTGCATCTCTAAAACAGACACAGCCTTGATGTAAAATAATGGGTGAGTGGAGTGATCCCCCTGAGGGAAAGAGGCAGAAGGGCCGCCGATGTTCTCAGCAGCAGGGAAAAGGTTGGTAAGTGCAGACAAGTCAAAAAAGTGGGAATTTAAAGCATTAGCAATTGTAAGTGGATTATTACAACTTGACCCACCAATGATCATTTCAGATACCCTAGAGTTGGAGGAGCCACTGACTAAGTTTTTTAAGTTCCTCCAGAACCTACATGGGTCCTTAGCAGAGCTAAGTTAGGCAGATTTACAGTAGTTGCTTTTTGCCACCCTCATGGCTTTTTTCCACTCATTTCTGAGCTTCTTATACTGTTGGAAGATGGATTGATCAAATATGCTTTTAAAGTGAGCCCAGCATTTGTCCCTTGCACGCATGAGGGCTAAGAAGCTCCCGTGCAGCCATTTTGTGGCAGCCCCCCTTACTCTCCACCTAATAAGGGGGGCATGCTTGTCCTGCAGGGTGCCAAAAACAGTGAGAAACTGGGATACAGCTGTAGAGGGGTCATGAGTACTAAGCATTTCTGACCAGTCAGTGATCCTCAGATCCTTATGAAATCACCTCAGATCAAACCTAGAGAAATGTCTAACCCGAATGATCTTGTGGGAAATTTTTGGTGAAGGGACTTTCAACTTGCAAAACACTGGAGTGTGATCTCAGATGTAGTCAGGTAGACCCCCTGTGGAGCTGATCCTATCTGGACAGTTAGATAGTAAGATAGTACCCAGTCCAATAGGGAGCTAGTTCCATCATTAGCAGACCATCTAGTGGGTTCCTGGATAAGCTGAGACAGGGCAAGACTTGTTAACAGAGGTTCAGATTGCTTGGAGTTATCTCCTGTCCTGTTTAAGTTCACATCACCCAGGATCGAAAGTTAATTCTCCACAACACAGGGACCAATAGTATCCGGGAGGCGGATGAGGCCAGGCAGACCACCCTTGGGCAGACTGTATATGCATACAACTTGCAGCTTCTTTGTATTTCCAAGTAACAACACAGTATGCAGCAGCTCACAGGAAGACAAGGAGGACTGCTGATGGATAACCTCAGATACTGTCAGATGGTCCTCATAGTAAATTAGGATACCACCCCCATGCTTTTTCCTGGCCGATCGTGTCTAATAAACCCATAGCTAGAAAGTGCACAGGCTGAGTCTGATATTGAGGGTTTCAGCCAGGACTATGTAATGCCTAGTATGTTAGGCTTCTAGTGGACGACCCAGGCAGATAGTTTGTCTAGATTGGGTAGTAGACTACGATTGTTAAGGTGAGCAACTTTTAACCCCTTTTCCAATTTCCAACTTTCTGGGGTAGAAGAGGACTTATAGGCAGGACCAGGGTTTAGCTCAATGTCACCAGCAAGAGCCAGTATCACCAGAAAGAGCCAGGGGAGAAACCTAATGGGGGAGGGGGTACCTCTGACTGAGGGCTTACAGGCTGAATGTCTTCCTTGCATGGCAATACCCAAAATACATCAGAGGCTGAGACAGCTGGTAGGGCAGGGAGGCAGTCTGTCATGAGCTAGAAGGTTAGAGAAGGTGAATCAAATACCTCATGAGGAGCAGTCACCCACCAGTGTTCCCTGTACCACCTACAGGAGTCTACGGCAGTTAGGGAGAGAAAAAGGAAGCAAGGAGGCCGATGTAGAGGGCAGCTTGAGGCAAGGAGGGCAGGACACCTTCTCTAGTGGACCTGGGGGTCACCATTTCAGATATTGACTCAGCAGTACCCAGTGACACCCAACTCAGAGAGGCAGTGTGAAGCCTGAATGCCCTAACTAATTACGTAGATAGCCCAGCAAATTCCCAAAAACAACATCCTAGGGAGAAACAGACAGATTGGGCAATGTGCTAGCATGAAACCTGGAGAACAGTAATCCTTGCCATTAACAGCCTGGCAAAAACCCGAGCAACATTCCTGGGTAATTTTACAGAGCAAGCAAAAATATTAAGTAATCAAACTGGTATAGAAAAATGCAAGCAGCACAAGTAATTAAACCCCCTGTGAGGTGAGTTGTCATCAGTTAATGAATAGGACAAAGAACAGAACACTGTTATTTTTTAGCCACACCAAACAACTGATAGGGTACCTGTACCAATTTGGGAGGGATTGCAAGAATTTAAGGGAGGAAGGAACAGGGTGGGTGGGTGGGCAAAAAAATCCAGTGACTTTGCTTAGGTCCCAAGTGGGGAAGGAGGGGTCCCAGTGAGGACCAGTCTGCTCCTCCAACCCCGATGCCCAAATGCTAAAAGTTGCAGTCTGGGCAGCAATTTAAACTGCTCCAACAGTTTGATTTTTAACACCTTTCTTTCTCCTCCCAGTTCTCTCTCCCTCATGTTTGACTCACTGTCCTAGGAGCCCTGTTTCAGTGAGGGGCTGCACCTGATGGACCCAGAGTCCCTTACAAGATAAAATTGCTATGTTACTGTGAGGGTTGGACATGTTGGACCTAGTGTCCCTACAACATTTAATTACTGTGTTACATGGAGGGGTAGACATGATGGACCCAGAATCCCTTAAAACATTAAAAATGGGAAGGAAGGAAACATATTCAATTCAGTGCTTCAGAGTAACTGGTAATTGCTATTTTCTTTAAACTTAGATTGTGGGCTTTTAGTGACACTGTACTTTCTTTGTTGTCTTTACTTGAATTGTTCTTTAAAACATAGTGGTAGTGTATTTCTTTGCTATTTTTAATTATTTCAAATTTTATCTTGGCTTGTCTGACTGCCCTGTAGTGTGGGTGAGGGGTGTTAATTGTCTGGCCTCTGACCTCAGCTACGTGATAACTGGAGGTGGGGCTTAGTCAGAGTTGAGGTAGCAAGTGAGTTTTATTTTCTCAGAAGAAGCCAGAAGGGGAAGGAAGGAAACACATTCAATTCAGTGCTTCAGAGTAACTGGTAATTGCTATTTTTATTTTAAACTTAGATTGTGGGCTTTTAGTGACACTGTACTTTCTTTGTTGTCTTTACTTAGAATTGTTTTTGGGCTGTTGAAAATTTAAAATGTAGTGGTAGTGTATTTCTTTGCTATTTTTAATTGCTTAAAATTTTATCTTGGCTTGTCTGACTGCCCTGTAGTGTGGGTGAGGGGTGTTAATGCCTGGCCTCTGATCTCAGCTACGTGATAACTGGAGGTGGGGCTTAGTCAGAGTTGAGGTAGCAAGTGAGTTTTATTTTCTCAGAAGAAGCCAGAAGGGGTAGGAAGGAAACACATTCAATTCAGTGCTTTAGAGTAACTGGTAATTGCTATTTTCCTTTTAAACTTAGATTGTGGGCTTTTAGTGACACTGTACTTTCTTTGTTGTCTTTGCTTAGAATTGTTCTTGGGCTGTTGAATATTTAAAACGTAGTGGTGGTGTATTTCTGTGCTATCTTTAATTGCTGCAAATTTTATCTTGGCTTATCTGACTGCCCTGTATTCTGAGTGAGGGGTGCTAATTGTCTGGTGTCTGACCTCAGCTACATGATAACTGGAGGTGGGGCTTAGTCATAGTTGAGGTAGCAAGTGAGTTTTATTTTCTCAGAAGAAGCCAGAAGGGGAAGGAAGGAAACATATTCAATTCAGTGCTTTAGAGTAACTGGTAATTGCTATTTTTCTTTTAAACTTAGATTGTGAGCTTTTAGTGACACTGTATTTTCTTTGTTGCCTTTACTTAGAATTGTTTTTGGGCTGTTGAAAATTTAAAATGTAGTGGTGGTGTATTTCTGTGCTGTCTTTAATTGCTGCAAATTTTTGCCCCCCCCCTTCCCCAAACTCTTAATTATATGGCCTGTTAGGTCTGATTGACAGGAGCTAAACACAGGGTATAGTAAGGGGTGTGAAGTAGGAGGAGCATAAGGGGAAAGAAGCCCACCCTCAGCACGACAAGTGTTTTGACTCATTTATTTATTTATCGGTTTCTTTTCCTTTTTTTTAAGAAAATTATCTGAGGATCAGTGGCAGGATTTTTAGGACAGCAAATTAATAAAAAATGGAACTAGGAGAGCTTCAGTAGCAGACAAGTAGTGGAATAGCAGTATAATTGCAGTATAATGTGGGGAGTGGTGGAATACAGTGGCTGTGGGGCAGCCATATTGAGGCAGACCTTCTGGACACTGAGGTGCTGCCCTAACTGCATGTATCTCTCTGACTGTAGGATGAGGTAGCCAGACTCAGAGTGGAAGTAAACTTGGTCAGGAGTACAATCACCCCTATCCAGAGACCACCCATTCCAATGCAACTGCATCAAAGGGTGCCGAGAACGAGGAGCACTTGGATGACAGTTGGCTCAGGGAGGGTTAGAGCAGTCAGACAGAGGTACATCCCAGATCCTTTTCCACTCAAGAACTCATATGCCATACTGGCAAATGGGGACAACCAAACAGAGGTACCCAGAGAAGTGGAAGGAAAGGATGTGGAGGTTAGCCAAGGAGGTGACCTCAGTGGGGAAAGCAGTGGACCCCACAGAAGGAGGAAGTGAATCCTGGTGGTGGAGTCCATCATAAGAGGGATCCAGCTAGGAACATAGGAGGGGGTGGACAGGGAGGTGAGGTGCCTACCAGGTGCCACAGCATGGAGGGATGGAAAGAAGATCCTGGGGATCACTGAGAAGGCTAGATGGGAGGGTGAGCTGGATGTCATTATCCACCTAGGTACTAATGACCTGGAAAATGGGGAGGCAAAGGAAGTTTAGGAAGAGTTTAGGAAATGGGGGAAGGGTCTCAAGCATGTAGCTACTTCTGCCACTTTCTCAGAAGTACTACCTGCGAGAGGCAAGGGAGGGCATAGGAGTGCATGCACCAGGAACTTTAACTTATGGTTGAAGAACTGGTGCAGTGAGGAAGAGCTTAGATTCATTGATGACTGGGGACCCACCTAGAGGGATGGAGGTTTGTTCAAGCCTGACAGCCTGCATCCATCCTGGAAGGGAATCCAAGCACTCAATGATAAGTTTAAATGCTACATTGACAAGCATTTAAATTAGCAAAGGGGGGTGGCAGGCCAGCAAGGAGGGTACCTACTTGCTCACCCCCCACAGCTAGCAGTGGAAGCAGTGAACCAGAGGAGTGGCTATCTCTACAAAGCAGTGTGCAAAAGATGGAGATTAGTGCCCAAGAGCTGGAAAGGCAGAAAAGGTGCAAAATTCAGCATAAGGGCAGACAACAAGAAGAACCAGGGATAAAGGATAATCAAGGAAGGGGCTGGAGTAGAACAGCAAAACAGTCTAGGGAGGTCAAATCATGGAAAGCCATGTGTGCAATTGCCAGGAGCCTTAGCAACAAGATGGAAGATCTGGAAGCTGTCATGGTACAGTCAGACCTGGACATTGTGGCCATCACTGAAACCTGGTGTAATGTTAACAATGACTGAGAGATGGCCATACCTGGCTACACATATTCAGAAGAGAGAGAGCAGGCTGGAAAGGAGGAGAAGTGGCACTGTATGTGAAAAATGACATAAGGGCCACAGAGATCCAGGAGGAACAAAATGGGGGAGAGATACTGTGCGTTAAGCTGGAAAGGAAAATGGGACCAGCCATCTGCACAGGTGTGGTCTATAGACCACCAGCCCAGGAGGAAGAAACAGATAGGGAGCTGACGCTAGCCATACACACTCATTTGGAATGGAGACCATCCAAAGGAGACTTCAATGTTCCCGACGTGGACTGGAGCATCCCAACAGCAGCATCAACTAGGAGCAGATTTATCCTGGACTCCCTTCAGGGTGCCTTCCTCAAGCAACTGGTCATAGAACCAACTCGGCAGAAAGCAATACTGGACCTTGTGCTCACAAACAGGGACAGTGTGATGGGATTAACAGTGGGGGAGCACCTGGGGAACAGTGACCACCAGTCACTGTGGTTTGAAATCACAGAAACAGCAGAACCACACCACCCAAAACACGTATCCTGGAATTTAGGGGAGCAGACTTTGGGAAAATGGGGAGATACTTGAAAGAAGCACTAAGGGGAATGGGACAGGAATCAGGGGGTCGAGGAACAGTGGGCAGTATTTAAAATGGGGATTACAATAGCAACAGAATTATACATTAAGCAGGTTAGCAAGAGGAAAAGTAGGAGGAGACCATTATGGTTTTCCAAAGAGGTAGCAAAGAAAGTGAAAGCCAAACAGATTGCATTCAGGCAATACAAAAAGACACAGGCAGAAGGGGATAGAGAGAAGTACCAGGAGAAGCAAATGGAGGCAGGGAGGTCAGTAAGGGAAGCCAAAGCTCAGACAGAAGAAAACATTGCAAAATCAGTGGGTAGAGGGGACAAAACCTTTTACAGGTACATAAGTGAAAAAAGAAAGGCAAAGGGAGGGATAGTGAGGTTGAAGGGAAAGGATGGGGGCCACATGTAGTATGATAACAGTAAAGTTGACATACTGAACAGGTATTTCTGCTCAGTCTTTACTGAGGAAGAGGTGGGTAATGGGTCTGAAGGAGTACAAGGGTGAGAATGGTGCAGAAATGGACACAAGTCCCTTTACACGAGAAAGGGTCCTGAAGGAACTGGAAGTAGTAGTAGTAGTAGTAGTAAAGATTTTTATTCATACAAAATGAATATGGATATCTCCACTGAGTCAAAGCTCCTTTACAGTGAGGTCCAGGGTATCAGTTCCAATTACTCTTATAATGTTACAATATATAACAAAGCAATACAACACATTTATACATCAATAAATATGACACATTTCAAAAAAAAATCACAATTAAGTAAACCAGAGACATACTACATAGTAACAAAATAGTCCACAGTAAACATTTAATACCATTTACAATCTACCATTCCGTTATCCTTATTTTTCCAGACTAATCCCCATCATAGATGGCATTCTCAATAAACCATTGATTAATTTGGTGCAACTGAAAATCCCTCTCAAGGGGTCTGAGCTTCTCAGGCAGATTATTCCATAAGGAAGGTCCGATATTTAGGAAATGCTTATCCCCCAGATTGTTCTGCAGCTTGAAGCTAAACATTCCAGGCTAGTTGCAGAACACAAACCCTCAACAGAACTTTTTATATGAATACTCTCAGCTAAGTATTTGGGGACTTTTCCTGAGATACATTTTAGTGTTAATATAATTGCACTAAAAACCTGCCTTCGAGAATAAGGTTTACCAGTCCAGTTCTTTATACATATCTACTCTATGTGTCATCTTTGTTGCACCAGTACAAATCTGGCTAATTTATTGTACATAACATCAGCTTATATAGCTGCTCTTTTGAGGCACCCAAATAAATCAAATTCCCATACTCCAATATGGGTAATACCACAACAGTTACAACTAATTTTCTAATTTCCAAAGGCATACTGTTTCTTACTCCATATAATGAACCCAAGCACTTTCCAACCTTTATCAAAGTGCTGTCTATATGACTATCCCATTTAAGTTTTGTATCTAAATACACCCCCAAATATTTATATTCAACAACTTGTTGCAAATTACCTCCAGAAAATGTTTTAATTTGTAATCCATCTTGATCTACTTAGGCCATAACCCCTATGGAATACCATTACCTAAGTTTTTTTTCATTTAAGACCAACTTAGATCTAAACAGAAAATTCTGCAGATGGTCGAAAGCCTGTTGTAATACTAATTGAATGGACTTCACTGAAAAATCAGCAAAGTATACAATTGTATCATCAGCATAAAGATGATATTGTACCCCCGGTTGTTCAAACCCCAAATCATTCATATGTAAATTATATAGTATGAGACCCAAAATGGATCCTTGTGGAACTCCTGAAACAATCAATTTCAGGTCAGATGACCACTCTTTGATGGTCACTTCCTGTAGTCTTGAATCAAGGTAACTTCAAAACCAATTTACCACCGGTTCAGACATACCACAGGTTTTTAGTCTGGACAGGAGGATGCCATGGTCCAGAGTATCAAATGCCTTTGAGAGATCAACAAAAATTGCTCCCACTGGCATCCCCCTGTCCATACCCTCCACAATATCTCCTGTGACCTTTATTAGGGCAGTATTAGTTCCATGCTCTCGTCTAAAGCCTGATTGGTAACCATTAAGGATTTCATTATCTTTCAAAAATGCCTGTAATTGTTTAGCTACAACTGTCTCCAAAATTTTAGAGATAGTTGGTAAAAGGGACATTGACCTATAGTTTTCTAATAGCATCCTATATCCTGTCTTATAGATTGGCACAATCTTGGCGGTCTTCCGAACTTGGGGTAGTTCTGCAGAAAGAAGAGACAAATTAAATAAATTTGCTAAAGGTTGATCAATAATGGGAGCTGCATACTTTAATAAGATGTTGGGAATACCATCCATACCTTCTGCTTTATTGATATTAATTTTAAATAACAAGTCCCTAACATCTCCCCTAGTAATAGGGGTAAATTTGAACTCAACTTGTGTACCAATTTGCGCATAAGTTCTATCTGTACCATTAGTCTGAGGATTACTCTGTAAGACCCAATTAACATTTCCTCCTCCCAATTTTATTGCATTAGTACCCATATTTGTAAAAAACATGTTAAACTCATTAACTACCTTATTTCCTAAATCCAGTTTATTACCATTAATTAGGAAATAACTGGGATAACCCATATTTGGACCCTTGTGTAACTTATTTATTGTGTTCGGAATGCCCTTGGTTTTCCATCATTTCTTTAAACAATTTGTTATTACAATAGGCATGTCTAGCCTTTCTAATTTCTTTAGTATATAAATTTCTTAGCTGATTATACTTATCTCATTCCTGGTCTCCCTTTGCTAATTTAGTTTGTTTCCATGCTTATCTCTAGCTCTTTTAATTTTAAACAAACCAGAATCATACCATGGTGCATTATTTGATTTTATCAACCTAGTTTTTATAGAAGCACGTTCATTACAAATTTGTATTACATCTTTTTGAAACATATCCCATGCATCCCCCACACTGGGAATTAATTCTAATCTCTCCCAATTATAACTTTTTAGTTCTTGCATAAATTGAATGTAGTCAAAATGTTTAAATACTCTAGTTTGTATAATATTCTTGGGAGCCTTTCTAAGTTTCTGATTTCTAATTCAAAAAGTTATCTGATGATCTGACATTGAGTCTGGCAACACCCCACTCTTCATGAACTTTTCTGGGTTTGAAGTAAATATAAGATCTAAAATAGTTGAGTTACCAGAATTTGCTACATTTAATCTAGTTACATCTTTTATCAGTTGCACCAAATTCAGTGTTGTAGCCATATCAATTAAGCTATGATGAGCGTCTATTTTCCCCAATCAACATTTAAATCCCCAGTTATCAAAAGTTCATGTGAATTCTGGTTATTCTTCAGTACATTTTGCATTTCAGAAAAAAATACTAAACTGCTTTTAGGTGGGCGGTAAATACCAATCAGCAATAAAGGTTTAGAGTAAGGTAACTTTAATTATAATAACAACAATTCTGAATTGGTACATTTATACAAATGTTGCAATTCCTTAATATCAATCCAGTTTTTAGCATAAATTATTACTCCACCCCCTCTCTTAGATCTATCCCTTCTCCATGTATAAAAATTGTCCAGGGCTATGTCATTATCTTGGATTTTTATATGTAACCATGACTCAGTAATTATTAAAATATCAGGTTTTTAACACACCACCCACTCTCTCAGATACTCAATTTTCTTAAGCAAACTACAAATGTTAATATGCACAATTTTCAACCCTTTTTCATTCGACATTGCTAATGTATAATCATTATTGAAGTCAACTACAGGCCCGGGGTTTAATTGAACATCCCCACTTAACATTAACCCCATAATTACAATCCATTTGCCCAATCTATATAATTTAAAGTTTATTTGTTTCCCCTTCATTGAATAATCTCTAAATTTGGAACTTTCAGGAATAACATTATGTCCCCAACCACTTAAAAATTCACTACATATGTACACCCATTTAATCAAAATAGTCTCAGTGTGGATATTCAACAAGGAAGTCTGAATGTCCCCTTGCCACCCAATTAGGACTATTCTCTCCCTCCATAGTACCCTTGTATTCCATTACCAGATATCAACATTCTACAGTATCTTTTTCCTTCTGAATAGGATTTTCACATACTAGGAACTGGCACCCTACTAAAACAATGCCCCACCATATCATCAACATTATTACAAATTTGAACTTCCTTATTAATCAAACAACTTTAATTCAGATAAAATATTAAGTGACTACCTCAATATGTCAGGAATAATCCTCTAATAGAGGCAATTCCATCAGTCTACTTATCAAAAATATTATAGTAAAAGTAATAAAACATGCTAATGTAGCCTACCTAACCAAATTATTCTTTAAGTAAGGCACACAAGCAATACATAAAATTTCATATAATGAACATCTATGTATAAATTCAACTTACCCCTCTGATATTTGAAAAATAAATTGGAGCAAATAACCTGCCAAACCCACATAGAGCAGCAAACAACTTCCAGCTTATTTGACTCTGAACTTCTAAGTAATAAATCTCTACAAGAGTGTTACTCAGTTTCCCTCCCTTTGTTAATAATACATTTTCTAATGCCGAGTAGCACTTGTGCCACTCACGCTTGTGCTGCAGGCAGCACGGTTATTTTATAGTGTACTGCCCCTCCTCCTTTGATGATGTGTGCTCCGTTACACCTGGCTCCTCTCACTAGAGCACAGATATGCTGGGTCAAAGGGCTGCAATGGCACAGAAACTAACAAAAGGCGTTGTGATGAAATCAAGCTCACAGTTGCAACAAATTTCTGACACACAGTTCAAATCCTCTTGCAGGCAACTGCAGTCAATCTCAGTTCCCAGTCTCACAATTCAGCAGAACAAACAGCAGATGTGGTAACATTGAGCTATCAGATGGTAGATTTAATCAGCATACCTGTTCTTGGTTTTTAGGCAGCAAAGTTATGTTATAATGTACTGCCCCTCCTCCTTTGATGATGTATGTAATGTTACACCTGGCCTCTCTCACTAGAGCACAGGTATGTTTGGTCAAAGGTGAGCAATGGCACAGAAACTAACAAAAGGTGTGATGAAATCAAGCTCACAGTTGCAACAAATGTCTGACACACAGTGAGAATACACTAATAACACTAATTAGAGTTGATAAAGCAATGAGGCCAGATGAGGTGCACCCCAGGGTCCTTAAAGAACTAAGAGAGGTGGTGGCCGAACCTCTGGCTATCCTGTTTAGCAGATCACTGGAAACAGGGGAGGTACCCAAAGACTGGAGGACAGCAGATGTAATCCCCTTATACAAAAGTGGGAACAAAGAGGAAGCAGGGAACTATTTTTTTATTTATTCAGTTGTTTAACCAGGTATAGCACACTAAGCTGAAAGTTTTTTTTACAGGAGCAACCTGTCAGCCTTACTTCGGTAGTGAGGAAGATCATGGAAGCACTACTGAAGGAGAGATTGGTGGAACATCTGGTTGTCAATAGACTACAGGACCCAAGGTAGCATGGTTTCACCAGTTGGTAGTCACGTCAGACCAACCTCATTGAATTTTTTGACTGGGTGACTAGGGAGGTGGATCAGGGGAGGGCAGTGGACATGGCCTATGTGGACTTCAGCAAGGCCTTTGACACTGTGCCACACAGAAGACTATTACACAAACTGGGGAATATGGGTGTGGGCAGGACACTAGTGTGGTTGGTAGGTAACTGGCTGGGTGGCAGGACACAGAGGGTGGTGGTAAATGGCTGTCACTCCACAGAGGGAAGAGTGACCAATGGGGTACCACAGGGATCAGTGCTGGGACTGGTCCTATTCAACATCTTCATCAGTGACATTGTGCAGGACCTAGAAGGCAGAATTTCACTGTTCACTGATGACACAAAGCTCTGTAACAGAGTAGACACACCAGAGGGTGTAGATAGAATGAGAAGGACCTGCAGAAACTGAAGAATGGTCAGGGGTTTGCAGTTGAAATTCAATGCAAAGAAGTGCAAAATAATGCATATGGGGCACAAAACCCTGGCACAATATATCAGTTGGGGTGTGAGGATATAGCATGCACCAAGCAGGAAAGGGATCTTGGGTTATCATCTCTGATGACCTCAAGGAAGGGAAACAGTGTGACAAGGCAGCAGGTAAAGCAAATAGGATGCTGGGATGCATAGGCAGGGGCATCACCAGCAGGAAAAGGGAGGTCATAATTCCACTATATAAGAAACATAGAAACATAGAATTTGATGGCAGATAAGGACCGCTTGGCCCACCTAGTCTGCCCATTTTCCTACCTAACAGATAAGCTGCAGATCCTAGTTAACCAACAGCTTACTTCCTCTTACCCACCTCTAGGGCTGCCTTATGCCTGTCCCATGCATTCTTGAAGTCCACCACTGTTCTTGACTCCACGACCTCCTCAGGAAGGCTGTTCCATGCATCCACAACCCTCTCAGTGAAAAAATACTTCCTCACATTACCCCTGAACCGTACCCCCTCTATCTTCAAATTGTGCCCCCTTGTTCTTGCACATCTCTTTTTCTGGAAGATGCTACCTCTTGGACTTTGTTAATTCCCTTGAGGTACTTGAAAGTTTATATCATGTCCCTCTCTCCCTTCTTTCCTCAAGAGTATACATATTAAGCTCCTTTAGTCTTTCTTCAGTATGTCTTCTGGTGCAGACCCTGCACCATTTTGGATCCCTCCTCTGGACAGCCTCCACTCTGTCTATGTCTTTGCGGAGATGGGGTCTCCAGAACTGTACACAGTACTCAGATGGGGTCTCACCAACTGTCTGTACAGAGGATAACAACTTCCTGTTTTCTACTATTGATGCCTCTTCCTATGCATCCCAGTATCCCTCCAGCCTTCCTTACTGCCTTCTCACATTGCTTGCCCACCTTTAGGTCATCTGATATAATTACCCCAGGTCCCTTTCCATTTTACTGTTGCCAGTATCTCACCCCATTGTGTAGCTTCCCTGGGTTTTGTTTCCCAGGTGCATTATCTTGCACTTCTTTGCATTGAATCTGAGCTGCCATACATTTGACCATTCCTCCAACCTTGCCAAGTCCCTTCTCATCCTTTCCACTCCATCCTGTGTATCAACACTGTTGCAGATCTTTGTGTCATCTGCAAAGAGACATACTTTTCCTTCCAGTTCCTCTGCAATGTCACTTATAAAGACATTAAAAAGGACTGGTCCCAGTACTGAACCCTGTGGTACCCCACTAGTAACCCCCCTTTCTTCACTGTGTACTCCATTTACTACTACCCTTTGCGTCCTGTTGTCTAGCCAATTTTTTTATCCAGGCTACCACCTTGGGACCCATTCCAAGGCTGGCTGTCTTGTGTATTAGTCTTTTGTGGGGGACTGTATCAAATGCCTTGCTAAAATCTAGGTAGGCCATGTCCACAGCCCCTCCCTGATCTACTACTTTGGTCACCCAGTCAAAGAAATCTATTAGATTCATCTGACACGACCTTCCCATCATGAATCCATGCTGTCTCAGGTCCTGTGCCCCACTGGCCTCAAGGTACTCAACAATTCTTTCCTTCAGAGTGATTCCATCATTTTCCCTACCACTGAGGTCAAACTAACTGGTCTGTAGTTTCCTGCCTCTGTCCTGCTCCCATTTTTGTGAAGAGGAATTACATCTGCCCTCCTCCAGTCCTTGGGTACCACCCCATCCTCCCATGATTTGTTAAAGAGAGTAGTCAGCGATGTCACTAGTTCTACCCTTAGTTCTTTTAGAATTCTTGGGTGAATCCCATCAGGCCCCATTGCTTTGTCCACCTTCAATTTTATTAGTTCATTCAGAACCCTTTCTTCTGTAAATGGACTGGTATCGACCCCCATCTGCAGAGTGTTTCTCTTGTTTGGTTTAGGTAACTCCCCCTCCTCTTCCTTTGTGAATACTGAGCAGAAATATTCATTCAGTAACCCTGCTTTTAACTGTCACCCTCTACCCACATTCCCTCTCCTTTATTAAGCTTCAGTATCCTCCTTTGGTCTTTCTTCACTCCCTAATGTACCTATAAAAGGTCTTATCCCCCTTCTTAACAGAATTGGCTATCCTTTCTTCAGTTTGGGCCTTTGTTATTCTGACTACCTTCCCAGCCTCTTTCTGCTTTAACTGATAAAGTTCTCTGTCCTGCTTCTTCTGTGTTTCCTTATATTTCCTGAATGCTGCCCTTTTCTTCTTAACCTTCCCTGCCACCTCTTTTGTGAACCATAGCAGTTTTTTCCTTCGTTGTGTTTTATTGACTTTTTTTACGCAAAGGCTTGTTGCCTCTGTGATGGCTGTTTTGATCACTTCCCATTGTTCCTCCACCCCTCCTTCTTGCCTGTTTGCTAGTGTTTTTCTGAGGCACTCTCTCATTTTCCCAAAGTCAGCTCTCCTAAAGTCTAGTACTCTTGCTTTTGTATGGCTTGATTGTATGGCTGTGTTTATCGTGAACCACACTGTTTGGTGGTCACTTGTTCCCAGATGGCTACCCACTTCTAAATCTGAGATTCTTTCTCCATCCCCATTTGAAAGTATCAGGTCTAAGATTGCTCCCTCCCAAGTTGGTTCCAATACTAGCTGTCTGAGACATGCCCCCTGTAGGGCATCAAGAATGACCCTGCTCTTGGATGTGCCTGCAGCAAAGGTGCTCCAGTTAACATCTGGCATATTCAGGTCCCCCATCAACAATATCTCCCCTTTTTCTGCCATTCTAAGAAAGCCTTCTATCATTTCCTTGTCCATTCTTTCCCCCTGAGATGGGGGTCTGTATACAACCCCCATGTGGATTGTGGTGCCATTTCCTGTCTCCACGGTGACCCAAAGTGCCTCATCTGCTCCCTGTTTACTCTTTAGTTCTGTTGCTTTGATCCCTTCCTTTACATAGAGAGCTACTCCTCCTCCTCTTTTACCCTCCCTGTCCCTTTTGTAGATTGCATATCCTGGTATGTTGACATCCCATTCATGGTTCTCTGTGTACCATGTTTCTGTGACTGCCACAATATCCAGGCAACCCTCTTCCATCAAGGCCACTAGTTCAGGGAGCTTGTTAAACAGACTATGGGCATTGGTACTCATCACCCTCCACTTTTTGATAGCCTTACCCCTTTTAGCCCCATTTCTGTCCTTACTACCTTTGCCTTTTTTTTACATTTAAATCTGTTCTGCTCCCTAATAACTTCTGTACCCTGATGTTTACTTCACTAATCACCATGTTTTGTGGGGGGAGGCTTGGATTTCCCAGCTCCTTTTCAGTGCTCCCTTGGCTAGTTTAAATGCTTGCCAATGAAGCATTTAAACCTCTCACCTAGGATCCTGGTTCCCCCGGACAGATGCAGACCATCGCACCAGTATAGGTCTGCATCCCTCCAGGTGGCTCCCCAGTCCCCAATAAAGCCAAAACCCTGAGCTCCACACCAGTTTTTCAACCACTCATTGAATTCCCTGGTGAGAAGTGCCCTAGCATCTCCCTTGCCATAGACAGGCAGGACCTCCGAGAAGGTTACCGTATGCGCTACTTGTCTAAGGCCCCTTCCCAACTCTACAAACTCCTCTTGCACTGCTCTGATCCCATTCCTAGCCAGGTCATTTGTCCCTAGGTGGACAATGACATCCAGCTCCCTCCCTCGTGCAGCTTCTCCCATGATCCTGAGGATTCACTTCCTGTCCCTCCAAGCCATGGTGCCAGGAAGGCACCTTACCTCCCTCTCCCCATCCTCCCCCATTTCTACCCCCAAATGATTGAGTCCCCCACCAGGAGTTGTTTCCTTCCCCTGCGGGGTCCCCTGCCACCCTCCTGTGGGTCTCCTTTGTGGAGGTTCCCAGCATCCTTCATGGTCTCCACTGTAGGTGCCTCCGTAGAGGAACCACACTTTGCCAGAATGGCATAGGAATTGTGGAGAGGTACAACTGGAGGGATGTGCTTCTGTTCCATCACCTTCACCCTCCCTGAGCCCACTGTGGTCCAACTGCTCCTCTTTCTTGGCAACCTCTGAGGCAACGGCAGTGGCACTGGTGGTCCCTGGATGGAAGAGGAGGTCCCACAAATCCTGGCCAACTCAGCCTGGAGATGAGCAATCTCCTCCCTCAGCCCAGAGAGGTGCTTGCAGATGGGACAACACTGCATCCTCCAGAACATCTCCCGGAAGACTGCTGCTCCACAGCCACTGCACTGCACCACTCCAATCATGTCTTATTTCTGGCCCCTAACTGTTTCAATCTTACTCTATCCTCTGTTTTTTTTTCTCTCTCTCTTACTTTCTGCCTGTGTGCCTTTAAGCTCCTGATTGTCCTGTTCTGAGACAAGAATATCCTATATTTCTTAGTAGACCACTTACTTGTTCAGAGGCAGACCTCCAGCAGCTAGAGGGACCAGAGAGCTACTCTTGCCCTTCTAGGATGGTGGGTCCTTGGTGGTTCTGTGCTCACTCACTTCCTGCCCCTAAACAGGAAGTTCCTGTTGTCAGTCAAATCTTTGTCTATAAAAATAGAACTAGCTTTGGGTGGGGGTGGAGGGAGGAAGGAGGGCAATATAGTCCCAGTAGAGAAGTTCAGTCACACAGCAGTCCTTTCTCCTGTTGTCTTCTGCCAAGCTATTAGCAGAATCTTTCTAAGGCAATCTTTAAATGTAGCTTCCTTCTAGCTAAGCCACTCCCCCTACTTACCAGATCTTTGTACACGTAATTTAAACCTCACAGCAGTTAAGTCCTTTCAGTTACCTGAGATTTACACCTAGATGACTTTTCAGTTACCCATTCAGTTCAGTTAACCCAAACACACACTTTTTTTTTGTTTTTGTATGTTAGTTTTTTTACCCTAAATTAAAGGTCCAAATACAAAAGTTCTTCTACTTTAGTCCCAGCGGAGAAGTTCAGTCACACAGCAGTCCTTTCTCCTGTTGTCTTCTGCCAAGCTATAGTAAGGCCCCACCTGGAGTACAGTGTACAGTTCTGGAGACCATACTTACGTAAGGACATAGACAGGGTAGAGAAGGTTCAGAGGAGGGCAACAAAGATAGTGCATGGATTGCATCACAAGTCCTATGAAGACAGGTTGAAGGAACTGAATATGTACTCCCTGGAGGAGAGGAGGAAGAGAGGGGATATGATAGAGACCTACAAGTATCTAACAGGGAGGAAAAGGATGCAGGAATACACTTTTTTTAAGCAAAAAAGATGTTCCAGGACTAGAGGGCATAGGATGAAGTTGGAGGGAGGATGATTCAGATGAAACATGAGGAAGAATTTCTTCACAAAATGGGTGGTGGACAAGTGGAACACCCTACCAGAGGAAGTGGTAGGGGCTGAAACAATCACGGGATTTAAGAATGCATGGGATAGACATAAAGGCATTCTGGAGGTCAGGGGTAAGGGGCAATAGACTTCTAGGAAAACATAAACTGAACTTACAAGCTCAAATGGGCAGACTGGGTGGGCCATAGGCCCTTCTCTGTTGACACTGTCTATGTATCCATGTATCTATGTAAATTCCTATGTTACAATGAGGGGTGAACATGATGGATCCAGAGTCCCTTAAAACATTAAATTACTAGGTTACAATGAGGGGTTGCACATGATGGACCCAGAGGCCCTTAACACATTAAATTACTAGGTTACAATGAGGGGTTGCACATGATGGACTCAGAGGCCCTTAACACATTAAATTACTAGGTTACAATGAGGGGCTGAACATGATGGACCCAGAGGCCCTTAACACATTAAATTACTATGTTACAATGAGGGTCTGAACATGATGGACCCAGAGGTCCTTAAAACATTAAATTACTAGGTTATAATGAGGGGCTGAACATGATGGATCTAGAGGCCCTTAAAACACTAAATTACTAGGTTACAATGAGGGTTGAACATGATGGACCCGGAGGCCCTTAAAACTTCAAATTACTAGGTTACAATGAGGGGTTGTACATGATGGACCTGGAGTCCCTTAAAATATTAAACTACTAGGTTACAATGAGGGGTTGTACATGATGGACCCGGAGTCCCTTTAAACATTAAACTACTAGGTTACAATGAGGGTTGGACATGATGGACCCAGAGTCCCTTAAAACATTAAATGACTAGGTTACAATGAGGGTTGAACACGATGGGACCCAGAGTCCCTGAAAACATTAAATGACTAGGTTACAATGAGGGGTTGAACACGATGGACCCAGAGTCCCTGAAAACATTAAATGACTAGGTTACAACGAGGGGTTGAACACGATGGTCCCAGAGTCCCTGAAAACATTAAATGACTAGGTTACAATGAGGGGTTGAACACGATGGACCCAGAGTACCTGAAAACATTAAATGACTAGGTTATAATGAGGAGTTGAACACGATGGACCCAGAGTCCCTGAAAACATTAAATGACTAGGTTACAATGAGGGGTTGAACACGATGGACCCAGAGTCCCTGAAAACATTAAATGACTAGGTTACAATGAGGGGTTGAACACGATGGACCCAGAGTCCCTGAAAACATTAAATGACTAGGTTACAATGAGGGGTTGAACACGATGGACCCAGAGTCCCTTAAAACATTAAATGACTAGGTTACAACGAGGGGCTAAACACAATGGACCCAGAGTTCCTTAAAACATTAAATGACTAGGTTACAATGAGGGGCTGAACACGATGGACCCATAGTCCCTTAAAACATTAAATTACTAGGTTACAATGAGGGGTTGGACATGATGGACCCAGAGTCCCTTACAGTCTTTTCCTGGACCTCTGTATACATAGTGGGGCAGTGAACTGTTTGAGGATTATTGGGCCCTCATTTTACTGCTGCAGCTACGGCTGTAAGCCTTCTTCCTTGCTAGCCTCACATGCTGTGAAGCTTGATCAATTAGAAATAAAAAAAATTAAATAAATGTGGAGGGGGACATTGGACAGCAAATTAAAATGAGAGATGAAGAATTAAAAAACTCTGCAAAAACACAATGGCTCAGATATTCAAACTATGCCCAAAAAGTGCACAATAGCTGGAGCAAGTGCAAGTTCATTGCGCCCATGCACAAGAGGCACGATATTCAAAAACCGAGCTGGCTAAACTGTGCCTACAGCTGACGATTGAATATCGCACCACCTGTGCCATAGCGCAACTAGGTAGGGGAAACTGAGCAGATCATATGTGCCATAGTGCAACAAGGGATGTTCAGCTGAGCAGTCCAGAGTTGCCATAACGCAACCAGGGATGCCCCCCAGCAGCAAGGAGGTAGGGGCCCAACACCCATGCCACAGATAGGCACAGGAACACACAGCAGAACAGACATCATCCCCCCCACCCCATGCACTGCACAACTAGGGTAGGGCTGGAATAACCACTGGCCCATTAAGACAAGCAACCAACCCGCAGCTGGGCCATGGGGCCCCATCACACCCCTGGCAAGCTGTGACTGGCACACAAGGTTGGCTGACCACCCCGTGCCACACCATCCCCCAATGCAGAGCACACCCTGCACCGTGACCCCCAGACACCCTGCCCAGGAGCAGCGTCCACCACTGCAGGAAACCTCATGCATGCCACCACCCCCACTGTTACAATGCAACCCTATGCACCACAGAACCATGCAAGGCAGCCCCACCACAAGCACCCATCAGTGAGTGGCAGCACACAGCAATGCAACAACAGCATACACAGTGCCACCATGCACAGCCTCCTCGAGGTACTGCTAAGAAAGCAATCATGCATCAGCACATGAGGTACCCCACATGAGACAAGGCATGCCCCGGGCCCCACCACCAGTGGTACAGCACCCTGCACACACTTCCAGTGACACACCTGACCCAGCACTGGCCACAGCAGCCAGCGCAGACACTCACAGTGGTGCATGGAAGCATGCACCACACCAGATGCCACACAGTGCATGGACAGAATCCCACCCATACCCAAGGGCACAACAGCACAGGGATGCAGAAGTGTGGCAACCAAGCCCCAGCATGGGCCCATGTAAACTGTGTACACACAACCTGCAGTCCTCCATGGCACAGGAGTGCCAGCCACCCTGCACAGGCACTGTGGACCTGAATGCCACCAGGATTTGCCCAGAGCACAAGTCACAGGCAGTGGTGCACATCCCCTGCAACACACAGAAGCAACAGCATGGAGGTGGGCCAACAACTGTGGAGGCCACAGTGTCACCCAAGGCAGACATGCACCGCACCAGTGACAGGAGGCAACCCAGCATTGTGACGGGTACAGTGGCTGATCTGCTTGGACAGCCACCACTGACATGCCAGCAGACCATGCAGGTCACAGACATACATGGGTGTCAGCTGCAGAGACCATGGACTGGCTGACAGGAGTGCATGGACACAGAGCTTGCACCATGGACCACTGCACACAGTCATCCAGTGCACAGGGCACAACACATACACCACAGACACTGACTGATAGCTACCCCCACACCATAGTCACCTCCCCATGGACACACACACACACACACATACCCATGACTGCACTACCCCTGACACCGTGCATACCACTGCAGCTGAGCACCTATAGCCTGCTGCAAATCAGAGACCACCACAGTATTCATATCAAAAGATCTGTATTCAAACAAAATATCAAAGTGAACTATATACAGTAACATATACAAAGTTGGGGGGAGGGCCAAAAACAAGATGGGGGTGGGTAAGGGCCAGGGGTGAACAAATGGGACAGGAAAGGAAGGGTGTGAGGGTGCGTCCAGGGGGGTAGGGGATATCAGGGGCAGAGAGGCTGTTAACAGAAGCCCCGCTCCCCACTCTGGCTGCTCCTCTGCCGGTGCTTCCTGTGGACCTCAATCCGGTCAATCCGTTGAAGGATTTCTAAGGATGCTCTTGCCACGTGCAAGATCTCCCGAAGTGCCTCCCTGATCTCCATCAGCTGGCAGACACCTAGGACAAGGGAGCACAGTCAATAGGTGTGAATGCACAGCCCCATACAGCTCACCCACTGTGCATGGCATATGGCTGTGGGACATGCCTCTGTGATGGTGTGTGACCACCCACAGTGATCACATCCACAAGACCTGCCCACCCAGGTGCATACAGCCATGTGGAATACTGCACACACCCACCAGCCAAGTCACGCACAGCACCACTGTGGCCATTTAGTGACATGGCTATGTGGTGCAAAGGCAGTGGCACAGCCATGTACCTGGTGCACACATGGACCACCATCGACGCACTCCCAGACATGCACTGCCACTGGACAGTGCTGACTGTAATGAGTTGCATGCATGGCAGTGGTGTCAATGGATGGTGGCCATGTCCGCTGCCCACCGTTACACAGCATGCAATAGTAATCATGGAGGTATGGCACTCACCATCATTGGGCCAGTCCCTCAGGTGCTGTGGACCATCACTCCACCTTGTATCCCTGTCCTTTGGTGGCGCCCGCAGTTCACATGCTAGGTGCCATTCCTCTGGCCCTGTGGTGCAAACATCGAGAGAGGAACATCAGTACAATCCTGTAGCAAAGCTCCCTGCCCCAGGTGTGTGCACTCACCCAGCCAGACCCACCCAGACCACACACTGATAACACCACCACAGCCAACACTGGACAGTCCTCCCCATGTGCTGGACACATACAACCATGATACCCATATGGAAGATAAAAGTGTGTTGACGTAACACCTATCTGGCTGTGGAACCGCGCCCTCCTGGCACGTGCCCACAGGCGGGCAAGCAGGTCTGGCTCCTCTGCTGCAGGTCACCATACCTGTGGTGGCACTGCTCTGCTGTCCACCCCTTCCTGCGGCCTCCCAGTGCAGTGGACACTTCCTCCCACACCTGGCTCCTGGACCTGTCCAGGGTGCCTCCCAATAGTGGTCCATGGTGTGGCTCCACTATGGCCACTAGGTTGGCCAGTTCTACCTGGCTCCATTGTGCAGCCCTCCTCCACACCATTCTCCTAGCTCAGTCTGCAAAAATGGCACTCTGCAGCGCAGTTCCCCATGGGCAGATGCTGCATGGTACAGCACTGCCATTCCCTATTGCGCTGTCGCCGAACAGCGCGATAGTGGTGTACCCATGCCTGATGCATAGTGCCTAGGGGCAAAGGTCAGACACAGGGTCAAGGGGCTCTGGTGCATGGACAGGCACAGTGCCATTGGAACCCAATGCGTGCAGCGTGATTGGATGCCTGTGTGCCACCTCCAGTAGCGTCCTACTGTGCTGTTGCCCCAGTGCACCTATGATGGCCCAGTGCCACAGCGCCATGTAGGTGAACATCACTGAAGCGACACTGGCACAATGGTGGCAGTGTTCTACATTGCTTCCTGCACACAGCACACCTGCAGTGTGGCAGATACCTACGTCAGCAACCCAGGCATGCCAGTGAGGTGTATCATGATGTCACAGAACCGCGCCCTGGCTCAGCACATTTAACACAATTGTGCAAAGTGCAACAGCGCGATATTCAGTCGTCATATGCATAACGGCTAATCAGCCATTTAATGGAGGAGCACTGCAATTTGCATCCACTTAAAGTTGCGCCTTGCCTCATTTGCATGAGTTGCACTATAAAGGTGTGACATTGGGCTACACTGGCCATAGTCAGTTACTGCAGTCTATTGGTGAGTTGCATGCTGTTTGGGAGTGTGGACTGTGGATTTAGGTACATGCATAGGACTGCACAGTCACAGGTAACAACTGTTATTCTTACAGGCTAAATAATGACCGAGCGAGTTGTGGGAGAGGAGGAACATAGTGGTGGGAGGAGGAGGAGGAGGAGTCCTAATTTTATGAAGGCCGAGACTGATGCCCTGTTTGAGGCCTACCTGGATCAGGAGCCGTTTCTCAGCAGACGGCAGGGAACACCTCAAGCCCGTGCTGCTGCATGGGAGGAGGTGGCACGTGCAGTGAACCTGCATGGCAGCCACCAGTGCTCTGTGCAGGAGTGCAAGAAGAAGATGGGCACAGACAGAAGGAGGATAAAGGAGAAGGTGGCTGCCATCAGGGCAGCATGAGCTGTGACAGGTGGAGGACAGCCAGAGGTGGTGCACCTGACCCCACAGGAGGAGAGGGTTGCTGGAAGCATGCAGCATTGTGCCATTGAGGGTATTCTGGATGATGGCTTCCATACAGGTGGTAGCCCATCACTGCATGGTAGGTCATGGTCTGTCTATGGGGAGGCAGGGTAGGTCACATGCAGTAACGCGACTTTGTTTTCCCTTACAGATCCTTAGCGTCTGCATGGGTCAGCAATGGTGGGCCTGTCCACTGAGGACAGTCAGCTGGAGATGGAGGAGGGCCCATCCACCTCCACAGGTATACATGGCTCAGTGCAACAAAGGGCCCATCTGGCTTTCCACACTGATGTTGATGGAACAGGTGCAGAGGAAGCCCTGTCCATGTCCCAGCGTGCCAGCATCCACAGATGACAGCATTGTGTGACTCGGGCCAGTGCAAGGTCCGTCACCAATGATGATGGCGCCAACGTCATGGGCAGTGACACGTGTGTGCCTCGGAATGGCCACACAGCTGGTAACATCACGGCCATGGCTGTGGGTGGTGCTGCCATGGAGGCCTGTGTGTCAGCACAGTCCCAGCCTGTGCCTGTCAGCACCAGTGGGGCAGCACTGGTGTATGTTCAAGACAGTGGGACTGTTGTGGCCACTGCAGTGACACCAGTGAGCCCTGGGGAGTGGCAGCCAGAGAGGCAGCATCAGCAGTCGACCAATGGACTTTGGGAACAGGGTCAAGGGGTGGTGTCTGTGCACTGCCTGTGGACATGCCCAGACCTGGTCCTGGTGTGCAGCACCCACCCTCAAGGGGTGCTGAACATCAGGGCTGCGCACACCCTGAGGGACAGGATGCCAAGGAGGCAGATGACCTCTTGGACAAGTACACCAACATACTGCAAGCATCAGTCCAGTAGCAGATGCGGCTTGCAGTGTCAGTGGATGCACTGCGTGCGGCTCTGAAGCAGGCAAAGGAGCATTGCAGCAGAGACACCGCTCCGATCCTGGCAAGGATGGACCAGTTGTGGAAGGTTGTGATCACTGCCATTGACAGGCAGACACAGGCATTCACTGCTGTCATGGCCCCAATGAGCACACAGTCATGTGCCCATGCATCGTAGACACCACGCAGTGCACTGTCCACCCCCCATTCCCGGCGTTGTACGACACCCTCCCTGTCAACAACGGGTTCAGCTGTGGGCATCCCAAGCACACCTGGTGCAGGCATGTTTGGTGTGCTGCAGACCCCTGAGTGAGCACGGTCGTGTTCACGCAGTGGAACCCTTGGGGGACCATCGGTGCCACCCCATGAGGCCAGTGGTCAGCCTGTCAGTGCTGGCGAGTCTCGGTGGGGCCGCCCATGCATCTGTGGTAGCCAGGGCACTGTGTTGCATGACTGACCTGTCTCCCAATGTGGCTACTGTCTTGTGCTGTCCTGTGTGCATTGTGTCTTTCAGTGGGCATTGCACGGGTGGGTATCTGGCCCTGCACGTGGACACACAGTCCATCTGCGCACCCTCCTGGCTGCTGTCCACAGTTGCGTGTGCATGATGATGCCTGCATTGCACTGTACACCAACATGCAATGGTGCTCAGCATCTGACACACGCACATGGACAGGCAGTGGGCGTGGTGGTCTGTTGACATGTGTGTGGCTAGGGGTGGCATTCTGGGTCAGTGTGCCTCCTACCCTTTGTGCATGTTTGGTGCATTGTGTGTGTGAGCGTGTGAGTGTCCATCCATGTGGCATGTTAGACCTCACCCATCCCTGGTTGTGTGTGTGGTTCCATGCCCTGCCACTTCCTTTGATGGCATGCACCCCTGGTGTGTGTCCATACATGTTTGTGGGTTGTGCCTTAGCCACTGTTAGCTGCACACAGCCCCATGACTTACCTGGGTTGGCTAAAGTGCTCCTCCGTGATGCTTTCCCGGTGCAACTGTGCCAGCCAGAGCAGTCGGGGGTCCCATCGCCCAAGGAGGGCTGCCCATTACCATCGTCACCGGCGTCCTCATCGCTGTCCCCCTCTTCGACCTGTATGGCAATCCCACATGTTGTGCAGGATGCAACAGGCCAGGAATAGCCCACATGCCTTTGAGGGGCTGTACTGTAAGGCACCGCCAGGAATGTCCAGGCAATGGAAACGTGCCTTCAGCATCCTGAACACCCGCTCAATGACATTACGTGTGCTGGCATGTGCCTTATTGTAGCGTTGCTACAATGGGGTCGCGGGCCACTGGTAGGGTGTGAGCAGCAAGGGAAGGAGTGGGTATCCACTGTCACCTGCATGTAGAGGGTGGAGGTTAGTTTGGTGATCAGCATCGCCCTGCCCCAGGCCATATAGGCCACTACCCATGTCACCTCTGACCATGCCCCCAGGGCATATGATTGTCCATCTGGTTTGCATACTCACCCACTAGGTGGCCAGTGGGATATCCCCACTCAATTCTGTGGCAGTGCCGACTGGCACCAGATGAAGGCATCATATGCTCCCCAGGGTGCAAGGCACAGATATTGATTATGCGCCCTGGCATTGCACACCACCTGGCAGTTGATGCTGGCATAGCCCTTGTGATTGATGTGTCGCGCCCCTCAAGGCCAGGTGGTGTGCGGATGGCCACATGGGTGCAGTCTATTGCCCCTAGCATGCCAGGCATACGCAACCCTGTGGAACTCCTGTATGTTTGCTGTGCACTGTACCGTGTGTGGGGAAATGGATGTACTCCACAGCATGTGGCAGCAGTGCACTGAGGAATTGGGTGAGGTGGTGAGACGTGGCCAACTGGGTTATGCCTGTGGTGTCCCCAGTTGGTCTCTGGAAGGTACCCATGGTGAACAAGCACATGCAAGCTGTCACTTTCATCTCCACTGACAGGGCATGGCTCTGTCATGTGGGTGCCTGCATCACATCACTGCACAGCTCACAGAGCCACCTCAGAATTGTCTGATTCAGGCGCTACCAGCCCACAATCTCGGTATCACTGTACAGCTCAAAGCTGGTGGAGGCTCAATACTGCCTGTTGGGGTCATACCACTGATGGGCCCTTCCACGGCCATGCCCCCTGCTGCTTGTCTTCTCACCCCCTCATAACAGCCTCCATCTGGAAGGTGGCACTGGCCATGTCCCTGGCTTGTGTTCACCCCCACCGGCAGCTGTTACTGTATTCCCCCCACTGTCCTGACTGCTACTTCCCCTGCACTGGGAACACCTGCCTGTGCTTGCCTCACTGCTGTGTGGTGTACTTCCCCCTTCTGCACTGTCTCTCCCACACCTTCCCCTGTGGCTGTTGCTTCCAGGTGTCCTTTCCTGCCTGGCCCTGTGTGTCCCTGTTGCCCAGTGTTTCCTGCTATATTTTGCTCTCATGTGGCTTCCCTGTAGCGTTCTTGCACCTCTCCCTTGTTCCCTTTTATTTTGGCTCATTTCCACTATAGTGCAACTTCCGCTTGCTCCTCTATTGCGCATGGCGCAAGTTGTTGAATATCGCACTGCGCCATTTATGCATGGCTCCTCCCCCTTCAGTTGCGCATGCATTCATTATCATTGCACTGTTGCTTAGCGTGATTTGGGGGCACAACTGCCTCCTGCCAAGTATCGCAGAATGGCACATTTTCGGACTTGTGCAGGTGCAACCCTATTGCGCATGGCTCAACTCTTTTGAATATCTGGGCCAATGTCTATGGGTCTGAACAAGGACTAAAGGACAGACAGCTAATAATAAAATGTAAACACAAGAAAGCTGAAGATTAATGACCAGAATAATTAAAGGTTTAGAATCAAATGTGTTGGGAGGAAATCTGAGATCAAAGGGAGATCAAAGCAATAAAAAAAATCCAGCTAAATAAGTTGCACGTCATTAACTATGTAATTATTATAAATATCTGTGTTTTAAAGACACACATTTTGCAGGAATCAACACATACTGTATACCACAGAATCAGGTAAATATGCAACAATAAAACATTGTATGGACATAATAGGAGCAATCCTTAAAGACAAAGGGCCAGATATTCACAACTTTGCCCTAGGGCTAAATTAGTACTGCCTAGCATGCTAAATTAGCTCAGAACAAATAGCTCACTATATTCAAAAGTATTAGCCCCAGTGTTAACTTGCTCAATAGAGTGTGCTAAGGAAGGTGGGCAAGCTAGGCTGGGAGTGCAGTGTTAAAACAGTTTAGGAATAGGACAGCTTTGAATATAGCAACAGGGAAGTGCAAAATGTATCAGCAGCACAGGAGACACAGAGGTGGAGCAAGCCAGAGTTGTAGGTGGAGGTCACTGTGTGTGATTTCAAACAGATGGGTCATATGAACTGCAAACAACAATGCAACCTACACACTGCAGCAGAACTGTGCTATGCTGGTGACAGTTTTATCTGGGGTTAACCTGACTGGACAGTGCCAATACATTAGCCAATGCAAATAGGTTAGCCCGGAACAAAGGTTTGCTATATTCAAAGTTCCGATGCAAATGAGCACACTTGGGTGATCCGTAGGCACTCACGTTGGCATCAATACTTGAGGCAACATCCCATTGTGTTAGACAGAAAAGGAAGTGCAAAAGAAGAAGGAAACCACTTTGGTTCTCAAATACAGTAGCAGAAAAGGTCAGAGCCAAAAGGCTGGCCTTCGGAAATATAAAGGAACACAGCGGGATGAGGATAGGGAGGCATACCAAACTGCCCTAAGGGGAGCAGGGAAGGCAGTAAGGTAGGCAAAGTCCCAAACTGAGGAAACACTGGTATGAACAGTAAGAGAAGGTGACAAGACTTTCTATAGATACATTAGTGAAAGGAGAAAGTCCAGAGGGAGTATTGCTAAGCTTAATGGAGAAAAGGGAGCATGTGAGGAGGAGGACCCTGTAAAGGCATCTATCCTAAATAGATACTTTTGCTCAGTATTTACTGAAGAGAAGGTAGGGCAGGACCCACAGCTCGGCATCATGGACACAGGGGGGAGGGAGGTGAGCACTACTCCCTTCACAAAAGAAAGGGTCCTACAAGAGCTAAAGCTCAGGGTGGATAAGGCAATGGGACCTGATGGCATACATCCCAGAGTACTTAAGGAGGAACTAGCAGAGCCATTAGCAGAATTGTTTAGTGAGTCTCTGAGCACAGGAGAGGTCCCAGAAGACTGGAGAAGGGCTCATGTGATCCCGCTCCACAAGAGTGGTAGCAGGGAGGAGGGGGAACTACAGACCAGTCAGTCTACCTCAGTAGTGGGCAAGATTATGGAGGCACTCCTTAAGGAAAGGATAGTGCAACACCTGGAATCCATAGGGGCACAGGATCCAAGACAGCATGGGTTTACAAAGGAAGGTCCTGTCAAACTAATCTCATAGATTTCTTTGACTGGGTAACCAGAGTGGTGGACCAAGGGGAGCAGTTGATGTCGCCTACCTTGACTTCAGCAAAGCTTTTGACACTGTTCCACATAGAAGATTGATAAATAAGCTGGGTAGGCTCGGGGTGGGTCAGAAGTTGGTCAACTGGGTGGCAAACTGGTTGACGGGCAGAAAACAGAGAGTGGTGGTAAATGGTAGAGTCAGAAGAGATACAAGCCACAAGTGGGGTACCTCAGGAATCAGTCTTGGGGCCAGTGCTCTTCAACATCTTCATTAGTGACCTTGCAGATGGACTAGAGGGTAAGGCTTGTCTGTTTGCAGATGACACCAAGATCTGCAACAGAGTAGATGATCCAGATGGGGTGGGCAGAATGAGAAGAGATCTGATAAACTAGCAGAATGGTCAGAAGAGTGGCAACTGGGATTTAATGCAAAGAAGTGCAAATCATGCACATAGGGAAGAGAAACCCTGAAGCCACCTATAGGCTGGGAGGGAGTTGCTAGCAGTCACAAAGGAAGAAAGAGACTTGGGCATCATCATCACTGATGACCCTAAAATCATCCAAGCAGACCTCAAAGCAGTAGGTAAGGTTAGGGGGTGTTAGGGTGTATTAGTAGGGGTATCACAGTCGTAAGAGGGAGGTAATAATCCCTCTGTACAAGACACCTGGTTAGGCCCCATCTGGAGTACTGCAGTATTGGAGGCCACACCTTCACAAGGACATTAACCAAATTGAGGCAGTCCAGAGAAGGGCAACCAAGATGGTGCAGGGACTGCATCAGAAGACATATGAGGACAGATTAACGGAGCTCAATATGTATACCCTTGAGCAAAGGAGGAGAGGTGATGATCGAGACATTTAAACACCTTAAGAGCATAAACAAGGTGAAAGAGTCTAACATGTTTAAATATAAGAAAAATAGCAGGACAAGAGGACACAGCATGAGATTAGAGGAGAGCCCGATTAAGGGGAATGTGAGGAACTGGGTGAGGATGCGTGACGTGGCCGACTGTGTAATGCCTGTGGTGTCCCCTGTTGGCCTCTGGAAGATGCCCGTGGTGAGCAGGCACATGCAGGCTGTCACCTTGGTCTCCACGGACAGAGCGTGACTCCATCGTGAGGGTGCCTGCATCACATCACTGCACAGCTCGCAGAGCCGTCTCAGTATTGCCCTGTTCAGGCGGTACCGGCCCACAATCTCGAAGTCTGTGTACAGCTCGAAGCTGATGCGGGCACAATACCGCCTGTCGGGGGCATACCGCCGACGGGCCCCTCCGCGGCCACGTCCCCCTGCAGCATGGTGTCTCACCCCCCTCATTACAGCTTCCATGTGGAAGCTGGCACTGTCCATCTCCCTGGCTTCTGCCCCCACCGGCTGCTGTTCCTGTGTTACCCCCGCTGCCCCCACTGCTGCTTCCACTGCACCGGGCACCCCACTGGCCTCTCTGTCCTCCTGGACCCACTGTCCCTCTCTGCCCTTCCAGCTCTGTCTCTCTCTCTGTCTCTCTCCCTCAGTTTGCGGCCTGCTAGGGTTCTTGCACGCTTCCTTGAGCCTTTTGTTTTGGCTCAATTCCGATCTACGCAACTTCCGGTTGAGCCACTCTTAAGCATTGCCAGTGTTCAAACACGATTAAGACTTTATGCATGGACCCACCCCTTCGGTTGTGCATGCCTTCATTTCCTTGCGCTGTTGCTCAGCATGTTTTGGTGGTGCTACTGGTCCCTTCTGAATATCGCAGAATGACGCATTTTGGGAGTTGCATGTGCAACCCTTTGAATATCTGGCCTGTAAGTTTAATTCTACTTTACTTATAGTTTTTCCTCTGCTACTAAAACTGTATTGTCTGCATATAGACAAATTTTTGAATGTCCAGTTTTCTTTGGTAAGTCATTTAAATAGTCTATGAACAGAAGGGAGCCAAGGATAGATCCCTGAAGAACCCCTCTTATTACATAGTCTGTTCTTGACTGGTGTCCATTTAGGACAACAACCTGTGATCTTTTATCAAGGTATGATACAAACCAGTTACAGGTTTCTTCCTCCACCACTATTTTCATTAATGAGTTAATCAAAATGCTATGGTTTACTAAATCAAATGCTTTAGATGGGTCCACGATACCGCACACCACAGACTTTGCTTCCCAAGAGAGGTTGCTATAAGATCCAAAAAGTCAGTATATTGAAAAGGTCCAATCCTAATACTGAACCCTGCAGTACCCCACTAGTAACCCCCCCTTTCTTCAGAGTGGACTCCATTTACTATTACTCTCTGTGTCCTATTCTCCAGCCAATTCTTTACCCAGGCTGTCAGCTTGGGACCCACCCCCAGGCTGACTAACTTGTATATTAATATTTTGTGTGGGACTGTGTTAAATGCCTTGCTAAAGTCTAGGTAGGCCATGTCCACAGCCCCTCCCTGATCTACTACTTTGGTCACCCAGTCAAAGAAATCTATCAGATTTGTCTGGCATGACCTTCCCACTGTGAATCCAGGCTGCCTTGGGTCCTGTGCCCCTCTGGCCTCTAGATACTCGACAATTCTTTCCTTCAGAAGTGATTTCATCATTTTCCCTATCACTGAGGTTAAAATAACAGGTCTGTAGTTTCCTGCTTCTGCCTTGCTCCACTTTTGTGAAGGGAATCACATCTGCCCTCCTCCAGTCCTCGAGTACCACCCCATCCTCCATGATTTGTTAAAGAGGGTAGTCAGTGGTGTCACTAGTTCTACCCTTAGTTCTTTAGAATTCTGGGATGAATCCCATTAGGCCCAATTGCTTTGTCCACCATCAGTTTTAAGAGTTCTTTCAGAACCCTTTCTTCTGTAAATGGGCTGGTATCAACTTCTGTATCCAGAGTGTTTCTACTGTTTGTTTAGGTAACTCCCTCTTCATTTGTAAATACTGAGCAAAATATTTGTTTAGTATCTCTGCCTTTTCACAGTCACCTCTGCCCACCCTCCCTCCCCTTTATTACGCCTCACTATCCCTCCTTGGTCTTCCTTCCCCCTGATGTACTTATACAAGGTTTTAGCCCCTTCTTAACTGAGTTGGCTATCTTTTCCTCAGTTTGGGCCTTTGCTGCTCTGACTGCCTTCCCAGCTTCCTTTTGCTTTAACTGATACAGTTCTCTGCCCTACTCCTTCTGTGATTCCTTGTACTTCCTGAATGCTTTCTTTTTCTCTTGAAACTTCACTGCCACTTCCTTTGAGAATCATAGTGGTTTCTTACATCATTTTTTTTTTATTTGCTTCACACAAAGGCTTGTTACCTCTGTGATGGCAGTTTTTATTATTCCCCATTGTTCTTCCACCCCTCCTTCCTGCCCATTTGCTAGTGCATTCTTTAGGCACTCACCCATTTTGGTAAAGTCAGCCCTCCTAAAGTCCAGTACTTTTGCCTTTGTATGGCTTGACTCTATTGCTGTGAACCATACTGTTCGATGGTCGCTAGTTCCCAGTTGGCTACCCACTTCAACATCTGTGATCCTCTCTCCATCTCCATTTGAGAGAACCAGATCTAAGACTGCTCCCTCTCGAGTGGGCTCCAATACTAGTTGTCTAAGGCATGCCCCCTGTAGGGCATCTAAAATAACCCCACTCTTCAAAGTGGCTGCTGCAACTGCACTCCGGTTAACATTTGGCATATTCAGATCCCCCATCAGCAATATCTCCCCTTTTTCTGCCATTCTAAGTATACTTTCTATCATTTCCTTGTCCATTTCCTCCCCTTGAGAATGAGGTCTGTATACAACCCCTGTGCAGATTGTGGTGCCATTGCCTGTCTCCAAATTTACCCACAGTGCTTCTTCTCCTTCCTGTTTACCCTTTTGTTCTGTTGCTTTGATTCCTTCCCTTATGTAAAGAGCTACTCCTCCTCCTCTTTTACCCTCCCTGTCCCTCCTGTAGATAGTGTATGCTGGTATGTTTACGTCCCAGTCATGTAGGGAATGAGAATGCTGAATAAGTTCTGTGGAGGTCACCCAGGCCCAACAGCTTGCAGAACTTAGTGAAGTTAAAAAGTGGCTGATTAAATTACAACTTAAGGTGGATGACCTTGAAGCCCATAGCTTCAAGGTCATCCACCTTAAGTTCAAATAATGGCTCAATAAAGTAAGAGCCCCGTAACCTCCTGTATCAAGCGTCAAATAAAATCCAGTATGTTGTAACCTTCCAACTACTCTGAGATGCCCACAATGATGAGATTATCTGCAGCTATGGGCTTCAAGGTCATCCACCTTAAGTTCTAATTTAGTCAGCCACTTTTTAACTTCAGTAAGTTCTGCAAGCTGTCGGGCCTGGGTGTCCTCCACAGAACTTATTCAACATTCACAGTCCCTACATGTCTGTTTACTATTTCCAAAGCTAGTTATAAAGATTGATGCTCATACACTATTTCTGTCAGGGTGACCTTGATCCTGGCCATGTCAGTGAGCAAAAGATCTAATTTATCTGACTCTGGATCTACTTCCAAGGAGTCTGGTGTCAGGTGTTTTCAAGGAGGCTGAGGCCTAGGGGCCAGTGGGGATGCCGATTCAATGCCTGCTGAATCTTCAGTTTAGAAGAAATCTGAAATACAGACAATATCAAAGTAAAACTGGATGGTTTACAGAAAACACGAAATACTGTTATTGTAAACTATAACTTGTTTTGATATTAGAGTCCAGACAACTTTTTAAATGTCCTTGTAGAGATGTGACTTTAAGCAACAGTTTGTAGCAAGTTTGTATCCTAAGTCAATTCATCTGAATGTCCTTTTAAAAAGTCTTCAGGTGCTTTCCTTGGGGAATAATCTTGATATCCAAAATTTTGACTTAAAAATCTGAATTTTCTGTTCAGTATGTGAAAAGACAAAATTTCCACACACTCAGAAATGATTTTAGAGATTTTTTCAGGCCTACACATATACTTTTGGTCTTCAAGTATATGTCAGCTGGTCAGGCTATCTGACCCCCAGCTAAACTGTTTATCAACTGCTCTGAGTTCAAAATGTGTCTCTTATACATACAGGCTGATCATCTTCAAGTCATACCCATAGTGTGATGGGATGCAACAGTTTACCTTTCCCCCTGTAGGTATCACTGTGGTTCCATATCAGGCTTCATGTCAGCCCCTGTGACATCTGGTCCACACATTTGGCTTAACCTCTAACCTCATACAGTGATAGAAAGCTAGATACCCAGTTTTCTCTAGGAGTTATGATTTCCTGGGTCTGTAAACCTGTCTCCCTTATCTACAGCTGTACCAGAGCCATCCTAGCTATTAGAACAATTAAGGCTATTTTTTGTAGTTTCATTCCTAAAAGCCTTTTAAAGAGACAGTGTCAATAATTCTAAAGAAAATTACAGCATGTACAACAACAGCTTGTGAGAGATGCGCATTAACTACCAAAGGACCTTAAGAAAAGCCATGCTTATGAAAAATAGGAAATTAGATGCCCTTCAACATACCGTACTTCCTAATGACCGTGAAGAACATAATGGAGTAAATGAACACACACACAGATGGGCACCTTTCAGTTGTTAATTTGTCCAGTCACACCATGACTACAGGAGAACTAAATGCGCTTCCAAAGGGCCTCACTTTCTGCCCAACACAACCACAGGATAAACTACAGTTTTGTGGTGAACTGGAGAAATACTTCCATAGATTGAGACTTAAAGAATTCTTTCATGGAAAGGAAGAAATAATTGGTAGCGAAGACATTGTAATCAGTAACAATTTAATGGAGAAGAAAAATAAATCTGAATTTATCCCTTCAAGTAGGTGTAACAAAAAACTAGACAATTGCATTCATTGTTTCTGTCAACAACTCAGTGGTCAGATCCTTACTGGGCAAAAACAGGCCCATTATAACCTTTCTCCACCAGAAGAGAGAGCTATATGGACACTGAAATCAAAAACTCAACATTGTCACTGTGAAAGAGGAAATATTTTTTTTTTCTTGAAGGGACTGAAATGCACTTCAAACACTTGTCTTTGTCTGTATGTTTGTTTGTTGGGCTGGCCACCCACTTTGTAATATCTGTTTCTCCATATGTCTGTCCTCTATGTGTCAATATATGTATCTTCCCAGTGCATTTAAATCCCATGGTAAGAACTATAAGTGTACCAAAGAAATACTAAAGGTAGTTCTAAAAGCAGTCACTGACGTCAGGGATTAAAAGTTATAAAATACTTTGGTGCTGATACATAGCGTGGGCTTTTACAGAATCTTGAATTGTGATAGAGAATAAAGCCTTTTAGGTGATTGAAAATTCCTGTCTCTTTAAGAGCCCTGTATCAGGATACTTCATTTTTTTTTACATTCAGATCTCAGAATTAAAATTAGTAGCCTGTTGGTAGTAGACCCAGCACATTAATTTTTAGTTTTGTGAGCGTTTGGGGATTGAGCGTTAGATTCTACGATGTTTAAAACCTTCTTGACATATACGGTTGCCAGTAATTTTACTGCGTGATCATGTGCACATTCGTGAAGGCATTTTCACTGCTAGCAGCTTAAATGGAGACAGCACAACTTTTAATTGAGCTAGAATTACTGACTCGTACCTGTAGGAAGGGGAATTTGAAGTTTGCATCTTTCCTTGAGTTTGTTTGAGAAACGAGGTCTGTATGGCTCCTCTCTGAAGCCCTGCTTGTTTCTTCTCCTGCATTATGCTCTCTAGGAGCTGGTCGGCCCTTGAGCAGCTGTTTTTATACATTAGCTTAAAGGGGCGGTTCCTGTTTCAGTTAATTTTTTTTAAATCTCTAAAACAAGGCAATACATTGACTGTTATCCTTAAAATGCATTACTATGTTAAAATAAAATACTAGGTTAAAAATGATTGTTTTTTTTTATGATTAAAAGAATTTATGTTCCAGAAATGACTTTAGGGAGGAGCTGAGTAGTCACATGATTTCTGAACAGTATATAAACGCTAAGAGTCAGTGTAAAGCAGTTCAGTTGACTCAAAGGAGTCAGACCTGGAAGTGCTGTCATTAGCCTTCTGAAGTACTAGTGCTTGCTAGTGCATATTTTGTTATTGTTATGTTGCATCTTTTAATTTTTTAAATTTGCGTGTTCAGTTCGTCTTTATTTAAATAAATAATTTACGCTGAATGTACTCTTCAAAACTGCCTCCTGGTCCATCATTTCCTACAGCCTGTGACAGTCACCAAAAAAGCTGATAAAGGCACTGCAGTGGTGATCTTAAATAGAGAGGATTATATCAGTCAAGCTAACAGACAGCTAACTGATCTTACCTACTACAGAGAACTGGACAGTGACCCCATGAGATATAAAAATAAACTACATGACTTAATTGGAACTTTACCAGACTGTGTCCAAAAAAAACCTAACTGACCTCATCCTTGCTGAACCCAGGCCAGGGACATTCTACATACTGCCTAGACTACATAAATCTGGCAAGCCAGGAAGACCCATAGTCTCTGGTAATGGTACCTTGACTGAGGGGATATCAGAGTTTGTAGAAACCATTTTAAAACCACTGGTTATGGAAAGAAATGCTTATATCCAGGACACCACACACTTTTTGCGTGTACTTTGCGGTTATAAGGACTTACCACCTGATACCATTTTAGTGATGATGGATGTAACATCCCTCTACACTAATATTCCACACATGGATAGCATTACAGCATGCCTTAAATACAAACAGGAGAAAGGACCGGAACAAAACATCAACCTTGTAGTGGTGGGGGAATTTATGGAATTCATTTTGACACATAACAACTTCAACTTCAATAGTAAACATTATGTTCAAACTATGGGAACAGCAATGGGCACCAAGATAGCTCCATAGTATGCTAACCTCTTTATGGCAGGCTTGGAGGAAGACTTTTTAAGGCACTCTCCCCACAAACCACTAGCTTATTTCCATTACATTGATGATTTGTTTATTATCTGGATGGAGGGCACAAATACACCTAAAGATTTTCATCAAGAACCTAATAACCTTCACCCTACCATAAAGCTTACTCTGGAGTATTCTACCACCAATGTTAATTTTCTGGACACACGAAGTCACCATTAAGAATGGAACCTACATACATGTATTTACAGGAAGCCAACAGACAGACAGAGATACCTACACAAGAAAAGTAGTCACCCAAACCACACACAAAAAAGTAAGTACAGTCAAGCACTCCGATGTCACCGTATTTGTTCAAATGAGGATGCCAGAGATACACGTTTGGTTATGTTGAAAACATCTTTATTGAGTAGGGACACTCTTCCAGAGAAATTGACAGGATAAGAGAACATGCAATGCAAGTACCAAGACAGCAACTAATTTAATATAAAGAAAAGACAGCTACAAACAGAATACCCATGGTAGCCACATATCATCCAGACCTTGAACTTGTGCATCAGATTGTTAAAGACCTCCACCCAATATTTAGTGAGGATGAGACCCTTAATAGTATTTGTTAAGGACCTACCACTACTATCTTTTAAACAACCACCAAATTTAGCCAGCCTGATTATTAGGAATGAGCTTTCACCAGAGCACAATACCATGACACAAAATGGCGCATGACCCTGCAATCAATGCACCTGTAAGACCTGTGAGCTCATTTCCACCTTGGACTGTGTGGTTAAATCACAAAATAGACAATTCAAGGTACATGGGAGTTATACATGCACATCACAACATGTTGTTTGTTTCATTCAGTGCAAGACATGTCCACAAACAGGTTATGCTGGAGAGACAAGCCAACAGCTTTGCACTAGGATGAACTTGCACAGACATACTATAAAACAAAGAAGACTGAAAAACCAGTGGGGCACCACTTCTCCCAGCCTGACCACTCAATCTCAGATATGTCAGTAATGGTCTTAATGGGAAATCCCAAAAACACACAACAGAGACAAGCTGTTGAGATGAAACTTATTTTACATCTCAATATGGTAGCAGATGGAATGAACGTTGATCTTGGTTTCATGGGATATTACAGAAATTGACATCCACAGACCTATTCTTCTTCAGATTGGCATATTATAGGACATCAGCATGTGTGGTGCATGCGTGCGTGTGTGTGTATGGGTGCATGTCTGTGGGCATGTGTTGTGAGGTATGTGAATTTAGCAGGTGTGAGGCTTGCTGCTGCATTGATGCAGGCTTCTATTTAGATACATGGAGTTACAGTGTTGCTACTGTTACTTCACACACATGATGAATATCAGGGTTTTATTTAACTCTAAACATTGATTAGCGTTTTGCTCATAAAAGTGAT
Organism: Neoceratodus forsteri; assembly: GCA_016271365.2. NCBI lineage: Eukaryota > Metazoa > Chordata > Ceratodontiformes > Ceratodontidae > Neoceratodus > Neoceratodus forsteri. The sequence goes on from CM057457.1 coordinate 494,938,806, forward strand.
AAAACATTGTGAAAATGTACAGCACTTGCCTCACTGTGTTTAACAAACATATCACTTCTAGAAAACCTATATAAATACGTTCTGTACAGTTAGTATTGTCCCAAGAAAAAAAAAACTGCTAATCATTTAAAACCCTGAATGTTAATTTCTCCTTACTTTTTACCTTCACCCGAGAGTGGGGTTGATTTCATTGCGACATATTCAGAATACCTAGCCGGTTACTGCACATACAGGAGTGTTTACAAAGACTGTCACATATTTTTTTATAACTCTGTACATATTGGGGTGTGAGATCTCATTTACATCGGGGTCCTGGACTGATCTTTTTACATTAGGTTAATATTGTAGTGATTTGGGGAAATATAGGTATGTTAAACCTCTGGGCTTACACACATACTTTATATTTACTTCTAGTTATCTTACCCTTGGGAGCATAGCAGTTTTATTTCATTGTGGTTCTATCCAGAATCCTTAGAGATGTTACTATGCAGATAAGAGTAAGGTTAAATAGTGTCACACTTTTGCTCTATAGGTACTAGGATACATGATCCCTTTTTCTTGGGATTTCATAACAAGTTGAATTCCTTTGGGGAACAACTGTAGTAACTGGTGTGAATGAAGGTTCATTAGGAGTGTGTGTGTGTGTGTGTGTATATGTATCTCCTTAAAACTAGTTATCCCCACACACACACACACACACATTATGGGCATGTAAAGTTTGGTAGGGTGTAGTGTGTGTGTGTGTGTGTGTGTGTGTGTGTGTGTGTCTGTGAAGAGGAGGAGAGAAATTATATTTTCATCTCTTATTCTGATTCCTTAGACACTCCCGGTACATCAAATTGTTATACACTGGAAATTTATTGACGTCCAGTACATATCAGACTGCATGGCCTTAATTCCTTGGTGGTCCTCAACAAAAGTTTTTTTGTTTGACACTAACACTAATTTATATTAAAATTATCATTTATAAAGTCCTGTCACTACACTAAAGGTTTTTGAAGTTTATAGGATGTGATATCTAGCTGAAGAGTATAGCTGGATAATGGGTCCAGCTAAGTTTTACACATCATACAGTATACACTGATGTTTTTAAGACAGCTTTACTGGCAATTTCTTGTCTGTAATACATACATTGAAACTTCTTGGAGTCCTAAGTCAATCTTAGTATGTCTTTAATCTGGGTGGGGGTTGTTTTTCAGTAATTGTATCCTTATATACATTGTGACACTCATAGCTTGGTTTGAGAGTCATCTGCTCTAGCAGTATTAGCCTACGTCAATTAAATTTATATACAGGCCCAGATATTCAAAAGGGTTGCGCCATGCGCAACAGGGTTGCGCATGCGCAACTCCAAAAATGTGCCATTCTGCGATATTCAGAAGGGGCCAGTTGCGCCACCAAAAACATGCTGAGCAACAGCGCAATGGAAATGAAGGCATGCGCAACCGAAGGGGGCGGGTCCATGCATAAAGTGCGCAATGCGATATTCGAACACTTGCTCAATGCGCAAGAGTGGCTCAGCTGGAAGTTGCGCAGTAGCGGAACTGAGCCAAAATAAAAAGGCTCAAGGAAGCGGCGCAAGAACCCTAGCAGGCCGCAAACTGGGGAGAGAGACACAGAGAGAGAGAGAGAGAGAGAGAGACAGGAGCTGGAAGGGCAGAGAGGGACAGTGGGTCCAGGAGGACAGAGAGGCCAGTGGGGGGTGCCCGGTGCAGTGGAAGCAGCAGTGGGGGCAGCGGGGGTAACACAGGAACAGCAGCCGGGGGGGCAGAAGCCAGGGAGATGGACAGTGCCAGCTTCCACATGGAAGCTGTAATGAGGGGTGAGACACCATGCTGCAGGGGGACGTGGCCGTGGAGGGGCCCATTGGTGGTATGCTCCCGACAGGCGGTATCGTGCCTCGTCAACCTCGAGCTATACACAGACACCGAGATTGTGGCCGGCACGCCTGAACAGGGCAATATTGAGACGGCTCTCATGAGCTGTGTAGTGATGTGATGCAGGCACCCTCACGACGGAGTCACGCCTGTCCGTGGAGACCAAGGTGACAGCCTGCATGTGCCTGCTCACCACAGGCACCTTCCAGAGGCTGACAGGGGACACCACAGGCATTACAAGTCGGCCACGCCACGCATCCTCACCCAATTCCTCAGCGCACTGCTGCCTCATGCTGCAGAGTACATCCATTTCCCCAGCACTGCGGCAGAGCATACAACAAACATGCAGGAGTTCCACAGGGTAGCACGTATGCCTGGCATGCTGGGGCCATAGACGCAACCATGTGGCCATTCGAGACGCCACCTGGCCCTGACGGCCAGGCATATTGGAACTGAAAGGGGTTTTCCAGTGTCAACTGCCAGGTGGTGTGTGATGCCACTGGGCACATTATCAATGTCTGTGCCACACACCCTGGCGGAGCACATGATGCCTTCATATGGCACCAGTCTGCACTGTGCCATCGATTCGAGAGTGGGGACATCCTCATGGGTCATCTAGTGGGTGAGTACACATGTATGGAATGCAAACTCTGGGTAAGGGTGGGAATGACACAGGTGCCATGGTAGTGGCACACAAGGATATGGGCAATATGGACCTGACATGACACTGATCTCCACTATCTCCACACAGGTGACTGCGGATACCCACTCCATCCCTGGCTGCTCACACTGTACCGGCGCCCCATGACCCCAGCGCAGCTATGCTTCAATGAGGCACATGCCGCAACATGTAACATCATAGAGCGGGTATTTGGGATGCTCAAGGCATGCTTCCGATGCCTGGACACCTCCGGTGGAGCCCTACAGTACAGCCCCCAAAAGGCCTGTGGGATATTCCTGGCCTGTTGCATCCTGCACAACATGGCCAAAGACCATGGGATAGCCGTACAGGTCCAAGAGGGGGACAGCGATGGGGACGCCAGTGGCGCCGGTGATGTTGGTGATGAGCAGCCCCCCCTAGGATGGAGGGACCCCCGACTGACCCGGCAGGCCCAGCTGCACCGGGACACCATTGCAGAAGAGCACTACGCCCAACAAAGGTAAGTCAAGGGGACATGTGCAGGCAACACTGTCCATGCGCAAACCACAGGCACACAGGGGAACACACCGTGCATGAAGGTCAGGGGAGTTGAAGGTTCCAGGCATGCCAACACACCATCAGGAAGGGGTGAGCACTCATATGGACACACACACACACCAGGCAGCATACATGGGCAGCAGCACAGCACTGCAGAAATGACATTGCCAACACACAGCACCACCGACCACCCCACCACCTGTACTGTCCACATACGCGTGTCAGGACCTGGGCACCTTTGCACCTTGGTGTACAGTGCAATGCAGGCATCATCATGCACACGCACCTGTGGACAGCAGTTGGGAGAGTGTGCAGGTGGTCCGTGTGTCGGCAGGAGCAGAGCACAGCAGTGCACTGCCCACCATGACACACATTGCACACAGGGCAGCACCAGACAGGGCCTGCACTGGGAGACAGCTCAGTCAGATAGCACTGTCCCACGCCACCACGGATGTGTGGGTGGCCCGCCATGGCCCAGCAGCACTGGCAGGCTGAGCAGGGCCACATCGGGTGCGCTGCACCACCAGGGTCCCACTGCACCAACGCCACCTTGCCCGCACAGGGGTCTGCATCCTGCCAAACAAACTTGCACCAGGGTGCTCGGGATGCCTAGCAGAACCCGGCATTGACAGGGCCTGGTGTCACACGACGCCGGAACGGGAGTGGAGAGCGCACTGTGTGGGTGTGTGGTACAGGGGCACCTGACAGTGGCTAATGGCGGCTCAGCGATAGAGAGACCACTGCCTGGGTCAGCCTGTCAATGGCAGCGTCACATCCGCCTGCATAAGGACCAGCTTGGCTAAGTCCCGAGCACAGTCCCTGCTATGCCACTCCACAGACACAGACAGTGCCTCCACGACCTTGCAACCCACCCCTGCAGCTGTACCGAGTCCTGCAGCAGGTGGGTGTGTGCATCCAATGGGTACTGTGCCCCAATGGCATCGGGACCCCTAGGAGGTGGGATTTGTCCTGGTGCACAGCACCCCTTGAGGGTGGGCGCTGTTCACCAGGACCAGGTATGGGCAGATCAAAAGGTGGTGGACATGTGCCACTGCTTGACACTGTACCCCCAGACCTGGTGTGTGACTGCTGCTGCTGCCCCTCCAACTGCTGAGCCCCCAGGTCCACCTGTTCCACCTCCGTGCTGGCAACAGTGCCAGATACCTGCACAGCCACCGGTGCTGCCCCACCAGTGCTGACAGGCACAGCCTGGGACTGTGCCAGCATGCTGGTACACAGGTGTGAACCAGGAAGGCCCAGGGGCATGTGCTGGCCTGCCATGTGTCCGTCATGGACACACACCTATCACTGCCCATTGCAGGCCTGCCATCATCAATGGTGCAGGTGCTGCCCACTGCCATAGGCACAGCATGCCGGCATACCTGCATGCCAGACTGCTGAGACACAGGCTGTGCACTCCCTGCACCCGTATCACTGACACCGGAGTTGTTGGCCCAGCGTGCATGCTGCTGCAGTGCCTGCAGGCTGGTGGTGGAGGTGGATGGTCCCTCCTCCATGTCCAGCAGGTCTGCATCACTGTCTGGACCCACCACCACCACCGTCTCCTGAAGATGAACAGGATCTGTAACAGAAAGAGAGTACATGTGAGTGCATGTGAACAACAGCCCCCCCAACACCACCACCATGTCATACCGTGCAGTGATGGGCTTCCACCTGTCTGGAATCCTCCGCCTGGTACACCTGCAATGGCACTCAGCTGCATGGCTGCGACCAGTGTCTCCTCTGTAGGGGTCAGCTGCAACACCACTGGTGAGCCCCCACCAGTGCCAGCACGTGCCGCCCTGAAGGCTGCCACCTTCTCCTTCAGCCTCCTGTGGTCAGTCCCCATCGTCTTCTTGCATTCCTGCACTGAGCGCTGGTGGCTTCCGTGCAGGTTGACGGCCCGAGCTACCCCCTCCCATGCAGCTGCACATTCCTGAGGGGTGCCCCTCCATCCACTCAATAGTGGCTCATCCTCCAGGTAGGCCTGGAAGAGGGCCTCCGTCTCTGCCGCGGTGAAGTTCGGCCTCCTCCTACACCCGCCGTCCACACCCTCAGCTTGGCTCTGGTCAGTCATGGTGATCTGTATGGGTGGAAGTGGACAGCTGTCACTGTGCAGTCGACAGCATTTCCCCATGAGCATAGCTGCTGGCCCAGGGGGGGCGGAAGCCCCCCACGTTTCCTCTCCACATGGCAGATACTGATAGAAAGGGTGCCCTTTGTCCCTTTCTAAGTGCCCTTTTCATGCTCAACCTCAGCCTTTATCATTCTCTGGCACCCCTGCCCCTGAGCATTGTCCTGAGCATCACACAGCATGTAACTCACCTCTCACCTGCAGTAACTAAATCTGGCCAGCACAACCCACTGTCGCATTTTTATAGCGCAACACATGCAAATGAGGTGTGGCTCAACTTTAATGACATGCTAATCTCACCACTGCGCCTTTGAATGGCTGATCGAATGATTTGCATATGTCGGCTGAATATCGCGAATTTGCGCTGTGCGCACTATGGAAGGTCCGGCTGAGCCAATGGCACAGGTTTGTGGCTGCGTGCTACACTGCATTGCACATGCCCAGACAGCTTACACATGCGTCTATCGCACTGCAGACCTGCTGAGCGTGATAGGTGATTCAGGCCATGGCCACCATTGTGCCAGTGGCGCTACAGCACTGGGCACTATATGGCGCTGTGGCACTACTGCGCGATAGTCCACTGTGGCACTGGTGAGCAGCTTGGCAGTCGTGCAGGATGCCTATACATCCGATGGTGCTGTGCGTAGCCTTGCGTCATTGCCGTGACCTTGTGTATGCCCTCTGCCCCCTGGCACTGTTCGCATGCCATGTGTACATCCCTATTGCGCTGTCTGGTGACAGCACCATGTGAAGTGACGGCGCTGTTCGAACAGCGTGATTGGAGCCTGTGGTGGTCTATTGCGCAACAACTCCACGTGGGGTTACGGCGCAGAGGGGCACCATATTGCCTGCTGTAAAGTTGGTGCCATGGTTAGGAGGAGGGCGGTGTCCTGGAGCCAGCTTGAAGTGGCCAACCTGGTGGCCCTAGTTGAGCCACACTATGATGGCCTGTGTGGTGAGGCACCCCTCACCAGTGCCAGGAGTCAGCTGTGGCAGCAAGTGGCCACTGACCTGGTGGAGGTCACTGGGCCGGGGCGGTCTGCTGAGCAGTGCCGGCACCAGTACAGTGACCTCCACCGGAAGAGCCGAATTTTGATATGCTGCAGTGCATGCCAGGCGTGGTGCCTTAGGCCAGGTGAGTGTACCATCTATGCACCTCTATTTTCTGTAGGTGTGTGTGTGCTTGGGTGGCTGTGCATAGGTGCCGGCTCGGACACTGTTGGCTGTGTCAGTGTGTGCAGCTGTGCAATGGATGGTTATGGCTGTGTGGGCAGGCACCCTCACTGGGCAGGGCACTCTGCTTTTGAGTCACACTGATGTTTGTCTCAACATATGTCTCCACAGGCGGAATCTGAGGGCCTGAGGCGAGGGTGGCGTGGGCCATGCCTGGGCCCCGGTGCCGGGGGGTGTTGTGCCCCAGCAGCAGCAGTGGCAGAGCCAGCTGCTGGAGGAGTGTGGAGTATCATTACTTCATGGATGCTATTGTATGCTGGGGGGGCAAGACCACCAGCCATGCACAACACAACCATGCAGGAAAGGGAGGTCATAATTCCACTATACAAGACACTAGTGAGGCCCCACCTGGGTACAGTGTACAGTTCTGGAGACCATACCTCACGTATGGACATGGACTGGGTAGAGAGGGTTCAGAGGAGGGCAACACGGATGGTGCATGGATTGCATCACAAGTCCTATGATGACAGGTTGAAGGAACTGAACATGTACTCCCTGGAGGAGAGGAGGGAGAGGGGGATATGATGGGGACATACAAGTATCTTACAGGGGGGAACAGAGTGCAGGAAAACACTATTTTTAAGCGTAAAAGATGTTCCAGGACTAGAGGGCATGGGATGAAGTTGGAGGGGGACAATTCAGAGGAAACATGAAAAGAATTTCTTTACAGAACGGGTGGTGGACAAGTGGAACACCCTGCCAGAGGAAGTGGTGGGGGCTGACTTGGTTATGGGATTTAAGAATGCACGGGATAGCCATAAAGGAATTCTGGAGGTCAGGGGTAAGGAGCAACAGACTTATAGGAAAACAGAGTGAACTTACAAGGTCAAATGGCCAGACTGGGTGGCCCATAGGCCCTTATCTGCCGACACTGTCTATGTATCCATGTTTGTAGGCATGACACAGGTGACATGCATCACTGTGCAGTATCACAGCACGTCTGTGTATGCGGCACTGGTGGTCCAGGCATGCACTGGGCACATAGCTGTGTAATCGGCACGAGCCCACGCTTGCCACATCACTTGCCAGCCTAGTTTGTACTAGATTGACGGGCAGTGTGTGTGGGTGGTGGTGCGCATAGCTGGTGCTGCCTGTTTGTGATGGCCATGTGTATGTTCACTGTGGGTGGGTGTATGCCATCACAGGTGCGGGACATTGGGCTATATGGCTTGCAGGTTGGGTGGTGTTCAGGGTTGTGGTCAGTCACAGCCATTGACTGTGTTCCCATTTTCCTAGGCCTCATTGTGCTCCGGAGGATAGAGCGGGCACTGCAGCAGCTCACCCAGGTCTCCATGGACAACAGGACCATCCTGAACAACATGCAGCGCCATGGTCTATGGAGGAGGCACAGCCAGACACACGGCACCAGGCAGCAGAGGACCAGCCTCCAAGGCCTTAGGCTGGATTCCCTTCCCACTTCACCCATCCCTCCCGCCCTGCCTTCCTCTCCAAGTTCTTCATCCTTACCCCTTGCCCACCCCTACCTTGTAACCCTCCCCCCTCTTGTAAATAGTTATGTTGTTGTTGATTTTGTAATTTACATTTTTCTAATACATTTATATTTTGATATGAATACTGTGTTGGTCTCTGATTTGCAGCTGGCTATGGTTGCTCAGTTGCAGTGGTGTGCATGCCATCTGAGCTGGTATGGTCCTGGGTATGTATATGTGTGTGTGTGCATGTGTGTGCATGGGGAGGTATCTCCAGCATGGCAGTGACTTTCGGTTGGTCTTGCCATCTGCTGCCACCCACTGCTGGGTGCACAGGGTGTGTCTGGCTTGTAGGCTTCTGTGTTGCACGGGGCTGACGTGTGCTGGGGGGACTGCATGGTTTCCTGCAGTGCCAGTCACTGCACATGGGTGGTGTCTTGGGGTCACAGTGCAGGGTGTGCTGATGTGCACTGTGGTTGTCAACCGCCTGTGTGTGGCACTCTCTGCCTGCCAGTGGTTGTGCTGGGGTGTCATGGCTCTGCTATGCTTTGTTGGCTTGTCCCCATGGGCACGTGGATCATCCGTCCCACCCCCAGTGATGCTGTGCTTGGGGTGTGCAGGTGTGGTGTGGGTTCTGCAGTGTGTTCCTGTGCCCATGTGTGGCATGGCTGGCGGTGGGCCCCAGACTGCCTCCCTGGATGTGCAGTTCCATTGCTCTTGGGGGGGCTGTGCTTGCGCTATGGCAGCTCTGGAATGCTCAGCTGAGCTTCCCTGGTTGCGCCATAGCGCAACATTTTAGCTCAGCTTCTCCTTCCTGTTTGCGTGATGGTGCAGTATGTGCGATATTCAGACGTTGGTTGCTTGTGCAATTTGCTCTGCTCCATGTTTGAATATCGCACCTGTTTCGCATTTGCGCAACTGGTTTTCGCTTGCTCCTGCTGTTGCACTAGTTTTGAGTGCAGTTTGAATATCTGGGCCACAGTACAATTCCTTGTATGTGTTTTGCACCAAGCACCTTTGACCCTAGGACTCTCCAAGCTTAAGGTAACAAGGTACTGCTAAACTTCTCTGACATCAGCTTCTGTTGTTTTTTTTTTAATAAGTATTTTAAATTAATGGGGATTTTTTTTTCTGTTTTCTCTGCATGATCTGGCTGTTAAAAGTATTGTTTTTTTCTGAATAACTGCCATTACGCTTCTGAAGAAGGACTGGTTGGTCCGAAAGCTACAGCACTTTGTTCTTGTAACATCTATGTTGGTCCATTAAAAGGTATCAAATCATTTGCTTCTGGATCTGTTCATACAAGGACCAATACAGCAAATACTAAATGTAGATTTCACTTAAACAGCAGGAAGTCTGGCACAGATGGAGTGCCATAAGAGCTTTATCAAACTTTCATGGGTCACTCCTCCCACACCTACTGGATTACTTTCAGGACATTCTGAAGGGAGTATAATTCCTGATCCACAGCAGTCCACCTAGCTCTCCATACTATCTAAAGCAGGGAAATACTCAGTGCTATGCAGCTCTTACCATTCAGTATTTTACTTTATATTGACTTGAAACGTTGACTGGTATTTGCAGCAGTGGTGTGGCAGGACATTAACATCAGGGTATAACAGTGAGGGGGTGAAGCAAAAGCTCTCTTTTTATGTCGATGACCCCATCTTCTGTTTGAGTCACCCACAGTATTCAGTCACTTGTCTGGTTTGCCTTTTGGAGACATTTGGTGAAGTCTCAAGCTATAAATTAATTATGAAAAATCAGAGGCCCTCCTTATCAGTGGTTCATGTCCTGGGGGTTCCAATGACATTTTCCATTTGCTTGGGCCAAAAACAGCAGTATCGTGGGATTAACATAAATGTTAACATTTCTTAATTATTTCCAATTAAGGATGAAACATTTTGAGTGTAAGTTCAGCAGGATCTGGCTAGGTGGTCACTGTTACCATTGTCATTTGTGGGCAGGGTGGTCATTGCTACCATTGTCACTTGTGGGCAGGGTGGTCACTGTTCCCATTGTCACTTGTGGGTAGGGTGGTCATTGTTACCATTGCCACTTGTGGGCAGGGTGGTCACTGTTACCATTGTCACTTGTGGGCAGGGTGGTCACTGTTACCATTGTCACTTGTGGGCAGGGTGGTCACTGTTCCCATTGTCACTTGTGGGCAGGGTGGTCACTGTTCCCATTGTCACTTGTGGGCAGGGTGGACACTGTTCCCATTGTCACTTGTGGGCAGGGTGATCACTGTTCCCATTGTCACTTGTGGGCAGGGTGGACACTGTTCCCATTGTCACTTGTGGGCAGGGTGGTCACTGTTCCCATTGTCACTTGTGGGCAGGGTGGTCACTGTTCCCATTGTCACTTGTGGGCAGGGTGGTCACTGTTCCCATTGTCACTTGTGGGCAGGGTGGTCACTGTTCCCATTGTCACTTGTGGGCAGGGTGGTCACTGTTCCCATTGTCACTTGTTGGCAGGGTGGACACTGTTCCCATTGTCACTTGTGGGCAGGGTGGTCACTGTTACCATTGTCACTTGTGGGCAGGGTGGTCACTGTTACCATTGTCACTTGTGGGCAGGGTGGTCACTGTTCCCATTGTCACTTGTGGGCAGGGTGGTCACTGTTCCCATTGTCACTTGTGGGCAGGGTGGTCACTGTTCCCATTGTCACTTGTGGGCAGGGTGGTCACTGTTCCCATTATCACTTGTGGGCAGGGTGATCACTGTTCCCATTGTCACTTGTGGACAGGGTGGACACTGTTCCCATTGTCACTTGTGGGCAGGGTGGTCACTGTTACCATTGTCACTTGTGGGCAGGGTGGTCACTGTTACCATTGTCACTTGTGGCCAGGGTGGTCACTGTTACCATTGTCACTTGTGGGCAGGGTGGACACTGTTAAAATGAATATTTTACTGAGATCCTTGTTTTTGTTTGGGGCTGTACCCTTACCCATACCCATACCATACTGGATCACTCTGACCAAAGGTATACAACAGATTATTTGCTGGGGCTGTAAGGCTTGCATTAGCCATACAGTACAGACACTAGCCAGGAAACAGGGAGGCCTGGCCTTACCTGATCTGAAGCAGTACTACTGTATGCTGGTGGTCACCTACCATGAGGCCTGCGACTGTCTCCAGTAGTCAGATATTGTGGGCCAAAGGTTCACTATAGCGGACAAAAAGGTATGGGGAGATGGGGTATCCATGACAGCTGCCACAAGACAGCAGGAAACCCATTACCAGGGAACTATTAACTTTAGGTTATGCTAGTGGGGCTGTGTAGTGTCCTTGAGTAGGTACCAGAAACAGGTGTGGGAAGGTAAAAGTAGTTAATATTGTGTATAAATAAAAGATTGCATGAGACACTATCAAATTCATTTTGGGCATCAAGGCTTAAATGATGGCCTGCTGGGTCACATGGCTAATCAGTACCAGGGTTGCAATTATTTTCTTTATACCAACAAAGATAAATCCAGCTACAAAACCATGCCCTGCCTCCTCAGAATGTCATGCCACTGCATAAAGTACAGGTATGTAAGAACATACTATAACATGTCAGGCGTGGCTCAGTTGGTAGCACATCTGGATCAGAAGATCATGGCTTCTTGTCCTACACCAGTATTGGACTTGTACCGAAAACACTGGTACTGGAGTGCAGTATTGGCGGTGCTGTAGTATGTTATCCTTCAGATGAGACATTAAACCAAGGTTCCTTCTTTGCATTCTGGCGGGTGTCTACGTGGAAGTAAAAACCTAAGGTATTCCTCATAAAGAAATCCAAAATAGTATGCTCAAACCTTTTAAGTTGTTTCACACACTAGAAAAACAGGTATAGGTATATATAAGGAGGCAGTATGGTGCAGTGGTGTAAGGCTCTGAGCTGCAAATCTGAGACTGGGTTTGAATCCCACAGCCACCACTTCCATAATGTGTGACACTGAGCAAGTTACAACTTCCTTGTGCTCCCAGGTCGCACCTGTAAACAAGCTTCAGCTTAGTGTGTCTCTCCTGGGTAAAAAAAAAAAAAAAAGAACAGGTTACTCACCTATAACAGTAGTTCCAGGAGTGGTATATGTCGTTCATCCACACTTGCTGGCAAGTCTCCCTCTGCTTTAAATCTCACCGGAAGTCTTCAAGTTGGCTCCTCCCACCCACGTGGGTGGTATAATCCTCAGCTCTGCCCTATGAAGCCAGATCTTAGCCTGCTGGAATCCAGATGTGCATCCACAGCCGGGGAGGTGGGGTGGGCCCATGTGGATGAACAACATATACCACTTCTAGAACTACTGTTACAGATGAGTAACCTGTTCTTCTAGGATCGTGGATATGTTGTTCATCCACACTTGCTGGCAACCTCCTAGCAGTTTTCTGGGAGGAAGGAGACAAGGCACACACACCCTACTTAGGGAACAGAGATTGGAGAACGGAGGCCCCAAAACCAGCATCCAGATGAGATTCAAGGTCAATGTGGCAATAGGTGGTGAAGGTGTTTGCTGACTTCCAGGTAGGAGTCCGGCAGATATCCTGGATAGGGATGTCCCTGGAAGCAGCCACCGATGCAGCAGTATAGCGGGTGGAGCGAGCTCTTAGCCCTCTGGAAGACTCCTTGCTCACCAGCTCATAGCAGACACTAATGCATGATGTAATCCACCTTGCAATAGTCTGTTTTGCTGCAGGTCTGCCAGAAGTGGCTTCAGCATAGGTGACAAACAGCTGGTGAATCTCTCCCAGAATTTCCATCATCCTCTCCTAATAAAAGGAGAGAGCATGTCTCAGGTCCAAAGTATGGAGCCTGTACTTGGCCTCCTAGGTGTAGTTGGGGTAGTACACCAGCAGAGTTAATACCTGGTTAAGGTGAAACTCTGACACCACCTTCTGAAGGAAGTTTGGGTGAGGGCATAGGACAACCATGTCCCTGTGGAAAACCAGATAAGGGGAGTCCACCAAAAGTACCTGAAGCTCCCCTGTCCTTCTGGCAGATGTGACAGCCACCAGGAAGGCCATTTTCCATGACAAGTGTGACAGTTCACACTTGTGCATGGGTTCAAATGGCTTGCTCATGAGCTTTGCCAGTACCAGCAGTAGATCTCACAGAGGTGGAGGTTCACACACCAGAGGGGATATGTGGTCCAGGCCTTTGGAAAAGTGCCTGACTACTGTCTCCTGCACCACCATCAGCTGGCCAGCTTGCACCTGGCAAGCAGAGATGGCTGCCAGGTGCACCCTATAGATAGATGACTGGAGACCCACTTTGGAGAGAGACCAAAGGTAGTCAAGAATGTTAGCCACCGGACAGGACAGAGGGTCCAGGCCCTTGTTCTGACACCAAATGGAAAACCTTTTCCATTTCAAGGCACAACATTTCCTCATCGATTCCTTTCTGGATGCCTCCAGCATGGTGAGTACATCCTTGGAAAGACCCAAAGCCTGGAAATCTAGCCACTCAGGTACCAGTTTGTGAGGTGCTGGGATTGAAGGTCTGGATGGAATACATTCCCCTGATTGATGGAAATCAGGTCCAGGCATGTGCAAAGCCACTGAGGCTGAGCAGGTCTGGATACCAGAACTGGGGTGGCCAGTCTGTGCCTACCAAGATCACCTTCACCTTGTCCCTCCTCACCTTGAGTAACACCTTGTGGATCAGGGGGAATAGGGGAAAGGCATAGAGGAGGCCTGGGCTCCATGGCTTTGAGAAGTCATCCCACTGCATTGAGCCCTGCTGAGGGGGGCAGGCATGAAATAGCCTCAGCTTGGTGTTTTCCCTGGAGGCAAACAGGTCCACCAACGGTTTGCCCCAATGGGAGGACAGGCTGTAAGTGACCTGTGGAAGGAGAGCTGCTTGTGGGATGTCTGGCGTAAGCGGATGAGAGCAAGTGCCAATGGATTGAGGCTCCTGCCACATGGATGTCTAGGAGATCTGCCTACAGATGGCTCACGAGGGTCTAGATGTGGATCGATTCTCTGCAAAGCAGATGGGAGTGCATGCCACCCTGTTTGTTGAGGTAGTACATGGTCATGGTATTGTCCATCTGGACTTGAGCCACTTGACCCCCGAGCCCAGGAGCGATAGATGACAGTGCCAGTCTGACTGCTCTGAGCTCCAACAGGTTGGTGTGGTATCAGGACTCCTCAGTTGTCCGGAAACCTGTGTGCTCTGTTGTCCCCAATGTGGGCACCCCAACCCATGAGAGAGGTATCAGTCATAAGGATGGCTGTCGGCACGGGGTAGACAAATGGGATCCCTTCCTGCGGGATCCCTTCATCTGCCTGACCAGTAGCACCTAGCTTACACTACGGATGCCGGCTGTTTATTTTGTTTTTACCAGCTATGGCACTTACTAGTCTTGTGCTCCCGTTGTTCCATCCTAAGCTGCACCTGTTACTTGGTTGTTCTAATCTGCCCCAGTGACACGTTTTCCATATGCTATGTGCTTATTACATGTATCCATGTGCTTTGTACCTAACTGCAACCAAAGTGTTATCTCGTCGGTAACCTGAATAATATATTATCGCATACCACTGTTAATTGTTTTAAATGTAATGATCAACTGATAACCTGTGTGTTATCCTCCCACTGTTCCCCCCTCCCCCCAGGTCGCACAAGCTTCCAGCTCAGTGTGCCTTTCTTGGTGAAACATTTCAATAAATAAATAAACTGGTCTGGGGTGGTCTACACTGGAGAGCGTCCCACATCTTCTGGGTTACAGTGGTCAGCTGGTCGAGGTGACCATGGCACCGAGTCCACTAGGTGGCCAGCTCCCATTGGAGTGGGCACATGTCCAATTGGGCCCAACGGACCACTGAGGTTTATGCCGCCATGTAACCCAGAAAGTGCAGAAAGTCCAGGGCAGGGCACAATTTCCCAACCAGAAATGATTGGGCAAAGGAGACGAGAACCTCCACTTTGCCTGCTGTAGCCGAGCTCTGGCTTGATGAGAGTCAAGCTCTGCCCTGATGAAGCACATCACCTGGGAAGGCACGAGCTCTGACTTAGCCTCGTTGATGAGGAATCCGAGTCGGGAGCAGGTGTTGCGGGCCAGGTCTCTGGACCTCTCTATCTCCTGCTGGGTGGTACCTGCTAGGAACCAATCATCAAGGTAGGGGTGTATTCTGAACCCCCCAATGCCCGACATGGACTCCAATGCATTTGGTGAAGACCCTTGGGGCCGATGATAGGCCGAACAGCATGGCTCGGAACTTGTACAGGGTCATTTCGGCTCTGAATCGGACGAACCACTAATGAGATGGATGGATTGGGAAGTGAAAGAATGTGTCCTGCCGATCCAGTGAACAAAACCACATGTTTCACTCCTAGGATGGTATGATCAGGGACACTGTGACCATCCAGAAGGTGTCTGACCTGAGATACTGATTCAAGTCATGGAGATCTAGAATGGGGCGCCAGCCCCCAGTCCACTTGGGCATCAGTAAATACCTGGAGACAAAGCCTGGGTCTGCTGGAGGATACCCCACTGCCTCCTTGAGGAGGAGGAGGAGCTGAGCAATGTAGTCTCGAAGAGACAACTTGGTCTGGGCGGACAATTCCTCCTGAGGGGCGCGGACTCGGCTTGGAGGACACTGCTCGAAATCCAGAGGCAGTCCCTGGCCGACCACTTTGAGAACCCACCTGTCCATGGTAACATTGGACCAGGCGGAAAGGAAGTGGGGAGCCAGCCCCCCCATGGCAGGACCAAGAGCTAGCATAACAGGAGAGGAGGAGGCAGCCCCTGCCCAATCACTGAGCAGGATTGGAGGAGGAGGATCCAGAACCTGATTCTCAGTCTCTCTTACAGGCACGGGCTTGGGCTGGGGGCACCAAGCTTGAGCCTGCTGCTGTTGTTGTTGCTGTCCGCCCTGAAAGGAGGACTGCTGCTGCATCACAGGAGAAGAGTGTTGAAAGGGCTTCTTCTTTTTCTTCTGTTGGTTGTTGCCTGAGGAACCTTTGGCAGAAGTAGCATCCAAGGTGGCACTGGACTGCTTAATGTGCTGGAGGTGACCGATTACTCCTGGGCTGAACAGATCTGTCCCTAGGAAAGGCACATCAGCCAGTTTATGCTGAGCATCTGCTGGGAAGGCGGAGAGCCTCAGCCAGGCCCTGTAGTGAGAGGCAACTGTGGCTGCCATCAAATGGGCACAAGCATCCCCAATGGCCAGGGCAGTCTGAAGTTGCTGCTTGGCAACAGGGTGGCTCTGGTCCCGGAACTGCTTGACCATGGTCTGCATGTCCAAGTGGAGATGTCGGAGGACTTTATCCAAAAACCCCAAGAGGTAATGGGAGAAGTGTGCCATGATGATGGCCGAACTTGCCTGACAAAGGCCCAAGGATGAAGCCACACAGACCTTCCTGGCTGAATGGTCCATAAGCTTGGACTCTTTCTCGGGAGGTTGGTCAGTGTCGGCAGAATTGGCAGTACACCTGAACACAGAGGCAGTCACCAGGCTCTTGGCTGAAGGGTGCTCTGTAAACCTTGCAAGGGATACCATGGGCACTGCATACTTGCAGGCCATGTGGGCAGATGGTGCTGGACAAGAACTAGGATGCTGCCAGAGTTCTATGGCTGGGCCAACAATAGCCTCAGCCACTGGAAAGGCCTCTGTTGGGGTATCCCCTCTCTTTAGGATGTCTGTGAGAGAGTACCCTGCCTTTTTCTGTCTAAGTTCCAGGGGCATCCCTGTGGACTCAGAGATGAGGCGGAGAATGCCCAGAAAAGAAGAAGGACATTCTTCCATCTCAGTCCCACCAGCCAATTCATCATCTGTGGGATGGGAATGCAGACCGGTCACATTGGAATCCGAAGAATCTGGGTATAATGGTCGACCGCCCAGGGAGCCAAGTGTCTGGCCTAGTCTCCTTCAATAGAGCCCTTCCCACAGGCTGCTTGGCCAGTGGTTCCACCACTATCAGTGGAGAGATCAGTTTCAGATGACCTGGAGGTTTCGCCAGTTCCACAGGTGGGGGAATCTATTTGAACAGCTCCAAAAGAACCAACTTCTGCCTGGAAGGTGAGCACCAAGTAATGGCTGCGGTAGAAGATGTACTCGGCTTGTGCCCGGACAGAATCAGCTGTTGCCACATGACAATCAATGGTATCACATCTTTTTAGAGCACTTATGGCTCTTCCTCAGCCTGCCGGTCAAAGAGGTCCTGGACCTCTATTGAAATCGGGCAGGCTGATCCAGTCACTTGGGAGATACCAGTGGGGCCAGCTGACTTCCCAGGGTCTGGGACTATTTCCTCGATGGGAACTCCAGCAGGCAGGGTCTCCTCATTGGGGGAAATGAAGACCAAAGTCCTGTCCAAAGAGTTGGCAAAAGGAGTCGGCGACAAAGGGTCAATAGAATCAATGAAGATTTCCACGTCATCAACCAAACCCTCGGTTGGCTGGCCTGATGGCAAGTCCAAAAAGCCAGCAGCCGAAGAGGCAATCTTGACTGAGGTCGAGACTGATGGTTCCTGGGACCGAGATCTCTCCCAATCCCAAGAGCGTCTCCTTCAGGATGAAGATGGTCCCAGGTCCTTCTCCCACTTACGGGACTGAGGGGAGTGCATGCTCACAGGACTCTTCCCCCTTAGTCAGGAGAGATTGGCACAACTCTCGGAAGGAATCCGAGAAGGTGGAGCCCAGATTGAGTGGAACGAAAAAGCATTGAGTGGTGCCTGCAGCCTGAGATGGTTCTTCTTCAAAGGCTTGCATGCATTCCAATTGCTCAGCGGATCCTGTGACCTTGGAAACTACCCACCGAGCCTCCTTGGATTTCACTGGAGGGTTTCACTTCTCCGACTTCCCCAATTTCAGACATGAGAGACTGTCATTGAGGACACTGGGATGTAAGGTGAGGCAAAGATCACATTTCAAGGTGTCATGGTCGACACCATGACAGTACACGCACATGGTGTGGGGACTGATGCGCAGTATCTTCTGGCCGCAAGGGAAGACTTATCTTCCATGCTCGAGAATAAACAGTCGCGATCACAAATGCAAACTAGACAAAGTTTCAGAATAACTAAAGGTTTAGAAGCTAGGGCCTAACCATATGCGAGAGGACAAGAGAAGCTTCCTGTATCTTCCAGCAGAAAGGAAGATTTGGCATCATGGGGCAGAGCCGAGGATTATACCACCCAGGTGGGTGGGAGGAGCCTGTCTGAAGACTTCCAGTGAGTTTTAAAGCAGAAGGGGACATGTCAACAAGTGTGGATAAACAACATATCCACGATCCTAGAATTCACATTTTTTCTCTAAGGGGTACTACCGGGTTGTAGCATACAACAGACAATCCAAAAATAACAGTGCACCCCCCCCCACACACACACACACACACCATAGCATATTTAACTTTCCAGTGTCAAAAAAGGTTATATTTACTTTATGCTCCATGTGAGGAGTGAATCCTCTTGGTTTCAGACTGGAATTCCAGTATGAGTAAGTTAACTCACCATCATCAATGCGGGACATAGAAACATAGAATTTGACGGCACATAAGGACCACTTGGCCCACCTAGTCTTTCCATTTCCCTAACAGATAAGCTTCAGATCCTAGTTAACCAACAGCCTATTTCCCCTAACCCCCCACTAGAATTGCCTTATGTCTGTCCCATGCATTCTCAAATCCCCCACTGTTTTTGACTCTATGACCTCCTCAGAAAGGCTGTTCCATGTATTCACAACCCTCTCTGTGAAGAAATATGTCCTCACATTACCTCTGAGCTATCCCCCCTCTATCTTCAAATTGTGTCCCCTTGTTCTTACGCATCTCTTTTTCTCAAAGATGCTACCCTCCTGGACTTTGTTGATCCCCTTGAGGTATTTGAAAGTTTCTATCATGTCCCCCTCTCCCTCCTTTCCTCGAGGCTATACATCTTTAGTTCCTTTAGTCTTTCTTCATATTCTTCTGATGCAGACCCTGCATCATTTTGGTTGCCCTCCTCTGGACAGCCTCCACCCTGTCTATGTCTTTGCAGAGATGGAGTCTCCAGAACTGTACATAGTACTCCAGATGTGGTCTAACCAACTGTCTGTACAGAGAGCCAACAACTCCGTTTTCTACTGGTGGTGCCTCTCCCTATGCATCTCAGTATCCCCCAGCCCTCCTTACTGCTTTCTCACATTGCTGGCCCACCATTAGGTCATCTGATATGACTACCCCCAAGTCTCATTCCATTTTTATAGTTGTCAGTATCTCACCCACCACTGTGTACTCCTCCCCTGGATTTTTGTTTCCCATGTTCACCACTTTGCACTTCTTTGCATTGAATCTAAGCTGCCATATATTTGACCATTCCTCTAATCTTGCCAAGTCTCTTTTCATCCTTTCCACCCCACCTTGCATATCAACCCTGTTGCAAATCTTTGTGTCATCTGCAAAGAGACATACTTTCCCTCCCAGTCCCTCTGCAATGTCATGTATAAAGACATCAGAAAGGACCAGCCTCAGTACTGAACCCTGCGGTACCCCACTAGTAACCCTCCTTTCTTCACTGTGTACTCCATTTTCTATTACCCGCTATGTCCTGTTGTCCAACCTGTGTTTTACCCAGGCTACCACCCTGGGACCCACTCCCAGGCTGGTTAATTTGTTTATTAATCTTTTTTGTGGGACTGTGTCACATGCCTTGCTAAAGTCTAGGTAGGCCATGTCTATAGCCCCTCCCTGGTCTAGTGCTTTGGTCACCCAGTCAAAGAAATCAATTAGATTTGTCTGACATGATCTTCCCACTGTGAATCCATGCTGTCTTGGGTCCTGTGCCAAACTAATGCACCAATGGTCACCAATATTAGTTTCAAATCTCTAGCCAAGGAATTTGAGTTAGTTTCGCTGAGCCTTCTTCTCCCCTCCTCGGAATGTATCACTATCCTAGATGGCTATAGACCCCCGTCTGGTGGTGATGAAGTCCTTAATCTTTTAAAATCCATGTTTGTGATGCAAAAACTGAAACAATATTTCTAGGAGATCTAAATATGGACTGGCTGTCACCTAAATCACACGGTCTCAAATCCCTTTGTGACGAGCTAGGTCTTGGGCAATTAGTCAGTGAACCTACTAGGAACAACACTCTAAATACTGCCAACAGTTCTATTCTAGATGTGGTACTAACCACCCATCCACACAAAATATCTCATTTGGCAGTGTTTCACAATGACATGAGCGATCATGGAATTGTTGCTTGCATAAGATCTCAAATTAAGGCCCGGCTGCAACCCATCTTTATAACAAAAAGATCCTTTCACAAACTCAGTGCAATAAACTTCCTATCTGACCTGAGCATGATCAGATGGCAAGATCTTTACCTAGCCAAAGATGTCAATAAGGCAGCTTGCATCCTTAATGACAAACTCACTATAATAATAAATAAGCATGCCCCTTTCATCAAAGTAAGGGTACGGAACAATTCCAACCTCTAGTTCACCTTGGATCTCAAGGCAGCCCTTATAGCTCGAGATAAGCTCTGGGCTAAAGCTAGACATTCCAAAGAATCTTCAGATTGGCACGCCTTTAGAACAGCCAGGAATAACTGTGTGAAAAAACTTGGCTCTGCTAAAGCTAACTATTATATTTCTACTCTCGAACAAGCTAAAGGTAACCCTCATAAAATATGGAAGACTATCAAAGCTATAGAAGGATGGCCCATGGCCCCTCTTGTCCCAACAAAGATAGTTGCAAGTGGCAAGATTGTGGAAAACAAGTCCCTAATCCTGGAGGAACTTAACTCCTACTGCTCACAGCTGGATTAGCTTTGACTCGTCACCTTATGCTGGTGCTGTGGTGAGCCAGCATACCCTCCCACTACATCTAGTCCTGCACCCAGCTCCTTCCAACTCACGAGATAACTTATAAAAAGTAGAAGATTCTCTTCTTAACTTAGACACCAAAAAAAGTGCAGGGGACAATGGCTTGGAACCCTTTTTCCTTAGGTCAGGCTACGCCCATCTCACTGCCCCAATTCTCCACATCTTCAATCTTTCCATTACATCTGCTACTGTGCCATCCTGCTGGAAATCAGCACATATCCTACCTCTATTTAAATCTGGTGACCCATGCGATGTAAACAACTATAGACCTATCTCCATATTGCCTATCCTTTCTAAGTTCTCGAAAAACTGATCCATATTCAGTTAAAATCTCACTTGGAAACCTTCTCTGTCATTCACCCAGCTCAATCTGGCTTCTGGGCTAATCATAGCACAATCACTGCACTAGCAAAAGTAACCAATGATTGGATCTCTGCTATAGATGCTAAGAAGGTAACTGGTGCAGTCTTTTTGGACCTCAGCAAAGCTTTTGATACTGTTGATCACAAACTATTAGTCGATTGCCTTGCAAATTGGGTACCACATACCATACCACCCAGTGGTTCTCTAGCTACCTAACTGGAAGATTCCAAAAAGTAAAGCGGAAGGCTTTTTCTGCTGCCTTGCCAGTTGCAAGAGGAGTTCCCCAAGGATCCATCTTAGGCCCTATCTTGTTTCTCTGTACATTAATGACTTAAATGCTAACATATCTACTTCCAATCTGCACTTTTTGCAGATGATACTATGTTATATACTTCTGGCTCATCGTTATCTGAAGTCAAGGGAGTGCTAAGCGGACTTAACACAACAGGCATAACCTAATAAAAGCAAAGCTTCTGCTCAATGCCAAGAAGACTAAAGCAATGATATTCTCCCACAATGCTGTCACAGCCCCCCATACCCTTGCCCAAGACTTCATTGTCACCACTAAACGAGCCTCTGGAAGTTGTAACCAAATTTAAATATCTAGGTATCTGGATGGACAATAAATTATCTTTCAGTGACCACGTCGAAGATGTCTCTAGAAGGTTAAAAGCAAGGTTAGTTTCTTCTACAGAAATAGGCCCCTTTTCCCCCTTGAAACTCGAAACAAGCTTGTACAGGCCACTTTTCTCCCCCTACTCGACTATGGTGATGTAATCTATTCCTCCACCACTCCTGCAAATCTAAGTAAACTGGACATCCTTTATCACCGTGCGTTACGGTTCATTACCAACTCCACTTCAAACAACATGAAGTCTTGCTATATTATGACAATTGCAGTTCGTCCCAGCCTTAGAACTGCTCTGGAGGTGAAACAGTTAACTTCCATGCCAGGCATGGAACTTGGAGTGCGAGCTCGGTTAGAAAAGCTCTGTCTGTGTAATTTCAAACTGAAACTGTCAGATTCTTTATTCCGCCTCACTGAACAGCCGCTCTGGAGATTCCTCCTACTGCTCAGTTCATTTCTTGGTTAAAAAGTGTTTTTTCTCTGTTAAATCAACCACGATTCTATTTATTTTAACCGCAAACCGGTCAGTTCAAGCTCTGTCTATCAAATCGTAAGTAATAGACAGGTTTTACTTTTCTGTGTGGAACTTGTAAATGTGTTATCGGTTTGGTTTGAACCAATCAGCTTGTTTTAAAACATTGTTCTAAAATCATTTTAAGTCATTTAGAGTGCAGTTCCCGGTTCTTATTGGTTCTAAAAAAAATAGATTTCATTACGGATTTTTCCATGACCCGTGACACAGTTGGGAACCGATAAGGGTGTCTTGCCTGGCATTTGCCAGAAAAGAGCAAGCTTTTGGTTAGGCTGGCATTATGTCTGAGAAACCCAAAAGAAAAACCAGGCCCACTGGGTTTCAACACTGTAGTGTCTGTGGGGAAGCCTTTGCCAAGGCTGACCCACACACCACATGTGTTTATTGTCTGGGGTTTGACCACCTCAGTGCAGACTGCCAGATTTGCAAGAATTTCCCTGCAGCTACCCTGGATAAGAGAGTTGGTAGGCTCAGGGAACAAGAGGCCAAAAAGTCCGCTGACCCGGATGGCCAGCCCGGTTTGGTGCCAACCGAACCAGAGGGAGTGCCCTCTGACCAGGGCGAGACTTCCTCAGGCAAACGAAAAGCTGACTCAGAGGAGCCAGTTCCAGCAAAGGGAACTAGAATATCAGCAGGTGTGGAGTCAAAAATTCCTTCTCTAACTGCTGCAGAGATAGCCAAAGCGATCCAAATTGTCCAGTCACTTTCCCCGGTTCCGTCTGAACCGCCACTATCTGGTAAAAGGTCGGTTCAGACGGTTCCACAGGTTCAAGAATATGATATAGAGGAGTTTTATGAATCGGAGGAGGGGGAGGATGATTATGAACAGTGTGAATGTGATCTTGAAAGTCTGGATGTGCCCATTGAACCGGACATCTCCCCAGACAGACCTTTAGGAGAGTCTCCCCCTAGGCTTTCTGAGTCCCCTTCTCATTTTCTGTTTTATAAAAAAGTTGCTGAAACCCTCCAGCTCCCTTTGGAGGAAGCTGTGGATGAGCAAGAGGAGCCTGACTATGTAGAGATGATGGATATCCCAGAGTCCAGGAGATTGTCTATTCCTTTACATAAATCCTTTAGGAAACAAACAATAAAAATTTTAAAAGCTCCTAATTCTGTGCCTCCTGTGGATAAAATGATGGACAGGAGGTACACTTTGTCAGGTCCTGATACAGAGTTTCTTTCACAGCAATGCAGCCATGTTAGGGTAGTGCAGGCTGCAGCCTTTGATGAGGCTAATATTCCCCTGGCTTCACACCCTCCTGACAAGAGACTCCAGGAGATTGATGCCATGGCTAAAAACAATACATGCAGCATCCTTGGGACTCAGACAGGCAAATTATATGGCCTATGTTGCAAGATACCAGAAATCCAGATGGGATACTGTCATGGCTTTAGTAAACAGGCCCTGGCCAGCTTGTCAAGGAGCTGGAACAGGTGGCTGCTGAGTATTGAGGCATCTAAGGTGCAATTCCATGCTGCAGTGGATTCTAATGATGTATCTTCAAGAGTCAGGGCTACATCTGTGGCTTTTCGTAGATTGGCTTGGCTCAGGTGTACTAGTCTGTCACAGGATACCCAGGCTAAGGCCATGGATTTTCCTGTGGTGGGAAATTCTCTGTTTGGGGAGCAGACAGAGAATTATATGAAGAAAATGGATGAATATAGAACCACTTATAGGAGTGCACAGGCCAAGGAAGGCAAACCACTCCTCAGAGCAGCATGAGCCTTTTCAGAGGCCTTTTGCAAGCCCAGGCCTCCTCTTCAGCTTATGTTCAGAGGGGTTCTTCAGAGGAGAGAGGCAGGCGAGCTGCGAGCAGGCCTGATCCCAGCCCTCAGCCTAAAGCCCCTGCCAAACAGGCACTCTGATGGGATGCCCAGAGCCGATTCTCCATTACCTGTAGGGGGCAGGCTGACTTACTTTGTCCAGGACTGGGAGTCTTTAACATCAGACAAGTGGGTCCTGGAAGTAGTAAGCCAGGGACTGGTTCTCAGCTTCAAAAAATTTCCAAAGATGAGAATCAGATCTTTTCCACCTGCAAATCCACTAGAGACTCTTGCTTTGGAAGCAGAAGTCTCAACCTTCCTTGCTATCAGAGCTGTAGAAAGGGTTTCTCCCCTACACCAGGGCAAGGGACTGTACTCCAGGTACTTGCTTACCCCAAAAAAGACAGGAGAATGGCGGCCCATCCTGGACCTAAGATATCTGAACAAGCACCTTTTAAAACCAAAATTCAAAATGGTGACTCTGGGAATTATTTTACCCTCCCTAAGGCCAGGGGACTGGCTAGCTTCCCTGGACCTCAAGGATGCCTACTTCCATGTTCTTATCAGAAGCTCCCACCGAAAGTACCTCAGATTCGAACTGCCCTCAGGCCATTATCAGTTCAGAGCAATGCCCTTCGGCCTTACCTCTGCCCCAAGGGTATTCACAAAATGCCTGGCGGTAGCAGTTGCTCACTTAAGAAGGCAAAAGATTGCCATCTTTCCCTACCTAGACTGGCACATTGTGGGTCAGTCTCCAGACCAGGTCAAATCACACCTGCAGGTTACCCAGCAGCTGCTTACCTCTCTAGGTTTCCTTCTCAATCTTCCAAAGTCAGCTCTAGAACCTGTCCAGCTACTCACCTTCATAGGCACAGAACTGGACACAAAGCAGGCCAGAGCCTTCCTTCATAGAAAGGTAAGGGCCTGGTGGCCCTGGCCTCCTCCTTCATCTCACAGGTCTCTCAACCAGCAGGCATTTTCTATAGCTCCTAGGACACATGGCTGCTTCCACAGCTGTAAAGCAAGGAGCAAGATTTCAGATGAGGGACATTCAGTTCCATTTGAGAGCTTTTTGGTCTCAAAGAAGAGATCCCCTAACCAAGTTGATCCCAGTAACTCGAACCCTGATCCAGGCCCTACAGTGGTGGCAGGATCAGAGCAACCTGAGACAAGGGGTTCCTTTCATCCCTCAATCTCACTTCTTGATCCTTAATACAGATGTGTCCCTTTTGGGATGGGGAGCTCACATGGGCGACCTCTCCACCCAGGGATTGTGGTCCCCTCAGGAATCTCTGCTCCACATCAATCTGTTGGAACTCAGAGCTATTTTTCTAGCACTTCAGGTTTTTTCTGCATCGGTTCAGAACAAAGTGGTACAGGTCAGAACAGACCACACCACTACAATGTGGTACATCAACAAACAAGGGAGCACTTGGTCTTCAGCCTTGTGCACCGAGGCAATGAAGTTGTGGTCTCTGGCTTATTCCCTGAACACCTCCCTAATTGCAGTTCACCTCCCAGGCAAGGACAATGTCCTGGCAGATGCTCTCAGCAAGTTTCCCAGGGCCATCACAAATGGTCACTGGATCCCTAATACTGGGTTAGTTTTTGCCAGGTGGGGCATCCTCAGATAGATCTTTTGCAGCCCCAGACAATCATCAACTTCCCTTTTTGTTGCAGGCCCCAGTGTTGGGCTCAGTCCCTCTGGATGCCTTTCTTCTTGATTGGGAAGGGAAGTTCCTCTATGCCTTCCCCCCTTCCCTCTCCTGTTCAAGGTGCTAGTCAAAATCAGATCTCAACCCTGCAAGATGATTCTGATTGCTCCAGATTGGGCCAGACAGCCCTGGTACCCACTCCTTCTGTCCTTAGCAGTCCATCTTCCCCTATGTCTCCCCAGGAACCACAATTTGTTAACCTGTGCCCAGGGGAGAGTTTGGTATCTGAGTCTCAAATCCCTCAATCTCAAGGCCTGGCTCTTGAGGAGTTAGATTTTGCTGACCTACCACCTTTCTCAAGGTGTTCTTGAAATTTTGAGAGCATCTAGGAAGCCTTCCACCAGGGCTACTTATAACTCTAAATGGAAAAGGTTTTCCATATGGTGCTCTGGGAAGCATATTTCCCCAGAATCTGCTGATTTGCCCACTGTCTTGGACTATATGGTCCATCTAAATTCTTTGGGGCTGAGACCAGCTACCCTGAAAGTGCATTTGGCAGCTGTCTCTGCTTTTATTTCAGCAGGGAAGCCCTCTTCTCTTTCTGCTCACCCTGTATTTTCCAAGTTTTTCAAGGGATTGCTTCATACCAATCCGCCATTCAGGGACTCTGCCCCTGCCTGGGATCTTAATGTTTGCATTGCTCAGCTGATGCAACCCCCCTTTGAACCTCTGTCTTCGGCAGAGCTTAAGTACTTGACTTGGAAAACTGTGTTTCTAGTAGCTATCACTTCTGCCAGGCACATAAGTGAGTTACAAGCTTTGTCAGTGGAGACTGACTTTATCTCCTTTCACAGGGATACAGTGGTCCTCAGGACTAACAGGAAGTTTTTGCCTAAGGTGGTTTCAGAGTTCCACCTTAATCAATCTATTTCTCTTCCAGTGTTCTTCACTGACCATTCCTCCTCTGGCGAGAGGAGGCTGCACAGTTTAGATGTTAAGAGGGCCCTTAGTTACTACATAGATCGTACTAAGGGTCACAGGTTTGACTCCCTCCAACTCTTTCTCACTTATGGTGAGGTTTGGAAAAGGAAACCTGCCACTAAGAGATCCATTGCCAGGTGGATTGTCTCTTGTATCCAATTTTGCTATCAAAAACTGGGTAAGGTTCCCCCTTCAGGCCTGAGGGCTCACTCTACCAGAGGTACAGCTGCATCCCTAGCTGCAGCCAGGGATATTCCTATCCTAGAGATATGTCAACCAGCTACTTGGAAAACAGTACATACTTTCACTAAGCATTACTCCCTGGACATCCAGGCCAGGAGGGATGCTCGGTTTGGCACAGTTGTGCTTCAGAGCCTATTTCCTAAGTAGGTTCTGTCCCTCCTCCATGGAGGTACTGCTCTGTAGTCTGCAATTCTCATAATATAGCAAGACTTCATGTTGTTTGAAGAAAAAATACTCACCTTAGTAATGTTGTTCCTTCTAATGGAGTCTTGCTATATTATGACCTCCCCCCAGCCTGCCCCTCTCAGAACCTCTACACTTGGGATGGGGTGGGCAGTCCAGTGTTGGCACTTATTGATGCCCATCTTGTGTTTTCCACCCCTTGTTTTTGGGGTGTTTGGGTGTAGTGTTTTATCTTATCTTATCTTTTTTTCTGGTCCCCTGACTTGAGTCTTGGTGTTGGGACCAGGAAAATGTGTTAATATTTTAGTAGCCAGTTGGCTAGTGTAGGTTTACAGCTTCCACACAGAACCTTAGTGAGTTTTGCTCGTAAAGATCTGACAGTTTCAGTCTGAAATTACACAGACAGAGCTTTTCTAACCGAGCTCGCGCTCCAAGTTCCATGCCTGGCATGGAAGTTAACTCTTTCACCTCTGGAGCAGTTCTAAGGCTGGGACAAACTGCAATTGTCATAATATAGCAAGACTCCATTAGAAGAAACAACATTACTAAGCTGAGTAATTTTTTCTTACCATTCGCACCACTGTGATTTATATGCAGCTGTTGGTTGGACATCCCTTACTACTAGATGCCTGCTCCATGCTGGGCTATGGACTCTTAAACTGCTCCTGCAGAAATTGCCAAGCTATCTCTTCCTTATTAGTATCTCACATAGTGCATACTCGTTAAGAAAATCTGACTTTATTATGCTTGACATACCAAGGCAGTGGACTTCCTTTAGTAAATGTGCTATTGCATATGCCCTTCCCTCCATTTGGAACCAATTACAAACCGTACTGAAACTAACTAGCTCAATTTCAATAAACTTCTACAAATCGCTAAGTTCAGCCAAAATAAAAGACTCCTGTAACTGTCATTAAGTCTCTTCCTTCCCCATTTGTGCCATATTTATCCACTGGTAAGGTATAATTGATTTGTCATATTAACTGCTTTCCTTTCCCCTTCTACTCCTCCTGGCTTTATCTTTGCTTATGCTCCACTGCTACTCTATCAAATCACTCCTCCCCCCATATCAGTTGTAGACTGTTGTTTGTTCTAGCTGCCAAAATACTGTATATGTACTGCACACACCAGTCATCATGTTTCATTTATCAGTATGCAACCTGAAAGTTGCTTCCCTGTCTCATATCAATGTTTACCACCTGCGGTCACCCTATGTGGTTCCCTTGTATGTATATCCAGCCTGTATCATGTAACATGCATTTCATGTATATACTATTATTACCTATCTGTGTTTGTACTTTAAATGTTTATGTCACAGGACCTCCTTGTGAATGAGCTTGCTCAATGGAGTTTTCCTGCAATAAACTTGAACTTGAACAGCCCCTCCCTGGTCTACTGCTTTGGTCATCCTTACCTTACCTGCTTCCTAAAAATCATACTAGAAATGTCATAGGAAATACAGAAGGCTAGATAGCCCAAAATGTACTCCTCCCATAGAATTGGTTATTTATCCCCATAATTCGCAAAGTAATTTCATAGATAGTTATCTAGTCCCTTCTTGAATAAATAAAGAAATCTTTCATGAACCACTGAACTAGGTAAACTATTCCAACATGACACAATTTGTTGGGGGAAAAAGCTACTCCTTAGGAGACCCTTAGGATGACTAAGCATTAGTTGATATCGATGACTTCTCAAACTAACTTCTCTATTATTAGTGACAAGCCCTAGATCCAGACAAAGAGTTTTATCATCCCTGATCTTACACATCAGGAGTAAATCACCTCTGAGTCGTCTAAGCTCCAGGGAATAAAGATCTAACATTTTTAATTAAGCCACATAACTCAACCCATTCTTACCATCAATCATTTTTGTGACTCTCCTTTGCACCCCCTCCATGCGATCAATAGCCCTCCTTAAACAGGGACTCCAGAACAGAGAACAGTAATCCAATGTGGGCCGTATATAAGCCTGATAAATAGGGAGGAGACAAGCATACCTCTCAACCTTTTGTACCCCAAATGTGGAACATTGTCTGTCAAAATGTGGAACAAATGGGCAAAATGTGGAACACTTAATCAAATCTTTACCTAAGAAGCTCAAAACACTGTTAAAATGTTGCATTTATGTTCAGAAAGTCTGTTGCTAGTTGAATAATATCTTTTTTGCATCATTTACTATGGATTTTGTGCTTTAAAATGTTGACTTTGAATGTGGAACAAGTCCTCACAATGTGGAACATGGAGCTTTTGTGAGGTAAAATGAGGAACGTTCCTCGTAATGTGGTACAGTTGAGAGGTATGGAGACAAGCCCTATTTCTATTTGTAATCATTTTTTTTATACAATGAATAATCCTATGGAATTTATTAATTATTTTATTACAATGGTCACTAAATTTAAGGTCACTGCTAACAAGCACCCCCAAATCACCCTCACTAGTGACGGACCTCAAACTCTGTCCATTTATTAAATAACTGGAACAGGGATTACTTTTACCCAAATGCATAACCACAAACTTTCCGATGTTAAAAGACATCCAATGCGTTTTATCCAATTTTCCAGTTTTTTAAATCCTCCTCCAATTTAAGTTTTCCAGTCAGATGACTAACATCTGCCTCCAATTTGGTATCATCAGCAAATTTAATAGTATAACAATTTTTTTTGCATTCAAGTCCGAGATGAAAATAGAAAACAAAATAAGCCCCAGGACAGACCCCTGAGGCACCCCACTGGTCACTCTCCCAGTATCAGAATGTAATCCCCTGATCTGAACTTCCTGATTTCTGTCACTCAACCAAGCATTTACCCATCTAATAAGCTTATGATCTAACCCTAACTTATGCATGGCATCTAACATTACATCATGTGGCACCTTATCAAATGTCTTACACAAGTCCAAGTAAACAATGTCCATGGATTTATGTTTAGCCAACATAGCACTTACCCTCTCATAGAATACTAAATTGCCCATCAAACATGACCTCCCAGTTTTAAAACCGTGTTGAGTGACATCCCTCAGATTTTTCACATCAAATTCCTCGTGGAGCCTATCCTTAATTACTCCTTCCATTACTTTTCCCAAAATACAGGTCAAGCTCACCGGTCAGTAATTGGAAACTTGACTGGTATTCCCTTTTTATAGGTTGGAACCACTATAGCCTGGAGCCAATCTATGGGCACCTCCCCCCCATCAAATGAAAGGTTAAACAAAACATATAAAGGCTAAATCAACCAGTGCTCTATTTTCTTCAGGATTCTAGGATGTAAATCATCCGGCCCAGCAGAGATACTAGCCTTTAGTTTAACTATTATCTCCTCTCTTATCTCATTTCTTAGATTTAATTTAGAATCAACTACAGCCTGACTAGTAGTATCCCTAACTTGTTTCAAATTAAATATGGAATAGAAATATGTATTAAAAGAATTAGAAATTTATTTTGGATCAGAAATTAATTCAGAATTGCACTTAATAGAGCCATGTTCACTGATTGGTTGGATTTATTATTGAGATATGCATAAAAACTCTTATTACCCATCCTTAATATGGGCTAATCTGAACTCTAATTTACTTTTTTCTTTTCTTATGTGAGATTTACATTTCTTATCGGCTCCCCTATACCTGGCTTTATTATAAGAGTTATTATCTCTTCTCAGTGCTCTATAACACCATCTCTTTTTTTAATTAATTTTCTAATAGATTCAGTGAACCATAATGGAGTTTCCCCAATATTATTATATTTTTTGCAGGATGGAATATATTTGTCACTAAGTTCATTGATTTTATTTTTAGTCAACATTCACAATTGGTTTGGTGATTCAATTTTCTTCTTCCAATCCCATTCATATAATTCCTTTAAAAGGGATGGAAAAACAGCTTTTCTGAAATTCTTATACTTAGTTAGTCCAACTATTCTATCCATATTAATATTAGTAGTATAAGTTCATATATCTCGTCAAATGTTAAATTTCAGCCAATTATCGCGTGCCACATCATTTGACAGGTGGGCGTGGGCTAAAATGGTCCAATCAGAATCCCCCCTTGTTAAACCAGAAGTCCCTCCCTAAAATGCACTAGCCCACCCACTTCTGGCGGAAGTGATGCAACCTCAAACCCATGTCCGGCCCCTTGCACCGGAAATGACATACGTTCGAACCCTTGTCCCACCCCTTGCGCAGGAAATGACCCACACTAAAACCCTGGAAGTGACATAACACCACCATTTTGTAAGTGTCTTACGCCCCTCATTCTCGTACACTCCTCGAACCCTGCCACCCACCATTTTGTAAGCGTCCTGCACTAAAACCCTGGAAGTGACATAACACCACCATTTTGTAAGCGTCTTACGCCCCTCATTCTCATACACTCCTCGATCCCCTGCCACACCATCCTGGTTGGAACCTGAGTCCCACCATGCTAGCTTGAACTCCTGCATCCCTCCTTTCTCCTGCACCCCCTCCAGCCTGGCTCGAACCCCTGTCCCCCTTCTCCTGCACCCCCACCAGCCTGGCTCAAACCCCTGTCCCCTTCTCCTGCACCCCCACCATCCGGCTGAACCCTGTCCCTCTTCACCACTGTGCTCCTCCCACCCCAAAAATCAGTTAGTGTTTATGTAGTGGTATGTGTCCCCTGTAGGCCTGGTGTATAACTGCAGGGACATGTGTGTGTTTTTGATTAGGATATTTTCAGAAGAAGTATCTAGGAGAGAACCTGATCATGCAGAGGTTTCACAGATCTGTGTGGAGACCCCCACCCCAAGGGAAATTCATCTGCCTGTGTGAGTACCCCTTTTTCTGTTTTTGTAACAATATACAAAATTATTTAACATGCATCTGTAGGACTGTGTCAAACTTGCATCAAAAGGATAGCTTTATGTATATGCATGTAACATTTATAAGCTAAAACGGGGGGACCTCTGTGTAAATAAGATGGTTCAGCAGTTTTCTCTGGATAGCATTGCAACAATCGCAAAAAACTAATTATTTATACTTTTATCATGAATTAAGAAGAATAAAAATATATCAGAAAAAAGGAATACACATACCTATAGTTCACCCCCTCAGCTCTGTGTAGTATCAAGGAGAAGGCTGAAATGAAGTGTGTGTGTGATATTTATAATGTTTTGAAAAATGGGGGTGGGGGCTACAACAGATGTGCCTCTGACATGTTACCATGTATAGTATGATGGAGTGTGGTGATGGTTTTACCAAGGGGCAGTCCATCTTGCTAAGCATTATATAAACCCTGCATTTGAAGCCAGAAGGCACAGCTTTTTAGAGATTTCTCAGATTCTGTTTTATAGACTTGGAGCAGATTATCAAAAACATCAAGCAAGAAGATGGCAAGCACTTCTCATTTCAACATCCCTGTAACAGGTCAGATTGTCATACCACCTAATGAAAAGTCTGGAGATGAAAAACCAAGCAAGAAGATGGCAGAGCGCAGTGCAACCTCCCTGTAACAGACCAGATTGTCACAACACCTAATGAAAAGTCTGGAGATGAAAAGTCAAGCAAGAAGATAGCTGTCGGGGCCCCACAACCCAAGCCAATGTACGTGTACTACATGAGGTGTGAAAAAGAATGTCCCACACAAGTCTTGTTGAGTGGAAGAGTGTCTGACATAAAAAAGAAACTCACTGAACAGTTTGGTGAATCAGAAAATCCTAAAACTGACTATCCTTCTAAAGAGACACCACTGCAAGACCTTGAAGAGTTGCTGGGGTGTGAATCTGATGCCGAAAAAGAAGTTACTATGAAACCAAAAACAGAGAGTGACAAGAAGGGGGAGCCAGAGAAAATGGTCAGTGAGACACTGCCAAAAAAAGCATCAGAGAAAGTTGTGAAAAAGAAATGCAAGACACAGTCAAGAGGGGCCTCTGACCAAGAGGGTGATGATGATAATGAAGCCACAAGCAGTCAAGCCCAGGCTAAGAAAGTGAAAGATGAGAAAAATGAAGAAGAAGAAAAGAGTTGCCTTGATGAGGTAAATGCATTTTAACATTTAAAAATTTAACATTTAAAAAAATGTGAGTGGTGACATGCGTACATGGTGTAACTGAGGGAGATGAGTTAGCAGTATAACTAAATCTTACCCATAATGAGTCAGAGGACGAATGCTGTTTTCTGTTTTACTTTAATAGACTGAAGGATTTTCGATGGAGCAGCAGTCATATTCAGACAGCATGGATTCTCGACTTTCCACAAATCTACTGTTCGACTGTCTTTACTGTGTGAAAGATACAAATGTGGTTGTTAATGAGATGTGTGAGAACCAGTATGTTAGAAATACAGAGAGTGATAGAATGTTTCAGAATGTCACAGAACAGGCTGTGATCACTACACAACCCTCTTCTTCTACTGAGATTAGACAGGGGACCTCACGTGAAAAACCAGGCCTCAGTAGTAAACCCCCCCAAACTGACAACGATATGTATTGTAAGTACGTTATGTATCATACCATCCATGGCGTAATTGCTTCCAGTGATACAGAGGGTGATACATTGTGAATTGGTCGATTCCTGTCCTGGGTGTGAGATAGATGATCCAGTCAGAAAACCATTCATGTGTCCTTGATGACTTGATGTCTAAAAAGCATACGAAATGTTTCTGAAGCCATACATATAGGGCAGCTCATGCCCATGATCTTGGCAATCGCTATGAAGCATCAGGGGTTAAATATGACCAGTTGTACCCTGAAACTATAAGTCATGTTTTAAATGATGTGAGAAAATCCGATGACCCCATGTGGTTAGTTATGCAAATGTTACAGCAGACAGACGGTGAAATTAAAAAAGATGCCTGCCGTCTGGTCAGCAAAGGCTCCTTTAAAAAATTTCTAAAAAGAAATTCAGGAACCTTGTTTATATTGTAAAAACATTACCCCACCCCACCCTCAAATTACTACATGGAAACATTTCAGTACAAAAATGTGTCATATTTTATTTTTGCAGGTAATCATGCGGGATGCAAGTACAGAGAGAATCCAAAGGCTTATGTATCTGATCCTAAGCCATTACTGTCATCCATCACTGTTTGGTTCACCTCAATATGACATTTGCCTTTGTGAGATACATGCAGCCTCTGAACTGATGATGTTTGCCCTTCCAGAAGTATGGGAGGATACAGATAAATATATAAATGAATCTGTGTTACCACTTGTAGAAAATGTTAAAGTGATTGCCGATATATTCGTGGAAGACGATGAATGTCTTTGTGGACTTTATATCATGATCGTCATAGTCATGTGTGTGTGTACTACAAAGCAGAAAAAACCTTGTGATATTGTACGTGTTGTTAACCTGGCTTCTCTGCTTGCTGAAATGATCCACTGGTCAAAAAAAGGACCCTTTAAAAAATTATATAAGGAAATTTAGGAACACTGTTTATGTTGTTAAAAACATTTACCCCCCCACCACCAAAAAACTGTTACTTGTTACCATTTTAATATTGTTCATATTGTTACCCTGGCTTTTAACACTTGCTCAACCACCCATGCATGAGAGGCCACTAAAACATAGTGCTGTATGTTTTTTTCCAGAGTATATGATGGGAAACACCCTGTCAGTGCATCCAGAGGCTTATTTATCAACTAGTCAGACACAAAGCTAAACAACCTGGTTTAAATCTACCTACAGGACAAGCACCATCTGTACTTTTAGAGACATTTTTGATGGTCTCCCAGAGGGACCCCAAAAGGAAACTGTGGATTATTTTAAGGATGAGGGGGCCACTCTTGAGGAAGCAATGTTTAAAATTGCTATAGAGTTTATGCATAACCCTTATGATGCAATACACTTTTGTGGTTTTATCTGTACTGCTGTTGACTTTTTAGTGTTTAGTTTGCAGAATGGGGTGTCTGAGTCTGACATAAATTTTGCTTCTTTTATCGCTTTTGTTGTGTTTCATAAACCAGATTTAGCATATGCTTTTCCTAAATAGTGTATTATAATGTACTTTCAGATGGAACGTACTGGCATGCTCCCAATATTCCAGACAGTCTTGGTGTCTACAATGTACCGTGTGATAAAGGACATTTTAAAGGAACCTATATACTTTGGAAAGCAGCCTGCATTAAATGTCTGCTGTGAAGATGCTGCTGCTTCACTGACGGAAAACACACTGACTCTGATTAAAGAGTTGCCACCCTTGTATGGAGACTCTATGTTGACGTAATGGAAAACAGTAACCGTAGAGCAGTATGCAAGGTGAACGTCATTTTAGATGTAACAGAATATCTTAAAAATCAGGCTTGTTATTTTGAGCGGTGTATGGCATATGTGTGTATGTATTGTGCATACCTCATCACTAAGGGGGAAGTGGACGATGCCAATGCTTGTGTAAAACATGCAGCTCAAAAGTTGCTGTTTCTGGGTATTGTGAAGCATGTAAAAATTGAAGAGTACAAAAACAAGATATATAATCTGTTGCATGCTTGGCATGTGTTATGCCTTTTATATGTAACAACTATATGCATTAGTTTATGTATTATAAAGTATATAAAATAAATATTTAAATACTGTTATGACGTGTGTATTTATAAATAAAATATAATCATGCATTGCACTTTGTGGTTGTCATAGTGTTTTTAAAATAACAAAAAGAGCACATACTTTATTTTACTGGTGACAAGAGTTTTGCTAGCCAGCAGATGTGTCGGGGGGTTGACGAAAGAAGATGAATGATCACCTGTTCCAGAATATATATTTTAATGCAAAAAAAGTGGGTAGTTTCACAGGGGTGACTCAGCTGTATAAGGCTGCAAAAAAACTTGATAAAGAGGTCACCAGGAAAGGTGTTGCAGAATGGCTTGCGAAGCAGGACCCCTATTCATTACACAAAGCAGCCAGAGTCCGATTTAAGAGAAATTCTGTCATTGTCTCTGACATAGACAGACAATGGCAAGCTGATTTAGTGGATATGAATCAATATGCAAAGTACAATAATGGGTTTAAGTACATACTGACGTGCATCGATGTGCTGTCCAAGTATGCCTGGGTAGTAACTTTAAAAGACAAATCAGGCAAGGCAGTGACACAAGCCTTTAAAACTATTTTTAAAAGTGGACGCACACCTCAGAAGTTGCAGACTGATCAGGGTAAAGAGTTTCTAAATGCTTCCTTAAAGAACCTATTAAAACAAAATAAAATACACCATTTTGTGATGAATAATGAAGTTAAGGCCAGCATTGTAGAAAGATTTAATAGGACACTGAAGTCACGCATGTGGTGTCACTTTTCAGCCCAGAATACTTGGAAATATACAGATGTGCTGTCAGACCTGGTGCACAGCTATAAACATACTTATCATAGAAGCATTAAATACAGACCTGTGGATGTTAACCCTTCCAAAGCCCTAGGTGTATGGAAGATCCTATATGGTAATTCTGTTCTTGGCAAAAAACAAAAGGGTACCCTTCAGAAAGATGATCATGTGAGACTATCTAAGCTAAAAGGGGTGTTTGAAAAAGGATATGAAAAGGAGTACACAGATGAGATATTTATTGTGACAGAGGTCTTAAAGACAGAGGCCCACCTATAAGCTAAGAGACTATCAGGGGAAGATATTAAAGGTACTTTTTACGCTGAGGAGCTGCAAAAAATTGAACCTGATGAGGACCGTGTGTACAGGGTGCAGAAAATCCTGAAGGAGAAAAAGCGTGGCAGAAAAACTTGGTATCTGGTAAAGTGGAGAGGGTGGCCCAATAAATTTAATAGCTGGGTTGAGGTAACACAGGTTCGGGACATTAGAAGTAGATAAGGCTTAAAATGCTCAAAAATGGATTTTATATCACATTGCCCAGCAATGCATCGCACAACATTTTCCCCAACAAACTACATCCACTTTTACTGTAAAGTTACCACAAATGCTTGAACTACCTGGTGAATGGGAAGTGGGCTTAGCAGAAATTCAGTACCCTCATACCTGGGACAATGTGCCTGCACAGAAAACAGGTTCAGTATGCTCTATCAGCCTCTAAATGTAGCCCACAGTAAAACACCACCAACTGGACCCTTACTGAGTCAGCAGCATTTAAAATCCCATTGGGCTATTATCCTAACATGGGTGGTGTTATTTCTCAAATTAATAAAAGCATATTTGAAGTAAATGAACTGCCAGTGGTTTTGGAACAACAAACCGTCGGGAGAGAAATAAACACTGACAGTGACATCAAATGTATTTTGTTTATGCATGGGCAGTTACAGTACCTTTTGGGTTTTAGCAGACTCGAGGCAGATGTAGGAAAGAATCTAGCAAAGAACCCTCCAGATATTAATGGGGGTTTTTACACATTATATATACACTGACATTATTACACATGAAATAGTGGGTGACAGTCTAGTGCCTTTGCTGAGATGGGTACCTGTCAGAGGCCAAGACAATGAGATAGTGACCGTGACCTATGATAAACCCCATTATCAAACAGTCTGTAAACATCAGATCGATACAGTCACTATTGAAATAATGAATGATCAAAATGAACTTGTACCATTTCGATTTGGAAAGGTGATCGTGAAGTTGCATTTTCGCCCCCAGAGAGTGCTCTAAAATTTAACAAGGATGGTGATTGTTCGACATTATGGGGACCCTACCTTGTACAGAAGCTATTACAAGGCACAGGCGAGGATCACGGTCTGCCTGGCTTCATGGACTTCCTACTATGTGTGGTTCTGGTATAGGAGGGATATTTCATAGTCTGTTCAAAAAGCAGTTCCATTTTTAAGAAGGGGTTTGAAATTGCAAACCACATCTACAGACAGCTACTAAAAATGTTGCAAAGGATGTTGTGGGGCATGTGACTAGTGCTGTCGCTCAAAAAGATGTCAGGGGTGATAAGCTACTCAGGGTGGCTCAGGGCTGATTGTATTCAAGAGGTAAAAGAGAAAGCATGAGTATGCCTTCTTCTTCTCATCCCCCAAGCTACTTTAAAAGAGGTGTTTCAAAATGCAAACTTCACATAAAAGAAAATGCTCAAAGGCAAAAGGATCTTCGAGGGGCCGTAAAAAAAGCAGAGACCCATTCTAAAAAACATGGCTTTCGTGCACTGTGGTTCTGAAGAATGCACAAAATCAGAACTTGACTTGTTTGCCATTTCCCCCACACAGACAAGCATTGAAAAAAGCATTTATGTAGAGATACCACCTCTGGATGCCCTTTCAGAAAACTCACTGATTGAATTTTATATAGCAGGGACTGGTGAAGACTATTTGGATCTAAACAACACGCTTCTTTACCTGGTTTGCAAAATCACTGAAGCGGATGGTAGTGATATACCTGCAGTGGCCAAAGTGTGCCTTATAAACTGCCCAGTGGCAACCATTTTCAGTCAGCTGGATGTGACTGTCAGTGATCGGCTCATCAGTCAGAGCAATAACTTTTACCCCTACAGGGCTGTCATAGAATCTATGCTGAACTTCAGTGAAGAGACCTTTCTACACAATTTACCACAGGTTATTTTACAAAGACACCCAGGAAACATGAAATCACAGACAGAGATGGTGACAATGTAGGTTTTAATAAAAGAAGCTCCTTCACACATCTCAGTAGAGGGGTAGAACTGCTGGGACACTTGCACACAGACTTGTTTTTTCAAGAGAAACTGATGCTGAACGGTGTGGATATTAAAATTAAGCTGACACGTAACAGGACAGCTTTGCCTGATGAGTGGAGATGCTGAGCCTTATAAGCTAAAAGTCATGGCCGCCTCTCTGTTTGTCAAAAGGGTTAAAGTGACCCCCAGAGTTTGTCTGGGACACTCAGAAGCCCTGCTCACCTCCAACACTAAATACCCTATAGACAGAGTGGGTATGAAAGTGTTCAGCCTCCCTGCAGGCAGCAGGGTCTGCAACCAAGATAATTTGTTTTTGGGACAGTTACCAAAAATGATGGTCATGGGATTTGTTGACAATGATGCTTTTAGTGGTTCCTATACTAAAAAACCCCTTTAACTTTAAGCATTATAACATTAATTTTGTGGCTCTGTATCTGGACGGTGAACAAATCCCCGCTAAACCTCTGCAGCCTGATTTTAGAAATGGGAATGCTGTGAGAGAATATTTTAATCTGGTACTAGCGTCGGGGAAATCTATGAAAGATCACCTGCTTTTAGTTAACCGTCAGGAATTTACCCAAGGGTATACCCTGTTTGCCTTTGATCTCACTCCGGACCAAGAATGTGCTGATCATTATTCTTTAATTAAAACGGGGAACCTCAGAGCTGAGATCAGATTTGCAGAAGCCCTTCCACAAACAGTTAATCTCATTATCTATGCAGTGTTTGATAATGTCATTAAAATAAACCAGAGAAGAAATGTCATTTTTGATTATATGTGATAAACCATAAAAATGAACACAAAGCAGCTGGAAAAAATTGTAACCAATGACACCCACATCCGTGACTGCTTTCTGGGCATGTTTCCCTGTGATCTGCTACCCAAGGAGAGACTGAGAAACCTTTCTGCAGCACTAGTCATCAATACTGACCCCCATGACCTCCTTGCACAGCACTGGTTAGCCATATACATTTCAGAAAATGGGACTGGGGAGTTCTTCGACAGCTACAGTTTTCATCCTGACAATCATGCACAAACTATTGTTTTTTTTTAAACAGAAATGCAAACAACATTTTGTACCAAGACACACAGCTACATGATACCTTTTCTACCACCTGTGGATTTCACTGCATATTTTTCTTACACCACAGATGCAACGGACTTTCTTATGATCAGATTTTAAAAATGTACTCTAATGATTTGCTGAAAAATGATGCCATGGTAACTACTTTTGTACTTCACTTTTCCAGACATCTAAACATGTCAGGGCATGTATCAGTGGGGTGCAACATGTTCAGACTTGTTTGTCGGTAATGAATTTAAAAACATGCAGCCAGCTGCAATTTTATTCAAAACGTGTCACTTATATAATCATATATAAACACTCATAATTGTGTGTCTCTGTGTTTGCTGTGTTTTAAGTTGGAGACACCTGTGTTTAAACTGTGTGGGGGTTGTGTTTAACATTTTCAGATATGCAATGTCTTCAATAATAACAAAAATATATAAAATATAAAGGTGTTTATTGTAAAAAACTCCCAATAAAATACAACATACATCAGTGGTAACATCATGAATAAGATGTGCAATGTCTTCAATAATGACAAATATATAAAATATAAAGGCATTTATTGTAAAAAACTACCAATAAAATACAACATGCATCAGTGGTAACATCATAGATAAGATATAACAAACAAAAGCATTTCCTGTTAAAAGATGCACACTATATATACCATAGCACTGAGGTAGAATTATAAGCACCTATTTATAAAAACATGTTAACATATTTAACTATGAGGTAGGCTAACATGCATCAATATAAACACTTTTTGTAAAAACAGGATTACATATTCAATATGAGGTAAATGTCTAACATAGGTTGTACACAGCAGTCACTGACGTAGGATTATATATTTAATATGAGGTAAATGTTCAACATAGGCTGTACACAACAGTCACTGAGGTATCTAACATTCATACATAGAGATTACATTTAAGTTTTACATAGTGAGCCACGCAGGTTTTTTAAAAGACCTTTGTCTTTTGGGCATCACTGACCATTGGCTAACTGGAGATGGCTGTGGCTGTTTTACACCAGCTGCCGATTTCAGCCTTTCCACATAGCTCCTGTTTGCTGGTGAGCAAACACTGAGGTGGTATATTAGACTCAGCCATTGCTTTGACAAAAACTTGTCCAGCCCTTTTGGCTTTTTCTGTGGTCAGAGATTGTGCTGAGTGTCACCAGCCGTTCTTACCGTCGACCATATAAGACCAGAACTACAGTACCTTTATACATTAATTGCCCCTTATCACTCCAAAACACAATATCCTTGTTCTTTGCCGTATGCTTTTAACAAAAGTTCAGCATTGGTTTTAGACGATGAGACACACTACTTAAAATGTCTTTTTCCATAGTACTAGATACTAGAAGCTGTCTCTGCCTATGCATGAGGGGGTCAAGAAATTGATTCATTTTCAGGCATGAGTAATGTCAAACTGGCTTTAGCTTGTTCTCCTTGTCTTACCAAAGTCAGATAGCGCTGTAACACAGCAGAGTACATTTTGGCTTTGCCATAGTCTGATAAATCAGTCCGGGACAGTATAACTCTCATGTCAGTGTCCAAACTGTTAGTTGCAACTGTCCTCATATTCTGATCAGGGTAATTAGTTTTAATGCGATCCGTCTGTTGCTGAGGTACCAAATACATTTTCTGAATAAAATCCATTATC
The DNA here is from genome assembly GCA_016271365.2 of Neoceratodus forsteri. Lineage (NCBI taxonomy): Eukaryota > Metazoa > Chordata > Ceratodontiformes > Ceratodontidae > Neoceratodus > Neoceratodus forsteri. The sequence goes on from CM057457.1 coordinate 494,980,101, forward strand.
TGTTAGCCAGCAGGCCAGTGATCAAAGGGATGGCAATTCCTAGCAGTGTTCCTATAAAATCACCTGTCTGATTAACTATTTTCTTTTTCCTTTTTAAGGTTATTTGTTTATCGCTTAAAGTTTTAATGACTCTACATTTTTTTTCAGCACACCTAACTGCTTTGCTGACAGTGGAATATTTCCTCTGAGAGTGTTTAAGGCTATCTCAGAGGCCCTTTTACCAGTAACTTTAAAACAGATTTCTCTGCAGTCTTTTAGACATAATGACAAAACAGTATCAAATATTTTTAGAAGCAGAATGTGTTTTTTTCATGACATATGCCACAGGCCAGTCAGGGGGAAACACCCCACTATGCAGTCTATATTTGTCTGGTGTATTGGATCTTAAATCAACCAGTAAATAGCCATGAGGCTTTCTTGTGGCATCTTCAAAAGCTTCTAAGAAAACTTTTGCCTGACCAGGATACATTTGTCTAGCTAGTGTTGTGATCAGAAGCTTGTCTCTGGGGTTTTTAAACAAAATCATGTATTTGGCATTTAGTGTGATGGTCCTGCTTTTTTACCTTGACAGAACACATTCTGGACAATTAAAAATATTGTCAATTGTTTGTGATGACTGTACTTGATAAACCCATATTCCACTTCACTATTGTGACAGACAGAGTCCATCAAATCATCTATAATGACAAAATTTACCTTTTCAGGGGGTAAGAGATCACTGTCAGCTAGTGACATTGGTAGCCCCTCCACAAATTTAATCTGTGGGAACTTTAACAGCAATTCATTATACAAAGGTTGCCAACAGCTGTAGAACCAAACAATATTTTCAGGCTTGTGTGATAAAGTGGCATCAGCATGTTCCAACAACTGTCTTATAAAGAAGCTCTTCCCACTATTAGAGGGGCCAGCCAGCAGACAAGTAAAGGGATGCTGCAACCTGATATCCATTTTTCACAATCAGTATCTGTAAGGAACTGTTTTAATATTGTCTTGTAAAACTCGCTTGTCATAAACTACTCTCTGGGTCTTGGACAGCATTTTTGTTTCAAGGGACCACTGCTTTTATTCCTAACAATGCTGGGTTGACTCACGGTAATTTCTTTGAGATCTGTGACCCATATAGTCAAAGACCAGGTCCTTCAGACTTTCAAAATTAATGTGTTTACTGCTGGCTACATTAAGGGTAAACCCTTTCACTTTAAGAACAACCTCACCACTGGACAGCCTGTAACGTAGAGTTTTGGGCCTGCAGAAACAAACTCTGTAATGTGTTCATCAGCAGGAACTTCACTGGTCAGCTCCCCTAAATAATCGCCCAGAGGTGGGGGCCAGTCACCCGGTCTGGACACAAAAATGACAGAGTCTGTGTCATAGTAAAGGCACCTGTCCTGTAACCTATCTAGCAGGTTGTAGAGTTTGACTCTGGCATATGCTGTTGTAAAACTCGCTATAAATATGTTGATATTATTGGAATTTGTTTAATGATCGCCGGTATATTTCCAGCTTAAACATGCTGTTTCATCATCAATGAAAAAGCATGATGAGATATCGTAATATGGAACAAAAACATATTGAAATAATTTCTATGGGTCTGTTACTATGCTCGTTGTCGGTAAATTAGCTCTCTGCCCAAATTTGCCCAAAGAGAATTTAAAACAGTTTAGATAACTGTCTCCTTGCAGGGTTAACAGCTATGGCTGCAGGGTTCAATTGTACATTTTCCTTTCAAAATACTGTTGTATGTACCTGACTTTATCCTCTTCAGTTTTGACCCATGAAGGGAAACCAGATGCCTCTTGCTTGCCTTTTAGATGCAGCTTGATGTAATCTGCAAAAAGCTCTGTGCATGACTCTTTAAAATGCAAAACTTCATAAATGTTAATCATTTTGTAGCCTTTTTCCAGTGTCAGGTTTAGTTCTACAGTACAGTAGGTACCTGTAAGTGACCTTTGCTCATCATATTGTGCACATGATGTTGTTTGATGTCTATTTTCAGCACATGCATGACATAATGTAAACACAAGTGTTTTACCAATCCTGGATGGCAGCACTGGAAAGAAAAGACCTCTAGGGGGTAAGACATTTACTTTTGCTAAACCAAAGTACTGAGTGAGGTCATCAAAACTGTCATAAATGATGTCAGGATGACCGAATGAATACTGTTTTGTTTTGTTAACAAAAGGGTAGAGGCTGTTAAAATCATAATGGTGTATTTTCTCATCAGGCTGCGTCTTATAGTACAGACAAATGGCATTTGTTCTCCCCCAAACAGTGACTGCCTAGGTTCGAGTGGCTGTGGTAGCTGCCTGTCCCTCAAGAAATTATTCAAACCCTGTTCTGTAGTCAGCATTGCTTTACATTGATGTTTTCACAATACTCTAATGGCAAAACCCTGTCTTTTTAGAAACTGAAATGTGTGCATGGTCCTATTGAATAACTGTCCAAAACTAGCCGCAGTCATGTGGTTTCTATCTTTCTCACAGTAACAGATGTCACAGCCATGAGAAAAACAACCATTAAATTCAGATGCTGTGGGTATTCCATTTATGACAGAATAGCCACCCAAAAAGTACGGACCCACCTTAAATTCACCACCCCTTAGCACGTGCGGAATAGAAATGTTTTCTTTCTCAGATATGTATATAAGCCATTGAATAGCAGGTGTGAAGTAACTCTTCAATTGTTTGTGGTAGTTGTCTGGGGGAGAACAACAACAGTGCATTCTTTCAAGAATAGAAATCTGTACATCGCCATAGAAATTGAGGCTATGGTGACGTACTGGAAGGAGTCTAAGGATACTGTTTCATACTCCACTGTATCACCGTCTGACTGTTTTAAAATACTTTTCATAGTCATCTCCAGTACTTCATTTCTAAATCTGACAAGGCTTTTGAAGAATTTCAACATCTAACTGACAATAGTAGGCAAGCTCTTTTCAGATTAAATTCTCTATGTCTGTTAGCTAGGTACCATTGCAAAAACTCTTGCTTTTCTGCTGGCAACATATATTCAGAACCATAAAACTGAGCATCAGGCAGGGACTACATAATTTCATTAGCCTTGGTGTTAAAAATGGGGAAGTAACCTTTAGCAATCTCATTCTCAAATCCAAGGGCAGCAGGGATTTTGCTAGTTTAAAAGGAAGAAAACAATGGCTGTCAATAAATCTGATGTGTAGGGATGTCACTGTGACAGAGTACTTTTCCTCTTTGGTGAGCAATTAATATCAATTATTTCCTTGACTAGCTGGCTAATGATAAAAGTAACTGTCATAGCTTGGCATTGTGTGCTATAAATTGTAGTGTCTAAATGGGGCATCAATAAATGTCCTAAAAAATCTTTTATGCAATCTTCACATTCGAATTCCCAGGACCTCTTCCCATCTAACTGCTTAGCATACACAAAATTTGGTATGTGCACCCCCCGTTTCTTGTGTGGCTTCAAAATCAAACACTATATATTCTCAGTAATTTTTCGTCTTTGGTGGTGACATGCAACACAGGATGCTTGTCTGCTGTCATGAAAGAACCACATCTGCTACACTGAATCAATTTACATGTATGAGATCCCTTGAAAAAACAAAACATTGTTACACAGTTTAATGGATTTACAAGACCCTGTATCCCCATCAGCTCTAGCTAAATGTCTTTCTAGGCATGCTGAAGACCTACAAATCTTTTTACATTTGTGACAAGATACTGTGCCAATTTCCTTTTCGAGACAACACGAGTCGAAACAAACTTTGCACTGTTGTGCACAGATATGATTTCCCTTATGGCTGTAGGCTACATCACAATATTCGCAGAGGTACCATGCACCTATGAATTTTTTTTACATTAGTGATACCATAGAAATGGCCTTCATGTAATAATACAAACAGTGTTTTAGGAAATCTTTCTGGACCTGTTGAAAATGTTTGACAGTTTCCTTCATTATGATATAAAATCTTAATTTTGACTCCTAAAAAATGTTCAAACTGGGGCACATCACTAAAAGTGACAGGGGTTTGGTCCGACAAACCTAGCTCAGCATGCAATATTTTAGCCTTGTTCAACAACTGACTGTCACTCGTATGTGGATTTAAGAGTGCAAAAATGGAGCCACCGAAACACAAACTATTGTCTCTGTTATTTAAATCAATCAGGTATCATCTCATTTTTTGTAAAATCCTGCTATACAAGATGGAGCTCAGTGTCCGTCTCCCCCCCACCCCTGAACCCTGGTGGTTCCTGATAGTTGTTACCACGAGATGTATAGTGTCACCAGCAATTACTTCAGTATTGCTCTGTAACAATAGCTATCTGATCTAAGAAGGTTGCAGAGTTTAGTTCATTTGGTCTTGTCTTTCTTGAGAACAAGGGATGATTCAAAGAAGTAGCATTTAATCTTACCTGTATAAAATCCCCATATTGTGTTTTTCTCTTCACACTGTGTAACAAACTTTCTATAGCCTGGTGCATTGCAGCAATAGCCTCTGTAAAAGATTTTATTTTATCTAGATTTATAAACTTATATCTTTGATGAAATTCTATACCATTAAATTGTTTTAAACTGCGTTCTTATTCCTGTACAGCTTCTAAATACACTGTAGGGGGCGCCCTGTTAGCCTGATCATCATCATGATGGTTTTCTAATACAGACTGCAGACCATTTGTAGCATGCTGTAACAGCCTATGTTGTAATATTTTCCTGGCATGTTTTACTTTTCTTATCAACTTTTCTCGGATTGTTTTATTTTTTACCCAGATTTTTCTTTTTTGACCCCATTTGTTATTTTTCTTTTCATTTGGTGATGCAAACCTTTGTACTCAATTTATGAGAGCTTCTGATGTCACCTTGTAATTTGATCTTTGTTTTTGGCCACTTTTTCCTCCAAACTCCTGTACTTTTCATACATGTATGCTGCACTTGCCATCATCTTTAAATCCTTGCATGACTGTTTAGATGCATGCACTAAACCAAGCACACTGTTCAGTAAAGTAGCTGAACTTTTAAAAAGCTCAGATTTAAGCAGCTGATGATCGTAATCCTCACTAGATAATCTGCCCTCAATTACTAAGGCATTAGACAAACTATCAATTGTGTTAAAAATATAGGCTTTCCCAATAATGATCATGTCAATGTCCCTTTCTTGAAACCTTTGGGCAGAAACTCTTTGTGCTGCTGCTGCTCTAGATGGCTGTACATTGTTTATTGTCACATTGGTTCATTTACAACTGAGAGACTCTTGAGCAGCTGCTCCTAGATGGCTTAGTACAATGTTTATTGATACATTTGGTTCATTTACAACTGCAGAGACTCTTGAACGCTGCTTGTAGATGGCTGTTTATCTTGTTCAGTTATGCTATACGATTCTGTCACTGACACAACAGAAACTCTTGCATGCCTTTGAAAACATCACTTTCATGTAATGATCTCTTTTCCCTCTCAACCTGTAGGGTTTCTCGTGTGGCTGTTTAAAACAGAAATAACCCTGTCACTACTTCAGTATTTTAAACTTTTTATAAGACAACATTTAAACTCTAAAACCTGCAGCATCTACTATTTCTAGTTAAAAATACACACCTTCTGTAGTGGTAATCTGGGGATTAGCCAGCCTCTCCCCTCCAGGGTTTCTCTGCATGGCTGTTTAAAAACAGAAAAATACACCCCTGTCACTACTTTCAGTATTTTAAAACTTTTATAAGACAAAATTTAAACTCTAAAACATGCATCATCTACTATTTCTAGTTAAAAAATACACATCTTCTGTACTGGTCAACTGTGTATTAGCCAAATGAGTAAATGTTTGGATAAGCTCTTCATCAGGAGTCCATGAGTCCATAGCTACTTGTTAAATGTTTTTAAAATTTTTTAGCTCAAGAAGTAGTTTTGGCAGTCTCGCTCTGTCCTTTTGTCTTGAGCTTTCAACATCTTGAAATGCTTATATAAAATGACTCAGACCCCCTCCCCAAGTACGTAGCAAGTAGTGAAAACATCTGGTACTGTCCATCAGACTACCCACCCATTCTCCAAGGGGATATAAGCCCCTATGCTAGTCAATGTAGGCTTTTGTTTCTCACTTCCCTACGACAGCTGGAAGGCATTAAGAAATGCCTTCTGCTAATACATTGGTCACAGTCTAATTAAACAGATGCTTTTATCAATCTTAAAACACAAAGAGGCACAGTTTATAATAACGGCAGTTGAGTGCCAGCTTAAGTTATGTTTTTAAAAGTCAAAACAGAAATTCTGTCTTTTTTAAACAGCTGCGTCCTTTAAATTAGTAATTTGGTGAAACTGCTTGCATACCACTAATCAGAAGATAAAACTTATTTTGTTAAAAAGTTAATCATGAGAAATACAAGTTTTTCTCATTTACAATGTAGGAGAGTTCAAAAAGAAATGCCTTTCTGCTAATACGTTGGTTACAGTCTCAGTAAAACAAATATTTTTTATCAGTCTTAAAACACAAAGAGGCACAGTTTATAATAACAGCAGTTGAGTGCCAGCTTAAGTTATGTTTTTAAAAGTCAAAACAGAAATTCTGTCTTTTTAAACAGCTGAGTCCTTTAAATTAGTAATTCAGTAAAACATAGTACACACACACACACACACAAAGTGTGTATTCTTTTGCACCGACTCTAAGCAAAACTGTAGATACATTTTAAGAAGACTGTGTGCTTTGAAATTATTCTGAAAGAGAAACATTATCATTTTACATTCTGTCTTTTCTTTGTAACATATCATTTATTTTTCTATTCAGTACTACATGACTTTTTAATTTTTTGATAATGTAACTATAGACATTTATTTTGTAACAAAAGCATAAAGCTACATTTTTACAGATTCCTGTAAATACAGTGACCATGTAATCCAAAAATCTTGAGACACACATGTTTCCAAAGAGAATCAATAGTCCTTTGTAGCCATGGCTGTGTAAATGAACATAGAAACATAGAGACATAGACTTTGATGGCAGATAAGGACCACTAGGCCCATCTAGTCTGCCCATTTCCCTACCTACAGGATAGGCTGCAGATCCTAGTTAACCAACAGCCTATATCTTCCTGCCCTCTACAAGAATTGCCTTATGTCTGTCCCATGCATTCTTGAATTCTCACAGTTTTAGACCCCACAACTTCCTCAGGAAGGCTGTTCCATGCATCCACTACTCTCTGTGAAATAATGCCCTTCACATTGCTCCTGAACCGCCTCTTCTTCTATCTTTAAATTGTGTCCCTTGTTCTTGCAAGTCTCTTTTTCTGAAAGATGCTACCCTCTTGACTTTGTTGATTCCCTTGAGGTACTTGAAAGCTTCTATCATGTCCCCTCCCTTCTTTCCTCAAGGGTATACATATTAAGCTCTTTAGTCTCTCCTCTATGGCTTCTCTTGCAGACCCTGCACCATTTTAGCTGCCTCCTCTGACCTGCCTCTATCCTGTCTATGTCCTTGCAGAGATGGGGTCTCCAGAACTGGACACAGTATTCCAGATGGGGTCTCACCAACTGTCTGTACAGAGGGATACAACTTCCTGTTTTCTGCTGCTGATGCCTCTCCCTATACATCCCAGTATACCCCTGGCCCTCCCTACTGCCTTCTCACATTGCTTGCTAACCTTAAGGTCATCTGATATAGATTACCCCAGGTCCCTTTCCTGTTTTGTTGTTGTTACTACCCCCACCCATTGTGTATTCTTCCCTGGGTTCTTGTTTCCCAGGTGCATTATTTTGCACTTTTTGCATTGAATCCTAGCTGCCATATGTCTGACCATTCCTCCAACCTTGCAAGTCCCTTTTCATCCTTTCCACACCTCCTTGTGTATCAACCCTGTTGCAGATCTTTGTGTGTCATCTGCAAAAGGCATACTTTTCCTTCCAGTCCTCTGCAATGTCACTGATGAAGACATTAAAAGGACTGGACCCAATACTGAACCCTCATGGTACCCACTGGTAACTGCCCTTTCTTCAGAATGGACTCCATTACAATTACCTTCTGTGTCCTGTTGTCCAGCCAATGTTTTCTCAGGCTACCACCCTGGGACCCACTCCCAGGCTGGTTAATTTGACTAATAATCTTTTGTGTGGGACTGTGTCAAATGCCTTGCTAAAGTCTAGGTAGGCCATGTCCACAGCCCCTCCCTGGTCTACTACTTTGGTCACCCAGTCAAAGAAATCTATTAGATTCATCTGACATGACCTTCCCACTGTGAACCCATGCTGCCTTGGATCCTGTGCTCCACTGACCTCTAGGTACTCAATTATTCTTTCCTTCAGAAGTGACTCCATCACTTTCCCTACCACAGAGGGTCAGACTGACAGGTCTGTAGTTTCCTGCCTCTGTCTTGGTCCCACTTTTGTGAAGGGATCACATCCGCCTTCCTCCAGTCCTCGGGTACCACACCATCCTCCCATGATTTATTAAAGAGTAGTCAGTGGTTTCACTAGTTCCTTCCTTAATTCTTTTAGAATCTGGGGTGAATTCCATCAGGTCCCATTGCTTTGTCCACCTTCAGTTTTAGGAGTTCTTGCAGAACCCTTTCTTCTGTGAAAGGACTGGGATCGACCCCCCATCAAGAGTGCTTCTGTTAATTAGATTAGGCACTTCCCCATCCTCTTTTGTGAATACTGAGCAGAAATATTCATTCAGTATTCCTGCTTTTTCACTGTCCCCCTCTGTCCACCCACCGTTCATTCTATGCAGCCTCACTATCCCTCCCTTTGTCTTTCTATGCTTGCTGATGTACCTATAAAAGGTTTTATCCCCCTTCTTAACTGAGTTGGCTATCTTTTCCTCAGTTTGGGCCTTGCTATTCTGACTTCCTCCTGCTTCTTTCTGCCTTAACTGGTACAGCTCTCTGTCCTGTTCCTTCTGTGTTTCCTTATACTTCCGGAATGCTATCTTTTCTTCCTGACTTTCACAGCCGCTCTTGAGAACCATAGTGGCTTTTTTCTTATGTTTTGATTTGTTTATTTGCTTCACACAAAGGCTTGTTGCCTCTGTGATGGCAGTTTGATAATTCCCCATTGTTGCTCCACACCTCCTTCTAGCCTGTTGCATGGTGCTTTTCTGAGGCACTGTCCCATCTTGCCAAAGTCAACCTCCTAAAGTCCAGTACCCTCACTTTGTGTGGCTTCTTGACTCTTGTAGCTGAGTTTAACGTGAACCACACTGTTTGATGGTCACTTGTCCCCAGATGGCAATCCACTTGATCTGAGATCCCTCGCTGCCCCGCTTGAAAGTACAAGGTCTAAGATTGCTCCCTCTCGAGTGGGTTCTGAAACTAGCTGTCTAATGCCTGCCACCTGTAGGCATTAGAATGGCCCTGCTCTTGGATGTGGCTGAGCAAATGTGCTCCAGTTAACATCTGGCATATTCAGGTCTCCCATCAACAGTATCTCCCTTTTTCTGCCATTCTAAGAATGCCTTCCATCATATCCTTGTCCATTCCTTCCCTGATGTGGGGTCTGTACACAACCCCTGTGTGGATTGTGGTGCCCTTTCCAGTCTCCAAGGTGACCCACAGTGCCTCCTCTCCTCCCTGTTTACTCTTTTGTTCAGTTGCTTTTATCCCTTCCTTTACATAGAGAGCTACTCCTCCTCCTCCTCTTCTCCCCTGCCTGTCTCTCCTGTAAGTTATGTACCCTGGTATGTTAACATCCCAGTCATGGTTCTCTGTGTACCATGTTTCTGTGACTGCTACAATATCCAGGCATCCCTCTTCCATTAAGGCCACCAGCTCAGGGAGCTTGTTGCCCAGACTATGGGCATTGGTATTCATTACCCTCCATTTCCTGATGGCCTTACCCCCTTTTGCCCCATCCCTGTCCTTCTTGCCTTTGTTGCTTTCTCCATTTACCCCTGCCCTTCTCCCTATTGACACCTCCATGTTGGTGTTTGCCACACTTACTCACCTGTGATTGTTTGGGGGCTAGGATTTTCCTGCTCCTTTCCAGTGCCTCCCCCCTTGGCTAATTTAAAAGCTTGCCAATGAAGCATTTAAACCTATCACCTAGGATCCTGGTTCCCCTCCTGGACAGATGCAGCCCATCATGCCAGTATAGGCTTGCATCACTCCAGATGGACCCCCAGTCCCCAATGAAGCCAAATCCCTGAGCTCCACACCAGTTTTTCAACCACTGATTGAATCCCATGGTACAGAGCATCCTAGCCTCTCCTATGCCATAGATGGGTAGCACCTCCGAAAAGGTTACCGTGCGTGCTACTTGACTAAGGCCCCTCCCCAATTCTACAAACTCTTCCTGCACATCTCTAATCCCTTTCTTAGCCAGGTCATTTGTCCCTAGGTGGACAATGACATCCAGCTCCCTCTCCTGTGCAGCTGCTCTGGCAATCCTGAGGATTCTCACCCTGTCCCTCCAGCCATGGCGCCAGGCAGGCACCTTACCTCCTCTCCCTTCCTTGCCCAGTTCTACCTTCCTAACAATGGAGTCCCCACCGAGTTATTTCCTTCCCTGCAGGGTCCCCTGCCACCTCCTGTGGGTCTCCTTGTGGAGGTTCCCAGCATCCTCCTTGGTCTCCACTATAGGTGCCTCCATAGAGGAACCACACTTTGCCAGAATGGCATAGGAATGTGGAAAGGTACAACTGGAGGGATGTGCCTCTGTTCCACCACCCTCACCCTCCCTGAGCCCACTGTGGTCCAACCGCTACTCTTTCTTGGCAACCTCTGAGGCAACGGCAGTGGCACTGGTGGTCCTTGGATGGAAGAGGAGGTCCCACAAATCCTGGCCAACTCAGCCTGGAGAGGAGCAACCTCCTCCCTCAGCCCAGAGAGGTGCCTGCAGATGGGACAATACCGCATCCTCCAGAACATCTCCCGGAAGACTGCTGCTCCACAGCCACTGCACTGCACCACTCCAATCATGTCTTATTTCTGGCCCATTAACTGTTTGCAATCCTTACTCTATCCTCTGTTTTTTTCTCCATCTCCTTTCTTTCTGCCTGTGTGCCCTTTAAGCTCCTGATTGTCCTGTTCTGAGACAAGAATATCCTATATTTCTCAGTAGACCACTTACTTGTTCAGAGGCAGACCTCCAGCAGCTAGAGGGGGCGAGAGCTACTCTTGCCCTTCTAGGATGGTGGGTCCTTGGTGGTTCTGTGCTCACTCACTTCCTGCCCCAAACAGGAAGTTCCTGTTGTCAGTCAAATCTCAGTCTATAAAAATAGAACTAGCTTTGGGTGGGGGTGGAGGGAGGAAGAAGGGCAATATAGTCCCAGTAGAGAAGTTCAGTCACACAGCAGTCCTTTCTCCTGTTGTCTTCTGCCAAGCTATTAGCAGAATCTTTCTAGGCAATCTTTAAATGTAGCTTCCTTCTAGCTAAGCCACTCCCCTACTTACCAGATCTTTGTACAAGTAATTTAAACCTCACAGCAGTTAAGTCCTTTCAGTCACCTGAGATTTACACCTAGATGACTTTTCAGTTACCCATTCAGTTCAGTTAACCCAAACACACACTTTTTTTGGTTTTTGTATGTTAGTTTTTTTTACCCTAAATTAAAGGTCCAAATACAAAAGTTCTTCTACTTTAGTCCTAGTAGAGAAGTTCAGTCACACAGCAGTCCTTTCTCCTGTTGTCTTCTGCCAAGCTATACAACAGATGTTTTGTCACGTCTTAACAGACAAAGACACATACCACATAGCCAACAGGACCATGAGCTCCAAAAAGCCCATCTATATTTTAAACATCCATAAAAGGCATTGCTTTTCCTACATGCCTAATGAGGGACCGACACACACATACACATACACATACACACACCCACCACACAGCCACCAGGCTCCAAAAAGCCCATCTATATTTTAAACATTCATAAAATACATTGCTTTTCTTACGTGTCTAATGAGGGACACACAGACACACACACACACACACACACACACACACACACACACACACAGTGTGTATTTTTTTGCAATGACTCTAAGCAAAGCTGTAGAAACATTTTAAGACTGTGTGCTTTAAAATTATTTTTGAAAGAGAAACATTATCATTTTACATTCTGTCTTTTCTTTGTAATATATCATTTTTTCAAAAAATTATAAATATCACACACACATTTCATTTCAGCCTTCTCCTTGATACTACACAGAGCTGAGGGGGGTGAACTATAGGTATGTGTATTCCTTTTTTCTGATATATTTTTATTCTTTCTAATTCATGACAAAAGTATAAATAATTAGTTTTTTGCAATTGTTGCAATGCTATCCAGAGAAAACTGCTGAAATGTCTTATTTACACAGAGGTCCCCCCGTTTTAGCTTATAAATGTTACATTCGTATACATAAAGCTATCTTTTTGATGTAAGTTTGACACAGTCCTACAGATGCATGTTAAATAATTTTGTATATTGTTACAAAAACAGAAAAAGGGGTACTCACTTAGGCAGATGAATTTCTCTCGGGGTTGGGGGTCTCCACACAGATCTGTGAAACCTCTGCACGATCAGGTTCCCTCCTAGATACTTCTTTCTGAAAATATCCTAATCAAAAAACACACCATATCCCTGCAGTTATACACCAGGCCTACAGGGGGCACATACCACTACATAAACACTAACTGATTTTTGGGGTGGGAGGAGCACGGTGAAGAGGACAGGGGTTCGAGCCAGGATGGTGGGGGTTCAGGAGAAAGGGGGGACAGGGATTTGAGCCAGGATGGTGGGGGTGCAGGAGAAGGGGGACAGGGGTTCGAGCCAGGCTGGTGGGGATGCAGGAGAAAGGAGGGACGCAGGAATTCAAGCTAGCATGGTGGGACTCAGGTTCCAGCCAGGATGGTCTGGCAGGGGATCGAGGAGTGTACAAGAAGGAGGGGCGCAGGATGCTTACAAAATGGTGGGTGGCAGGGTTCGAGGAGTGTACGAGAATGAGGGTCATAAGACGCTTACAAAATGGTGGTGTTAGGTCACTTCCAGGGTTTCAGTGTGGGTCATTTCCTGCACAAGGGGCGGGACACAGGTTTGAACGCATGTCATTTCCTGTGCAAGGGGCGGGACATGGGTTCGAACGCGTGTCATTTCCTGCGCAAGGGGCGGGACACGGGTTTGAGGTTGCGTCACTTCCGCCAGAAGGGGGCTGGGTTAGCGCATTTTAGGGATGGACTTCCAGTTTAACAAGGGACGATTCTGATTGGTCCGTTTTAGGACACGCCCACCTGTCAAATGACGTGGCACACGCTGATTGGCTGAAATTTATCATTTGACAAGATATATGAACTTATACTACTCATAAGCAGTCGAAAATTCAGAGACTCATCCAAATACATCCCCAAATATTTATAACAAGATTACTCCTTTTTTCCGTATTGGACACATTCATCCTGTTGGACTCTTATCTCATTCCTTCTCCCTGTTTTTTTTGCTCTGTGATTCTTTTTATGGTATTATTCCCTCCTGCTTCAAGTAGTTACCCTCATGAGCCTGTGTGTGTGGGGGGTTGTGCCTTTCTACTTTACCTCCCCCCTTGATGGGTTTAAATGCCAATCAGTGTATCACTTAAACCTCTTACTGAGGACATTGGAGCTGCTTCCAGAATGATGCAGGCACTCACTGCCATACTGGTCATTATCCCTCAGATGGAGCCTCAGTCCACACTCACACTGAACCCCTCCTTTCCACACCAATCCCTCAGATGGAGCCTCAGTCTGCACTCAAACTGAACCCCTTCTTTCCACACCAATCCCTCAGATGGAGCCTCAGTCCACACTCAAACTGAACCCTTCCTTTCCACACCAATCCCTCAGATGGAGCCTCAGTCCACACTCAAACTGAACCCCTCATTTCCACACCAGTCCCTCAGATGGAGCCTCAGTCCACACTCAAACTGAACCCCTCCTTTCCACACCAGTCTCTCAGATGGAGCCTCAGTCCACACTCAAACTGAACCCCTCCTTTCCACACCAATCCCTCAGATGAAGCCTCAGTCCACACTCAAACTGAACCCCTCCTTTCCACACCAGTCCCTCAGATGGAGCCTCAGTCCACACTCAAACTGAACCCCTCCTTTCCACACCAGTCTCTCAGATGGATCCTCAGTCCACACTCAAACTGAACCCCTCCTTTCCACACCAGTCCCTCAGATGGAGCCTCAGTCCACATTCAAACTGAACTCCATCCTTTCCACACCAGCCCCTCAGATGGAGCCTCAGTCCACACTCAAACTGAACCCCTCCTTTCCACACCAGTCTCTCAGATGGAGCCTCAGTCCACACTCAAACTGAACCCCTCCTTTCCACACCAATCCCTCAGATGGAGCCTCAGTCCACACTCAAACTGAACCCCTCATTTCCACACCAGTCCCTCAGATGGAGCCTCAGTCCACACTCAAACTGAACCCCTCCTTTCCACACTCATCCTTCAGCCAAGTATTGACATTTTGGTGCAGAGAATCCTCTCCCCATCCTCGACCAGTCGCACCCCTGAGAATGTTACAGATCATGCCACCTGAGACCCTTCTTCAACTTCGTAAAATCCTCCCACACTACTACTGGCTCATCACAAGCTAGGTCATTTGGCCTCAGGTGTCTAATGATGTCTAGCTCACCCTCCCTTCCTCTTGCTCCGGTGATCTTTTAGATCCTCTTTCTAGCCACCTTTGCTTTGGCACCTTAGAGGCACCAGATCACCTTTTCCTCATCATTACCTGTCCCAAGCTCTACTCCTTTCACTATGGAGTCCCTCACCAGGATTCACTTACTCCTGCTCTGGGGACTCCTGTTATTATGACATCATCACTATGGCTCATTGTGACATTCAAAAATCAATCTTTGCTTCCAGTTTTCTGCTGGTGACCTGTATTAATTAAATTATTTCATTAAAATACAATGGGCCAGATATTCAAAGGTGTTGTGCCTGGCGCAACTAAGTTGCACTAGCACAGCCCCAGGAATGCACCCTGTGGCAATATTCAGTGGAGGGACTTGTGCAGTCCAAGTCCTGATGCTCCGGCGTGCAAAGATAATGTATGCAGTGCATCCCCAGTGGGCATGCCCATGCATATGCAGCACATCCCGATATTCAGCCCGGGATGTGCAGCACATATACCTGCACAACCCTGGGATGCACCGCACACCAATGCTCAAAGTTGAGCCAGAAATAAATGGCTCAAATGGTGGCCACACCAGCAGGTAGGCTGCTGTACTGCATGGTGCAACACAGCAGCTGCCAGCCATGGGTGGCCACCAACCCAGCCAGAACACCATCCACAAGCACCCATGTGTTTTCTGGTGGTCTAGTGGTACCCCATCCCTCCCTCCCCATAGCTGCGATCACTGTAAATGTAAGTCTGAATGAATCTCTGGTAGTCTAGCGGTACCCCTCACCCCGCCCGTGACCTGGATCACCAGTGAACCATAGTAAACTCTCTCTCTCTGGCAGTCCAGTGGCATCCCCCACCCTCACAGGAACCCCTGCCCACCCAGCTCCCCCCATAATTGGCAGGCAACTGCAACCCACCTGCATACTATCCGGCCACCCACCAAATGACAGCTTACAGTATGAGCTGTAAGCTCATTGGTCCATACTGTGGACCAATGGGCTTGCAGTGCATACTGTACATGTCACTCACAAATGTGTGAATGAAGGGCACCTGTAAATTTCTAGGGCATCAGATCTACCCTTTTTAACTGAAACTGTGTATGCGTGCCATTCAGAATTTCTCTGGTGGGGGCCTTGTGGTCCAAGTGTGAGAGCACCGCCGATTCAGGGTTGTGGTTGTAGTTGGGCTGCCTGTTTTTGGTTTTTTTTACTTGGATGGACGAATCTGAGGGGGGCTTAATGGAGGTGCATTGCACAGGGCCTATAAAAACCTACCCTGGAAGTTATTTGTACAGTTACCCGTGACCTCGAGCAACCTCATGAGTGTCAAAGCCATGAGTGAGGTTATGAGTGGTCACTGGCAACTGTACAAATAACTTCGTATCTCACAAGCGCCCCACACATATTTGATTTATGCAACAGGATTTTGGGGCTCAGATTTGTTATATTTTATTTTTTTCTTAAGTTCCTTTCCATGTTTTTTCTCTGTGCCTAGTTGCTGTGTTTTGTTTGCAGGGTTGCTGTGCTGAGAAAGAGGAAAACTGCTATTTTTTCTTAAGAGTATTTTCATTTAAAATGTGGTTCCAGTTTTTTTTGGGGGGGAGGGTTGGTGCATTTTGTGAGTGTTTGGGACTGTGATAGCTGGGGTTGTAAAGAGCACTATGAGAAGCTGAAAGTGAGACTGGGAGGCAGTACTGGTGGTGGTGGTTAGTGATGGAGTCACTGTCTGGATAAATAAATTATGTACACAGTGACTCAGAGAAATGGATTTATGTAAGGGGGGTGAGGATAAAAAATGGCAAATCGCATTTATCCTCATTGTAGCTCATTTAACCTAACAGTAGGTCACCCAGAGGCACTATCTGCACTTAAGCAGCACAGGGACACCAACTGCAATAAAACCGCACAGCTCCGATTCTACCCTCATGTCAGCTGCAGCTCTGAACCTTCTCAGTGTGAAAGCGGCATTCACACTGACAGGTTCATTTGTTTATTTCTCTTTTTTCTCACAGCTTGTGTTTTTTAAACAGAACAAATTCCACCTACATTCGCAAACAGTGCACCAGATGCCTCTCTCCCTTCCCAGGCTTGACTTGAAGCACCCTGTGGACAGCCTACTTGCACACAGCTGACACTATCTCTGCTAGCCAGCAGCAACATCCTCCTCTGCATGAACAAGCTGATGTTAACGAGAAGCAGGATTGACCAGATATAAAATTCTTTCACATTAATGAATGCCAGACAGGGGGCTAAAATAACTAAATGTATAAAAAGTACAGGGCCACTCCCTCACTAACCGAGCTCTACAGCTGCCATGTTTTAAAAACTACTCAGCCCCCAAACAAGAAAACACGGAATGAAATGCTGCGTTTGGCAGTGCAACCATGTAGGGACCCTGGCAACCACACTACCATCCCTGCATTCAGCCCTTGAGTGTCATCTACAGATGAAAACACCGGAGCTACAAATAATTCAAACAAATATTTTTAAAAAACGAACACTTAAAAAAATAAAACCGCATTACATAACTCAAATCTGCAATGGGACTAGCAGAAATATCACCGATATTTCCCATCATGCAATTTGACCTTGTGACCTTGCTCATGGCTCCACCACTTGTGAGGTCATAAGGTCAAACTGCACTCGGGGGAGTATCAGTGATATTCCACTAGCCCCACTGCATATCTCTTATTTATCTCACTCCCTTTATCCAGACACCTGTTGCATGAATGGCATTTATCCTCACTCTGTTGATGTTATCAGAATTTATCCTCACTGCAATGGAAATAACATAGGATATTCAACTGAGAAAGCTCTCACCCCCATGGTATAAATCGCACACATGATGTGCAGATTGTGGGTTATGGAAAATATTCTCTTTCCTGCAGAGTGAGCTGTGTATTCTCACTCAAGCCTTTGGCACTCGTGAGAATACAAAGCTCACTCTGCAGGAGTGAGAATATCCCACTCCTGCCCATCCTGTATCCCATATTAGAAAATGGGCTTTTTATTTCCTGGCATCTGATTGGCTAGTACCCTTGCCAGGGGAGTACATTAACTTACAACAGATGCCCGGGAAATAAAAAGTACCAGCCTATAGTGCCCCTTCACCCACTAAAGTATCTTAGTGCCCACCCTGCTTCCTAACTGGCTAAAACCAGGTGATTTCAATTTAAAATCACCACCATTTTTTTGCCTCACTTAGCAAGAGATCGGGTCTCCCCAAAGCGTCGTAGTTCAGTGCCAACTGCCTGGAAAACTGCACATTGTCCTCTGTTGTGCTTATTTTTGTCTACATTTTTTCACTATTTTTTTTTATTTACATCACTCTGTCCTCCCATGACCCGCCACTTTCCCGGTCAGATATCCTGATTCCTTGTGTTTATACAGTTTAAAACTGCTAACTGCCGCCACGTTGTTGTCTCTCACTTAGCGACAGTTACCTGGTAAATCCACTTTCTACCCTGTCCTCTCAAAGCTGGCTGTTATCCATGTAAAAAAAAAAAGAAAGAAAGAAATACAATCCAGAATTTATTTTTCCATTCAGGGAGAGACAATTTATCATTTCTCACAGCTGCAGTCATTTACAAAGATGGCAGCACTCTACCAACTGTGCTCTCATGCTGTGTACCAATCTCTCCCCTTCTCAAACTGTTTCCCTGCTGTCCCCAACACTGTCATTATCCAGCTGTAACTTGGAGATTTAATTAAAAAAAATAATTCTCGCCGACCTTTCAACCAACTGCTACAATGATCTCCCTGTCCAGAACAGAATTCCTCAACATAAATCTCTGCCTCTGCCTTTAAAACAATTAATCATTTCTCACAGCTGAGTCACAGTCATTTACAAAGACTCTTCTGACTGCGCACTCACTCTCTGTAGCAATCTCTCCCCTTCTAAAACCATTTCCCCTGCTGTCCCCTGACCCTGTCGTAGTCCAGCTGTTGGAGATTTAAAATCTTTTACAGTAAGTAAACAACGGCATCACTCTAACCTCCCGCCGCAGCAGCTGACACACTTATCCTTCAAGCAAGTGCAACAACGCTGTCAGGATCCAGAAAAGAATGCCTCAACATAAATCTCTGCCTTTAAAAAACAACCCCCAAAAGAAAATATAAAAGGAACCTTGCCACTTCTCACTTCCTAACTTGCGAACCGATCATGATCTAAAAGTAAGAGTGTGTGTGTGTATGTGTGTGACTGTGTGTGTGTGTGTGTGTGTGTGTGTGTGTTGGGGGCAGGGTTATGACCAGAAAAATATGCAGCAACCACTACACATACCTCTACTGGCTAATACAGTAGATACAGGGACTACTTTATCAAATAAAAAGACAAAAATACATTTTTAGTAATTTTTTCTAGAATCAGTTTTTCTTCCTAATCTTATGAAAAGTTGCACATGCAACCCATTTTCTAAGTGCAATAATACCCTCTAAAGTGGACAGTATGGGCAATACCAGAGTTTCCACAGCTATAAGGCTCTCCACCTGCAGCGTCGGGCCTCATTACGCCCCTGGCAGTACAGTATTGCCCAATATGGCCCACCCTGTCGGGTATTATTGCTTGCTTTATATATGAGTGTGTGTGTGTGTGCTAAGGTTACCACCTACTCAGTTTTTGACCGAATGATTCGGTTTTCTAGGTCCAGATTCGGTCCTCCTGTTTACACCATTGCAAATTCGGTTTTTATGGTGGGTTAAGCAGCACCTGTTATTCCCCACTAACTCCTATCATTTTCTTCTCATCTGACTGTAAGCAAGTGTTTGACATTTTAGTGTGATTGCTTGCTTGCAGTGCATGCTAATCAGAAAATGCCTTCAAGAGCAGAGCACTTAAAGAGCCAAATGTGTCCCTGTCTGCTTAGTTGTCACCTCTAACTTCACACCAGCAAATTGGAAGATTATTCTCAGGAAGGGGTAAACAATGCCACCTTAATTAACACCTTCATTTTTCTGATACCAGACAGGCACCACATTAGGGTAGCTTCCTGTCCTAGTATGGGCTGTACAATGTGTTTCAGAAACTTTACCTGCTAATCCAGTTTTATTCAGAGGTAGTACTTTTTCAGTCATTTTGAATGCTCACATACTTGTAAAATGGATTCTGTTAAATCTTTCACCATTTTACTTGCATGGTCGGATTACAAACAAATTCTGATGTCATGCAGACCTTTGTTTGTATACCAGTCAGTCTGAGAGGTGTAAAGTAGGGCTATTAAGACCATTAGCAGCAAATCAAACTAATCCTTTCCAGGCTGCATTATGAGTTTGGTCTTTGACTGCTGTGATAAGGAATACTTTTATACCTTTAAATGTTCTCCATTTTTTTCTTTTAGGGTCTGTCCTATATTTTAATATTTGTTAGCCCTTTGTTGTTAAATTAATAATCTAATATTTTATTTAATTTCATACATACTATGCTTCTCTCTTCTCAGTAGTTATTGTTGTCAATTTTCATACTACTTAGATATTCCAGGAAGACCAATCCAGGCCTTTCAAATGAACAGCACAGAATAATGTGGCTAGTGTCATGCTAAACTACAGAAATGAGAAAAGGAAGAGAGAGAGAGCAGTAGCTGATGAGATGACAGGAACACAATCTAGATTTGATGGCACTGCAAATATAAGCAATTTATCAAAGTTTTTTCAAAACATCATTATTTTTTTTTACCAGAAGAAACACTCTAAGCTAAAGCTTGTTTACAGGTGCAACCTGAGAGCACAAGGGTATATTAAGTGATTTGTGTAGGGTCACAAAGTATGCATGTTTGGGCTGTAGGATTCAAACCCTGGTCTCCAGAATTGCAGCTCAGAGCTTTAAACCACTGCACTATACTGCCTCCACACTATGTATCGCATATCATGCTATCTGCTGTGTATGACTGACATGGAAAACAAAATAAGGTATTTAACAGCACAGAATAGTTCCTATCACGTTTAACAACTTCTCTGATATTACAAATAATTTTAGAGTAGGAGCAATGGGAGGGACAGTAGCACACCTTAAAATGGCAGATGATATTTGTAATTACATCTCGTCCACCATTACTGGTGTAGTTTGTTTATTTATTGAAAGAGTTTACCAGAAAAGGCCAACTGATCCAAACTAGCAGGTTGTCAGAGGTGTCCTTGTAGTCTTTTGATTTGTCAGCTAAGCTGTATACACAGGATGGAAAGTCCCCCTGAACCCCTCTCTAACCCAACCAAATGCTAACACACACTGAAATTTAAAATATTTAAATCTAAATCAAACAAACTGAAAATAATAATCATGATGTAATTTAAAGAAATTGTACACAATGTTATATCAGCAGCAATTCTGAATAAATCAAGTGAATCATAGTTCAAGCGATGTCCTCATTAGTCATAAAAGGGGTGGGGTTAGGGGTGGAGTTTGGGGGTGTGGTTTCATATTCGGTTTTCATCTCATCCAAAGGTGGCAACCCAAGTGTGTGCGTGTGTGTGTCTGTGTACTCAGCTACCAGGACCCTGAGGAAAACTATGTCATTGTTACCGGAATGGAATGAGAACTCATCCAAGATTCTGCCAGCTGCTCTAAAACTGTCTGAGGGATTTTCTGTGAAACCATAAAATATGAGAACATTTAAATAGTATCTATACATGACAAATGGCAGTGTCATCACTTGATATGTAATGAATAAGGCCTGGCTATCCTTGTGTTAGGGAAAAGGAGTAAAGTTTATGTTTATAGTATGTCTATAGTTGATCTTTAAAGCTGCACTGTCAGAGTTAGTCCCCTGGATTTTTAATGTTACTGTGTCTTTTGAAAAGTGTCTTTTTCAGAAAGTGCTGCCCACTGCTTACCTTTATCTCTTTTTGTTTCCTTTATTTCATTTCTAAATTTCTTTATCCCTTTTTTGGTTTTCCCCTCGGGTCGCCAGCATACCTCCGTTGTGTTGTTCCAGCCCACAGATTACAAGCTTCATACTACCGCATAATGAGCATTTAACCCAGCATTTCCAACTCTTTAACTGTGCCGTGTCGAAGCAGTCATGATTCCCCTTTGGTTCCTGCTGAGGTGTTCTGAGAGGTGCGTTATGCAGCCATGGTATTGCTGACAATGTGAACCTTGTTCAGCTTTTACCTCGCTAACTTTCCTATCGCTAACCTTGTGAAGTGATTTATGCACACTGCAATGAATGGTTGTTGGCACCTGACTGATTCCCCAAATCAGGCTCAACAAGTAATTGCTCACATTCCACAACTTCAGGTCCGGACTGGAGCTACTGTGGAGGCAACCTGCTGAGTAGTTCATTCCCACATTCCTGCTTGACAGATACCAGCAGCAGTGAGTCGGAGAAGCTGGGGATTGCAGTTGGGCACTCCGAATGGGACAAGAGGGTACGGCAGAAAACCAGACCTGGACAGTCCAGTAGGGTACAGCTGCCACAGCCCCCACTTGCATACTGTGTGACCATGTGCAAGTCACTTAACTTCCTTGTGCTGCAAACAAGCTTTTAGCTTATTGTCTCAACTGGTTAATAAAAAAAAATAACCATTGCGAGATACTGCATAGGACAAGTACTGTACAGAATAGCGCTGCTGAGCCGCTTGCATGCGCATGCTCAGTTGAACAGAACTGCTCCGGCTGACTAGTGTAAGGCAAATGCACAAAGATTTGGATGGTCCCGAAAAGACCTGTGGCATGTAAACACACAGCTAAGAGTTACCGGTTAAGTCTGTCATTAGCAGGTAACTACTTACCCGGTAACGCTAGCCGTGCATGTAAATGTAGTGACAGAGGATATAGTCTGTCATGAGCACATCTTGTTCAGATGCTGGTTTGTGATGGACCATGTAATTAAAAAAATAAACTTATTCAACTTGCCAGAGCCTTTTAAAGAATGTCAGACTGCACATACGTTCTCAATGTCTGTCAATAGCAAACAAAGCTGCACTATTCAGATAACACGGTACCTATGTTTAAACTATTAATTATTGGAGCTGTTTTCCATACTGCCATCTAGTTTGGATACTGTAAGTCAGCACACAATGTTTGCCATATACAAGGGATCACAGTGAATGCATAATATTGCACTGTTTTGGGTTTTTGCACATTTTGTAGCTGTCCGTTTGCGTTCTGAAGAATAACGTTATATTGTAAGGCTGTCATAGTGAAGCAACACATCATACTTTACATCAACTGATTACTTCGGTCATGAATTACCACTTTGTGTGCTCTGATGATCTGTATTTCAGTAAGACAACAGTTCAATATGGCACTATCTTTATACTGCAAATTGACAGCTAGAAAATGTCTTAAGAAACACATTACTGCGATATTAGTCTTTCTCTTTGGTGCCTTGGACATGCTGGATTACGTGGCTGCAGGTGACATTTGGTGCTATCATAATCACCAGCATTCCCAGTTCCGTGCAACCTTGCAGACCAGCTCTCAAATGTTTATGCACCTTGTATCACTCGGTCAGCCTACCCGTACTTCTTATATTGTATTTGCTCTGCTAGTTCAATCCTGGTTGATTGCCATAGTAATTACTGCTCTATTTTCTGAGCGTAGTTACCAAACAATGAATGTACCCATAGTACTGCAATAAAAAATTGAGCGCATTAGTTGCCTCTTCCGCGAGTGACTACAGTTTCCATAAATTATCATCACCACCTTAATTAGTGTAGCATTTCCCTATAAAACGATTTAAAAAAATCTCCTAGTCCTAGGAGTGCCACAAAATTGTTTAGCTAACTAGCCTTGCATCCACGATTGCAGTCAAGTGCTTCCCACCTTTTTCCTTTCCGTATTCAATCTGGCTTCACAGTGGCTACTGATGGAGGGTGACATGGCTAGTTAATTCAAGCAAATGGCAAGATATTGTGTGCAGCTGAATTAAAGGCTCTCATGTCAGTGTACTTGGGGTGGTGGTGTGAAGCCATCACAGCTTCGGCTGTTAGGCATTTCAGTGTCTTGAAATGTGTGCTGTTCGTTGTCATGTTTTACTCTACTTTCGGTCATCGCTATGTGAATTGTATTATCATGTGGTGTTCCTGCACACGACTTCCAAGCAAACAGTCAAGCGTGCGGTCCTTAGTAACATCACCGTGTCCCATCCTAGCCAGGTAAAGTGGTAATCTGCAGGGGGTTGAAGTTGTGTGCATCATGTTCACAGATTGTCAGTCATTGGTGTATTCTTGACTCTTGGTTTCACTGGTATATTTAACCAAAACCACAGTTTGGCACTCACCTACCTGTGCTTTCTTTCTGTACCTGTCAGTTATTTTCCCCACAGTGTGACAATGACAAATGTATGCACTCTATGCATTGTCTAAATTATCTTTTGTGTCATAGTAAGTACTGTGCCAAAGCAACTCCAGTTTTTAGAGTTATGTAGTGAACCCTTGTGGATTTTGCCCCCAGTACTGACACATTGAACCAGTTTCAGTGATCTTCCCCCTCCCCCAAAACACACATATGTATACACACAGGCGCTCATGCACACACACACACACACACACACACACACACACACATTGACAGTCCCCAGTCCAAACCATTCATCCTTTATCTTCTGTTTCCATGCAACTCTGTGTGTCCCTCCCACCCTTTGCCCCAACCAGCATTCACTGCCAATACTTCAGCATTACAACAAAAAGCCTCCAAACTTTATCTTAAAAATGCCACCTTAGTGTATTAGTGGCCCTGGCAGGAGTGATCTAGCCTTATCTTATCACGCACGTTGCTGCATCTGTGCTCACATATGTAGTTGCTCCTTCCATTATGCCAGTGAAGCCAACCAGAAATGTACCCTTTCACTGCTAGCTGGTCAGAAAATGCGCACATTGTCCTTTCTCAAAGGCAGTTGTGCACTCTGAACCTTCATGGGATTGCCTCTTGGTTTGTGCCTGGGACATGTGGGCAATTAATCTGGTGTTCATTATGTTTTGCAATACATGTGCAACAGGTGTTATACACAAATGAAAAGGGTAATATAATTCATAGCCACAGTTTTAAAATGCTTAGAGTGTGTGTCTGTCTGTGAAAAAAAATATAGTATTGAACGTTGACTACTTGAATCATTGATGTAGTGAAAGGTCAGCAACAAACAAGATAGTGGTGTAATGCCATGTTGAAGGCTGCATTGCACTCTCAGTGGCATTAGCTTCTCTGTGCTGAGTGTGGAGGTTGTTAGCCCATGAGAGGATTTGGACAGGATACAGGATACCTTTGCATTCACACACTGCCTACCATCATATCTACCATGTCCACTAACACAACGATTATCATTTGGCATAGTGGTTGTAATACAGTGCACACGGGTGGGTTAAGGTAGTTTTGTCACAGCCACATCCACCTGAAAGTGTAGCTAACAAATTCAAATGTGGTGCTGGTGGCACATGGATGCCAACCACAGGCCCACCCCAAGGTTTTAGTTTTTCTTTGAATTTGTCTAGGTTTGTGGGTAGCGCAGTGACAGAATCACAATGATTCAGTGGCACATACTGCAGTGTGAGACTGGCATGTAAAGCAAGTATTTGGCTTTATTGTGCAATGCTGGGCACTGATTGAGGGATGAAGACCTCTGTGGAGGTGGTGGCCATCATTTTTACAGTAAGGGAGTAAGGGGGGGGTGGGGTGTTGAAGAGACTGAATGGTCAAACCAGGACTAGAGGTTCGACAGCCAGCAAAACATGGGATGCAATGGTTACAAATGGCCTTGTCCTTGCTAAAAAGAACAAAACAAAGGACAGCGTAAAACTGATGAGCGGGTGCTCAAGCAGAAGGTGCAAACCTCAACAGAATTCAAGCAAAAAGAGTGAGCACTCCAAGAGACGATAGTAAATGCAAGTAAGATTATTTATTTCCACATCAGGAAATGTCCAAGACCCCTGCAATTCATCTCATCTTGTCCTGTTTTCATCACATTATATCCCTTATCAGGTATCATCATGTTTTTCACAGTGTTATCCACTACTGATACAGTGTCTATGATATTTATGAACATATAGAGCATCTATTTAAACTCTAGTGATTTGGCAGTTTATTGAAATGTCTTGCTGTCTTTACATACTAACATACTAACATACTATTTGTCAGCAGATTAGGCCTTACGGTCTATCGAGTCTGCTCGAACCTAGATCCTTAGTTGGGTGCCGAGACCCTCCCATCCCTTGTTCTCTAGAAACCCCTATCATCCATCCCCACCCCCCCCGGGACAGGCCATCATCTGATACATCCACTTTCTGTGTCTGTCCCACCCTCTCTTGAAGCCCTCCACAGTGGATCTCTGAACCAGCTCACCAGGCAGTGCATTCCAAGGGTCCACCACCCTCTCGGTGAAAAACCTCCTCTTCTTTCCCCTCACCCTTCCACCTTCCAACTTCAAACCATGCCTCTGGTGATACCTCCCTGCTTTAGTCTAAAGATCCCCATGTTTACCCTATTTATTCCTTTGAGGTACTTGAAGACCTCAATCATGCCCCCTTGTCTCTCCTCCCTCCAATGAAAACAGGCAGAGCTCCTCAAGTCTGTCCTCATAAGTCAAATCCCTAGCCCTCGTATCATCTTTGTTGCCCTCCTCTGTACCCTCTCCAGGAGCTGTATGTCCCTCTTCAAATGTGGTCTCCAGTACTGTACACAGTACTCAAGGTGTGGTCTAACCAGTCCATTGTACAGTGGCAGAATCACTTCCTTGTTCCTAGAGGTGATCCCCCTTACGATGCATCCCAACATCCTGTTTGCCTTGCTAGCTGCTCTCCTGCACTGCTCAGAGTTATTCATACATGTATCCACCATGACCCCTAGGTCTTTTTCCCCTATTGAGGCCTCCAGCGCCTCCCCTCCCAGTGTGTACCTGTGTTTAGGGTTTCCCCGACCAAGCTTCCCCGGCTTTAGTGCCATGTATTAAACATAACAGTGTTAAACCAGCTTATATTGTTTTTGCTATGATCAAAATAAATATGGTTCCAGAGTAATAAATATTCCAATATATGGTACTGGAGACTGCACTACCTAGTTCATATGAACATAACAAAAAATGCTTTTTGTACTTTCTGTGTATATTTTTGTATTCTTAGTATGTCTTTGTACACTTTTCTGAAGTTACTTCTCAAAAACACACCTCAATAACATGAAGAAATGTAACTAAAATGTTGCAAGTATTTGTATATATTATCCTTTATTTTTGCATAAAGGAAAAAATGTTAGTGAACTATGTTTCAAGTGTCCCATAGTTACAACATCACTGTGACTTAGAGTATATGTACATAGATGTCTGCTTTACTTGTCATACCCCCTTTGAAGGCTTAGTGCCGGAGCGCAGGGGTCCTCGACATTTCCTGATGTGGAAATAAATAATCTTACTTGCATTTACTATCGCTCTTGGAGTGCTCACTTTTTTTGCTTGAATCCTGGCAAAGAGATCCTGCACATGGTGCCTTTGCTAGTATGAGATGACTGTCATAGTGGTAAAAACACAGAACTGGTTGATAGGACATCATGACTGGAACTCAACTGTTCCATGTTTGCCCTTATTCTGGAGAGATAGGGGATAGAATAAAGTGGTGTGGGGATGCCCATGCACAAAGAGGGGAAACATTAAAGCAATCAGGTTGCACTGTGGACAAAGGGAGTCAGAGGCACACTGGGTGACAACTGGAACATGCAGTGGTGCACCAGTTGGTACCAGCGTTATGTTGTGTACTCCAGTGCAGGCGTAGGAGATGAACACTGATCCTGTCAATCATAATCTGGAGATGGCATCCAAAGGTGTGCTACTACTTCTGGGCGATTTTATGATCAACAATGCTGACTGTGCTATTCTCACACATCACTCACTCCAGAGCAGTGACATCCTGCAGTCTTGCCAGATACAGGACCCTAAACATGATGATAGCAGCAATAAATTTAGTGACCAAGGGATAATATGCCACTCTTTTCTGCCTGGGGGAAACAGTCAGGTCTTGCATTATTCACAGGCGTACCCCTTCCCATGTAATTTCTTTCATGTCTCAAACCTTGGAGAGGACATGCTGCTTCTCCAAACAAGAACTTAAAAATCAGTGGCCGAGGGGTTAACTTTCAGGTGGATGGGGTTGCAAGGAGTGGTGGGCCCTCACTGTATCATACACAGGGTTGTGTGGAGAGGTTCCCGCTATTTTCAACAGCAATTTTTGTATGAAAGTTACGGCATTGGCACTTTCTTCAGCTTTGGGGAGGCTGAAAATAAGAAGGGTATTCCTGCGACTTCAAGATTCTCCAGCTTATCCTCCAATTTGCTGAGCTTCTGGTGAAGAGTAATCACTTCAGAGTCCAATCGATCTCACCAGTGCTCTACAGAGGAAGTATGGGTATCCATATCACCCATCTGATATCTAAATCACAGATGCCTTTCCTCAAAGAGCGGAGCTCTGCTGTAAGTGTCTCCAGAGAGTCCTTAAGAGGGTTAAGCTCTGCTATGAAGCATTCCTCCATTAGCGGCATTGGCCCCACATTAGTGGTAGAGGACTTCCTGGCAGAAGTAAAGTGGGCCTTGGATTTTTTAGAGGCCTTGTCTGGAGTAGGAGGAGGTGTATGCCACGGAGGGGCCTGCTGCATATTTGCATCCATAATAAGCAAGAAAACAGCTCCAAAAGCTCACCGGAAATGGCCAGAAGCAAATGATTTGATAACTTTTAATGGACCAACATAGATGTAACAACAAGAACAAAGTGTTCTAGCTTTCAGACCAACCAGTCCTTCTTCAGAAGCTCATGGCAGTTGTAAACATGTTGTAAACTTTGCATTATCTAGGCATTGTTCTTAAAAGGAGTACAACACGTATCCAACAACCGAACCTCAATTCCCTTGTTCAAGTGATTAGCCAAGACCTGAAAATTTGGTTCCCTCTGACCCATTTCCCTCTGGGGCAGAATTAACCTAGTTAAAATGAAAGTTTTTCCATGTCTCTTCTACCCCCTTAACCTATGCAGGTTGAAGTCACCCATCAGCAGTACCTTCCCCTTTTCTGCCATCTTGCCACTGGCTTCAACCAGTACTTTATCTAATTCCTCCTTCTGGACTGGAGATCTGTAAATCACTACAGTGCAAATAGTGGCTCCATTTCCTGTATCCAGGGAGACCCACAGTACCTCTGCTTCCCCATGTATTCCCTGTATCTCTGTGGCTATTATGCTTTCCCTCTTATAAAGCATCACACCTCCTCCTTTCCTTACCACCCGGTCTTTCCTGAACAAAGTATAGCCCGGTATGGCCATGTTCCAGTCATGATTTTTAGAGCACCATGACTCAGTAATGGCCACAGTATGCAGGCTGGTCTCTGTCTTGATGGCCTCTAGGTATGTAATCCTGTTTCTTACACTTCTAGTGGTTGCACACATGGCTTTCCAGGTCTTGATTCCACTCTGCTTGTTGTGCCCTTTTTTCCTTTTTACCTTCCTCCTCCTCACCTCTCTTTTTAATGCTCCTATTCCTGTCCCCCTTTATCTCTACCACCCTGCTCGCTTTATTAATTTGCACACAGCGGGATTTCTCTCCCCTTGGGTTCTCCTTACTTTCTACTTCAGCCTGTGGGGAAGGCAGTTTTTGATTTCCAGTTTCCTTCTGCCACCTGCCTTGGCTAGTTTAAATGTTCATTGAAGTCACATTTAAACCATCCTTTGAGGACTGTGGTTTCCTTCCCGGATGGCTGCTTAGCTCATGCTTAGCATTCTGTACATGAACCATGACATAGTAAACTCCAAATTAAAGGTTACATGAAAAGAATAGCACAGAAAGTTGATCATAAAATGAAAACAATTGAAAATACATGTTTTCACATCAGTGTTTTCTCAGGTGCACTTAAATACAGATCATGTGGCAGTGCGCATGAAATGCCATTACAGACTATTGCTAATTAGTCAACTTTGCTGTGCCCTTTAAAGCTACACTGTCAGTCTTTCTCCATGTTTTTTTGACCCCAACAATAGATAGTTATTTTTGTATCCTTCTGATAATGTTGTTATGTTGTTACCTCTTTCATTATCTTTCTTATCCTTCCTGCTCTCATTTTCTTAATTTCAGTGCCTTTTGTATTTCCCTCGGTCTGAAAATAATCTCTCCAGACTAGATCTCAACCCCTTGTGCACTCACATCATTCTCACATACTGTTAGCGTGCACCTGCCCACAGACACCTTCCACCTTTGCCTTTGCTTACGCATTTCCATCTCTCTTACTCTGCCGATGCTGAATCAGTGACTGCACACCTTGCGTTCCTGCTGTCAGTGATCACCTGAAGTCAACCTTTGTCTCAAGCAGCCAAACCTATTACATTCAAATATACAAATATCCTGTCAGATAGTCCCTGCCTGTCTTCTCTCCCTTCTGCAGCCCTTCCTCCCTGAGCTCCTCCGACCAAGAAAACATCCCTCAGGATGAAGCGGTGGGTGGGTTAGAGGGTTTCTTTTCCCCCCTGTATCCCATGACCCACTCCCCTTTTAGCATAGTAGCACTGTCCCAGCTGCAGACCTGGTCTCCCCCCATTTAATTGTGTGCCGACAGGGTGCCCAATCTCTGTCAGCAGAAAGAACTCCCCCCTTTTTGTTGTTTGCTGATGGGGGTGCCCAATCCCCATCGGCAGAAAGGAATTCCCCCCCTTTGTTGTTTGCCGAAGGGGGTGCCCAATCCCCCGTCGGCTACAGCTGTCCCCTCCAGACTCCGGTGACACACTGGGAGCCCACTGCAGCATGCCACATGCCCCTGTAGTGTTTGAAGCATCCTTCAATGTTTTCTTGGAGGTCTTGTACCTGAAAGAAAGGAAATGGTCCCTCGTAGTCTCCCAGCCCCCCACATCCCGCACCCACCCACTGCGCACCCAGCCTCCCCACAACCCCCTCACCCCATACTTACCTCTGGTGCTCAGTACAATGATCTTCGCTGGACCAGGAACACGTCTGCACTCTTCAAAGCCGACCGCAAACTGAGGAAATGCCGGTAAGCTGTATAATGTAACGAATAGGGTTTTTTTTCAACTTTAGTGCATATCTCAGGCATTTTTGGGAATTTTTTCACCAAATTTTCAACATGGGGTTTTTGGGACCCCTCCTCATGAATTATTGAACTGTCACGGTGTTAATCTGCCGTGAAAGGTTGTTTTGTGGTCACTGCGTGGAATCACCCTTTTGGGGCTGATTAACGAAATGACAGTGCCAGTGTTCATGAGGTGAGCTCTCAAAAAGCCTATGTTGCAAATTTGGTGGGAAAAATCAAAAAAATGACTGTTTCATGAGTGTGCGTTGTGCAGTTGCTACGCACGCTCGTAACTTCACGAATCTGCAATATTTTCATGCCAGATTTTCCACATTGGCATTTTGTTACACCTCCTTATGAGCTGTACAGCTGTCATTTTTCACATCCTGTCTGAAATGTGTATTTGCACTTCCGCCGCAGAATAGCACTGTCGCTGTCGGAAATAACTGTTTGGGACAGATTAAGAAAATGACAATGATACTGTTCATGAGCAGAGGTCCTAAAAGCTTGCAGTGCCAGGACAAACAGAATGAGTGCATGAGAGAGAGGGAGACTTATTTTTGCATAGAAATAATATTGAGGACCCGAGGAGGGTAAGAGTCCAGACAAAAATGCAAATGTACAGTACACAGCATCAGAAGCATCCAGAAAACCCAAATCAACACTTCTGCCAATATTTTTCGTAACTGTAGCAGAAACTTAGCTTTCCGGAATAACTTTTTCATTGCACTGCTGCTTTAATAAGGCACTCCAGGTTGTGCTCACAGCCATTATCCCAGCACAAAGCTGAAACTGAATTGAGTGGACAACTTGATTAGGGTGAAAGGGTTTGCTTCCAAGTAAACAGCATCCCTGTAGTCCACCAGAGGAGGTTTTGAATGTTCCATAACTTGTTTCCTAATGTGGAGCTGCAGACAACTCTTCACTGTGTCTTTGGGTGGAGGAAATCTTCAGTGTGGCAGAAGTTGGTCCTAGCCACCATCTGGTTCCAACCTGTTGTCTTGGAACCAGTTCTGAACTGTGTGGAATTCTCAATCTAGGGGCTCTTCAATGGAGCTAATGGTGGGACCAGATACATAAATGATGGTATCGTCTGCATACATATGAATATTGCAGGAGGTAACTGATTATGGGAGGTTGTTAATGGACTCTGAGGGTACCAGCAGGGGAGATTACACAGTATCACCAAGTTTTACTAACTGCAGCCTGTTTGACAGGTAGGAGCTAAACCAGGCAAGCAGGTGTAACATAGAAACATAGACTCTGATGGCGATAAAGACACTTGGCCACCTAGTCTTCCCATTTCCATACCTGTTGGATAAGCTGTAGATCCTAGTTAACAAACAGCCTATTTCCTCCCACCCCCACTATAATTGCCTTATGTCTGTCCCATGCATTC
This sequence comes from Neoceratodus forsteri, assembly GCA_016271365.2. NCBI lineage: Eukaryota > Metazoa > Chordata > Ceratodontiformes > Ceratodontidae > Neoceratodus > Neoceratodus forsteri. The sequence continues at coordinate 495,012,013 of CM057457.1, forward strand.
TTGAATTCCCCCCACTGTTTTTGACCTGACAACCTCCTCAGGAAGGCCGTTCCATGCATCCGCCACCCTCTCTGTGAAAAAATACTTCCACACATTTCCCCTGAACCGTCCCTCCTCTGTCTTCGAATTGTGCTCCCTTGTTCTTGCACAACTGAAAGATGCTACCGTCTTGGACTTTATTGAGTCCCTTAAGGTACTTGAAAGTTTCTACCATGTCCCCCCTCTCCTGCCTTAATTCGATGGTATACATATTAATCTCATTTGGTCTCTCTTTGTATGGCTTCTGGTGCAGACCCATCATTCATGAATATTCTTAATAAGATGTCAAATATTTTCCCTCACCTAGAATCAATCCTCTAACCCATTGTGCTTGTAAAGCAAGCATACATCCAGTGTGCCATCTGAGGAGCTTAGTCACGGTAGGACCAACCTGTTTTCTTGGAACCAGTTCTGAACTGTGTGGAATTCTCGAACTAGGGCTCTTCAATCAAATTGATGGTGGGACCAGATGCCACCTGAGGAGCTTAGTAGAGATAGCAGAGGCTGCTAGCTTGTTCAGAAGGAGGCCATGATCCACAGTGTGAAAGGCCTTGACTAGGTTTATGAAGATGGCCACTGTGCCCAGTCCCCTGTCTGTGCTGGTGTGAATGAAGCCTTTGACTCAGAGAAGGGAGGTAGCTGTGGAGTGGTTTGGTCAGAACCCTGCTTTGTAAGGTATCAGAAAACCTGAGCTGGAGTAGAATTCAGTGAACTATCTGCTCACTAGTTGCACCAGGACATTGGATAGGATTGGCAGGAGGGAGAGCAGGTAAAAGTTGGAGGGTACGTCTGCTGGCCACCTTTAGGGACAGGACTGACACTGAATGTTTAGTTGGGGGTGAAGGATCGAGATGACAGAGACAAGTTGAAGGGGTGTGCAATAAGGACTGCTATAGCTGAAGTGCCTGTTCTAAGTAATCTGGGGAGATGTCATCTGCTCCGGAGCTGGAAGATACAGTATGTTGAGACCCATTAGTTCTTTCTTCTTCTTGGGCTGGGATTGCCTGAAGGGCAAAGGGACCAGTCGAGTACTGGAGAATATGCTGTGCATCTTTAGAGACTGGTACTGGGCTTGGAAGTTTGGTGGTTGCCCAGTGCTCCAGCTAGCACAGCTTAGGGAGGAGGTTGCTGGGGATGAGGAGAAAGCTGGGAAGGGGTGGTATGGTTGGGGAAGGGGCTGAAATCTCCACAGGGTTGCACCCAAGCACTGGGGTGGGGTTAAGGAAAGGAGTGCAGGAGAATACTGGGGTCTCATAGGGACCCTGCAGAGGGGTCCAAAAGGACACTACCTAGGAAGCAGGCAGGTAACTGGGGACCCTCACAAAGGGGGGATGGAGGGACAACATTCTCAGGGAAGTAGGCAGATGGCCAGTGCTGGACAGAAGGAAGCAAGGCAGGGAGGTGGATCAGACCTTACACTCAGTAACCACTTCAATTCTCTTCTTCTGCTCAAGGATGAGGGGGGTGATGTAGCCATGACAGGGGTGTTGAGACGAAAGGGAGTGGGAGGGAGGCAGGAGGCAGGGGCCAGATAGCAGGAAGAACGGGGGCCTGGAATGCAGGAGAATGGGGAGCAGTGAATCAGAGCAGGATGGGCAGGGGAAGAGGGAGGAAAGGTAAAGGAGAAGGACCAGTTGGGAGGAAAGGTAAAGGAGAAGGACCAGAAGTACAAGGAGGATTCAGTAAAGGAGCTGAGGGTTTAGGCCAGGGGCACGACAAGCTAGGGAGGAACTAAAATGGAGACAGGAAGGAAGGAGGATGAGCCAGGCTAGTTTAGCAGATGGGGAGAAGGACCAGTTAGAGCAGTGAGGGGGAAATTAGCAAGGACAGAGGATACTCAGGAGGAGGAGAGTATAGATTGAGGGGAGGGGGTGGCCATGGTGGGTAAGGAGGGGTGTGCATGGCACCCAGATAGGGGAGGAACAAGGGCCAGCTGGGTGAAGGGGCCGTAGAAAGGATGAGGACATGGAAGGGGAATGGAGGAAAAGGAGGTCAGAGTGCTCCTGCTGGGGATTCTATGATCAGGGGTATCAAATGGGATAGGAGGAGAAGCCTGGCCAAGTTAGAACAAGATGCTTCCCTGGACTAACAGTGCACAGGGCTAAGCATGAGGTATATCAGCTGGCAAAGGATCGTGGGGTTCCCAGACATACTGGTCCACCTGGGTACAAATGACATTGAGGGAATAGCGAGCTAGAGAGATACAGGCAAGATTCAGGGAGCTCATCAGGGTCTGTCATGACATAGGATACACAGTTTTCCTCAGAAATCCTGCCAGTGCCATGGGCTAGTGGGGAACACAAAAGGAAAATTAGGGAGATAAACCAGTGGCTCAGGGAGGGTGTGAGGCCAGAGGGTATGGGTTGATGGGGATTGGGAAGACCTGGGAGGATAAGGAGCTGTATGCTAGAGATAGACTACATCTCAATTTGAGGAGGGAACCTTAGTTGAAAATAGAGGAGTTCATTGGTGAAAAGTGGGGTTTAAACTTGTGAAGGGGGTGGGATGGGAGAAAGGCTGTCAAGGGGTGCGATAAAGGAGGGACTCTGTCTCCACCCCTGGGGACCAGGAGGATTGCAGAAAAGGCCAACTGGCAAAGTGCAGACCAGGAGAAAACAGAATCCCCATGGGAACACAGAGCAGGGAAATGGAACTATAGGAAAGGGTGGAAGGTGGTCCTGCTAAATGCCAGGGGCTTGGGCATACAAATGCCTGAGCTCAGGCGATGTCAACTGAGGGAGCAGGATGTGGCAGCGGTCACTGAGACTTGGGCCACTGCAAGACATGACTGGGACCTGAACCTGGAGGTTATACTATGTTCAGGAAGGACAGGGGGAGGGAAGGGAGGAGGGTAGTCAATGAATCAAAACTGCATTGGCATAGGGGGAGTAGAGGAGGTGGAGGAACCGTGGAGGCATTTGGGTCACCTGATAACAAGGGGGGCAAGAGAGTAAAAATAGGAGTGGTGTACAGACCCCCTGCCCTGGCGGAGGAGCTGGCGGACAGTCTAGTGGCAGATGTTAGGAGACACTGCAGACTGGGCAGAGGAATGGTGGTGGTGGTGTTAGGGGACTTAAACATGCCAGGAACAGACTGGGAGACTATGACATCCTCTGTGACCAGGGAACAGAGGTTGTTGGATGTTCTTCAAGACACGTTCCTAACTCAGCAGGTGAGGAAACCGACCAGGGAGGCACAGGTACTGGATGTGGTCCCGGCAGACAGTGACCAGATTGGGGGCCTGGAGGTAAGGGACCCATTGGCAGAGAGTGACCATGCCACGGTCTGGTTCTGCCTGGACCTAGGAGGGGTAGAAGGCTGCACAAAGACAGAAGTAACTGACTTCAGGGGGGTGGATTTTAAGGAAATGGGAAGGATCCTTAAGGAGCATTTGGATGGGATTGGGTCAGACATGGATGCTGATAGTAGGTGGAAATCATCAGGAGAGGGTGCAGGATGCTACCAGCACCTGTGCAAGAGTAAGACGAAAATGCGGTAGGGCCCAAAACCCTGTTGGTGGACCAGGGAGTTCAGGAGGTGGTGCGGGAAAGAAAGCAGCCTATAAGAAATTCAAGAGCTCAAGGAGTGAAAGGGATCGAGGGAGTACGAGCTGATGGCTAGAAGGGCCACTGAGTGGTGAGGCGGCTAAGGCAAGGAAGGAGCAGAACCTGGCCAGGAAATTAGAGAGGGAAAAAGGGTTCTTTAGATACATTGGGGAAAGACGAAGGGTGAAGGGCAGATTAGCAGATTAAATCAGGAGAGATGGGCACAAGACCCAGGGACCAGGCTCAGGTACTAAATGAGTACTTCACCTCAGTTTTCACCAGGGAAAATGGGGATGCTGCATCATACATGGGAGAGACAGAGATAATGAGGAGGGGGGAACCTCACTGATCGGCAGGTCTGGGGAGGGGAGGCATCACTGGCAGGTGGGGAGGGCTAAGCAGGAGAAGAGGTACCAGAAGTGGAAATCACAGCAGAGAGAGGGAAGCCCTCAGCTCCCTTAAGACGGAGAAAGCACCGGGCCGGATAAATTACATCCTAGAGTGCTGAAGGGACTTTGCAGATGTCCTGGCGAAACCCCTGGCAGAGCTTTCACCATCTCTCTGAGGACAGGGTGGGTGCCCCAAGACTGGAAGGTGGTATGTAGCCTATCCACAAGGGGGATCAAGGAGGTGGCAGGGAACTACAGGCCTGTCAGCCTGACATCGGTGGTGGGGCAAGGTGATGGAGGGCATTGTCAAGGAGAGGCTAGGAGGGAACCTGGATAAGTTGGGTGCCTGGACGATAGACAGCATGGATTCATCCTGGGAAATCGTGTCAGACAAACCTGGTGGAGTTCTATGACTGGGTGACAAGTGCCTTGGACCTGGGTAGACCAGTGGATGTCCTCTTTCTAGACTTCAGCAAGGCATTTGACTCTGTTCCTCACGTGGGCCTGTTGATAAGCTAGGAGAAATGGGGTGGGAAACCAGATGATCAGATGAATAGGCACTGGCTCCAGGACCAGACCCAGAGGGTCGAGTTAGTGGGATAGTCTCATCCCAAGGAGGGTCATTAGTGGGGTCCCACAGGGATCAGTCCTTGAGCCCTTTTGTTCAACGCCTACGATCTGACATAAGGACAGGAATCAGGAGTGAGATGAGTCTTTTGCAGATGACTCAAAACTGGGGGCGGTGGTGGATGGGAGGTGGTCCTGCAGGTGGACCTGGAGCTCTGGTAAGATGGTCTAGAACGTGGAAACTGAGGTTCAATGCAGGGAAATGCAAGGTACTCCACCTGGGGGCCAGAAACCCAGGCCAAGTGTACACCCTGGGGGTGGAATACTACAAGTCTCAGTGGCTGAGAGGGACCTGGGGGTGGTGGTGGATGTCAAGATGAACAACTCTGAGACTTGTAGGAGGGCAGCAGCCAAGGCCAACAGGATGCTTGGATGCATTGCTAGGGGATCACATCCAAGGAGGAAGTGATACTCCCTTGTATAACTGCTTGGTGAGGCCGCACCTGAGTACTGCATGCAGTTTTGGAGGCCACACTGTAAAGAGGAATTAACCTCCTGGAGAGGTCCAGAGGAGGGCAACCAAAATGATTTGGGGCTTTGGGGACAGGACCTATGAGGGAGAGCTTGAAGAGCTAAATATGTATACATTGGAAGAGAGAAGGGACTGGGGGACATGATAGAGGTCTTCAGGTACATGAAGAGGTAAATGGGGGAGGAACAGTCAGGGTGCTTCGAAGGAAGGAGGAAGGGCCACTAGAGGGCATGGGTGGAAGCTGGAGGGAAGATTCAGGGGAGAAAGGAGGAGGTGCTATTCACTGAGAGGGTGGTGGAGCCATGGAATGCACTACCTAGGGGCTGGTGGAGGCAGAGACAGTGGAGGGTTCAAGAGGGGTGGGACAGGTACAGGGAAGGGTTCCTGAATCAAATCCAATGCAGCAGAATATCTGCGGAACTGGAAGGAGAAGCCAGAGAAGGCGAGGGGTATAGCAAGGTCAGCACGGAGAGGGGCTGACCAAACAGCTGGCACGAAAGACCGTTAGGCCTATTCTGCTGGCATTTTAGTATGTCAGTATGTATGTTAGTATCAGGGCATTTGGTCCTTCTGTGAAATATTAGTTTAGTCTGTTTACAGCGAGTGCAGCATTAGGGATAGACTAATCTCTACCAGTGGATGATGAGGAGTTTAGGAGGTTGTGGGTTGTCCTTCAGAATTTGAATTGATCCTAACGCGAGGTTGAGAGCTTGTTATGGAAGTAGTCCATTTTGACCTGCTGTATGAGTCTGATGCACCATCTGCACTGTATTTCTGGATTTAAGCAATGCGTTTGATACTGTGGACCATGATCTACTCACTGTCTCCTTCCAAAACATCGGCCTAGACTCCCTATCCCTGAGACGGTGCTTGAACTCTCTTACAGGACAGCAACAGCAAATTAAGGCAGGAGGGGAGCTCTCATCACTGTCTGAAATCTCTTCTGAGGGGCGTGCCACAAGCCTCGATACTGGGTCTATTGCTCTTTACAATATACATAAACAGAATCGACGTTGACATCAAAGCTGCTAACATTCACCTTTTTGCCGATGATACGGTACTTTACATAGAAAGGTCCTCCCGGAATCAACTTGCGGATCTGCAACATGAATTTAACCTGCTACTATGATAACTCCTGCAATAGAAATTGCTCCTGAATCGCAAAAGAAAATAGCGTAATGCTTTTTCTCACTTTGCAAACTCTAATAACCTTTAATTCAAAGGTATCGTCGGTCAGATTCATACGGTCCTTGGCAAACCTCTGGACCATGTCACAAAATTCAAATACCTGCGGGTCTGGATAGACCAAAAGCTAATCTTTTCTTCAATGATCATGTTGATGAGCTGATAAAGAAGTTGAGGCAGAGGCTTGACCTCTTTTACAGGATTAAAAACCTACTAACATTGGAGGCAAAAAAGACTGGTCCAAACCACTTTCCTCACTTTATTGGATTACGCAGACTTTCTATATAGCCAGAGCACTGCCACTGCTCTGGCCAGACTTGACACACTATACCACAGAGCTCTGAAATTCAATACTGGACTTCCTTATTCCACTCATCACTGCTCCCTATATGCTGCAGTAGGTTGGTCTTCCCTACTGGGTGCAGAAGACAGAAAAATGCAGCCATCTAGACCTACAGAGCTATTACTAAAATTACTGCCACAATGTATCTTGGACTGTCTTCCTCTAAATGTGGTAGGCAAGTATGCCCTAAGGAGTTCTACTTACATCATGCTTGCAGTACCTAAGTTCAAGTCTCGCCTTGGTAGGTCTGCCATTAATCACGTTCTACCCACACCATGGAACAACCTGCAAAAAACCTTGCAACTGGCATTCCCAATCAAACTATCAGCCTTCAAAGCATTATATTCTCGTTCATTCAAGGAAACCTGTAACTGCTTCCGCTGATGTCACAGCCTCCCAGGTTACCCCCTCCCCCCAGATTCAGTTTCTAGCCCTGTCAGGAGCATTCCATTCCTGGAACTCCTGTCCCACTACTCAGTATGTCTGTGTCTATTTGTACCCAACTGATATTTCCAGCCAATCTAAGTTGGAGCCTCCCTCTCAGAGTCATCCTGGCATCTACTAATATTACACCTCCTGGCACGTCACCCTCTGCCCCTGTTCCTGGTGTATTGCCCCTAGCTTTATAACCATTGCCACCTGTCCCTGGTGCTCTAAAGCCCCTCAGGCCTCCTGCACTTACGCTCTCATTCCCGAGTTCCTCCTCTTCCTCACCATGCCCCTCCTTGCACTATGTACAGTACTCAATACTTGAATCCAAGCCTGCTCCATGAAAACTCTGTATATATGGTTGTACAGGTTTACTCTCTATCTTTTGTAGCACAAGTTCTATAGCACATGGTATTTAGCTGTCTGTCTTATTTTATAAATGTACTCCAGTGCTGTTATTAATCTCTTGAGTGTAATCCCTGTTCTATGTAATGACTCTGTGAGTTAGTATTCCCCTTTATGTATTGTTTATGTATCTTGCCCAGGTCCATCTCGAAAATCAGCTTGCTTAATGGTGTTCGCCTGGCAAAATAAAGATTTTGATTGATTGATTGATTGATTGATTGAGCTGCAACAGTTTCCATGTTTTATGTATAACCACCACGCCAATTTTGGCAAGTTTGCACCCCAAAAAAACAGAACTAATACCCACATATGGCACCGCATTTACTTTAAGCAAAAATACACAGATTGGTACCACCCCTAGCTTTAGGGTGTATACCAGGCTCATTGTCTAAGGAACAGGGTGGGGTATAATTACAGTGCATGCCGCTATGGATGGACAGTTTTGTGTTCATATTTAATGTCTGCCAAAAGCGATGTCCACAGTTGCCGGAGGAGGAGGAGCTTAAACACAAGCTATCTCATTAGATGCGTACGCATTAGTCAGGATGCAAGGCATTGCAAAAATACAGCCCATTTCATGTTTCTTTCTCTAGCGACTAGTACTGTACAGTAATGCATTTTTTTTTATTCAGCACTGAAGGTGCAGAGTTGTGTGTTCTGGTACATGGGGGTACAGCACTGTTCTGTGTTTTTAGTGCGTAGGTGCTTATTTACATTCAGCCTTTATTTTCTCTGGGCTCTGACATAATGTTCATTGGTGCGGATATTTTTTTCATTTGTGAAAAGTGCTTTGTGTTGTTTAAAAACAGTTTCTTCATTTGAAGGGGGCATATGACATATGGCTGGTTTTCACTCTGATTGGAAGAACTGTGTGATTTTAGCTTGCTTATTTTCAGCCGTGACATATTTTTTCCATGCAGCCTCAGTGCGCTGCAGCAATTCCCAATCAGGCCGCTACATCGCCCTTTGTGTCATCACAAGTCATCCGTACAGTGAGCACCTGCCTGACATCAGCACATGAGACACTTGGCATTTCCTTATCGCCATCATCATCTGCTTCATAACTGCAGTCTGCATTATTTGTGGAACAGGTGGTTTCAAAACATCAAGAACCCTGCTACATATCAGAAACATAGAATTTGATGGTAGATAAGGACTGTTTGGGCCCACCCAGTCTGCCCATTTCACCTATTGATAAGCTGCAGGTATGTTAACTAACAGACTACTTCCTCCTACCCCCCACTAGAATTGCCTTATGTCTGTCCATGCATTCTCGATTTCCCTCAATGTTTTTGACTCCACGGCCTCCTCAGGAAGGCTGTCCCATGCATCTACAACCCTCTCTCTTTGAAGAAATACTTCTTCTGATTACATCTGAGTCATCCCTCCCCTATCTTGAAATTGTGCCCCCTTGTTCTTGCACATTTCTTTTTTTTGAAAGATTCTACACTCATGGACTTTGTTGATTCCCTTTAGGTACTTGAAACTTTCCATCATGTCCCCTCTCTCCCTCCTTTCCTCGAGGCTATACATATTGGCTCATTTAGTCTTTCATATGTCTTCTGGTAGACCTCGTACCATTTAGGGTTGCCCTTTCTGACAGCCCACTTCTGAAGGTCTATGTTCCTGCAGAGATCAGGGTTCCAGAACTGCACGCAGTACTCAGATGTGGTCTTACCAACTGTCTGCACAGAGGACAACAACTTGGTTTTCTACTGGTGATGCCTCCCTATGCATCCCAGTATCCCCAGCCTCCTTACTGGCTTCTCAACATTGCTTTCCCATCTTTCGGTCCTCTGATATGACTACCCCAGGTCCCTTTCCATTTTTATATTTGCTTGCATGCATGTGCAATAAACATAGTGCCATCATATAAGTTTTCGTAGGTGTGCCTCATCCAGTTCCAATGCCCGGCTCCCTTTTGCAGGTTTGGCTGCACTGCACCAATGAATGTCTGAGCTGTCTATGACAGCCATTCAGATGCAGTGGCGTACAGTTCTAAGGAAAACACTGCCACAATCAGTGGTGGTAACGCGTAGGCAGTTTGCATATTGCCATTGGCAGTAATGCAAATTGCCTACACATCAGCACTGCATCTGAACTGTCATATACAATTCATTGTCCCATGCTTCCCCACTGAGGAACACATATGTAGCATGCTGGGAGACTGCCCCAGCATGTTCATGCACTCCTCTCAACCCCCACATACTGTATGACCAACGGGGTGCTCTAATCCCCATCAGCTCCGCTGTTCCCTCCAGACTCCATTTCCAGGTGCCACTCTGGAGCCCACTCAAGGCAGTGGAAAAGTTGGTAAGTGGCCAATGAAGGTACCCAACTCTGTCAACTCCACCTGTACCTCTCCAAAGAAAACAGACTTGTAGGTGCCAATCTCACCTTGCATATAAACCCCTGTTGCAGATCTTTGTGTCATCTGCAAAGAGACATACTTTTCCTTCCAGTCCATGCCAGGAAGGCCAATGGATATATGTGAGTATTTTACTTAAGTTTGATGCCATAGTACTTGCTATGCACTCCATTCATGCTTGGCAGTGCAATTGAGCTAAGCATAGAGACGCTTAGCACACAATTCTCTGTGTGTTGGTCCTGTTTTCCAAAAACAAAATCTGAATGAAGCAGAAGAATAAAGCAATTAGGTGATAACTGACCTAGAATGAGTTTCAATGGCAGTCTGAATGAGAAAAAGGAAGATTCAAACTGCCATCAGTTGCAGAATTCTTTTCTATCTATGTGATGGTCCTGTTCTTTGAGTCAAAATCCAAAATGAAGCACAAGAACAAAACCAATTAGGTGCGAACACACCTTTAATTAGCCTCAGTTGAAAGGCAGAATGAGAGCAATGAATGTCTTCAAACTGCAATCAATAGCATCCTTGTACTATGTCTGATTAATATACACCCTTTAATCATCAACCACAGCTTCCAACCTGTAAAATAACTGTGACAAACAGTGAGATAGGGAAATATTGTGTTCTAAATGCACACCAGATATGAACTACTTTGTGTATCCACAAACAGTATATGTGGTGCTGAAAATTGATACAGAAACAGCTACATAAAGCCAAATCACATTATATCCTTTATAAGCATGACAGAAAGATCTATGACTGCAACTTTGGTATACAAAAAAAGAAAAAAGGATGCTTGGCTGGCTAATGGTGATGCACTGTCAGATCTGAACATGACACAGGGTGCACAGCAGGAATGCTGAATGCCAATAAATACAACTGCAGAAGCACTTACAATTTTACAGTAGCATGTGTACAGTCGCTGCATGTGGCAGCACATCAGTGCAGTGCAAAAACCCCATGGCAAGTGCACTGTATCAAACCAGGTATTGTGTGTGGTGCAGTGCCACCAGCATGTCCACACATGCACACTGATTCATTTAACTATTGAATGCCCATACCCAAGGGCACCACCGGTTATGGTGGGCAGATGGCCTGTGCAGCCCACGAGATTCATCCAGCTCGGGAGGTTTTGTGCAATGCCAGGTCTATTAATAAAAAAGACCACAATTATTGCTGATCTTGTTGGTATGGTGGACCTGGCTTGCATTACCGAGACCTGGCTGGATGATAACTGTGACCCCATTTTGGAGGCTATGACTCCAGCCGGGGACTCGGTGTTACACCGCCCAAGACTGGATCATGGGGTGGGGTTGCAGTCTGTTTCAAGACCAACTTGGCCTTATGGAGGTACTAGTGGGGAGTAAGTTGAGTCCTTTGATGTATAGTTGTAGTAGGTAGGTATTCAATCACCCTCATTGAATCGTCCTCCCGGTGATGAAAAAGCTTATTCCTTCTGAAGTGGCAGACTTCGTTGTTGATATGGCATTTGAATTGGCTAGATTGATGGTTCTGGGCAATTTAATGCCTGGATTGATGATGTACTCTAGCAATTTGGTCAATACTTCCTCCAGTTAATGACAACGCTTGGGCCTTACATGGTGTTTCTAAGTAGTAAGTATAAATGTGGATACTTTTGACTTAATCTCCTTTAGGGTCGAGGCATCTGATGGGGTGAACCCATCTATATTGGGATCATTACACTGCTTTGTTTTAGTTTTGTTCATTTGTGAAGGCCTGCCTTACAGAGTTGGTTAGGTACTGCCCTTTGTGGGATATAGATCCTCAAGGCCTCACGGCGCTTACTTGACTTCGCCTCGCTGGCAAGCAGTGTGATCCAGAGACCTCGTGTCGGTCATATAACACAGCCGCTGCTGGTGCTCTGATCTCATTATCTAGTTCATGTTCGCCTCCTCTCCCTCTGCCCCAAGTCACCTTGGTTTGCTGGGACATGGAGGACAATGCGGAGACAGGGGCGAAGGTTACAGCACTGCTGACGAAGGTCTACCCTTGATGCTGACCACCTTAGATTGATGGATCATTATTTGGTCTGTCAATCTGCAATCACCTGTAAGAACGCAGAGTTCCTGTCCAGGGAGATTGCTGTTGCTTGGAATCGATCAGCTCAGCTGTTTCAAACTGTGGACAGACTGTGCAACCCAGCCTGTCTTCAATATCGGAAAATTTGTTTGCAATCGGAGTGCAATGAGCTTGCTCGGTTCTTCGTAAATAAGGTGTCTGACATTAGGGCTCAATTTTTGCCATCACACTCTATGGGGGTTGCCGTGAACCGGGGTGAGATCACAGTGCCTTGGCTTTCCTTGAGTTCCTTTAGTCAGCTGGAGTTCATTGATGTCATGAGGATCATCCAGCATATGGGCCCTACCTGCTGTAGTTTGGACCCTGGACCAACCTCCCAATGTTGGGTTATATTGACATCATTGGTCCAGTCTCTTGTGCAGATCGTCAGTGCCCCTGAACTGGGTGAGTTTCCTGCTCCTGAAAGAGGTGGTGGGAGATCACTCTTTGAAGAAAGCTATCATGACCCTGACTGTCTGGAAAACTACAGACCCATCTCTAACCTTCACTTTATTGGCAAGGTGATTGAGAAAGCAGTGGCTGCACAACTGAAGACCATTTGACCATCCATGATGTCTATGAACCCCTCCAGTCCAGTTTTCGAAAGACATAGTAATGAGACAGCGCTGGTTTGGGTGCTCAATGATCTCTTGATAGCTATAGATTGGAAGAGTCGCTCCATTTTGTTCTCTCTGACTTTTCTTCAGCCTTTGACACCGTGAGATCACATGGTGTTGATAGAATGCTTGACGCTGTTCTGTGGAATGTCTGGAACGGTTTTAAGATGGTTCTCATCATGCTCACTGGCATCACAAAGAGTTGAGTCCGTGGTTTTTTCCTCGGATTCAACTGCTTTGTCTTGTGGGGTGCCCCAGGGTTCAGTATTGTCACCATGTTATTTATGTGTATATGCTACCCATTGACATTGTAAGGAAGTATGGGCTGAGTTTCACTGTTATCTGTGGGCTGTATTATGAGGTTTCACATTTTTTTTGCCCCACCAGATTGAGCCTCTTGGTTTTTAATAGCTGTCTAACCTAACCAGGAGTAGATGAATTGAGCTGGTTGAGGTTGAATTTGATAAGAAGTGAGGTACTGGTTGTGACCCGGTCATCGGATAGGGGGTCGGGGTGTTGATGCTGCCATCTGAATTTTTCTTGAGGCGTTTCCTCCTTCTTCGGAACGGGTGCTAAACCTGGGGTGTTCTTTTGATGATGGGCTGACACTGCACTCACAGGTGTCAGCAGTCATTACGATTCTTTACCATCTTAGAACATCGCTAGATCTGGCATCTTGTCCGGCCTGCCGATCTACCAATGTCAGTTCATGCCTTCATGTCATCGCTTGGATTGCTGCAACTCCTTGCTCTAGGGCTTGGGGTTGAAACTGTCACTTGCAGTTGGTGCAGAATGCTGCAGCCCAGCTTTGATGGAGTCTAGCAGATCTTGTCACATTAATATGGTGCTGCACTAACTGCACTGGCTGCCAATTTGCTGGCGGATCACCTTTAAAGCCCGCTTGCTGACTTTCAAAGCTTCATGTAAGCAGGGAACATGTATCTGAAAGAACTTCTGTCTTTATCACCAAATCAATAATCACTCCGCCAGCCGCATTTATGGCTTGCTAGAGGTTCCAAGGGTAAATTTGAAATCTTTCAGGTGATCGGGCATTTGCGATGTAGCCCCCACCCTTTGGAACTTCTCCCACCTGCTGTGGGAGTGTATCTCTGTGGGAGGGCTTAAAGAGGTCTGAAGACTTTTTATGGGAAACTGCATTTTAGAACACTGATTGTTATGATTGTTTTGTTTTAATTGTATGTTTTAATGTTTTTTCTTTTTACTGTTCTGATTTGTTATTTATGTACAGTGCGCTCTGGTAATCGAAGAAACTTTTATAAATACAACTATTAATATTACTTATTATTATTATTATATTCGCACGTTACTACTATTGTGCCGCGAGTGAATGGTATGGTAACTGAATGTGCATTGTAGCAAGAGATTTTAAGAATGGGTAGGCTCAGTTGAGTCAGTCACTTTTTTAGTCTTCACAACTATTTAACTATCTTAGTCTAAAAGTTTAAATGGGATGTCCAGCAGCAAGTTGCAGGCAACCAACAGCTTGCACCAAAGCCCTGCGGCACTAGGGACCTGCACCAGATTCTGGTGCAGGAGGGGTCCTGTACCTAAGTCCCTACAGTCATGTACACCTCACCCACGCTGCAAACACATGGTGCACTGGAGGGTTAGCTGCAAGTGCATGCAGCACCAGCAGGATGTCTCAAGCCCCTGTTGATGGGATGCCTCCATATGGCATGCTGCCAAGGATGATCGTGATTCAAGTCAGGATGCCTGATGTGCTCCGGTAGCATGTCTGTACATAGTGACCCCCCAGCTCGATCCTGGGTGCCCATGCTAGTACCAAGCACCTGCTACTTCAACCCTCCCACTAGTGACCCATGACCCCACCCAGGCAGGTAGTTCCCTCCACAGCCCCAGACAGAGCAGTGGATTGTCACAGCCCTCTGCACACCTCCATGGCCAGTCCCCAACTGGGAGACTATTTTTACTTTACTTGAGGGGAGCCTGCCTGGGTGGGGCCATGGGTCGGTGGAGGGTTGGTGGCATGTGCTTGATACCAGTGGGTAACTGGTGATCTGGGCTGGGGAACCATGTATAGACATGTTACAGGTACATCAGGGGCACATCTGGAATTGGGCAGGTGACCTGCACTGTGTAATTCTATGGGGCATGATGTGATGGGGTCCAAGGTAGTGGGGCGATTAGAATTGGGAGGTGGTACATGCAGCACCACTGACAGGACAGCCTCCCCAGGGGACCTATTTTTAAAGTCCACTTAGATAAGCTCTGGCTGGTCTAAGGCAATGAGAAACTGGGTCTTCTCAGGTGCAGTTTGTGAATACTATTTTTTGGGCTACAGCAGTTATGGCCTGCTGCAGTGCCCTTGTGTTTTGTTGCAGCCCATCTCTGGACGCAGGGATAGTGCAAGCCCCATTTGGGCATGTAGCCTGCAATTGACACAGGCTGCCTTTGGTGAATAATTCCAGGATGTACTGCTTGGTGCAAGCACCTTTGGCTCATGCCAGAGCCTTTAAGAATCAAGTTTGGTCTCCGCTGCCATGTATGTCAACTTTCCACCCAACCTCCCATGTGGCACTGAAACAAAGGCCTTGGTTGGAAGTACAAATAGTTTTATGTATTTTTATTTATTGATTGAGAAACTAGATTACAATGTTTGAGTTAAACGCCCTTTTCCAAAGTATCCTTGTCATACATAGAAAGGTGAGGGAGACAAGTACTGGAGGAAAGAGGTGAAATATCTGTGGCTAAAAGCACTGTCATTAGAAAACATTTGCTACATAGAGTATACAGTATCATAAGACAAGCAATCAATAACACAAATTCAAGCAATTGGTGCTACAGAACTAAGGGATCACATCCCAAAGCAAGGAGATACAGTGTTAATGTCAATAAGTTCAGGCAATGGACTCATCTAACGGAGGTTAGTGGGTGGTGACTTAATAACAGAGGGTGAGATAGTAGGGGCAGCACTAGCATTGTGCCTAAATCTATGTTGGTGTGGATCTAGGTGATAAGTAGGGGACAGTGACAGGTCCAACAGGGTAAGTAAATCAGGGCGTAGTAGAGGGAATTATGGGTAAGGAACTTGAAGAGATAGAGGAAGAAGAGAGGGTGGTGGCATTGAGGCCTCAGTAGTAAGTGGGCACCAGGGAGGCCTAGGCGATAGAGAGAGAAAGAATCGCTAAGGACAAGTATGGCAGAAGCATTGCATGCTTTTGGAGGCAAGATTGATTTCTTAGTTCAGTTTTTGAAGTTGCTAAGGCAAGAGAGGCTGGTAGAAGATGAAAGGAGTTCATTTAACTGAGTGGGAGCCCTTACAGTGAATGCTCACCGTCCCTGTTCTGTTTTTCTAAAAGGCACAGCTAGGGCATGTCCAGAGACACATCTAGTGGCATTCTCAGCCAGGGCTGGACAGAATACAGCCTGTAAGGAAGCAGTTGCAAGTCCAAGGAGGGCCTTCCTCCATAGAATGCAGAAGTGAAGCTTGATCTGGTCTTGGAGAGGGAGCCATTTTTTTCTAATAAAAAAGGACGCATGTATGCATAAGGCAATCAGCACAAAGAATGAATCTACAGGCTTTACTGAGGGAAGTATGTACCTGCATGGTCCATCGTCAGAGGTAGCACCATATTACATGTTGCTATATTGTCAGATTAGTTGAATACCTCAAACCACTGGGGAACATAGTCTCAGTTGTAAGGCAAAACCGAACACAATAGAGTGCACTTAACTTACTACTGATAGCAGTAGTGAGGTTGAGTATATATATATATATATATTTCTATATAACAAACCAATCACACACATCAAGCACACACAAACAACAAAAAAAATAAGAAAAGACATAGCCATGTGGGAGAGTAAATGTAATGGCTGAGGGCAGCAGTCTCCGGAGTCTTTCTGAGGCTGAGATGTTGCCCTATTTGTCAGACAACTCTCTGCCCTGAGGGAGGAAGTTGCCATCTTCAGGCCACACTGGATAGTAGTAAGAGAACCTTCCCCCAGGCCAGACTTGATGGTAGGAAGGGACCCCCATCCAGGGAGCACCAGAGCCACCACCACTACCTCAGAGGTTGCAAAGAAAGCACAGCAGTTGGACCACAGTGGGCTCAGGGAGGGTGAGGAGGGTGGAACAGAGGCACACCCAGTCAGTTGTTCCACTCCACAATCCATACACCATTCTGGGGGAGCACAGCTCCCCTATGGATGCACCCACAGAGGAGATTATGGAGGCTGAGGACACCTGTCACAAGGAGGCCTACAGGAGGGAGGCAAAGGATGGCCACAGAAAGGAAGCAGCCCTGGTGGGGGACCCAATTATTAGGGGATAGAACTTGGGGAGCAGGGAAACTGGAGTAAGTGCCTGCCTGGTGCCATGGCTTGTAGGGACAGGAAGCTACTTCAGGATCACTGAGAACAGCTGCACGGGAGTTCTGAGCTGGATGTCATGTCCACCTAGGGACAAATGCCTTGGCTCAACATGAGATTAGAGCAGTGCAGAAGGACTTTTTAGAACTGGGAGGGCCTAAGACAAGTAGCGCACACACAGTAACCTTCTGGGAGTGCAGTGCTCTCAAATGGCATGAGGAGGCAAGGGTACTTGGCACCACGCAGTTTAATGAGTGGTTGAAAATGTGTGGAGCACAGGGTTTTTCATTGGGGACTGGGGTTCCACCTGGAGGGACACCAGCTCATACTGGCAGGATGGTCTTGCATCTGTCCAGGAAGGGAACAAGTCTTTTGAGCAATTGGTTTAAATGCTTCATTGGCAAGCTTTTAAACTAGTCAAGGGGGAGGCACTGATGAGCAGAAGGAAAATCCCAGCCTCTCCCTTACAAAACAGGGTACTAAATGAGAAAAAGACCGAGGTAGGAAGGTCAGCTTGTGGGACATGCAATAGAGCCAGTTAACAAAATGGAGAACAATGAGTACCAATGCATGTAGTCTGAGTAATAAGCTTCCTGAATTAGTGGCCTTGATGGAGGAGGGAACATCTGATATCATGCAGTCACAGAAACATGGTTCACACAAAACTATGTGACTGGGACATAAACATACTCTGGACACACTAGCTAGCAGGAGGGACAGGAGGTAAAGAGGAGGAGGAGTAGCTTCTTTACATAAGGGAAGGAATCAAAGCAACAGAACAAAAGAGAAAACAGGGAGGGAGAAGAAGGCACTGTGGGTAAATTTGAGACCGCAATGGCACCGCCAACTGCACAGGGGTTAGATATCAGACCTTCTCAGGGGAGGAAGTGACAATGGACAGTCGATAGAAAGTATACTTAGTATGGCAAAAAAAGGGAGATATTGCTGATGGGTGATCTGAATATGCCAGATGTTAACTGGAGTGCAGTTGCTACAGCCACTTCAAGAGTGGGGTTATTCTAGATGCCCCTACAGGAGGCATGCCTTAGACAACTAGTATTGGAGCCCCCCTAGAGGGAGCAACTCAGACCTGTTCTCTCAAATGGAGATGAAGAGAGGATCACAGATGTAGAAGTGGTAGCCATCTGGGAACTAGCTGCACCATCGAATAGTATGGTATCTACACAACACAGCAATAGAGTCAAGCCACAAAGGCAAAGGTACTGACTTTAGGAGGGCTGATATTGCAAAATGGGGTGGGTGCCTAAGGAATAGGCCTGTAAGCATGGGCAGGAAGGAGGGTGGAAGAACAATGGGAATAATAGCAACTGCCATCACAGAGGCAACATGCCTTGTGTGAAGCAACAAACAAAACTAAATGATGTAAGAAACCACTATGGTTCTCAAAGGAAGTGGCAGTGAAGGTTCAAGAGAAAAGAAAGCTTTAGGAAGTATAAGGAATTGTAGAAGGAGCAGGACAGAGAACTGTATCTGTTAAAGCAAAAAAAGAAGTTGGAAAGGCAGCCAGAACATAGCAAAAGGCCCAAACCGGTGAAAAGATAGCCAACTGCTAAGAAGGGGATAAAACATTTTATAGGTACCCCAGGGAGTGAAGGAAGACCAAGGGAGGGATAGTGAGGCTTAATAAAGGGGGTGGAGCAGAGGGAGATCAGAAAGGCAGGAATACTAAACAAATATTTTGCTCAGTATTTACAAAGGAAGGGGGGGGTTTAGGAACAAACAGTAGAAACATATTGGATACAGAAGTTGATACCAGCTCATTTACAGAAGAAAAGGTTCTGAAAGAACTCTAAAAACTGAAGGTGGACAAAGCAATTGGCCTGATGGATTCATCCCAGAATTTAAAGAACTAAGGGTAGAATTAGTGACACTTACCTGACAATTCTGTTTAACAAATTATGGAGGATGGGTGGTACCAAGCGACTGGAGGAGGGCAGATGTGACCCCTTCACAAAAGTGGGAGCAAGGCAGAAGCAAGAAACTACTGACCTGTTAGTTTAACCTCAGTGGTAGGGAAAATGATGGAATTACTGAAGGAAAAAGAATTGTCAAGTATCTAAAGGCCAGAGGGGCACAGGACCCAAGGCAAGCATGGATTCACAGCAGGAAGTGGTTGTGCCAGACAAATTGATAGATTTTGACTGCGGTGACTCAAAGTAGAATCAGGGAGGGGCTGTGGACATGGCCTACCTAGACTTTGCAAGGCATTTGACACAGTCCCACACAAAAGATTAATATACAAGTAGCTAGCCTGGGAGGTCCCAAGATGACAGTCTGGGTAAAAATTTACAGAAAATGGATACAGAGAGTACTAGTAAAATGGAGTCCACTCTGATGAAAGGGGGTTACTAGTGGGGCACCGCAAGGTTCAGATAGATTAGTCCTCTCAATGTCTTTTATAGTTTACATTGCAGAGGGACTGAAGGAAAGTGATGTCTCTTTGCAGATGACACAAAGATCTGCAACAGAGTTGATGCACAAGGTGGGGTGGAAAGGATGAAAAGGGACTTGCAAGGTTAGAAGAATGGTCAAATGTATGGCAGCTTAGATTCAATGCTAAGAAGTGCAGGTAATGCACCTGGGAAACAAAACCCAGGGAAGAGTACACAATGGAGGGTGAGATACTAACAACAACAAAAGTGGAAAGGGACCTGGGGTAGTCATATCAGATGACCCCAAAGGTGGGCAAGCAATGTGAGAGGGCAGCAATGAGGGCTGGGGGGATATTGGGATGCATAGGGAGAGGCATCACTAGTAGAAAACAGGAAGTTATTATCCCTCAGTACAGACAGCTGGTGAGACCCCATCTGGAGTACTGTGTGCAGTTCTGGAGACCCAGTCTTTGCAAAGACATAGGATGGAAGATGTCCAGAGGAGGGCAACTAAAATGGTGCAGGGTCTGCACAGGGAGACATATGAAGAGAGACTAAAGAAGCTTAATATGTATAGCCTTGAGGAAAGGAAGGATGGGGGGACATGATATAAACTTTCAAGTACCTCAAGGGAATCAACAAAGTCCAAGAGGGTAGCATCTTTCAAAAAAAGAGGTGTGCAAGAACAAGAGGGCACAATTTGAAGATAGAGGGGGCGGCTCAGAGGTAATTTAAGGAAGTATTTTTTCACAGAGAGGGTTGTGGATGCATGGAACGGCCTTTCGGAGGAGGTCGTGGAGTCAAAACAGTGGTGGAATTCATACATGCTGGGACAGTCATAAGGCAATTCTAGGGGATGGGGTAGGAAAAGTAGGCTGCTGGTTAACTAGGATCTGTAACTTATCCAGTAGGCAGGGAAATGGCCAGACTGGGTTGGCCAAGCGGTCCTTATCTGCTGTCAAATTCTATGTTTCTATGTTTCTATGAGTATGTCTTCGTCGAAGCAAAATAATTCATCAATAGTGATTCCTGGATATTGGAATGTGGACACTTACTTGAGGATGGAGAGAGAAACTTGTAGTTTATTGTGGGTGCTTTTGTTAGCCTCCGCTTTTGTCGGTAGTCAAAGAGCATAGTTTTACTCTTTTATTTTATTTATTTATCAAGTCTAGGATTACAAATACCTTTGAGCCTTGGCTCTTTTACAAAGGTTCCACGTCAGAGAAATATAAATTATGGGGAACATCAAGACAGACATTACAACAATGTGGACATTGCAAACAGAGTACAGTTTAATACAATTCAAGGGTAGCATTGTAAGCAAGGCAGCCAGTGGCATTTGTCAGAGAAAATAGACAACAGATAAGAAGTGCCAGAGTCATAGTGAGAGGGAATTGGGAAGAAGGACTGTAGGCAGGGTGGGGAGAGGGTGAAAAGTGCAGCATTGGGTATACCAAGATGTGAGGGTAGAATCCACTTGGGGGGACCACTAGAGCAGGCAAGGAAGCAGAGAAACAAGGTTAAGCTGGGCAGTCACAGGAGATGTTGGTAGTGAGATAGTCCCAAAGCCTAGTTTTAAACATACCAATTATTGGGGCAGAGGAGATGGTGGGGCTGAGGCCATTGAACCAGAGTGGTGCCTGATAAGCAAAAGAGCATTGTTCCTGTGAAGTGTCACAATGGGGGACTTTCAGTAGCTGTAGTGTGATTTCAAGGCACCATTTGTTAATTCATTGTTGTAACAGAGTTGAGACCCCAGAAGGTGTAAGGCAAGGTAGATTTTTTTTGCATGGAGCAGGTGAGAAACTTTACGGGTTTGATAGTTGGAGCAAGCCAGCCTGAGTGTACAGGTCACAAGTGTGGGTGAGATGGTGAGCACCAGTGATGAGATGATATGCCTTATTTAAGGCAGTTGAGAGACGCCTAAGGGTTGTGGTTGTGGCCGCTACAATTGATGAGACCATAGTCTATTACAGAGATCACAGAGCTCAGGACTGCAACCTTCAAAGCTTCTGCTGTGAGGTGTGTCTGTGTTTGTAGAGGAGACGGTCGTGGTATTAGCAGCCTAGCCACATTATCTACATGAGGTCCATAGGCGAGATTAGGGTCAAGCTGTATCCCCATATTTGAAGGCCCCCACCTGATCTAGAGTATTCCCCCTGGCTGGTGGAGATAGCCAAGTGGTGTAGCTTGTGTGGGTTATGAGAGCTGCAGAAGAGCATAGATTTGTTTTTCTTGTCATTGAGAACCAGTTTATGATTAAGAAACCATGTCTCTACAGAACTGAAACCAAGTTGAAGGTTGTGTTGAAGAGTTGCAGGATCTTTATGAGTGGAGAATACAACAGCATGTGAGAGGTAGGAGGAGCCAGAAAACCGGGGGTGAACTTAGCACTCTGTTCTCTGGGCTGACCTACATAAATCAGCATAGGGGAACTGTAACCGTGAATATCCTTGGACAATGGGATTTACTGCAGCTGCTTGAACTTCTAGATAGGTTTCACCTGTACTCTGGTCTGATTACAGAAATTGGTGCAAAGGAGCTGTAATTGTGAATCTCTTTAGACAATATTAAAATGATGGAGAGGGTGCAGAGAAGAGCGACCAAGATGGTATGAGGGATGTTGGATATACCATATGAGCAAAGATAGAGGAAGCTGAATCTGAACCCACTGTAGACTAGGAGAGAGAGGGGAAATGATTGAGACTTTTAAGTACTTAATGGGAATAAATAGGGTGAATGAAGGAAGTTTGTTCAAAATGAAGGGAGGAAACACGAGAGGATGTAACCTTGAATTAGAAGTTGGGAGATACAGAGGTAATGTCAGAGGGCAGTTCTTCACAGAGAGAGTGTTGGAAGTCTGGAACAGAGTGCCAGAAGAGGTGGTGGGAGCCGAAATGGTGGATGGCTTCAAGAGAGCGTGGGACAGACATAAGGGGTAGGAAAATGTGGTGGAAGTATAAAAAAGTGGGGGGAGCAGGGGAGAATGTAAGGGCAGATTAGATGGACCATGTGGTCCTTTTCTGCAGTCAATTTTCTGTGTAATTTGCATATGTAGAGTTACATCAATGTGTGGTGTGTGCCTGTGTTTTGTACTGACATTTGATGGCTAACTGTATGTTTATACAGTGATCCGGTAACATGGGAGTAGATGCGAACGGCACTTTTCACAGAACCATGTTATTAACAAGCTTCATGCTAGGGTTCCTCCATTACACCACACACCTCACCCACTACAGGTCTGTCCTCAGTGCTGAAGGTTCAATGGCAGTGACAGAAACATAGAAACATAGGCTTTGATGGCAGATAAGGACCGCTTGTCCCTCCTAGTCTGCACATTTCCCTACCTACTGGATAAGCTGCAGATCCTAGTTAACCAACATCCTATTTCTTCCTACCCCCCCACCAGAATTGCCTTATGTCTGTCCATGCATTCTTGAATTTTCCCACAGCATTAGACCCCACAACATCCTCATGAAGGCAATTCAATGCGTCCACCACCCTCTGTGTGAAAACAAAACTTCTTCACAATGCCCCTGAGCCATCCACCACTCTTTCTTCAAATTGTGTCCCCTTGTTCTTGCACCTCTCTCTTTTTCTGAAAGATGCTACCCTCTTGGACTTTGTTGATTCCACTGAGGTACTGAAAAGTTTCCATCTTGTCCCTCCCCTCCCTCCTTTCCTCAAGTGTATACATATTAAGCTCCTTTAGTCTGTCCTAGTATGGTTTCTCTTGCAGACTCTGCACCATTTTAGTTGCCCTCCTCTCAACTGCCTCCTTCCTGTCTATGTCCTTGCGGAGATGGGGTCTCACCAACTCTCTGTACAGAGGGATAACAACTTCCTGTTTTCTGCTGGTGATGCCTCTCCCTATGCATCCCAGTACCCCCCCAGCCCTCCTTACTGCCCTCTCACCAATTCACTGTACAGATCCTGGTTCCCCTCCTGGACAGATGCAGCCCATCATGCCTCTTACCATTTTATTGTTACTGCCCCCCCCCCATTGTGTACTCTTCCCTTGGTTTTTGTTTCCCATGGCATTATTTTGCACTTCTTTGCATTGAATCCAAGCTGCCATACATCTGACCATTCTTCCAACCTTGCCAAGTCCCTTCTCATCCTTTCCACGCCTCCTTGTGTATCAACCCTGTTGCAGATCTTTGTGTCGTCTGCAAAGAGGCATACTTTTCCTTCCAGTCCCTCTGCAATGCCACTTATAAAGACATTAAAAAGGACTGGATCCAGTACTCAACCCTGCGGTACCCCACTAGTAACCCCCCCTTTCTTCAGAATGGACTCCGTGTACTGTCACCTTCTGTGTCCTGTTGTCCAGCCAATGTTTTACACAGGCTTCCACCCTGGGACACACTCCCATGCTGGTTAATTTGACTACTAATCTTTTGTGTGGGACTGTGTCAAATGCCTTGCTAAAGTCTACCTAGGCCATGTCCACAGCCACTCCCTGGTCTACTACTTTGGTCACCCAGGCAAAGAATCTATTAGATTCGTCTGACATGACCTTCCTGCTGTGAATCCATGCTGCCTTAGGTCCTGTGCCCCACTGGCCTCTAGGTACTCAACAGTTCTTTCCTTCAGAAGTGATTCCATCATTTTCCCTACCACAGAGGACAAACTGACAGGCCTGTAATTTCCTGCTTCTGTCTTGCTCCCACTTTTGTGAAGGGGAATCTCATATGCCTTTCTCTAGTCCTCAGGTACCACACTATCCTCCCATGCTTTGTTAAAAAGATTAGTCAGTGGTGCCACTAGTTCTCCCCTTAATTCTTTTAGAATTGTGGGGTGAATCCTGTCAGGCCCCATTGCTTTGTCCACCTTCAGTTTTAGTACTTCTTTCAGAACCCTTTCTTCTGTGAAAGGACTGGGATCGAGCCCCCTATCCAGAGTGCTTCTGTTAATTGGATTAGGTACCTCCCCCTCCTCCTATTATGTGAATACTGAGCCGAACTATTCATTCAGTATCCCTGCTTTTTCACTTTCCCTCTCCGCCCACCCACCGTCCATTCTATTCTGCCTCACTATCCCTTCCTTTTGTCTTTCTACGCTCCCTAATGTACCTATATTTATTTATTTATGTAACCCCTAGATGGCGCTATCCCAGGGGCTACTATCCCTGCCTGATTTGCCACTAACAGGGTGAGGGGCCTGGATCCGATGGCTTAAATTTCTAATACAGACTGCAGACCATTTGTAAGTATTCTGTAAATAAACTCATACTGTAATATTTTCCTGGCATGTTTTACTTTTCTTATCAACTTTTCTCAGATTGTTTTTATTTTACCCAGATTTTCTTTTTGACCCCATTTGTTATTTTTTTATTTTGTTAGTGATGCAACCCTTTGTACTCAGTTTATGAGAGCTTCTGTGCTTTCACTTTGTAATTTTATCTTTGTTTTTGGCCACTTTTTCCTCCAAACCCCTGCACTTTTCATACATGTGGGCTGCACGTGCCATCATCTTTAAATCCTTGCATGACTGTTTAGAAGCATGCACTAAACCAACCACACTGTTCAGTACAGTAGCTGAATTTTTAAAAAGCTCAGATTTAAGCAGCTGATGATCGTAATCCTCACTAGATAATCTACCCTCAATCACCAAGGCATTAAACAAACTATCAATTGTTTTAAAAATACAGGCTTTCCCAATATTGATCATGTCAATGTCACTTTCTTGAAACCTTTGGTCAGAAACTCTTGTGCTGCTGCTGCTCCTAGATGGCTGTACATTGTTTATTGTCACATTTGGTTCATTTACAACTGCAGAGACTCTTGAACCGCTGCTCGTAGATGGCAGTATATCTTGTTCAGTTATGCTATACGTATTCTGGTCACTGACACCAGCAGAAACTCTTGCATGCCTTTGAAAACATCACTTTCATGTAATGATCTCTTTTTCCTCTCTCACCTGTAGGGTTGTTTCTGCGGCTGTTTAAAACAGAAAATAAACCCCTGTCACTACTTTCAGTATTTTAAAACTTTTATAAGACAACAGTTAAACTCTAAAACATGCAGCATCTACTATTTCTAGTTAAAATACACACCTTCTGTAGTGGTAATCTGGGGATTAGCCAGCCTCTCCCTCCAGGGTTTCTCTGCATGGCTGTTTAAAAACAGAAAAATACACCCTGTCACTACTTTCAGTATTTTAAAACTTTTATAAGACAAAATTTAAACTCTAAAACATGCAGCATCTACTATTTCTAGTTAAAAATTACACACCTTCTGTAGTGGTCAACTGTGTATTAGCCAAATGAGTAAATGTTTGGATAAGCTCTTCATCAGGAGTCCATGAGTCTATAGCTACTTGTTAAATGTTTTTAAAATTTTTAGCTCAAGAAGTAGTTTTGGCAGTCTCGCTCTGTCCTTTTGTCTTGAGCTTTCAACATCTTGAAATGCTTATATAAAATGACTCAGACCCCCTTCCCCCACGTACATAGCAAGTAGTGAAAAAACATCTGGTACTGTCCATCAGACCACCCACCCATTCTCCAAGGGGGGATATATAAATCCTATGCTACTCAATGTAGGCTTTTGTTTCTCACTTCCTGCGACAGCTGGAAGGCATTAAGAAATGCCTTTCTGCTAATACGTTGGTCACAGTCTAATTAAAACAGATGCTTTTTATTAATCTTAAAACACAAAGAGTCTCAGTTTATAATAACGGCAGTTGAGTGCTAGCTTAAGTTATGTTTTTAAAAGTCAAAACAGAAATTCTGTCTTTTTTAAACAGCTGCTTCCTTTAAATTAGTAATTCGGTAAAACTGCTTGCATTCCACTAATCAGAAGATAAATCTTATTTTGCTAAAAAAGTTAATCATGAGAAACACAAGTTTTTCTCATTTACAATGTAGGAGAGTTCAAAAAGAAATGCCATACTGCTAATCGTTGGTCACAGTCTAATTAAAACAGATGCTTTTATCAATCTTAAAACACAAAGAGGCACAGTTTATAATAACGGCAGTTGAGTGCCAGCTTAGTTATGTTTTAAAAGTCAAAACAGAAATTCTGTCTTTTTAAACAGCTGAGTCCTTTAAATTAGTAATTCAGTAAAACATAGCACACACACACACAAACTGTGTATTCTTTTGCACCGACTCTAAGCAAAGCTGTAGATACATTTTAAGACTGTGTACTTTAAAATTATTCTGAAAGAGAAACATTATTATTTTACATTCTGTCTTTTCTTTGTAACATATCATTTATTTTTCTATTTAGTACTACATGACTTTTTAAGTTTTTGATAATGTAATTATAGACATTTATTTTGTAACAAAAGCATAAAGCTACATTTTTACAGATCCCTGTAAATACAGGGACCATGTAATCCAAAAATCTTGAGACACACATGTTTCCAAAGAGAATCAATAGTCCTTTGTAGCCATGGCTGTGTAAATGAACAACAGATGTTTTGTCACATCTTAACAAATAAAGACACCTACCACACAGCCAACAGGACCATGAGCTCCAAAAAGCCCATCTATATTTTAAACATCCATAAAAGACATTGCTTTTCCTACGTGCCTAATGAGGGATGGACACACACACACACACACACACACCACCACCACCACACAGCTACCAGGCTCCAAAAAGCACATCTATATTTTAAATATACATAAAAGACATTGCTTTTCCTACGTGTCTAATGAGGGACACACACACACACACACACACACACACACACACACACACACAGTGTGTACAGTGCGTATTTTTTTGCAACGACTCTAAGCAAAGCTGTAGATACATTTTAAGACTGTGTGCTTTAAAATTATTTTTGAAAGAGAAACATTATCATTTTACATTCTGCCTTTTCTTTGTAACATATCATTTTTTCAAAACATTGTAAATATCACACACACATTTCATTTCAGTCTTCTCCTTGATACTACACAGAGCTGAGGGGTGAACTATAGGTATGTGCATTCCTTTTTTCTGATATATTTTTATTCTTTCTAATTCATGACAAAAGTATAAATAATTAGTTTTTTGCGATTGTTGCAATGCTATCCAGAGAAAACTGCTGAACCATCTTATTTACACAGAGGTCCCCCATTTTAGCTTATAAATGTTACATGCGTATACATAAAGCTATCCTTTGATGCAAGTTTGACACAGTCCTACAGATGCATGTTAAATAATTTTGTATATTGTTACAAAAACAGAAAAAGGGGTACTCACACAGGCAGATGAATTTTCCTCGGAGGTCTCCACACAGATCTGTGAAACCTCTGCACGATCAGATTCCCTCCTAGATACTTCTTTCTGAAAATATCCTAATCAAAAAACACACACATGTCCCTGCAGTTATACACCAGACCTACAGGGGGCACATACCACTACATAAACACTAACTGATTTTTGGGGGTGGGAGGAGCACGGTAGTGAAGAGGGACAGGGGTTCGGGCCAGGATGGTGGGGGTTCAGGAGAAAGGGGGACAGGGGTTCGAGCCAGGCTGGTGGGGGTGCAGGAGAAAGGAGGGATGCAGGAGTTCAAGCTAGCATGATGAGACTCAGGTTCCAGCCAGGATAGTCTGGCAGGGGATCGAGGAGTGTACGAGAAGGACGGGTGCAGGATGCTTACAAAATGGTGGGTGGCAGGGTTCGAGGAGTGTTCGAGAATGAGGGGCGAAGATGCTTACAAAATGGTGGTGTTATGTCACTTCCAGGGTTTCAGTGTGAGTCATTTCCTACGCAAGGGGGCGGGACATGGGTTTGAACGCGTGTCATTTCCTGCGCAAAGGGCAGTACACGGGTTCAAACGCATGTCATTTCCTTCGCAAGGGGCGGGACACGGGTTTGAGGTTGCATCACTTCCGCCAGAAGTGGGTGGGGCTAGCGCATTTTAGGGAGGGACTTCCGGTTTAACAAGGGGTGATTCTGATTGGTCCGTTTTAGGCCACGCCTACCTGTCAAATGACGTGGCATGTGCTGATTGGCTGAAATTTAACATCTGATGAGATATATGAACTTATACTACTTGCATGAACTGTACTGGCTGCCAATACAATGGCGTATCCCTTTCAAGCTCACATTACTGACATATAAAGCCTTACATGAACTGGGACCCCAGTACCTGAAAGACCTCCTTTCTCCCTACTGTCCCCCCCCCCACTCACTCCAATCCTCTGGTGAGGGATTTCTAGAGGTTCCCAGGGTGAATCTGAAGACATTGGGTAGAAGATCTTTTGCCTTTATGGCACCAACCCGGTGAAACTCTCTACCTTGCCAGATATGTGAAAGCCTGACCTTGGAAAGATTTAAATCTGTATTAAAAACTCTTTTATTCACTACAGTTTTTTATGGGGACATACATTATTTATATGTTTTTATGTTTTTTAAGAATTATTTTAAAACATTATGGTTTTATTGTACAGGTGCTTTTAATGCAGGAAAAGTGCCTTTTTATAAATAAAATTTTGATTGATTGATTGAACATCCTTTCTCTGGTCAGCACCAATAACATATGGCTCTATGTGGATGATGTCATTATCTTCACCCATCAACCTGATCTTCTCCCCCTTGAAACTGAACTCCAGCACAACTTCTCAGCTGTCACGGTCTGGTTCACGAAAAACAAACTCACCTTTTTTTTTTCTTTTTCTAAACTTTAATTAACTTTGGACATACTCAGACAAGTATTCTCCACCCCATCTTGGGGGGGGGGTTAATAACTAAAAACAGGCAGTCTCAGAAATCATATACATCAATTCAGCACAATGCATTACATAAGATTAATTGGTTTATATAAAATACAAAAGGTTCAAGAGAGAAGCTTCCATATGTCATCACAAACCATTTTATTTTCACCAAGAGGCGCTCTTAGAGAGTATAACATTCAATACACTATGGAACTAACCTAGAAGAACTTGTCAAAGAGAGCACCTTTCAAACACCTGACAGGTCTTTCAGGCCTGCACTATTTCAGACTTATTAGTAGTTGTGTTGGAACAGCAATCGATCACCACCTAGTAATGATCTACCCACCACATCATCTCCTCAGAAAGCGGAAAACCAGCTTTGTATCATTGCCTGTTCCAGAGGAAGCCAACTCTCATCATATTTTTCTGGTTGTCCTCTTATTAGGTATTGTATTTTTTTCTAATCTCATTGCCTCAAGGAATGAGTTTAACAATGAGGCTAAGGTTGGAACCGGGCTACGGTTCCAATACAGAGCAAGCTCCCTCAATCCCACCACTATTCCTAGTCTCCAAAGTTTCATGCCCCTCAGAGGTCTTATGCTACCTCTGCCAGGAGTTGAAATAAAATCTCCACTGGGTCAGATCTAGGGGGGATATTAAGTATCCTGGAGAGGGTGTCTATCGTACCTCACCAGAACCCCAAAACCCTGGGGCACTCCCACACCATATGATAGAAGGTGCCCACCTGAGTTTTGCATTTATGGCAATTAGGGGAATTTTCTGGATCAGTTCTGTTTGTCAGTTTGGGGGTGTGATACGCCTGCATGAGAAACTTATATTGAATGATACGCAGTCTGTTACTGACTGAGCTTTTCAGTACATTTTTCAAGGTAAGTCCCCAGTCCCCTCCAGTTAGACCATCAGGGTATATGTCAAATTTCCAGGTTCTTTTTATCCTTTCCAGTGGGTCAGGGAGGCTCTCCAGCAACAGCACATAACACCTCTTCAGGGGTCTGAAGGAAGATACCCTGGAGAACTTAACACATAATTCCTCCAGGGGAGAGCGCCTGAGGGGTAGGAATATTTGGTGCAGTCTCACCATACCTTCCATCCTAGCCTTCAATCTAAGATATTAGAAGCAATGGGATGTACTTAACCAGAATGATTTCTTCAGCTCTTCAAAGCTATGGATCTCCTCTTGCTCCACGAGTTGACATAGAGACCAAAGACCTCGAGAGACCCAGGCATTTAGTCCCCCAGTGTCTGCCCCAAGTTTGTCTCCTCCCCACCAACAATGATCATGGAGTTATATTAGGTGAGGTGTGTGCTGCCCCACCCACTAGTAGATGAGCCTCTTTCCACACCCTCCATGTTGCCCTAGAGCATGGATGTACTACCCTGTTCAGTCCCATATCCCTCTGGGGGTTTATTAATAAAGTATGGTAGAACGGTATGTCCCCGCCATTTTCCAGTAGGTTCTGCACATGAGACTGTTTGATGCTAAATAGTACAGATGCAAGTTAGGCAGGCCCAACCCCTCTTTCTGTTCCGTGCACCACAGTATTTATTTCTGTATTCTGGGCCATTTCCCTTGCCTTAATAAGTGTGTGCATGCTCCTTCCAGGGCTTTAATATATTTTTTAGGAAGAGTTACTGGCAGGAACTGAAAAAGGTACAGCACTCTGGGGAGAATGTTCAGCTTCATTAAATTAACTCACCCTAATAGTGTCAGGGGAAGAGCCCGCCATCTCACACAGTCCTCTCTAATCTTCTTTATTGAGGGTTATAATTGATTTTGATTATTTGTGAAAGTTTACTCAGAAGCATAACTCCCAAATACTTTATTTGCTTGGTAGAAATCACAGAAATCCTGGCTACTGTAATAGGGGTACCCCTCTCCCCCAATGGAAGCCACTCACTCTTCCCCAATTGATTTCATGTTCTGATAACAGTCTGTAAGTCTCAAATATTTAGCTGAGAGCTGGGAGTGATTTTGTAGGGTTTTCCAGGAATAAGAGAATACCGTCTGCAAATAATGATATGGTATGGCTTTCCCTTCCCATGGCACATCCATGGCTTGGAGGGACAGGGAGTGAATCCTCAGGATTGCCAGAGCAGCTGCACAGGGGAGGGAGCTGGATGTCATTGTCCACATAGGGACAAATGACCTGGCTAAGAAAGGGATTAGAGAAGTGCAGGAAGAGTTTGTGGAATTGGGGAGGGGCCTTAGTCAAGTAGCATGCACGGTACCCTTTTCGGAGGTGCTACCCATCTATGGCATAGGAGAGACTAGGGTGTTCTGTACCATGGCATTCAATCAGTGGTTGAAAAACTGGTGTGGCGCTCAGGGATTTGGCTTCATTGGGGACTGGGGGTCCACCTGGAGTGATACAAGCCTATACTGGCATGATGGCTGCATCTGTCTAGGAGGGGAACCAGGATCCTAGGTGATGGGTTTAAATGCTTCATTGGCAAGCTTTTAAACTAGTCAAGGGGGGAGGCACTGGAAAGGAGCAGGAAAATCCTAGCCCCCCCAAACAGTCACAGTAGTAAGTGTGGCAAACACCAACATGGAGGGTTGATAGGGAGAAAGGGAGGGGTAAATGGAGAACGTGACAAAGGCAAAGAGGACAGGGATGGGGCACAAGGGGGTAAGGCCATCAGGAAATGGAGGGTAATGAGTACCAATGCCCATAGTCTGGGCAACAAGCTCCCTGAGCTGGTGGCCTTAACAGAAGAGGGATGCCTGGATATTGTAGCAGTCACAGAAACATGGTACACAGAGAACCATGACTGGGATGTTAACATACCAGGATACATAACTTACAGGAGAGACAGGCAGGGGAGAAGAGGGAGGAGTAGCTCTCTATGTAAAGGAAGGGATAAAAGCAACTGAACAAAAGAGTAAACAGGGAGGAGAGGAGGCACTGTGGGTCACCTTGGAGACTGGAAAGGGCACCACAATCCGCACAGGGGTTGTGTACAGACCCCCATGTCAGGGGGAAGGAATGGACAAGGATATGATGGAAGACATTCTTAGAATGGCAGAGAAAGGGGAGATACTGTTGATGGGAGACCTGAATATGCCAGATGTTAACTGGAGCACATTTGCTGCAGCCACATCCAAGAGCAGGGCCATTCTTGATGCCCTACAGGTGTCAGGCATTAGACAGCTGGTTTCAGAACCCACTCATGAGGGAGCAATCTTAGACCTCATACTCTCAAACAGGGGCAGTGAGAGGATCTCAGATCTAGAAGTGGGTTACCATCTGGGGACAAGTGACCATCAAACAGTGTGATTCACGTTAACCTCGGCTACAGAGTCAAGCCATACAAAAGTGAGGGTACTGGACCTTAGGAGGGCTGACTTTGGCAAGATGGAGAGTGCCTCAGAAAAGCACTAGCAAACAGGCTAGAAGGAGGTGTGGAGCAACAATGGGAATTATCAAAACTGCCATCACAGAGGCAACAAGCCTTTGTGCGAAGCAAATAAACAAATCAAATGAAAAGAAAAGCCACTATGGTTCTCAAGAGAGGTGGCTGTGAAAGCGTGGAAGAAAAAGATAGCATTCTGGAAGTATAAGGAAACACAGAAGGAGCAGGACAGAGAGCTGTACCAGTTAAGGCAGAAAAAAACAGGGAGGGAAGTCAGAATAGCAAAGGCCCAAACTGAGGAAAAGATAGCCAACTCAGTTAAGAAGGGGGATAAAACCTTTTACAGGTACATCAGTGAGCATAGAAAGACAAAGGGAGGGATAGTGAGGCTGAATAGAATGAATGGTGGGTGGGCAGAGGGGGACAGTGAAAAAGCAGGAATGCTGAATGAATATTTCTGCTCAGTATTCACAAAAGAGGAGGAGGAAGTGCCTAATCCAATTAACAGAAGCACTCTTGATAGGGGGTCGATTCCAGTCCTTTCACAGAAGAAAGGGTTCTGCAAGAACCCTAAAACTGAAGGTGGACAAAGCAATGGGTCCTGATGGAATTCACCCCAGAATTCTGAAAGAATTAAGGAAGGAACTAGTGAAACCACTGGCTACTCTTTTTAATAAATCATGGGAGGATGGTGTGGTACCCAAGGACTGGAGGAAGGCGGATGTAATTCCCCTTCACAAAAGTGGGACCAAGACAGAGGCAGGAAACTACAGACCTGTCAGTCTGACCTCTGTGGTAGGGAAAGTGATGGAGTTGTAAGAGATCTGAATCTCACTTTCAGGTTCTTGGCAATATTGGAGCTGCAAATAATCATAGACAAGTTGCATTCGAGTAATAAACCAGTTTATTACTACAAAATAGGGATAAATCACAGTTGCCCTAAGCAGTTCTTATCAATACGAACCGGGAGCCAATGCTAAGCGTTCCCTACAACCTCGAGGTTTCTTTGTAGTCTCTTGGGATCTCTCGGGTCTCCGAGGTGCTAAGCCTGTGCACAACATTATATACCTATGATAATTACTATGGTTACCAAAAGATAGAAACATTTCTAGTTACAGTGATGAGCCCTATTGGCTAATTTAGAGGTGGCTCCACGGTCTAAGATAACATTATATAAATTTGTAAAGTCATCAGTATTAGAACAAAGACCTTCTTATACAAAGTCTTATATAACAGAGTGAAGTGGTGTTCAACACCGAAAGATGGCAATGTTGCCTTACATATCATAATCACTTCAAGGACAGGTGTCTTGGCATCTGACAAGTAAGAAATAGACAGTGAATACATAATATGCTGTGTATGCATTAGCAAGCAAAGTGAGTTACAATATGTATGTTCAAATCCTGGCATCTACTCTTGTACGGTAGATGCCCTTAGCCCTATATGTTAGTATAACCTATGCCTTAATATTAGCTGTCTACGGTGTGCCCCTGAGAGTATCAATTAGGGTGCAGGGACCTCGTGTAACAGAGTCACTTCTGAAGGAAAGAATAATTGAGTACCTAGAGGTCAGTGGAGCACAGAATCCAAGGCATAGAAACATAGACTTTGACGGCAGATAAGGACTGCTAGGCCCATCTAGTCTGCCCATTTCCCTACCTACAGGATAGGCTGCAGATCCTAGTTAACCAACAGCCTATATCTTCCTGCCCCTCACAAGAATTGCCTTATGTCTGTCCCATGCATTCTTGAATTCTCCCACAGTTTTAGACCCCACAACTTCCCCAGGAAGGCTGTTCCATGCATCTACTACCCTCTCTGTGAAATAATACTTCCTCACATTGCCCCTGAACCGCCCTCCTTCTATCTTTAAGGCAATGGGTTTACAGGGAAGGTCATGTCAGATGAATCTAATAGATTTCTTTGACTGGGTGACCAAAGTAGTAGACCAGGGAGGGGCTGTGGACATGGCCTACCTAGACTTTAGCAAGGCATTTGACACAGTCCCACACAAAAGATTATTAGTCAAATTAACCAGCCTGGGAGTGGGTCCCAGTGTGGTAGCCTGGGTAAAACATTGGCTGGACAACAGGACACAGAAGGTAATTGTAAATGGAGTCCACTCTGAAGAAAGGGTGGTTACCAGTGAGGTACCACAGGGTTCAGTATTGAGTCCAGTCCTTTTTAATGTCTTCATCAGTGACATTGCAGAGGGACTGGAAGGAAAAGTATGCCTTTTTGCAGATGACACAAAGATCTGCAACAGGGTTGATACACAATGAGGCGTGGAAAGAAAGAAAAGGGACTTGGCAAGGTTGGAGGAATGGTCAGACGTATGGCAGCTAGGATTCAATGCAAAAAAGTGCAAAATAATGCACCTGGGAAACAAGAACCCAGGGGAAGAATACACAATGGGTGGGAGGTAGTAACAACAACAAAACAGGAAAGGGACCTGGGGTAATCATATCAGATGACCTTAAGGTTACCAAGCAATGGAGAAGGCAGTAGGGGAGGGCCTGGGTATACTGGGATGTATAGGAGAGGCATCAGCAGCAGAAAACAGAATTTGTTATCCCTCTGTACAGACAGTTGGTGAAACCCCATCTGGAATACTGTGTCTAGTTCTGGAGACCCCATCTCCGCAAGGACATAGACAGGATAGAAGCAGTCCAGAGGAGGGCAACTAAAATGGTGCAGGGTCTGCAAGAGAAGCCATATGAGGAGAGACTAAAGGAGCTCAATATGTATACCCTTGAGGAAAGAAGGGAGAGGGGGGACATGATAGAAACTTTCAAGTACCTCAAGGGAACCAACAAAGTCCAAGAGGGTAGCATCTTTCAGAAAAAGAGACTTGCAAGAATAAGGGGACATGATTTAAAGATAGAAGGAGGGCAGTTCAGGGGCAATGTGAGGAAGTATTATTTCACAGAGAGGGTAGTGGATGCATGGAACAGCCTTCTTGAGGAAGTTGTGGGGTCTAAAATGGTGGGAGAATTCAAGAATGCATGGGACAGATATAAGGCAATTCTTGTGGGGGACAGGAAGATATAAGCTGTTGGTTAACTAGGATCTGTGGCCTATCCTGTAGGTAAGGAAATGGGCAGACTAGATGGGCCTAGCGGTCCTTATCTGCTGTCAAAGTCTATGTTTCTATGTATCCCTTGGCATCCTTGTTACTAACTGTGGCAATTGCCAGAGCCTCTATTGTGAGAACATAGAGTAAGGGGGGGGCAAGGGGTACCCCCGCTTAGTTTCCCTAGTGAGGACAAAGGGAGCTGAGATAGTGTTATTTGTTAGTATCTGGGCTTGAGGATTAGAGTATAGGGACCTCAACTAACCGAGGACAGGCTCCCCCACTCCATAACCCCGCAGGACTGTGAACATGCCTGCGCCTCCTGTGCTGGAGTACCTGGTTAAGACTCCAGATCTGAGGGAGGAATGGGTTTTCTCCGCTCCCTCCCAGACCCACCCTCGGAAACACCGATGGTCTCAGACCTCCTCTTAGTCCAGTCCATCCCACCGATACTGACAGTCTCAGTCTCTGCACCGAGGAAAGTGGTGGCACTGCTCATCCTCATCTTCTTCCTTCTTGGAGGGAAGGCTTCAGTGCAAATTGCATCGACGCTATGAGGACTTAATGTGGCAGCAGCTCCTTCTGACCGGGAACAAGCTGACCCCCTTCACCTTCCCTGGCCATTAAGTAGATGTCACCTGAATGGCCGCAACAACCCCTTGTGGTCATCGAGGAGCCCAAACCAGCACCGGTTGTTCGGCCAAAGCCAGCTGCGCCACCTATTGTGGTGGAACCCCCACCTCCACAACCTAAATCTGGGACTCCAACCAAGGATTCTCGGTTGGATCAGGGGTTGCCCCATTGGTTGTTGGCCACCCTCAATCCTGACTGTCCTCAGCAGCTGGAGGGTGGCTCTGGCCCTAGACAGCTGTTCACAGACTCCTCGGAGTCTGATGATGACTCTTCCCTGTTCTCCAGGCCCCTTGACCTGGAGTCCACTGGGGGACAGTCGGTGGATGAGAGCCTATGCTCATTCATGGGTCTGCTTTGGCTTATCTCAGTCTACTGGGATGCAGCTCAAACCCATGTCCAAGCAGGCCAAGTATCCCCTCACGGAGATACTGGACCGAGGGGATTCTCCCACGGAGGCCTTTCTGGTGGCTGAAGCCATTGTTGGCCCAGCCTTGGAGTTATGGCAGCGGCCGGCTTCATGCCTTGCTCCTTTGGCCAGGATGGCCAGGAAGTACACCATCCCAACTGGATCACTGTCTGGTTTTTTGGAGCGCCCCTCTGTGGAGGGGCTTGTTACCAATAGTGTTTTCCGGTGTTCCAGGAACACCAGGGACGTGGAAAAGCTTCCTGACAAAGAGTCCAAAAAGCTGGACTATTCCGGGCATAAGGTGTTTGCTGCATCCTCCCTAGGCCTCAGTCAGGCCAGTTCGGCCATACTGATGGCACACTTCTCCCACGCCCTTATGGGCTCCCTGGATGAGGTGATCTCTCATCTCCTGACTGACCTCCAGACTACGGTCAAGCAGGTGCAGGATCAGGGAAGGGCGGTGGCGAAACAGCAGCTCCAAACTGCTCTGGATATTGGAGATTCTTGTGCCCGGTCAGTAGCGGCCGCAGTGGCCATGCACCACAGAGCTTGGCTGCGGATCTCCATCTTCATGGCAGATACCCAGCAAGCTGGCAGACGTCCCCTTCCTGGGTATTGACTTGTTCGGGCCCGGAATGGAAGGCCATCTCCAGAGGAACGAGAAGTCCAATGCCACCTTGGACTTGGTCACGTCTGCCCAGAAGGACAAAGGCCGCCAGCAGCAGCGTAAGCCCTTTTGCCCTTCTGCCCTGTGGCACATCTGGCTCAGCAACACCAGCATTAGGGCCAGCAGGCTCGCACTTGGCACCCCAAAGCCAAGCCTGCAGCTTCCTCCAGCAGGAAGCTGGGAGGAAAAGGCCCAGGAAGCCCCTCGGCCGGTCCCTTCTCCAAGCCTGCTCAGTGATGGGTTGAGGGGTGTCGCCCCCAACCATGTCGTTTCCTCCTGGGTGCTCCCCATGCGGGGATGACTCCACCACTTTCTTTCCACCTGGTGTGCTATCACCATGGACCGCAGGGTGTTGGAAGTGGTAGGAAAGGGTCTGCCTCTAGAGTTCGAGCAGGCCCCACCCTTCTGAGCCGTTGCCCCACAGGGGTCTACTGGGTCAGCAGCCTCTTTGTTGGCCAGTTGAACTGACATTGCCCTGCTCCTCCAGAAGGAGGTGATCAGGGAGGTGGCGGATACTCCATCAGACCCTTGGGTTTGTGTCCAGGTATTTCTTGGTCCCGAAACGGATGGGGGGCTAGTGCTCCATTCTAGACCTTCACAACCTGAACAGGTTCCTAAGGTCTCAAACCTTCAGGATGGTCACTCTGGCTCAGATCATTCCATCCTTGGAATGAGGCGTGTGGTTCTGTTCTCTGGATCTCCAGGACGCGTTCTTTCACATCTCAATCCATCCATCCCACCAGCGATTCCTCCACTTCAGAGCAGAGGGGTCCCTTTATGAGTTCCAGGCCATGCCCTTCAACCTCTTTCCAGCTCCCAGGGTCTTCACCAAATGCATGGCAGTGGTGACAGCATTCTTGCAGTGCCGAAGGGTCCAGGTGTACCCTTACCTGGACGACTGGCTGATTGCAGCCTCCTCCAGACTGGAGGTGGAATGGTCCAGGGATCTGGCCCTCCAGGTTTGCTCTCAGATTGTCCTCCTCATCAATGAGGCCAAGTTAGAACTCGTGCCAAAGCAGGTGATTCAATTCATCGGGGCAGAGCTCGACTCTCTTCGAGCCACAGCATGGCTCCCAGCGGACAGGGCCAAGGTTCTTTCCTCCTTTGCCCAATCATTTCAGGTTGGGCAACTGCACCCTGCCTGGGACTTCCTGCGCCTCATTGGGCCCATTGGCATATGCGTCTCCTACAGTGGGGACTGGCCAGCCAATGGTCACAGCGCTCCGGTCCTTTGGACCAGCCAGTGGCAGTTACTCAGGAGATGTGGAACGCTGTCAAGTGGTGGATCATTCCAGCGCATCTGCAGGAGGATATTCCATTTATCTGCCCTGAGCCTATCGACCGATGCCTCTCTGATGGGTTGGGGTGCCCATCTGGGGGAGCACAGAACGCAGGGCCTCTGGTCCCCTTGGGAGTCCCGATGCCACATCAACCTACTGGAGCTTTGAGCAGTCCATCTAGCTCTCACCACTTTCGCTCCATTTGTACGGGGTCAAGTGGTCCAGGTCCAGACAGACAATACCACGACCATGTACTACCTAAACCACCAGGGTGGGATGTGCTCCATGCCCCCTCTGCAAGGAAGCTCTCCGCACTTGATCCCTCGTGCACAGCCTAGAGGTGGACCTCCTAACCATCCATGTGACAGGAGCCTCCAACACTCTGGCCGATGCTCTAAGCCAGATAGGGTCTGCGTCTCATGAGTGGTCTCTCCTGCCAGAGGTAGTACAAGATCTGTTCTCTCTCTCTCTCTCTGGGGCACGCCTCAGGTGGACCTGTTTGCCTCCAAGGAGATTGTGAAGCTGAGGCTGTTTCATGCTCGCCCCCCTCAGCAGGGCTTGCTGCAGGAGGATGCCTTCTCGAGGCTGTGGACCCCAGGCCTCTTCTACACCTTTCCCCCCATTTCCCTTTATCCACAAGGTGCTTCTCAAGGTGAGGAGGGACAAGGCACAGGTGATTCTAGTAGCCCCAAACTGGCCCACCAGTTCTGGTATCCAGATCTCCTCAGCCTCAGCTTCAGGCTCCCGAGGAGGCTCCCAGCCTGCCCAGACCTGATCTCAGTCAACCAGGGGAAGGTTCTCCACCCAGACCTTCAATGCCTGCATCTGACGGCCTGGTTCCTGAATGGCTAGAGTTCCAGGCCTTGGGTCTTTCCGATGAGGTCCTCAACGTTCTTGAGGCATCCCGTAAGGAGTCGACCAGGAAATGCTATGCCTTCAAATGGAAGAGATTCTCCATTTGGTGTCAAGGCAAGAGGTTGGACCCTTCCTTCTGTTCCTTGACAAGCATTCTGGACTACCTGTGGTCTCTTTCTTATTTAGGGCTTTGGTCAACGACCCTTAAGATGCACCTGGCAGCCATCTCTGCTTACCGGGTGCAGGCCGGGAAGCAGTCAGTGGCACAGGAGAAGGTGGTCTGGCACTTTTTCAAAGGCCTTGATCACATATCCCCTCCAGTGCGAGAACCTCCTCCTCTGTGTGATCTACTGCTGGTACTGGCTAAGCTCATGGGCAAGCCATTCGAACCGATGCACAGGTGTGACATCTCTCACCTGTTGTGGAAGACCACCTTCTTGGTGGCTATCATGTCAGCCAGAAGGATGAGAGCGCTCCAGGTGCTTTACATAGAGTCTTCTTATCTGGTCTTCCACAGGGACAAGGTTGTCCTGCACCCCCACCCAAAATTCTATCCAAAGGTGGTGTCAGAGTTTCACCTTAACCAAGTGTTGACTCTGCTGGTGTTCTGCCCCAATCACACCTCAGAGACCAAATATAGGCTCCATACTCTGGACCCTAGAAGAGCGCTCTCTTGTTATAAGGAGCAGATGGCTGAAGTTTGGGGAGAGGTTCGCCAGCTGTTTGTCACCTACACGGAAGCTGCACCTGGCAGACCTGCAGCCAAGCGGACAATGGGCAGATGGATTACCTCCTGCATAGATCTCTGCTACAGGTTGGTGGGCATGGAGCCTCCCAAAGGGATAAGAGCTCATTCTTCCTGCCATATCGCTGCTTCGGTGTCTGCTTCCAGGGATGTCCCTATCCAGGAAATCTGCACGGTTGCTACCTGGAAGTCAGCACACACCTTCATTACCCATTACCACATTGACCTTGAGTCATGCTGGGATGCTGGTTCTCCAGTCCTTGTTCCCTAAGTAGGGGGGGGTGTGCACCTTGTCTCCCTCCTCCCAGAGAACTGCTAGGAGTCTGCCATGAAGTGTGGATTGAACAACATATCCATATCCTTAGAAATACAGGTTACACACCTGTAAAAGTAGTTCTAGGAATGGTATATGTTGTTCATCCACACAACCCACCCGGCCTCCCCAGCTTCGACACACAACCTGGCTTCCAGCGGGCTCGATCTGGCATCATGTGGTGGAGCCAAGAGTTTTACCACCTGGGTGGGTAGGAGGAGCCATTTTGAAGACCTTCCAGCAAGATTTAAAGCAGCAAGGAACCTGCCATGAAGTGTGGATGAACAACATATACCATTCCTAGAACTCCTGTTACAGGTGAGTAACCTGTATTTATATGCACATCCTGAGTTGACACCCATCTGGCTAACAGGGAATACCATACTTCTTATCAGATCTGAGACAGCTATTCTCTCCAA
The DNA here is from genome assembly GCA_016271365.2 of Neoceratodus forsteri. Taxonomy (NCBI): domain Eukaryota; kingdom Metazoa; phylum Chordata; order Ceratodontiformes; family Ceratodontidae; genus Neoceratodus; species Neoceratodus forsteri. Next base: position 495,052,681 of record CM057457.1, read on the forward strand.
GAACTGTTGTGCAATAACCTGTTTGCCAGCTACATATTAATAACACACTGGAATCAATGCAGATAGTCTACAGTCATCTAGATTACAATAAGCTCATGGCAATAGAACAAAAAGGCAATAAAAGAAAATCATATGGTAAAAAGGACAGTCTCCTGTTGAACAAAACCATAATGGAGAGCTCCAAAAAATGCTGAAACCTTAGTGTAGCATGGATTGACTACAAAAAAGCGTTTGACACATTCCACACTCCTGGATCATGGAGTGTTTAAAGATCTGCAGGGCACATCCCACACTGATAAACTTCATTACAACCACTATGAGAAAGTGACAAACCACCCTGCAATTAAATCATGAGACAGGTCAAATCACCATCCCAAATATAAACATCCAACGAGGGATATTTCAAGGTGACTCTCTGTCACCACTTCTGTTTTGCCTTGCCCTCAATCCCTTGAGTAGCCAAATCAACAGCCTTGGCTATGGATACAGATCGAATCCCAGAAACAAAAACAATCAACAGCTAACATCTCACTTTCTATTTGTAGATGACCTAAAACTTTATAGTTCATCCATCAAACATTTGAAAGAACAACTAAAAATTGCTAAGACCTTTTCTGATGACATACAGGTGATATTTGACTTAGATAAATGTGCCAAAGCAACATTTATAATAGGAAAGTTAACTCATAAAGAAAATATGAATCTGGCAGAAGTTTGTGACATAAAAGAACTAGAGCAAGAGGGAGTGTATAAATACCTGGGAATAGATGAAGGAGCAACAACACAACATAGAAACATAGAATTGGACGGCAGATAAGGACCGCTTGGCCCACCCACTCTGCCCATTTCCCTGCCTACTGGATAAGCTGCAGATCCTAGTTAACCAGCAGCCTACTTCTTCCTACCCCCACCCCCTAGAATTGCCTTATGACTGTCCCATGCATGCTTGAATTCCACCACTGTTTTTGACTCCACAACCTCCTCCAGAAGGCTGTTCCATGCATCCACAACCCTATCTGTGAAAAAATACATCCTTAAATTACCTCTGAGCTGCCCCCCCATCTTCAAATTGTGCCCCCTTGTTCTTGCACACCTCTTCTTTAGAAAGATGCTACCCTCTTGGACTTTATTGATTCCCTTGAAGTACTTGAAAGTTTCTATCATGTCCCCCCCTTCCTCCTTTCCTTGAGGCTATACATATTAAGCTCCTTAAGTCTCTCTTCATATCCTTCCGGTGCAGACCCTGCACCATTTTAGTTGCCCTCCTCTGGACAGCTTCCATCCTGTCTATGTCTTTGCGAAGACTGGGTCTCCAGAACTGCACGCAGTACTCTAGATGGGGTCTGACCATCTGTCTGTACAGAGGGATAATAACTTCCTGTTTTCTACTGGTGATGCCTCTCCCTGTGTACCACAGTATCCCCCCAGCCCTCCTTGCTGCCCTCTCACATTGCTTGCCCACCTTTAGGTCATCTGATATGACTATCCCCTGGTCCCTTTCCATTTTTGTTGTTGTTAGTATCTCACCCCCCATTGTGTACTCTTCCCTGGGTTTTGTCTCCCAGGTGCATTACCTTGCACTCTTAGCATTGAATCTAAGCTGCCATACATTTGACCATTCCTCTAACCTTGCCAAGTCCTTTCCATCCTTTCCACCCCACCTGTGTATCAACTCTGTTGCAGATCTTTGTGTCATCTGCAAAGAGACATACTTTTCCTTCCAGTCCCTCTGCAATGTCCTTATAAAGACATTGAAAAGGACCGGTCCTAATACTGAACCCTGCAGTACCCTACTTGTAACCCCCCTTTCTTCAGAGTGGACTCCATTTACTATTACTCTCTGTGTCCTATTCTCCAGCCAATCTTTTACCCAGGCTGTCATCTTGGGACCCACTCTCAGGCTAGCTAACTTGTATATTAATTTTTTGTGTGGAACTGTGTCAAATGCCTTGCCAAAGTCTAGGTAGGCCATGTCCACAGCTCCTCCCTGATCTAATACTTTGGTCACCCAGTCAAAGAAATCTATCAGATTTGTCTAGCATGACCTTCCTGCTATGAATCCATGCTGCCAAGGGTCCTGGGCCCCTCTGGCCTCTTGATACTGGACAATTCTTTCCTTCAGAAGTGATTCCATCATTTTCCCTACCACTGAGGTTAAACTAACAGGTCTGTAGTTTCCTGCTTCTGCATTGCTCCCACTTTTGTAAAGGGGAATCACATCTGCCCTCCTCCAGTCCTTGGGTACCACCCCATCCTCCCATGATTTGTTAAACAGGATAGTCAGTGGTGTCACTAATTCCACCCTTAGTTCTTTTAGAATTCTGGGATGAATCCCATCAGGCCCCATTGCTTTGTCCACCTTCAGTTTTAAGAGTTCTTCGAACCGCTTCTTCTGTAAATGGGCTGGTATCAACTTCTATATCCAGAGTGTTTCTACTGTTTGTTTTAGGTACCTCCTCTTCTTTAGTAAATACTGAGCAAAAATATTTGTTTAGTATCTCTGCCTTTCACAGTCACCTCCCCCCCTCCCCATTAAGCCTCTCACTATCCCTCCTTGGTCTTCTTTTGCTCCCTGATGTACCTATAAAAGGTTTTATCCTCCTTCTTAACTGAGTTGGCTATCTTTTTCTCAATTTGGGCCTTTGCTGTTCTGACTGCCTTCCCAGCTTCCTTTTGCTTTAACTGATACAGTTATCTGTCCTGCTCCTTCTGTGATTCCTTGTACTTCCTGAAAGCTTTCTTTTTTCTCTTGTACCTTCACTGCCACTTCCTTTGAGAAACATAGTGGTTTCTTACATCGTTTAGTTTTATTTGCATCACACAAAGGCTTGTTGCCTCTGTTATGGCAGTTTTTATTATTCCCCATTGTTCTTCCACCCCTCCTTCCTGCCCATTTGCTAGTGCATTCCTTAGGCACTCACCCATTTTTGCAAAGTCAGCCCTCCCAAAGTCCAGTACCTTTGCCTTTGTATGGCTTGACTCTATTGCTGTGTTTATTGTGAACCATACTGTTCGATGGTCGCTAGTTCCCAGATGGCTGCCCACTTCTACATCTGTGATCCTCTCTTCATCTCCATTTGAGAGAACCAGGTCTAAGATTGCTCCCTCTTGAGTGGGCTCCAATACTAGTTGTCTAAGGCATGCCCCCTGTAGGGCATCTAGAATAACCCCACTCTTCAAAGTTGCTGCTGCAACTGCACTCCAGTTAACATCTGGCATATTGAGATCACCCATCAGCAATATCTCCCCTTTTTCTGCCATGCTTAGAATACTTTCTATCATTTCCTTGTCCATTTCCTCCCCCTGAGAAGGGGGTCTGTATAAAACCCCTGTGCGGATTGTGGTGCCATTGCCGCTCTCCAAATTTACCCACAGTGCTGCTTCTCCTCCCTGTTTTCCCTTTTGTTCTGTTGCTTTGATTCCTTCCCTTATGTTAAGAGCTACTCCCTCTCCTCTTTTACGCTCTCTGTCCCTCCTGTAGATAGTGTATCCTGGTATGTTTATGTCCCAGTCATGGTTTTGTGTGAACCATGTTTCTGTGACGGCCATGATATCCAGATGTTCCTCCTCCATCAAGGCCACTAATTCAGGAAGCTTCTTACCCAGACTATGGGCATTGGTACTCATTGGTTTCCATTTCTTGATGGCTTTCCTTTCTGTTGCAGCATCCCCCACTGACCTTTCTACCTCTGTCTTTTTCTCATTTAGTACCCTTTTTTGTAGGGAGAGGCTGGGATTTTCCTGCTGCTTATCAGTGCCTCCCCCTTGACTAGTTTAAAAGCTTGCCAATGAAGCAATTAACATGAACACAACATGAACAAATGAGAGTAAAAATAAGCAAGGAATATTTCAGAAAGTTAAAGCTCACACTGAAAACTGCTTTAATAACATGAAATAAAGTATAAGCTATAAACCAACTCGCTGTTCCTGTGCAATCATTCAGCTTTGGTGTGATACACTGGCCACAGAAAGTGTCGAGCCAGCTAGATTTAAAAACAAGAAAATTGCTTTGTGATCACCAGTTAATATACAAAAAACAGTGCATGCCAAGATTATACATACCAAGGTCATCTTGAGATTGATTGCACGTATAGCTCCACAATAGTGGGGTTACATACATACCTCCTGACATCCTTGGACCCAAATATAGTCAAGGTCCTGCATCATGAAGAAAATAAGCCTAAGATGACTTCACTCATCAAATTGGGAGAAGCCTTCAGGAGGGTAGCAGAGATGGATGTTAAGCCACTAGTAGATAAGGAACAGCCAGCAACAGAATGTGAAAAAATCAGAAAAAGGAGTATAAGGACAGAGACCAACAGACAAGAAAAACAATTGAAAAGCCAATAATTATATTGGAAAATACAGGGAGCTACTAGAACAACCACAGGTCAATCAAGCCCTGACCCATGAGTGGTTAAAAAGAGGTGAATTTAGGACATGAGATGAGAGACTAATAATGACAGCCCAAGATAGTGGGCTACACACAAGATAGTTCACATTAATCCATAGAAAAAACAGGAGAAACAGACAAGTGCAGGTTCTGTAGTACATAATTAGAAAAAGTTGTGCATCTCATGGCTGGATGTGAAGTACTCATGGCAGAAGGCCTGTATACCAAAAGACACAAGAACATAGCAAGATTGATCCACTGAAAACTGTGCAAACACTATAACTAGGGTTGCCACCTTGGATGAGGCAAAAACCGGATCCCAAGCTCCGCCCCTAGCCCCACCCCTTTTCATAACTCTTCATGCACTGCTCCTCCTAGAAAGCCAATGGTTATATCAATAAAATGCAACACTTAATGCAGTTCAACAAAAAGACAACTGGCTGTGTTGGTGTTACAAAAGGTTGGAACAGCTTTGCTGGTATGCCACTTTAAGATTCTGTGGAAAAGATTAGGTTAAGTAAGTGCTAATGGTGTTAATGGCCATACGTTACACCTCCCAGGTTGACTGCTTTCACAAACAAAAGGCAATACTGACAACATAACTTGTTTATAACCTGGACATGTAGTTAAAACAATGAATGAGATGACAAAATATGTTTCAAAAGTATGTGAGCACTCAAAATGGCTCAAAAACCTGACCAGCATAGAGCAAAACCAGATTACCTGATCTGGACCCCAAAAACCTGATCACCAGGTAAAAAACCTGACAGGTGGCAACCCTAACTATAACCTACAGGTAGCAGAGAAACACTGGGAACATGAACCACAAAGAATCACAGAGAATGAAGAAGTAATGATCACATGGGATCACCCAATACCAACAGCCAAGAAAGTGGAAGCAAGAAAACCCAATACTGTAATACAAGAAAAGAGAACAAAGGTAGCATTGCTGATTGAAATAGCCACCCCCAGTGATTACAGTGTTCTGGGTACAGAGAGACACAAAATCATGAAATACCAAGATCTACAGTCAGAAGCCAAACTGATGTGGAATAAGGACACACAAATTGTTTCAGTAGTGCTTGGAGCAACAGGACTAATTAAAAATAACTTTTAGGCACATTTAAATATGCTACCAATACTTGTGACACCTTATGAACTTCAAAAGGAAGCTATTTTGGGGACGTTGCGTGTGCTGAGAAGAGCGCTCTCAGCAAACATCAAAGATTAATACAATACTAATTTCTTGAGTTTTGACTATGCCCTGGCTAAAGAATGGGGTCCATTCTTGCCACGGTATTAAAAATCCCTAAACACTTGGAGACACTAACCCTGTGACTAGTCATCAAGTTAAGCCTCCTGGGAGGGTAGAAGAGAGGGGTGTGAAGCCATCAATAGTTAAGGAACAGCCAGCAACAGAAAGTGCAAAGAAGCAGGAAAAAGCATATAAGGACAGAGATCAACAGAGGAGAAGAAAGGACAACTGGAGAGACCATAAATACATGTGGAAAATCCAGGGTGCTGCACAATCACAGTTCAAATAAAAACAGACCCACACGTGGTTGAAAAGAGGAACATTTAAACCACAAGATGAGAGATTGATAATGACAGCCCAAAATACTGATCTACGCACAAGATGATTCCCAGAATCCATAATACAGACAGACAGGTGCAGGTTCTGTAATACAGAATTACAAACAGTTGCACATCTTCTGGGTGGATCTGAATTGCTCCTGGCAGGCCTGTACACTGAAAGACATGGACAGAGTGAGGTTGTGTCTAACCCTAAAATAGGGTGTTAGTGATAGCTGTACTGCTGCAGCAAGGCCCTTTTCTTAGGTACAGTATAACAAGGTATGGACCAGAGAAATAAACACAAATAAAGAAAATTTATGTTGAACAAAGAAGTAAAAAGCTAAGAAATACCAGCCTTTTTAAGTCTGTTGTAACATCTATGATCCATCCCTTTTTCTTTTTTTTGTTGGCTCACGCTTGCGCAGTCAACATATTGCGGTAGTAGCAGATTTGGAGGCATGGTCACTGTTGGGTGAATGCAGGACATGCATCAGAAGGCGTGTCCCTCATTCCCCAATCAGGCAGCAGGAGGCGCTGACCTCATGCATGCCTAATGTGGCCATCACAACAAAGAAAAGGTCCACTGCAATGAAAGCGAAGCACTCTCGCAGCATGACCATTACACGCCTCCCGTGGTGCAGGCAACATGGCGGCAGTGACTGCCGCCACTGCTGCCTGTCACAATGCTGAAGGGAGCCCACTCCCATCAGCATAATGTGTCTCCCCCCCTTTTTGTTGATTTCTGAGGGGGGTGCCCAATCCCCCTCGGCATCATGCGTCCCCCCCAGCAATTTTTCTTTGCTGACGGTGGGCCCAATCCCCGTCGGCTTTTACCTCCTGTATTTTGCTGATGGAGGACCCCATTCTCCATTGGCATCATGCACCCTCTCCCCCATTTGTTATGTGCCGATGGGGGTGCCCAGTCCACTATCAGCTAAAGCACCACCTCCACCCACAAACACTGAGGTGGCACGCTGGGGAAATCCCACCTGAAAAATGAAAACCATCCTGTGATGTCTTTTTTTTTTTAAACTCTGTTAAACGAAAATGATCCTTCGCTGTCTCCCTGCCCCCTTCCACAACCCACCCTGCCTTCCAACCCCCATCCCCCATACTTACCTCTGGAGTCTGGCTCAATGATCTTTGGTGGACCGGGAACATGTCTGCACTCTTCAAAGCCACCCGCGAACTGAGGAAATGCCGGTACGCTGTATAATGGAATAAATAGGGTTTTCAACTTTGATACATATCTCAGGCATTTTTTGGAATTTTGGCACCAAATTTTCAACATGGGGTTTTTGGGACCCCTCCTTATGAATTCTTTCACTGTCATTGCCTTAATTGGTCCCAAAAGATGATTTTGCATTCACTGTGTGGAATCACCTTTCGGGACCAATTAATGCCATGACAGTGCCAGAATTCATGAGGTGGGCTCTCAAAAAGCCTATGGGCCAGATATTCAAAATGGTTGCGCATGTCGCAACAGTACTGCACCATGCACAACCCACTGATGTGCCCCAGTGTGATATTCAAAAGGGAAAAGTGCGCTGCACAAATCCTGATGCGCCGGAGTGCATCAGTACTGTATGCTGGCGCAGGTAGGTGGGGCGTGCCCATGCATGCCCTGCACAGCCCGATATTCAGCCCGGGATGTCCAGAGCCATGCATGTGCAACCCCTACCTGCATCAGCACAAAGTTGATCCAAAAAAAGGAACAACTGATGGCCACCCACAGGTGAGCTGCCACATTGCAGGGTGCAACACGGCAGCTGCCACCTGTGGGTGGCCACCAGAGCTCCAGCAGCACCAAGCAGTGCCCCCCCCATGCCCAATCATGGACATTTGTGAAAGAAAATAATAAACTGTCCAATATCCCTGGTAATCCAGTAGACCGCTATCTGCCCAATCGCGGGCATTTGTAAAAAAAAAAGGAATGTCCATCCAATATCCCTGGTGGTCCAGTGGACTGCTATCTGCCTGATCACAGGCAACAGTAAAAAAAAAGAGGAATAAGTCCTATATCCTTGGTGGTCTAGGGTACCCCTCCCACCTGCCCACTGTCCTGCTCCCCCCAATCAGCCAGCAGGCGGCAGCACCACTCACCTACCATTGGTAGGGCTGTATGCCATTGGTTCACAGTGAGCCAATGGGCGTGCAGCCATCCACTACACATTCAGATATAGGAATTAATTTTCACATATTTGGAATGTGTAGTACAATATAATCTTCATGCCCATTAGCTCAAGCTGTGAACCAATGGGCGTACAGCCCTACTGACTGTGTCAGTCGGGGAGTGGTGGGGCGGCAGGTGGGTGGGGTGCTGCCGCCCACCAGCTGATGGTGGGGGAGCAGGGCAGTGGGGCACAGTGGGCGGCTGGGGAGGGGGGTTACCCTAGACCACCAGGGATATAGAACTTATTTCTTTTTTGTACCGATGCCTGTTATCGGGCAATAGCAGTCCACTGGGCCACCAGGGATATAGGACTTATTCCTTTTTTTTTTTTTGCAATTCAACTTTTATTGAAGATTTTCAAAATAAAAGTACATCCAGGCATAACAAGATTATAATCAAAGGAACAGACATAAGTAACAACACCTGCCGGATGCAATCCCCCCACCCCATAAGCCCCCCCAACCTAATAACCCTTTGCACAGCACACCATAGAAACATAGAAACATAGAAGTTGACAGCAGATAAGGACCGCGTAAGGCCCATCCAGTCTGCCCATTTCTTTTCTACCTTATAAATGTGCCATTGGCCTTTGCTCTGTCAGTGACCTATCTATTCATAGTCATTTGCATTGCTCCCTTATGCCTATCCATGCCTGTTTGAGCCCTGCACTGTATTCATAGCCACCACTTCTTGTGGTAAGCCATTCCATGCATCTACCACCCTTTCTGTGAAAAAGAATTTCCTCACAATCCCCTTAATCGGCCTCCCTCTAATCTCATGCTATGTCCTCTTGTCCTGCTATTTTCTTATATTTAAACATGTTAGACACTTTCACCTTGTTTATGCCCTTAAGGTGTTTGAATGCCTTGATCATATCACCTCTCCCTCCTTTGCTCAAGGTATACATATTGAGCTCCGTTAATCTGTCCTCATATGTCTTCTGATGCAGTCCCTGCACCATTTTGGTTGCCCTTCTCTGGACTGCCTCAATTTGGTTAATGTCCTTTTGAAGGTGTGGCCTCCAATACTGCCGCAGTACTCCAGATGGGGCCTAACCAATGTCTGTACAGAGGGATTATTACCTCCCTCTTACGACTTGTGATACCCTACTAATACACCCTAACACCCCTAGCCTTACCTACTGCTTTTAGAGGTCTGCTTGATGATTTCAGGTCATCAGTGATGATGATGCCCAAGTCTCTTTCTTCCTTTGTGACTGCTAGCAACTCCCTCCCAGCCTATAAGTGGCTTCAGGGTTTCTCTTCCCTATGTGCATGATTTTGCACTCTTTGCATTAAATCCAGTTGCCACTCTTCTGACCACTCTGCTAGTTTATCCAGATATCTTCTCATTCTGCCCACCCCATCTGGATCATCTACTCTGTTGCAGATCTTGGTGTCATCTGCAAACAGACAAGCCTTTACCCTCTAGTCCATTCTGTAGGTCACTAATGAAGATGTTGAATAGGACTGGCCCCAGGACTGATCCCTGAGGTACCCCACTTGTGACTTGCATCTCTTCTGACTGTATACCATTTACCACCACTCTCTGTTTTCTGCCAGTCAACCAGTCTGCCACCCAGTTGACCAACTTCTGACCCACCCCGAGCCTACCTAGCTTATTTATCAATCTTCTATGTGGAACAGTGTCAAAGCTTTGCTGAAGTCAAGGTAGGCAACATCAACTGCTCCCCTTGTCCACCACTCTGGTTACCCAGTCAAATAAATCTATGAGATTAGTTTGACAGGACCTTCCTTTGTAAACCCATGCTGTCTTGGATCCTGTGCCCCTATGGATTCCAGGTGTTGCACTATCCTTTCCTTAAGGAGTGCCTCCATAATCTTGCCCACTACTGAGGTAAGACTGACCGGTCTGTAGTTCCCCGCCTCCTCCCTGCTACCACTCTTGTGTAGTGGGATCACATGAGCCCTTCTCCAGTCTTCTGGGACCTCTCCTGTGCTCAGAGACTCACTAAACAATTCTGCTAATGGCTCAGCTAGTTCCTCCTTTAGCTCCTTAAATATCAAACCTAAAATATATTGTTATCGAGAATCCATACAATCCGATACAGAGTAACAGGAATATAATGGGCCCCAAATCCGATCAAATTTAGACACATTATTTTGAAGACTTGCGATAATCCTTTCTGTTCTAAGACTAGCCAGGAGTTCCTGAAACCATCTGCCATACAAAATCAATTGGGTGTCTTTCCAATGCTTCAGAACCACTACTTTAACCGAGGCAGAGATCAAACTTATATGATATTTCCTAATTCGAACATCAACAGTGGTCATGTCCCCCAGAATACAGATCTCTGGAGTAAATAAACTAGCCAACCCCAAATAAGGGTCCAGTTTTTCTTTAATGGTGTCCCATAGTACAGCTACTTTAGGACAATGCCAAAAAATATGAAGTAAATCCCCATCCTTATCCTGACATCTGAAACAACTGGAAGATGCAAGCATACCGAGGTTAACTAACTTTAAAGGAGAGTAATAAATATTATGTAACAATTTAAACTGCATTAATCTAAGTCTATCTTGCAACAAAAATTTATGACAGGATTTCCATATGCCTGCCCAATCAAAATTATATTGTGGAAAAGGCCGAGACCAATATTGCCTTGGAGCAAGAATTTGAGGGTGAATCCAAGACAAAGAAATGTTATAAATGGCAGATACTGCATGGGCCTTACCTGCCAATGGCTCCAAAGTATCACAAAAATCAGGGACTATCCTGTTAGGGGGAGGAGAGCTAAATTTACTGGCCACCAAATGCCGAAGTTGAAAAACTTTAAATATCATTGCTTGAGGAATTTGAAATTTATTCAATATTTCGACCGAGGTAAGTAATTTCCTTCAGCGTAAACAAATCCTTAACCAGTACTTTCTCCAATAAAGGTAACAAGTCAGTTTAATGGGCTTCCTCTATTAAGAAGTTAGGTTACGATTAAGGGTTGAGCAGGATCTAAAGTATGAGAATACTTTAAAAGGTGCATAATTGCACATGAGCTTTGAGTGAAATCTCAATAGGAAGTTGTGCAAGGAGAAGGAAGGGCTTTTGCAAACAATATAGCAAAGCCCTAGGTGTAACTCCGAGTCCATTATCCGGGAAACTCTAAGCTTAACCACAAAGGTATATAAGTATTAATTTGGGAAGGGTCAATTACCGCGAGCCATCGAAGGTATTTGCAAGCATGACTAGCCCAATAGTACATACCAAAGTGGGGAAGTCTCAGGCCACCAAATAACTTAGAAGCAATTAATTTATAATAAGCTAATCTAGGCTTCTTATAATTCCAGATAAAAGCGGAAATTATACCATGAATTTTTTTAAACCATTTAAGCGGGAGCCAAACATTTAGCATATTCAATGGGTAAAATAAGCGGAAAGACATTCATCTTTACTAAATTGATTCTACCCCAGATAGACAAAGAAAGCATTGCCCATCTTTTAAGATCAACTTGAATAGATTGTAACACCGAGTCAAGGTTACACTGAACCAACCGAGAAGTAGATCTGGTTAGAGTGAGACCCAGATACTTGATTGCCTCCGGGCTCCACACCAAACCGAAGGGGGTAATATCATGAGCATATGTTTTGTAATTTAAAGGGAATACCACAGATTTACCCGTGTTAAGCCTATAGTTAGCAATGGTGGCGAAATTATCGATGGTTTCAAGTAAAGGCGGGATAGAGGTAGACGGATAAGAAATTTGCAATAGCAGGTCATCTGCATACGCCATGACCTTCAGAGTGTGTTCCCAGACCTGAATACCCTGAATTCGCTGTTCCATTTTTATCTGCCTGATAAGGGGTTCAATATATAAATTAAAGAGTAACGGGGAGAGTGGACAACCTTGTCTGGTACCAACAAAAAGTTTGAAAGAGATGAAGTTTCCTTGTTACAATGAATTCTTGCAGTTGGAAAATTATAGATGGCATTAAGCCACGAACAAAACTGTTGAGGGAAGCCGAAAGTTTCCATGACCTTGAACAAATATTTCCCGTAAACCCTATCAAAGGCCTTCTCGGCATCAAGGGAAACCAACACCATCGGGTAGTCCGAATCCCTAGAGGCCGAGAAGACATGTGCCAATAACCTTAAATGATCAGTCAAGGACCTTCCTTTCATAAATCCAACCTGCTCAGGCCCAATTAAACCCGGAAGGACCCCACTGATATGATCAGCCAATAATTTAGTAAGAATTTTAATATCTTGATTCAGAAGTGAAATAGGCCGATAGCTGGAAACCAAATCATGAGACTTACCCGGTTTTGGCAGGAGAACAATTAGAGCCTCAAAAAGAGAAAGATCCGTAGCAACCCCCTCCAAAATACAATTAAACAATCTCAACAAAGACGGGACTAACTCCTTAGCGAAAGTTTTATAAAAGTTGGCCAAGAAACCGTCAGGGCCTGGTGTTTTATCAGAGGGAAGAGAATTAATAACCTGATTAACTTCATCCTCCGTAATAGGAACCATGAGAAGGGCCTGTTGAGAATGATCTAAAGAGGGAAGATTTAGCTCATTTAAAAAGGTGTCTATCTTATCTAATGATGGTGGATCTTTCATAGGAGCATAAATCTCCTTGAAGTATTTTTGAAATTCCCCCAGAATATCCTCCAGGGAGGTCTTAACCGAACCATCCTCCAGTGAACGAATGACTGGGACCAACCTAGAAGACTCTAAAAGCTTAACCCTCCTAGCTAACAGACGACCAGCCTTTTCTCCCTGATCAGTATATACTGCCCCTGTTTTAATAATCACCCATTCTGCTTGTTCTCCTAAAATCCTAAGATATGAGTCTTTTAATCTAGTTAACTCCTGCCTATAATCATCCGAGGAAAAGGCCTAGAGCCCAGCTTCTTTCTCACGAATCTGATTAAGTCAGAAATAAGTTTCTGCTTCTCCTTTTTCCTTCTGGAGGCAATCCCAATCAGAACACCCCGCATAAAGGGTTTGAATGCACCCCATTCCATATCTGGCTGATTAGTAGAGTTATTATTAAAAGAAAAAAAAATTCTGTTATCTGGGAAGAGATATACTTAACCAAATGCGGATCCTTTAATAACTGGTTATTAAATTTCCACCTATTCCCAGGTTTGGGTAAGGATGAAAAAGTAATAAGACAGGTTACTATAGAGTGATCTGAGGGAGATCCAGGGAGTATGTCAGTATTTAAAACCCCTGGTAAAAGGATATTAGAAATGAAAACATAGTCAATTCTAGAAAAAGTATTGTGAACCTGGGAAATAAACATATACTCCCGGACGTTTGGATGAAAAATCCTCCACACATCACATAAGCCCAATTGATCAATCATTTTTCTTAACGCCCTTTGAGCTGGAGATAATCCCTTCCTAGCCAAACCTGATTTATCTATAGAAGGGTCCATTACCAGATTTAGGTCTCCACCCATTACAATAGGGGGCAAGTAATTCCACCATCTGGACAAAGAATCCAGGGGTATCATTATTGGGACCATACACCGAGCCCAGGATAACCTCTATAGTATGTAAAATACCTCTAACAAAAATGTATCTCCCTAAGCTATCTTTGAATATTTGAATCGGATTAAAGGGTACAGATCTATGCAACATAATCATAACTCCTCTGCTTTGGGAGTTACCTTCAGATGTGAAGACCTGCCCTATCTGAAGTCTCCGCAAATGATTAGACTCAGCATTTAGTAAATAAGTCTCCTGTAAAAAAATAATATCTGCTTTCACATGAGATAAGTGTTTTAGGACCTTATATTGCTTCAACTTATGGCGAATCCCATGCACATTCCAGCTTACAAGATTTAACTCCCTAGCCATTTGTTAGACTTTTAATAGATACTAAATAACACAAGTCAACAATGCCCATCCATCTATACAAAACTAAGAATAGGTGTGCTGTGCAAACCCCCTTACCAAACCCCTCAAACAGATAATGTGAAACCCCCCCATAACAATGAAAACTCCCCATCCCCCATTTCCCCTTCATCCACAACCCACCCGATTTACCAATGAACATGGTTACAGCTCAAAACAGCTCTCTGCCTCCACCCCGCCCACCCAGCAACCCAAAACACTAATAATCGGTCCCACAACTAACAATCTAAACAAAATATTATCTACTAAACCCCTATCAATAAAAGTAAAATTAAACAAAATAGGTATGAAAACTATTAGCATATTATTCCAACTTAAGATAAAGCCGTATATCCCAGCTGATATCAGAAAACTAATCAGTGAGAACAAAACAAAAAAAAAAGGGGGGGGGAGGGAGAGGGGGCCCCACACCCTGGGACAAAGAATAGTCCATTACCCTACATTTAAGTAAAAAATGTATAATATATGGAAATATGAAACCCTTACCTCCACTATATATAATAAATTAGATAAAAGCTAGACTTCCGAATAGGTTTGTAAGAGGGGTGGACCATTTCAAACTGCAGCCATTTACTCCTAAAAAAAACAAAATATAAATTTATATCGAAGACAAAATGTCTAAAGTCATTTAGCAGTCCCTAATGCCCATAATGAGGCAATTAAACTAGGTAAGCAGAGGACCACATGCGTCCTCTATATCTTCAATCAATATCAATATAACTTGAAAAAAAAGGGGGGCAGTAGAAACTGTAAGAGTGAAATAAACAAGACAATCAGACCCAGACCCCATCTACAAGATTAAGCAAAACAGGAAATTAAGCTAGGGCCAACAGGATAATGTCCAACTCAAGTTCAGTCCAGTATGCAACCAAACCAAGGCATCGAGGTTACGGACAGAATAGGTCAATGCCAGATGACAAAAGAAATCCAGAAGATTGAAGGGACTAGTCTCAAGGCTCCCTAAAGAGGTCAGGGAAGGATGATTTTAAAGCTGATATAGCAGACTCATAACTCTCAAAACTACGCCAGGTCCCAGCTACCAGGACCTGGAACCGTGCAGGGTAGCCCATCCTGAACTTGATGTTGGCAGCAATAAGCTTCTTGATAATGGGGTGGTATGTAGCTCTCTTCTGCCGGATCGAAAATGGTAAATCCTGAACCACCCTCAAAGAAGTGCCTTCCCAAGATATTTCCTTCATCTCCTTAACTTTCAAAAGAAAATGCTGGCGTTCTAAATAATTAAGAAATCTCAAAATAAATGTCCGAGGAGGGGCTCCCAAAGCAGGTATTGCTCTTAATGCACGATGAGCTCTTTCGATAGTATAAACAGATCCAAAAGGTGAAGGGCCAGCTATCCTTTCAACTAAACATCGAGCAAATTTAATAGCATCAGCTCCCTCTTCCTTCTCCGGGAGACCAATGATGACAACATTATTTCGGCGAGATCGCCCTTCCAAATCCTCGACCTTGCTTTCTAATTTCAGAAGCCTTTGTCTCATCCCCGCTAGCTCGGGAACCAGTTTTTCATTTTGCGCCGATAAAACAGAATCGAAGCTTAAGTTCTGCTGGCCTCAGATTTATTTAAATCCTCTAAAGCGCGGTATATTTCTGACCTCACCGCTAGCTCTTTCATGTCATCCTTAAAGGGTTGAAACTCCTTCAAAAAACTAGCCAAGGTAAGCAGCTCAATTTCAGAATCACCAGATGCCTGCGCTGCAGAGTATTGCATACCCGCGGCCCTTGCTTTCTTTGTGGCCTTTTCTGGAGTAGTCAGCGGGGTATGTCGGGGCAGGGCTTCCTTTGTTTCTGCATCCATGCCTCAAATTCCGAAACTGCAATAAATCTGGCTATCGAAGGAGCGATATAAATAGTGCCAGCGATCGATAGGGACCCCAAAAAATGAAAATTGAAGGCTGAGTAGATGGAGCTCAAAAGTGGAGCAGCTAGTTCATGCTCTGTCCCACGTGATCTCGACTTATTCCTTTTTTTGTACAGATGCCTGTGATTGGGCAGATAGGGGTCCACTGGACCACCAGGGATATAGGACTTATTCCTTTTTTCATACAAATGCCCACGATCATGCAGATAGCGGTCCACTGGACCACCAGGGATATAGGACTTAATTCCTTTTTTTGTACAAATGCCCGCGACTGGGCAGATAGCGGTCCACTGGACCACCAGGGGTATTGAATGGCCATTCCTTTTTTTTTTACAGATGCCCACAATCAGGCAGATAGTGGTCTATTGGACTACCAGGGATATTGGACAGACATTCTTTAATTTTTTTTTATTTCTTTTTTTACAGATGCCCGCGATCAGGCAGATAGCGGTCTACTGGACTACCACGGATATTGGACAGACATTCCTTTATTTTTTTTTTACAGATGCACACAGTCAGGCAGATAGCAGTCCACTGGACCACCAGGGATATTGGAAGGACATTCCTTTATTTATTTATTTTTTTTTACAGATGCCCACGATCGGGCTGCGGCGGGGGGGTCGGTCCCTGATGGCTGCTGCCTGGCAGGGCACCAGGTGCAAGTCATCAGGGACCTGCATGCAAATGAGGCCATAATGACATGCAAATGGCCCCATGTGTGCCTTGCATACATTATAGCTCCATTTACATGTCAAGTTTTGAATATCGCGGTTGCTGTGCATGGTGCAATGGAACTTGCGCTAGCACATCTCCATGCTCCACTCTGGCCATTTGCGCTGGTGCAGTGCCACTGTGCCATGCACACTGGGGGTGGCCGGGGTGCGATATTCAATGCTGCTGAGCCATGGCACAGCTCCGTTGAATATCGCCCAGTCCACACCCCTGTGCAGCCAAGTTGAGCTGTGCCCAAGCTTGTGCCACAGCCTGGCGCAGTTTGAATATCTGGGCCTGTGTTGCAAATTTGGTGGGAAAAATCCCCAAAAATTTATGATTTACGAGCTTGCGTTGTGCATTTTCCACACAAGCTTGTAACTGCGCGAGTGTGCAATATTTTGATGCCAGATTTTCAACATTGGCATTTTTCCACACCTCCTTGTGAACAGTACAGCTGTCATTTTTCACATCCTGGCCGAAATGTGTTTTCGAACTCCTGATGCAGAACAGTGTGGTCACTGTAGGAATTCAATGTTTGGGACAGATAATGAAAATGACAGTGGCACTGTTCATGAGCAGAGGTCCTAAAATGCCTATGTTGAAAATTTGGTGACGATACTCCATAAAATGACTGTGTTACAGGTTATGCTATGCAGTTTGCACACATGCTCGTAAGTTTACGAATTTATAATATTTTCACTACAGATTTCCAACATTGCCATTGTTCTGCATCTCTTTATGAACAGTACAGCTGTCATTTTTCATCTCCTGGCCAAAATGTGTTTTCGCACTTCCGGCGCAGAATAGCTTGGTCGCTGTGGGAAATCTGTGTTCAAGACACATTATGAAAATGGCAGTGACACTGTTCATTAGCAGAGGTCCTGAAGTGCCTATGCTGAAAATTTGGTGATGAAAGTCCATAAAATGAGTGTTTTCTGAGTGTGCGTTGCGCAATTTGCATGCACACTCTTAACTTCATGAATTTGTAATATGTTCACTCCAGATTTTCAAAATTGGCATTTTTCCACACCTTCTTATGAACAGGACAGCTGTCATTTTACATATCCTGGCCAAAATGTGTTTTCATATGGCCGGTGCAGAAGAGCATGACCGCTATGCGAAATCAGTTTTTGGGACAGTGTGAGGAAATGACGGTGACACTGTTCATGAGAAGAGGTCCTAAAATGCCTATGTTGAAAATTTGCTGCAGAAAGTCCACAAAATTACTGTGTTGCAAGCATGTGTTGCGCAGTTTCCATGCACTCTTGCAACTTCGCGAATCTGCAATATCTTCATGCCACATTTTCAACACTGCCATTTTTTCACACTTCTTTATCAAGAGTACAGCTGCCATTTTTGACATCCTGCCCAAAATGCGTTTCCACACCTGTGGCCCACAATGGCATGGTAGCTGTGGGAAATCAACTTTTGGGACTGATTAACAAAATTACAGCGTCATTGTTCATGAGGGGAGGTCCCAAAATGCCTATGTTAAAAATGTGGCTAACAAGCTCCCACAGATAATTGGATTACGGACATGTGTTGCGCAGTTGCTATGCATGCTAATGACTTCACCAGTTTTTCATATTTTCATTCCAGATTTTCAGCGTTGCCATTTTTTATGCTTCCTCATGAACAATACAGTTGCCATTCTCCACATCCTGCCCAAAATGTGTTTTCACCCCTGTGTCGCCAAATGGCATAGTCGCTATGCAAAACCACCTTTCAACTCACAAACTGATTGTGCTGCTTTTCATGAGGTGGCCTCACAAACAGCCCATGTTGAAAATCTGGAGTGAAAATACCACTGCACTCTTATGGTGTTGGGGTTTCCAACTGTAGCACCCCAACCAGTACAGACTGACAGGTGCTAGGGCTGTGACTTGGGATCACCGGATGTAATGCTCATGCCATTTCACACCCACCCCCACCCTCCAGCCACTGACAGGCAATGTGGTGTGCCTTGCACTGTTCAGACACAAAATTCACCCCATTCTCCTATACTGCACCCACATCAGTGTATTTCCTTATGGAATAGGGTAAGTATAATTCACAAAGACCCCAAAGCACACCACGGCACTTGTCAGTGTCTACAAGGTAGGGTGATGTACAATGGCATGAGCGTTATAGCTGATGAACCAAAGGCACACCCCAATGCCTGTCACACTCTACAGGGTGAGGGTGGGGTAGCATCACTTCAATACTTCACTGCCATTCCTATTATGTATCTCTGCCTCTGGTACTACCAAAGCCAATGCCAGCGAGACAACATTCGGCATTGCCAAAAGCTTGTTTTTTCTTCCTTCTAACTGTGGTATGGTCACTCAGAGTTGCAAAGCCTTTAATCTTTTTTTCTTGCTTTCTTTCCTTTCTTACATTCTTTTATATTCTGGTGCTGGTCACAGTGCCCCCACCCTCACATTCCCAATTACAGCGTAACATAGTATTAAGCTGCGATTGCCCTGTAGTGCAGGATATGTTAAAAATAGTTAAACAGAGCCAGTCTGTAAGTTATAGGACTTAAACAGTTTGCTACCTGTATGGGAAATTGTGCTTTACATGAGTGTAACTGCATGTAAATTACTAGGACATATTTTCATGTCCTTTAAAACTCTTTTTCCTATATTGGTGTTACTACCAGCTAAGGAATATATAAAAAATCTTTGAAAACTGGAACATTCCTTTGTGAAGCATTTTAGGGTCATAGCTTCAGACTGACAAGATGTCAGAATGCCTTTTGGTTAAAAATAAGCAGGCCTATATTACAAAGGGAAAACTGGACCTTTTCCTTTTCACATTACAGTGTTACTGATTCAGTCTATGTGAAGTTCTGCCAGCAGAGAAGATCTTACTTTGAGTTGGAGCTCTTGCAGCAGGCTACACAATGAGGACTAAGTCACTAGTCACAAGAACCTCAAGGGAAACTTCTAGCTAGCAGTATACAGTGAGATCTACCCTGACATTGGACCACCTCCAACACTGGCTAATAGTATAAAGGGGGCAGTTCCCAGCCCCACCTCAGTTCCTTTTCCACTGTCAACCCATATGCTTCAGTTCCACAGACACATCCTGCTACTTGTTGACTACCAAATTCATTTTTCTGCTTTATCTTCCAATTTCCTCCTTTGGGTATGTCTTCTCCATCATTTTCAGATCAATGTAAATCAAAGAGTGCTTGCCAAAAACAAATTATGGTGGAAGACGGCCATACGGCCTGTCTAATTTGTCTTGGCTGTCACACGATTCTGAGGCCTGCTCACACTGCCGAAGTTTCAACCAGAACATCCAGATTCACCACCTGAAAGCACTGAAGACTCTCCTCCTTGAACAGAAGCTGGCTGCCATGCAACAGACCCCCACCAGTTCTTCCTCTTCCTTGGTCCCCAGGACCTCAACCACTTCCCACAAGATATCTAGTGGGAAGCATCACCTCAGAGTAAAAGAAAGACACCATCCAGATTCCCACTCCACATCCCCACACCACAAGGTGGCCTCCTCATCCAGTCTGCACTCCAGTGGATGGCCATACTTAGCCTCTCTGGTAGCCCTCTTTCCTTTTGGGTTCCCATCGATGAAGGCCGTCACCTATATCCAGACACTGGGTGCAGCGGCTTCTGGGCAAGGTCCTTTGGCCCCAACCCCTTACTCTTCAGCCTTTCCACTCACCTGATCCTTAGACTGGAGCGTCAGCTGGTTCTCTGATGGACATCGGGCAGAAACCTGGTGCCCACCTGGCTGCAGCATTGTCCTTCTCATAGAAATGTAGACTTTGACCACAGATAAAAGCCACTTGGCCCACCTAGTCTGCCCAACTCCATCCTAGCTGATAATCTGCAGTTTTCATTTACCGAGCACCCTACTTCTCAGTCCACCTGTCTGCACCTGGCAACCAGAAAAGATGCAAGGAGCAGGATCTCCAGGCTAGAGTCCACTCCCCAAAACTACAGATGATGGACTCCCATCATCAGACCCCAGTGTCCTCATCTTCCACCTTCTCAGGGTTGAGATCAAGTGACAATACCTCCTTTAGCTTCACCTAAGCCGTTGTCTGGGGTTTTGCCAACTACCAAGCCGGTGCCCTCTGCCACCAACACTAGAATATGGGTTGTCAGATATCCCTGATCTACAGGATGACCAGGCACACTCCTCCTTGCCACTAGCAGGATCTCTGCCTCACATGCCAGTGTCCCCAGACCTGACAACTAGACCTTTAGGGCCTTTGGAACTGATGCTGGGTAACTCCGATGTCCCCCTCCGGCACTGGATAAACCCAACATCCCTCCACTAAAACCAGATGTACCAATGTCCCCTTAGTTTCATTGGCAGGATGCTTTTCTCCACATGGTGAAACACCATTAGGGCAATCTCCTGGCTATGGATTGTCTGGCCCCATCACCAGATCTGGCTCCCTGGCAAGTCCCATCGAGACCCTTGAGGTCCTTTACTCCTACACCAAGGATATTACCAAGATCACCAACTCCACCACCCAGGAGGTCATTGCCCCTTCCTAAAATGATGCCTCCTTTAGAACCCTCCAATGACGTCTTCTTGCAATGCCACAGATGATGGTGCCAGTAATCATGCAGATCTGCCTCCAGGCACCATTGCTGCTGCTGCTGTAGCTGTTGAGCCCACAAGCCTTTTTCCAGATCTTCCTCTTCTGATTTATCTGGCAGGAGTTCCACCTCATCTTCAGCTTCTTTGTAGGGATTTGCTTCCCATCTCAGACCTGACATCCAAGGTGACTTGCCTAGATCTCCCTTGGATGTCCCAACTTTTATGGATGTGATGTGTCACATTCAGTTCTTAAACCAGTGGGACACAGAAGATCTAGACCTGGAGAGGCAGTGCCTGGCCCACTTTCTGGGCATGAATGACCTAAAGCCACTATTGGTGCCTCCCTTGGTGGCTCCATTACAAGACATCACCAAACTAGCTTGGAAGCACCCAGAATCCACTTCAGCTGTCCCCAAGAAAGTGGATAGACTATACCAGACCCCAAGAATGAGCACTTTCTGGCTGAAAAAATGGACTTGGCAAGGTTGGAGGAATGGTCATATGTATTGCAGCTTAGATTCAACACAAAGAAGTGGAAAGTAATGCACCTGGGAAACAAAAACCAAGGGGAAAGAGTACATAATGGGGGGTGAGATGCTGATAACAAAAATGGAAAGGGACCTGGGGGTAGTTATATCAGATGACCTAAAGGTGGACAAGCAATCTGAGAATGCAGTAAGGAGGTCTAGGGGATACTGGGATGCATAGGGGAGGCTTAATTAGTAGAAAACAGAAGTTGTTATCTCTCTGTACTATCAGTTGGTGAGACCACATCTGGAGTTTTGTATGCTGTTCTGGAGACCCCATCTCCACAAGGACATAGGATGAAGGCTTTCCAGAGGAGGACAACCAAAATGGTGCAGGGTCTGCACCAGAAGACATATGAAGAGAGACTAAAGAAGATTACTGTGTATACCCTTGAGAAAAGGAGGGAGGGGTGGAACATAATTGAAACTTTAAAGTATCTCAAGGGAATCAACAAAGTCCAAGATGATAGCATCTTTCAGAACAAGAGATGTGCAACAACAAGGGGCACAATTTGAAGACGGGGGTTGGGACAGCTCAAAGGTAATGAGAGGGTTGTGGATGCATGCAACAGCCTTCCTGAGGAGGTCTTGGAGTCAAAAACAGTGGGAGAATTCAGAAATGCATGGGACAGACATAATCAATGCTAATGGGGGGGCAGGAAAAAGTAGGCTGTTGGTTAACTAGAATTTGCAGCATATCCATTAGGTAGGGGAAATGGGCAGACTAGGTGGGCCAAGTGGTCCTTATCTACCATCAATTTCTATGTTTCTGTGAAATCTCCAAGACCAATTATATGGTCCTCAATGTCACCCATGGCAGACCCAAGCAGCCATGACATATGAGTGCTGGACCACCTTGGTCAGAAGGTGTATTCATCAGCCACTTGCACCATGTGCTCACTATATTTTTTGGCACATGTGATGTTGTATCAAAAATCGCTTTGGCAAAAGGCCATTGAACTGGTCCTGAAACAACCAGACTCACCTCACAAAACTGTGCTCCTGGACATATTGCAATCTGATCTTGACATGGGGTAACATGGCTTAAGATCTTCCTATGACTCAGCAGACATGACAGATAGGGCAGCAGCTACCAGGGTATGTCTTAGGAAGCATTCTTGGATCAGGGCTTCTAGGTTTAGGCAGCATCTCCAGGATGCCATTATGGAGACCCCCTTTAGTGGGTCCATTCTGTTTAGTGAGGCCTCCGAAAAGATCATTAGTGGCCTCTAGCATTTGGGCAAAGTCATCCAATACATATACTAAATGTGCAGGTCTAACCCCCCTTCCAGCTTGGAAGAAGCAGTTCCATTGCTCTAGAGGTCAGGAGCCCAGAGGGCAACAATCTGGAGGGGGTCTTCAAGCATAAGGCTCCCTTCCAGCTTGCAAGCACCTCAGGACCTCGGAACACCAAGCCCTCCCAGGTCTCCCTGCCTACCATGAAAGCATGGCCTGAGTACCTACCAGAACCCCCTCCCCCAGTGGAGTGCTTGGGGAAGTGGTAGGGGGTCAGTTCTCCCTCTACATTTGCTGTCTATGTGCACAACCTCTTGCAGTGCTAGCAGCAGACTGCTATTTATTTTGTTGATGAAACTGAGTGTTTAAAGTATCACTGTGCTTGCACTCACTATCGTGAGTACCTGGAGCCCTAGAACCTTACAGGAACTAGGAAGAGGAGCTGTAGTTCCCTTGGTGACACTCTGGGACTACAACTCACAATGACGGTAATTTTTCAAATTTGTACACTGTCTGGACTTCTGTTTAATAGTTGAGCCACTCTACAGTGGTTATTCTAACATGTCTTACTTTTAAAAAGCATTTTTGCACATGGGCCCAGATATTCAAAAGGGTTGCGCATGCGCAACTCCAAAAATGCGCCATTCTGCGATATTCAGAAGGGGCCAGTTGCGCCACTGAAAACATGCTGAGCAACAGCACAATGGAAATGAAGGCATGCGCAACTGAAGGGGGCGGGTCCATGCATAAAGTGCGCAATGCGATACTCGAACACTTGCGCAATGCGCAAGAGTGGCTCAGCCGGAAGTTGCGCAGTAGTGGAAATGAGGCAAAATAAAAAGCCTCAAGGAAGCGGCACAAGAACCATAGCAGGCTGAAAACTGGGGGAGAGAGACAGAGAGAGAGAGAGAGAGGGGCTGGAAGGGCAGAGAGGGACAGTGGGTCCAGGAGGACAGAGAGGCCAGCAGGGGGTGCCCGGTGCAGTGGAAGCAGTGGGGGTAACACAGAAACAGCAGCCAGGGGGGCAGAAGCCAGGGAGATGGACAGTGCCAGCTTCCACATGAAAGCTGTAATGAGGGGGGTGAGACACAATGCTGTAGGGGGACGTGGCCGCGGAGGGGCCCATCGGCGGTATGCCCCCGACAGGTGGTATCGTGCCCACATCAGCTTCGAGCTGTACACAGATGTCGAGACTGTGGGCCGGTACCACCTGAACAGGACAATACTGAGACGGCTCTGTGAGCTGTGCAGTGATGTGATGCAGGCACCCTCACAACGGAGTCACGCTCTGTCTGAGGAGATCAAGGTGACAGCCTGCATGTGCCTGCTCACCACGGGCACCTTCCAGAGGCCGACAGGGGACACCACAGGTATTACGCAGTTGGCCACGTCACGCATCCTCACCCAACTCCTCAGCACACTGCTGCCACATGCTGCAGAGTACATCCATTTCCCCAGCACTGCAGCAGAGCGTACAGCAAACATGCAGGAGTTCCACAGGGTAGCACGTATGCCTGGCATGCTAGGGGCCATAGACTGAACCCATGTGGCCATTTGCACACCACCTGGCCCCGATGGCCAGGCATATCGGAACCGAAAGGGGTTCTCCAGTGTCAACTGCCAGGTGGTGTGTGATGCCACTGGGTGCATTATCAATGTCTGTGCCACACACCCTGGTGGAGCACATGATGCCTTCATATGGCACCAGTCTGCACTGTGCCATCAATTTGAGAGTGGGGACATCCCCACAGGACATCTAATGGGTGAGTACACATGTATGGAATGCAAACTCTGGGCAAGGGTGGGAATGACACAGGTGCCATGGTAGTGGCACACAAGGATATGGGCAATATGGACCTGATATGACACTGCTCTCCACTATCTCCACACAGGTGACTGCAGATACCCACTCCGTCCCTGGCTGCTCACACCATACCGGTGCCTCATGACCCCAGCGCAGCAATTCTTCAATGAGGCACATGCCGCAACACGTAACATCATAGAGCGGGTGTTTGGGATGCTCAAGGCACGCTTCCGATGCCTAGACACCTCCGGCGGTGCCCTACAGTACAGCCCCCAAAAGGCCTGTGGGATATTCCTGGCCTGTTGCATCCTGCACAACATGGCCAAAGACCATGGGATAGCCATACAGGTCGAAGAGGGGGACAGCAATGGGAACGCCAGTGGCGCCGGTGATGTTGGTGATGAGCAGCCCCCCTAGGACGGAGGGACCCCCGACTGACCCGGCAGGCCCAGCTGTACTGGGACACCATTGTAGAAGAGCACTACACCCAACACAGGTAAGTCAAGGGGACATGTACAAGCAACACTGTCCATGCACAAACCACAGGCACACAGGGGAACACACCGTGCATGAAGGTCAGGAGAGTTGAAGGTTCCAGGCATACCAACACACCATCAGGAAGGGGTGAGCACTCATATGGACACACACACACACACACACACCAGGCAGCATACATGGGCAGAAGCACAGCACTGTGGAAATGACATTGCCAACACACAGCACCACCGACCACCCCCACCACCTGTACCGTACAAGTGCGTGTGTCAGGACCTGGGCACCCTTGCACCTTGGTGTACAGTGCAATGCAGGCATCATCATGCACACGCACCTGTGGACAGCAGTTGGGAGAGTGTGCAGGTGGTCCGTGTGTCAGCATGGTGAGTAGAGCACCCAGCAGTGCACTGCCCACCATGACACACATTGCACACAGGGCAGCACCAGACAGGGCCCGCGCTGGGAGACAGCTCAGTCAGGTAGCACTGTCCCACGGCCACCACGGATGCATGGGCAGCCCCACTGTGGCCCAGCAGCACTGGCAGGCTGAGCAGGGGCCACATGGGGTGGCACTGTTGCACCACCAGGGGTCCCACTGCACGAACGCGACCTTGCCCACACAGGGGTCTGCATCATGCCAAACAAACGTGCACCAGGGGTGCTCGGGATGCCCACAGCAGAACCCAGCATCAACAGGCCTGGTGTCGCACGACACCGGGAATGGAGAGTGGAGAGCGCACTGTGTGGGGTGGGTGGTACAGGGGCACCTGACAGTGTGCCCAATGCGTCCGTGACAGAGACCACTGCCTGGGTCAGCCTGTCAATGGCAGCGGTCACATCCATCCGCATAAGGACCAGCTCGGCTTGGTCCCAAGCACACTCCCTGCTGTGCCACTCCACAGACACAGACAGTGCCTCCACGGACCTTGCAACCCACCCCTGCAGCTGTACCAATTCCTGCAGCAGGTGGGTGTGCACGTCCAATGGATACTGTGCCCCAATGGCATCGTGACCCCCAGGGTGTGGACGGTTCTGGTGCACAGCACCCCTTGAGGGTGGGCGCTGTTCACCAGGACCAGGTATGGGTGGATCAAAGGGCGGTGGACATGTGCCACTGCTTGACACTGTAACCCCAGACCTGGTGTGCGACTGCTGCTGCTGCCCCTCCAACTGCTGAGCCCCCAGGTCCACCTGTTCCACCCTCTGTGCTGGCAACAGTGCCAGACACCTGCACAGCCACCGGTGCTGCCTCACCGGGTGCTGACAGGTACAACCTGGGACTGTGCCAGCATGCTGTACACAGGTGTGAACCAGGAAGGCCCAGGGGCACGTGCTGGCCTGCCATGTGTCCGTCATGGGATACACACCCATCACTGCCCATTGCAAGCCTGCTATCATCAATGGTGCAGGTACGTGCCACTGCCATAGGCACAGCATGCTGGCATACCTGCATGCCAGACTGCTGAGACACAGGCTGTGCACCCCCTGCACCTGTATCACTGACACCAGAGTTGTTAGCCTGGCGTGCATGCTGCTGCAGTGCCCGCTGGCTGGTGGCGGAGGTGGATGGTCCCTCCTCCACGTCCAGCAGGTCTGCATCACTGTCTGGACCCACCACCACCACCATCTCCGGAAGATGAACAGGATCTGTAACAGAAAGAGAGTACATGTGAGTGCATGTGAACAACCGCCCCCCAACACCACCACGTCATACCGTGCAGTGATGGGCTTCCACCTGTCTGGAATCCTCCACCTCGTACGCCCGCAATGGTACTTGGCTGCATGGCCGTGACCAGTGTCTCCTCTGTTAGGGTCAGCTGCAACACCACTGGCGGGCCCCCACCAGTGCCAGCACGTGCTGCCCTGAAGGCTGCCACCTTCTCCTTCAGCCTCCTGCGGTCAGTCCCCATCTTCTTCTTGCATTCCTGTACGGAGCGCTGGTGGCTTCCGTGCAGGTTGATGGCCCGAGCTACCCCCTCCCATGCAGCTGCACATTCCTGAGGGGTGCCCCTCCATCCACTCAATAGTGGCTCATCCTCCAGGTAGGCCTGGAAGAGGGCCTCCGTCTCTGCAGCTGTGAAGTTCGGCCTCCTCCTACGCCCACCGTCCTCACCCTCACCTTGGCTCTGGTCATTCATGGTGATCTGTATGGGTGGAAGTGGACACCTGTCACTGTGCAGTCTACAGCATTTCCCCGTGAGCATAGGTACCGACCCGGGAGGGTGGAAGCCCCCCACGTTTCTTCTCCGTATGGCAGATACTAATTGAAAAAGTGCCCTCTGTCCCTTTCTAGGTGCCCTTTTGATTCTCAGCCCCCTCAGCCTTTATCATCCTCCGGCACCCCTGCCTATGAGCATTGTCCTGAGCATCACACAGCAGCATGTAAGTCACCTCTCACCTGCAGTAACCAAATCTGGCCAGCACTACCCACTGTTGCATTTTTATAGCGCAACACATGCAAATGAGGAGTGGTGCAACTTGAATGACTTGCTAATCTCGCCACTGTGCCTTTGAATGGCTGATCAATGACTGTATATGTCGTTTGAAGACCAAATTTGTGCTTCTGCGCATTGGGGAGGGGTCGGCTGGAGCCGATTATGTGCGAAGTTTGTGGCTCGCGCTTACACTGCATTGGCGATGCCTAGACAGCTTCTCTCGATAAGGTTTATCACGCTGCAGACCTGCTGAGCGTGATAGGCGATTCAGGCCATGGCCACCATTGTGCCAGTGGCGCTACAGCACTGGGCACTATATGGCGCTGTGGCACTACTGCGTGATAGCCCACAGTGGCACTGGTATGCAGCTTGGCAGTTGCGCAGGATGCCTATACATCCGATGGTGCTGTGCATAGCCTTGCGTCATTGCCATGACCTTGTGTATGCCCTCTGCCGCCTGGTGCTGTTCACATGCCATGTGTACGTCTCTATTACGCTATCTGGCGACAGCGCTATGTGAAGTGGCGGCGCTGTTTTAACAGCGCCATTGGAGCCTGTGGTGGTCTATTGCGCAACAACTCCACGTGGGGTTACGGCACAGTGGAGCGCCATATTGCCTGCTGTAAACTGGCTAAGATAGCTAGGAGGAGGGCAGTGAGCTGGAGCCCACTGGAGGTGGCCAACCTGGTGGCCCTGGTGGAGCCCCACTGTGAGGCGCTCTATGGTGAGGCCCCCCTCACCATGTCGAGGATGCAGGTGTGGCAGCAAGTGGCCACTGACCTGGTGGAGGTCACTGGATGGGGCCGGTCTGCTGAGCAGTGTTGGCACCGGTACAGTGACCTCCGCTGGAGGGAGCCGGACATGTTGGCCAGGCTGCGGGCATGTGCCAGGTGGGGCGTGGTGCCTAGGCCTGGTGAGTGTACCATCTATACACCTATATTCTCTGTAGGGGTGTGTGTGTGCTTGGGTGGCTGTGCATAGGTGCCGGCTCGGACACAGTTGGCTGTGTCAGTGTGTGCAGCTGTGCGATGGATGGTTATGGCTGTGTGGGCAGGCACTCTCACTGGGGCAGGGGGCACTCTGCTTTTGAGTCACACTGATGTTTGTCTCAACATATGTCTCCCACAGGCCGGAATCTGAGGACGCAGGCGAGGCGAGGGTGGCGTGCCAGGGCCCCGCTGAAGGAGTGAGCCACCTCAGATGGGGCACGGGCAGCAGCTGCAGCAACAGCAGGGGCAAGAGCGGATGGTGGAGCTGTTTGGAGCAATGTGAGTATCATGACTTCATGGATGCTACTGCATGCTAGGGGGAAAGTCCACTACCCTGCACAATACAACGATGCAGGATAGGGGAGGTCATAATTCCACCATACAGGACACTAGTGAGGCCCCACCTGGAGTACAGTGTACATTGCCGGAGACCATACCTACATAAGGATGTAGAGTGGCCAGGGAAGGTTCAGAGGAGGGCAACAAGGATGGTGCATGGCTTGCATCATGGGTCCTATGACAACAGGTGGCAGGAACTGAACATGTACTCCCTGGAGGGGAGGGGGAGAGAGGGGATATGATGGGGACATACAGGTATCTTACAGGGGGGATCAGGGTGCGGGACACACTGTTTGAAGTGACAAAGATGTTCCAGGACTAGAGGGCATGGGATGAAGATGGAGGAAGGACGATTCATGGACACATGGAGAAGGACTGTCTTCACAGAGCAGGTGGTGGACAAGTGGAACTCCCTGCCAGAGGATGTGGTGGGGGCTGACACAATCACGGGATTTCAGACTGCAGGGGACAGACATGAAAGGAATCTGGAGATCAGGGGTAAGGGGCAACAGACTTCTAGGGAAACAAAGTGAACTGACAAGCTCATATGCACAGACTGGGTTTGCCATAGGCCCTTATCTGATGACACTTTCTATGTATCTATGTATGTAGGCACGACACAGGTGACATGCATCACTGTGCAGTATCATAGCACGTCTGTATATGCATCACTGGTGGTCCAGGCATGCACTGTGCACATAGCTGTGTAACTGGCATCACACCACATTGCCACGTCACTTGCCAGCCTTGTTTTTACTGTGCTGGATGTGGGCAGTGTGTGTGGGCAGTGGTGCACATAGCTGGTGCTGCATGTTTGAGATGGCCATGTGCATGTTCACTGTGGGTGGGTGCTTGCCATCAAAGGTGTGGGACATTGGGCTAGGTGGCTTGCAGGTTGGGTGGTGTTCAGGGTTGTGGTCAGTCACAGCCATTGACTGTGTTCCCATTTTCCTAGGCCTTGAGGTTCTGCATCACATTAGGAGGGATGTTCGGGGAGTGAGACAGCTGCTGACTGAGAACCAGGCCATCCTCCAATCCATCCACAGACATGGCATTCGCAGGAGGCGGCACAGGATGGGGCGCCAACAGATGGAGGATGATCGGCCAGCTGCCCTATAGCTACTGCTACCCTTCCCACTTCTCCCCTCCCTACCACCCTGCCTTCCCTCTCCATGTTTGTCATCCCTACCCCTTGAACACCCCTACCTTGTACCCGCCCCCTTGTAAATAGTTTGTTATTGTTCTGGTTGTGTTGTTTCTCTGAATATACATTTCTATTTTGATATGAATAATGTGTTGGTCTCTGATTTGCAGCTGGCTATGGGTGCTCAGTTGCAGGGGTGTACATGCCATCTGGGGTGGTATGGTCCTGGGTATGTGTGTGTGTGTGTGTGTGTGTGTGTGTGTGCATGGGGAGGTATCTCCAGCATGGCAGTGACTTTCTGTTGGTCTTGCCATCTGCTGCCACCCACTGCTGGGTGCACAGGGTGTGTACTCGGCTTGTAGGCTTCTGTGTTGCACGGTCTGACTTGTGCCGGGGGGATGCATGGTGTTTCCTGCAGTGCCAATCACTGCACATGGGTGGTATCTTGGGGTCACAGTGCAGGGTGTGCTGTGCGTACAGGGGGCTGATGTGAACTGTGGTTGTCAACCCCCTGTGTGTGGCACTCTCCGCCTGCCAGTGGTTGTGCTGGGGTGTCATGGCTCTGCTATGCTTTGTTGTCTTGTCCCCATGGGCAAGTAGATCATCTGTCCCACCCCCAGTGATGCTGTGCTTGGGGTGCGCAGGTGTGGTGTGGGTTCTGCAGTGTGTTCCTGTGCCCATGTGTGGCATGGCTGGTGGTGGGCCCCAGCCTGCCTCCCTGGATGTGCAGTTCCATTGCTCGGGGGGGGGCTGTGCTTGCGCTATGGCAGCTCTGGAATGCTCAGCTGAGCTTCCTGGTTGCTCCATAACGCAACATTTTGGCTCAGTTTCTCCTTCCTGGTTGCGCAATGAGCGCAGTATGTGCGAGATATTCAGACGTTGGTTGCTTCTTGTACAATTTGTCTTTGCTCCATGTTTGAATATCAGCACCTTGCTGCGATTTGCTCAACTGGTTTGTGCTTGCTCCTGCTGTTGCGCTAGTTTTGAGCGCAGTTTGAATATCTGGGCCCTGGAGTTCTCTGTGACCCCGGGACCACTTCCTGGGTCACAGACACTCATATAAGGAGGCTCTGCAGTGAACAGGGTGAGCGTGTGTCATCGCATGTAAAGACGCATGCGTCGGCATGTGATTTGCGTGTTTTAGCGGGATTTGGCAAATCAGATACTTAAGGATACTCTAAGGTCGGGGAGTGCAATAAGGCGAGGCCTAAACAGTCTTAGTGTTACTGGACATTGAGCGCGTGTGAATATAGATACCCTGTAGTTTGTAAGATTATTAAGTTTAGTTGATTTATCAAGTCTACAGAGTGTTAATTGGACAGGTGTGTCTGCATTAGATAATCAACATGGAGAACACTATAGAAACCCTAGATGGACGAAGGGGAATTAAGTGTACACTATGCTGCATGTACAACGTTAATGTGGGTACTTTACAGAATCTAGAGTATATCTGCTCCAACTGTAAGGAAAATAAGGACATGGCAATAGAGATTTCTTACTGTAATAAAAGACTCACAGATCTGGAGCAAAGTCAGAAAGAAATGGCTGACAGATATAATATTAGAATGAATACAATGAAAGGGTATAATACCATAGATACCATTGCACATGACATGGTTGTAACAGCTCCCCCCCCCTCAATATCTGCACCTCCTGATGTGTCTCCCTTCTCCCAGATAATAGACAACCCCCCTAACAGGAAGAGAGGTAGGGAAGATGATACACTTGATAGTCCAGAAGACAGATGGTATCCAATCCAAAGTTCCAAAATACAAAACAGATTTGACTCTTCATTAAATGACGATATACAGAACTCAGGAACGGAAGTTAACACAGGAACAGTAGAAATAGCTGAATCCAATGCTTTAAGCAGTACTCCCGCCTGCATATCAACCAATGTGACAAGGCGCAACCTTGCCTCGGGATTCAGGTTCAGCTTTGCGGTGGTTAAGGAGTGTCAGGAAGACCAGTTTGTTAATATCAAACCAACGAGGTATATTTTTATTTTCTTAATATGGTTGGTGACACAGAACTTCAGGCTTCTGCCCTTTTCCCTTTTAAGCCCCACCGGGGAATATGAAACAAAAACAGAAATAAGGAGGCCTACCTCTGGGTGGGAGCACTGACTAAGTAATCCTACCTAACTAGAAACTTCTTTTCCAGAAGGCTAGACCTATTGGAAGAACGTAAGCAGTAAAACAGAAAACTCACAATGGAAATAATTTTTTTTTTGAGTAGCTCAGGAGATAATTTCCTGAGGGTTGTTATGGGACTTTGTTTGGAATATTTCAAGCTGTTGTTGTGCTTTTCCTTCTGCTGCAAATTGTGTGTTGGTTTTTCTTGTTTTTAAGTTTGTTGTGTGTTGTAGCATTGAAGAATTAGTTGTGTGTTTTGATTATTTATTTAGGGGTTTCATTCTGGTATTTGAGTTCTTGCTATCTTTTGTGTAATATTATATGTTGTGTTTCGTGCTGAGGTAGGTTTTGGCCCAGTTCATTTTTGCTTAGTGTTCTCATTTGTGTTGGGAGCCATGGGGTGGTATGGCTATAGTGTGTGGAATTCATTTGTTACTTGGTATTTTTTTTTGTTTGTTTGTGTCTACTTTCTGAGTGGAGTGTGGTTCATTACTAGAGTGAATTTGGCTTTTAGTAAGTATTTGAGGTTTTTCATTTGCTTGCTGTAAGGTACTTTTTCATTATTGTACTATTGTTTCGGTAATAATTTGTTATTTAGTATATGATGTTTTTTTCTTTTGCCTTTTGGGAGAGTATTGCTTTAGTTCAATATTTCTGAGGTATTCGTTTGTAGAATACATTTGATGGAAATTGTAGGTTTGTATTGGATTAGAAGAGAGGGTTGCTTTGAGGTTGGAATGTTTTATCTTTGCTTCTGGCTACTATTTAATTTCAGTGTTTTTGGCTTGGTTAATTTCTTGATGGAGGGTTTGAGGAGAAGTGTAGGATGAATTCTGTAGTAATTGATTGTCTTAGGAAAGCCTTTACTTGCTTGTTCTCATTTGTTGGGGCTAGTTTGAATTGTTTCTACCTTTCTTCACTCTGGGGTTTCTATTTTAACTTTATCCAATCTATATAGCCTTAAATATTTTGGTTTGACAAGTTTATTTTTATATTTGTGTTTTATTGTCACCCAGTTTTTATGTATTTAGTATTTTCTCACCTTCCGGAGGTGGAGTTTTGTGTTCTGTGCATGGATGACTACTATCAATATAGGTGGTAGTATAGTAGGGTGTTGGTAAAGTTTCATTGGTGAGTTGTCATAGGTGTTTATGCATACCAAGGAGACTTGTAGTGGTATAAAATTTCTGTGTTTTGTATATGTGTTTTCTTGTGCTGTCTGTGTATGGATTCTTGGTATTTTTCTAAGGTCTAAGGTGGAGAGGTATCTGTTTTCACAACTTGTCGATTGGTTATCGACTTTGTAGAGGGTATGTATCAATTGTCTACTTCTTTAGTTTTGAAATTCATTACAGAACTCAAGTATTATCCAGTTTTGGGCACGTAAGATAATGGGGCTTGACCATTCACTAGGATTCTTCTATGATGCTCTAGCCAACATCCTCTCTCGACTTTGGCCTGGGATTTCTTTTCCTCTTGGCCTCTGGGATATAGTAGGGTCTTTTCCTTTATCCTTACACCCGAGCTGTCAAGTAACGTCGCTATAGGGCTATGACTGTCCAACCAGGTCATCTGAGAATACATCCTCATTTCACTGAATCATTTCCACTGCTTTGTACTGTGTAGGAGATGGCCCGGTGAGATATGACTTGCTCTCTGTTTTACCTCTGCCAGGGTTATGCCACTGAGACAGCAGGCTCCTGGTCTGGCTGCCTTCCAGGATGTTAATATGTATATTTGGAACTCTTCCTGTGACTGCTGGCTTACTTTATAGTTCATATCACCAACAGCTTCCACAACCTCGTATGGACCCTGCCACCAAGCAATTTGGTTTCTGTGGGGAACTAGGACCATCACCGAGCCTCGGATGGAACTTCCAGATCTTGATAATGTAATATTGGAGAGAATAGGCACTGGAATATGGGGACAGCAGTGGGTGCAGGAATATGTAAGTATACAGAGAATATTGGGTGCAGGAATAAGTAATGTTGGAGAGAATGGCGGCACTGGAATATGGGGACAACAGTTGGTGCAGGAATATGTAAGTATACTGAGAATATTGGGTGCTTGAATATGTAATATTGGAGAGAATAGGGGCACTGGAATATGGGGACAGCAGTGGGAGCAGGAATTTGTAAGTATACAGAGAATATTGGGGACCGGAATATGTAATGTTGGAGAGAATAGAGGCACTGGAATTTGGGGACAACAGTGGGTGCAGGAACATGTAAGTATATAGAGAATATTGGGTGCAGGAATATGTAACATTGGAGTGTATAGGGGCACTGGAATATGGGGTCAACAGTGAGTGCAGGAATATATAAGTATACAGAGAATATTTGTGCAGGAATATGTCATGTTGGAGAGAATAGTGGCACTGGAATATGGGGACAGCAGTGGGTGCAGGAATATGTAAGTATACAGAGAATATTGGGTGCTTGAATATGTAATGTTGGAGAGAATAGGGGCACTGGAATATGGGGACAGCAGTGGGTTCAGGAATATGTAAGTATACAGGGAATATTTGGTGCTTGAATATGTAACGTTGGAGAGAATAGCAGCACTGGAATATGGGGACAGCTGTGGGTGCAGGAATATGTCAGTATACAGAGAATATTGGGTGCAGGAATATGTAAGTATACAGAGAATATTGGGTGCAGGAATATGTAACGTTGGAGAGAATGGGGCACTGGAATATGGGGACAGCAGTGGGTGCAGGAATATGTAAGTATACAGCGAATATTGGGTGCAGGAATATGTAAGTATACAGAGAATATTGGGTGCAGAAATATGTAACGTTGGAGAGAATGGGGCACTGGAATATGGGGACAACAGTGGGTGCAGGGATATGTAAGTACAGCAAGATCATGAGGTTGTAGGAATATACACACATGGAGAGAACCGGGAGACAGCAATATATAAGTATGGGGAAAATGTAGGGTGCTTGAATATGCAAGTATGGAGAAATCATAGGGTGCTTGAGTGTAAGTATGGAGAGAACAGGGAGTGCAGGGCTATGTATCGCAAGACTGTGGGTTGAGGAATAAATCCGTCTGGAAATTAGTAATTTTGCCTGTGAGGATTACAATCTTTAGCCATAACTTTGTGATGCAATACTGTTGAGGTTATCCATCAGTTTTCAATAATAAGCATCATCAAGTAGAATGCAGATATTCATGAGAGGGTCTTGTTGTATAAAATGAGCACAGCTTTATTGTGGGCCCCCATTGGCCAGGTCCCCATCACATGGCACTACATTAAAATAGACATACCCTTGCTGCGTATCATCATTGTGGTGCACCTATTGAGAACACAATCTTTTAGGGTCAAAGTGTCACTATACTCCCAATTAAACTGCCTCTTCAAGTGTTTAGGTTGTGGTTACTGGGCCTTCCACTGCGTGGTGCTAGTTTTTGTCTACAAATGCAGTCAAACCAACTGCCTTCTGGTGACACATCGTCCTACTAGCTGATGGTTGCACACACTGGTCAGCACATCAGGCAGCATGTCATCCACAACATCCCTTAACCAGTCCTTTACCAGAAGCCCCCTGCAGTATGTGAAAGATCCAGTAGCTCTCCAGAATGTTCACCACCATTCACCAGCATGACCTAAATGCTCACTTACCAACATGGTGGTGAATGCTTCCCAATTCATTATGACCATAACCACTTGCCACCAAGATCCAGTTGCTCCCAGCTCCTGAAAGACCTACCAAAAAAAGACGCAGTCAGTCCCAACGTGATTGCAACTGCTTGGCTCCAAACCACTGCTGACACATTCTGAAGTAGACAGTGAGAAAGCAGAGAGACTTCAGTGCTGTTCAGTTATGTAAATTGCTCTCCCTTCCTCTTCTCCTGGAAAGATAAATGAAGTCACAGAGAGGGCAGAGAGACACTCATTCCTTCAGGGTGATTATTTTAATGTACATCAGGGTGGTTGTGGAAGCCCTTTTGGTATATGGTCTCGAACCTGCCCCTTAGTGCATTACCATAACATATATCCCGCTTGTCGTGTTTAGTCCTTACTTGTCCAACTCTGTTTACCTTGATTCTTTTACTAATATACAGGCTACAACATCCCAAAGGAACAATTGTTGTTGCTTATTGAGAGGGATGAGAAAGTCCATTCTGATGATGTGAAGCTGGAAGAGAGAGCACAAGAGAAGGATCTCCTTGAAGATACTCCCAGCAGTAAGTAGATGGCTCGATAAATGCATTTTCCAACTGTTGTTGGGGGAGGGAGTTATGAAGAATTGGGAAACAGTTATGAACCGGAGGGGTAGAAATTATTAGATTACAAATTAGCAGGGTGGATGACGGTTGAAGAAGGAGAAAAACAATAATTACTGTTAAAAGAAACAGGTAAATCTTTATAGTGGATGTGAGATTTACTGGGAGTTGGAGCACATGACAGAGGTTTAAATTCATGGGGTCTTTATTCCAGCAGTGGGTGAGTAGTCAGGTGTCTGCATTATAAACAAATTGTTATTAAGAGAGAGGATTTAGCATATCCTGAGAGGAGATACTTACTGTAGCCATGATCGAGAGGAGATATAGCAGCCATGTGTCAGCATTATAAATGCTTTGTGATTGTAGAGTAGGGACTTCAGGGCTCGAAATGTAGCAATTCTCTATTTCCATGGAAATGTGTGTCAGGCTGCTGGAAATGTAAGAACTGGTTCTGCATTTCTGTCTGGAAGTGCTATTGCTTCTTTGTTTTCTTAAGTTTTCAGGTGGTTGGTGGCATGCAGGAGCAACCCTCCACAGCGATACTGTTGATTCCGATCTCTGGCGGGAGGCAGGATTCCAATCCCTGACAGGAAGGCAGGAGCATGGAGTGTGCCATTTTAACCTCTTGGCATGGCTGTCAGGGCTCCTTCTATGGCTCAGGGCTGACTCCTTGGCAGTTTACATGCAAGTGCCCCTTGGTCAGCTGTTTTGCCGTAATGCGACCCATGTGACTGACACTACTACTGTCTTCCCCAACTGACTTGTTAGGACTCAGGATCTCTTTCAGCTGTGCTGACCAGGAGTTGTCTCAGTAGGCAGTTAACAGCGTGCAACAAAGGAGCTCTCTAAGTGTATTGAAGTTACTGTTGTCAGGGCAAAAGAGGAGCTGTTGTAGTTGTAAAAAATGAACTATCTACTTCAAAAGCATCAGGAAATTCAAGAATGCATGTGACAGACATAATTAAATTCTAATGAGTGGTAGGAGGAAGTAGGCTGTTGGTTAACTTGGATATGTGCTTATCCAACAGGTAGGGAAATGGCAGACTAGGTGGGCCAAGCAGTCCTTATCTGCTGTCAAAGTTTATGTTTCTGTGTTTCTATCTTCCAGTCAGTTACATTCGATAAGGCCATTCAAAACTGACTGCTTTATTCTCCACCCTCCTCCCTCCCCGGCCTAGATTGTTTCTCTTGGAGAACCACTTCACTGCTGGTCCCTGGCTTGACTGTCCCAGGTCTCCACTTGCATGGGCAAACAGGCTTCTCATCTGTGGCCCTTCCCTCTGAAATAATCTACCCCTCTGCTTAGAACTTCAGACTCACCAGGCTACTTCGACCGCTGCTCAGGTTGTACTACCCATTACCCTATGCTTCTGTTCTCTGCTAATTGAAGTGCTCCCTCAACCCCTTTTTTCTTGGTCAACACTAATAAACCTGAGGTGCCCTTTTTCCTATATCCTCCTGTTGTGCCTTATTTGTACCACAACTTGTCTGTAACTCCTTGAATCTGTATTGTATTTATTTACTGTGCTGCAGTTCTCAATGTCATTTGTGTTCATGTTTTATATATTTTTGTAACTATCCTGTGCTTTCTTTGCTTACTGATATTTCTAGAGTTAATGCATTGTACTGCACCATTACATACTTGCTGTATTCCTACACTATTCTGAGTGGCCTGGGTTGTGCCTGAAAATAGTTCTTGGATGATTGCACCTACCTGGTCATCAAATAAATAAATAAATGAAAAATATGTGCAGTAAGTATGCAGAGAACAGCAGTGCAGGAACATGTTACTATGAAAGAACAGAAGTGCAGGAATATGAAAGTATGGAGAGTACAGGGGTGTACAATATGTTAGTATGGCTAGAACTGGGGTGTAGGAATATGTTAGTATGGAGAAGAGGGTGCCGGAATACGTTAGTACATAGAGAACAGGGTGCAGGGTATGTAAATATGGGAAGAATAGTATGCTTGGAATATGTAAGTATTGAGAAAATATGGGTGCAGGAATGTGTGAGTATGGTTTGGCTTTCTCCTTCAGCACAAAGCCAATCTGTCCCTCCCCGTAAGACAAGACTTACTAGTCAAAGATGCCCTCCTTGCCTTTGACTATGCTGACATAGTTTAGAGCACTGCCACTGTCACCTTTCTTGCCAAACTGGATGTCCTATTCCATGCCTTCTGTCAGTTCTCCACCAACTCCCTGCTTACACACCTCTGTGGCCTCCACTCCTCCTCCCTCTCTCCTCCAGTCACTTGCACAGAGATGCTCCTCCTGCTGCTTTCACCTTATTGCCAAGCATTGGTTTGCCTCCTTACTTACCTTACTCCTCTCTCCAGCAACTCTCTCTGCTTATAACTTTTGGTCTAGCTGTGCCTGTACCTTTTTCTCCCTCCCGACACTTCCTCTGCTTATAACTCTCAGTCCAGCTGTCCCATACCTTCTCTCTCCTTCTTACCCTTACCTCTCTCCTCTCTCCAGTCACTCCCTCTGCTTATAACTCTTGGTCTAGCTGTGCCATCCTTCTCTCTCCCT
Source organism: Neoceratodus forsteri (assembly GCA_016271365.2). Lineage (NCBI taxonomy): Eukaryota > Metazoa > Chordata > Ceratodontiformes > Ceratodontidae > Neoceratodus > Neoceratodus forsteri. The sequence continues at coordinate 495,091,721 of CM057457.1, forward strand.
TCTTACTTCCTCTCTCCAGCAACTCCCTCTGCTTATAACTCTCGGTCTAGTTGTGGCCGTACTGTCTCTCTCTCCTTCTTACCTCACCTCTTTCCTCTCTTCTGCCACTCCCTCTGCTTATGTAACCCCCTTACAAATGGGCTTCCCAAAAAGTCTTCTTTGAGCTTTCCTAAATGCTCACTGCTAGGCTGGTGTCCTGTGTTTCAGCATTTTAATGTGATTCCCAGAGCCTGTATAGCCTCTGTGTACTGTCTTTAAGAGCTGCCTGAATTGCAGCATAAGTAATCTAGGGGGAGGTCTGTTGAAAGATGTAATTATTTTCTGAAAATCATTTAGAGTGATAATGATAATGTAGTTTGTTCTAACCTGCCTTCTTGCAGCAAGGACTGTTTTGTTTGTCTCCACTATCTTGGTCCTGGACTGCAAATTGGACCAATCAGTACTGGTGGGACCTAAACTGAAGCCAGACTACAGGAGTTGTCTGGAGTCAACATCTGTAGGAATTGTAGTTTTGGGCTTTGGCGCTTGTTGCAACTGAAGGGGAACTGTTGTTGTGACTGACAGACAGATCAGCCAAACTGGACCTTTGGATCTTGGGGAAATGCCAGACTGCTTGCAATTTTCAGTTAGATCTAAGTTGGAAGCTGAAGAAGAAAGAGGTCGAAGCAATCTTGGGCAGCAATCCTGAGTGCATTCGCATGGGAGAACTGTGAAAGGGCTGAGTTTTTGGCCTGCATGTCTGCCTGCTGCCCTGAGAGGGAGAGAAGAGAATTATTTTGGACTAAATCCAAGTTTGTGAGAATGAAGCAAGTCACAAATTTTTTTACCAGACTTATACCTGAAGAAGACTGAAGATTTTGCTGAATGCAATCAGCCTGTCAGGATTTCCAGCTACTTTTGAATCTCTGGTTTATGCAGAGACTTTGCGATCATGACCGGAGAGCAGTTTGCTTGGTACAGTTGAATTTCCTTACATGTAAATGTGCTGTGTACGGAAAGCGGGTTGTGATTTGGTCCCCCACTGCGTGAACTGTGTTCTGCTTGCTGGAAGCTGTATCCAGCCCAAAATGGACTGTATCCAAATTTGTCTCCATTGGGCTTGGGCCTTGCCACACTGGCCAAGCCAGACTACCCGCTGCACAGAGAAAGCCATCGATGAGAGACCAGCCTAGGGATCAGCCCCCTGCTCCATGCTTGAACAGGAATAATGCCTTGGCGAATCGTGTGGGCCCTGCTTCTCCTGGCACTCCAGATTAACCACCTGCTGTCTCGATTTTCATCCAGCCTGTGTCCAGTCTTGTGTAGCGTGAGTAATCATCAGGGTAGCTCCCTGCAACAACAGCCCAATCTAAAAGTGTGTCATCTGATTGTCTTGTTGTTTTTCTTTTCACAAACTGAGCCGTCCGGCTCCAGATTACAAATAGTGTGTGTTGTGCATGTTGTTTTCTTCATCACAGGGCCCCCAGCCAGCTGCAACGTTGTTGGCTAGCCCTACCATTCTCCAACTGGGTACCCAAGTGTGTGACTGTTTATAGACCCTGTAGTGCATGCATAACTGTTTGATTGATACTGCCTGTAAGTAAATTAACCTGATTATGCTCCTCCCTTGTTCAAGTCCCTTAAGTAAAGCAGATCTAACTCTTCTTTGCATTTACCCTGACTGTGGTTCCAGTTTGTGCAAGAGTACTGTACTGCTGTTATTTGCTGTTTACAGACCTTGTTTTACAGGGGGTCCCCAGGGCCAGGCCAGAGGAAAGACCTGGTGGTAACTGCAAACAGTGTTTTTTTTTGTTTGTTTGTTTTTTGTTGACCGGGTAAGTGCACTAGATAAATCCTGCCTATCTTCAGGCACGACCCGGGGAAGGGGGATACAGGGGGATACAGATGAATGCCAAATGACCTTGAACCAGATTAAGCTGTTGGTGGTAATTTTTTTTAGTGAATGAAGGAAATTTGGCCAAGACACCAGGAAATTCCACTTCTCTTTTCATAAGTGCCATGGGATCTTTAACATCCACCTGAACTACCACCAATCCAGGCAGATGGGACCTCGCGTTTAATGTCTTATCCGAAGACAGCACCTCAGATTTGCAGCACCCTCTCATGCTGCACTACAGTGTCAGTACTGGGATATGAACCTAAGTGCCAGATGTGGGAACTGAACCCACAGCCCTCTGATCTCCCGGCCTCAGAGGTGAGTGTGCTACCTACTGAGCCACTGACACTGAGTGTGGGTACTTGTGTGGTGTATCAGGGGTACATAGAAACATAGAATTTGACGGCAGATAAGGACTGCTTGGCCCACCTAGTCTGCCCATTTCCTACCTAACGGATAAGCTGCAGATCCTAGTTAACCAACAGCCTACTTCCTCCTACATCCCACTAGGACTGTCTTATGTCTGTCCCATGCATTCTTGAATTCCTCCACTGTTCTTGACTCCACAACCTCCTCAGGAAGGCTGTCCCATGTATCCACAACCCTCTACATGAAAAAATACTTCCTCACATTATGTCTGAGTCATCCTCCCTCTATATTCAAATTGTGCCCTTGTTCTTGCACATCTCTTTTCGAAAGATACTACCCTCTTGGACTTTGTTGATTCCCTTGAGGCACTTGAAAGTTTCTAACATGTCCCCCCCACTCCCTTGCTTCCTCAAGGGTATACATTTTAGGCTCCTTTAGTCTTTCTTCGTATGTCTTCTGGTGCAGACCCTGCATCATTTTGGTTGCTCTCCTCTGGACAGCTTCCACTCTGTCTATGTCTTTGTGGAGATGGGGTCTCCAGAACTGCACACAGTACTCCAGATGGGGTCTCACCAACTGTCTGTACAGAGGGATAACAACTTCTTGTTTTCTACTGTTGATGCCTCTCCCATGCATCCCAGTATCCCCCCAGCCTTCCTTACTGCCTTCTCACATTGCTTGCCCACCTTTAGGTCCTCGGATATAATTACCCCCAGGTCCCTTTCCATTTTTATTGTTGTCAGTATCTCACCCCCATTGTGTACTTTTCCCCAGGGTTTTTGTTTCCAAGGTGCATTACCTGCACTTCTTTGCATTGAATCTAAGCTGCCATACATCTGACCATATTCTCCACCTTGCCAAGTCCTTCTCATCCTTTCCACACCATCATGATATCAACTTTGTTGCAGATCTTATGTCATCTGCAAAGACATACTTTTCCTTCAGTTCCTCTGCAATATCACTTATAAAGACATTAAAAAGGACCAGTCCCAGTACTGAACCCTGTGGTACCCCACTAGTAATCCTCCTTTCTTCACTGTGGACTCCGTTTACTACTACCCTATCCGTCCTGTTGTTCAGCCATTTTTTTATCCAGGCTACCACCTTGGGACCCACTCCAAGGCTGACTAACTTGTTTATTATTTATTTATTTAGTTAAACATCAGTTTAGAAACCTTTGAGCCAGAGGCTCATTTGCAAAGGTACCTCGTCACAAAGAGGACATTAGAACAGTAGTACAAGGGACACAGTACTTACAAACAAAAAAGTTACAGTTCAATTACAATTTTGTTACAATAGAGTACAGTCTCCAACGAGCAAAAGATAACAAAAGATGCAAAACTTATGGTCTGGGGAGAGCTGGTGGGGGTAGAAGGGAAGGAGATAGGGGAGGAGGAATTAGTAGGGAAAGGAAGGGGGGAGCCACTCAGTGAGCATTGTCAAACAGAGTATATAATATATATATATTTTTTTTTACACTAGGCTAGTGGCAGTTGCATTTGCGAGAGCTAAGCAGGAAGTTTCTGAGCCTGGGCTTAAAGCAAGCTAATGTTAGTGAGTTTGAGACACTGGCAGGGAGGGAGTTATACCAGTGGGGTACACGGTAGGGGAATGCCCTCTGACCTTGTGAGGTCTTGGCTCTCGGAATAACTAGGATAGCCCTTGATGAGCTGTGCGTGATCAGGGTTGTGCAGTACGGTGAATGGAGTTGGATAGGCCTATGGGGGCTAGGCCATGCAGGGCTTTAAAGGTGAGCTGGCATGTCTGATACATGAGTCGCTTTTCTGGTTGAGTAGGGTAGCCTATACAGCTCACATGTGTGAGTGAGTCTGGGGAGCACCAGTGATAAGTCTGCAGGCCTTATTAATTGCAAGATGAACCCTTGTTGAGGGCAGTCTGATCTGCTGAGCCATAGCCAGAAGGCCATAGTCAATGAGAGACATGACAGAGGAGGTGACAGCCAGGCGGAGGGGCATCGGGAGGAGGTATTTCTTGTGCCGGGTAGAATGCTTCAGCCATGAGTTGGCAACAGAATTGTAAGGTAGATATATGTCCATGGAATGGAAAGTGCAGGGTCAAAGGTTATACCAAGATATTTATAGGACTGCATCTGGTCAATGATGAGATTAGGTGTGGGTGGACAGCTAAGGGAAACTTGCTGTACTTATTTTGGGGTGGGAGAAAGAGCATCATTTTGTTTTCTTAAGGTTGATAATAAGTCGGTGCTCAGTGAACCAGGTAGCTGCAGAGTCAAAGACTAGTTGGAGGGAGTTCTGTAGCAGCATGGGGTCATTGTGGGAGGCAGCAAACGGTGAACAAAGCATCATCAGCATAGAGAAGCATCTTACCCATACAACTGCTGGGTAGGGAGTTAAGAAAGAGTGAGAATAATAGGGGTCCAAGAATTGAGCCCTGTGGCACCCCAGAGCGAATGGGGCATGTTTCAGAGAGAGTACCGTTGACTTTCACACATTGGGAGCGGGCGGAGAGATAGCTGGTGCACCAGGAAACAGGTCCTGAGGCAAAGCCTATTAGGTCGAGGGTGGAGAGCAAAAGAGGATGCGAAACAGTATCGGATGTTTTAGACAGGTCAATGAATATAGCACCAGCCAGGGCACCAGAGTCCAAGGAGGCATGGAGGAAGCTGGAAAATTCCAGGAATGCTGTATTGGTACTATGACCTGCTCTGAACCCGTGTTGTTCAGGGCAGAGAACATTGTACTTACAGAGGTAGTCAGAGACTTGGGATGCCACAATTTTCTCTAATGCCTTAGAGAGGGAGGAGAGGATTGAGATGGTTCGGTAGTTACCCGGAAGAGTCCTGTCACCACCTTTATGGACAGGGGTAACTGTGGCAATCTTCCAGGCAGAGGGGAATTGTCAGAGACAGAGTGATTTGTTGAAAATGCATGTAATAGGTGAGAGGACCTGATCCAGGACCTGGACGTAAAAGGCAGGGATCAAGTGAGTCATCTACCGATGGTGTTACCTTTAGGCTTTTAACAAGTAAGGCCTAGCTTCTTGCATGGTGTACACGACTCAGGTGGAAAGAGGGGCTGGCAATGGGTGGTGGTACAGATGAAGGAGGTGGATCTGAAAAAGTTACCAGGAAGTACTGAGCTAAGTTGGGTTAAAGGAGTTATTGAGGTGGGTGGCAATGAGGGTAGGGTCAGAGGAGACGGTACCATTGATGCTGAGAAGAGAGGAGAGGACTGGGAGAGACCATTCAGTTGCTTGATGTTGTCCCAGAGGCACTATGGGGTTCCCCAGGAGGAAGTAAGAGAGGCTTGGTAGTATTCTGCCTTTGCTTTGTGGATGGCCCAGGTGCACTGGTTGCGTGGCGGCAGCATAGGACTGCCTGCTTCAGCTGAACAGCCAGTAGCAACAGCAAGGTGCCAAAGATTGTCACGTTGCATTGCTGCCACAGAAGGCAGGAGTGATCCAAGGGCATGTTTCACTTTGGACCTCCTAGGAGTTATGGGAGCAAAGATATCACAGGCAAAGTTGAAAGTGCTTACAAAGAAGGCCAGGGCCAAGTCAATGTTGGTTGCCCTCGCAGGGGACCAATCAGTGTGGTCGAGGAGCGCTTAAGACCTATGAGTCCCCAGGCCATGTCACCTTCTAGAGGTGGTTTTGACCGGCGATGAGAGCCGAGGGGTTTCCCAGTTGAAAAGCACAGGGGAGTGGTCACTGAGGCAGTCAGGGAGGATTTGGATGTTGTGGATGCAGATTGGCCTGTTGGTGAGGACAACATCCAGGAGGGTGCTTGTCCCCCCCTAGGGTTTTTTCTAGTAGGCTGTGAGACCAGTTGAGTTAGGTCAGTTGAATTGAAAGCCTCACAGTGGGAGGAAGATGAGGGGCAGAGCCAGTTTATATTCAAGTCGCCCACCAAGATTTGGTCCGACGAGTTGGGTAGGGAGGTGAGGTAGTCAATTAGTGGGCCCAGGGCCTGGGATTGGTTCTTGGAGAGTATGTAGGCTACGGTTAGGAATAATGGGCCTCTAAGCTGGGTCAGGGGACAGCTTTAGAGTAAGTGCTGGCCTTATGGTCGAGGTCAGGCGGGGAGTAGGTAGCCCCGAGCGAATCTTTCAAATAGAAGACACAGCCCCCACCCTCCTGCCGACACGGGTCCAACTGGTGGAGAGTGTAGCCGGGAAAGAGACACTGAGAGTTAGGAGTGGAGGGAGACAGCCAGGTTTCAACCAGGGCAACAACATCAGGTTTATGAAGAGTCACCCAGCAGTGCAGAGAGTCCAGTTTTTTCAGGAGGCTACAGATGTTCATAGAAGCAATGCACAGCCCAGGAGATTTCAGGGGGAGGACCAGTGTTGCCAGGCCTGGTATTGGGGTGGACATTGCCTGACAGGAGCAGGAGGAGGAGGAGGGCTAATCTGGGGAGTGCACAATGGCGGGATAGCTTTCGACGATTGGAGAGGGGGTGATGAGGGAGTGATGAGGGGGTGATCACCAAGTGAAAACAGCTACTAGAGAGCAGTAAAATGTGACAAGTGAGGTACTGGGAGCAAATTGTTCAAACTTAATCAGGCTCCCTCTAGTGGAAAAACAATATAAGGAGCTAATGGAAGTTGGGTGTTTAAAAAAAAAAAATGGAAATAGTTTCAAAATCAGGCACAAAAGTAACAGTTCTTCTCCGTTTGAGCCTGGGCAGCAACTCGAGGTGCTACTCTGGCCGGGATTCATGTGCTGAGCAGGGGAGCTTGTGGCCATTTCAGAAAAGATGCCAGATGGCCAACGATGGTGGCAGCAGCCTGGATCAAGGTAGAAATTACCTGGTGTGTCTCAGGTTTGGGGCTTCTGTGGGCAGGGAGGGCTTCAAAGCAGGCCTCGCGACCTCCGATCTCCTCAGGGAGGGGGTGGTCTCTGGTGTGTCTCAGGTTCCACGGCTTCTGTGGGCAGGGGGGCTTCAGAGCAGGCCCTCGTGATCCCGATCTCCTCAGGGAGGGGTGGTCTCTGGTGTGTCAGGGCTTCTGTGGGCAGGGAGGGCTTCAGAGCAGGCCCTCGTGACCTCTAGTCTCCTCAGGAGGGGTGGTCTCTGGTGTGTCTCGGGTTCGGGCTTCTGTGGGCAGGGAGGGCTTCAGAGCAGGCCCTCGTGACCTCCGGTCTCCCTCAGGGAGGGGGGTGTCTCGTGGGAGAAATTAATCTTGTGTGGGGACTGTATCAAATGCCTTGCTAAAATCTAGGTAGGCCATGTCCACAGCCCTCCTGGTCTACTACTTTGGTCGCCCAGTCAAAGAAATCTATTAAATTCATCTGACATGACCCTCCCACTGTGAATCCTTGTTGTCTTGGGTCCCAGCCTCCACTGTCCTATAGGTACTCAACAGTTCTTTCTTCAGAAGTGATTTCATCATTTTCCCACCACTGAGATCAAACTAACTGGTCTGTAGTTTCCTGCCTCTGCCTGCTCCCACTTTTGTGAAGTGGAATTACACCCACCCTCCTCCAGTCCTCAAGTACCAACCCATCCTCCCATGATTTGTTAAACAGAGTAGTCAGTGATGTCACTAGTTCTACCCTTAGTTATTTTAGAATTCTTGGGTGAATTCCATCAGGCCCCATTGCTTTGTCCACCTTCAATTTTACTAGTTCTTTTCAGAACCCTTTTCTTCTGTAAATGACTGGTATCGAATTCCCATTTCCAGAGTGTTTCTTTGTTTGGTTTAGGTACCTCCCTCCTCTTCCTTTGTAAATACTGAGCAAAATATTCATTCAGTATCCCTGCTTTTTCACTGTCACCTCTTGCCCACATTCCTCCCATTTATTAAGCTTCAGTATCCCTCCCTTGGTCTTTCTTCACTCCATAATGTACCTATAAAAAGTCTTATCCCCATTCTTAACAGAGTTTGCTATCCTTTCCTTGGTTTGGCCCTTTGCTATTCTGACTGCCTTCCCTGCCTCTTTCTGCTTTAACTGATAAAGTTCTCTGTCCTGCTCCTTCTGTGTTTCCTTATATTTCCTGAATGCTATTCTTTTCTCCTTAACCTTCCCTGCCACCTCTTTTGAGAACCATAACATTGTTTTCCTTGGTTGTGTTTTGTTGATTTGCTTCACACAAAGGCTTGTTGCCTCTGTGATGTCTGTTTTGATTACTTACTCCCCATTATTCCTCCACTCCTCCCCCTTGCCTGTTTGCTAGTGCTTTTCTGAGGCACTCTCTCATTTTCCTAAAGTCCAATACTCTTGCTTTTGTATGGCTTGACTATGTGGCTGTGTTTATCATGAACCACACTGTTTGGTGGTCACTTGTTCCCAGATGGCTACCCACTTCTAAATCTGAGATTCTTTCTCCATCCTCATTTGAGAGTACCATATCTAAGAATCCTCCCTCCCTCCCAAGTCGGTTCCAATACTAGCTGTCTGATACATGCCCCTTGTAGGGCATCAAGAATGTCCCTGCTCTTGGATGTGTCTGCAGCAAAGATGCTCCTGTTAACATCTGGCATATTCAGGTCCCCCATCAACAATATCTCCCCTTTTTTTTGCCATTCTAAGGATGCCTTCTGTCATTTCCTTGTCCATTTCCTCTCCTGAGATAGGGGTCTGTATCAACCCCATGCAGATTTGGTGCCATTTCCTGTTCAGGGTGACACAGTGCCCTTCTCTGCTCCCTGTTGCTCTTTTTAGTTCTGTTGTTTGATCCCTTCCCTCACATGGAGAGCCACTGCCCTCCTGTAGACTGTGTATCCTGGTATGTTGACATCCCAGTCAAGGTTCTTTGTGTACCATGTTTCTGTGACTGCCACAATATCCAGACAACCCTCTTCCATCAAGGCCACTAGTTCAGGGAGCTTGTTACACAGACTATGGGCATTGGTACTCATCATCCTCCACTTTTTGATGGCCTTACCCCTTACTGCCCCATCCCTGTTCTTACTGCCTTTGCCTTTTTTTGCATTTACCTCTGTCCTGCTCCCTAATGAGTTCTCTACCTTGGTGTTTAGCTCACTAATTGCCATGTTTTTGTGGGGAGGCTGGTATTTCCCGTTCCCTTTCAGTGCCTCCCTCTTGGCTAGTTTAAATGCTTGCCAACGAAGCATTTAAATCTATCATATAGGATCCTGGATCCCACCCTGACAGATGCAGACCATCACACCAGTATAGGCCAGCATCCTCCAGGTGGCTCCCAGTCCCCAATGAAGCCAAAACTCTGAGCTCCACACCAGTTTTTCAACCATTCATTGAATTCCAGAGTGAGGAGTACCCTAGCATCAGCCTTGCCATAGACAGGCAGCATCTCTGAGAAGGTTACCATATGCACCACCTGTCTAAGGCCCCTGCCCAACTCTACAAACTCCTGTTGCACTGCTCTGATCCTATTCCTAGCCAGATCATTTGTCCCTAGGTGGACAATGACATCCAGCTCCTACTCCCTTTGCAGCTGCTCCCACGATCCTGAGAACTCGCTTCCTGTCCCTCTAAGCCATGGCGCCAGGCTGGTACCGTACATCCCTCTCCCCTTCCTCCCCCACTTCTACCCCCTAATGATCTAGTCCCCCACCAGGAGTTGTTCCTTTCCCCTGTGTGGTCCCATGTCACTCTCCTGTGGGTCTCCTTTGTGGAGGTTCCAAGCATCCGCCTTGATCCACTGCAGGTGCCTCCATAGAGAACCACTATCCACCAGAACAGCGATGGATTGTGGAGAGGTACAGCTAGAGGGATGATCCTCTGTTCCACCAGCCTCCCTCCCTGAGCCTACCTTGGTCCAGCCACTCCTCTTTCTTGGCAACCTCTGAGGTAGCGGCAGTGGCCCTGGTGGTCCCTGGGTGGGGGAGGAGGTTTCACGAATCCTAGCCAGATCAGCCTGGAGATGGGCAACCTCCTCCTTCTGTCCTGAGAGATGCCTGCAAATGGGGCAGCACCACAGCCTCCAGAATGTCTCCTGGAACACTGCCACCCCACAGCCATTGCACTGCACTGCACCACCCCCATCATGTCTTAGTTTGTCTCCCCACTCCTGTTTCTCTGTATGCTTACTGTCTCCTCTCCTTACAACTCTCACTCTTCCTGTCCTGGGACAGCAACTTCCTGTATTATTCAGTAGCCTCCTTCTTCCTTGCTCAGAGTCAGACCACCAGCAGCTGGGGGGGGGGGAGAAAGAGCTACTTTTTTCCTTTAGGGTTGACAAAACTGTTTCTCTGCGATCCTTCCCTTCATACTGCCAAACAGGAAATTCCTGCTGTCAGTCAAATCCAGTGGCTATAAAAGTAGAACTGGCTTAGGGTGGGATGGAGGGCTACTAGTAAGAAAAATGGTAGTTTTTTTTCAGTTAGCTGCTTTCTGCTCTACAAACGAGATTTCAGTCTTCCAGAAGCTACCTGCAGGAAGTTGTAATTGGAGTCGCCTGCTTTTATACTGCCTAAGCCACACACCACAATTAACCTCTTTCCCCTCTTACTGATTTAGCAAAGTAAGTTGATACAGTATTACAGTACCCTTCCCAACACAGAAACACACCCTGACTTTCTTTTAAGAAACATAGAAACATAGAAACATAGAATTTGATGGCAGATAAGGACCGCTTGGCCCACCTAGTCTGCCCATTTTCCTACCTAACAGATAAGCTGCAGATCCTAGTTAACCAACAGCTTACTTCCTGTTACCCACCCCTAGGACTGCCTTATGCCTGTCCCATGCATTCTTGAAGTCCACCACTGTTCTTGACTCCACTACCTCCTCAGGGAGGCTGTTCCATGCATCCACAACCTCCTCAGTGAAAAAATTTCCGGCCATTACCCCCTGAGCCATCCCCTCATCTTCAAATTGTGCCTGCTTGTTCTTGCACATCTCTTTCTGGAAGATGCTACCCTCTTGGACTTTGTTAATTCCATTGAGGTACTTGAATGTTTCTATCATGTCCCCTCTCTCCCTTCTTTCCTCAAGAGTATACATATTAAGCTCCTTTAGTCTTTCTTCATATGTCTTCTGGTGCAGACCCTGCACCATTTTAGTTGCCCTCCTCTGGACAGCCTCCACTCTGTCTATGTCTTTGCGGAGATGGGGTCTCCAGAACTGTACCACAGTACTCCAGATGGGGTCTCACCAACTGTCTGTACAGGGGATAACAACTTCCTGTTTTCTACTATTGATGCCTCTTCCTATGCATCCCAGTATCCCTCCAGCCTTCCTTACTGCCTTCTCACATTGCTTGCCTACCTTTAGGTCATCTGATATAATTACCCCCAGGTCCCTTTCCATTTTTACTGTTGTCAGTATCTCACCCCCCATTGTGTATGCTTCCCCTGGGTTTTTATTTCCCAGGTGCATTATCTTGCACTTCTTTGCATTGAATCTGAACTGCCATACATTTGACCATTCCTCCAACCTTGCCAAGTCCCTTCTCATCCTTTCCACTCCATCCAGTGTATTAACCCTGTTGCAGATCTTTGTGTCATCTGCAAAGAGACATACTTTTCCTTCCAGTTCCTCTGCAATGTCACTTATAAAGACATTAAAAAGGACCGGTCCCAGTACTGAACCCTGTGGTACCCCACTAGTAACCCTCCTTTCTTCACTGTGTACTCCATTTACTACTACCCTTTGCATCCTGTTGTCTAGCCAATGTTTTATCCAGGCTACCACCTTGGGACCCATTCCAAGGCTGGCTATCTTGTGTATTAATCTTTTGTGTGGGACTGTATCAAATGCTTTGCTAAAATCTAGGTAGGCCATGTCCACAGCCCCTCCCTGATCTACTACTTTGGTCACCCAGTCAAAGAAATCTATTAGATTCATCTGACATAACCTTCCCATCGTGAATCCATGCTGCCTCAGGTCCTGTGCCCCACTGGCCTCAAGGTACTCAACAATTCTTTCCTTCAGAAGTGATTCCATCATTTTCCCTACCACTGAGGTCAAACTAACTGGTCTGTAGTTTCCTGCCTCTGTCCTGCTCCCACTTTTGTGAAGAGGAATTACATCTGCCCTCCTCCAGTCCTTGGGTACCACCCCATCCTCCCATGATTTGTTAAAGAGAGTAGTCAGCGATGTCACTAGCTCTACCCTTAGTTCTTTTAGAATTCTTGGGTGAATCCCATCAGGCCCCATTGCTTTGTCCACCTTCAATTTTATTAGTTCATTCAGAACCCTTTCTTCTGTAAATGGACTGGTATCGACCTCTGTCTTCAGAGTGTTTCTCTTGTTTGGTTTAGGTAACTCCCCCTCCTCTTCCTTTGTGAATACTGAGCAGAAATATTCATTCAGTAACCCTGCTTTTTCACTGTCACCCTCTACCCACATTCCCTCTCCTTTATTAAGCTTCAGTATCCCTCCTTTGGTCTTTCTTCACTCCCTAATGTACCTATAAAAGGTCTTATCCCCCTTCTTAACAGAATTGGCTGTCCTTTTCTTCGGTTTGGGCCTTTGCTATTCTGACTACCTTCCCAGCCTCTTTCTGCTTTAACTGATAAAGTTCTCTGTCCTGCTCCTTCTGTGTTTCCTTATATTTCCTGAATGCTGCCCTTTCTCCTTAACCTTCCTGCCACCCTTTGGTGAACCATAGTTTTTCTTGTTGTGTTTTATTGATTTTTTAACAAAGGTTTGTTGCCTCTGTGATGGCTGTTTGATCACTTCCCATTGTTCCTCCACCCCTCCTTCTTGCCTGTTTGCTAGTGTTTTTCTGAGCACTCTCATTTTCCCAAAGTCAGCCCTCCTAAAGTCTAGTACTCTTGCTTTTGTATGTCTTGATTGTATGGCTTGTGTTTATCATAACCACACTGTTTGGTGGTCACTTGTTCCCAGATGGCTACCCACTTCTAAATCTGAGATTCTTTTCTCCATCCCATTTGAAAGTACCAGGTCTAAGATTGCTCCCTCCCAAGTCGGTTCCAATACTAGCTGTCTGAGACATGCCCCCTGTAGGGCATCAAGAATGACCCTGCTTTTGGATGTGCCTGCAGCAAAGGTGCTCCAGTTAACATCTGGCATATTCAGATCCCCCATCAACAATATCTCCCCTTTTTCTGCCATTCTAAGAAAGCCTTCTATCATTTCTTTGTCTATTCCCTCCCCCTGAGATGGGGGTCTGTATACAACCCCCATGCGTATTGTGGTGCCATTTCCTGTCTCCAGGGTGACCCAAAGTGCCTCATCTGCTCCCTGTTTACTCTTTAGTTCTGTTGCTTTGATCCCTTCCTTTACATAGAGAGCTACTCCTCCTCCTCCTCTTTTACCCTCCCTGTCCCTTCTGTAGATTGCGTATCCTGGTATGTTGACATCCCATTCATGGTTCTCTGTGTACCATGTTTCTGTGACTGCCACAATATCCAGGCAACCCTCTTCCATCAAGGCCACTAGTTCCGGGAGCTTGTTACACAGACTACGGGCATTGGTACTCATCACTTTTAACCCTAAATGAGAACCCCTCTACTTCTAATAAAGTATCTGTTTGCTTAATCTCAACAGACATGGACTCCTGCTGAGATAGAAGTGTTAAATTAGTAAGAAAAATGGTAGTTTTTTTTTCAGTTAGCTGCTTTATGCTCTACAAACAAGATTTCTGTCTTACAGAAGCTACCAGCAGCAAGGTATTGTGAATGTGATTACTGTGAATTGTTCTGACCACTAGTAAAGAAAGAGGAGGGTTACAGTGTCCCGGAGGGCTATTCCTAGGTTAGCTTGACCACTGCCAAACCTGACCTCTGGGTGTAGGCACCCATTTCAGAATTTAGGCCCCTTAACCTGCTACTAGCCAAGCAGGCAGGGGTAGTAGCCCTTGGGATAGTGCCACCTGGGGGTTACACATAAAACTCTTGGTCTAGCTGTTCCCATACCTTCTTTCTCCCTCTCTCTCTCTCCTCTCTCCTCTCTCCTCTCTCCAGCAACTCCCTCTGCTTATAACTCTAGGTCTAGCTGTGCCTGTACCTTCTGTCTGCCTTCTTACCTCACCTCTCTCCTCTCTCCAGGAACTCCCTCTGCTTATAACTCTTGGTCTAACTGTGCCTGTACCTTCTCTCTTTCTTCTTACCTTACCTCTCTTCAGCAGCTCCCTCTGCTTATAATTCTTGGTCATGCTGTGCCCTGACCTTCTCTCTCCCTTCTTACCTTACCTCTCCTCTCCAGGAACTCCCTCTGCTTATAACTCTTGATCTAGCTGTGCCCTGACCTTCTCTCTCCCTTCTTACCTTACCTCTCTCCAGCAGCTCCCTCTGCTTATAACTCCAGTTCTTGCTGTGCCCATATGTTTTCTCTTCCTCACATCCATGCCTCAGCTAGTAAACTCTCCCCCTACAAGTTCCCCTTCCTCTGGAACAGTCTTCCTCTCCCAACCCATCTTTCACCCTCCTTCCTCCATATCAAGTGTTTACTCAGACCAACCCCTGTTACTTCCTGCAGCTGTACCCCATCCTAACACACTACCTCAAAATACCCAATTTTCAGTCTGCCCTAGGACAATTCTCAGTACAAATGCTGATCCTCATTGTAGTTAACTGTATAGTTTCTCTAATGTATATATATCTGTACATAGTTCCTAGTTTTCATTTATGAATTGTACATAGTCTCCTAGTTTTGTATTAATATACTTTTCCTGGCCTGTCACTTCTTCTGTCATTTGACTGCTATTGTGTTTTTATGTTTGCTTGTACGCATGCACAAGGAATGTTTTGGGAGAGTAGCACACTTGGAGGTGTGCCTCTAGCATCCAATGCACTGCTCCCTTGAGCAGGCATGGTGGTCCTGCACCAATGGGTGCAGGAGCTCAGTATGACAGCAGTGTTCTTCTGCTTCAAAGGAAAACACCACTGCCATACTGAGTGCTGCCGCCGTCCCATCCATCATGTGCTCCCCCATTACGCCGCCCCCCAAAACTTTCCTGCCATGCTAGGAGCCCACCCCAGCATGGCAAACATTGTTTGTTTTGCTGACGGGGTTGCCCAATCCCCCATCAGCTCCATGGCCCCCCAAGTCATCCTGCTGCCACACTGGGTGCCCACCCCAGCGTGGCAAACCATTGGTTTGTTTTGCCAATGGGGGTGCCCAATCCCCGTTGGCTCCTCACCCCCCCACGTGGTTTGCCAATGGGGGTGCTCAATCCCTGTTAGCTCCTTAGCCCCCCCACACATCTTCTGCCACACTGGGAGCTCACCCCACTGTGGCAAACATCCCACATTGTCTTTTTTTCCCTGTAAAACAAAAACGGTCCCATGGCACATCTCCCAACCGGCACCCACCCACCCACTCACTGTGCACCCAGCCTCCTAACACCCCCACCCCATATTTACCTCCAGACTCCAGCGCAATGATCTTGGTGGACGGGAACCGCGTCTGCACTCTTCAAAACCGACCATGAACTGAGGAAATGCGATGGCTGTATAATTGGCTACATAGAGAGTTTCAACTTTGTGCATATCTCAGTCATTTTTGGAAGTTTTGCAATTTTCAACATGGGGTTTTTGGGGCCCCTTCTCATGAATGATGCCACTGTCATGGCATTATTCAGGCCAGAAGAGTGATTTTTCAGGCACTGCACAGTCACTGCATGAACTCACTCTTTGGCCTTGAATAACGCCATGACAGTGGCATCATCCATGAGAAGGGGCCCCAAAAACCCCATGTTGAAAATTTGGTGCAAAAATTTCAAATAAATTACTGTTTTATGAGCATGCATTGCGCAGTTCCTACGCAGGCTCATAAATTTGTGAATTTTCAATATTTTCACTCCAGATTTTCAACATTGCTATTTTATCACACCTTCTTATGAGTTGTACAGCTGTCATTTTTCACATCTCACCCAAAATGTCTTTCCGCCCATGTAGTGCACAATGATGGCGCAGTCGGTGGGTGAACTCAATGTATGGAACACATTAAGAAAATCACAGTGACACTGTTCATAAGCAGAGGTCTTAAAATGGCTATGTTGACAATTTGGTGGAAAAATTCTTAAAAATGACTGTTTTACAAGCATGCGTTGTGCAGTTCCTACGCACGCTCGTACATTTGCGAATTTTCAATATTTGCACTCCAGATTTTCAACATTGCCATTTTACCACACCTCCTCATGAGCAGTACAGCTGTCATTTTTCACATCCTGCCCAAAACGTGTTTCCACCCATGTAGGGCACAATGGCACAGTCGGTGTGCGAAACTCAATGTATGGGACACATTAAGAAAATCACAGTGACACTGATCATGAGCAGAGGTCTTAAAATGGCTGTGCTGAAAATTTGGTGAACAAATTCCTAAAAATTACTGTTTTATGACTCTGCGTTGTGCAGTTCCTATGCACGCTCGTAAGTTTGTGAATTTTCTATATTTTCACTCCAGACTTTCAACATTGCCAGTTTACCACACCTCCTTATGAGCACTGCAGCTGTCATTTTTCACATCTTGCCCAAAACGTGTTTCCGTCCATGTAGCACACAATGGCGCAGTCAGTGTGCAAAATCAATGTATGGGACACAGTAAGAAAATCACAGTGTCACTGTTCATGAGCAGAGGTCTTAAAATGGCTATGTTGAAAATTTGGTGAAATAATTCCTACAAATAACTGTTTTACAAGCGTGCATTGTGCAGTTCCTATGCACGCTGGTAAGTTTGCGAATTTCCAATATTTTCACTCCAGATTTTCAACATCGGCATTTTACCAGATCTTCTTATGAGCAGTACAGTTGTCATTTTTCACATCCTGACCAAAACATCTTTCCCCCATGTAGTGCACAATGGCGCAGTCGGTGTGTGAAATCAATGTATGGGACACAGTAAGAACATCACAGTGACACTGTTCATTAGCAGAGGTTTTAAAATGGCAATGTTGAAAATTTGGTGAAAAAATTCCTAAAAATGACTCTTTTACAAGCGTGCATTGCACAGTTCCCACGCATGCTTGTAGGTTTGCAAATTTTCATATTTCCACTCCAGATTTTCAACCTTGGCATTTTACCATACTTCCTTGTGAGCAGTACAGCTGTCATTTTTCATATCCTGCCCAAAACGTGTTTCCGCCTATGTAGCGCACAATGGGGGTAACAACAAGGTCATGCTGACAATTTATTGTGCAAATACCAGCAATCACACAGGGCATTAGGGTAAAGCACTATACTTGCCAAACACCACTGCAAATACCTGCAAGCGAATGTTCAGCATTGACAAATGCTAGTTTTATTTGCTATATATCTGTCACCGTCCTGTTACCTCCTCTCCCTGGGTCACACCAGGAAACAAGCCTTGGCTCATGCTGCCTTTCCCAGTTATTAACTTATAAAATAAATATGGGAGCATGAAGAGGACAGAGGTGCAGGCATATGGAAGTATGGGGAGAAAATGAGATGCAGGAACATTTAAGTATGGTGCAAACAGGAGTGCAGGAATATGGAAGTATGGGGAGGAAATGGAATGTAGGAACATTTAAGTATGGCGCAAACAGGGGTGTAGGAATGTGGGAGTATGGGGAGAAAATGAGATGCAGCAACATTTAAGTATGGTGCAAACAGGAGTGCAAGAATATAGAAGTATGGGGAGAAAATGGAATGTAGGAACATTTAAGTATGGTACAAACAGGAGTGTAGGAATATGTAAGTATGCAGACAACATGAAGTGCACAAATATGTAAGTATGGACAAAACAGGATAGAAACATAGACATTGATGGCAGATAAGGACCGCTAGGCCCATCTAGTCTGCCCATCATGGATGTGCAGGAGTATACTTTATTAATTTATTTAAAAGTTTGACCAGGAAAGCATACTGAGCAGAGTACTGCTGGACTCCAGATGCATCCTGGGGTGAGGGTAGGCGAGAAGTACAATGTGATATAGAACACATACAAGTATAATATGTAGTGGACCAAGAGGCAGTAGTTGTCACCTACCTTGACTCCAGCAAAGCTGTTCCACATAGAAGATTGATTAATAAGCTGGGTAGGCTCGGGGTGGGTCAGAAGTTGGTCAACTGAGTGGCAAACTGGTTGACGGTCAGAAAACAGAGAGTGGTGGTAAATGGTATACAGACAGAAGAGATGCAAGTCACAAGTGGGGTACCTCAGGGATTAGTCCTGGGGCCAGTCCCCTTCAATATCTTCATCAGTGACATTGCAGATGGACTGGAGGGTAAGGTTTGTTTGTTTCCCGATGACACCAAGATCTGCAACAGAGTAGATGATCCAAATGGGGTGGGCAAAATAAGAGATCTGGATAAAATGGCAAAATGGTTAGAAGAGTGGCAACTGGGGTTTAATGCAAAGAAGTGCAAGATCTTGCACATAGAGAAGAGAAACTCAGAAACCACCTATAGGTTGGGAGGGGAGTTGCTGGCAGTCACAAAGGAAGAAAGAAAGAGACTTGAGCATCATCATCACAGATGATCTGAAATCATCCAAGCAGACCACTAGAGCAGTAGGTAAGGCTGGGGGGATGTCTGGGTGTAATAGTAAAGGTATCACAAGCAATAAGAGGGAAGTAATATTCCCTCTTTACAAGACACTGGTTAGGCCCCATCTGGAGTACTGTGTGCAGTACTGGAGGCCACACCTGCACAAGGACATTAACAAAATGGAGGCAGTCCAGAGAATGGCAACCAAAATGGCACAGAGACTGCATCAGAAAACATATGAGAACAGATTAACAGAGCTCAATATGTATACCCTAGGCCTAGAGCAAAAGAGGGAGAGAGGTGATATGATCGAGGTATTCAAACACCTTAAGGGCATTAACAAGGTGAAAGAGTCTAACATGTTTCAATATAAGAAAAATAGCAGGACATGAGGACACAGCATGAGATTAGAGGGAGGCCAAATAAGGGGTAATGTGAGGAAGTTCTTTTTCACAGAAAGGGTGGTGGATGCATGGAATGGCCTACCTCATGAAGTAGTGGATATAAATTCACTGCAGGGCTTCAAACAGGCATGGGATAGGCATAAAGGAGCACTACAGATGAGTATGTATAGATAAGACATTGACAGAATGTGAGGCCTGTGGCACATTCATAAGGTAGAAAATAAATGGGCAGACTGGATGGGCCTTTTGGTCCTTATCTGTTGTCAACATCTATGTTTCTGTGTTACAGAGAGAGTGCAACAGAAAACAGAATAGATGCAAAATACAGCACAAGATTACAGAACACAGTGCAAAATACAGTGCAGTAGCAAAGTCAATTAGTCAGTCATTTAGGCTACACACACACACTACTGGGCACAATCATATCAACACTTAGTATAGTCATGTAGGAGGACCTTGCCTGGGCAGACATGTATTTAGATGCATGTGCAGGTGAGAGGGAAGTGAGCTTGAGGAGGGCATTGAGGTGCTGGGTGTGGGTGGCTTGCCAGACATCCATAGGGAGGAGCCCACAGTTTGGGCATGCAGTATTTGAAAGCTGCCTGGCCAGCAGTGGTGGACATGTGCAGTACTGATAGGCCTGGCATCATTATTCCTCAGAGAATACACTGGAAGGGTAGGGAGTGGATAATTCAGAAGTGAGGTAAGTGGGCAGGGACTGGGTCCAGAACGTGGCCATAAACCGGCACACTGGGACAGTCTTTGGCTCTGGAGGGAGGGGAGGCCCGGGGTCCGGTAGAGAGTGCAATGGTGGATGATGGAAGATGGTCAAGGGCAAAATGACAGAAGAGTGGAAGATTGGGTCCAGTCTGGCTAGGGTGGATTTGGGTGTGGCACAGTAGACTACATCCCCATAGTCAATGACAGGGAGGATCATTTTCTGTACAATGGCACATTGAGCTGGCAATGGGATGCAACCACAATTACAGTATGGGGCACCCAACCTGGGATGGAACTTATTGTGGTTGGCATCAATATGTATGGAAAATTTGAGGTGCTGGTCAAGCCAAACCCCAAGATATCTAAAGGAGGTACAGTCTTCCAGAGGTGTTTCATCCAGGGTGTGAAAGTAGAAGTGGGGAGCCATGAGAGTCTCTACTTGGTGCCAAAGTCATGGAGACTGTTTTCTTGGCATTGAGGGAAAGCTGATTTGCATGAAACCAGAGCTGAACATTTTTTAAGTCCTGCTGGAGTCTGGTTCCCACATCAGTGGTTGATGTGGGGGCGGAAGTATACAGCACAGTGTCATCCACATACATGTAAATTGATGTGTGAGGGCAAGCAGAGGGCAGGTCATTGAGGAAGATAGAAAACAACAGTTGTCCAAGGACAGAGCCTTGGGGCACACTAGTAGTGACAGGGTGGGAGACAGAGGTAATGTTGACAGTTTGGACCATTTGAGATCCACCCATCAGGTGGGAGTGGAACCAGTTGGTCACCTCATTGGAAAATCCTGCAAGAGATAGTTTGGATAGGAGGAATGAGTGAGAGACTGTGTCGAACACCTTAGCCAGATCAACAAAAATTGCTGAGGTGATGTGGCCTTTATCCATACCTGATGGATTGCATCTGTGAGCATTAACTGGGAGGTGGTGATGGAGTGGGTGTACATAAAACCAGACTGGTAAGTAATGAAAAAAGATGAAGAGTCAAGGAAGGAGGAGAGCTGCGAGAGGACTAGTTGTTTGAGAAGCTTAGACAGAAGGGGAGGAGGTACAGTAGTTTCCAGGTGTGGATGGGTCACCTCCCTTAGAAAGTAGGATGACAGTGGCATGCTTCTACTCATATGGGATTGAAACTGGTGAGAAGGAGAGATTGGAAAGCATGGCCAGGGAGAAGGCTATGGCAGGAGCTGATAGCACATTTATGAGTCCAGGCCAGTGAGGCATTTACCTTTGGGTGGGTTTAGGACTAACAGTGCAGTTAGTAATTCTTGTGAGGTAACATGGTGGAAAGAAGGGAGAGATGTGAGGAGGGGCTTGGTCGGGGTGGAAGGGGGTGAAGGGGGTTTGAGGACAGGCGGGATGCCGTGCAGCTTGTGAAGTAAGAGTTGAATTCAGAGGCCACTGTAAGAGGGTCGGTAGCAGTGGAGCCCCCAATGTTTAAGGCTGGCATTGGTGGCTGTGAGGGTGAGGAGATGAGCGATTTGACTACCTTCCAAAATTTACATGGGTGTTTTAGGTTCGTGAGGAAGGCGGATTTGAAATAGTGGGCTTTTGCCTACCTGATTTGCCACTTGCAGGCATTGCATAAAGCACAATACCGTAGATGATCTCTGGGTAGCACACAGACCTTGAAGGACTTCCATGCCTGATCTCTTCCTCTGAGTTGGGCCATGACAATGGCTGTGATCCAAGGCAGATGAACACCCCACACACGTGTCCATTGGAGAAGAGTGTAGTGGTCCCAGACAGCAGTGAACCTTGATTTAAAATATTCCTGGGCGGAGTCGATGGAGGTGGCTTGGAGGATGTCTGACCAATCTGTGTTGGGCAGGTCATTTAGCAGAGAGGCAAGGTCCAAGGATTTAAAGGACTTGGTTAGAAAGGTTTTGGGAGAAGGTGCCTTTGGCCTGTGGATTGTCCTTACTGAGTAGATCATGTTATGATCACTAATGGAGTCGGCTAAGAGGCCGGTGGCTAGTATCCATTATGGCCGGGTGGTGAGGAACTAGTCAATGAGAGCATGATTTAGAGAGTTGGTATCCATTGTGGCTGGGTGGTGAGGGACTAGTCAATGAGAGTGTGATTTAGAGAGTTGGTATCCATTGTGGCTGGGTGGTGAGGGACTAGTCAATGAGAGCGTGATTTAGAGAGTTGGTATCCATTGTGGCTGGGTGGTGAGGGACTAGTCAATGAGAGCGTGATTTAGAGAGTTGGTATCCATTGTGGCCGGGTGGTGAGGGACTAGTCAATGAGAGCATGATTTAGAGAGTTGGTATCCATTGTGGCCGGGTGGTGAGGGACTAGTCAATGAGAGCGTGATTTAGAGAGTTGGGGTTTAGCCATGTGGACTCAGTGATCACCTGGGACAGATTGAGAGCAGTCGCTTGCTTGTACAGCCTAGAGCTAGTGCTGAAGCACCAGTTCCAGTTGAAATCTCTGAGGATGTAAAGCTTGGCCCGCAATGCTGGTGTTGTTTTATGTTGCTGAGGTGTGCTGAGATGTTGGGTATGGTGGCATTAGGTGGGCAGTAGGAACCTTGCTATCTATATTGGTAAAGAGTTGGGGAGGGATAATTTCAGTAATATAGCATCAATGGACTGCGTGGGAGCAGGTACCAGGACATGGTTGAATTTAAGCATGCAATGTATATGGCTATGCTACTGCTTTTTTTGCCCCAGGATGGTCCTGACAATTGATAGTGTAGCCAGGAGTACTAATTTCAGCATCTTTGATGTGGAATTTAGCCAGTTCTCTGAGATTATCAGTATGTCAGGCTTAGGATAGGGCAATTGGTTGTAGCAGGATTAGTTTGTGCAGAAGGTTGCAGATGTTTAGATGGACCAGTTTAAGGCCCTTTGGGAGCATTGGGAGGTAAAGATCTTGGATGGGGTTTGGTCTGAGATTTGGCTGTGTGTTCCCAGACATGAGGAGGAGGAGGTTTAACATGAGTTTAGTGAATGATCAGGTCCATAGAAGCTTGTGTGGAGAGGCAGGTACCTGTGCAGGGAGTTTTTGAGCCTTCACACCAACATGGAAGAAAGGAGGAAGAATGGATGGACCAGCAAAATGGTAGTGGAGGTGTGCCACATGAGGCAGACCACCATGGGAGGTGGCGGAGAAAGGGGCAGGAGCAGTCGGGGTGCTGGGTGCCAGCAGTCTTGTTTCTGTTTCGGAGTATGAAGATGGTGGTGATGCCAGTGAAGTAAGAACGTATATTACAGTTAGAAATGGGCAGCATGGTGGCACTCTTAGAAGTGGGAGATGTATTTTGTGCTTTTTCGTAGTGGCCACTAGTGGCAGGAGCAGATATTCTGCAGATGGGAAAATAGGCTGATAGGTTTCAGCCAGCATGTGATGCCAGTTATACAGAGTGATGTTCACCAAGGGTGGTGGAGGGGTGGTCTGGCAGCCAGTGTGGAGCATTGGTGGGGCCTCTTCCTCAGTCGATTAGGACTCGTTCATGCCTATCCTTCATCCTGTAAGTGTTCCTGTGTTTGGATGTGCAGAATGGCAGCTTTGCAGCTCTGGGGAGGGCTCCTTCAATCTTGGCCCTTGTGACCACTGGGGTCAGCGAAACCAGAATAGTACTAATAATTAAAGTACACTACTGAAGTCAGTGTAAACATCAGATTTTAGCCAGAGATGACTTAAAATAAACTGTCAGTATTGGTCTGTTGACTGAAAAACAGGAAGTCTGGCTCAATCTATTTTCTTAGACCTCATACTCTCAAATGGGGACAGTGAGAGGATCTCAGATGTAGAAGTGGGTAGCCATTTGGGAACAAGTGACCACCAAACAGTGTGGTTCATGATAAACTCAGCTACATAGTCAAACCATACAAAAGTGTGGGTTCTGGACTTCAGGAGGGTTCACTTTGGCAAGATGGGGAGTGCCTTAGAAAAGCACTAGCAAACAGGCTAGAAGGAGGGGTGGCGCAACAATGGGGAAACTGACTTTAAAGTGTCTGTTGGAAGCTCAAACTTGCTGCAAAGAACAAACTGCAACTCCATTTAGGACCTGGAAACCTGATTAAGGCATAATACTGCAGAGCACTGGGTAAGAAGGGAGATACACTTTCTACAAAAAGTTTTATTTGTATTTTTCCTTATTGGCATTAAGCAGAGAATTGCAGGATTCCTTTAAAAAGGTAGTAATTTTATAACCAGAGTGAGATGCAACTGAATTTGCTTGAATGCGGGGGTTGAGACCTAGCATTTGGAAGGATATTTTTGTAACATTTTAAGTGTCCTGCTGGCTGAGGAGTGAGTTCATTTTTATCCCTGGACTCAGTAGAGTGGTTTGTATTAGAGCCATGGTCTAGTAAATTGTGATGTTAGTTGTATTACTATAAAGGACAGTACTCACCAGGGTGGTGGAGCAGTTGTGTATTTGATTGTTTCTAACAGTCACCAGTGGCTGTGCACTACCCACCCACCTTCCTTCCCCAGCCCCAGGCGTGGCATTTCCTTTATAGCCACAGTTCTGACATCACTTCCTCAACAGGTCTTGGGAAAGAACTGTCATATTCCTAATAATCCTGCAACATGCATAAAAAGTAGTTACACAAAACAAATAATAATACATATATAATTACATATTGTATAGAATTAAGGGAGTGGGACATGTGGGGAGTGGTGCAATGCACTGGCTGTGGGGTAGCAGTTTTCCAGGAAACATTCTGGAAACTGCATGGCTGTCCTATTTGTAGGCAACTGTCAGCTCTGAGAGAGGAGGTTGCCCACCTCCAGGCTGAACTAGCAAGGACTAAGGAGGCCTCCCCTCCCAAAGAGCACCACTACCACAACCACTTAGTCAGAGGTTACGGAGTATGAAGAGCAGTAGGACCACAGTGGGTTCTGGGAGGGTGCAAGTGGTGGACCAGAGGTGAAGCCCCCCAGTTGTACCTCTACACAAATCAGATGCCATTCTGGCAGAGCAAGGTTCCTCTATGATGGCACCCTCAGTGGAGACCCAGAAGAATGCTGAGGACATCCACAAGGGAGACCCACAAAAGGGTGGCAAGGGACACCACAGGGGAAGGAAACAGCTACTGATAGGGGACTCAATTGTTAGGGGGGTAGAACTGGGGAAGGGAGAGAAGGAAGTAAGCTGCCTGCCTGGTGCCATGGCTTGGAGGGACAAGAAGCGAATCCTCACAATTGTAGAAGCAGCATCACAGGAGAGAGAACTAGATACCATTGTCCACCTTGGGACAAATTACCTAGCTAAGCATGGGATCAGTGCAGTGCAGAATGAATTTGTGGAGTTGGGGAGGGGTCTCAGATGGGTAGCAAGCACAGTAACCTTCTCAGAGGTGCTACCAGTCCATGGCAGGAATGAGGCTAGGGTACTGCACACCATGCAGTTTAATGAACGGTTGCAAAACTGGCAGAGCACAAGGTTTTGGCTTTATTGGGGACTGGGGTCCACCTGGAGAGATAAAGGTCTATACTGGTATGATGGTCTGCATTTGTCCACAAAGGGACCAAGCTCCTAGGTGACAGGTTTAAAGGCTTCCTTGGCAAGCTTTAAACTAGATAAGGGGAGGTACTGATAAAAGGCAGGAAAGTCAAGCTCCCCACAAAACAGGGCAGGTAGTAGGCAAACAGTGAGGTACAGAGCTCAACACAGGGCAGAATGGGGTAAATGGTAAAAAGATAAGAGCAATAAGAGCAGGGACGGGGGAAAAAAGGATCAAGCCAACATTAAATGGAGAGCAATGACTACTAATGCCTGTAGTCTGGGAAACAAGCTTTCTGAGCTAGTAGCTTTGATGGAAGATGAACAATTGGATATTGTGGCAGTCACAGAAACATGGTACACAGAGAACCATGAATGGGATGTCAACATACCAGGGTACACAATCTACAGAAGGGACAGGGAAGGCAAAAGAGGAGGTGGAGCAGCTCTATACATAAGGGAAGGGATCAAAGCTACAGAACTAAAAAGTAAAGGGGAAGGACAAGAGGCACTCTGGGTTACCTTGGAGATGGGGAATGGCATCGCAATCTGTACAGGGGTTGCATACAGAACCTCATCTCAAGGGGAGGAAATGGACAAGAAAATGATAGAGGACATTCTCAAAATGACTGAAAAAGGGGAGATACTGTTGATGGGGGACCTGAATATGCCAGATGTTAACTGGAGGACATGTACTGTAGCCACATCCAAGAGCAGGGTCATTCTAAATGCTCTGCAGGGAGCAGACCTTAGACAGCTAGTGCTGGAAACCCACTTGGGAGGGAGCAATAGACCTGGTACTCTCAAATGGAGAGAGGATCACAAATTTAGAAGTCAGTAGACATCTGGAAACAAGCGTACCACTGCACAGTGTGCTTCACAATGAGCACAACCATGGAGATAAGCCATACAAAAACAAGGATACTGGACTTTAGAAGGGCTGACTTTGGCAAAATGGGTGAACACCTGAAGAATGCACTAGTAAATAGCCAAATAGGAGGGGTGGAAGAACAATGGAGAAAAATCAAAACTGCCATCATAGAGGCAACAAGTCTTTGTGTAAAACAAATAAAGAAAACAAGGCGGAGTAAAAAAAACCACTATGGTTCTCAAAAGAGGTGGCAGGGAAGGTTAAGGAGGAAAAGGCTTCATTCTAAAAGTATAAGGAATCACAGAGGGAGCATGACAGGGAACTGTTTCAATTAAAGCAGAAAGAAGTAGGAAAGGCAGTCAGAATAGCAAAGGCACAAACTGAGGAAAAAATAGCCAACTCGGTCAAAAAGGGGGATAAAACCTTTATAGGTACATTAGAGCATAGAAAGGTTAAGAGGAGGGATAGTAAGATTAATAAAGGAGAGGGAGGTGGGCAGAGGGAGACAGTGAAAGGGCAGAGATATTGAAATGAATACTTTTGCTCAGTATTCACAAAAGAAGATGAGGAGCAGTTACCTAAACCAGACAATAGAAGCACTCTGGGTAGGGAGGTTGATACCAGTCCATTCACAGAAGAAAGAGTCCTGAAAGAACTCCTAAAACTCAAGGTGGACAAAGCAATGGGGCCTGAGCAGGATTCACCCAGAATCCTAAAAGAACTAGGGGACCTAGTGACACCACTGACCCCACTTTAACAAATCATGGCAGGATGGGGTGGTACCTGAGGACTGGAGGAGGGCAGATGTGATTCTCTTTACAAAAGTGGGAGCAAGGCAGAAGCAGGAAACTACCGACCTGTAAGTTTGACCTCAGTGGTAGGGAAAATGATGGAATCACTTCTGAAAGAAAGAATTGTTGAGCACCTAGAGGCCAGCAGGGCACAGGATCCAAAGCAACATGGATTTACAGCAGGAAGGTCATGTCAGACTAATCTAATTGATTTCTTGACTGGGTGACCAAAGTAATAGACCAGGGAGGGGCTGTGGATATGGCCTACCTAGACTTTAGCAAGGCATTTGACACAGTCCCGCACAAAAGATTAATAATCAAGTTAGCCAGCCTAGGAGTGGGTCCCAGGGTGGTAGCCTGGGTAGTGAACTGGCTGCACAACAGGACACAGAAGGTAATAGTGAATGGAACACATTCTGAAGAAAGGGGGGTTACTAGTGGAGTATCTCAGAGCTCAGTACTGGGTCCAATCCTCTTTAACATCTTTATAAGTGACATTGCAGAGGGTCTGGAGGGAAAGGCATGCCTCTTTGCAGATGACACAAAGATCTGTAACAGAGTTGATACACAAGAGGGGGTAGAAAAGATGAGAAGAGACTTGGCAAGGTTGGAGGAATGGTCAGACATATGACAACTTAGATTCAATTCAAAGAAGTGCAAAGTAATGCACCTGGGAAACAAAAACCCAAGTACACAATAGCAGGGGAGGTACTAACAACAACAAAAATGGAAAGGGACCTGGGGGTAATCATACCAGATAACCTTAAGGTTGTTAGCAATGTGAGAAGGCAGTAGGGAGGGCCGGGGTGGGGATACTGGGATGTATAGGGAGAGGCATCAGCAGCAGAAAACAGGAAGTTGTTATCCCTCTGTACAGACAGTTGGTGAGACCCCATCTGGAGTACTGCATTCAGTTCTGGAGACCCCATCTGTGCAAGGACATAGACAGGATAGAAGCAGTCCAGAGGAGGGCAACTAAAATGGTGCAAGGTCTGCAAGAGAAGCCATATGAGAAGAGACATAAGGTGCTTCTTATGTATACCCTTGAGGAAAGGAAGGAGAGGGGGACATGATAGAAACATTTAAGTACCTCAGTGAAATCAATAAAGTCCAAGATGGTAGCATCTTTCAGAAAAAGAGATGTGCAAGAACAAGGGGACACAATTTGAAGATAGAGGGAACGGCTCGGGGGCAATGTGAGGAAGTATTTTTTCACAGAGAGGGTAGTGGATGCATGGAACAGCCTTCCTGAAGAGGTTGTGGGGTCTAAAACTGTGGGAGAATTCAAGAATGCATGGGATAGACATAAGGCAATTTTTGTGGGGGGTAGGAAGAAATAGGCTGTTGGTTAACTAGGATCTGCAGCTTATCCTCTAGGTAGGGAAATGGGCAGACTAGGTGGGCCAAGCAGTCCTTATCTATCGTCAAAGTCTATGTTTCTTTAGGTTTGAAAAATTGCCCCAAACAAGTCTTCCTCAGTCCAACTGGGACTCGCCTGCATCTCTCCTATGTCCTGTAAGCATATCTGTGTTCAGATGGGCAGAACAGCAACTTTGCAGCTCTGGGGAGGGCTCCTTCAATCTTGGCCCTCGAGACCACCCTTGGGGAGTAGAGAAACTGTATATATAAGTATGGAGAGAACAGAGGGTGCAGGAGTATGTAAAGTATAGAGACAACATGGTGTGCAGGAATATGTAAGTATGGAGGGAACAAGAGTTCAGGAATACGTAAGTATGGAGAGAAGAGGTGTGCCAGTATATGTAAATATGGAGAGAACAGAGGGTATAGGAATACGTATGCATGAAGAGAACTGGAGTGCAGGCATATGTAAATATGGAGACAACAGGTGCAGAAATATGTAAGTATGGAGTCAACAGGGGTGCAAGAATATGTAAACATAAAGAAAACAGGGGTGCAGGAATGTGTTAGAATTGATAGAAAAGGTGTGTAGGATGTCACAGACCCACTCCTGGGAGGTCTGGCCCATT
This sequence comes from Neoceratodus forsteri, assembly GCA_016271365.2. Lineage (NCBI taxonomy): Eukaryota > Metazoa > Chordata > Ceratodontiformes > Ceratodontidae > Neoceratodus > Neoceratodus forsteri. Next base: position 495,120,528 of record CM057457.1, read on the forward strand.
GTGCAGGAATGTTTTAGAATTGATAGAAAAGGTGTGTAGGATGTCACAGACCCACTCCTGGGGGGTCTGGCCCATTAAGCTCAGAGTGCCCACCCCTAAGTGCAGTCTGTCATGGGGGGAGAACTGTAGTGCTCGCTGAGTTAACAACTGAATACTCACCACTAAGTCCCAGGATCCTCTCTATAATCTGGATAAGGGTGCAATAGCAGTCTTGAGTCTTGTAACCAAATTCAAACCCTTCTTTGTTTTTTGCACAAGGGGGAAGGTCCAGGCATTACACTCTCTTTGGCGAGTCATGAAACCCTGATTTTGTCCTCTCCCTCAGGACATACAATAATCTGGTTCAAATCCCTACAGACACTTCCCTGAGACTTTTGTATTCTTCCTGTCTTTACCCAGATTTTTCTTTTCAGATCCTTGTTGATTGGTAGTTTATGGTGGCACCCCTTTTCAATAGCAGTTTGGTCACAGATTATTAATAACCTCCCAAAATCACACACTATATAAAAAAAATCTCACTCAGGCAGGTTTCTTAAGAACAAGTGTTTTTACTAAATACTTAAATAATTGTCATACATTTACAACTAAAATATTTAGAAATGTGGTCACAGAAATAAACAGAAAAATAAATGCGGGACAATGTGCAGGCAAAATGCTTAAAACTGTTGGCTGAGTTCTCACTTGGGTATAGAGATTCCAAAGTCCAGAGAATGGCTGAAAGTTCCTATTTTCCTTTGTCCTGGCAGCTTAGTTTCTTTTTTTTTATTTTCTCTTTATCTGGCAGGACCCCGTATACATCAGCTCTGGTCATGGCCCCCAGAGACCTCCACCACCATCTATGGCTGCCGGGGACCCTCAGTCACCCCCGGCTTACCCCCAGAGGATGGGGCCATGGCCACCTTTGTGATCATGGGTCAGTGTCTGGTCGGTGTCCTGCAGCGGTGGTGATGAGATGAGATCCTCTGGGGAGGACTTTATACTCACGGTGGTTCTGCCTGCCTCCATTTTCTCTTTTTTCTCCATGGAGGCAGGGACGTGCAATGATGCCAGCCTCCATCCCGCTTCTCCAGATACTGAGCGTCAGCAGCACTAGAGCTCCCAGCCTCTGCCAGGAATCCTCAATGCTCCAAGTGCTTCCCATGCCCCCCCCAGAGAAGGAGAGCTGTCCAAAGGATGCGCCATCCTTCTAGCCCCGGCCAGCCCTCCGACAACATGGGTCCATTCCCGAACCTGGGTCGCCAGCGTCGCAAGCGGAAAACCCAAGCTTAGTTTCTTTTAATGTATGGTAGAACTTTGTTAACTCACAAAAATCATCATTTCCCAGTGTTGTTAACCCATCAATGTGACGTTGCATCCTTGTTACCCCATCAGTGGTACGTCACATCGTTCAAGTAACAACTGGGAACAGTCTGCGCATGTGCTCACATTTTTTCCTCTCAGGAACCAATGGATGCACGCAGCGGTGATGGAATGACCAAACAGCCATGGTGGTGACTTATTTAAAAAGTAAGGAGCCCTCTTCAATCTTTCTTGGGACCATACACTATAAAAAACAATGTATGGTCCCTCTATTGGCAACTGGTTACTATTAACTGTCTCGAGGTTGTCATGGTGACGTAAACCTCTCGAGATTTACATGGTCATCCTGGCAACCTCTCAACAATTAATAAACCGGTTACCAACAGAGGACCATACATTATCCTCTGTGTGTGTGGTCAGTCAGAAGAATGAGTCCAAAAAGCCAAAAGCACTGAATCTCAGTTAAGAGGAGTTTTGTACCCCTCTGCTGTAGTGTCATCATCACCCAGTTCTCAAAAAAAGAACTCCATCAGGCCTGGAGATGTCACTGTTTTGCTTTTTCCAAAAATCCCAGTGAAATAATTACCTTCATCATTTTGGTCCTTTTCATAATTTCTTGGCACATAGAATAGTAATAATAAAAATAATAATAATGAACATGAAGTCCCATCTCCCCAACACATGGCAGCTGCAGGACAGTTCACACTAGCTTGTCACTAATACTTATTTCCCCAGTGCTGTCTTCTGAAGCATCCTGGCTTCTTCAAGTGACAGTTTTTATTACAGGTGATAGATTTAGGACCTCTGTGTTAGTTAGCCAGGAAGACTTTTTGAAATGCACTTTCCAGCTTCCCTGGGAAAACCAGTTTTTCTTAGTTTACAGGGAGTTTACAGACCTTTGGGGGAAAAAAATGAATTCCCTTGTTCCGTGTGACCCTTTTATCCATTTTCCTTGTGGCACGTTAAACATACTCAAAATAAAACAGAACTGAACACCATACATCTGTAATCTGAATTGCAGTGGGCATAGCTCACCACACAGGAATATACAAGTACAGAGAGAACTGGATTGCAGGGATATGTATGTGTGTAGACAACATGGAGTGAATGAATATGTAAGTATGGAGTGAACAGAGTGCAGGACTATGTAAGTATAGAGAGAACATGGTGTACAGTAGTATATAAGTATGAAGAGAACAGAGGTTGCAGGAATATGTAAATACGAAGAGAACAGGTGTTCAGAAATATACAAGTATGCAGAGAACAGGGTGCCAGAATATATACTGTGTGGAGAGAACAGTGGGTGCAGTAATATGTATGAAAAGAACTGGCGTGCAGGACTAATAAAGTATGGAGAGAACAAGGGGTGTAAGAATATGTAATTATAGAGAGAACAAGGGTGCAGGGATGTGTTAGTATGAAGAGAAAAGTGGTGCAGGAATATAGAAGTACAGAGGGAACAGGAGTACACTGATGTAAGTATGGAGAAAACTGGGTGTGGGTATATACAATCATAGAAATTAATTAATTGGCTTCAGAGGTGGCTGGATTTTATCCAGAAATTTGTGGTGAAAGGTTTCATGGTTATGGTCAATCAGTTTTCAACTATACGCAGCAGCTGGTATAATGCATATATTATTGGAAAAGTCACTTATTACCTTTATGTACCTCTGATTATAAATAACATTAGTATTGCACATCAACCATGGTATAAAGGCTACAGAAGTTCATTGAAGATGGTGGGATGCTGAGGTAATGTGGGTCATTCTGGAGCCAGAGAATGGAACAGCAATACACAGAGGGAGGAAGTAGACCAGGAACTAGTGGAGAACATACATGACATGGCAGCTAAAGATGAAATCCTTCTACTGGGGGATTTTAATATGCTGGATGTGGATTGGGCTACCCAGATGGCTGTTTCAGTCAGAAGCACAGCCATCCTTGAATCCCTGCAAGGGTTTGTACTCTTGCCACTGGTGCATGAGTCAACCAAGGACAAGTCACTTCTGGACCTGGTATGGATCAGTGGGAACAGAGTCAAAGAATTAGAGGTGGAAAGGCAGCTGGAGTCCAGTGACACCACATGGTGAAGTTCAGCATGGAGACATGGACTCTGTTAAGCAACACAAGGGCAAGAGTATTAGATTTCAGGAAGGTGGATTTCAGTGAAATGGGTAGATGTAAACAACTAGTCCTGGGAAAGGGAAAGGTAGCAGAGGGGGTGGAAGAACAATGGTAGAAACAGAAAGGAGCCAGAGTGGATATAATAAACCAGTGCATTAGGATAGTGGCCAAAGGGAAAAGAAGGAGGAAACCACTATGGTTCTCCAAAGAGGTGAGGGATAAAGTCAGGGCTAAAAGGCTGAGCTTCAGGAAATATAATGGGCGACAAAAGGAGGAAGACAGGGAAGTGTACCTTGAATGTGTAAGGAAATCAGGGAAAGCTGTTAGGAGGGCAAAGGTGCAGATAAAAGAGGGCTTATCACAGTCTGTGAGCAAAGAGGATAAGGCATGTTATAGGTGCATCAGTGAAAGAAGAACCGGGGGATTGTGAGACTCAGAGGGGAGAAGGGAGAGTGTAAGGAGGGGGCTCTGGACAAGGCAGAAATACTGAACAAATACTGCTCAGTATTCACTAAGGAGGGGGCTCTGGACAAGGCAGAAATACTGAACAAATACTGCTCAGTATTCACTAAGGAGGGGGCTCTGGACAAGGCAGAAATACTGAACAAATGCTGCTCAGTATTCACTAAGGAGGGGGCTCTGGACAAGGCAGAAATACTGAACAAATGCTGCTCAGTATTCACTAAGGAGGGGGCTCTGGACAAGGCAGAAATACTGAACAAATGCTGCTCAGTATTCACTAAGGAGGGGGCTCTGGACAAGGCAGAAATACTGAACAAATGCTGCTCAGTATTCACTAAGGAGGGGGCTCTGGACAAGGCAGAAATACTGAACAAATGCTGCTCAGTATTCACTAAGGAGGGGGCTCTGGACAAGGCAGAAATACTGAACAAATGCTGCTCAGTATTCACTAAGGAGGGGGCTCTGGACAAGGCAGAAATACTGAACAAATGCTGCTCAGTATTCACTAAGGAGGGGGCTCTGGACAAGGCAGAAATACTGAACAAATGCTGCTCAGTATTAACTAAGGAGGGGCTCTGGATAGGCAGAAATACTGAACAAATGCTGCTCAGTATTAACTAAGGAGGGGCTCTGGACAAGGCAGAAACACTGAACAAATACTGCTCAGTATTCACTAAGGAGGGGCTCTGGACAAGGCAGAAACACTGAACAAATGCTGCTCAGTATTCACTAAGGAGGGGCTCTGGACAAGGCAGAAACACTGAACAAATACTGCTCAGTATTCACTAAGGAGGGGCTCTGGACGAGGCAGAAATACTGAACAAATACTGCTCAGTATTCACTAAGGAGGGGCTCTGGACAAGGCAGAAATACTGAACAAATACTGCTCAGTATTCACTAAGGAGGGGGCTCTGGACAAGGCAGAAATACTGAACAAATACTGCTCAGTATTCACTAAGGAGGGGGCTCTGGACAAGGCAGAAATACTGAACAAATACTGCTCAGTATTCAGTAAGAAGGGAAGAGTCAAGGACCACGGTTGGGGTGCAGAGGTGATGGGGGAGGGGAGGTGAACACCAGCCCATTCATAGTGGAAAGAGTTCTGGAAGAACTCACAAAGCTGAAGGTGGATAAAGCCATGGGGCCAGACAGCATCCACCTGAGGATATTAAAGGAGCTGCAAAGGGAACTAGCAGCGCCTATGGTGGCCCTGTTCATAGAGTCACTCAACATGGGTGTCATTCCAGAGGACTGGAGGAGGGCACATGTAGTCCCATTGCACAGAAGCAGCAGTAGTGTGGAGACTGGGAACTACAGGACAGCCTCACCTCAATGGTGGGAAAGATCATGGAGACACTGCTGAAAGAAAGGATGGTGTCAGTGGTGCTCAGGATCTGAGGCAACATGGGTTCAAAGCAGGAATGTCATGTCAAATGATTCTAATAGTTTTTTTTGATTGGATGACTAGGGAACTTAATTAGGGAGGGGCGATAGATGTCGCCTACCTAGATTTCAGCAAAGCCTTTGACCCCATCCCACATAGAAACTGATTAACACTATGAGTAGTCTGGGCATGGGAGACAAGGTGGTGAACTGGCGTTAGGAGCTGATTAACAGACAGGAGACAGATGGTGGTGGTAAACAGGATATAATCTGGGGGAGAGGGGGAACACCAGTGGGGTACCACAGGGATCAGTACTAGGGCCAGTCCTATTCATTGTCTTCAAAAGTAACATGGCAAAGGGGCTAGAAGGAAAGGTCTGCCTGTTTGCAGATGACACCAAGATCTACAACAGTATGGGTACTCCAAAAGGGGTGCAGAAAATGAAGAGGGACCTGGAGAAGTTTGAAAGATGGTCAGAGATGTGGCAACTGAGGTTCAGTGCAAAGAAGTGTGAAATAATGCACCAAGGTAGCAGGAACCCTAGGGAGAGCTACAGGTTGGGGGGATGAGATGACTGTCACAAAAGAGGAAAGGGACCTCGGGGTTATCATCTCTGATGACCTTATGGTGTAAAAGCAGTGTACAAAGGTGGCAGGGGTGGCATGTTGGGATGCACAGGCAGAGGTATCACTGGCAGGAGGCAGGAGGTGGTGATACCAATTTATAAAACACTGGTTATGTCTCACCTGGTGTACTGCATGCAGTTCTGGAGACATAAATAAGGTGGAGACTATCCAGAGAAGAGCAACAGAGATGATACAGGGTTTATACTTAAGCAATAAGGCACGACAGGGTGTGTGTTATCGTGTAATAATGTCACTCCTGGGGTGGGTTGAAGCACGAGGCGAAGCTGAGTGCTTCCCCCCAGGAGTGACTTTATTACACGATAACACACATCCCTGAGTGCCTTATTGCTATTATACAATGGCTCGTTTTCAAATAATATTAAAAGTAAAAAATTTAATATTTTCATTGCTTTTGTATGACAGGTCTATTTCAGCAATAAGAGAAAAAGTAGTCCACTAGGTGGTGCTGCTGGTAATATATGTCTTTGTAGTAGATGGACCCCCCCAACCCAACACAGTCATTGTGTGGCATCTTTTGAATTTAATTATTGTGCTGGCGCTTTTTGTTTTGGAAGCAGTTGAGTAGTTATTTTGAATAGGTATTTTTTATGTTGTTAGCGCTCAGAGAAAGGAATGGACAGTCGGAAAAAAGATCGAGGCAGAGTGTTTACTTCCGGTTTGCCGGTGTGCTTCATAACTGGACAACAGCAGAACCTGTAAGTTACAGGTCGTTTTTATGTTGAAATAAGTGGTTTTTGTAAAACGCAGAAGTTTTTGGGCTTAAAAAAGCTGTCGAGGGTTTCAAATTGTATTGGGAGTGAGTCTGTGTTTTTCAAACATCAGAGCAGGTGCTTTCATATTCGGAGACAGCTAGGATGCAGTCGAACATACGGAGCCAGTGTTTTTTTTTAATGTTGTTTGTTTGCTTTAATTTCTTGAAGGAGTGTGGCGGTGATAAAGAAAAGTGTGTTTGTTGTTTGGGGGGGCGAGCTTGTGTACGCTGTGACGGGTTGAGGGAATGTTCACTTGCCGGTGGCTTGTGTGGGCACGGAGGGATTTTCAGTGTTGTCAGGCCAGTTGTGTGCCTGAACTTAATACAGTGATGTTATAGCTGAATATCATCACTGTGTCAGGCACACACTGACCAATCAAAGTCCAGGAAATTTTCTTGCCATTGTATAATACAAAACATATGAGAAGAGACTAAGGGACCTCAATATGTACACACTGGAGTAGAAGAGTCAGCGGGGGGGGGATATAATTGAAATTTTCAAGTACCTCAAGGGCATAAACAAGGTGCAGGTGGGGGACCTTTTCCAATGTTGAAAAAGTACTAGAACAAGAAAGTATGATATGAAATTGGAAAAGGGGAGATTTCGAGGTAATGTGAAGAAATCTTTCTACACAGAAAGGGTAGTCAACACTTGGAATAGTCTGCCACAGGAGCTAGTGGGGGCAAGCACAGTGGAGAGTTTAAGCACACTTGGGACAGGCACAAGAGAAGCCTGAGGGGAGGGAGTGATGACAAACCATTGATCAGATAGGGTCAGGGGCCATATACAATGTATAGGGCCTACGGGCAGACTGGATGGGCCTAGCGGTCCTTATCTGCCAGCAATTTCTATGTATTGTGATTTTTAATGTAGAGGCTACAACGCCCCAAATGAACAATTGCTACTGCTGTCTGAGAGAGATGGCAAACTCCCTTTAGTTGATGTGAAGGTGGAAGAGGAGGTGGGGAGCTCCCTCTTGTTGATGTAGAGGAGGAAGAGAGGAATGACAAACTCCTTTTTGTTCATGTGAAGAGGGAAGAGACTGCAGAGCAGAAGGATCACTTTGAAGTTATTCCCACTAGTATGTATGGTAGATGGATAGGTAATGTTTTATTTGGAATGTTTTTCAGCTATGATTGAGAGTAAATTGGATAGAAAATGGAAAAAATGTAGAGTGGGAAGGGAATATGGAGTTACGAGTAGACTATAATGTCGGAAAGCTTGAAAGAAGTAAATCTAGTGAGTATTTTAGAAAGAAGCATGTCAGTGCTATAATGGATAAGAAGTACATTGGTAGATGGTGAACATGACAGGAGATGGAGTCACATGGGGCTTGATTTTAAAATCCCCTATAAAGCAGCAAGTCCTTTGTGTGTCAAGCAAGTGGCGCTTGCAGCATTCTCCTGGCCAGCACAAATGCCACAAGTTAGATCAGCTGTTCCCTGGTCTAAGGAGGCAGTATAGCGCAGTGGTCTAAGGCTCTGAGCTGCAAATCTAATGATATTCAGCAGACCAGACCTGGGTTTGAATCCCACACCTTCCACTTGAATACTGTGTGACCCTGAGCAAGTCACTTAACCTCCATGTGCTCCCAGGTTGCTCCTGTAAAAAAGCTTTCAGCTTAGTGTGCTATACCTGGTTAAACAACTAAATAAAAAAAAACTTGCATCATTTGGGGACCCTTTTTATGGGGCTTGTCCCAGTGTAAACCTGCCTCATGCCAAGCCAAATATCCTTATGCCCGGCAGACTTCATCATTGGCTGAGCAACTGGGCACACAATTTGAAACTGCCTCCATTTTTTTACCAGTTAGCGAGAGAAACCGAGTACCCCACACACACAAACACAGAAATGGATATACAAAAAAAAATGGTCACATACACTGCACTGGCAAAGCATTTTATTTCCTTTTTCTATTTTTTAGTTATTTACCAGCATTGCGCATCAGGTACACTCCTGAGTGCTTGCCCATACTCAAAGCCTCCTGCTTTATTCTACCCCCTCCCCACTGTGTGCCAGTTATGAAGGTAACAAGGACTGGGAACTCAAACAAAACAAAAAGAAACCAGAAATAACTCCAGTAATTATGGCAGGCAGTGAGGACCGGAGAACGTTAAAAAATGCAGCCTGAACAACTGCCTCCCGCCCACATTCACTCTGAGTAACAGTGGTTTTCCTTCTCTGTATCGCAACATTTGCTAGTCCAGTAAAAAACACTTCACTCACCTGAAGAGTTGCCAGCTGAGCTAAACGGGACAGCACTGTATGTATGAGCAGTGGTATTTTCATTCGTTTCCCGGGCCGTCTGTCTGTTACACTTGTCTCTTGCTTGCTGACATGCCAATAGGCTGTAAGAGACCGGAAGCTCATCTACTAGTATGGTTCATAGGGAGCACCACTTTCTCCATATTTCATTCCGCAAATGCATCTAAACTACGGAAATTGAAAGTAGCGCTCCTCTCAGTTACCATAGTGCCATCAGTGGTTCCAGCTCCTATCCCCTACTCACGATGCCGCTTCCTCCATCTATCCATTCGCCTGCAAGCTGTGGCAACAACGGGCAATTTAAAATGATACGGCGGTGGCGCAGTACCGCTCCTCTCAGCCTACCCATTCATCACATCCACCTCCTGTGCCAGTCCTCTAGCCTTTTTATATCTCTGATTCTCTAATGGTGACCAACACAAGAGTCTCACAGGTCCTATACTATACAACCAGCTTTTCTTTCTTTCTTTTCTCTCTTTTTTTTTTTTACTGTAATATCTCCCATAGGACAAAACTCCTTACCATTTCCCCAAAAAAATCATTCCTATGCAGGTGGAGGAACTATTTTATTACAAAACTTAATATACTCTCTTTTTTATTAGTAATTTTCCATGAAACTTAGGTTTTTTTTACAGTGCCCATTTTCTAAGCGCAATAATACCCTCCAGGGTGGGCGGTATTGTGCTATACTGGACCTTCAGGGGTTATGAGGCCCTTGCCTATGCCCCTGGGCGGTCCAGTATAGCACAATATCACCCACCCTGTTGGGTATTATTGCTTACTGAGTCCAATGTACTAAAATTGGGTTCAATTGAGTAAAAGGAGTTTTGTGCAACTGCATCAAAAAATGGGTGTGATGCAAAGCTTAACACAAGCCCTGAGCCAGCAATTAAAAATCAAGTCATTGGTCTTGATTCAAGGTGTGGGTGAGCAGGCAAGTGTCTGCATTATAAACATTTGGTCATTCAGAGAGGAAGGACATGAGAAATACACAGAGGAGGGAATGGATGGATTCCAGGCGTGGGTGAGCAGACAAATGTCTGCATTATAAACATTTGGTAAGGGTTACTCAGAAAGAGGGACATGGACCTCAATATTCAAAGGGGTTGTACCTGGTGCAACCACAGAAATGTTCCATGAGGCTATATTCAGAAGGTAGAATTGCACTGTGCAATTTCCGATGCACTGTGGCGCTAAGAAGATAATGCATGTGGTGTATCTCCAGGAGTGTGCCCATGCATATGTGGCATATCCCAATATTCAGCCTGGGATGTGCAGTTCATCTGTGGCACAGCCCAGACATGTGCCGCATACATGGATGCACAAATAGTCAGTAAAAAAGGCTTAACTGGTAGCCACCCACAGGTGGGCTGTTGTAGTGCAGGGCACAACACAGCAGCTGCCAGCCATCGGTGGCAACCCCTCAGACCACCATTCACAATCTCCCACGGTATGCCCTGGTAGTCTAGTGGATCCTCCCTCCTTGTTTCATACCCTGATTCCCATTACAAACCATTTAAACCATCCCTAGTGGTCCAGTGCATCTTCCCTCCCTGCTTGTAACCTGATTGCCCAAAATAAAGATTTCTCTACCTCCCTGGTGGTCCAGTGGTACCCACCTCCCTGCTCGTAACTCTGATCACTGTACAAAATAATGTTGTAATGTCCTGGTAGTTAAGTGGCACCACCCAGGACCTGCAGCCCACCCAGCTTCCCGGTCATCGGCAGGCAGCAAACCCACCTGCATACCTCTGTGGCTGCCTGCCAAATAACAGCTCCCAGTGTCTGCTGGAAGCACATTGGTGCACACTGTGAACCAGTTGACTTGCTGTGCATACTGTAATAGTCATTCACAACTTTATAAATGCCTGTCACAGTATGCACTGCAGGCTCATTGGCTCACAGCGTTTGCAGAAGATACTGTAAGCTGTTATTCAGTGGGCAGTCCCAGAGGTATGCAAATGGGTTTGCTGCCCAACAATGTGCAGGGAGGAGCTGGATGGGCTGGGGATCGTGTGTGGGGGGGGTACCACTGGACTACCAGGGAATTAAAACAGTCTTACATACAGGTCATACCTGAAAATAGGCAGCTATGCTGTCTAGTGTACCTACCCTGTTAACAAAAACTAAATAAATAAATACAGTGCTCATGATTACGGGTGGGGAGGAGGTACCACTGGACCACAGGGAAGTAATGATATTTTTATTTCAGGTGATCGGGGTTGTGGGTGGGGAAGGGGGTACCACTGGATTTCCAGTGATTGCACTGCATGCTGTGTAGGTCACCAGGTGCATTTCGCTGGCTGTCCCTGCACAACTCATGCAAATGGCTGTATTGGTGCCTTGCATGCATTATGGCCTCATTTGCATATTTGTGTCTGAATAGCGGGAATGTGCGCATAGTGTATCTCTGATGTGCTGGCGAATTTCCCATTCCTGGTATTCAGAGCTGCCTGGGGGATGCACCCACATTGTATTTGTGCTGCAGGCATTGCTTTATATATTCAGACAAACTGCGACATGGCACATCTCTTTTGAATATATCCCTTGTTGCTCCAGCACAGTTCAGTTGCACAGAGCAAACACTTGAGCCACTGCCAGGCACACTTTAGAATATCTAGCTTGTAGAAGTGCACAGGAGGGACAGGACTGATTCCAGGACAAGGTGCAGTCAGACGTCTGCATAATAAACATTTGGTCATCCAGACAGGAAGGACATGAGAAATGCACAGAGGAGGGAATAGACTGATCCAGGCTGGGTGAGCAGGCAAGTGTCTGCATTATAAACATTTGGTCATTCAGAGAGGAAGGACATGAGAAGTGCACAGAGGAGGGAATGGAATGATTCCAGGTGTGGGTGAGCAGGGAAGTGTCTGCATTATAAACATTTGGTCATTCAGAGAGGAGGGACATGAGAAGCACACAGAGGAGGGAATGGACTGATTCCAGGTGTGGGTGAGCAGGGAAGTGTCTGCATTTTGGTCATTCAGAGAGGAGGGTCATGAAAAGTGCGCAGAGGAGGGAATGAACTGATTCTAGGCGTGAGTGGGCAGGCGAGGTTCTGTTTTATAAATATTCAGCCATTCAGAGAAGAGGGAGTTAAGAAATGCAGAGGAGAGAATGGATTGTAGTTAAGTCTTGGAAGTGATAATGACACAAGCGGTGTTTTAAAGGTGATAGTGAATCGATGAATCACTTTCTTTTAATATAGTGCATTTCCATGAAAATGTTCAAGGCACACTACAGTATTTTAAGCTACAGAAAAAGTTTCTTTTGAAATATTGTCAAAATGAGAGGAGAAGTCATGCAAAAAAAGGTTTCAACTGCAGAGGAGTCTAGAAAGTGATTAATCGAGCAGTGTTGCATAGATGGTAGGAAATAATTTAATCACCCTGCCATTTGGATCCAGAAAGTTAGGCACAGATATAAGTAAACTCTTGCAGATCTGCTCCTCTGGGAATGTCCAGTGGGAGATGGAAGACACAGTAAAGTACCTTGCTGTCTGACTGGACCAAGAACTCACTTTTGAATACACACTGAGCATGCTCTAGAGACTCAAACTCTACAGACTAATTTATTTATATATTTTATTTGTTTGTTTACCAGGTACGGTGTACTCATCCCATGTACTGCTTTCGGGCACAACCTGGGCCAAGAAGATAACACGTAGGAATCTGGAGAATGCAGCAATTAGGAGTGGTGCAGGTTATAAAGCAAACTAGAAATACAGTAGCATACAGATAGGGTGTAAGAATACTATGGAATGGAAGATACACAAATTGAATACAGTACAGTAATGTAAGGTGGAAGCACAATATGTATGCAGGTGCAGTCCAGCAGTGGTAAGAATATCCAGCTCAGAATAACAGGACAGTTTTGGTCTAGGAGCAGGGGAAGGACTCCCATCTGTAGGATACCTGACTGAGCAAGTACATTTGGCTTCTGCCAGCAGCCAGGCTTTAGTTTTTTTTTAAAGTGAGGTGTGAGTCTGGAGAATGGAGGGAGGCAGGAAGTTTGTTCCAAAGCCTTGGAGCTACTAAGGACAGGGCTTTACTACCCACAGACATAGAAATCCTAGGAACCTCTAAAGATGGGACTGGGAATTGTCAGAGGCACCTGGGAGTGGCTTTGTGTTTGAGCAGGGATAAGTAAGAAGACAGGTTACCACTTCGAATGGCATTATCTAGGATGCATCCAAGGGCATAGTTATACCTTCCTTGTAGTGGTAGCCATTCTAGGGACTGATACAAGGTGCAGTGGTACATGCAGTAGGGTGTCAGAAGTACAAATCTACAGATGCTATTGTAGGAGAAGGATGCATAGGTGTATATAGGGCTGCAGTAATTTAATAGGGGAAGGTTACCTTGGGCTATGGCGAGGTGTGCCTATAGGGCCAGGTGGTGTTTGAGTCAAAAACTAGCCCCTAGTTTCTGGGTGATCTGCCATACAGTGATATTAATATGCTTTGAGAATGTTCGGGAGAGGTATAGTGTGACATCCAGGTATTTAAAACTAGGTACATTCAGCGTGGGTGGAGGGGCTTCAGGAGTTAGAGCTATGAAGGCAGAATTTGTTTTGGAGAGTTTTTAAAGATTGTGTTTGGACCCCAGGAGCATGACTTTAGTTGTTTTCTTGTTTTTTGTTGTTGTTGTTGACTAGTATCCCATTGGTCAGAAACCATTTGTGGGCTGTCCCACAATTTTGAGTGAGGGTGGTGGATAGAATTTCCAAGGAGTTGTCGCTGTGATACAATACTAAATCATCAGCATTTAATAGGGCCTCACTTGAGAGGCCAACTGCAGGCAGGAAATTTATAAAAAGGGAAAATAGCAGAGGACACAGGATGGGATGGAGTCCTGGGGAACTCCAGTGTATACTGCCATGGCCATGCAGGTGGCTGTCCCAATGTTAACTGATTTGGTAGCTCTGAAACCACAAAGATGTACCAACTGAGCACCCAGACTTCATCAGCTTAACATGGAGGAGGTTGTGGTTGACCAGGTCGAACACCTTTGTTAGGTCTGCAAACATGGCACCCATGGTGTACTCACTGTCCATGTTCCTGAGGACATGGTTGGTGAAAAGGCCCAGAGCAGATGTGGTGTTGTGGTGTTTCCTGAAGCTGTCTGGTTATGGGTAAAGCAGTTTGTATTTATCTATGTGCTCAGGGAGCTTGCGGTGGACTACCTTTTTAAGGAGTTAGCTAAAATGAGGGAGCATAGAGATAGGCTTGTAGCTGTCAGGAGAAAGAAGATCATCTGCCTTAAAGATGTGGACAACTATGGTGTTATTCTATATGGCAGGCATGGATGATAAGGCCAAGGTGAAGTTAGAGATAAACGGAAGGGGTTTGGAGATGCAGGGAGTTATGGGCTTAAGAAAGTAGGGGTAAAGTCCATTGCTATTTGGACTGCCCCTGTTTGGGTGGCTCATCAGACATTTGAAGGTATCTCTAGGCAAGATGGGATGGTGAGCTGGATGTCATTATCCACCTAGGTGCTAATGACCTGGCAAACTGGAAACCTAAAGAAGTTCAGGAAGAATTTAGGAAATTGGGGAAGGGTCTCAGGCAACTAGCTACTTTTGTCATCTTTTCAGAAGTACTACCTGTGTAAGGTATAGAGAGAATGAACTTTAACTCATAGTTAAAGAACTGGCACTGTGAGGAAGGGTTTGGATTCATTGGTGACTGGGGACCCACCTGGAAGGATGGAGGCTTGTTCAAGCCTGATACCCTGCATCTGTCCTGGAGGGGAATCCAAGCACTCAATAACATGTTTAAATGCTACATGAACAAACATTTAAACTAGCCAAGGGGTAGCAGGGCAACAAGGAGGGTACCTAACCCCCCCACACAAAGCTAGCAGTGGAATCGGTGAATGGGAGGAGTGGATATCTCTACAAAGCAGTGGGCAAAGGAGGAGATAAGCACCCAAGAGGTGGATAGGCAGAAAGGGGACAAAATTCAGCAGAAGGGCAGACAGCAGGGAGAACCGGGTATAAAGGACAACCAGGGAGGGGGCAGGAATAGAACACCTAAACAGTTCAGGGAGTTCAAATTATAGGAAGCCATGTGTGCCAATGCCAGGAGCATTAGCATCAAGATAGAGGATCTGGAGGCTGTAAAGGGGCAGTCGGACCTGGATATTGTGGCCATCATAGAGATCTGGAGTAATGATAACCATGACTGGGAGATGGCCATACCTGGCTACAACATATTTAGAAGAGACAGGGCAGGCAAGAAGGGAGGAGGAGTGGCACTTTATGTGAAAGATGGCATAAAGGCCATAGAGATCCAGGAGGGACAAAATGGGGGTGAGATACTGTGGGTTAAGCTGGAAAGGAAAATGGGGTCAGCTGTTCTCACAGGGGTAGTTTAAAGGCCACCATCCCAAGAGGAAGAAACAGATAGTGAGCTGATGCTAGCCATTCAAGGGATGGCAGACAAGGATGAGGTGGTGCTGGTTGGAGACTTCAGTATTCCAGATGCAGACTGGAGCCTCCCAGCAGCAGCAGCAGCAGCAGCCAGGAGCAGATTTATCCTGGACTCCCTTCAAGGTGTCTTCTTCAAGCAACTGGTCATGACACCAACTCGACAGAAGGCAATACTGGACCTTGGGCTCACAAATGGGGACAGTGTGGTGGTAGTAACAGTGACCACCAGTCACTGTGGTTTGAAATCACAGAAGAAGCAGAACCAAACCACACAAAAACACATATCCTGGATTTTAGGGAGGCAGACTTTGGGAAAAAGGAGAGTTGCTTGAAAGAGGCACTAATGGAAAGGGGCAGGAATCAGGGGTTGAGGAACAGTGGGCAATATTGAAAATGGGGTTTACAGGAGCAACAGAATTATGCATTGAGCAGGTTAGCAAGGGGAAAAGGAAGAGGAGGCCATTATTGTTTTCCAAGAAGGCAGCAGAGAAAGTGAAAGCCCAAAAGATTGCATTCAGGCAATACAAAAATGCACAGGCAGAAGAGGATACAGAAAAGTACCAGGAGAAGCAAAGGGAGGCAGGGAGGTCAATAAGGGAAGCCTAAGATCAGACAGAAGAAGACATTGCAAAATCAGTGGCTAGCAGCTACAACACCTTTACAGGTATGTAAGTGAAACAAGAAAGGCAATGGGAGGGATAGTGAGACTGATCGGATGGGATGGGGACACATGGAAGATGGCAACAGCAAAGCTGACTTACTGAACAGGTACTTCTACTTGGTCTTTACTGAGGAAGAGGAGGGTAATGGGCCTAAAGGGAATACAAGGGGTGGGAATGGTGCAGAAATGGACACAAGTCCCTTTACATGGGAAAGGATCCTGAAGGAACTGGAAGGAATAAGAGTTGACAAAGCAATGGCCCAGATGGGGTGCACCCCGGAGTCCTAAAGGAACTAAGAGAGGTGGTGGCTGAACCTCTGGCAACTCTGTTTAGCTGATCACTGGAAATGGGAGGTACCCAAAGACTGAAGGACAGGAGATGTAGTCCCCTTATACAAATGCAGGAACAAAGAATAAATGGGACACTACAGACCAGTCAGCCTGACCTCGGTAGTGGGTAAAATCATGGAAGCACTACTGAAGGAGAGATTGGTGGAACATCTGGTTGCTAGTGGACTATATGACCCAAGGCAGCATGGTTTCACCAGGGGAGGTCATGTCAGACCGACCTCATTGAATTTTTTGACTGGGTGACAAAGGAGATGGATCAGGGGTGGGCAGTGGACATGGCCTGTTTGGACTTCGGCACAGTCTTTTTTCTTTTTTTTCCATTAAAGTTTTTGTTCAGGTTTTCTTTGGAGCAAACAGCATGAATGACAGCCGTAACATACAAAGATTAGAGGAAGATAATACATCATTGTTGCAAGTGAGTAATGCCAGGAGGAATCTTACATTCTCATTCATATTCAGTCTGTAATATTTCATAATTTTCTGTCTAATAACTGGGTCATGTGTCCCATGTCATCTTTCTCGTATGAGGACTATTTATTTATTATGGGATAATATCTAACCTGTGCTGCATAAACCATATAAACCTCTTCCCCAAAACTGATTAAATGTCTTCTCCCTGAGGTTTAGCTTAGCTGTAAACTTTTCCATGCACTATATTCTCTGTACTATATCTTCCCAGTCTTTCTGGTTCAGAATGTTATCCAGGAGCCACCTAGTGGTGATTTCTTTTTTTTGCAGCAATCAAAAGAATGGCTAGTATCTTTCTGGTGTGAATATTTCTATTGTGTTGTGGGAAATGCAGTATAGTACATTTTGGAGTTCATTCTTGCAATTCTGGGAACAGTTCTTTAACTGCTTTTTGTATGTTTAACCAAAATGGTCTAAGGATGACGCAACTCCAAAAACATGAGTATGGGCTGCCTTTTTCTTCCCAGACCTTCTCCAACATCCTATCCTATGAAAAGTATAATATTTTCCTGTAATTTGGGGTGTGCAGAAGTATCTAGATGAACACTTCAATCGTATTCCTTCCATACATATGACATCAAGGCTTCATGCTGTGCAATATATATATATATATATCCCCACACCCTCATCCTCCACAGACTGACAGACAACAGGATGTACCATTTATTTATTGTATTTTTTATTTAGTTTTTGTTGACTGGGTAAGTGCACTAGGCAGATTCTGCCTATTTTCAGGCACGACCCAGGGGAGGGGGGGATACAGATGAAATGCCAACTGACCCTGAACCAGATTAAGGTGTTGGTGGAATTTTTAGTGAAAGAGGGAAATTTGGCCAAGACACCGGGGAAATTCCCCTACTCGGTTGCTGCATTGCTGCCAGTAGGGGGACAGGCCATTGCCAAGATGGCCACTCGAAGTGGCCTATTGAAGGAGGAGGATGTCTGCAGAGTGGGAGAGCTAGCCTCAGCTCCTGCTCTAGGTATTATGGAGGCTCCAGACAAGGTTATGGCTGAAACTGATTCTTAAGCAGGATTTCACAATGCAGTAGTAAACTTGGAGCTTTAGGTGCCAACTATAGTTAAAAAAGTAAACGCTTAGCTTTGTCTACATGAAACAGTGCTGCCTGAGATGGAAGTCGACATGTCTGGAGCAGTCTCAATGCCGGATACTGAAGAGGTGAATACTGGATTGCAGAGCGGTTGCCAGATCCGTGAAAGTGTTGCGACTACTTTGCCTGATGTCAGGAAAGACTCTGCTCCCTCGGGAGGGCCTGAGGAGTGCAACAGCGTTTTGCAGCTTCAAGCTTCTGTGAAAGGACTTGGAAAGGTGACAAAACATAGGGTCAGCTGGACGGTGGCTCTGGGGAAGGAGACTGCTGGGTCTACAGGTACTGTGACTCCCTTAGATGTTAAATCAGGCGTGTTGGAGTTAATAACAAGAGAAACTGCCCAAACAAAAAAAAACCTGTTTCGTTGTATTCCGAAGTTTCACAGCCCAGAGCTGAGTCATCTGGTTACAATGCTTACCCCAGTGACAGCTGTGAAGAGAGAATTGACACTCTCGGTAGACCTCAGAAGCGCTGGAGGTCCTGTGGCGAGCGTTGAACCAAGACAACCTGTTGTTAAATCTAGGACACCTTTGGGTTTTCTGACTTCTTACAGGCTGGCAATTTTATCACTGAGAATAGCGAGTGCCTACAGCCTGTTCTGGTGCCTGATAACTTTCAGCGAGGTGATGTTATGACTAAAAGTCAAGATGCTGATTCTATGACTTTTGTCCAGAATGAGGCGGCTCCCTTGAACAAAGTGGCTGGTTTTGTATTTAAACACCAGATGCAGGAAAAAATGTCAGCTTTATCTGCTGTGACTTACCAATCATCCGAGGGCTCACAACTTGGGTTACAAATTTTTATTTTCCTAAGAAAACAGCACCGAAACAAACACTGACCCTAGACATGCACTCTCGGATGACCGAGCCCCTCATTTTCAGGAAGATGGCATTCGAGACTCTTGGTCTCCTCATAAAGTTCTATGTGAGGCTGGCTGGAAACAGGCAGAAACAGGTGTATGGAAGCCTGATCCAACATGGGATTCTGATTTGACTCTCTCGCAACACTCTCCTGAGTGGAAAACAGCTGGTCAGCAGCATAAAGGGATGGATAACCGGCAGAATAAACAGGCTGAGAAGGAAGTTTTACATCAAGAAGCCAGAAGGGGAAGGAAGGAAACCTATTCAATTCAGTGCTTTAGAGTAACTGGTAATTGCTATTTTTCTTTTAAACTTAGATTGTGGGCTTTTAGTGACACTTTACTTTCTTTGTTGTCTTTACTTATAATTATTTTTGGGCTGTAGAAAATTTAAAACATAGTGGTGGTGTAATTCTGTGCTGTCTTTAATTGCTGCAAATGTTTGCCCCCTTCCCCCAACTCTTAATTATATGCCCTGTTAAATCTGATTGACAGGAGCTAAACACAGGGTATAGTAAGGGATGTGAAGTAGGAGGGGCATAATTTGGAAGAAGCCCACCCTCAGCATGACAAGTGTTTTGACTCATTTATTTATTTATTGGTTTCTTTTTCTTTAAAAAAGAAAATGATTGAGGATCAGTGGCAGGATTTTTAGTACAGTAAATTAATAAAAGGGAACTAGGAGAGCTTCAGTAGCAGACAAGTAGTGGAATTGCAGTATAATGTGGGAGTGGTGCAATGCAGTGGCTATGGGGCAGCCATATTCAGGCAGACCTTCTGGACACTGAGGTGCTGCCCTATCTGCATGCATCTCTCTGGACTGTGGGATGAGGTAGCCAGACTCAGAGCGGAAGTAAACTGGGTCAGGAGTACCATCACCCCTATCCAGGGACCACCCAGTCCAGTGCAACTGCCTCAAAGGATACTGAGAATGAGGAGCACTATGATGACAGTGGGCTCAGGGAGGGTTAGAGTAGTCAGGCAGAGGCACATCCCAGATCCTATTCCACTCAAGAACTCATATGCCACACTGGCAAATGAGGACAACCAAATAAAGGTACCCAGAGAAGTGGAAGGAAAGGATGTGGAGGTTAGCCAAGGAGGTGACCTCAGCAAGGAAAGCAGTGGACCCCAGAGGAGGAGGAAGCGAATCCAGATGGGGGACTCCATCATAAGAGGGATCCAGCTAGGAACACAGGAGGGGAGACAGGGAGGTGAGGTGCCTACCAGGTGCCACGGCATGGAGGATGGAAGGAAGATCCTGGGGATCACTGGGAAGGCAAGATGGGGGTGAGCTGGATGTCATTATCCACCTAGGTACTAATGACTTGGCAAATGGGGAGCCAAAGGAAGTTCAGGAAGAGTTTAGGAAACTGGGGAGGGGTCTCAAGCAAGTAGCTACTTCTGTCACTTTCTCAGAAGTACTACCTGTGAGAGGCAAGGGAAAGCATAGGAGTGCATGCACCAGGAACTTTAACTCATGGTTGAAGAACTGGTGCTGTGAGGAAGGGTTTGGATTCATTGGTGACTGGGGACCCACCTGGAGGGATGGAGGTTTGTTCAAGCCTGACGGCCTGCATCCATCCTGGAGGAATCAAGCACTCAATGATAAATTTAAATGCTACATTAACAAGCATTTAAACTAGCAAAGGGGTGGCAGGCCAGCAAGGAGGGTACCTACGACAACCCCACAGCTAGCAGTGGAACCAGTGAACCAGAGGAGTGGCTATCTCTGCAAAGCAGTGTGCAAAAGATGGAAATTAGTGCCCAAGAGGTGGATAAGCAGAAAAGTGGCAAAGTTCAGCAGAAGGGCAGACAGCAAGGAGAACCAGGGATAAATGACAACCAAGGAAGGGGCTGGAGTAGAACAGTGAAACAGTCTAGGGAGGTCAAATCATGGAAAGCCATAAGTGCAAATGCCAGGAGCCTTAGCAACAAGATGGAAGATCTGGAGGCTGTCATGGTACAGTCAGACCTGGACATTGTGGCCATCACTGAAACCTGGTGTTATGCCAACCACGACTGGGAGATGACCATACCTGGCTACAACATATTCAGAAGAGACAGAGCAGGCAGTAAGGGAGGAGGAGTGGAACTGTATGTGAAAAATGACATAAGGGCCACAGAGATCCAGGAGGAACAAAATGGGGAGAGATACTGTGGGTTAAGCTGGAAAGGAAAATGGGGACAGCCATCCGCACAGGTGTGGTCTATAGACCACCAGCCCAGGAGGAAGAAACAGATAGGGAGCTGATGCTAGCCATCCAAAGGATGGCAGACAAGGGTGAGGTAGTACTGGTTGGAGACTTCAATATTCCAGACGTGGACTGGAGCATCCCAGCAGCAGCATCAACTATGAGCAAATTTATCCTTCAGGGTGCCTTCCTCAAGTAAATGGTCATGGAACCAACTCAGCAGAAGGCAATACTGGACCTTGTGCTCACAAACAGGGACAGTGTGATGGGGGTAACAGTGGGGGAGCACCTGGAAAACAGTGACCACCAGTCATTGTGGTTTGAAATCACAGAAAGAGCAGAACCAAACCACACAAAAACATGTATCCTGGATTTTAGGGGGGCATACTTTGGGAAAATGGGGAGATACTTGAAAGAGGCATTAAGGGGAATGGGACAGGAATCAGGGGTTGAGGAACAGTGGGCAGTATTTAAAATGGGGATTACAAGAACAACATAATTATGCATTAAGCAGGTTAGTAAGAGGAAAAGGAAGAGGTGACCATTATGGTTTTCCAAAAAGGTAGCAAAGAAAGTGAAAGCCAAAAAGATTGCATTCAGGCAATACAAAAAGACACAGGCAGAAGGGGATAGAGAAGTACCAGGAGAAAGCAAGGGAGGCAGGAGGTCAGTAAGGGAAGCCAAAGCTCAGACAGAAGAACACACTGCAAAATCAGTGGGTAGAGGGACAAAACCTTTACAGGTACATAAGTGAAAAAGAAAGACAAAGGAGGGATAGTGAGACTGCAGGGGAGGATGGGGCCGATGGAGGATGACAACAGTAAAGCTGACATATTGAACAGGTATTTCTGCCTCAGTCTTACTGAGGAAGAGGAGGGTAATGGGTCTGAAGGGAGTACAAGGGAAATGGTGCAGAATGGACACAAGTCCCTTTACACAAGAAAGGGTCCTGAAGGAACTGGAAGTAATTAGAGTTGATAAAGCAATGGGGCCAGATGGGGTGCACCCCAGGGTCCTTAAAGAACTAAGAGAGGTGGTGGCTGAACTCTGGCTATCCTGTTTAGCCGATCACTGGAAACAGGGAGGTACCCAAAGACTGGAGGACAGCAGATGTAGTTTATACAAAAGTGGGAACAAAGAGGAAGCAGGGAACTACAGACCAGTCAGCCTCACCTCGGTAGTGGGAAGATCATGGAAGCACTACTGAAGGAGAGATTGGTGGAACATCTAGTTGTCAATGGACTACAGGACCCAAGGCAGCATGGTTTTGCCAGGGAGGTCATGTCAGACCAACCTCGTTGAATTTTTGACTGGGTGACTATGGAGGTGGATCAGGGAGGGCAGTGGACATGGCCTATCTGGACTTCAGCAAGGCCTCTGACACTGTGCCACATAGAAGACTATTACACAAACTGGGGAATATGGGTGTGGGCAGGACAGTAGTGTGGTGGGTAGGTAACTGGCTGGGTGGCAGGACACAGAGGGTGGTGGTAAATATCTGTCACTCCACAGAGGAAGAGTGACCAGTGGGGTACCACAGGATCAGTGCTGGGACCGTCCTATTCAACATCTTCATCAGTGACATTATCGAGGACCTAGAAGGCAGAATTTCACTGTTCACTGATGACACAAAGCTCTGTAACAGAGTAGACACACCAGAGGGTGTAGACAGAATGAGAAGCGACCTGCAGAAGCTTGAAGAATGGTCAGGGGTTTGGCAGTTGAAATTCAATGCAAAGAAGTGCAAGATAATGCATATGGGGCACAAAACCCTGGCACAATATATCAGTTGGGGGGTGAGGATATAGCATGCACCAAGCAGGAAAGGATCTTGGGGTTGTCATCTCTGATGATCTCAAGGTAAGGAAACAGTGTGACAAGGCAGCAGGTAAAGCAAATAGGATGCTGGGATGTATAGGCAGGGGCATCACCAGCAGGAAAGGGAGGTCATAATTCTGCTATACAAGACACTACTGAGGCCCCACCTGGAGTACAGTGTACAGTTCTGGAGACCATACCTATGTAAGGTCATAGACAGGGTAGAGAAGGTTCAGAGGAAGGCAACAAAGATGGTGCTGGATTGCATCACAAGTCCTATGAAGACAGGTTGAAGGAACTGAACATGTACTCCCTGGAGGAGAGGAGGGAGAGAGGGGATATGATAGAGACATACAAGTATCTTACAGGGAGGAACAGGGTGCAGGAAAACACTATTTTTTAGTGAAAAAGATGTTCTAGGACTAGAGGGCATGGGATGAAGTTGGAGGGAGGACAATTTAGAGGAAACATGAGAAAGAATTTCTTCACAGAACAGGTGGTGGACAAGTGGAACACCCTGCCAGAGGAAGTGGTGGGGGCTGAAACAATCACAGAATTTAAGAATACATGTGATAGACATAAAGGAATTCTGGAGGTCATAGATAAGGGGCAACAGACTTCTAGGAAAACAAACTGAACTTACAAGCTCAAATGGGCAGACTGGGTGGGCCATAGGCCCTTATCTGCTGACACTGTCTATGTATCTCCCCTTGGGTACTTCGGGGTCAGCCAATCATTTCCCCGTAATTTCAAGCCTGAATAAACAACCTCAGGAGATCTTACATAAGGGTCAAACTATGGCTATTTTACAACCCCCCTCCATCCCAGAAGCCTTTGATGTCAGAGCTTTTCTCTAACTCCAATAGGGAAGCAGCTCCCAGACGTGATGCTGTGCGGCTGAGGTATAAAGGAGGATTGGAGGTTCGGTCAAACAGGCACTACGTGGGGAAAACACTGCTAAAAGACTCATTGTATTTTACTCCACATGATATTTATGCCTTTATAAATATTTCAGGGGAGGATAATTTTGACTTAAGTTTTCGTACGCAACATGCTTTAGATCTATTTTGGGTCAGGTATGGTCAGGTTAAGTTTTATCCTGTGTGGACCCCTTTTTTTGTCATCCCTCTTTGCAAACCTCTGATTTAATTTGTTACAGTCATGTTTCGAATGAAGGGGTTCAGGTAGAGGATATCACCTTTGGTTGACCAAAAATGTGAGGTGTTGAGGAGCCAGAACCCATCCTGGATTCAGAAAAATTCTGGATGGGGTTGGAAGTACAAAATAACTAAGGCAATCGGAGGCAGGGACTGAGCACATGCCTACCTCCTTTTACTGGGGAGGGATAGGGGCGTATGTTTCTATAGCAGGCAACCCCGTGCATGCTACAAGTGTGGAGCCAGGACACATCTTTCTAGTGTCTGTGACCAACCTCGCTGTGATAATTGTGGGAGGTAGGGCATTTGACCATGTTTTGTAATAATCAATCTTCTTGTGATTTGTGTGAAGCAAAAGGTCATGTGTTTAAAGTATGCCCCTTGGCTGCCAAAAACAATTCCTCCTGTTCTAATTCTGATTTGCTTATTCAGAAAGCACAGGAAGCCATAGTTCAGGCACCCCTCCCTCCCGCTTGTCCCCCTCCTCCTTCTGCTACTATTCAGTTAAAACTTCCCCCAGTTAGGAAACAAACTGAATTGGAAGGGAAGTCAAAAGACAAGGTCTTGGTTAACAGTAAGCCTATACAGGTGATTAATAAGGATATGCAAGGTCTTACCTCAGACTTGGTTATTCTGCCAAAGGTGAGCATGGGTCCCCCTGATCCTTTACAGTTTCCTCCGGTTTGTTATATGGAAGAGGCGACAGAGGGGGCTGGTGTCAACCCTTCGGTGATTGGCCCTATGACAGTGTTGCCCCAAAGAAGATCCTCTAGGAACTTGCACCCCAAACATCCCCCCCAGGTGGCGTTAATTGAAACTAATAATTCATATGCAGCCCTTTTTGCACCATGGGGAGATACAGAGCAAGATGTGGGGGATTCAGATTCACAAAAATCCTCCCTTTTGACTAGGTTGCAGCCAGTGGATAGCTATAAGGAGAAAAAAAAAGAAAAAGAGAAAAAAATAATGGTATGAACATTAAACAGACATGCAGTTGGCTTGGGGCTCTTTGAACATGCGTAGCCTTTTGAACGTGACTAAGAGACAAGTCCTTTTTTATTATAGTCATGATTAACGTTTGTCAGTAAGTTTTTTACAGGAGACATGGATGCATTCCATAGAGCAGCTTGCATCTTTCATAAGGGACTGGGTTTGGGGCCCTTCTTTTTGGTCATTTGGTGAGGATTCTGCTGACGGCATAGGTATCGTGTTTAACTCATATGCTTTTCAGCTGCACAATTTGATTGATCTGATACCAGGAAGGGTGTTGATTGTGGATGGGAAGTGGCAAGGCTTATGTTTTCTGTTTATTAACATCTATAATCCTCAAACAAAAGCAGGCAGAGTGAATTGCTTTAAAGCTATACAGCCCTTTTTGTTGACTACAGTCAGAGTTCTGTGGGGGGGGGACTTTATTTGTCCCATTCCGGTCTCCTCTCACAATAAAAATAAAAAAATATATTGTGACTCTAACTCATTGGTTAACATCATCAAAGATGCTGGTCTTTTAAATTGTAACATCTCTTTACCTGCAGGAGCTAGATTTTCATTTAAAAAGGGGAAAAGTTTCACCTTGATTGACCATATGTTAGTGTCACCAAATATGCAAGTGGATTCTTTTAAAATGTTTCCATGTGAATTCTCAGATCATTCTTTTTTACACTGTATTTTTTGCCTTGCAGACACACAAGATAAAAGACAAAATAGGTGGAAGCTTAATAACTCCTCTCTAGCAATACCTTATGTACAATCAGGGGTTAAATACCTTTTAAAAGCAAGGTTATCAGTGGTTTTTTTATATTCAGACCTAGGGGACTGGTGGTTAGAGACAAAAGCTGATTTAAGAAATTGGTTTAAGTCACAAGGAGTTAGAACAAAAAATGATAAATTTCTGCATTTTTTAGGTGTTAGGCAGCAATTACAGAGACTCATGTCTATAGCTTATACATCTAGATTAGACTACTCTGAGCAAATTACTATTCTAAAAGAGACAAGCATTTGTCAATGCTGAACGTTCGCTTGCAGGTATTTGCAGTGGTGTTTGGCATGTATAATGCTTTACCCTAATGCCCTGTGCGATTGCTGGTATTTGCACAATAAATTGTCAGCATGATCTTGTTGTAACCCCCATTGTGCGCTACATAGGCGGAAACAAGTTTTGGGCAGGATGTGAAAAATGACAGCTGTGCTGCTCATGAGGAAGTGTGGTAAAATGGCAATGTTGAAAATGTGGAGTGGAAATATTGAAAATTCGCAAACCTATGAGCGTGCTTGGGAACTGTGCAATGCACGCTTGTAAAACAGTCATTTCTAGGATTTTTTTCACCAGATTTTCAACATTGCCATTTTAAAACCTCTGCTAATGAACAGTGTCACTGTGATTTTCTTACTGTGTCCCATACATTGATTTCGAACACCAACTGCGCCACTGTGCACTATGTGGGCAAAAAGACGTTTTGGGCAGGATGTGAAAAATGACAGCTGTGCTGCTCATAAGGAGGTGTGGTAAAATGGCAATGTTGAAAATATGGAGTGAAAATATTGAAAATCTGCAAACTTATGAGCGTGTGTAGGAACTGTGCAACGCAGAGTCATAAAACAGTCATTTTTAGGAATTTTTTCTCCAAATTTTCAGCACAGCCATTTTAAGACCTCTGCTCATGATCAGTGTCACTGTGATTTTCTTAATGTGTCCCATACATTGATTAGGAACACCGACTGCACCATTGTGCGCTACATGGGCAGAAACACATTTTGGGCAGGATGTGAAAAATGACAGCTGTACTGCTCATGAGGAGGTGTGGTAAAATGGCAGTGTTGAAAATCTGGAGTGCAAATGATTGAAAATTCGAAAACTTACGAGCGTGTAGGAACTGCGCAACGCATGCTCGTAAAACAGTCAGTTTTAGGCATTTTTTCACCAAATTTTTAACATAGCCATTTTAAGACCTCTGCTCATGAACAGTGTCACTGTGATTTTCTTAATTTGTTCCATACATTGATTTCACACACCAACTGCGCCACTGCATGGTACATGGGCGAACACGTTTTGGGTGAGATGAAAATTAAAGCTGTACATTCATAAGAAGGTGTGATAAAATTGCAATGTTGAAAATCTGGATGAAAATATTGAAAAGTCGTGAACTTATTAGAGGCTGGCGAGGAACTGCTCAACACTAATCAGAACAATGCTTGAGAGTTTTAACCAAATTTTCAACATGGGATTATTGAGATTCTTCCCATGAATTATGTCACTGTCATGGCATTATTTGAGGCTGAAGGGTGATTTCACGCAGTGACTGCGCAGTGAGTGAAAAATCACCCTTCAGGCCCGAATAACTCCATGGCAGTGACATCATTCATGAGAAGGGGTCCCAAAAAAAACATGTTGAAAATCTGGTGCAAAAATTCCAAAAAATGACAGATATGCAATAAAGTTGAAACCCCTCTATGTAGCCCATTATACAACTTACTGGCATTTCCTCAGTTCGCGGGCGGCTTTGAAGAGTGCAGACGTGTTCCCAGTCCACCGAAGATCGTCAGCTGGAGTCCAGAGGTAAGTATGGGGTGAGGGGTGGGGAGGCAAAAGTGCAGTGGTGTGGGGTTGGGGAGGGGCTGGGAGATATGCCACGGGACTGTTTTGTTTTACAGGTTAAAAAATTAAAAAAGATGACGTGGGACATTTGCCACACTAGGGTAGGCTCCCAGCATGGCAGAAGATGGCTGGGGGGCTGAGGAGCCGACGGGGGATTGGGCACCCTGTCAGCAAACTACGCGGGGGGTGAGGAGCCGAAGGAGGATTGGGCACCCCGTCGGTAAACTAAACCACCGTTTACCACACTGAGGTGGGCTCACAGCATGGCAGCAGGACAGCTTGGGGGGGCTGTGGAGCCGGCAGGGGATTGGGCACCCCCATCAGCAAACAACATTTGCCATGCTGAGGTGGACTCCCAGCATGGCACCAAACCTATGGGGAGGCAGCATGACGCGCAGGGGGGAGGCAGCGCGTGACGTGAAGGAGGTGGCGCTCAGTATGGCAGCGGTGCTTTCCTTTGAAGCAGAGGAATACTGCTGTCATACTGAGCTGCTGCACCCATTGGTGCAGGACCAGCATGCCTGCTCAAGGGAACAATGCGTTTGATGGGAGAGGCACACCTCCAAGTGTGCTACTCTCCCAAAACGTTCCTTGCGCATCCACACAAGTGAACGTAAAAATGAGAGAATTTCAATATAACAGAGGTAAAACTATGCAAGCTATCCTTACTAATGGAACCAAAAAATCACCTATTGGGGATCCTTTTGAAATGTGTAAGCATCTACGGGACTCCATAACGATAGCTGTACTACAGAAATCGGATGAAACTTTGGCTACTTCTGTGGTACAACTTCGTGAGGTTATAGTGGAGCATTTTCAGTCTCTTGATCCCCTAGCCTCAATTTCAAACACAGCTATGACCTCCTATTTAAATGAGATTGTAGTCCCTGTCACTCTAGCAGAAAGGTCAGAGTTGTGGGGCCCTATTTCGCAAGTGGAAATTTTAAGTACAATTGGAAAACTGAAAATGAATATTTCACCCAGAATAGATGGCCGTTCAAATAATTTGTAGAAAAGAATTGAGCCGGTGCTTGTGTATTTTATTTCAGTTTTTCTTAGACAAAGTTGTTATTTTTTCCTCTTTCTCAGAAGGGTTGTTAACTTATATAGTTAAATCTGGGGATAAACAAAATATTGCTAATTGGAGGCCAATTACTCTTTTAAACTCAGACTACAAAATCTTTACTTGTATTTTAAATAATTGGCTGAAAAACTATGCTAGAGGGATCATCTCACCTTATCAATTTAGTGGCCTACTGGACAGATGGGTGCAATCAGCTGTTATGTTAATCCGAGACATCATTGAACATCTCACCGATGTAGGGGTGACAAGGTGTTTGATAGCAGCAGATTTGGACAAAGCCTTCGACAGAGTGTATTTGCCCTTTCTTTTTCTAACTCTTGAGCATTATGGGGTTCCAAAGCAAATGGTGAAGATAATAGAGAAATTGTATGACAGCTATATGGTGTTTCCATTTTTGAAAGGTTGTAAGGCAGAAGGTTTCCATTTATTTACAGGTGTTCGTCAGGGGTGCCCTCTTAGCCCTCTTCTTTACACTGTTGCTATAGACCCCTTTTTTCAAACAGCAATTTTTTTCACAGAAATGGAAGGGTATCCCAGTTAATGCACAGATGGATTCACAGTTAATGATACAATCCTATGCAGATGATTTAGTGCTGTATTTTGAAGACATTACTTCTGTAACCAGTTTCGTGACAGCTTTTGATGCCTTCACCAAGGTCTCAAATGCGAAATTAAATTAACATAAGACCAAGGGATTATTTATTGGTGCAACAGGCTTTGAGGAGGTGTGGCAGGCAGGTATTCATTTTTCTAGGAATCCGCTTAAAATTTTGGGGATTAAGTTTGGTCCCCAGAATATGCCAAGTGAAAATTGGGAAGGCGTTCTTCAAAAGGTAGAGATTAAGGTGCATAGGTGGAAAAAGTGGAAATTGTCAAAATTAAAACGTGCATAGGTGATCAAACAATTCCTTCTCCCCTGTGTACAGTATGTGCGATGATTTTCCTCTCCGTCCCACTGAAACTAAATGTACAGTTTGTTTTTTCAGATGCTCTGGGAAACGCTTAAATCCTGTGAAGCGATTATATGTATCTGCAAATAATTCGGGTGGTCTGGGAATGATAGACCCAGTAGTTTTTGTGCATTCTTTATTTATTATACATTCAATTAAAACTAGATTAGTAGCGGAGTTGAGGGCAGAGGATTCTTGGAATTTAAAGTCAATGGATAAATATTTTAAGAATTGGAAAAATTTTGCCCCAAAATTAAATCATCACCTGTATATCCCGCTGTATTTTAGGCCTGCAGCGCAGAAATTATTTAAATGGAAAATGCAGAAATGAATAATCCTGAATCACAGTATGAAGGGGCTATATCACTATTTAATGTCACTGTTACTTCCCTCATGGCCCGCCTTTAAAAATTGTCCTTCGGTGCTAAACTCTATTGTATTGGCTCAGTTAAACAACCACAGGATGCCTCAGAAACAATGGGAAACTCAGTGGTTATTTTTTTATGGTCAATTGAATGTTAGGGGCAACGCTAAGTACAAGACGATACAGGGAAGACTGTGTCCATATTTGGACTGCATTAATGTGGAAGAGTCGATGGAACATTTCTTTCTCAGCTGTTCGTACGCTAAAGGTTTATGGGCTTATTTAGTGAATTTATGGGGTTTTAAGTGGTTATATGGTATGTCATATGAAATATTGATCCTAGGATGTTATCCGGTTCACCTGTCTGGGTTTCATGAAGGGACATTATCTTTATTT
This sequence comes from Neoceratodus forsteri, assembly GCA_016271365.2. Classification (NCBI taxonomy): domain Eukaryota; kingdom Metazoa; phylum Chordata; order Ceratodontiformes; family Ceratodontidae; genus Neoceratodus; species Neoceratodus forsteri. The sequence continues at coordinate 495,150,903 of CM057457.1, forward strand.
CTAGGGTGTTTAAGTTATTATTTATGGCAAGCTAGGGTTCAATGGGTTCTTTATCAAAAGAAAATGCCTTATTCCTGTGTTAGTATGTTGATTGTAAAGGAAGTTGTACACATTTATACTCAGGATGCATCAAGAGTAGCATCAGGGACTCTTCTTAAATGGAGGAAAGGCTTTCTTTATTTTATTAAGTTTAAATACGATGAGTCTAATCATAAAGACTTATAGCAGGGTATTTTCTTGCTTATATTATTTTTGCTGCCTCCAGTTATTTGTTTGAATGTGTTGGATTTGACATGACTTTTGTAATTGGTTTCTTTTCATTACTTATGTTCATTTGCTGTGACTAATTCTAATGTTTAATTTGTTGTGTACCACTTGTTTGGACAATGTTTTCTTTTGAAATTGTTTATGTCTATATTATTTATGTCAATAAAAACTCCCCTACTCTTTTCAAGAAGTGCAATGGGATCTTTAACATCCAACTAAACTACCACCAGAGCAGGCAGATGAGACCTCAGTTTAATGTCTCATCTGAAAGACGGCACCTCAGGAGTGCAGCACTCCCCTCATGCTGCACTACAGTGTCAGTATTGGGATATTAACCCAACTGCCTGTTGTGGGGATAGAACCCACAGTGTTCTGATCTCCCAGCCTCAGAGGTGAGTGTGCTACCTGCTGAGCCACTGACATTGCTCGACCTGCTGAGCCACTGACACTGCTAGAATGCATGGGAACATGAGGCCTAACTCTCACCCCATTCGCTCTTTCTGTAGCATGTCAACCTGTTACCACATGGAATGAGGTGAGAGTTGGGTCTTGCAACCCGATGTCACTTCCCAGTGCCTGTCAGTCTGTGGAGGATGGGGGCATGGGGCAGTGGGGGGGGAGTCAGGGGTCAATCCTAACATCTAATTTTCCCACTTTTGTTGCTTTAACCCTAACTGATGCATTAAAAGTTTTTACAATGAAAAATATATATACAGTACATATATACTCCCTATACCTAGGGCTTTCTGGAGTGGAAATCCGCCGCTTGCTGCTAGTGTAGAATGCAGCGGCCTGGCTTCTGACAGGATCTTCTCGGTCCTGTCATATTATGCTGGTGCTGCGTGAACTGCACTGGCTGCCAGTACAGTGGCAGATCACCTTTAAAGTTGGCTTGCTGACTTTCAAAGCCCTACAAGGACTGGGTCCAGACTACCTGAAAGAGCTCCTGGTCCCTTTCTGCCCTGGGCAATCACTCCGCTCAACTGGCGAAGGGTTGCTAGAGATCCCTAAGGTACGTTTGAAATCTTCAGGGGCCAGATCATTTATGTTCGTGGGTCTCACATTCTGGAATTCTCTACCTCGTTGGTTATGGGAGTGCACAAGTGTGGAGGGTTTTAAGCTGGCCCTAAAGACTTTTTTCTGGCACCAGGCATATGGTGAATAATTAATTAATAAATGTCATTTTATGATGTGTGATTTTATGATCGTTTTATTCAGATCTGTTCTTGATTTTAATTAGTACCGCGCCTTGGCATTTGAAAGACACCTAAAAAATAAAAAATATTATTATTATTATTTATTATATATATACTCATAGAAACATAGAATTTGATGGCAGATAAGGACCACTTGTCCCACCCAGTCCACCCATTTCCCTACCTAATGAATAAGCTGCAGATCCTAGCTAACCAACAGCCTGGTTCCTCCACCCCCTAGAATTGCCTTATGCCTGTCTCATGCATTCTTGAATTCCACCACTATTTTTGACTCCACAACCTCCTCAGGAAGGCTGTTCCATGCATGCACAACCCTCTCTCTGAAAAAATACTTCCTCACATGACCTCTGAGCCACCCCTCAAGCTTCAAATTGTGCCCCTTGTTCTTCACACACTCTTTTCTGAAAGATGCTACCCTCTTGGACTTTGTTGATTCCCTTGAGGAACTTGAAAGTTTCTGTCATGTCTCCCCTGTCCCTCCTTTCCTCAAGGGTATACATATGAAGCTCCTTTAGTCTCTCTTGATATGTCTTCTAGTGCAGACCCTGCACCATTTTAGTTGCCCTCATCTGGACTGCCTCCATCCTGTCTATGTCTTTTCAGAGATTGGGTCTCCAGAACTGCACATAGTACTCCAGTTGGGGTCTCACCAACTGTCTGTAATGAAGGATAACAACTTCCTGTTGTCTACTGGTGATGCCTCTCCCTATGTATCCCACTATCCCCACAGCCCTCTTTACTGCCCTCTCACATTGCTTACTCAACTTTAGGTCATCTGATATGACTACCCCCGGGTCCCTTTCCATTTTTGTTGTTGTTAGTATCTCACCCCCATTGTGTACTTTTCCCCTTGGTTTTTGTTTCCCAGGTGCATTACTTTGCACTTCTTAGCATTGAATCTAAGCTGCCATACATTTGACCATTCCTCCAACCTTACCAAGTCCCTTCTTATACTTTCTACCCCACCTTGTGTATCAACTCTGTTGCAGATCATTGAGTCATCTGCAAAGAGACATACTTTTCCTTCCAGTCCCTCTGCGATGTTGCATTTAAAGACATTAAAGAGAACTGGTCCTAGTACTGAACCCTGTGGTACCTCACTAGTAAACCCCCTTTTCTTCAGAGTGGACTCTGTTTACTATTACCTTCTGTGTTCTGTTTTCCAGCCAATTTTTACCCAGACTACCATCTTGGGACCCACTCCAGGCTGGCCAACTTGTATTTTAATCTTTGTGTGGAATGTGTCAAATGCCTTGCTAAAATCTAAGTAGGCCATGTCCACAGACCTCCTAATCTACTACTTTGGTCACCCAGTCAAAGAAATCTATTAGATTCATCTGACATGAACTTCTCGCTGTGAATCCATGCTGCTTTGGGTCCTGTGCTCCTCTGGCCTCTAGGTACTCAGCAATGCTCTCCTTCAGAAGTGATTCCATCATGTTCCCAATCACTGAGATTAAACTAACAGGTCTGTAGTTTCCTGCTTCTGCCTTGCTCCCACTTTTGTGAAGGGGAATCACATCTGCCCTCCTCCAGTCCTCAGGTACCACCCCATCCTCCCATGATTTATTAAAGAGGGTAGTCAGTGGTGTCACTAGTTCTACCTTAGTTCTTTTAGAATTTTGGGATGAATCCCATCAGGGCCCATTGCTTTGTCCACCTTCAGTTTTAAGAGTTCCTTCAGAACCCTTTTTTCTGTGAAAGGGCTGGTACCAATCCCCATATTCAGCTTGTTTCTATTGTTTGGTTTAGGTACCTCTCCCTCTCATTTGTGAATACTGAGCAAAAATATTTGTTTAGTATCTCTGCCTTTTCACAGTCACCCTGTGCCCCCCATCCCCTTTATTAAGCCTCACTATCTCTCTCTTGGTCTTCCTTCACTCCCTAATGTACCTAAAACATATTTGATCCCCTTCTTAACTGAGTGGATATCTTTTCCTTGGTTTGGGAGCTGTTCTGACTGTCTTTCCTGCTTCTTTTTGCTTTAACTGATACAATTCTCTCTCTCCTGCTCCTTCTGAGATTCCTTGTACTTCCTGAATGCTCTCTTTTTCTCCTTAACTTTATCTGCCACCTCCTTTAAGAACCATACTGTTTTTTTACATTACTTTGTTTTATTTGCTTTACACTAAGGCTTGTTGCCTCTGTGATGGCAGTTTTGATTATTCCCCATTGTTCTTCCACCCCTCCTTCTTGCCCATTTGCTAGTGCATTCCTTAGGCACTCACCCATTTTGGCAAAGTCAGCCCTCCTGAAGTCCAGCACCTTTGCCTTTGTATGGTTTGACTCTACTGCTGTGTTTATCGTGAGCCATACTTTCAATAGTCACTAGTTCCAAGATGGCTACCCAGTTCTAAATCTGTGATCCTCTCACCATCTCCATTTGGGAGTACCAGGTCTAAGATTGCTCCCTCTCCAGTGGGTCCCGATATTAGTCATCTAAGAAATGCCCCCTGTAGGGCATCTAGAATGACCTCACTCTTAGAAGTGGCTGCTGCAAATGCACTCTTGTTAACATCTGGCATATTCAGATCCCCATTAGCAATATCTCTCTTTTCTGCCATTCTAAGGATACTTTCTATCATTTCCTTGTCCATTTCCTCCCAGAGATGGGGGTCTGTATACAACCCTGTGCGGATTGTGGTGCATTGCCTGTCTCCAAATTGACCCACAGTGCTTCCTCTCTCCTGTTTATCCTTTGGTTCTGTTGCTTTGATTCCTTCCCTTATGTAGAGAGCTACTCCTCCTTCTCCTCCTCCTCTTTTAGCCTCCCTGTCCCTCCTGTAGATAGTGTATCCTGGTATGTTTATGTCCCAGTCATGGCTCTGTGTATACCATGTTTATGTGACTGCCACAATATCCAGATGTTCCTCCTCCATCAAGGTCACTAATTCAGGAAGTTTGTTACCCATACTATGGGCATTGGTACTCATTGCTCTCCATTTTTTGATGGCTTTACCTCTTGTAGCACCATCCCTGTCCTCATTGACTTTGCTTTCTCCATTTACCCCAGTCCTGTTCCCTACTGACCTTTCTACCTTGGTCTTTACCTCATTTAGTACCCTGTTTTGTAGGGGAGGCTGAAATTCCCTGCTGCTTATCAGTGCCCCTTGACTAGTTTAAAAGCTTGCCAATGAAGCATTTAAACCAATCACCCAGAAGACCTGTTCCCTTTCTAGATAGATACAGACCATCCTACCAGTATAGGCTGGTATCTCTCCAGGTGGAACCCCAGTCCCCAATGAATCCAAACCCCTGTGCTCTGCACCATTTTTTCAACCATTCATTGAATCGCATGGTGTGAAGTACCCTCGTCTCACCCTTGCCATAGACAGGCAGCACCACTGAGAAGGATACCATGTGTACTACTTGCCTTAGGCCCCTCCTCAACTCCACAAGCTCCTCCTGCACTGCTCTAATCTCATGTTGAGTCAAGTCCTTCACCCCTAGGTGGATAATGACATCCAGCTCAGTTTCCCATGCAGCAGTTCTCATGGTCCTGAGGATGTGCTTCCTGTCCCTCCAAGCCATGGTGCCAGGCAGGCACCTTACTTCAGTTTTCCTGATCCCCAGTTCTGTCCCCCTAATAATTGAGTCCCCCACCAGGAGCTGCTTCCTTTTCCCCTGGTGTGCTCTGCCTCCTTCCTGTGGGGCTCCCTTGTGACAGTTGTCTGGAACCTCCTTAGTCTCCTCTATGGCTACATCCATAGGGGAATTATGCTTCATCAGAATGGTGTATGGATTGTGGAGTGGTACAACTGACTGGGTGAGCATCTGTTTCACCACTCTCACCCTCACTGAGCCCACTGTGGTCCCACTGCTGTGCTTTCTTGGCAATCTCTGAGGTAGTGGTGGTGGCCCTGATGCTCCCTGGGTGGGGGAGGTTTCCTTACTACTGTACAATGTGGTCTGAAGACAGGCAACCTCCTCCCACAGGGCAGAGAGTTGGGGTGCAGATAGGGTAGTATCTCAGCCTCCAGAAAGGGTCCCAGAAGACTGCTGCACCACAGCCAGTACATATTGCATTTAATGCATCAGTTAGGGTTGAAGCGACAAAAGTCAGGAAATGAGACATCAGGGGTGAGCACCTATCCCCTCACACCCCTCCTCCACAGACTGACAGATGCTGGGGTGTGCCATGGGGTCATGCGGCCCAACTCTCACCCCATTCCATGTGTAATCAGGTTGACATGCTACAGTAAAGGAGAATGGGGTGAGAGTTAGGCCATATGACCCGCGGCACACCCTGGTGTCTATCAGTCTGTGGAGGAGGGGTGTGGGGGGGTTAGGTGCTCACCCCAATGTCTTATTTTCTGATGTTTGTTGCTTCAACCCTAACTGATGCATTAAACGCAGTTTGTTTGTCATAAATGTCCTTACTTTTTGGAAAAGTGTAATATAAGTAATAAAAAACATGTATCGGTGGGAGCAAGAGGCCCGGTGGGAGCACGGGACCCTTCTGGACCCATGCTCCCACCAAGTTGCCCATTACTGCATAGGCACTGCCACGTACACATAGCTATACAGCATCTCTATACGGCAACGAACCCTTGGAACACAAACGTAACAATATCTCATGAACCGTGCAACCTACAAAAAGAATTCCACTGTGGGCTTACTGTATGGTTTAAAATCTTTTCCCAGTGGCATACTTAAGCTGCCATTGTGAAAATTCTGTATCTCGCTTTGTTTTTGAGATAATAGCACAGAAAGCCATGACACAGACAGCAGTGTAATCCTATGGGAAAAATGTCAACTTCAACATGGAATATCTCTGCAACCAATTAATTCCCCAACATCTAAACAGCTTAATTCACATCTCTAGGACATCCCCTCGACGCCCTGCAAATTTCAAGTAAAAAGACCAAACCGTTACTGAGATATGCAATTCTAATGTTTTTACACCTTTAAAAATGTTTCTGCCATGAGACAGCAAATTTATCATCCGCTAAAGAAATCCTAGGCCGTGAGCTAATAAAATCTTCATCCCCAAGTAGACATCTTGTCTTGCCAATCTGGGCTATCTGGTCATCCCCAGGGACATCTGGTCTTCTCCAGGAATATCTGGTCATAAAAATCTGGCTATTTGGTTGTCCCCTCATGAAGGAAGCTCACGACAAAAGACCATCTCGTGGCCAAGGCTCATGAACAAACATCATTAGCGAGTCACGAAAGAAGAATTTTTAACTTTTAAAAATCTATTTTTTGACACAAAGCAAACCAAATGCATGGCTCGATAGAGGGGATCCCCCTGAACAAAACCCCATGCCTCATTTGCCCTAAAAGTCACCCGTGGAGAACGCTACAACATTTTGTTTGACGGAAAATCTAAAAACAAGATGGTGGCTCATGAACGAAGAATGTTTCTCATGGTGGAAGATTATCTGCCACGACCATGCAAAATCTTCTCCCATGAAACCATTCTTCTTTCACAAAATATACATATAAATGTTTGAGTGAATTGAGCATGCTCAGAACCCAAAAATTAAAAATGTAATAACTTTGGAACAGATTAATATTGTTGGGCTGGCAGTATAGCCTAGAGGTTAGAGTAACGAGCTGTGAATGAGCTTAGTACATCCAGCAGACCAGACCTGGGTTTGATTCTCAAAGCCTCCACTTGCATACTATGTGACTCTGAGCAAGTCATTTAACCGGCCAGTGCTCCAGGTCACCCTTGAAAACAGGTACTTGTGCCTAGTGGGCCTTACCTGGTTACCAAAGACTAAAATAAATAAATAAAAAATGCTGGATTATTCCTTGACCCTACCTCTTTCTGCATTCTAAGTTTCAGATCAAAAGACTACACAATGTTCGCACAGCACCACAGGCAAAAAAACATGTCAACAGTGACAAAAAGTGCATTTTTTGGCACTTTGCTGCGAAAAAACCATATGTCCAACTGAAACTCAACTTGGTAAATCAAAAGATGTACCATGGCAGACCGTGCATTCCAAATTTTGTGCAAATCCTTTGAACGGTTGCAAAGTTATTAACATGCAAAATGTGAGGTTTAACATTAAAGTACCTACTCGACCATAACTATAGGGGCGTGACCGCACCTCTATTATATATATGTGTATGTATATATATATATATATATACTATATTTATATAATAATTCCTCTTCCATTCTTCATCTGATAGGGATATTTCCATGTCCTCTGCATTCGCCTTATTGCATGGGATGTAACTGTTTGGATTGATTTGTAGATTTCAAGTTCAGGTTTACTGCAGGAAAAATTCCATTGAGCAAGCTCATTCACAAGGAGATCCTGGGTCATTTACACAGACATGTAGACATTACATACAAGGTATCATTGTCAATCAAAATAAAAGTACATACATGGTTCACAAATGACAATTCATGATATGATACACCCAGGTATAGCAGGGTTCTGTAGACGAAAGTTTGATACTTTATCAGCAAATGTATGGGAAGAATTGTACACATAATACTGATAAGTGCATTAAAAGAAAAGGTTAGTGTGCAGGGATGGCAGGGTGAGTTTAAGAGGGAAGGTAGGGAGGAAGGGTAAAAGTAAGAAGATGAGGCTAGGAGCTAGAAGAGTAAAGGGGAGAAAGATGTGATGAGGAGGTCTAGAGGTAATGGGCAGTAAAAAGCAGGTTATGGGAATCAAGTCTATGGCTCTTTAAAACTTAGTCATGAACTTCCTGTGAGGTTGCCGACCTGATTTGGACAGAGCAAGGGCAGTCGGTGCACGAGTAGCTAACGTAAGGGTGAGGGGGAGGTTTAGTGGCAGCGACAGCTATCTTTTATTTTAGATGAAGATAAAGCTTTGTAGAGATTAATTGAGACAATGCTGGTTAGTTTCAGTACTGATTAGAATTGGTTCCAGAATGTAGGAAGAGCAAATGAAATGGCACGTTGTCCAAAGGTAGTATGAGTTCTTGGGACGTCGAGCAGGATGGTTTCATTTCCTGAGTGAGTAAGCACTGCAGGAGATGCAGATAAGAGACATTATGTAGCTTGATAGTTTGTGAAGGAGTATCTTAAGGGTCCAGATCCCAGCATGGAGCAGGCATCTGGTGGGGAGTGAAATCCAACCAACAGCTGTGTACAGATTGTAGTGATGGGTTCTGTGGGGGGCACTGGTGATGAACCATATAGCATGGTGGTAGAGAACGTCCAGTTTACTTAGGCTCATGATTGCAGTGGTGGCGTAGATTAAATCTCCATAATCAAGTAGGGGAAGAAATGTGGCCAGTACAAGCTTAGCTCGAGTCACAAAAGGGAAGAGAGACCTGTTTCTAAAGAAGAAGTCTAGCCGTACTTTGAGCCTCTTGGATAGGTCTTCAATGTGGTCATTGAAAGTGAGCTTGCTGTCTATCCAAAAGCCAAGATATTTAAATTTAGGAACAACTTCCAGGGATTCAACCAGTGAAGTGATGATAAAGTTCTTTGGCAGCAAAGTGGGGGATCCAAAGGCGGAATTACGTGAGAAGAACATTGCCTTGGTTTTCTTAGCGTTCAGCAGGAGCTTAGCTTTAATAAGGTTACTTTCATGCTGAGCAAAGTCAGCTTGCAAGACGTTCCTAAGTTCTGTTAGAGTTGTGCCAGAGGTATACAATATAGTGTTGTCTGCAAAGAAGTGAATACTGGAGTTCTTTATGTAGGAATCAAGATCATTGATGTATACAGAGAATAGGATTGGGCCTAATATGAAGCCTTGGGGGACTTCCCTAACAATCGGAAAGGGGGCTGAGAGACAACCATCTGCTTTGACTTTCTGCATCCTACCAGAGAGATAACTGGTAAACCACTGTACGGTAGATAGAGTGGCACCTAGGTTAGAAAGGCAGTTAATTAGGAGGGGGTGGTCAACAGTATCAAATGCTTTACTAAGTTCCAGGAAGACTGCACCAGTGACCTTCTTGGAATTCACGGCGGAAATCCAGTCATTAGTGACCTGAGCCAAAGAAGTGACTGTGCTGTGTTTAGACCGGAAACCTGTTTGTGCAGGGTTCAGGAGAGAGTAGGATTCAATATGTTGTTTCAATTTATTATAGATCAGCTTTTTGAGAACTTTAGTGAGAATAGGCAAGATGGAGATAGGCCTATAATTGTTTAAATCACAGGGGTCTCATGATTTAAAAAGAGGAAGAATGTGGGCATACTTCCAGCTAGATGGAACTGTTGCAGAGGTAATGGATAGGTTAAAGATAAGTAGGATAGGTGCAGTGAGATGGGTAGAGCCTATTCTCAGGAAAAGTGGTTCAAGTCCATCATCCCCGGCACTCTAACTGAGATCTAGATTAAGGAGAGAATCTTCAACTTCTTTATAAGTAATAGTACGGAGCTGGAGGAGATGGGATGGACTGCAGGTAGAGGAGGTGGAGCTTTCACTAGTATTCACATGGTTAGCGTAGGTTGAGTCAGCAGCAAGTCCAGCGGTAACAAAATGTAAGTTGAGTTCTTCAAGGATTTGGGTGTTGTTTTCCACCACTCTGCCACTGGTAAATATCTTAGTTGGGATAGATGGAGCTGGAGGACAGTCTTCAATAGATTTAAGTGTCCTCCAGATTTTTTGGGGGCTCCCTTTGGCTTGTTCCAGGGTGAAGATATAGAAGTTTGCTTTTGTAGCACGAATGCTTTTGACACAGGCATTACTAGCAGTTCTGAAGGCCTGCCAGTCTGCAGGGCTCTTAAGAGTACCTAGCCTGAGCCCAAAGTTTGTCTCTGCTGGTAAGCACTGCCTTTAGGCCTGGGGTAAACCAGGGGTGGGAAATGTTATGCACCCTGACATTGATAAAGGGGCATGCTTGTTTACCTGGGTAGTAAGGCTGTCACTAAGGATGGAGACAGCTTCGTCTGCAGTTTTTACAAGATATAACTCTTTGCCATCTGATCCTGCTCAGGTCACACAGAAAGCTTGACACATTAAACTTGCGAAAAGACCTCTTAGTTCTAAATTTGGACTGTTGGGACGTTTTACTTTGTGATCTTGTGCATACCACCATACTGTGGTCGCTCATATCATTCTGGAATACTGCTGAATGTGAGATTTTATGAGTGTGGGTGGTTAGAATAATATCTAAGATGGAGCTGTTAGCAGAGTTGGAGGTATTGTTCCTTGTGGGTTCAGTAACTAATTGTACAAAGCCAAGCTCATCACAGAGGGATTTAAAGCAGTGACATTTTGTAGCGAGGTAATCCATGTTGAAATCCCCCAGGATTATTGTTTCTGAGTTGGTGGCTAAGTTTAGGGATTTTAGAATGTCGATGATTTTGGTGCCATCAGACGGGGGCCTATAGCTACCTATAATGGTAATGCATTCCATGGAGGAAAGGTGAAGCTTCAGTGAAACAACCTCAGATTCTTTAGATTTGGATTTGTAAAGGATGTCGGTAACTGCAAACTTATTTTTGGCATATATAAGTCCCCCCGTACTCCTGTCTGCCCTAAATAGTTTGTAGTCTGGAAGAGTAATTTGTTGGTCAAGAGTAGTCTTTTTAAGCCATGACTCGGTAATAACGATGAGATCTGGGTTAGTATGTGCAGCCCAGGCTTGAAGTTGGTCAAATTTTTTAGTCAGGCTTAGGAGGTTTACTTACATCATCTTCAGACCAGGGGCAGCTGCAAAGTCCGATGGAGAGGAAAATTGAAGTGGAGGGCCAGGATTTAGCTCCACATTGCCTGAGCAAAGAAGGAGTAGCAACAGCATTTTCTGCAGGGAATATATTAAAAAAGAGAGGACTTTTTTCCTTTGTAGTCGCATATGATAGGTTGTCAGGGGTGTACGTTTAAGGTGTGAGAGCGTAATGAGGAATTGAGGTTTTGAGTAAATGAGAAACAGAGCTTGGATAGTCATGGATGAGGGGTACAGGAAAGGGTGGGTGGAAGAGTGTGAGGTATATATGTTCGGCGAATGGATTGGCGAGAGGGTGGAGGTACAGTGTGCGGGGTTAGTATAGGATGTAATAAGGGAATTAACAACGGGATTAGTGCCTGACACTTTAAGGTGCAGCAGGGCATGTGGTATACTGTTCCCAAGCATTAGCAGAAGGACAAAGAGGCAACCCATCTTGCCAAGATGATTGAGACCAGCCATTAGAGCGGGTTGGGGAGTACTACTAAATGGATACCACCAGGATCGCAAACAGTAGCCCTCAGTTTCAGCAAGAGTGAAGTAGAAGTGTAGTAAAAACTAAATTTCTGGCAAATAAAGAGAAGTAGATAAGGAGAGCTTAAGAGCGGGCTAGGTGCTGTAGTGCTGCTACATGTGGTATTGGCTAGATGGGTTCAGCACTACCAGATGAAGACCAATAAGTCAGCCAGAAGATTTAGAGCCTGTAAGGGCAGAGCAAAGCTGTATTTAAAGGAGGCCTGGGAGGGGTTGGGGGGGGCAAGAGAAAATTCAGCCAGCAGCTAGCAGGGGAAAAGCAGTCAAAGGTCCCACCTAAATCCCTGTATAAGTCAGTGGCAGAGGGCGCACCAATCAGTGTGCAAGAGGAAAGTGAGCGTATCAATCAGAGCCTTCCGATGATCTCAAAGCACCAGTCGGGTTCTGCCAAACCAGGATGGCTCTATGAACAAACAGCGGTCGTACCTGTATGCTGGATCCGCAGAGCAGGATCCAAAGTCTGCAGGAATTCGGCTAGGGGTTGGGTGGCATCCGTGGGGGTGGTTCGAGCTGTCTGCCCAGCGTAGAGAGTGCCACTTAGGCATGAGTGCCTGTATGCTGGATCCGCAGAGCAGGATCCAAAGTTGGCAGAAATTTGGCTAGGGATCAGGTGGAGTCCGTGGGGGCGGTTCAAGCTGTCCGCCCAGTGTAGGGAGCATTGCTCAGCCACAAGTGCCTGTATGCTTGATCTGCGGAGCAGGATCCAAAGTCAGCAGGAATTCGGCTAGGGATATGGTGGCATCCATGGGTGTGGTTCGAGCTGTCCGCCCAGCATAGAGAGCACTGCATAATGACATGCAAATGGCCCCATTTGCACCTTGCATACATTATGGCCCCATTTGCATATCCAGGTCAGAATATCTGGGACTTGCACCCAGCTCAGCTACAGTTGCGCTGGAACGTTCCCAGTCGTACCTGTCTGGGGGATGTGGCTTTGCATTGTATATACACCCTGCACATTCTGTGCTATGTTCAAAGGTGATGCACCATGGGGCGTCACCTTTGAATATCTCCCTGTCTTGCTATGGTGCACCTCAGTTGTGCTGCTCCACCACTTGCACCATTGCCAGGAGCAGTCTGAATATTGGCTACAATTCCTTTGTGCCCCCTGTTGTTCGATTGTTTGCCATAAGTCGTTTCTGTCAATTTTAAGTGCTGAATTTTTCTTTTTTTCCTGGCAGTGCAAGTGTTTTTAAGCAGAGAGGGGATGGAGTGGGAGGATTAAGCTGCCATCAGCGAGGGGAGCGGAAGCGAAGTCCTTCAGCAAGGTCTCTGACACTGCCACATAGAAGGCTATTAAACAAACTGGGAAATGTGGGAGTGGGCAGAATAGTAGTGCAGTGGGTAGGTAATTGGCTGGGCAGCAGAACACAGAGGGTGTTGGTAAATGGCTGTCTCTCCACAGAAGGAAGAGTGACCAGTGGGGTACCACAGGGATCTGTGCTGGGACCGGTCCTATTCAGCATCTTCATCAGTGACATTGTGCAGGAACTAGAAGGCAGAATTTGCCTGTTCACTGATGACACAAAACTCTGTGACAGAGTGGACACTCCAGAGGGTATAGACAGAATGAAGAGGGACCTGCAGAAACTTGAAGAATGGTCAGGGGTTTGGCAGTTGAAATTCAATGCAAGGAAGTGCAAGATAATACATATGGGGCACAAAAACCCTGGCACAATATATCAGCTGGGGGCCAGGATATAGCATGCACCAAGCAGGAAAGGGATCATGGGGTTGTCATCTCTGATGACCTCAAGGTAGGGAAACAGTGTGGCAAGGCAGCAGGTAAAGCAAATAGGATGCTGGGATGAATAGGCAGGAGCATCACCAGCAGGAAAATGGAGGTCATAATTCCGCTATACAAGACACAAGTGAGGCCCCACCTGGAGTACAGTGTACAGTTCTGGAGACCATACCTATGTAAGGACATAGACAGGGTAGAGAAGGTTCAGAGGAGGGCAACAAAGATGGTGCATGGATTGTATCACAAGTCCTATGATGACAGGCTGAAGGACTTGAATATGTACTCCCTGGAGGAGAGGAGGGAGAGGAGGGGTATGATAGTACTGCCCACTATTCCTCAACCCCTGATTCCTGTCCCATTCTCCTTAATACCTCTTTCAAGTATCTCCACATTTTCCCAAAGTCTGCCCTCCTAAAATCCAGGATACATGTTTTTGTGTGGTTTGGGCCTGCTCTTTCTGTGATTTCAAACCACAATGACTGGTGGTCACTGTTACCCAGGTGCTCCCCCACTGTTACCCCCATCACACTGTCCCTGTTTGTGAGCAGAAGGTCCAGTATTGCCTTAAGTCGAGTTGGTTCCATGACCAGTTGCTTGAGGAAGGCACCCTGAAGGGAGTTCAGGATAAATCTGCTCCTAGTTGATGCTGCTGCTGGGATGCTCCAGTCCACATCTGGAATATTGAAGTCTCCAACCAGTACTACCTCACCCTTGTCTGCCATCCTTTGGATGGCTAGCATCAGCTCCCTATCTGTTTCTTCCTCCTGGGCTGGTGGCCTATAGACCACACCTGTGCTGATGGCTGGCACCATTTTCCTTTCCAGCTTAGCCCACAGTATCTCTCCCCCATTTTGTTCCTCCTGGATCTCTGTGGCCCTTATGTCATTTTTCACATACAGTGCCACTTCTCCTCCCTTCATGCCTGCTCTGTCTCTTCTGAATATGTTGTAGCCAGGTATGGCCATCTCCCAGTCGTGGTTATCATTACACCAGGTTTCAGTGATGGCTACAATGTCCAGGTCTGACTGCACCATGACAGCCTCCAGATCTTCCTTCTTGTTGCTAAGGCTCCTGGCATTTGCACACATGACTTTCCATGATTTAACCTCCCTAGACTGTTTCACTGTTCTACTCCATCCCCTTCCTTGGCTGTCATTTATCCCTGGTTCTCCTTGCTGTCTGCCCTTCTGCTGAATTTTGCCCCTTTTCTGCTTATCCACCTCTTGGGCACTAATTTCCATCTTTTGCACACTGCTTTGCAGAGATAGCCACTCCTCTGGTTCACTGGTTCCATTGCTAGCTGTGGGGGGTGAGCAAGTAGGTACCCTCCTTGCTGGCCTGCCACCCCCCTTTGCTAGTTTAAATGCTTGTAAACATAGCATTTAAACTTATCATTGAGTGCTTGGATTCCTCCAGGATGGATGCAGGCCATCAGGCTTGAACAAACCTCCATCCCTCCAGGTGGGTCCCCAGTCACCAATGAATTCAAACCTTCCTCACAGCACCAGTTCTTCAACCATGAGTTAAAGTTCTGGTGCATGCACTCTATGCTCTCCCTTGTCTCTCACAGGTAGTACTTCTGAGAAAGTGACAGAAGTAGCTACTTGTTGAGACCCTCCCAGTTTCCTAAACTCTTCCTGAACTTCTTTGGCTTCCCATTTGCCAGGTCATTGGTACCTAGGTGGATAATGACATCCAGCTCACCCTCCCATCTTGCCTTCCCAGTGATCCCCAGCATCTTCCTTCCATCCCTCCATGCTGTGGCGCCTGGTAGTCATCTCACCTCCTTGTCCTCCCCTCCTGTGTTCCTAGCTGGATCCCTCTTATGATGGAGTCCCCCACCAGGATTCACTTGCTCCTCCTCTGGGTCCACTGCTTTCCCCGCTAAGGTCACCTCCTTGGCTAACCTCCACATCCTTTCCTTCCACTTCTTAGGGTACCTCTATTTGGTTGTCCTCATTTGCCAGTGTGGCATATGAGTTCTTGAGTGGAATAGGATCTGGGATGTGCCTCTGCCTGACCGCTCTAACCCTCTCTGAGCCCATTGTCATCCAAGTGCTCCTTGTTCTCGGCATCCTTGAGGCAGTTGCATTGGACTGGGTGGTCCCTGGATAGGGGTGATGGTACTCCTGACCCAGTTTACTTCCACTCTGAGTCTGGCTACCTCCTCCGCAGTCCAGAGATGCATGCAGATAGGGCAGCACCTCAGTGTCCAGAAGGTCTGCCTGAATATGGCTGCCCCACAGCCACTGCATTGCACCACTCCCTCACATTATACTGCAATTCCACTACTTGTCTGCTACTGAAGCTCTCCTAGTTCCCTTTTATTAATTTACTGTCCTAAAAATCCTGCCACTGATCCTCAGATAATTTTTTTAAAGAAAAAGAAACCAATAAATAAATAAATGAATCAAAACACTTGTCGTGCTGAGGGTGGGCTTCTTCCCCCTTATGCCCCTCCTACTTCACACCCCTTACTATACCCTGTGTTTAGCTCCTGTCAATCAGATTTAACAGGACATATAATTAAGAGTTGGGGAAGGGGGGTGAAAATTTGCAGCAATTAAAGACAGCACAGAATTACACCACCACTATGTTTTAAATTTTCAACAGCCCAAAAACAATTATAAGTAAAGACAACAAAGAAAGTATAGTGTCACTAAAAGCCCACAATCTAAGTTTAAAAGAAAAATAGCAACACTACTTGGGAACTCAGAGCAGCAGGTTGGTTGGACAGAGCTCTGGGTTTATATTCTGTTTTTAACTGAAATATTGGAATAGTTTGTAAGTGAAATTAGCTCTATGTGGTAAAAATTATTACCCTGAATTAGAACTGTTACTTGGGCTGTGATATTGTAACTTTTGAGGTTTGGGACAGTTGTTTGTCAGGGTTAATGAGAGGGAAATTTAAATGTGTTGTTTGCCTGGTGTTTGGGGAAGGGACATTAGCTGCAATTACCTTGTCTTTAAACAGGAATTACCCTGGCCTCCATTGTTCACTTGGGAACTCAGAGCAGCAGGTTGGTTGGACAGAGCTCTGGGTTTATATTCTGTTTTTAACTGAAATATTGGAATAGTTTGTAAGTGAAATTAGCTCTATGTAGTAAACATTATTACCCTGAATTAGAACTGTTACTTGGGCTGTGATATTGTAACTTTTTGAGGTTTGGGGACAGTTGTTTGTCAGGGTTAATGAGAGGGAAATTTAAATGTGTTGTTTGCCTGGTGTTCTTAAATACTGAAAAACCACTGGGGGTTGGGATTGAAAGGCTGAGTATTTCTGTTTTAGGACTGAAATTTGAAGCAACAGCAGCTGGTGGGCCTGTGACATCATACGGTACCTGATGTCTGCTTACACACACTGTTAGTGGGACCGAACACACACTGGACTGTATGTGTTTGTGAGACTTTGGAACTTTGATGGGGTTGAAATTGGGTTTGTAAATAACTACAGTCAGTATAGAAAAGAAACTGTATTCCAGGAAGGGACTGAAAAAGGGTTGTGCCATTATAAACAGAGGGGATAAACAGGTTGCCATATTCCGCCATGGCAGGCATCTTTGGAAGGGTTGTAGGCTGTACAGGCTGTGGGATGACAATAATTCTAAATTGGGCCTGGAGAGAGGGAGGCTGCCCACTCTGTAGACAGTTATCTTGTATCAGGAGTGAGGTATATTGGTTAAGGAGTAAGCTGGGGGAGCTGGGGGTGTCCAAGGATAAGGGTTGTGGATATGGGCAGCAGAAGGGTGGGGCTGAGGGGAGGCTGGGGCAACGCTCTGAAATTACAGGACGTTATGTTACAGCAAGCAGGAGGGGGGATATTAGGGACAGAGGACCCTTAGATAGGGAAGTTGATGCTAAGGGGAAAGCGTACGGGGTGAACTTTCTGAATACAAAGCTAGTGGAGGCAGAAGAGTCAGGAGGGGCTGTTGTGCGGAAGCCTAAAACAGCAGACTGTGGGAAGGGAGCTCCTAAGGTGAACAGAGCAAGAGGGGAAGAAGAGGGGCAGTTTAGAGGTGCAATCAGGGGAATCTCGGGTTACTTGATGGAGGCTGACATAGAGTGTCGTAATAAATTTGAGCTACTAAGTAACCTAGAGGGAGAGGAAGGGGTTGGTGGAAATGAGAAAACTTATACAGAGGCCGGGGGAAGGGAGTCTGATACCCATAGGGCATCACAGACTGGCAATGGAAAGGATTGAAATAGTCCCAGAGGAGAAGGGGAAATACATTTGTTAAGCAAATGGGGAGATGCAACATATTCCAGACATGAGAGGAGAGCATGATTGAGAGAAACTGGGAGACAAGGAGGTGGAGAGAGCGCCCTTTCAGCAGGGGGCAGTACCAAGGATGGGGCCCTAGCTAGGGGACCCACAGAGAGCCTCTGGAGGCAGGGTACTATTACAAGGGGAGGATGGCGGTGTGGGGAAGGAGAAACCATCAGGGCCAGGATAAATGGTTTGGATAGAGAGGGTTAAAGGGACACCTATTCAGAGGAGTTTGAGTTAAGTGGGCAAAATAGCAAGGAGGCAGAAAGGGAGGGTGACAAGGGGGTCTCTAGTAAGGCAGGAAGACTCCCACGAAATTGAGATCATGAATAAAGGGGGGGAAGGGGGGCTGAGAGGGCATAGTGGAGGTAACCATAAGGATGATGGCGGTGTTAAGGTTCTGTTATTGGGAGACTCCATGATTAGGGGTATCCAGTGGGAGGGACAGGGGGGTGGATGCCATAGCCAGGTTAAGGTAGTGTGTATCTATGGGCTGACACTGCACAGAGCAAAGTTCATGGTGTATGAAATGGTTAGGGATTGTGGAGGGAAACCGGATTTCCTGGTGCATTTGGGAACTAATGATCTAGAGGGAAATAGCATTTTGGAAATCCAAACAAGGTTCCAAGAACTTGCCAGAGTCTGTCGGGATAATGGATGCAACATTTCCTTTTCAGAGATATTGCCAATACCAAAGGCCTCAGTGGAGAAAAAAATGAAGCTCACAGAGGTTAATAACTGGCTCAGGAAGAGGTGAAGAGAGTGGGTTGGGGTGTTAAGGGAACTGGAATGGAGTTTGGGAGGATAAGGGACTATATGCCAAGGACAGGTTTCATCTGCCCCATTAGGGAAGGAAGTCCTTAAACAGGGGATGACTGACTACATACAAGAAAGGTGGGGTTTAAACTTGTGAGGGGGGAAGGGATAAGGAAGGGGCTGACCAGAAGCCCTCTCCTCCAGATGAGGGGAGTAGCCTTCACACCCAAGGGGGGAAGGGGGGAACAGATTGGGGATGGAGCTTTCAGGAGGAGCAGAGGGAGGATGGAAGTATAAGGAATCTGGGTGGGGTTCGACAAAGAGAATCAGGGACAAGGAGTGGGGGTTGGTGTTAGTTTATTTTTATTTATTTATTTAGCTTTTGTTGACCGGGTAAGTGCACTAGACAAATCCTGCCTATTTTCAGGCATGACCCGGGGGAGGGGGATACAGATGAATGCCAACTGACCTTGAACCAGATTAAGCTGTTCGTGGTATTTTTAGTGAATGAGGGAAATTTGGCCAGGACACCAGGGAAATTCCCTACTCTTTTCGATAAGTGCCATGGGATCTTTAACATCCACGTGAACTACCACCAATCCAGGCAGATGGGACCTCGGTTTAACTTCTCATCCGAAAGACGGCACCTCAGAAGTGCAGCACTCCTCTCATGCTGCACTACAATGTCAGTACTGGATATTAACCCGCGGCCAGATGTGGGAACTGAACCCACAGCCCTCTGATCTCCCAGCCCAGAGGCAGGTGTGCTACCTACTGAGCCACTGACACTGTCAAATGCCAGGAGCTTGGGAAACAAGTTGCCAGAGTTCCAGGCCATGCTGTTGAAGGGGTGGTGGATGTGGCGGCGGTCATGAAGCGTTAGAGCCAACAAAACCATGACTGGGACCTAAGCATTGTGGGGGGTACACTATGCTCAGGAAGGATAGAAGGGAGGGCAGAGGGGTGGAATGGCTATGTTCATTAGAGATGACATAGAAATTGCTAGGGTAGAAGAGGCAGAGGAAACGTGGAGGCCTTATGGGTCACTTTACGATCCTCAGCAGGAAATAAGGTCAAGTTAGTGTAGCATATAGGCCCCCGTATAGGAGTGAGGTTCTAGAGGATGGTTTGCTGGACAACATCATTGCCCAGTGTGGACCAAAAGGGAAGGAGTGGTGTGGATGGGGGACCTTAATATGCCAGGTACAAACTGGGGAACTATGTCCTCTAAGGTGGCCAAGGAGCAGAGGCTGCTGGATGGCTTCCAGGATGTTTTCTTAACACAGCATGTGATGGAGCCCACAAGGGAGGGGCATGTCCTGGATGTGGTTCTGGCAGATGGGGATCTGGTAAGGGACATGGTTGTACATGACCCCCTGACTGGGAGTGACCACAATACTGTCTGGTTTCAAATAAGCATGGGGGGAGTGGGGGTGAGATCTAGGACACTGGCAGTGGACTTCAGGGGGGCAGACTTCATGGGCATGGGAAATATTCTCAAGGATCACTTGATGGGGATTACCTCAATGACAAGTGTGGAAAGGAGATGGGAGGTCATAAAATGGGGACTTCATGAGGCAGTCAGGATCTGCACTAAGTTGAAACGTAAGGGAGCAAGGTCACATAAACCATGCTGGTGGTCCAGTGAGGTACAGGTAGCAGTCAGAGAAAAGAAAGGTGGCCTACAAAAATATAAAACAACAAGGGGATAGGGATAGGAAATGTACCAGCTTGCATCTAGAAAAGTCACCCGATATAGTGAGGAGCAAAGTCCAGTAGAGCAGCGGCTGGCACAGGGATACATAGAGGGAAAGGGTTCTTCGGTACATTGGGGAGCGGAGAAAACTAATGTCATCTCAGCAGATTGAGATCAGAAGGAGGGTGGGTGGAAGAGGCGAGGACCAGGCAGAGGTATTTAACAAGTACTTTGCCTCTGTGTTCACTAGGGAGGGGTGAGATATCTACAAAGCAAGGCATGAAGGGATAGAAACATCAGTAAGTGGGATCAGGAGCAACAAAAATGGAGCAAGAGGGAGAGAGGTACCCGGGGTGTCACATCTGGGTAAAGATAAAAACGCCAGTAAGGTGGAGGGGATGGATGATGCTATTTCTGCCAAAAAGGCGTGGTTAGCCCTCAAGGCCCTAAAGAAAGACAAATCTCCTGGGCTGGATGGCATTCATCCGAGAGTACTATGGGAATTGGCGGACATACTGGCTGCACCCCTGGCGGAGCTTTTCAGCAGGTCACTTGAGACAGGGAGGGTACCTAGGGATTGGCGAGAGGCACATGTGGTACCAATCCATAAGGGGGTTGAGGAAGTACCAGGTAACTATAGACCCATCAGTTTGACTTGGTGGTGGGAAAATTAATGGAGAGTATACTAAAGGAACGATTGGTGGTGTACTTGGAGGAGGTGGGAGGTCTGGATAGTCGGCAACATGGGTTTGTGCCAGTAGATCTTGTCAAACCAACCTTGTTGAGTTCTATGAATGGGTAAAATCAGAACTGGACAGGGTAAGCCTGTGGATGTATTATTCTTGGACTTCAGCAAGGCGTTTGACTCTGTCCCCCACAATGGTCTGGTGGAGAAACTGATGGGGTTATGAGTAGGCCCTTTGATGGTCAGATGGATTGAAAACTGGCTAGCTGGATGCACTCAGAGAGTAGTGGTCTGTGGGGAGCTCTCGAACCCTAGAGAGGTTGGTAGTGGGGTACCGCAGGGCTCGGTCCTGGGTCCGATCCTGTTTAATGCATACATATCAGACATCAGGGAGGGTATAGGGTGTGAAATGAGTCTCTTCAGGATGACTACAAGATGGGAGCAGTAGTTGAAGGAGAAGAGGAGTTGGCCTGCAAGGGACCTAGACACCCTGGAAAGCTGGGCTCACACATGGAAATTAAATTTCAATATCACCAAGTGCAAGGTGTTGCATCTTGGTCGGGGAAACCCTAAACACAGGTACACCCTGAGAGGGGAGGCGCTGGAGGCCTCAATAGGGGAAAAAGACCTAGGGGTCATGGTGGATGCATGTATGAATAACTCTGAGCAGTGCAGGAGAGTGGCTAGCAGTTTGTTCCCCACAAAAAGGCTTGCCCTCAGGGGCATGGCATAGTCTGTCTGGGAGGAGATGGAGTTGATGCCAGGCTACCATTGTCACATCCTCATAAATATCGATAAGTTGGGGAACCACCAATGGTGGGGCATCAGACTTACATAGGTAATTAACCAACTGCCTATGTTTGGGGTCCTACTTCTCTGAGCCGAAGCCCATTACTGCCTGGATGGGGTGCACAACCGCAGAAAAGTAAGAGTCATCCGGGGGGGGGGACCATGTAATGTCCGTAGATGCACAGACCCTTCAGAAGACCTGGATGAGGCAGAGGGGGAGCCTGAAGATCATCCCCTTCATCCAGGGCACCCTTATCCCCAGAATCGAGGAGCACCATGTCATGGTGGTCCCCTTTGTTGGCCAGGTGAGTAGGGGAAAAGGATGGCTGGGGCATTGGGGTGCTGGGGGGACAAACAGTAGGCCCTGCAGTGTGTCCTTTGGGGGAGGTAGCACAGCTGGCATTGGTACCTAAGAATGCAAGACCCCCTCAAAGAAAGGACACCAGTCCATGAATATCCACCATGACCAGTGTAGGGCCTGATGGAGGTGGATAAGGTAACCGGGGAGCCCCTGGTGTAGGTAGATGGAAGCCAGGATAATGCCTCATGGGAACCAGGTGAGCTTAATATGGACTCTTGGGCATAGGCCAGTGAGGCCTTACAGAAGAACAAGTGATACAGGGGCCTGCAAAGGGTGAGCCCTGTGTGGGGTAGAGTGAGGGCTGAGAACTGGTGAGAAGCTCATCTCCAGAGGGAGTGCAGACCAACGTGAGGTGTCTGATGCCAGCGAAGCGAGTGATGGGTTAGGGTGACAAAGGTGCTCCTGTATCTGTTGAAAAGCAGGGGGGACACCAACAGGGCCACTCTGCTGTGTACCCGAGGATGTGATGGGCCTAAGCAGCAGGAGCCTGTTGGGCTCAGATGATCCCTGGCTTGAAGCTCCTATGCAAGTAACTGAGATAGTGGTGGGGAGCCATTGTTTGCCCTGAGGTGGGAGGGGTTGGTGGGACATGGGGCCAATCCCCCAGAGGAGGTAGACCCCCAACGTGACCATGTGAGAGTTTGGTGACCATGAGTGGGAAGACAAAGACTGGCATGTTTTAGTCGCAGATATGGTATTACAGGCTATTGGCCAGGAACTGTTTAGGATGTGCGGCTACCTGTAACTGTAAGTCATTCTGTGTGGATAAGACTGCCCAGTGTTTTAAAAGAAGAGTAGGGGAGCACATGAGGGCTATGATGAAGAAAGATGACATTTAACCACAGCAGCACATGTTATAGAAGCCACCACAAATCTGCCCCATAGTTTTAGCTTCACAGCAATTGATAGGATGAGTCAGAATCTAAGAAGTGGAGATTTTGACAACCTGATGCTGATTAGGGAGAATTTTTGGATCTTGACATTATCAGCAAATGACAAACCAGGGCTAAATTCACTAATGGATGTGTTCCCATATCTAAAAAAACATTGACTATGGTCCACTGTGTACTGTTGCTCGTGTATCTTCATTGTTATAACGATACATTTATTTGAGTCATGAAAAGAAACAGTTTTAGAGGTCTAGTACAATTGCAAAGCATGGTGATAAGATAAGAATTTCAATCCATCTGTAAATACTGCTGAAAAGGAAATCTTGCATTGGCAAATATAATATGATGCCATCTATTTTGACTTTTTTGTAATCCCTGGTCCTTTCCTTTTCATGTATCTGTTTCCAGTTCCACATGGAACCTCTGTCTCCCTCCACCCATCTGTCCCATCCCTGTTTTCATTTTCTAAGCTCTTTTCTGACATCTCTTTTAGCCTAAGTAGCTACAGCTCAGGCTTTTAATGGAACTAGAACTGATGTATTTATTCTAGTTTACAACTGATTTATTAACTCAGTTTTTTTTAATGACATTACTTTATGTGTTGATATGTTTTTATATGTGAAAGCAGTTAAAGTGTTGAAATCTTAACCATGGGTGCACTATGGTGATGATGAAGTCCTAGGATCATGATATGAAATTTGTATTTAAATGTTGCGTTTAGCTGTTAGTCCTCAGCCTTTGATAAAGAACTTGACGTCCAAAACATGACAGGCAGAACAATGTCTGTCTGTGTCTACTAATACATGAAATGTCAAGAATGGATACTTCTGTCTCTGCAGTCCTCTAATAAGATTTTAATTCCAAGAGGAAAAGCTTGAGATGTGGAGGTAGGGAGTGCAGGAGAGGGTCATGGATGGGTACCCATGGAGTAAATCATCTGTGTAAGTGGTGGGGAGTAACTATAAAGGGATTCATGAATGGTTGGGACTAGTACAGTACAGAGAGCTAATAATTCCAAGAGAAGAAACTTGGAATGTGGAGGTAGGGAGCAAGGGAGATGGTTACGGGTGGGTTACCCATGAAGTAAATTGTCTGTGTAAGTGGTAGGGGAGGGACTATGAAAGGGGGTTTAATTTATTTATTTTATAATTGGACTTACAACCTTTGAGCCAGATGCTCGTTTACAAAGGTACCTCATCACAGAGAGGACACAAAGAGTTAACATACTTACAGAATACAGTCATACACAATAACAGAGTTTTACATAAGTTGCTTGAACAGAATTATAGTTTTACATAAAATTGCTTGAACACATGCATCATTAACAAACATTTCAAGATGGATTGGAATAGTACCAGCAGGTACTGGCAGTGGAGAGGGAGGCCCAAGGGGGAGTGGGTGGGGTTGGTGGTAGTTCAGCCCAGTGGGCCATGTCAGTATTGCCAGGAGAGCAGTAGAGTATCTGTTAGTGACAGGTGCAGCAGTGGGTGTTGAACAGCAGGTCCTGTAGGGCAGTTTTGAAGAGTGGAATTTTAGTGGTGTTGGAAATGGCTGCGGGGAGTGAGTTGAACCAGGTAGGGGCTCTGTAGCTAAATGACCTCTGTGCCTGGGTGGTCCTAGTTCTGGGCACTAGTAGGGTGACCTTGTCAGTGGTTCGGGTAGTGGCTCTGGAGGGTGTTAGTTGGATGGCAACAGACACCCCGGGAGGGGACCCGAGTAGAATCTTCTTGGTTAGTAGGCTGGTTTGGTAGTGGATGCATTCGTTGAGGTTTAGGAGTTTGGCCATGTCATAGAGCTGACAAGTGTGGGTGAGCCTAGGGGCACTGGTCAGTAGTCTGCAAGCATTGATTAGTGTGAGTCTAATCTTGTTGAGAGTTGTGGAGTCAGTGGCTCCATATACTGGAAGGCCATAATTGACAAGAGACATTACTGCAGATGTGATGGCAAGCCTGAGGGCATCAGGTGGGAGGCAGTCCTTGAGATGGTAGAGGATGCCAAATGTGCGTTAAGCGTGCAAGCGAGGGCAGTAATGTGGACATGAAAGGTGAGGGCTGAGTCAAATGTGATTCCAAGGTATTTGTAAGAGTAAACTGGTTCAAGTTGTTGAGTGCTGGGGAAGATTTGGAGGGCTTTGTCGCTGGCTTTGTTTTGGTGTTGTGCGAAGAGCATTGCCTTATATTTTTTAGGTTAATAACTAGTCTGCTCTCCTTAAACCAGTTCTCAACATCACTAAATGAGCGTTGGAGGGAGTCTTGGAGGGAGGCGAGATTTTTTATGTGCTGCATAAATAACGGCATCGTCAGCGTATAGTAGAATATTGCCAGAACAAGCACTAAACAGGGCATTTAAGAAGAGGCTAAAGAGCAGTGGGCCCGGGATAGAGCCCTAGGGAACCCCTGAGCAGATGAGATGGGTTTCTGAGAGTATCCCGTTGTTTTTGACACTCTGGGAGTGGGCTGATGGGCAGCCCACACACCAGGAGAGGGGGCCAGCAGAGAAACCCATATGGTTGAGGGCATTTAGTAGGAGTGGGTGGGAAATAGTGTCAAAGGCCTTAGAGAGGTCAATGAACACTGCCCCAGCTAGGGAGCCAAGGTCCAGGGAGGAGTGTAGAAAATTGGAAAACTCCATTAAAGCTGTACCTGTACTGTGACCAGCATGGAAGCTATTCTGTTCCGGACACAGAATGTTGTATTTTGCTAGATATTTGGTGAGTTGGGTGGCCACCACTTTTTCTAAGGCTTTGGGGGGGGGAGAATGGAGATTGGATGATAATTGCTGGGGGCAGACCTGTCACCACCTTTGTGAATAGTTGTGACTATCGCAGTTTTCCATGCTGTGGGGAATTGCCCCAGACAGAGGGATCAATTTAGTAGGTCCGTGAGTGGGACCAGGACATCATCCAGGACCAGCCGGAGTATTTTTGGATCCAGGGAGTCGCTGCTAGGACTGGTGCCATTTAGCACTTAAAGCTGGAGTGGTTTGGCTTCCTGAATGGATACCTTGCGTAGGCAGAACAGGGGGCACTGAGGATCTGAGGGCGGCGGATCATGAGTAGGGTCGAAAAAGTTACTCAGGAGGACAGGGCTAAGATCTGTAAAGGAGGAGTTAAGGCAGTTGGCAATGTTGGTGGGGTCAGTAACGGTGGTGCCATTGACTGTAAGGTGGGCTGGGGGATGTGATTTCTAGTTATTTCTTTTATATTGTCCCAGAAGTTACGGGCGACTGCCATGAGAAGGTGATGGTGGCCTGGTAGTGGTTAGCCTTGGCTTTGCGGATGGCCCATGTGCACCTGTTACGTGCAGTGTTATATGCCTGTCTGTCAGCAGTCCAGCCAGTCTCGGTGGCAATATGCCAAAGGCTATCCCTGTCCTTGAGTAGTTGGAGTAGGGCGGGGGTGACCCGGGGTGCATTTTTTTTGGAGCGGATCATGGTGAAGGGCACAAAAAGATCACAGGTCTTGTTAAAAGCTTGTGAGAAGAAGTCGAGGGCAGTGTCAATGTTCGTTGCATGGTGGATGGGAGACCAATCAATGTGAGCGAGGAACTGTTTGACTTTTTCAGTCATCCTGGTGGAGACACCTGCGGCATGTGGTTTGGGCAACAGGTTTGGGGGTGGGGGTAGACCAGAGGAATAGGAGAGTGGAGTGGTCACTTAAGGAATCTGGGAGGACTTGAATATCTTGAATCTTTTGGGGGCGGTTTGAGACCATGACATCTAGGAGTGTGCGTGTCCCTATAGTGTGGCTATGTCTAGTGGGTTGTGAGATGAGTTTGGTCAGGTCTAATGCAGCAAAGGTCTTATCAGTGAGGCAAAGGGACTGAGCCTGCTCATGTTGAGGTCTCCTACTAGGACTTGTTGAGCTTTATGGGAGAGGGAGGAGAGATTTTCAGTGAGAGACAATATTGCTGGGGTTTGGTTCCTTGGGGGTACGTAGGAGACTATGAGATAGAGTGGGCTCTTGGATGGGTCTGGGGTGAGTTTGAGGTTAAGGGCCTGGGCACCGTGTACTACCTTGGGGGCAGGGAGGGCGTGGCCAACTATGGTGTCATGAGTGTAAAAAGCACAACCACTGCCACGTTTACCTACTCTATCCTCATGATATAGGGTGTTTAGAGTATGTAGTATACAGAAAAACAAAATTGCTCATAATTAATTGCATAACACTGTTGGAATGATAATTTTGTGCTGAACAACTTTGCTGCTCGAACTTTGTATGTAGCACTTACGGTTCATGAGGTATTGGTATGAGGGTGGTCACGCTGGATTTCTCTCAGTGAACCTACTCTGAAGCCACTTTATCTTTTGTGCCATTTTATCGCTTGGATTTTGTTTTAACTTTATGTTTTTAGAGGTTCGAATGCTTTGTTGCATCTCTTTGTTGTCGACTGCTTTTTCGGCGTTTTTTGGTGGGTTGTGTGCAATATATGGCTGAGCTTCGCCGTGGGCTTGGACCCGGTTCATTTCTTGCATTTTTGGGTATTGGTGCGGGCTGCGAGTTGAGGGGGCTTAGTGTTCTGCTGCTTGAATTGATGCTCCTTGGATGTCCTAGTTTGGAGCCTTTTTAATTTTCCCTTTGATGTTTGGACCTTCGCTGCACTGGATTAGTAGGAAGAAGTGCAGGATTGGAAGTACTGACAGCATTGCTTTGAAGTTTTGAACGAAAGATCATCTTGGAGAGCTGACTGAAAGAATTGGTGGTGTTGTCCTGGAGTGCCGTGAGTGGTGGGACCTGATTTGCTGATTGGTGTCCTTCTCCTTTTCTGAATTGAGCCAGATCATCCTGATTGTTTGGGGCAAGTAGTATTGTACTTTTGGGTGCCAGGGCCAGTGTGCTAGGTGAGGGAGGCTTTTACCTCTCCACCCTTTTTTGGCCGGGTGATTTTGGTCTCGCTGCCCAGGACCGAGCGGGATTTGCTTCACTTGCTCTGGGGAGCTGGAGGCATTTTGTGGGGCACTCCTAAGGTATCTGGGGGTTGATCTTATTGGTCTAGCCTCAGGGTACCTGTAGTTGTGGGTCTTGGATGGTGTGTGTAAGACCTGATTAGGTAGGTTGGAGGTAGGGGAGGGGAGTCTTCACTCTCTTTGCTGGTATTTGCACACTTTTGGCCTTTGTCAAGGGTCCCCTTGCTCCTTTTATTAATTTCATATTGAGACTGTATGCATTATTTGTGGATTTATGATTCTGAAGTCGGTTGGAGCAGTTATTGACCCTTTTCTGGATTGCTGGTACATCATTCGATCTCACTGGATTTTTTATTATTGACTTTGTGAAGGAGAGTGTGAGCAGTGAGAGTGCCTTATCATTCCTGTGTCCTTGGATTCTGTTTATCTTCTTATCATCGTTGGCAGTTAGAGTGCCAAAATACTGGATGAAAGATTATTTAATTCCTGCTTTTGAGTACTTTTATAGTCCTGCTGGTAGTGAGAGCACCATCGGGACTTGGACTATGTTCTTTAGATGTATTATTTTGTTTTATTTTAAATATTATGTTTATGTTTGTTTAGTTTAACTTTCTCCTCCTCAGAGCCGTGAGAGGGTTTTGGTGTGGGGAAGTTTTTTAATTTTTGTTTAGGGGTAGTGAGAGTCTTTGATTAGATTAGTTTTTTGATTATTTTGACATATATTGTTTAGTTTCAGCAGGAATATGTGTTGGCCTGCAGGTTCCATGGCAGTGCACTATTCATCCTCCTCTCTTCACACCCTCCACTCTTTTTATACTCCTGCCTTGCAATTTGAGACCTACCAGTGGTGTAGAGCACTGGGGATTGTTCCTGGGAGAGTGAGGAGGGCGGGGGTGGGTGAACAGGAGAGGATGAATGAGCGGGGCCACCATATCGGGGTTGTTAAATCCAGAAGGCGCCCTGGGGCAAAATGGAATCCAGACCAGGGTTTCCCATATCTGGTGCCCATACCCAAGGGCACTGCTGATTTTGGTGGGCAGAAAGGCTGGACAGCTCCAAGGTTTGTTCCAACTCGGCAGTGCTATGCAATGCCAGGTCTGTTAGAATAAGACCGCCATTATAGCTGATCTTATTAGTTCAGCTGACCTGGCTTGCATCACCGAGACCTGGCTGATGAAAATTCAGGCTCCATATTGAAGCCATGATTCCGGCTGTGTACTCAGTGATACATCGCCCGAGATTGGACCACGGTGGTGGGGTTGCGTCTGTTTAAGTCTAAATTGGGCCTCATAAATGTGGTAGTAGGTGAGGCTGAATCCTTTGAGTGTACAGTTGTAGCAGGTGTAGGCGTCAATTGTTCTCATCTACCATCCACCCAGAGATGAGAAACGTTCTTACAGGAAGTAGCAGACATCCTCGTCGATATGTCATTTGAGTCACCCAGATTGATGGTTCTGGGTGACTTTCCATTGTCAACCCAGGCGTTACTCTCACAATTTGGTAATCACTTCCTCCAACTTATGTCTTCTTTGGGCCTCACACAGGTAGTTTCCACTGCTAGACATAAATCTGGGCGCACTCTGGATTTAGTCTTCCTCTTGGGGATTGATTCATCCGACGTGGGGGTGGAACCAATCGCTTGGTCTGACCACCACACCTTGAGGTTCAATTTTTGCACCCCTCCTCCGAGAAGGCCTTCCCCTGTGGAGATGGTCAGGTACTGCCCATTACGGAATATTACTTCCAAAGGCCTTGCAGCGGTCCTTGACCTGCCATCCCCTGTGTTGGCTAGCAGTAACCCTGGGGCACTGGTGTTGGCTTATAAACAGCCGTTATGGTGGCCCTGGATCTTATTGCTCCTGTTCATGAGTGCCCCTATCCCTTCACCCCAGGTCCCTTTGGTTTGATGGAACACTGAGAGAGTTGCGGAGACCTGGGCAAAGGTTAGAGCATTGCTGGCGCAAGTCTGCCCTTGATGCCAACCACCTTAGATTGATGGAACATTATTCTATCTATCAATCTGAAATCACCCATATCAAGGCAGAATTCCTGTCCAGGGAGATTGCAGTTGCACAGAATCGACCAGCTCAGTTGTTTCGGACTGTAGACAGACTGTGCAACCCAGCCTGTCTGCAAGTCCGAAAAGCTTTTTCGCAATTGGAGTGCGAGGAGCTCGCTTGGTTCTTTGCAACTAAGGTGTCTGACATCAGGGCGGGCTTGCGTCCGGCAGTCTGTAAGGGTGATGTTGTGGAACAGTGCGAGTTTACAATACCTCAGTTCTCTTGGAGTACCTTTTGCCAACTGGAGGTTGTGGATATTATGAGGATCATCCATAGTGTGTGACCTACGAGCTGTAGTTTGGACCCTGGACCAACTCCCCTAATTTTGGGTTGTTCTGAGATCATTGGTCCAGTTATGGTGCAAATAGTCTGGTGCTTCTTAGAGTCAGGTGAGTTTCCTAACTCCCTGAAAGAGGCAGTGGTTACACCCCTGCTGAAAAAAGCTACTTTGGACCCAGAAAGTTTCTCAAACTACAGACCTATCTCTAACCTTCCCTTTATTGGAAAGGTTATTGAGAAGGTAGTGGCAGCCCAATTGGAAGACCATTTAACCATCCATAATGTCTATGGATCCTTCCAATCTGTTTTTTGTAAAAGACACAGCACCGAGACCGTGCTGGTTCGGGTGCTTAATAATCTTCTGAGGGCGAGGGATCACAAGAGACGTTCCATTCTAGTTCTTCTTGATCTCTCATCAGCTTTTGACACTGTGGATCACCTGGTGCTGTTAGCACACCTGAGGTTACTCTGCAGAATGTCGGGAACTGTTTTAAAATGGTTCACTTCATTCCTTATTGGGAGATCACAAAGAGTTGTGTCGGGAGTTTATTCCTCCGGCCCAACTTCTTTGTTGTGCCAGGTGCCTCAGGTTCAGTGCTGTCACCCATGTTATTCACAGTGTATATGCTGCCCCTCGGAGACATTATAAGACGGTATGGGCTGAGGTTTTACTGCTATGCAGACGATACTCAGCTATACCTGTCTTTTGCTCCTGACCAGGATGGAGCTCTCTCGGTCTTTAATAACTGTCTGGAAGAAATCCAAGGGTGGATGGATTCTAGTTGGTTAAAGTTGAACTTGGAGAAGACAAAGGCATAGGTGCTGGACCCTGGTGGTCAGATAGCGAGGTTGCATAATGACACGCCCTCTGGAATTTTTCTTGATGGTGTGTCACTTCCGACCTCTGAATGGGTGTGCAACCTTGGGATTGTCCTTGACGACAGGCTGATCCTTCAATCTCAGGTGTCGGCCATTGTCAGGACTTCCTTTTACCATCTTAGGAATATTGCCAGGGTGCGTCGCCTTGTTCCATCTGAATCTTTGCCAACGTTGGTCCACACTTTTGTGTCCTTGCATCTGGACTACTGCAACGCCCTTTACTTTGGGCTTTCTGGGGTTGAAATCCATCGTGTAAGCTGGTGCAAAACGCTGCAGCCAGGGTGTTGACTGGGACAAGGAGATCCAGTCATATTACCCTGGTACTGTGCGAACTGCACTGGCTTCCTATACGGTGGCAGATTACCTTTAAAGTCATTTTATTGACTTTCAAAGCCCTTCACGATCAGGGTCCGACCTATCTGAAAGAACTTCTGGTGCCTTACTGCCCCAGCCGATTGCTCCGCTCGACTGACAAGGGGTTGTTAGAGATTCCAAAAGTAAGTCTAAAATCTTCTGGCAGTAGAGCATTTTCTTATGCTGCACCCACTCTTTGGAATTCTCTACCTCGCTGGTTAAGGGAGTGCACCTCCGTCTAGGTATTTAAGAAAAACTTGAAGACTTACCTGTAGAATATGGCCTGTTCGGAAGATTAATGAAATCTGAGTGCTAACATTATGTTTTGATTGTATGGATGATTTTACTGCTTAGTTTTAACATATGATGTTGTTATGTATTTATCCTATTTATATGTTCTTAATTGGCATTGTATATTGTGGCTTTTGTTATGTAAAGCGCCTGGATATTTTGAAAGGAGCTTTAAAAATAAAGTTATTATTATTATTATTTGCATTTGTTAGTGGCATGAAAATACAATATCACACATACCCCCACAATGCAAAGCATCATGGGCTGCATATGCAAATCACCACAGAATGTTACGCTGGTCCAACTTTAAGCAGAATTGCATGGTGCCAAAAGGCCTCTCACACAGTTTGCAAAGGGTGCGAACAGAAGACATAGACACGTGTTTCGTCCTACCAGGACTCATCAGTATGCCTCATCTGTTTGACACCCCAGTGGGATGGACCAGCTACCCCTAAGGCAGTGTGCCTGGGATATATTGTGGTGAACCCATTAAAATAAAAAACTATTTAAAAGATAAAGAACCTCTGTGCGTAAACACTGAGGCAAGGGTTACCCCAAAGGGCATTTGGCTGGGAAGCCAAGTTTCAAGAAAATACAATATCACACATACCCCCCCCAATGCAAAGCATCATGGGCTGCATATGCAAATCACCACAGAATGTTATGCTGGTCCAACTTTAAGCAGAATTGCATGGTGCCAAAAGGCCTCTCACACAGTTTGCAAAGGGTGCGAACAGAAGACATAGACATGTGTTTCATCCTACCAGGACCCATCAGTATGCCTCGTCTGTTTGCCACCCCAGTAGGATGGACCAGCTACCCCTAAGGCAGTGTGCCTGGGATATATTGTGGTGAACCCATTAAAATAAAAAAACTATTTAAAAGACAAAGAACCTCTGTGCGTAAACACTGAGGCAGCGTAGAGGAGCATGTTACAATTGAGACAGTCAGAGAGGAGGGTGTTTATGAAGATGGAAAGGAGGAAGGGGCCCAGGATGGACCCCTATGGTGATCAGAAGGGCTGGAGAAGACACTGAGCCAATACAAACTGAGTGGAAACTATTAGAGAGGTAGCACTGAAACCATTTAGTGATCTCAGCCAAGCAGCCAATCAATTGCAATTTAAAGAAGAGGAGGGTGTGGTTTACAAGATCGATGCCTTTAGATAGGTCAACAAAGATGGCACCAGAGTCACAGCCACGATCCGTATTAGAGAGGATATGGTTGGTGAGGAGAGCCAAGGCAGTAATTATACTGTGATACTTTCAGAAGCCATGTTGTTGGGCACATAAGAGGTTATATTTGGTGATGTATTCAGGTGGCAGTGGATGATCTTTTCAAGAGTTTACTAAGGTGGGGGAGAATAGATATTGGCCGATAGTTGTCGGGGGAGTAGGGGTCACTGTCTTTAAAGATACAGACCACTTTGGCAAACTTCCAGGAGTGGGGTATAGAGTTGGACAGAGAGAGATTGAATATGAAGGTAAGCTGTTCGGAGATGACCAAAGAGATGAGATTTAGAAAGCATGGGGAGAGGCCATCAGCGCCTGGGCTGCCCTGATGTGGTAGGCCCCAGGAGGAGCTTGTTTAGTGTCCCTAAGGGAGATGTTCTTAAAGTAGAATGGGGGTGGGTGGTGGAGGAGTGGGGAAGATCAGGAGAGGGATGGGGGTTAGAGCTAGCACCAGGGTTGGAGGACAGTCTAGCAGTGTGAGCAGGGGGAAGGGAGGTGGAGGCGGTGAAAGGACTGGGACGAGGGGGTGGTGGTGCTGGAATGGAGTTTGCTAAGAAGTGGCGACAGGTTGGTGAAATGGGAGTTAAGCGTCTTAGCTACATCCGAGGGGTGAGACAGTAAATCCATGGGGAACTTGGGTGTGGGGGTGGAGCAGGGAGTTTATGGAGTCCCAGAATGTCCTTGGATTGCTGAAACTGTCCCTCTGTGTCTTGAGGTGATAGTTCTATTTTAGAGACCTTATCAAGTGCTTGCATTGATTGCAAAGGTGGTGGTATTCATGCCACAGGACTAAGGAGGATTCTGATTTA
The DNA here is from genome assembly GCA_016271365.2 of Neoceratodus forsteri. Classification (NCBI taxonomy): domain Eukaryota; kingdom Metazoa; phylum Chordata; order Ceratodontiformes; family Ceratodontidae; genus Neoceratodus; species Neoceratodus forsteri. The sequence goes on from CM057457.1 coordinate 495,184,530, forward strand.
CAAGCAGCCCACTTATGGTCCCTCTCTTTTATGAGTGTGAGGAGTTTGAGGGTTATCCAGCGTGTACACCCTCCTCTGCCTTGCCTAGTGGTGATGGAGAAGTGATGGTTCTGGATGTCCAGGAGGGCATTGGTGAAGTAGGCTGCAGCAGTGTTATAAGGGCATATAGGCCCTGCCAATTGATGGCCTTACCATCCTTGAAGAGGAGGGATTTGTCTGCTCGATTGAAGTTGTGAAAGGACAGGTACTTGGTAGGTTGGTGGGAGGCCTTGGTGAACCAAATGGCACAAGTAGGGGAGTGATCACTCAGGGAGTCGAACAAGGTGCCTGCCTGAATAATTCTTTCTTCACTGTTAGTGACTACCCAGTCAATTAGAGAGTGGGTGGAGGTTCAAGTGTTGAGTCAAGTGGGGAGGGTGATGATTTGAGTCAGGTTGTACACCTTAAGCATGCTGGCATATTCAGTTTCATGAGTACCCAGCCAGTTGAGGTTAAGGTCTCCAAGAATTATAGTATCCCTGGATGGGGAGAGAGACTTGTATCCATTAAGCAGGCTTTGTAGAACAGCTACACCTCCCCCGCGGAGGGCTGTAACAACAGCTCAGATAGAGTTTCTTGGTAGATCCCATCATGGGCTCAGCAATGATCCAGTCACTGGTGGAATCATTGTCAGAACAGAAGACAGATGAGGCAGAAGAGATTCCTTTACATACATGGCAGCACTGACTCTTCTTTTCCCGGTCTGTCTCTGCACAGCATGGCATAACCATCAAGTTGGTACTGGAAGTCTGAGTGCTACTGCTTCAGGCATGTCTTTGTTAGGCAAAGGATACATGGATTGTGGAGGAAAACCCATGCATCAAGGTCAGGGTATTTAGCTGGGAGACTGTATATTTATATGGGCAATTTTAAGTACAAAGGGGCAGGTCTGGATATTGCAGGAGGGGGTGATGGGTGAATTTGTGGGGCCCAGGTTGGGTTCAATATCACCTCCTAGGAGGAGAAAGGAGAGCAGTAGGAGTTGTAGGAGCTGTCAACCAGGTGCCAGGGAGGAGACAGGTGTGGTAACTAGTGAGAAGCCCAGCAGCCGGTGCTCCAATTTGGACAAAAAGGCAATTGTGAGGTGACTAGTCGAGCTTCTGTCCCACCTGATCAGAGGGGGGAAAGGGATGTACAGATGCAAGGTTACAGTAAAGTGACTTAGGTCAGATTGATCATCTGAAGGTACCTGGGCACAGCAGTCTATGATTGTTAAGGTCTCTAGCAGTGCAGCAGCCACGAGGGATATGCAGATGGACTTCATGATGAGAGGTGTAGCAGGAAGGGTGCAACAGCTTTCAGAATACCGCAGGCCAGAAGAGGTCTCATTGCCTGAAGAGCAGTGTCAGCAGCTGCTGAGCAAGGCTAGGGAGACAATTATAGTGTAGTGAAAGCAAAATACAGAGATACACAAGCCTCAGGAATGAGGCACTTCCCCTTTGAGAGAGAGAGAGAGAGAGAGAGACAGAGAGAGTGAAATCTGAGAGAAGTAGGAGCAGGTCACTGGGAGAGAGAAAGTGCTTTTAATAAAGAAAGGAGGAGGGGGGAAGGGTGGAAAAATCACCCAGACAGCTACACAGAGAAAAAGCTTCAGTAATCTCAGCTCTTCACCCTGCTTAAGGACTTTCCCCAAGGTAATGAAATAAAAATAGAGATAATCCGAGGGAACTGCTCAGTTGGAGAGGTAGTCTGTTAAACTGCCTTAAGGTTCAGTAAAGCAACTTCAGCTTCAAATTGCACTGTACCTTAGGCAGTGAGAAGCAGGTGGGTGGTTGATGCCTGGAGGGATGTGGAGGAGCAGACCCATTCAGGGTGCAAGGATCCCCTTAGGCACTGGGGAGCAGGCAAGTGGCTGATGCCTGGAGAGATGTGGAGGAGCAGACCCATTCAGGGTGAAAGGATCCCCTTAGGCACTGGGGAGCAGGCAAGCGGCTAACGCCTGGAGGGATGTGGAGGAGCAGACATGTTCAGGGTGAAAGGATCCCCTTAGGCAGTGGGGAGCAGGCAAGCGGCTAACGCCTGGAGGGATGTGAGGAGCTGACCCATTCAGGGTGAAAGGATCCCCTTAGGCACTGGGGAGCAGGCAAGTAGCTGATGCCTGGAGGGATGTGAGGAGCTGACCCATTCAGGGTGCAAGGATCCCATCTGCATAGCAGTGAACTCCCAGATTGTACTGCCTAATTATCTCTCCCAGCCGCAGCATATATACAGAGAACAACAGGGGCACAGGACAGGTACAACTAGATATCATCTGCATAGCAGTGAAACCTTAGATTGTACTGCCTAATGATCTCTGCCAGTGGTAGCATTTACACAGAGAACAACAGGGTACAGGACGGGTACAACTGTGTATCATCTGCATAGCAGTGAAACCCCATATTGTACTGCCTAATGATCTCTCCCAGCAGCAGCATATACACAGAGAACAACGGGGACAGGATAGGTACAACTGGGTATCATCTGAATAACAGTGAAACCCCATATTGAATCACCTAATGATCTATACCAGTGGCAGCATATACACAGAGAACAACAGGGGGCTAAGCTGGAGCCATGGATCACCACAAGGCACCGCAAAGGAACCTGAAGAAAATTTTTCTAGGACAATACGCTACAATCTTCTGGTTAAATATGAGCAGAACCAGTGCAAAACTGCACCAGTAGCACCCACATAATTCCACAGACAATCCTACAGCACCCCATGATAAACCATGTCACATGCTGAAGATAGTGCCAACCGCACCAGAAAAGTATAGTGTCCCTGGTCTCTCGCCATGAAGAGATCATGTGCAACCCAGACCCAATGCCATCGTAGTGCTGTGTCATGGCTGAAAACCCAACCAGAGAGGCTAAAAGATGGATCATTTCTCCAGGTTCTCAACTATATGGTCAACCACCACCTTCTCAATAAACTTCCCCAGAAAAGGAAGATTAGAGATAGGCCTATAGTTTTCAAGAATGTCAGGGTCAAGAGATGACTTCTTAAGGAGGGGTGTCACTACAGCCTGTTTCAGATATCCAGGAAAGACTCCCTTATGTAATGATCCATTGAAGATCTCCACAAACAGCATTCCCAGAAAATCAAAGCAGCTGATGATAAGTCACATCAGACCCTGGTCCAGGGCACAGGTGGTGGGACGCATGCTGGTGAGTACCCAAAGAACCTCATCCACCAAAACCAGCTGAAACTCGCTGTAAGATGGCAGACGATGTTCACCAGCAGGCCAATCAACTCCAGTAAAGAGTGGACCAGAGAAGGTAATACATGCCTTCATAGAGGCCACTATGTCATCAAAACAACTGCCTAAACTGCTCACACCTTTCCATGGAAAGCACTGTCCCAGACTGAAGACAGGAGGATTTAACCAACTGTCAGCAGTGCAGGCAACACAGCTGGACAGTTCCTTGCAGCAGCAATTGATCTTGACAAAAATTCAGTCTTCTTAAGATCAGTTGCCCACTGATACTCCAACTAATGGAGTCACAGCACCAACCTGTCCTCTTCAGAGTGTGACTGCCACCAGGAGTGCTCTAACCTATGCCCCTTAGTTTTCAGCCGACGTATCTCAGCACAGTACCATGGTGAGCTATGCTGTGAGGTCAAGGAGTGAATGTGCAAAGGTGTTATCAGGTCCACAGCCTCGGTTAGGGCCATATTATAAACCTCAACCCTGGCTTCTGGACCTTGAGCACAGGTTAGCATTAGACTCAAGACAACCAGTGACTCCTGGAGTTGACTGTGTAACAAATCTTTTTGGATGTAAAAATTGCCTGTGTACGTGGTTAGGAAAGAACTATAAACAGGTTCATGGATGGCTGGGGCCAATATATTATAGGGGGCTAATAATTCCAAGAAGAGAAGCTAGGGATGAGTAGGTGGGGAGAGAGGGGCAGGGTAGTGGTAGAACAGATTGCCTGTGTAAATGGAGGGGAAAGGACTATAAATGGGTCAATGAACAGCTGGGACCAGTATATTATGGAGGGTTGATAATTCCAAGAGGAGAAGCTAGAGATGTGGAGGTAGGGAATGAGGGAGAGGGTTCAAGGGTTGACATCATGGCTAAACTCCCTCAACATGGGTTAGTCATTATCTGAAGCAACGTCTATGTTCCTATAGGACCAAAAACTCCAGAAATTACTTTTATGATTTGCTTTTATAAGTATTAGGTGGTATTTTTCTTTGGTTTTGTATTAAAATGTTGCTAATATAGTATATATGTGTATTCAAAAAGAAAAAAAATCAATTGTGGGCTGGCTCAGTGGCACAGAAGGCTGAGGTGCTGTCAAGTGCTACATCTCTCACCCTGTCGGTGACCCAAGTTCATGAACCAGCTTAGTTTGCTGGAGGTCTGCTGGGGGAGATTTGGTAGAGGAATAAGCAGCCACTTGGCAGCCTCTCCTGTCTTGGAAACATAGAATTTGACAGCAGATAAGGACCGCTTTGCCCACCTAGTCTGCCCATTTGCCTACCTAACGGATAAGCTGCAGATCCTAGTTAACCAACAGTCTACTTCCTTCTACCCCCACTAGAATTGCCTTATGTCTGTCCCATGCATTCTTGAATTCCCCCACTGTTTTTGACTCTATGACCTCCTCAGGAAGGCTGTTCCATGTATTCCCCAACCCTCTGTGAAGAAATACTTCCTCACATTACTTCTGAGCCATCCCCCCTCTATCTTCAAATTGTGCCTCCTTGTTTTTGCACATCTCTTTTTCTGAAAGATGCTACCCTCCTGGACTTTGTTGATTCCCTTGAGGTATTTGAAAGTTTCTATCATGTCCCCCCTCTCCCTCCTTTCCTCGAGGCTATACATCTTTAGTTCCTTTAGTCTTTTTCATATGTCTTCTGATACAGACCCTGCATCATTTTGGAAGCCCTGCTCTGGACAGCCTCCACCCTGTCTATGTCTTTACGAAGATGGGGTCTCCAGAACTGTACACAGTACTCCAGATGTGGCCTTACCAACTGTCTATACAGAGGGCCAACAACTTCCTCTTTTCTACTGGCGATGCCTCTCCCTATGCATCCCAGTATCCCCCCCAGCTCTCCTTATTGCCTTCTCACAATGCTGGCCCACCTTTAGGTCATCTGATATGACTACCCCCAGGTCCCTTTCCATTTTTGTTGTTGTCAGTATCTCACCCCCTATTGTGTACTCTTCCCCAGAGTTTTTGTTTCCCAGGTGCATTACTTTGCACTTCTTTGCATTGAATCTAAGCTGCCATACATTTGACCATTCCTCCAACCTTGCCAAGTCCCTTTTTATCCTTTCCACTTCACCTTCTGTGTCAACCCTGTTGCAGATATTTGTGTCATCTGCAAAGAGACATACTTTCCCTTCCAGTCCCTCTGCAGTGTCACTAATAAAGACATTAAAAAGGACCGGCCCCAGTACTGAACCCTGAGGTACCCCACTAGTAACACTCCTTTCTTCACTGTGGACTCCATTTACTATTACCCACTGTGTCCTGTTGTCCAACCAGTGTTTTACCCAGTCTACCACCCTAGGAACCACTCCCAGGCTGGCAAATTTGTTTATTAGTCTTTTGTGTGAGACTGTGTCAAATGCCTTGCTAAAGTCTAGGTAGGTCATGTCCACAGAAGGGGGGTGGTGGACCTTCCCAGCTCTTGGCTTCCACCATTTGGAGGCCTGGTTGCACTGTTGCAGCACTGATGTACGGGAGGCAGATATAGGTCAGTGGGTGGAGGTACCCTCAGTTCTATAACATTTGCGCACCTACATATACCTACATATATATGTATCCTCTGTACTGCTGAGGCTCTGAGAGCTTTAGGGAAGGAAGACATGGTGGAACACTGAGCAGACCAGGATACATGGATCCCTGCCCAGACACCTGGACTCATACTCCCACTCCATCTGGTAAGGCAATTGTCGATATGTGTACTCTGGAGGGAGAGGCATTGCCTCACTGGGAGAAGCTGGTGGATCTATCCCCCCAGTGTGTAGGGAGGATAGGGCCAGATGGAGGTGTACGGGGACGTGGCTTAGTAATCACACAGTCTGGGCCTGGAGAACAATAACCTTTCTGGAAAATCAAAAAGACAGTTGGGTCTTGCTTCTGATTAGGACTGTGGGACACCTTTCAGTACAGAGAGCTAAGGCTGGCAAAGGGCATTAAGGATGGGGAAAGGACTCACTGGGGTACATAATTGAGAAAAGGAGCTGTAAGGATCAGATAGGGTTAGGAAGGAGGGGGATGGAGAAAGGGGTGGAGTATGCAGAAGCACTAAATGAGTACTTCTGTATTCATGAAAGAGAAGGGTGGGCAGCTACCTCAGGGGTGGGAAAGGGGGCAGGGGAGGGGTGACATATGAGATAATTACAAAGAGCAGGGTGCTGGAGGGTCTGAAGGCTCCAAGAGTGGGTAGGGATTAGGACCGGACGGCATTCACTCTAGGGTGCTGAAAGAACTGGTGGTGGTCTGGCGGAGCCACTGGCAGAACTGTTCAATACCTCCTGGACACAGGATGCATACCACAGGACTGGAAGATGGCTCACTTGGTGCCGCTCACAAAAGTGGCCCAAAGGATGGACCAGGCAATTACAGACCAGTAAGCCTCACATCCATTGTAATGAAACTAATGGAGACAATCCTGAAAGAGAGGCTGGTGAATTTTTTTCAAACACAGTGGACTCCAGGACAGTCAGCAACATGGGTTCATCTCAGGAGATCCTGCCAGACCAACCTAGTTGAGTATTAGGACTGGGTGACAAGGGAACTGGACAAAGGCCATGCAGTGGATGTCCTGTATTTGGACTTCAGCAAAGCCTTTGATTTGGTGCCTCATGGGTGGTTGGGGAAAGTTGAAGTATGTGGAAATGGGAACAATGATGGTGAACTGGATTGTAAGCTGGCTGAAGGGAGTCAACAAAGTTTGGTGGTTGTGGCGGGAGGACTCTCTTCCTTAAGGGAAAACAATGGAAAAGGCACAGCTTTCCTCAGACACTACAGAAACTCTCAATTAGTGCCATCAGACAGTAACAGCTTTTTTAAATTATTTAGAACAGCTACCAACAACTTCCACTTTCTGTTGCTGACAGCAGCCATTTCATGAGCAACAGTGAGCCTCCTGAGCTCTCTGTATGCTAATATGCCTGTTTGACCTCTGTTATTGGTTGGCAGGTCATATTAGCATACAGTAAGCTCAGGAAGCTCTCTGCTGCTCATGAAATGGTGGCTGCCAGTAACAGGAAGTGGAAGCTGAAGGTCACTGTTTAAATCACTAAAAAAGCAATTGAAGAATTTAAAAATAATGTACTGTCTGAAAGCACTAATCTGGAATGTTTGTAGTGCCTGGGTAAAGCTGCACCTTTTCCATTGTTTCCAGTGGTGCAAGTGGTAGACAAGAAGAACAGGAACTCAGGCACTGTCAAATATGAAATGCAGAATGAAGATCTTCAATCTGAAGGATAACTGTGTGAAGACACGTCTGTCTGTTTAGACACTAGTAGATTCAGTTAGAGATACTGAAGTATTTCTAGCAAAATTGCACTGTTGTACAAGTCAAATGTTGTTATGAAAACTCTGATTTTAGGTCACAGGGCCAGAAACTGTCATTATGTTGTTGGTTTAAGAATTTCTGTTCCAGTGTCAGTGGGAAGAAGTACAGGAACTCTGTTCCTGCTGCAAAAAAGGTACAGGAACAGAGTTCCTGTACATTCCTGTTCACTTTCATCACTGATTGTTTCCCTTTAAGGACTGTGATGAGTGTGTACCACAGGGCTTGGTACTGGACCTGATGCTGTTTGGGATTTTCATATGGATATCACATGGCATCAGGAGTAAGATCAGTCTGTTTGCCGATGATGGCAATATGGGGGCAGTGGTGGATGACATAGTAGTGTGGGAAAGGCTACAGAATAACCTAACTAAACTGGAGGAGTGGTCAGGAATGTGGTAGTTGGGGTTCAGTGCTAAAAAGTGCAAGGTACTACACTTAAGAGCAAAGAACCATGAGAGGAGCTACCAGTTGAGAGGGCTTTAGCTAGGTACCACCGAGGAAGAAAAGGATGTAGGGGTGCTTATAACAGGGAACATGAACAACATTGCTCAGTGCAGGAAGGCAGAAGTTAAAACCAACAGGATGCTGGGGTATATTGCAAGGGGTGTGTCTCCTTCAGAATGAGGGACGGGATTCTGCCTCTGTACAAGTCACTTGTCACACCACACCTGGAGTACTGCATGCAGTTCTGGCATCCATTTCTGAAGAAGGATGTCAGATTACTAGAAGGGATACAGCACAGGGCAACAAAGATTATTCAGGGTTTGGGGGACAGACCCTATGAGGACAGGCTGAGGGAGCTGAATATGTACTCTCTGGAGGAGAAATGGGATTGGGAGGATATGATTTAAACCTTTAAATACATAACGGGGATAAACAAGACAAATACAGAAGGGATATTTAAGTTGAGGATGGGGAGGGGACACAAGAGAGCATGATCTCAGATTGGAGGGAGGAAGATATAAGAAGTGCAAGGTAATGCATCTGGAAAGAGTATACAATGGGGGGGTGAGATACTAACAACAACAAAAATGGAAAAGGACCTGGGGGTAGTCATATCAGATGACTTAAAGGTGGGCAAGCAATGTGAGAGGGCAGTAAGGAGGGCTGGGGGATACTGAGATGCATAGTGAGAGGTATTACCAGTAGAAAACAGGAAATTGTTATCCCTCTGTACAGAGAGCTGGTGAGACCCCATCTGGAGTACTGTGTGCAGTTCTGGAGACCCAATCTCCACAAGGACATAGACAAGATGGAAGCTGTCCAGAGGAGGGCAACTAAAATGGTGCAGGGTCTGCACCAAAAGACATGTGAAGAGAGACTAAAGATGACCTAAAGGTGGGCAAGCAATGTGAGAGGGCAGCAAGGAGGGCTGGGGGGATACTGGGATGCATAGGGAGAGGCATCACCAGTAGAAAACAGGAAGTTATTATCCCTCTGTACAGACAGCTGGTGAGACCACATCTGGAGTAGTATGTGCAGTTCTGGAGACCCAATCTCCACAAAGACATAGACAGGATGGAAGCTGTCCAGAGGAGGGCAACTAAAATGGTGCAGGGTCTGCAATGGAAGACATAAGAAAGAGAGATGAAAGGAGCTTAATATGTATAGCCTCGAGGAAAGGAGGGAGAGAGGGGACATGATAGAAACGTTCAAGTACCTCAAGAGAATCAACAAAGTCCAAGAGGGTAGCATCTTTCAAAAAAAGAGGTATGCAAGAACAAGAGGGCACAATTTGAAGATGGGGGTGGCTCAGAGGTAATTTAAGCAAGTATTTTTTCACAGAGAGGGTTGTGGATGCATGGAACGGCCTTCCGGAGGAGGTTGTGGAGTCAAAATCAGTGGTGGAATTCAAGCATGCATGGGACAGTCATAAGGCAATTCTAGGGGGTTGGGGTAGAAAGAAGTAGGCTGCTAGTTAACTAGGATCTGCAGTTTATCCATTAGGTAGGGAAATGGGCAGATCTGGTGGGCCAAGCGGTCCTTATCTGCCGTCAAATTCTATGTTTCTATGACAGAGAGAGAGAGATGACGAGACATTTTTTCACAGAGAGGCTTGTGGCAAAGTGGAATGCTCTGCTCAACGAGGTGGTATCCTGTAGGATGGTGGGCAGTTTTAAAGGGGGATGGTCCCTGTACTTCCCTCCAGGTATACTTTTGCTGAATAATGTTCAGTCCCTGCTGTATGCACACTTATTTGTACTATACTAGGATGCCAGTCCTTGTCCCTGTACTTCCTTCCAGGTATACCTTTTGCTTCATAATATTCTGTCCCTGCTGAATGCACATTTGTCTGTACTATACTAGGATGCCAGTCTCTGTCCCTGTATTTCCTTCCAGGTATACCTTTTGCTCATAATGTTCTGTCCCCACTCTATGCACATTTATTTGTACTATACTAGGATGCCAGTCTCTGTCTCTGTACCTGTACTTCCTTCCAGGTATACCTTTTGTGTTCATAATGTTCTGTCCAGGCACTACTACTAGAGAGGAGTCCGTAACACACAGAATATTATCTGAAGGATTTATTTTATTTACTTATTTGTTTATTAAAATAATCTTGCATCCTTAAGGAACTGATTAAAACATATAAAGAGAAAAGCTGAGGCTTAATTGATGTCCCATAATAATAAACAAAAATTGAACAATCCAGAGTTTCCCACACACTGAACAAGATTGTTTTCTAGCAAGCCGCCGAAGTCCACCCCAACCTTTTTATTGCGTGACATCCTCCATCCTGAGCAAGCCTTTCCCTCCCGCTCTCCAAGGAAAATAAAGCTAGTATATATATTAGAAGGAGGAAACTGTAACCCATTACCAACAAAGCTAAATAAAAAAACATTCCTCCAGAAACGACAAATAAGAGTCTTGGCTATAAATTTCAGTAACCCACTATAAGCAGATAAGCCCACAGATTAGAGTGTCTAAGCTAATGATTACAAAGCAATGAATGTTAATATAGCGTATTCTAAGCAAAAGAACTGCCAGGGAGTAACTGAAAGGAGAAAATATGGACCTCAGCATAACAGAAGCAAGCCTTAATGAAGACCCAAAAAGAATGTATGACCAAAAAATAAAATATTACCATAACAACTCCCCCAGTAATGAGGGCAAAAGTTATAAACAGCAATACGAAAAAGAAAATAGGGATCCAAAATCCCAGAGGATCTTATCTGTAACAGAATCAGCAATGAACAAATAATAAAAACTGAAACAAAACTAGAAAATTGAGAAAGTGTTTGCCATACTACTCTGGACATTATAAACAAAAAGGGGTCCAATCCAGAGTGAGCACATTGGTATTACATAGACCCTGGTCTGTCTCTTTTGTCCAGTATGATAAGATGGGAATACATATATGAAGTTCCAGCTGTGAACTGCAAAGGACCACAACTCCAAAGTCATTGTCTCTGTAAATAATAATAATAATAATAAATAATAATAATAACAACTTTATTTATCAAGCACCTTTCACACTACCAAAGGCGTTTAATATAAAATGAAATGAGACAGGATAGGATAGGATAAAATACAGTATAAATAATCAATAAAATCAGACCAACCAGAATAGGCCTGGCACCACAGGTAAGTTTTCAAGGTCTGTTTGAAGCCCCTTATGATCGTGCACGCCCATGGTTGACAGAGTAGAGAATTCCATAGGGCTGGGGCCATATACATAAATGCACTGGCCCCCGATGACTTTAGAGGTACCCTTGGAATCTCTAGCAACCCTTCGTCAGCTGAGCAGCATGATTGTCCAGGGCAGTAGGGGGACAGGGGCTCTTTCAGGTAGTCTGGGCCCAGTCCGTGTAGGACTTTATGTAGTTTTTGTTTACTGGGTAGGTGCACTAGCCATAGTAATGAGTATTTTCAGGCATGACCGGGAGGGTACAGAGCAAACAGAAAACAAATTACAGTACATACTAATTACAGTACACAGTAGATAACAGCATATCATTTGAACAGTGTCTGCAGGTGTAAACAACAAAGTAGGGTAAATACATAACAGTGTGAAGGTACAGCAAAAATACTGGTAGTTCTACATTAAATCATAACTATTTCAAAAAATTGGGGAGGAGAATACAATGATAGCTATAATCTATGAAATAGCCAATATCGGGTAGCTGTAGCAGAGAAAATGAGGCATGGAGGGTAGAGGGTGGGATAGGGTAGGGCTAAGAGCAAGATAAGAGGGAGGATTTAGTTGTTGTAAGGGCAGTAAGAGAAGGTAGAAGCAAGTGCAGAGTGTTAAGTGGGGCTAACAGAAATGGCCTGGGTGGTAAAGGTTAGGAAATGTTATGTAAGCTAAGACGGTTTGAAACAGGAGAACATGCTGCAAGTGGTGAGATGATTATGTAGCTCCTTCTTTAATGTGACATGGGAAGAGGCTTGGCATAATTGTAGAGGGAGGGAGTTCCAGTACAGGGGGGCATGCCAGGCAAATGCACCCGCACCTTTGGAGGTGCTGTGTTTGGGGATATGGACAAGGGCATTTTCCATTGATCGTAAGTCGTAGCAGGAAGTGTGGTTTCGGAAGACAGTTGCCAGTGGCTTGGGTATCTGTGATCTGATAATGTTGTCAATGATGGTGCCATATGTATAGTACCTTGATGCTTGTGGTGAGAGCCACCCCAGATCAGAGTAAAGGAGGCAATGATGTTTTAGTCGGTGAGAGGAGGATGCATAATGACAGACGTTGTTGTAGGTAACATCCCATTTTGTAAGGTATGATTTGCCCACAGAGACATATGTTGCAACAGCATAAGTGAGGGTTGGTAGGAGTATGCGTCCTGCTATGGCAAGCCTTGCTGAGGGGTTAAGGACATACAGTGGCTGGTTCGGTAAGCAATACCGAGTTTCATGTTGACCTGCTTGCAGGTCTGTTGTATATGGATATCGAAGTTAAGTAACGGGTCATGTGTTATGTCTAGGTATTTAAATGAGTCAACCACCCCAAGTGATGTTCCATTAGAGGAGGAGAGAGTCTGAAATTTGGTTGGGAGTTTTCAAGTTTCATAATGGACCCAAATAGCATGGCTTGGATCATAGATTTGTTCAGGACAAGTTTGTGTCTCAACAGCCATTGTTTTGTATTAGTTGGAAATCTTGGGAGAGACTTTGGTTGATCTCTTCAACAGTTTTTGCACTCCTGTATAGGACAATGTCATCTGCATATAACAGGGATGAGGTTTGCAGGAGGTTAGAGGTGATATGTTGATAAAGATGGTAAAAAGCAGCAGTCCTAAAATAAACCCTGTGGCACACCAATATTTATAGTTGTTTTATTTGAGAGGGTGGAATTAAATTTAACCATTTGTATCCTATCAGATCAGTAGCTGTCAAACCACTTGACTACATTGGATGAAGAGCCTAGAGATGTGAGGGTGGCTAAGAGGATGGGGTGGTCAACTAAGTCAAATGCCTTAGTCATGTCGATAAAGATGGCTCCTGTGAGATGACCAGAGTCCATGGCTGCTAGGGCATCCAACGTAAATTTGAGGAGGGCAGTGGTGGTACTGTGACCCTTGTGGAAACCATGCTGTGCAGATGTTAGAAGGTTATATTTATGGAGGAATTTGATAGTTTGGGTAGCTACAAGCTTCTTGAGGAGTTTGCTGAGAACTGACAAAATGGCTATGGGTCTGTAGTTTGCTGGATCCTTGTGGTCTCCCTTTTTAAAAACGGGTAATTCTAGCAGTCTTCCAGATGTCAGGATTAAACCCTGGCATAGGGAGAGGTAAAATCCTAGCTAGAGGAGCAGCAATGTAAGGAGCAGCCAGTTTCAGTAGTTCAGGTTCCAGATTGTTGGACCCTACTGCAATGAAATCAGAGATGTTATTCAGCAATCGTAGTACCTTGTGGTTAGAGATTCTTTTGAAGAATAATTTAGGCCTGTATGAACAGGCAGGGTGTGAGTGAGGTAGGGTGGTGAAAGCAGAAGTGTATTTGGTTAGGTCTGAAAAATGAGAGTTGAAAAAAGTTTGCACTGGTTGGGGACTGATGCAGTGGACTCCATTTAACAACATGTCCTTAGGGTAGGGGCTGGATTTGAACCCAGGAGGAACTTTATATCTGACCAGAATGTTTTGGAGTCACCATAGGAGGTAGTTAGTAGATCTTTGCAGTAGTCGCTTTTGTCCCATTTATTTCCTTTTTACAGGAATTTCGCAGTGCTCTATAGGTATTTAGATCAGGTATTTGCCCAGAGCTTTTGGACTGATGCCAACTTTTGTCCCTCTGCCTGAGTTTAGAAAGAAGTCAGAGTTTAGCCAGTGGGTATGCTTATTTTTTACCCAACGGGTAGTAAGGTGGCAGTGTTTATCCAGAAGAGCAAGAAACTGGGTCATGAAGTGATCTGGAGCTGCTGGAGCGTTGTTGGTTAAGAAGAGGAGGACCAATTAATAGTACCAGCATCAAGAAGAAAGGCCTGAGGGTCGAAGTTTGCATACTTGCAGAAGGTGATAAAACGTAGCTTCAACGGAGATGGTCTGCTTTTGCCCCAGATACAGAAGGTAGGGGAGTGGTTGGTGATGGCATCAGCTAGTACCCCTGAGGTGATTGTATGTTCAGGGTGGTTAGTCTTTATCCAATCCAGCAATGTACCAGTGTTCAAGCGCAGGGCAGTTCTGGTGGGTTCACAGATCAGCTGGTGCAAGCTGTGGTTCTGTAGCTTGGATAGGGATGTGCATTGTGAGTTGCCCAACCAGCTGATATTTAAGTCCCCAAGTATAAGTACCTTGTTTCTCCCAGAGAGAAATGAAGTTTGATCCAGCAGCTCATCGAACCCTTTGAAGCTGCTAGCAGGGGGGTTGTATGCACACACGATGTGTCATTTTTGGTGCCGAGAGTGAGAAGAGCATGCAGCGCCTCACAGTGGGTTAGAGATGGTGAGGAGATGGAGGTGAGTTGAAGGTGGTCTTTAAAGTAGATAGCCACACCCCCCCCCCTTAGGTGCTTGTCTGTCGCATCACAGGAGACTGTAAGATGGGATGGAGCAAAAGGAGTCAGGGGTAGAGGGTCTGAGCCACGTTTCAGTTAGGCATATTATATCTGGCTTGTAGAGCGAGGTCCAGGATTCCAACTCGGCAAAGTTGTGCTCGAGACTCCTTATGTTGTAGTAAGCCACAATTAGACCATTGGCATTTGTAAACAGACTGGATGTAACATTTACTGGATCAGGGTTGAGGTGAACATTGCCTGAGAGCAATATGGCCAGTAGGAAGAGATACCATAATTTGTGGTGCAAGAAGGGGCATAGAGTATTTATATGCAGTGACAATTTTTTAACGCGCATGCTGCCATGTTGATCCACATCCTGTTCAATAGTAATGGAGTGAGTCATATTGGTAGTGGGCATGAGAAGAAGGTTCGAGAGAGGTAAACATTGGTCAGAAAGGATGGGTTAGCTGAGGCAGCTGTGGATACTATGGGCATAGATAGGTGAAATAGAGGTAGTGAGAATGCAGGAAATGACAGTAGTATGTATTGGTTCATGGTAGGATGTCGTAAGGGCAGACAGATTTTCCAGAGAAGAATCAGTAGACTCCCAGAGGTTAGGGAATAGAGGTAGGACTGTAACTGAACTTGAAATAAATTCCCTTATATTGGTAGATAAGGTGAGTGTTCTTCAAGTAAGGATCCTAGAATAGACTAGGCTCAAAGCTTACAGAACTAAAGGTTATCTAGTTAGTTTAAAGAGACTAGCTGGTTTAGAGCTCAGTAGTTTAAGGAGACATGCTGTTGAAAACTGGGTAGTTTGAGAAAGGAAAACAACTGGTACGGTGGGGAATATGTAAGGCAGAAATACACAGGGCAGTTTATAGTGTGGAGCAGAAATGGACAGAGTAATATAGGTGATTAAACTGGCTTTTGGCAGATCAGTTGTGCGTCTTCTGTAGAGAGGATTGGAGTTGAGCTGGATGGGTTGAACCAGTAGGGGGAGAGAGATCTCAGAAGTGAGCAGTACAAAAGCGTATTTAGAAGCAGCCAGGGAGGGGGTGGGAAAAAAGAGAACCTGAAGTAAGCTGCAGTCAGGAGCGCCGAGGCACCGCTGTTAGGGTCTATGAGAAAGGCACACCAATCGGCTTAGCCGTGGGATGCAGGCAGATCAATCAGAGTCCTTCTGTAGAATGTCGCACCAATGGGAGACTGCTGAGGCATGCTGGTTCCCCAAGTAGAAGTCATCGGTAGTACCTGAGGTGTGCGATTCAGTTCCAGGGACCGTGTTGGTGGCCGGAGTTGGTGGCTTTGGTCAGCAGCCTGTAAAACCGCCCTGATGAGAGAAAGTCAACATTCTGACCTTGAAGGTGATTCACCACTGAACCGGCAGCCAGTGCAGTTTGCATAGCACTGGAGTGGTATGACACATCCGAGGGGTCCCTGTCAACAACTGGGCTACAGCATTTTGCACCAGCCGTAAGTGGCAGATATCAACTCCTGGTAGCCCTAGGTACAGGGAGTTGCAATAATCAAGGCGCGAGGTTACTAAGGCATGGATCAGTGTAGAAAGATCACTAGATGGAACTAGATGCTTGACCCTGGTGACATTCCTCAGATGGTAAAGGTAGACTTGATGACAGCCGATGCCTGAGATCGCAGTGTCAGCCCATCATGAAGAATCACCCCAAGGTCCCACACCCATTCAGAGGCAAGGAGCTGGGACACCTCCAAGAGAAGCCCATCAGCTGGCCAACCCCTGATCCCTCTATCCAGTGACCTGGATCCACAACCATCACCTTAGTCTTGCCTGAGTTCAACTTCAGCCAGCTGGAATTCATCCAACCCTGGATTTCAGTGAGACAATTATTAAATGCAGAGAGTGCACTATCCTGGTTGGGTGTGAATGACAGGTAGAGCTGGTATCATCAGCATAGCAGTGAAACCTCAGTCCATACCATCTTATAATGTCTCCGAGGGGCAGCATGTACATCGCAAACAACATGGGGGACAACACTGAACCCTGAGGGACCCCACATGGCAGAGAGAAATGGTCAGAGGAAAAAGAATGTATTCAACCACTAATCCTTGTCTGAACTGGTGGCTCAAACTTATTAAAGTCGGTACAGAGATACCAGTCTGCCACCAACCTATGGTCCGATATAAAACAAGTTAATTATGACAGGCTACAGAAATCCACTAGTAAACCCACAAATTTGGCCCTGGAGCCTTTATCATGACCAGAAACTTAGGAGCAGTTAAAACATGGAGCTATAAAGTGCCTATGCTGAATTCCTCAAACAGACCAGGATTTGGGATCCTATCTAGGCAGGAAGTAAAAATAAGATGTGCAGCAACCAAGCCCCATATGTAGCCAGACCAGATCTACCCAGGAAAAGAGGGGGTGACCCAAAGCCAGCAAACAAGGTCTAGGAACATCCAGACCTCCATCTTGTACCCCCAAAGAAGTGCAAAACGTAGCTTGAAGAAAGATTCACAATGGGGTAGGATTGTATTACAGTGTGGGAGGCCACAAAGTTCCAAATATGAGCAAGGATTATTTGCCAAAGCAGGTTGAAAATGACTCAGGAGCTGGTACAGTATATGAATAGTAAAAGTTCAAAGACCATGAGTTACTCTGGAGGGAAAAAAATAAAAACTTGCAATTCCAAACAGGAAACCCAAGAGGCAAAAGCAGCCCAATTGCTGTAGTCCCCATTTGGCTCACAATCCTGGGTCGAACCTGACTTTGGTCTACTTACATCTTCAGCTGGCATTAAACAGATCGAGCAGCAATTTTTTTTTTAACTCCAGCTTCACCTGTTTCGGATCTTCAAATGAATGCCAGGTACCAGAAAAGAAAACTTGCTGGCGTGCAGGATACAGCATCTTGAACTGAATACCAGCTGCCAGAATCCAAGAAACAGCAGGATGGAAGGGGGCACACTTCTGTTTAGTAGAGGCTGGCAAATCCTGGGTGACATGAAGTTTACTCCTTCCCATGTAATTTCTTTAAGCTCTCTGATTCTGGTTAGAACATGTTTAAATAATTGAGGAGTCAGAGAATCAGGGGTCGAGGTGGAGGGGTCGAGGTGGAGATCCTTCCAGCAGCTTTGGACGAAGCAAGCGGTGTGCCCTCTCCACAATATAGACAGAGTTGTTAGAAGAGGGACCTGCAATTTTCTCCAGAAGCTATTGAGAAAATAAAATTGGGGTAGTACTTTCCACCTCCTTCAGGAAGCCAATTATCACTAAATTATTTCTTTGGGATCTCCCTTCCAGTTTTGCATTCACTTTATTCAGTTTGTGCCAGATATTAGTCAGGTTCAAGGCACTCTCTATCTTTCTCTCTCTCACACACTCTCTCTCTCTCTCTCACACACACATATACACACACACACACACACACACACACTCTCTCTCTCTCACTCATGTGAGGACATCCAAGCTTCAGTATCTCCAACCCTGTGGTTCAGGTCCCCCAGTTTGGTCCACAGAGATTTTAGTTAATCTGCAATGCTATTTATAGATTCTTGAAGTGGATGAAACATCTTCCATCAGAGTGACTGCAGTAGGTGGTTGTGGAGGAGATTGGTTACTGCTCCCTCCTTGGCTCTCAGATCTTTTTGCAGCCTTGTCTAGAGCTTGTGGAGACAACTGGCACAGAGGTACCAACTTCATTTCAGCATCCATGTCACCCAGATCTGTCAACGGAAGTTCTTCAGGTGAGTAAGTAACACTTCCAAGCACTCCAGAAAGTAGGAATAACCCACTGGAAAAATATGATAAATATTATAAATGGGTTTAAATGAATCTGAAGATCGGGAGCTAATGAAAAGTGCATCTACCCATGATGAGACATCACGTGACTCCCCATTTATTTAATATCCTGATTATGGCTTCCACTAGTGCCTTATCCAGCTCCGCTCCCTGAGTTGGAGGTCTGTATACTACCCCTGCACAGATAGCAGCCCAAGCTCCTGTCTTCAGGATGACCCTTAGTGCCTCCAGCTCTTCCTTTTCTTCTTGGTTCCCCTGTATTTCTGTAGCTTTAATTGTCTTCTATACATATGCAAGAACCCCTCCTCCCCTTCCTATCCCTCCTGAATGCACAGCAGCCTTGTATGACCATGTTCCAGACATGATTATCAGTGCACCATGTCTCAGTTATGGCCGCCAAATCCAGACCAGCCTCCACCACAATGACTTCCAGGTCCATCATTTTATTATCCAGAGTCCAATCAATTGTTGTTTTACCAGAAATAACACCATGGAGTAGGCTCATTTACAAGACGGTCCTGGAGTACATAAACTGATTACCGCATTTAAATACATAGATTAAAATGGGTGTGTAACCCCGGGGTGCTACCCTTAGGGCTACTACCCCTGTCTGCCCCCAGCTGAGGCAGGGTGAGGGGCCCAGATCAGTTGACGGGTGCCTCCACCCAGAGGTCGGGGTTAGAACAGTTAGGACTACTTGGATTACAGCACTATGGGCTACTGCAACCCCCTTTCGTCCCACTAGTGGCTCACATTTGGTGCCAACAATTCTTTTCACCCGTACACTTACCCCCCGGATACTATCTTCCAGCTCACTCCAAAGGACCCCTGTAAAGTAAGATATAGTTATATCACAGTCACCAAGCAGCAGTTTGTCAGGAATGCACAATCCAGCCAGGTGTAGTTGTAACACAACAATCTGATTTATTAAAGGGCAGATAACAAGGAAAGGGGGAAATCAGGTTAATTGGCTTACACTATTCCTATATACCTAGGGCTCTGTGCACAGGCCTATCCTTATGATTTACTGTCCCTGGGTACCCAAGCCCTAACGGCTAGTCCAAAATGTAGCAGCTGGTTTGGGCCCTTCACACAGAGAAGAAGGAACGTTTAATTAAGCAGTCAGCAGTATAGCAGTGCCATGTGGAACCACTGTTGCACATTTAGCAAGGAGCTACCCTGATTCAGTCCTCACAGCCTCCAGACAAGACAGAGTCCTTCACCACCAGCAGGGCTGAGCCTGAGCTCCACGAGTCTCCTCACACATTTATATGGCAAATGCCAACAGCAATAACAGAGGGGTACCACACCAGGTAGCTGCTTCTAGGCTCGCCTGATTTCACAGCCACTAAAGCACTGCAACGGCAGCTTTCACTCCTCCCGCGGACTGAGCGTGATTTAGCAGATTCTCCAGTCCTCCATAGAGGTCGAGCCTGGTGGGTAGCCATGCAGAACACAGCCTCCTCTGACTGCCCACCAATGGATTTAGTCCGACTGACACAAAAGGCAAATGTCCGCTGCAGGCCTTCACGTGCTTCCCGCGCGAACACTTTCTCGGCGCAGAAGCACACAGCTCCTCTCTTCTCCTCAGCCACAACGACTCTGACCCCTCACAGCTTGGGGCACTCCTCTCAAATCTGGTGCAACCCAATTTCATTGGCTGGCTGAACCTGACAGTCACTTTCTTCAGTTCTCAATGGTGCGAAAAAGTACCATAGCCCATAATACCTTTCTGAAATACAAACAGTTCCTCTATTGGTCAGCCGACTCTGTAGGGTCCCACGGTACTGACTGGTCCAATTCAATAGTTCTGGGTCAAAATGGAGGAGGCAATTGAAACCATCTTTGCTGCAAAGGAAGGCAGGTTAGAACAACTACATTATCATTATTATTACATGTTATTTCTCACATCAATCACATCCCCTTGCAGAGCTCCTTTAGCACCATTAGCGGTGACAGCAAAGGAGCTTTTTCCCAGTGGTCCGGGCAGGACTCAGGCATACAACCACACAGTCCCCCTCCATGTCAATTAAATGCAACTGCAAAAAGCAGCCCTTAAAGGGACAAATAAGCAGAGGCCACACAGGCATTCACAGGCTACTCATTTAAAGCGGCTTAGACGCGAACACCAACCAGGCATGGAGCATTCAAACGAGCCCTGGGGAAGCGATCAGAAACCCCAATTTGCAAGGGGGTTACACCCTCCCTGGCCTGGAAAAACTTGGCATCCATGTCAAATAGTTACCCTTGAATTACTTCCAGGCAAAATTTTTAGTTAACACTATATCTCATTCTGCACTACCTACATGGAGACTGCACCTACAATATACTATGAGTTATACATCACTATACACACAAATTCTTGTTCCTTTTTTTTTTGTTTAAATCAAGGCATTAGCTCCCACTCATGACACTGGGACTGAGGAATCCCTTTCTTTTAAATGACAGGCAGGTCCCAGGCGGGGCGCCACACTCAAAGGGCATCACTAACAATCTGGAGTTATCCCCCAAGGCTAACTTAGGCAAAGAACTCAGGGACACATATACCCCCTTGTGGACCACATTTAAGGGCAGGTCCACTGGCTGACCCAGAGATTCATACTTCAACTTTATTACTGGCCGTATTTGTTGGCCAGATTGTCTAGGGGTCTCGGGGGGATTCTGAACCAGGCCCTGACTTCACTTCTGTATCAGTGGCATTAGCAATGGGAATCTCTTCAAAGGAAACAGGCTCAGTGTTCATAATACTGTTAGGGGCTTGACTTTCTATCCCTGAACCCACCCCACTGGGCTCATCTGGGTGCTGTTTAGGAACTAGAGGGGAACCATCAGGGCATTCAAAATATTCTTCTGATTCTGGCATATCACTGGCTTGTTCCCCCATCTCACTCTCTTCTTCTAAAAAGTCAGATAATTCAGCCAGGCCAGACAGTTCAGCTAGGCCTAAGGACTCTGCCTCTTGAGCTTATCTGCTACCCTATTCATCTTCTGGAGGCATCGCCTCCAGGGACAAAGTAGAGGGCTCAATCAACCCAGACTGGCCGATTTCAGTACCCGAGTTAACAAGGGGATTGCCCCGAAACAATTGACTCAGTTCATAAGAGGATAAGTATTCAGTATCATTGTCACTGTCTTCCAACACTGAGTGTTGATCATCACCTTCTGCAGGAAGGGTTGGACAAGGCCCCCTTGGTGGGCTTGTTAAAGGCTCCACGGGCTTGGTTCTTCTCTTAGCAACAGATCTAGTCACAGGCCAGGAAGGAGTGGCAGTGGAAGGTTCAGCTTCAATCAAGATCTGCCCAATTGGCAGCAGATGATTTCTGTGTATGGTTTTCACATCTTTTGAATTGTTTTCAGGCCGCACTTTATATACTGGTAGGTTTGCCAGCTGTCCCACAACAATATGAGGGAGGTGATGCCATCTGTCAGCAATTTTATGTTTGCCATGCAGTCCCAGATTTCTCAGCAACACTCTATCTCCTTCTCTCAACTCTACTGTTTTCATTTTCTTGTCATATCTCTCCGTGTTAGCCAGATTTCGTTTAGCAGCCATGGTCTGAGCCAGTTGGTAGGCATGATTTAATTGGGCCTTTAATCTCTGTATGTACTGTAGATGGTTTTCTGCTTGCACCCCATCAGGGGAAACCACAAAACACATATCCACTGGCAATCTAGCCTCTCTCCCAAACATCAGTCGATAGGGGGAAAACCCTGTGACATCACTTTTCATACAATTGTAAGCGTGAACTAAAGTGCTAATCTTTTGGCTCCATCTCAGCTTATCTTGTGATTGTAAATTGCCCAGCATGTCAAGCAATGTACAGTTAAACCTTTCAGGCTGAGTGTCTCCCTGCGGATGATAGGGGGTGGTTTGTGATTTTCGTCCCCCCCACAAAGTTAGCATCTCTTTAATCAAATGACTCTCAAAGTCCCTTCCCTGGTTGGAATTAATCTGCTGCAGGGCCCCATAGTGGACAAAAAAGTTCTCAACAAGTATCTTAGCCACCGTGGTTGCTTTCTGATCCTTAGTCAGGAAAGCCTGTGTATACCGTGTAAAATGATCCTTGACCACCAATATGTTGCTGACACTTTTCAGATCAGGCTCTAAACTCAAGAAATCAATACAGACCAGTTCCATAGGGGCACTAGTGGTAATGTTGACCAGGGGAGCAGCTCTCTGGGGTAAGGCTTTTCTTTGCAAACAATTACCACAGGTCTTGACATACTGTTCCACATCTGCACTCATCTTCGGCCAATAGAATCAAGCCCGTACCAGGTCAAGTGTCCCATCTATACCCAGGTGCCCCATTTGATTATGTAATGACCTTAGGACTAGTTCTCTGAAGGCTGATGGCAGCACCAGTTGTTGTGGGTGTACCCGGCCCTCCTTATTCACAGTCTCTCTACATAGTAGTTGGTTGATCAGCTTTAATTTGGGCACTTCTTTATTCAACAAGGTAGTCCGTAAGTCAGTGGAACGTAGCTTAGATACGGCCCTCCCGGCCCGCAAAACCTCTACGGCCGTTCTTATCATAGGATCACAGGATCGAGCCTGTTGGAGATCATCATTGTTGAGTTGGGGCAGAGAGCTGGTGTCCAAGGCAGAGAAATGACAGTAAGCAGCAGGTATACAGTTTTCCAGTGCCCCAAACAATCTACCACACAGTCCACTGCGTCAGGAGACACCTGTTGTTCTTTATCAAATTTCTGGCAGAGGGCTCTTATGCCAGGTTCAGACAACTGGACCCATTCAGTCTGATACGCAGGCCTCCGGAGAGAGCATCCGCATCTATATGGTTGAGGCCCACCCGGTACTCTACAGCATAATCGTAGGTGGCCAGGGCAGAGAACCACCTATGCCCAGTAGCATCCAATTTGGCAGAGGTTTGAACATAAGTCAGAGGATTGTTATCAGTCTTTACTAATATCTTGGCACTGTACAAATAGTCGTGGAGCTGATCAACAATGGCCCACTTCAGAGCCAGAAACTCTAATTTGTGCACGGGGTAATTCTTCTCTGATGGTGTCAGACTTCTACTGGCAAACACTACAGGTCTCAGCCTATTTGAGTGCTCCTGGTATAACACATCCCCCAATCCTTGTAGACTGGCATCGGTATGAAAAGTGTAGGGCTTGACTGGGTCAGCATAGGCCAGTACTGGAGCATGGGTAAGTTGATATATGATGTCATGAAAAGCTTC
The DNA here is from genome assembly GCA_016271365.2 of Neoceratodus forsteri. NCBI lineage: Eukaryota > Metazoa > Chordata > Ceratodontiformes > Ceratodontidae > Neoceratodus > Neoceratodus forsteri. The sequence continues at coordinate 495,208,011 of CM057457.1, forward strand.
CTCACACTCAGCAGTCCATCGATCCCCGAACATATAATTTGGCTGAAAATACTTCTTTTCTATGTCGGTGTGCACCCTATATACCTTTGTGAGTAGGCGGATACCCTGAGTGAGGTTGAGGAGGGCGAATCACTCAGGAATAGTCTCTGACAAACCGCTTATAGTATCCACAAAACCCCAAGAATTGTTGCAGCTCTTTCAAACTCCTGGGTTGAGGCCAAGTGGTCAATGCCTTCACTTTGTCAGGGTCAGTCTCTATGCCCTCAGTGGACACTATATGGCCCACATATTTCACGGAAGTCTGGAAAAATTGACACTTGTTGATAGACAACTTAAGGCCAAAATCCTCCAAACGATCCAGGACTTTGAATAATCATTGCTCATGTTCTTTCAATGATTGGCCAAACACTATAACATCATCTAAATAGACCAAACATTCGAGTAGATTCATGTCCCCCACAGCTCATTCCATCAAGCGCTAAAAAGTGGCTGGGGCACCCGAAATTCCTTGAGGCATCCAGACAAACCTCATAGAAGCCTAGGGACAAATGAAAGCAGTCTTCTTCCCGTCGCTTCAGCCATCGGATCTGGTAGTATCCACTCCAAAGATCCAACAGAGAACCACTTACTGCCATTCAAACAATCCAATGCATCCTGTATGCGTGGCATGGTATACTGATCCGGGATAGTCTGCCGATTCAAAGTGCGATAGTCTACACACATCTGAACTGCCCCATTCTTCTTCCTTACCACTACTATGGGGGAGGCATAGGGGCTCCTAGACTCTTGAATTACACCAGCAGCCAACATTTCTTGCAGATGCCACCTTACATCATCTATGTCAGCGGGAGCCAGACGTTGGGATCTCTCTCGGAAAGGTCTTTCATCGTGCAGCCGAATGTGATGCTCAGCCCCTTGCACACATCCCACATCCCACTCTTTCAGGGAGAAACCTGGTCTCTCTTGGCACGCCTCTCACTGACCCTTCATTTCCATTTGGTGGCAGTGGGGAGTCACTGAAGTCAAACAGATCAGGAGTAACTCTATCACCCATCCGGGAACTCTTTCTGTTTGGTAGTACAGCAGTATCTGCACAATGGACGCTAGCCAGGGTACACCCCCTTCTTAGTCGAATCTCTTTATCAAACACATTGTGCACTTGAACCATCACCCTCTTAACGTAAGCATGAGCTCTAGCTGGCAGAATGCTGGGTTTGAGCAACAACCCCTCAGGTAATCCTCCCTCCACAGGCGCATCCAGCATCAACAACTTATTCTTGACATCTGTTTTTTAGTCGTACCTCTCCATGCAGAACACATTGTGCATTTGTTGCAAGTACCACTGGGGCCGGATCCTTTTTCCACACCACCCCCACAGGGTGTTTGGGTTCCTCCAGACCACCCTTCTTCTGAGTGGCCCTGACCTTTTGAATCACAGCAGGTATGCTCAAAGCTTGTCCAATCTGGAAAGCCTGCTTCTCTGGCATAATTGGGTCAGTCATCCAAACATGTGTGCATTTGTTCCAATCAACAAGGACACCCCATCGTACAGTCCAGTGGGTGGACAAACCAAAACTAAGGTTTCCACTTGCTCATCTATTCCATCCACAGTTGCAGGGAAAGATAACCAGACACGGATGTACCCCAAATACAGTTAGGCCTTGTCGCTCAACCCCCTTACATGTAGACCAGTCAGAGGCTGCAGAGGCACCTTAGATAAGTGTGCCTGTTACCAGTTCTGAAACATGATTGTTACCTGGGAGCCACTGTCCAATACAGCTCGAGTGGGAATTCCATTTACCTGCACCCGGGTCTCCATAGACGACCCAATCACATCAGACCAGTTGGGAGTAGCAGCATTGGTAGCCCGGTGGGCATGGGCCTGAGTCACTAAACTTTTCTTGGGGGCCCTGAGACTGAGTCTGGTGGTGTTGGGTGATTAGTCTGCTGTTAACTTTCCTTAAATTCTCTGGCCTCTGGCACTCGGGCTGGAAATGCCCATCTTCCCCACAATGATAACAAAACTTGGGGTCCTGGGGGCCACTATTCTGAGGGGGCCCTGAGGGGAGTGAGAAAGCTCTCTGGAGCTGGGGTTCAGGGTTCTACATGACTCAGGGGCACTGAGCCAACTAGGGTACACAGTAGACTGCTTTAAGTCCCTCACCAGTTCTCATAAATTCCTGATCTCAGCCCTCAACTCACCCTCTACGTAGGGATCAGAGGAAACAACTCACATTCCCACAGTGCCTGGAAAATCTGGGGAACCCTCAGACCCTCCAGGCGAGCCAGTCTCCTCAGGGGTGTTAGACTCAGGGGTCCCACTAGGGTTCACTGCCCCCACACAGGGTTCCCACCCCTCTTCATCAGTCTCCACTTCCCAAATTTCCCTCATCAATTGACAATATTCAGGTGGGGTGGCCTGCCGATCATGTAACTTGAGTTTCAGCATGGTTACACTAGAGAATCTGGCAGATTTTAAGACATGTTCTAACTGCACCTGATTCAGGGCTGTAGCAGTGATTCCCCTTTTTCTCTAAGCCTTCTGCAATGCCCGCTCCACTCTAGTAACAAAAGCAGACAGTTTTTCATTTCTCCACTGCTTAGCAGACATGAATTTCCATAGTAAATCTTCACCAGTCTCTGTACTCCCAAAAACCCCTTCTAAAGCAGAGAGATACTCTGCAACAGTGGCTTCTGTACGAGTGGGCTGGAAGAATCTAATGGCTTCCAAGGCAGGACCCTGCAAACCCTCCATCAGCCTCTTCCTTTTTCCCCCCTCAGAGCATTGCCACTCCTGGACTAAAGGGGTTGCATAGTCCATCCAAGCCTCCAGATCATCCTCCCTGGAAGGCACCAGCACCATGCCAGAGAAAAGTTTTAACTTATGGTAGGAATCGAGCTGTATGGATCGGACTGCCAGGGGCAAAGAAGCCAGCACGGGACTTTTGGGTGGGAAAGGGGAGGTGCCCCGGGTACCCCGAGGGGTAGTATCACTGGACAAATCCAAGGCTTGCAACAACTCCTGGGTAGTCCTCCCTTCCACCGCTAACAATTTAAGCAGTTTGTCTTTAAAACTGTTCATTTGGGGAGAGACCCCCCCCAAGGAGTGACTGACCCACTTCAGATATGAATTAGCCTCCACCCCTGGGACGCACCCTCTGGGTAAATCACAGGAGGTACCTTCTCAGGGTCGATGGCCACACTGCATAGGAGTAACACCTGCAATGTCTGGTCAAGCAGATCAGCCATACACCCTTTCACTTCAACCTTACCCAAACACTTTACTCGCTCGACAACAGAGACAATATCAGTAGTTGAGGTACCAAAGGGCACATCTAACAGTAATACAATCTTCTGGGAATCTAGCTATTCAGCTTCACCCCAACCAATCAGTCTGTGTACCATGGTTTTAATGGGTCCCAGTTTAATTTTTTCCAACATATCCCCTTCCATTTTTTCCATTGCTGATGTATTTCCTCACTAAGCCACTAGGGGACACTAATCCCAGTGATGCCTCCAATTTTTAACCCCAGGGGAACTGCCTTTAGGGCTACTACCCCTGTCTGCCCCCAGCTGAGGCAGGGTGAGGGGCCCAGATCCATTGACGGGTGCCTCCACCCAGAGGTCGGGGTTAGTACAGTTAGGACTACTTTGATTACAGCACTCTGGGCTACAGCAACCCCCTTTTGTCCCACTAGTGGCTCACACTGGGTGCCAATAATTCTTTTCCCCCATACACTTACCCCCCGGATACTATCTTCTGGCTCACTCCAGAGACCCTCTGTAAAGTAAGGTATAGTTATATCACAGTCACCAAGCAGTAGTTTGTCAGGAATGCACAATCCAACCAGGGTGTAGTTGTAACACAGTAATCTGGTTTATTAAAGGGCAGATAACAAGGAAAGGGGAAACCTCAAGTTAATTGGCTTATACTATTCCTATATACCTAGGGCTCTGTGCACAGGCCTATCCCTATGATTTACTGTCCCTGGATACCCAAGCCCTAATGGCTAGTCCAAAACATGGCAGCTGGTTGGGGCCCTTCACACAGAGAAGAAAGAAAGTTTAATTAAGCAGTCAGCAGTATAGCAGTGCCATTTGGAACCACTGTTGCACATTTAGCAGGGAGTTACCCTGATTCAGTACTCACAACCTCCAGACAAGACAGAGTCCTTCACCACCAGCAGGGCTGAACCTGAGCTCCACGAGCCTTCTCACACATTTTAATGGCAAATGCTAACAGCAATAACAGAGGGGGTACCACACCAAGCAGCTGCTTCTAGGCTCTCCAGATTTCACAGCCACTAAAGCACTGCAACGGCAGCTTTCACTCCTCCCGCGGACCGAGCGCGATTTAGCAGATTCTCCAGTCCTCCATTCAGGTTGAGCCTGGTGGGTAGCCGTGCAGAACACAGTCTCCTCTGACCACCCACTGACGGATTTAATCCGACTGACACAAAAGGAAAATGGCCGCTTCAGGCCTTCACGCGCTTCCCGTGTGAACACTTTCTCGGCACAGAACCATACAGCTCCTCTCTTCTCTTCAGCCACAACAACTCTGACCCCTCACAGCTTGGGGCACTCCTCTCAATTCGGGTGCAACCCAATTTCATTGGCTGGCTGAACCTGTCAGTCACTTCCTTCAGCTCTCAATGGTGCAAAAAAGCACCACAGCCCATAATACCTTTCTCAAATACAAACAGTTCCCTCTATTGGTCAGCCGACTCTGTAGAGTCCCACGGTACTGACTGGTCCAATTCAATAGTTCTGGGCCAAAATGGAGGAGGCAATTGAAACCATCTTTGCTGCAAAGGAAGGCAGGTTAGAACAACTACATTATTATTATTCCATGTTATTTCTCACATCAATCACATCCCCATGCAGAGCTCCCTTAGCACCATTAGCGGTGACAGCAAAGGAGCTATTTCTCAGTGGTCCAGGCAGGACTCGGGCATACAACCACACAGCCCCCCTCCATGTCAATTAAAGGTGACTGCAAAAAGCAGCCCTTAAAGGGACAAATACGCGGAGGCCACACAGGCACTCACAGGCTACTCATTTAAAGCGGCTTAGACGCCGGACGCCAACCAGGCATGGAGCATTCAAACAAGCCTGGAGGAAGCAATCAGGAACCCCCATTTGCAAGGAGGTTACAGGTGCAACATTAATATACATTTCTAACAACCTAGTCTGACTTATATGGCAAGAGAGGAAAGAGGGAAAAAGTAGTCACAATACATATGAGAGAAAAGGTTTCAATACGTACATTGTTTGAAGGCATAACATAAGACATAACCCAACTACGAGTATTTCAGCTTAATGAGACTATATAGCACAAGACAGAAACAGCCTTAACAAGCTATATGCAATGTTTTAAGACATAACTGATTGTTGGCGGGAGAAAAAGGAAGGAAAAAGAGTATACGTGACATACTGTGACAGAACTGGTACAGATTATCAGGGGCTGTCAAGGTGATGCATCACAGGGAAGGCATCCACCAATGAGATTTGAGTGCAGCTTATATGAAACAATTACATTCCTCCTACAAGTGGTCCAACAGGGATTTAAAGGTCTGCAGGCAGATACTTTTGGTGAGTTTACATGACTTCTGGGGGGTATTCCGTATAGCTGGGAGAGCATACCTGGCTGCTGCTTTGCCGTGAATCAGTCTTTTCATAGGTATGTCAAATAATATGTAGGAGTACCATCTCAGTGAATTGAAGCCTGGTGTACACTTAGAGTATAGAGATGTAAGAAAGGGTTTATTTGTAACTGCTCTATAGACCCGTATTGCAGCATTTGTTAGCCTTCTAGTGTGAAGTGATGACCAGTCGAGTTGGGCATAAAGGATACATTTTAGCACTGAATGATAAAGTGTGTCCATTTTGAAAAGAGCTACTTTGGGACAGTCACTTTAGAGAAAGTCAGCGTAATCCATAAGGGGAAGGAAAGTAGTCTGTACCAGCCTTATTTTTGTTTCATGGGTAAGTAGATACATAGAAACATAGACTTGATGGCAGATAAGGACTGCCTGGATTACCCACTCTGCTTATTTCCCTGCCGGTTTTATAAGCTGGAGATCCTAGTTAACCAACAGCCTACTTCTTCCAACCCCCACCAGAATTGTTTCTTATGTCTGTCCAATGCATTCTTGAATTCCTCCACTGTTTATGGCCCCACAACCTCCTCAGAAAGGCCATTCCATGCATCCACCACCTTCTCCATGAAAAAATACTTCCTCACATCCCTCTTCTATCTTCAAACTGTGCCCCTTGTTCCTACACATCTCTTTTTCAGAAAAATGCTACCCTCTAGGACTTTGATTCCCTTCAGGTACTTGAAAGTTTCTATTATGCCCCCTCTCTTCCCCCCTTTTCTTGAGGCTATACATCTTAAGCTCCTTTAGTCTCCATCTCTTTGTATGGCTTCTGGAGCAAACACTGCACCATTATAGTTGCCCGCCTCTGGACTGCCTCCATCCTGTCTTTGTCTTTGTGGAGATGGGGTCTCCAGAACTGCCCGTGATACTACAAATGGAGTCTCACCAACTGTCTGTACAGAGGGATAGCAAGTTCTTGTTCTCTACTGGTGATGCTTCTCTGTATGCATTCCAGTATCCCCCAGCCCTCCTTACTGCCTTCTTACATTGCTTGCCTACTTTTAGGTCATCTGATATGACTTCCCCAGATCCTTTTTCATTTTTGTTGTTGTTAGTACCCCCCTCCCCATTGTGTACTCTTCCCCTGGGTTTTTGTTTCCCAGGTGCATTATTTTGCACTTCTTTGCATTGATTCTAAGCTGTCATACCTTTGGCCAGTCCTCCAACCTTGCCAAGTCCCTTTTCATCCTTTCCACCCTCCTTATGTATCAGCCCTGTTGCAGATTTTTGTGTAATCTGCAAAGAGGCATACTTTTCTTCCCAGTCCTTCTGCAATGTCACTTATAAGGACATTAAAAAAGACCAGTCCCAGTACTGAACCCTGTGGTACCCCGCTAGTAACCCCCCTTTCCTCGGAGTGGACTTTGTTTACTATTACTCTCTGTGTCCTGTTGTCCAGCCAATTTTTTATTCAGGTTACCATGCTGGGACTCACTCCCAGGCTGACTAGCTTGTTTATTAATCTTTTGTGTGGGACTGCATCAAATGCCTTGCTAAAGTCTAGGTAGGCCATGTCCACAGCCCCTCCCTGGTCTACTACTTTGGTCACCCAGTCAAAGAAATATGATAGATTCGTCTGACATGACCTTCTCACTGGAAGTCCATGCTGCCTTGGGTCCTGTGCCCCACTGGCCTCCAGGTGCTCAACAATTTTTCCTTTCAGAAGTGATTCCATCATTTTCCCTACCACTGAGGACAACCTAACAGGTCTGTAGTTAATAGACTCCCGGTGATGTCATTGACTAGGATGCGAGGGTAAAATCTAGCTCCACAGATTCTGGGCTAAAAACAGACTCTTCCCACAAATAAAACCCTAAAATAATTAAAAACAAAAACATCAGGGAGATTCACAGCATTGAATGGGAGGCAAAAAATGGACTGCATGTACCCACCGAACCAAGGAATCAGCAGGATTTTCTCATCCTCCGCCAAGCCCTACAGCAGTCCCACTAGACATCATGGCTTCAAACGGGCCTCATCTCAGCAACCCTGTAACACTACTATCCTAACAGAGTTGCAGGAGTTCAGGACTTCATTCACAAATCTGGACTGTCATGTACGGTATGGGCTGCACGCCCATTGGCTGTAGCTCTGCACCAATGGGCGTGCAGCCCTACTGACAGTCAGTCGGCAGGCGGGCGGGAAGGCAGGCGGGTGGATGCTGTCACCACGGCTGTGGGGTGCGGGGTGAGGGCTTTGTGGTGGTGGGGGACTAGACACCAGGGAGATGTTTGGGGGGTTCATACATGTTCTGCCCGTGATCGGCTGTGGGAGATGTGTGTGGGGGGTTTATGTACCTGTACTGCCCGCAATCGGCCGATAAGTGTGGGGGTTTCATGTACCTGTACTGCCCGCCGATCGGGCTTGGATATGTGTGGGGTTTCTGTAACTGTGATGCCCGCGATCGGGCTGTGGGAGATGTGTGGGGGGTTCATGTTACTCTATGCCTGCGATCGGGCTGGTGGGGGGGGCACAGGGACTGAGTTAGGGGCCAGCCAGGGTGGTAGCTGCTGTTGCGCCTGCAATACAGCAGCTCACCTGTGGGTGGCCTCAACTTAAGCCTTTTTTTTGGCTCAAGGTTGTGAGGCGCAGGTTGGGGTTATGATGATAATCCTGCACAACCCAACTGAATACTCGGGTTACAGGTTATGCGTGTTCCTCCTCCTGTTGAGCATGCATTCATTTGCATTGCTCTTTTGCGCAACCTGTTGCCAGTGGCGTAACTGTCTCCTGCTGAATATCGCAGAATGGCGCAACCCTTTTGAATATCTGGGCCATGGCTTAAAATCAGTAATGATTATTTAACATTGCTAGAAAACAAAATTCCTGGGAACATTGAAGTACAATGCAGACCTTACTTCAGGATCATATCTAGCTCAGTGGCAGAGATATTACAGTATTTCCTTCATTTTTCAGCTAGTGGGTAATACACTTCTCCTCTCTGTTTCCATACAGAGGGAATATAATTTGCCCCATAAATATTTTATTTCTTATTTACATCTTAAATCACATCTTCAGCCATACTAACAGACACTGGTGGTGTTGACTGTGAACCCCCCCAAATAAAACAGCTCCTACAAGCACACATCAAAGAAACTACATTAAATCACTTAATTAGTAAAATATATAAGGCCTTAAATGAGAGACAGGGAGACTTGACTAATTTAGTCAGGCTTAGACGGGAACAGGAACTGCAGGTACTAATAACAGAGCAGGCTTGGAACGATTCTGCACTTCCAGTGTTAAAGATTTTCCCTCACCATACTGGCAGGAATACACGTGCAAACTCCGGACTCATTTCATTCATACTCCAGCCCTATTGGCTAGAATGGGAGAATTGGGGGAGAGATTGTGAGGATAATAGAACAAAGCAGAGTCATGTGCTTTGGTCATGTCCAAAGATACCCAAGTTTTGGACGGAGATCCTCGAGAAGCTGAAGGTCATCTATGATACCTCTGATCTGTTCACCCCCACTTATGTATTGACCCTTATTAAACCAGACGGTCTACAAATTGACAAGAAATTATTGAAACAAATTTCAGAATTTATAATAGCAGTCCACAAAATTATTACCAGACTGTGGTTCACAAATAAAATATCCACCAAAGAAGCCTGGCTCACTTTATTCAGGGAGATATATGCCCGTGAGCAGCTCTTTACCAAGATGATGGATAAAATCCAGCATTTGATGTTCAGTGGCAGAAATGGATATCCTACCAACTAGATCATTATGATGATTTTGTTCCTGAAGCTGTCGATTGACCTTTAAATTCTTTTCTTCCTTTGTCCAGAAGTGTCATTTTGGCCTTGACCAGAGATTGTTTTTGATTCCTAACGTGACTAAAATATGGGGGGGAAGGGGGACTCACTGTGCCATGCTGGGTTCATTTTCAATTGTGCCGAGACAGAGTTTAAAACTAAGTAATAATGATTCCTTGGAAGCTGATGTAATAAGTTGTTAGTTTCTTTTTCCCCCATTTTATTTGTCAAAACCTATATGTAATGCACTGTGATGTAATTAACTGGTATTACCTTGTGATGTAATGCTGCTTGTAGAGTTGTTGAACTCATATATTAAATAACAGATTTAATTTTAACAGGTCTATAGTTTTCCACCTCTGCTTTGCTCCCACTTTTGTGAAGGGGAATCACATCTGCCCTCCAGTCCTCAGATACCACACCATCCTCCCATGATTTGCTAAAAACGGTAGTCAGTGGTGTCACTAGTTCTCCCCTTAGTTACTAACATACTAAAATGCTAGCAGAATAGGCCTAATGGTCTTTCGTGTCTGCTCGTTTGGTCAGCCCCCACCCTGGGAGCTGACCTCACTGCCCCTTCGCTGTCTCTGGCTTTTCCCTTCCCAGTCCCGATATTCCTGCTGCACAGGACCTTGCTTCCAGAACCCTTCCCATGTACCTGTCCCACCCCCTCTTGAACTACTCCACCATCTCTGCCTCCACCAGCCCCCTGGGTAGTGCATTCCATGGCTCCACCACCCTCACAGGGAAGTAGCACCTCCTCCTTTCTCCCCTGAATCTCTCCCCTCTGGCTTCTACCCATGCCCTCTAGTTACCCTCCCCCTTTCTTCACAGCACCCTGACTGCTCCTCCCCTATTTAACCCCTTCATGTACCTGAAGACCTCTATCATGTCCTCCCAGTCCCTTCTCTCTTCCAGTGTGTACATATTTAGCTCTTTGAGCCTCTCCCCATAGGTCCTGTCCCCCAGGCCCCAGATCATTTTGGTTGCCCTCCTCTGGACCCACTCCAGGAGTTCAATGTCCCTCTTTAAGTGTGGCCTCCAAGCAGTACTCAAGGTATGGCCTCACCAAGCAGTTATACAGAGGGAGTATCACTCTCCTTCTGGAGGTGATCCCCCTAGCGAAGCATCCCAGCATCCTGTTGGCCTTGGCCGCTGCCCTCCTACAAGTCTGAGTTGTTCATCTTGACATCCACCACCACCCCCAGGTCCCTCTCAGCCATTGAGACTTGTAGCACCCCCTCCCCCCGGTTGTTCACTTGGCCTGGGTTTATGGCTTCCAGGTGCAGTACTTTGCATTTCGCTCCATTGAACCTCAGCTTCCACTTTCTAGACCACCTTTCCAGATCCTCCAGGTCCCCCTGTAGGGCCACCCTCCCCTCCTCCCATCCACCACCGCCCCCAGTTTTGAGTCATCCACAAAGAGACTCAACTCACTCAATACCCTTCCTTATGTCAGAGGTGTAGGTGTTGAACAGGAGGGGCCCAAGGACTAGTCTCTGAGGGACCCCACTAATAACCACCCTTTGGGATGAGACTATCCTGCCAACCATCTGGTCCTGGAGCCAATTGCCTATCCATCTGATCATCTGGTTTCCCACCCCCATTTCTCCCAGCTTATTCAACAGGTCCCCTTCAGGAACAGAGTCAAACACCTTGCTGAAGTCAAGATAGAGGACATCCACCAGTCTACCCAGGTGTAAGGCACTTGTCACCCAGTCGTAAAACTCCACAAGGTTTGTCTGACACGATTTCCACGAGATGAATCCATGCTGCCTATCATCCAGGCACACTGATTTTTCCAGCTCCCCCCAGCTTCTCCTTGACAATGCCCTCCATCACCTTGCCCACCACCGATGTCAGGCTGACTGGCCTGTTGTTTTCTGCCAACTCCCTTGATCCCCTCCTTGTGGATAGGTATTATATGCGCCACCTTCCAGTCCTGAGGCACCCACCTTGTCCTCAGAGAGATGCTGAAAAGCTCTGCCAAGGGTTTCACGAGGACATCAGCCAGTTCCTTCAGCACTCTGGGATGTAATTTATCTGGCCCCAGTGCTTTCTCCATCTTAAGGGACCTGAGGGCTTCCCTCAATCTCTCTGCTGTGATTTCCACCTCTGCTACCTCGTCCCCCTGCCTTGCCTTTCCCCCTCCTGCCAGTGATGGCCCATCCTCTCCCCAGACCCGACGATCAGCAAGGGGTCTCCCCTTCAGTTTCACCATCTCCTCCCATGTATGATGCAGCCCCCCCATTTTCCTTGGTGAAAACTGAGGTGAAGTACTCATTTAGTACCTCAGCCTGCTCCCCTGGGTCTTGTGCCCATCTCTCCCCTGTTTTAATTCTGCTAATCTTCCCCTTCACTCTTCGCTTTTCCCCAGTGTTTCTAAAGAACCCCTTGTTCCCTCTCCTAATTTCCCTGGCCAGGTTCTGCTTCTTCCTTGCCTTAGCTGCCCTCACCACCCTAGTGCCCCTTCTGGGCATCAGCTCATACTCCCCTTGATCCCTTTCATTTCTTGAGCCCTTGAAATGCCTATAAGCCACCTTATTTCCCCTCACCACCTCCTGAACATCCCTGGTCCCCCAGCAGGGTTTACAGGGTCTTCCACATTTTCATCTTACTCTTGCACAGGTGCTGGTAGCATCCTGCACCCCCTCTTGATGATGTCCCACCTACTGTCAGCGTCCATGTCTGGACCAATCCCATCCAAATGCTTCTTGAAAAGAACCAGACCGTGGCATGGTCACTCCCTGCCAATGGGTCCCTTACCTCCAGGCCCCCAATCTGGTCACTGTCTGCCATGACTACATACAGTATCCATGCCTCCCTGGTTGGTTCCCCCACCTGTTGAGTTAGGAAAGTATTCCTGAAAGACATCCAACAACCTCTGTTCCCTGGCCACTGAGGATGACATATTCTCCTAGTCTGTTCCTGGCATGTTTAAGTCCCCCAACACCACCACCCTTCCCCTGCCCAATCTGCAGTGTCTCCCAACATCTGCCACCAGACTCTCCTCAAGCTCCTTCACCAGAGCAGGGGGTCTATACACCACTCCTATTTTTACTCTCTTGCCCCCCCTTGTTATAAAGGTGACCCAAATCACCTCCAAAGTTCCCTCTGCCTCCTCCACTCCTCCTATGCCAATGCCGCTTTTGATTATTATTGCTACCCCTCCTCCCCTTCCCTCCCCCGTCCTTCCTGAACATGGTGTAACCCTCCAGGTTCATGTCCCAGTCATGCCCTGTGGTGGTCCAGGTCTCAGTGACTGCTGCCACATCCACCACTCCCTCAGTTAGCATTGCCTAGAACTCAGGCATTTTATTGCCCAAGCTCCTGGCATTTAGCAGGACTACCTTCCACCCTTTCCATATACTTCCACTTCCCCTGCTTGTGTTACCATGGGGATTCAGTCTTCCCCCAGTCAGCGCCTTACCAGTTGGCCTTTTCCCGCATTCCTCCAGCTCCCCAGGGGGGTGGAGACAGAGTCCCTCCTTTATCGGACTCCACTCGACAGTCTTTTCTCCCATCCTTCCTCCTTCACAGGTTTAAACCCCCCCCTTTCACCAATAAACCCCTCTATTTTTCAACTTAAGGATTTCCCTCCTTTACAAACTGAGATGGAGCCTATCTCTAGCATACAGCCCCTTATCCTCCCAGGTCTCCCCCCAATCCCCCATCAACCCATACCCTCTGGCCCCACACCACTCCCTGAGCCACCAGTTTATCTCCCTAATCTTCCTCTTGGGTTCCCCACCAGACCTTGGCATCGGCAGGATTTCCGAGAATGAAATTGTGCATCCTATGTCATGATGGACCCTGGCATGCTCCCTGAACCTTGCCCGTATCTCTAGTTCACTATTTCCCTCAATGTCATTGGTACCCAGGTGGACCAGTATGTCTGGGGAACCTCCACTATCCTGTGCCAGCTGATATAACTCGTGCTTGGCCCTGTGCACCTTTAGTCCAGGGGAGCATTTTGTTCTAACCGGGCAGACCTCCCCCTCCCTATCCCATTTGATACCCCTGATCATGGAATCACCCAACAGGAGCACTCTGACCACCCATTTTCTCCATTTCCCCCCTTCCTTGTCCCTCATCCTTTCTATTGCCCCCTCCCCCCAGCCGGCTCCTTGCTTCTCCCCCTATCTGGGTGCTCCTGCCTCCTTATTTACCCCTGGTCAGCCCCTCCTCCAATTTTATGCCTCCTCCTCCTCATGAGTATCCTTTGTACCCTTGTCCCCCATCACTGCTCACAAATGGTCCTTCCCCCATGTGCTAAACTTGCCTGGCTCATCCTCACTTCCTTCCTGTCTCCGCTCAGCCCCTCCTGCCTGTCATGCTCCCCTGGCATAAACCTCAGCTGCCTTTACTGTATCCTCCTTGTACTTCTGGTCCCTCTCCTGCCCTTTCCTCCAAACTGGTCCTTCTCCTTGCACTTTCCTCCCTCTACTCTCTCCTCCTCCTCCTGCTCTGATCCACTGCTCCCCCTATTTTCACGTGTTCCAAGTTCTCCCCTGTTCTTCCTGCTATCCGGCCACTGCCTTCTGTGCCCCAATCCCTTTCCATCTCTAACTGCCCCTGTCATGGCTACCTCACCCCTCTTATCCTCAAGCATAAGAAGAGAATTGAAGTGGTTACTGAGCTTAAGGTCTGATCCAACTCTCCCTCTTGCTTCCTTCTGTCCAGCCCCAGCCATCTTCCTGCTTCCCTGAGAATGTCCTCACTTTGGCCCCCCTCTGTGAGGGTCCCCAGATACCTGCCTGCTTCCTTGGTAGTGTCCTCCTTTTTGGATCCCTCTGCCAGGGTCCCTATGTGACCGCAGAGTACTTTCCTTTACTCCTTCCCCTATGCCTCTGCCTCTAGTGCTTGGTGCAGCCCTGTGGGACAGCCCCTGCCCTATTCCTCAACCATACTTCCCACTTCCCTCCAGCTGTCTCCTAATCCCCTCAACCTCCTCCCTAAACTGTGCCAGCTGGTAGCACACTGGACAACCACCGAACTTCCAAGCCCAGTCCAGTATCATGGCCGCCCCACACCCTGTGCACCCCACCACCCTCCCAAAGATGCTGGCCTTAATGACATGTGGTCCCATCCCCCTCCAAATAGGATTCCTTGGATGAACCACCAGGTTCCCCACTAGTCCAAGATACATCCCTACCCACTAATCCCAGATACAGTCCAACAATAAACAGGTATCCCCATTACTAGGTGCAGTACTACACAGTAAACTTATAGGGGAAGTGTACAACTCCCTAAGCTCCTCTCTCCCAGCCCTTAAACCCAACCCCAAGTGGCTAGAACTACATGAGCTGCACCTGAAGCCTTTTCTTCCAATTGCAGGGCAGGTGTTCCCCTATAAAGGAGCCAAGCTCTGGAGAGTGAGGGGTGGGATTAGGGCCTACACCTGACTCTCACGAGAGTGTATCAGCCCTGTGTCTGCCCCTCACTGCACCTCCAAGCGTTACCAACTAAGGAAATCTTTCAAATCTCCTTACTCTGCCAGCATCCAGCTAGATGCTTCTTTACCCTCCCCATCTAACTGAGGACTGAGCTGGGAGGTCCACCTTACTTTCAGGGTACCGCAGGGTTCAATATTAGGACCGGTCCTCTTCAATGTCTTTATAAGCGACATTGCAGAGGGACTGGAAGGAAAAGTATGTCTCTTCACAGATGACACAAAGATCTGCAACAGAGGTGATGCACAAAGTGGGGTGGAAAGGATGAGAAGGGACTTGGCAAGGTTAGAGGAACGGTCAAATGCATGGCAGCTTAGATTCAATGCTAAGAAGTGCAAGGTAATGCAGCTGGGAAACAAGAACCCAGGGGAAGAGTACACAATGGGGGTGAGATACTAACAACAACAAAAATGGACAGGAACCTGGGGGGTAGTCATATCAGATGACCTAAAGGTGGGCAAGCTGTGTGAGAGGGCAGCAAGGAGGGCTGGGGGGATACTGGGATGCATAGGGAGAGGCATCACCAGTAGAAAACAGGAAGTTATTATCCTCTGTACAGACAGCTGGTGAGACCCCATCTGGAGTACTGTGTGCAGTTCTGGAGACCCAATCTCTGCAAAGACATAGACAGGATGGAAGCTGTCCAGAGGAGGGCAACTAAAATGGTGCAGGGTCTGCACCAGAAGACATATGAAGAGAGATGAAAGGAGCTTAATATGTATAACCTCGAGGAAAGGAGGGAGGGGGGGACATGATAGAAACGTTCAAGTACCTCAAAGGAATCAACAAAGTCAAAGAGGGTAGCATCTTTCAAAAAAAGAGGTGTGCAAGAACAAGAAGGCACAATGTGAACATGGGGGGGGCTGCTCAAAGATAATTTAAGGAAGTATTTTTTCACAGAGAGGGTTGTGGACGCATGGAACGGCCTTCCAGAGGAGGTTGTGGAGTCAAAATCAGTGGTGGAATTGAAGCATGCATGGGACAGTCATAAGGCAATTCTAGGGGGTGGGGGTAGGAAGAAGTAGGCTGCTGGCTAACTAGGATCTGCAGCTTATCCAGTAGGTAGGGAAATGGGCAGACTGGGTTGGCCTGCCATGCGGTCCTTATCTGCCGTCAAATTCTATGTTTCACTAATCCCCTGTAATATGATGCCTGCACTTATCTAGCAGCTTTTAAACACACACACACACACACACACACACACACACACACACACACACACACACACACACACACACACACACACACACACAAATAATCTGCTAGAAACACACAGAAAACCAGCTAAGAAAATGTTTCAAGTCTGCTTACTATGCCAGCCTCCAGCTTTTAAACACAGATAAACACCAAATTGTCTACTGGAAACACACAGGAAATCAGCTAAGAAAATCCTTCAAGTCTCCTTACTATGCCAGCATTCAGCTAGAAGCACTCCTCCCAAAAACTGAGGGGTTCTTTTAGAATTCTTGGGTGAATCCCGTCATGCCCCATTACTTTATTCTGAAGAATAGACCTAACCTCAGCTTTAGTTTTTTGGACTGTTACTCAGCGTGGGTTGCGGCAGATAGGTAACAATCAAGCCAAAAACCCAGATATTTGAACTGATCCAGTTCCTTGAGAATTCACCAAGGATGGTTGTTATCTGATAAATGGCACTAGCGGTAGCTGCGGTTGCACCATGAGCGTAAAGGGAAAGGATCATGACTTATTTTGCATTAAGTTAAAGTCCTGTTCCAGACCTATGCAGGTGACCTCCAAGAGAGAGCCTGGTGACGTACAATCCTGTGCTGTCAACAAAAAGGTAAACATTAGCTGTCCTGATGTTGGACTTGATATTACTGATGTATATTACAAATAAAAGGGGCCCAGAATGGAGGTCTGAGTACTCCTCTTGGCAAAGTTTTAGTGGGGAGGGTCACCTTGCGCTTTTACTTGTTGTTGTCTACCTGTTGGGTAACACGAAAATCATTGCATACCAACAGCATCAGGGCCGATACCGTTTAACATAAAAAGTAGTGATGTGTGGTCCACTGTGTCAAATTCATTGCTCAGATCCAAAAATACTGCACTGATATAGATTTTCGAGTCAAGTACAGTTTGCTAATCATTAGTCACCCTAGCCTATGCGGATACCATGCTGTGTTTTTATCTGAACCTAGACTGTAGGGGATTAAGAATGTTATAGTTGTCCAAATGTTGTCTGAGTTGCATTTTAACTAACTTTTGAAGTAATTTAGATAAAATGGGAAGCAGTGATGTGGGAGGATAACTATTTAGATCTCAGGGATCACCAGACCTAGAGAATTATTTGTGCTGTTTTCCAAGAAGATGGGAAGACCCCTTGTTTGAGAGACAGGTTGAATAAATGGGTAATACATAGATACATAGACAGTGTTGGCAGATAAGGGCCTATGGCCCACCCAGTCTGCCCATTTGAGCTTGTAAGTTCAGTTTGTTTTCCTAGAAGTCTGTTTCCCCTTACCCCTGACCTCTAGAATTCCTTTAAGTCTATCCCATGCATTCTTAAATCCCGTGATTGTTTCAGCCCTTACCACTTCCTCTGGCAGGGTGTTCCACTTGTCCAGCACCCATTCTGTGAAGAAATTCTTTCTCATGTTTTCTCTGAATCGTCCTCCTCCAACTTCATCCCATGCCTCTAGTCCTGGAACATCTTTTCACTTAAAAATAGTGTTTTCCTGCACCCTGTTTCTCCCTGTAAGATACTTGTTTGTCTCTATCATATCCTCTCCCTCCTCTCCTCCAGGGAGTACATGTTCAGTTCCTTCAACCTGTCTTCATAGGACTTGTGATGCAATCCATGCACCATCTTTGTTGCCCTCCTCTGAACCTCTCTACCCTGTCTATTTCCTTACGTAGGTATGGTCTCCAGAACTGTACACTGTACCCAGGTGGGGCCTCACTAGTGTCTTGTATAGCGGAATTATGACCTCCTTTTCCTGCTGGTGATGCTCCTGCCCATACATGCCAGCATCCTACTTGCTTTACCTGATGCCTTGTCACACTGTTTCCTCATCATGAGGTCATCAGAGATGACAACCCCAAGATCCCTTTTCCTGCTTGGTGCGTGCTATATCCTCACCCCCAACTGATATATTGTGCCAGGTTTTGTGCCCCATATGAATTATCTTGCACTTCTTTGCATTGAATTTCAACTGCCAAACCCTTGACCATTCTTCAAGTTTCTGCAGGTCCCTTCTCATTCTGTCTACACCTCTGGTGTGTCTACTCTGTTACAGAGATTTGTGTCATCAGCGAACAGTGAAATTCTGCCTTCTAGATCCTGCACAATGTCACTGATGAAGATGTTGAATAGGACCGGTCCCAACACTGATCCCTGTGGTACCCCACTGGGCACTCTTCCCTCTGTGGAGTGACAGCCATTTACCACCACCATCTGTGTCCTGCCGCCCAGCCAGTTACCTACCCACCACACTACTGTCCTGCCCACACCCATATTCCCAGTTTGTGTAATAGTCTCTATGTGGCACAGTGTCAAAGGCCTTGCTGAAGTCCAGATAGGCCATGTCCACTGTCCTCCCCTGATCCACCTCCTTAGTCACCCAGTCAAAAATTCAATGAGGTTGGTCTGACATGACCTCCCCTGGTGAAACCATCTGCCTTGGGTCCTGTAGTCCACTGACAACCAGATGTTCCACCAACTCTCCTTCAGTAGAGCTTCCATGATCTTTTCCCACTACCGAGGTGAGGCTGACTGGTCTGTAGTTCCCTCGCTTCCTCTTTGTTCCACTTTTGTATAAGAGGACTACATCTGCTGTCCTCCAGTCTTTGGGTACCTCCCTGTTTCCAGTGATTGGCTAAACAGGATAGCCAGAGGTTCAGCCACCACCTCTTAGTTCTTTAAGGACCCTGGGTGCACCCCATCTGGCCCCATTGCTTTGTCAACTCTTATTACTTCCAGTTCCTTCAGGACCCTTTCTGATAAAGGAACTTGTGTCCATTTCTGCACCATTCTCACCCCTTGTACTCCCTTCAGACCCATTACCCCTCTTCCTCAGTAAAGACTGAGCAGAAATACCTGTTCAATATGTCAGCTTTACTGTTGTCATCCTCCATGCACTCCCATCCTCCTCTTCAGTCTCACTATCCTTCCTTTGTATTGCCTGAATGCAATCTTTTTGGCTTTCACTTTCTTTGCTACCTCTTTGGAAAACCATAATGGTCTCCTCTTCCTTTTCCTCTTGCTAACCTGCTTAATGCATAATTCTGTTGTTCTTATAATCCCCATGTTAAATACTGCCCACTGTTCCTCAACCCCTGCTTCCTGTCCCATTCCCCTTAATGCCTCTTTCAAGTATCTCCCCATTTTCCCAAAGTCTTCCCCCCTAAAATCCTGGATGCATGTTTTTGTCTGGTTTGGTTCTGCTCTTTCTGTGATTTCAAACCACAATGACCGGTGGTCACTGTTACCCAGGTGCTCCCCCACTGTCCCTGTTTGTGAGCACAAGGTCCAGTATTGCCTTCTGCTGAGTTGGTTCCATGACCAGTTGCTTGAGGAAGGCACCCTAAAGGGAGTCCAGGATAAATCTGCTCCTAGTTGAGGCTGCTACTGGGATGCACCAGTCCACGTCTGGAATATTGAAGTCTCCAACCAGTACTACCTCACCCTTGTCTGCCATCCTTTGGATGGCTAGCATCAGCTCCCTATCTGTTTCTTACTCCTGGGCTGGTGGTCTATAGACCACACCTGTGTGAGGATGGCCCCATTTTCCTTTCCAGCTTAACCCACAATATCTCCCCCATTTTGTTCCTCCTGGATCTCTGTGGCCCTTATGTCATTTTTCACATACAGTGCCACCTCCTCCCTTCCTGCCTGCTCTGTCTCTTCTGAATATGTTGTAGCCAGGTATGGCCATCTCCCAGTCATGGTTATCATTACACCAGGTTTCAGTGATGGCCACAATGTCCAGGTCTGACTGTACCATGACAGCCTCCAGATCTTCCATCTTGTTGCTAAGGCTCCTGGCATTTGCACATGGCTTTCCATGATTTGACCTCCCTAGACTGTCTCACTATTCTACTCCAGCCCTTCCTCGATTGTCATTTATCCCTGGTTCTTGTTGCTTGTCTCTTCTGCTGAATGTTGCCCCTTTTCTGCTTATCCACCTTTTGGACACTAATCTCCATCTTTTGCACACTGCTTTGCAGAGATAGCCACGCCTCTGGTTCACTGGTTCCACTGCTAGCTGTGGGGGGTGAGCAAGTAGGTACCCTCCTTGCTGGCCTGCCACCCCTCTTTGCTAGTTTAAATGCTTGTCAATGTAGCATTTAAACTTATCATTGAGTGCTTGGATTCCCTTCCAGGATGGATGCAGGCCGTCAGGGTTGAACAGACCTCCATCCCTCCAGGTGGGTCCCCAGTTACCAATGAATCCAAATCCTTCCTCACCGCACCAGTTCTTCAACCATGAATTAAAGTTCCTGATGCATGCACTCCTATGCTCTCCCTTGCCTCTCACAGGTAGTACTTCTGAGAAAGTGACAGAAGTAGCTACTTGCTTGAGACCCCTCCCCAGTTTCCTAAACTCTTCCTGAACTTCCTGTTGCTCCCCATTTGCCAAGTCATTAGTACCTAGGTGGATAATGACATCCAGCTCACCCTCCCTGCCTTGCCTTCCAGTGCATCCCCAGTATCTTCCTTCCATCCCTCCATGCCAGCACCTGTAGGCACCTCACCTCCCTGTCTTCCCCTCCTGTGTTCCTAGCTGGATCCTCTTATGATGGAGTCCCCACCAGGTTCACTTCCTCCTCCTCTGGGGTCCACTGCTTTCCCACTGAGGTCACCTCCTTGGCCAACCTCCACATCCTTTCCTTCCACTTCTCTGGGTATCTCTATTTGTTGTCCTCATTTGCCAGTGTGGCATATGAGTTCTTGAGAGGAATAAGATCTGGGATGTGCTCTGCCTGGACTGCTCTAACCCTCCCTGAGCCCACTGTCATCCAAGTGCTCCTCATTCTCTGCATCCTTTGAGGCAGCTGCATTGGACTGGGTGGTCCCTGGATAGGGGTGATGGTACTCCTGACCCAGTTTACTTCTGCTCTGAGTCTGGTTACCTCATCCCATAGTCCAGAGATATGCATGCAGATAGGCAGCACTCAGTGTCCAGAAGGTCTGCCTGAATATGGCTGCCCCACTGCAACTGCATTGCACCACTCCCCACATTATAATGCAATTCCACTACTTGTCTGCTACTGAAACTCTCTTAGTTCTCTTTTTATTAATTTACAGTACTAAAAATCCTGTAACTGATCCTCAGATTTTTTTTTTAAGGAAAAAGAAACCAATAAATAAATGAGTTAAAACACTTGTTGTGCTGAGGGTGGGCTTCTTCCCTCTTATGCTTCTCCTACTTCACACCTCTTACTATACTTTGTGTTTAGCTCCTGTTAATCAGATTTATCAGGGCATATAATTAAGAGTTGGGGGAAGGGGAAGGAGGGGGCGAAAATGTGCAGAAATTAAAGACAGCACAGAATTATACCACCACTATGTTTTACATTTTCAACAGCCCAAAAACAATTATAAGTAAAGGCAACAAAGAAAGAAAGTATATTGTCACTACAAACCTACAATCTAAGTTTAAAAGAAAAATACCAATTACCAGTTACTCTAAAGCACTGAACTGAATATGTTTCCTTCCTTCTCCTTCTGGCTTCTTCTGAGAAGATCAATCTCTGCTTGCAACTTTAACTCTGACTAAGCCCCACCTCCAGTTATCACGTAGCTGAGTTCAGAGGCCAGACAATTAACACCCTTCACCCAGCTACAGGACAGTCAGACAAGCCAAGATAAAATTTGCAGCAATTAAAGACAGCACAGAATTACACCACCACTATGTTTTAAATTTTGACAGCCCAAAAACAATTATAAGTAAAAACAACAAAGAAAGAAAGTATATTGTCACTACAAGCCCACAAACTAAGTTTAAAAGAAAAATACAAATTACCAGTTACTCTAAAGCACTGAATTGAATATGTTTCCTTCCTTCTCCTTCTGGCTTCTTCTAATGATTGCTGTTTGGAAATGACTCCCTGTGTTGCACACACATGACTTTCCATACCTTGATCGCTGACTGCCTGCAACTCATTTTCCCCTTTTCCTTACTGCTTATGCTGCTCCCTGCCTCTTCTCCTGACCCATCTGTTCTCATGTTATCTCCCCTGCTTCTTGTCTCTGTTTGCAACTTTGGTTTTGGTTTATACCTTTACTGCCCTCTGCCATGTGTCTATCCTTTACTTTTTGCACCTCTGCCCTAGAGGATCTCTCCCTCCTCAGGCCCTTCCTCCCTCTTTCTTCATCATGTGGCAGGGGCAGTTCATGCCTTCTTGTTAATTCAGCCACCCCCTGCAGCTAGTTTAAATGGTCATCCAAGTAGCATTTATGCCTCCCATTAAGGACTGAGGTCCTCACCTGGTAAGCTGTAGGATTACCAGCAACAGCACTGTTTCATGTGAAAGAGGTCTTGCCAAACCACTCTTATAGATTTCTTTGACTGGATTACTAGGGAGGTGGGTTAAGTGATAGCAATGGATGTCTTCTCTCTGGACTTCAGTAGCACTTTTAGCTTTGTGTTGCACTGGAGACTTGTTAAGAAACTAAGCATCCTGAAAGTTCATAGGTTTTTTCAGAGCATAGAAGACATATGTCCATACAGCTCACTTAATTAATAACAATACCCCCAAAATATCCTTACCAATCAGGTAAGTGTCCAACCTCTTCTTAAAGATATTCATGGTAGGGCTGGATACTACTTTGCTTGGTAGTGTATTCCAAATAATTGTTATTTTTATATTGAACCAGTTCCCCCTTTTTTTAGTATTATATTTATCTTTAGTCAGTTGAAAAGAATGTGTTCTAGTATCATAAATTTGTAGCTTGATATTGATATCCAGTTGTTCCCATACTTTTCCATCACTGAGTGCCCTATATGTTTGACACATGTCCCCACGTAGTCTACGATACTACAAGGAAAACAGACCTAGTCTTTCCAATCTTTGGTCATAATCCAAACCCCAAACCTCCTTCATACCTTTTGTTGCCCTTCTCTGCACCCTCTCAAGTGCTGCCACATCCTTCCTAAAACCTGGTGCCCAATACTGGGCATAGTACTTGAGATGAGGGTGGACCAGTGACATGTACAGGGGCAACAGCACCGCACTTTCACGACTTACAATATGTCTACGTATGCAACTTTGAATAGCACTTGCCTTCCTTATCATATGGATGTATTGCTGTACAAATTTTAGTTCATTATCTACCACCACTCCCATGTCCTTTTCCTCCTGTACAGTCCTAAATTCCTTGTTGGCAAGTTTATATTTAAAACGCTTATTATTTCTACCGAAATGCATAACCACACATTTATCTATATTGAAAGTTGATCCCTTATCATTCGCCCAGTCCTCCAATTCAAAAAGTGCTGTCTGTAATTTAGTGGCTTCATATATGTTGTTGACGGGGAACCCCAGCCATGTGTCATCCGCAAATTTAGACAGCCATACTTTATTAGTTACTCTCATATTAGATGTATATTAAAATAGGCACGGTCCCAACATCAACCCCTGTGGCACTCCACTCGACACCTCAGCCCAACCAGAGCATGCCCCCCTCACACAAACTCTCTGCCTTCTATTAGCCAACCATGATTCCACCCAAGTAGAAAGTTTTTCATGTAGTCCAGATTTTCTAAGAGCACTGATCAGTTCCACAAGAGGCACCTTGTCAAGTGCCTTTGCAAAGTCAAGGTAAACAACATCCACCAAACTGCCTGAATCCATAGCCCTGTTGACTCTACCATAAAACTCCAAAAGGTTTGTCTGGCATGATCTTCCCGTAGTGAACCCATGCTGTGATTTGTTTAAATGGCCATTTTTGCTTAAATAATCAAGGATATATTCCTCGATGAGGGTTTCCAAGATTTTCCCCAAGACTGAAGTCAGGCTAATTGGGCGATAATTTTCAACTAGTTGTTGAGATCCCTTCTTGAAAATAAGTATGACTAGGGCCTGTCTCCAGTCATCGGGCACAATGGATGTATCTAGGGATTTTTAGAAGATATGGGTTACAGGCGTTGCTAGTTCATGTGCCAGTTCCCTCATGACTCTTGGGTGTATCCCATCTGGACACTGTGCTTTATTAGGGTCTATTTCTTTAAAACTTTTTAATACATCAGAAGTATTTAGTGTGAAGGTGGAAGCCTGAGTCAATTTTTGTTGTTTTGTTTGAATAGGCAAACCTTTATTAAAGACAGATGAAAAAGAAAGATTACACTTTTCAGACATTTCTTGATTGTCTGATATTACACATCCATTTGGATCTTTCAAAGATGAAATACCACTGTTTGTACTTTTTTGTATCTAATGTATGAGTAAAAGGATTTATAATTATCCTGAACCTTAACTGCTAATTTGTGTTCATATATATTTCTTTTTTTTTGCAAGGTTGATTGCTGATTTGGTACTTTTTAAGTACTTTTTGTAAATCTCCCAACATAACTTATTTTTACTTGTTTTAGCCCTTAAATATGCTTTATGTTTCTGTTTTATTAGTTTCCTAATTGAGGGGGTCATCCATAAGGGAAGAGTTTTTTTACAACCATTATATTTCCTTTTTGATGGTACATACTTATGGACCAATGCATTAATCGTAGCACTAAGCTTATTCCACATATCTGATGCTGATATGTTAATAAATTCTTGTTGCCAATTCCAGGCTGCCAGCTTCTTTCTCATTAACCCAAAGTGTGCCTTATTATACATTTGGATTATTGTACTACTTGTGCATTTACCCAAATCTCCCAAATACTCAAAACTAACCATAGCATGATCATTAAGCCCAATGGGGGTAGTGTTATGAAGTTATGAATTTTACTGGTTACATTGCTTAACATTAAATCAAGTATGTTGTGCCCCCTGGTGCTATTAGTTACATATTAGCACCAGAGGGCCTAACATACTTGACTTAGTATTAAGCAATGTAACCAATAAAATTCATAACTGCATAACACTACCCCCATTGGGCTCTAGTGATCATGCTATGGTTAGTGGAAGGTGAAGGAGAAAGTGACAAGCCTGGTATCAAACTGGATTAAGGATTGGAGGCCAAGGCTGGTAGTAAATGGTAGACTCTCAGGATGTAGGGGAGTTACTAGTAGGGTGCCACAGGGATTGATCCTAGAATTGGTCCTCTTCAGTGTCTTCATAACTGACATCATGGATGAGCTGAAGGGGAATATCTGCTTCTCTCTGGACAATAAAAACAAGGCACTGCATCAGCATGTGGTCTGAAAAAAACCAAACAAAATGGTAGTAAAAGTGTGCTGAAAATAGAGTTTAGATAGACAAGTCAACCATGGGTTGTCTTCATGAAATATCTAAAAGAGAAATAAAGTTAATGTAGAGGTGAAGGAAAGTAAGGGACATATATATGTGGGGAAAGAAAAGGAGGGGAGGCTCTGGCATAAGAAGTGATAAATGGCAAGACGGGCCGGCCCGGTGGCACTGAGGGCTGAGGCACTGGATGCCTTACCTCGCCAGCGACCCGTGTTTGGGAATGGACATGGGTCATTAGGGGCTGGCAGGGAGAAGAAGGATCGAGCATCCCTTGAACTGCTCTCCTTCTCCGGGGAAGGGGATTGCAGGGCTCAGCGATTGCCTACCACCCAGCAGAGGCTGGGAAGTGGCACATCAGCCCTGGACATTGGGTGAGAGTTGCGGCAGGCACTTGGCGGGTCATTCATGGGAGCATGCGCATTCCTGCTGCTGGTGCCACTGCGCCCCAACCTCAAGGGGAAAAGCGTGGAGGAAAACATAGAAAATAATGAGACCTCTGCAGGATGACGATGGTCCCTTCCATGACAGCCCAGGAAGACACCTCCCAGAAAGCTAATCTGGTCCAGTGGGTAGAATCGCTCCCCACCCCCTGCCATGAAGGGTAAGTCGTGGGGTTACGGGTAGGGGGTCTCATACCCGGAGCCTGCACGGGGGGAACGTTAGATGTAGGCAGAACACTCAAGGAGGAAAAGTAATAAGTAAAAAAATAAATAAAAAATAAATGGCAAGACAAAAAGTAAATCTGGAAAACAATATGATCAACACACAAACAGAAAGATCATTGACGCTATGGTCCCTGAAGGTAAAGTGGGTTACATAGAAACATCAAATTTGACAGCAGATAAGGACAACTTGGCCCACCCAGTCTGCCCATTTCATTACCTAATGGATACACTGTAGATCCTAGTTAATCAATAGCTTACTTCCTCCTACCCCACCCCTAGAATTGCCTTATGACTGAATTCCACCACTCTTTTTGACTCCATAACCTCCTCAGGACGGCCATACATCCACAACCCTCTCCATGAAAAATACTTTCCCACATTACCTCTGAGCTGAGCCCCCTGTCTTCAAATTGTGCCCCTTGTTCTTGCACATCTTTTTCTGAAAGATGCTACCTCTTGGACTTTGTTGATTCCCTTGTGGTACTTGAAAATTTCTATCATGTCCCTCTCTACCTCCTTTCCTCAAGGGTATACATAGTAAGCTCCTTAAGTCTCTCTTCATATATCTTTTGGTGCAGACCCTGCACCATTTTAGTTGCCCTCCTCTGGACTGCCTCCATCCTGTCTATGTCTTTGCGGAGACTGGGTCTCCAGAACTGCACACAGTACTCCAGATGGGGTCTCACCAGTTGTCTGTACAGAGGGATGACAACTTCTGTTTTTACTGGTGATGCCTTTTCCTGTGCATCCCTGTAACTCCCAGTCCTCACTGCCTCTCACATTGCTTTCCCACCTTTAGGTCATCTAATATGACTACCCCCAAGTCCCTTTCCATTTTGTTGTTGTTAGTAGCTCACCCACCATTGTGTACACTTCCCTGGGTTTTGTTTCCCAGGTGCATTACTTTGTACTTCTTAGCACTGAATCTAAGCTGCCATATATTTGACCATTCCTGCAAGCTTGTCAGTCCCTTCTCATCCTTTCTACCTCAACTTGTGAATCAGCCCTTTTGCAGATCTTTGTGTTGTCTGCAAAGAGACATACTTTTCCTTCCAGTCCCTCTGCAATGTCACTTATAAGGCATTGAGAGGACCGATTCTAATACTGAGCCCTATGGTACCCCACTAGTAACCCCCTTTCTTCAGAGTGCACTGTGTTTACTATTACCCTCTGTGTCCTGTTCTCCAGCCATTCTTTACCCAGACTACCATCTTGTGACCCACTCCAAGGCTGGCTAACTTGTATAGTAATCTTTTGTGTGGGACTGTGTCAGATGCCTTATGTAAGTCTAGGTAGTCCATGTCCACAGCCCCTCCCTGATCTACTACTTATCACTTTGCCCTCAATGATTCCTACTACTGTGGAAAGCAGGAAAGCAGCAGTGGTGACTCCATTCGCAAGAATGGAGACAGTGCTCTGTACTCAAACTACTACACGATTTCCATCCTCCCACCCCTTTCCATAACCCTGGGGAGGATTGTATCTGAATAGCTCTCTAGACTACCTGACCAAGTACAGCATCCAATGTCCGGAGCAACATGGATTTATGAAAGAGTCACAGTAACACTGCCCTTCTAGAGTACACTGATTACAGTCACAAGGCACTAGATGAGGGTCACTTAGTGGGATCAATTACATTGACTTCACTAAGGCTTTTGACGTGGACAGTCACACTCTCCTTCTTGAGTCATTCCTTGCCCTTGGAATCTCCCATGGAGCTACAATCTAGTTTGAAAACTACCTAGAAGGCAGAACCCAACAAGTAAAAATCCATGACACCCTATCTATCAGCCACCTAGTCCACTCAGGAGTTCCTCAAGGCTCCATACTGGATCCCCTACTCTTTAGCTTTTCCTTAATACCCTTCCTCAAATCTGCACCAGTAATCTTCTCCTCCATGCAGACAGTTTGGTATCATTTACTAGTCACCCTGACCCTCTCCCCTTAAACCCTACAACATAACTTTGCAGCCATCAAAGCCTGGTTCCTCCAGCATAAGCTAATTCTGAACTAGAAAAAAAACAAAGTTTTGGAGTTCCCCTACCATGAAGATCGGGTGCTCCCTCTCTCAGCGGAGTGGCAATTCCTTTGCTGCTGCTCACTCAAGCTGGATCCTCCAGCCACTTACATAGCTTCAGAGCCCCCCCAACCAAGACCAGGCACTCCTTCTCACCACGGAGCATTGATTCCTTCGCTGCCACCCACTCAAGCCTGCTCCTTCAGCCGCCTACACAGGTATGAGTCTTCCCTGGATTTTCAGATTTCAGCATCCTACAGTAGGATTCTGATGATTGGCTGGCTTGCACAGTTATTGTTTTCTGATTTGTGTGCTATCTTGCTGCTATTACACACCATTCCAGCCTGCTGTTTCTTTACTTATATTTTGTCTCTAGACGGCCTTGCTTTCAATATTTATAACCAAATTGTTCTAGATTAGCTAGGGTAAGAAAAATGTGCTGTTCATTTCTGACCTGGTATGAAATGATGCTGTGATTTTCATTGCTGGCTTTGTTGTATTTTTCCTCGTGCTCCAGCCTGTTTTTCTTATCTACAGAGCTAGGTACTGCCCCCCCAGCCACCATTATTTATTTTTATATTTTACTCTTTCAGCTGCAATTTGCAACCTGCCCCTCGATTAAACGTTGTGTTAGCCCCCTGCTGTGTTACTGTCTCCTGCTGTCTGCCTACCCCCCTGCCCACCTATCTCTGATATTAATCCCCCTTCTTTGTTTCTTCCTTCTAACTTTGGAGCCCCCACTACACCAGATGCTCCTCTCCCTGTGGAGCATAGGTTCCTTTCTTCCACCACTTAAGCCTGCTCCTCCAGTCGCTTACACAGGTATGAATCTTTCCTGGATTTTCAGATTTCAGCACCCTACAGCAGGATTCTGATGATTGGCTTAGCTTATGTAGTTGTTGTTTTTCTTATTTACGCACTGTCTTGCTGCTATTATATACCATTCCAGCCTGCTGTTTCTTCACTTACATTTTGTCCTGCCCCCACCAACTTTTAAATACTCTTCTGCCTCCTCCATTGCAGTGCCACTATTTTATTGGTTGACTCCCAAGTCCAAGCCTAAATCTTAAATGGGCCATCTCTCTGCTTTCCTAGCTGGAATCTATCCTCTCTCTCACCTCCCTGCCCCCTCCTTCATCTTTATCCCTCAGCTGTCTCTTACACCAGTCTGTACTCTAGTTCACTCCAGAAATCCCCTCTCAGACAATCATGCATCCCACCTAATCACTCCTTTTCATATGCACCCCTATTACTTTCTTTCCTATTCCTTCCCCAACCACCCCAAGGTTGCTCTA
Organism: Neoceratodus forsteri; assembly: GCA_016271365.2. Lineage (NCBI taxonomy): Eukaryota > Metazoa > Chordata > Ceratodontiformes > Ceratodontidae > Neoceratodus > Neoceratodus forsteri. The sequence goes on from CM057457.1 coordinate 495,237,232, forward strand.
CCCTCCCATCCTCCTGCTTCCTACTCACCATTCCCCTGCATCCCCACCCACTCCATCCCAATCAATTTTGTTCCAACCACACTTGCTACACTTTCACTCCAATTTCTCCAAGCTTTCTTCCTCCTAGCATAAACCTCTGTGCCATTCTAATATGCTACATCAGGCACAAACAATATGCTGTAAACACAACAAGAGGTCGTACATCTCGCTACCTTCTCTGTGCTCTTTCTCCTTTTGCTCCTCACTGGTGACATTGAAAGGAACACTGGCCCTCCTAAGCTTACCCAACTGTCATCCTCACACAAATGCCTAAAGGTCATGCACATCAGCATTAGAAGACTCCTCCCAAAATGAGACCTTCTAAACTGCTGGATAGCCTAGAATGAACTCGACATCCTATGCCTCTGAAACATGGCTATCTGCCCAAACACCTGACTCTATCTCCATGCAAGGCTACCACCTCATCCAGCAAGATCATGGAAAAAGAGGAGGTGGTGTAGCTATGATCAAGACAGAACCTACTTTACTTGGGAATGAAAAAAGAATCCTGCCTTGGATCCCATGAGGTTCTTGTACTCAAACTCTTCTTTCCCAGCACTGTCCCCACCTTCTTTGGGGTGGTTTATGCCTCTTCTCAGCTAGTTCAAGATGCCTTTGAAGCATGCATCTCTGTGCTCACACCTCTTGCTACCTCTGGTGGACTAATGTTACCCGAGGATGATAACCTCAATTGGTTGTCCCTCTCATTTAAACTCACAAAATTCAAACAGGAATCCTTAAATCTAACACAGCTAATCTTGGAACTGACCCACTACAACTTCCGTTCCTCAAATCACTCCCTCATAGATTGGGTCCTTATATCCCACCCCCACCGTATATCCACAGCTGGAATCCTTGGTCCCTCCTTGAGTGACCACTGTATCACTTACTGCATTTAGAAAAATGCACCCTACCCAAATCCCCACCAAAATATATTGAAACATACACACAACATTCTTTTGACACAAACTCACTCCTCTCGGACTTACATTTTGCAAATTGGGCACCAGGTGTACTCTGCTGCTACTATTGCTACTGCCCTAGTCCAGTTCACTTATATATCTTAAAAAGTGCCTGGGATCAACACCCCTTAAAAAAAGTCAGGATCAGGAAATGCCACTCCTCCTGGATTACTGCCTCATAACCACTCTCTGAAAAGCCCACGACAGAGTCTGGTCCACTTTTAAATCCTGCCAAACCATCATCACAAGACAAGCCTACAGCACTGCAAGAAACACTTGTACCAAAGTCATCCATTTGGGCTAAGGAGGACTACTTTAAAGACCAATTCAGTTCTGCACAAACGTCCTTATTCTACAACATAGCACACTCCATTGTCGACCCTCCTCCACAGTTCAGAACCACTACTCTCAAGCACAACGGCACTTTAATTACTAACCCGTCCAAGTTGTTACTTTCCTGAACAACTTTCTTACTATTTATGCCTCCCCAGTTGCAACCATCCCTCCTTTACCTGCTTCCAACCCCTCCCTAAAGCAAACAACTAATAATAAATTCCTTCTAGCATCTGCTTCCACGAATGAAGTACTGTGTGCCATTCCATCCCTCAACAGCTCCAAATCTAGCCCTGATGGATTACATCCTAGTCTCCAGTGTCTTTCTGCCCCACTATCATTCTCTCTCCCACCTACATCATAAATTTGTCCTTCTCTTCAGGCTTAGTTCCAAATGCCAGGAACATGGTATGTGCTATATCTTTCCATAAAGGAGGTGACCTCACCACTCCTTGAAACTACCAACCTATGTCCCTCCTCCCCGCCTTTGCTAAACTACCAGAATGCTTCATACAATCCAGATTAACTGAGTTCCTTACAGATACAAACTTCCTATCCCCCTATCAATCTGGTTTCAGAAAAAAAACACTCCATCTTATCCTCCCTTTTCTGTGTCACCGGCTACATCCAATCTGCTGCCAACATTGGTCACCTCACCCCTGCAGCCTTTATTTATGTGGCTAAAACTTTTGACTCCGTATCCCATGGCAAGGCACGGCACACTCTCTATTTGAAAGACACCCATCCCAGAGGCTCTGGGCACCGTACATGTTAAAATTCCATCTATCTATCTATATCTATATATAAACAACTATACATAAATAAATAACACATTTATAGCATCAATACATATAATTACTAAAATTAAAATAATCCCCCAACAGCAGCAGCAATAGTCTGAAGGAAACCAGAAATTACTTTAAGCATATGATTCTGAAGTCAGGTTAGGGATGTAACACACAGTCTGGGAAGGTATGATTTTATAGGAAGGCCTTAAGGTGGGCCTTGAATACCTGAACAGATGGGGCCCCTCTAATAGCTGGAGAAAGTGAATTCCACAGGACAGGGGTGGCAACACTAAATGCTCTATCCCCAGTTGTTTTTAACATCGTCCTGAGAATTGCTAGGAGACCCCTAAAGGAGGAGGGGAGGGGGCAGACCGAGACAGCAGGTGTAAGGAGGTCCTTCAGGTAACTAGAGCCCTGGCCATGTAGGGCCTTAAAGGTGAGCAAACCCACCTTAAGGAGAACCCTCCACCTAACTGACAGCCAGTGCAGCTGACGCAGTATCGGAGTGATATGACAGTATTTAGACTATCCTGTCAGCAAATGCAAGAAATAAAGAGGAGATACAAAAAAGGGGGACCAGAGATCAAGCAGCAGGGATGCCCCATACACTATCTTAGCCCACCCCAGACCATCTGACCTTCCCACATACATCCCTCCTGACTATGTAGGCCTGGCCCCCAGACAGTGCCAAACCCACAAACACAACACACACCACTCTCTGTACAACTCTAAACCACACACTCTCCACATAATATAAACAATCATGATATCTTTATTAATAACAAATCCCCCCAAAAAGTAACCCCAAATCATACCAACCCCTAAATAAACACCCCCTCTAAGTAACTATATTTAAATAAAAAGAACAAATAATATAGACTATAAAACAATCCCTCCCAGAACCCAAAGAATGACACGGCAAACAACAAAGTATGGTAGGATAAAGGTGATCACTGAAAAGAGAGGTCATAAATAATCTCTCAAAAGGATATTAATGATCTCCAAGGAGCTCTCACCTCCCAGTAAAACTGTCACCTGGCTGTATTCCCACCTAGGCTATGAACAGTTAAGCAATTTTGCAGATTAACCAAGCAGTATAGGAAAATGAGCACTCTCACTGCCCACCAAGTCCAGGTTATATAACATAACAAGAGTCTGGCCATCCATCAAGTAGAATAGCACAGTTCAGAAATAAGTCCTCCACTGGTTTTCAGGTGTACTCATCAGGAACCTACAATACTTCAGTTCATTCGAAAAAGTCTCCCAGAAAGAGGACACCACACTGATCCTACCATTTTCCAAGAGGTCATCACATCAAGGCCTTGGCCATCACTGGTCTTGGTATAGAGCAGGCACTCCTGCCCAGCCCCCAAGAATCCTTGTAGCAATAGACTATACAGTGCTCACTGTCCAGCGGTGATTGAGCCCAGGATCCCCGGCAGTCACCCCCCCCCACGATTCCTTCCCTGGGTTGAGGCAAAGTTGCACTCCAGTCCCATCAGGAAAATTAGCAGGTACTAGTGAGGCCAAACCAAAGGTCTCACACCTCAATCTGCAGTCCTTCTGTGAAGACACACCTGCAGTGAGGTTCCAGTCCTCGCCCTTCAGTTTTGGTACCACCTTCAGCGGGTTCTCCACACCACTGTTCCAATGGAACTCACAGTCACCTCTCCAGGCTCCAGTAACACAGAACAACACTGAACTCTGCACTACTCAGGATGGTCAGAGCAGCTCTCCTTCACTTTTCTCAACTGGCCAAAAGACAACTGGCCAGGTAAGAAAACCAAAAGTCATTCACAGACATTATTCACAGTCACCACTATTATCAGGATGACAGCAAGTAAGCCAGTGCCCCAGCAGTGACACAGACAGGGCAACAAATGGGAGAATAATTTATTTTGCAGCTTGCGACTTGATACAGTCCTGATACACTTTTCACACTAAATAACTTACTGCTTCACCCCTATCTACCTACCACTAATTCACAAAACAACTGTAGACCATAGTATACATAAAACAATTTAAAATTAATTAAAACAACACCAAATAATAAACTAACGTCGCTATGCATCAGAATGCTTCAGTTGGCAAGTCCACCCTCTCCTTTTAAACACATTTGAGGATGCTGGGCTTGCTTCCCCTGCCCTACGGTGGTTTGACTCTTTTCTGAATAACAGACATCAGTCAGTTAAAATCGCAAACTCCATCTCTCCCTCCCTTCCTATCCTAGCTGGTGACCTGCAAAGCTCCATTCTCAGCTCTATCTTGTTTTCTATATTTATAAATAGTCTTCCATCTGCTTGTTCCTCCTCCTTCATCCATATGTATGCGAATAATACCATACTATTCTCACCCAGCCCAGACCTAACTACTATCTATGCTGTGCTGCAGAAAGACTTTAACTTGATTCAGTCTTGGTTCCATTTGAAACACTCAAACTAAACACTACTAAAACTATCTGTATGACCTTCTGTACCACTCAAAGACTGGCAAAAGAAAACAGTGCCTCAGCTGTCACATCTCTTGGCAGCAACCCACTAAAGGCTTCCCCCCTTACAAATACATAGGCATCTGGCTTGACCCTCATCTAAACTTTGCAGTCCACATTGACCATGTAATCACCAAACTCTGCCCTAAGCTTGGAATCCTCTTTTGAAATGGAGGCACTCTCCTCCCTCCTACCCATACGTTGAGAGCTCCTGGCAAAGATGATCATGTCCGTCTTGGACTATGTAGACATAATATACTGCACTGCACCCTCTCTCCATCTCTCTGTCTCTGTCTCTCTCTCTCTCTCAACTTGACTCCCTATTATGCCTTCTGTTGTTTTTACATCAAGCCTGCCTGCATTTAAAATGAGGTTTTGCTTGTTTTGCTGTGGTAATAGATAGCTGCAAATTGATAATTTACTTACTCTACTCTTACTGTGGTTATTGAAAAGTAATTACATTTTTTCTTTGCTGGATATTTTCTGTGTGGCTGCATGTCATTTGTTTAATTATCTTTGTCCTGTTTACTACTGGACTTCATTAGCATACCCTCCAGCCATGATTTTTACCTGTTAAAATATTCCCTTGTGACCAGGTGTTGACCAGTGAGAAGCCAGAACTGGTCAGACCCATTCTATCAATATTATCAGTTAAAGCAATAAATTTAATTGTCACAGAAAGAATAATTTAATCTAAATTAGTTTAAAATGGAAATGCTTGAAAGAAACATTTCTGACATTAAATTGCAGGAAAATTGATGGAGCACTTACAAAACAATCAAGGAAAAGGAACCAACATATTTGTTAGCTTATTGGAAGAAAATACTAATTAAATATGTATTGTCTTTAGTCAGCAGGAAGTCTGAGTGCAGTGAAACCTGAGCCAGCAATCATCACTAGAGAACTGCCAGCCAAGTCACACAACAGAGAAATGCCACAAGTATCCTCAGTGCAGGAAGACTTTCCATGACCTACATCTTATCACTGCACAACACCAGATTCATGAAGGAGATGGGCAATTGAAAGGTACCAAATATCAAAGCAAGCTAAATGCAGTTGCATGTACTAACAAAAATTTCACTGCACTGAATAATACTACAAGACAGCAAATGTACAATAAATGATATAAATGTAGTGATTTTGACAAGAGTTTTACACAGAATATCGTGAATGAGTCATCAGCAAATCACATGGCGGAGAGACCATATACATGTTCTGAATGCAACAAGAGTTTTGGCCAGAAGGCTACCCTGAAAAACATGACCTAATTCACACTGGTGAGAGACCATACAAATGTGATAAATGTGACAAGAGTTTTGGCCAGAAGAGTAACCTAATAATACATCAGTGAATACACAAAATCAGTGCATGCCAAGATTATACATCCCAAGGTCGGAGGGAGGCATGGGCCTCATTGAGATTGATTACACATATAGATCCACAATAGTGGGGCTGCATACATACTTACTGACATCCTTGGACCCAAATATAGTCAAGGTCTTGCATCATGAAGAAAATAAGCCTAAAATGACTTCACTCATCAAATTAGGAGAAGCCTTCAGAAGGGTAGCAGAGATTGATGTCAATCACAAGTAGATAAGAAACTGTCAGCAACAGAAAATGCAAAGAATCAGAAAAAGGAGTATAAGGATAAAGACCAACAGAAAAGAAAAAACAATTGGAAAGTCCATAATTATAGTGGAAAATACAGGGAGCTACTGGAACAACCACAGGTCGATCAAGCTCTGACCCATGAGTGGTTAAAAAGAAGTTAATTTAGGCCACGAGATGAGAGACTAATAATGGCAGCCCAAGATAGTGGGCTACGCACAAGATGGTTCACAAAATCCATAGAAAAAACAGGAGAAACAGACAAGTGCAGGTTCTGTAGTACAGAATTAGAAACAGTTGCACATCTTGTGGCTGGATGTGAAGTACTCATGGCAGAAGGCCTGTATACTGAAAGACACAACAATGTAGCAAGATTGATCCACTGGAAACTGTGCAAACACTATAACATACAGGTAGCAGAGAGACACTGGAAACATGAACCTCAAAGAATCACAGAGAATGAAGAAGTAATGATCACATGGGATCACCCAATACCAACAGCCAATAAAGTGGAAGCAAGAAAACCTGATATTGTAATACAAGAAAAGAGAACAAAGGTAGCATTACTAATTGAAATAGCCACCCCTAGTGACTACAGTGTGCTGCATACAGAGAGACACAAAATCATGAAATACCAAGATATGCAGTCAAAAACTAAACTGATGTGGAATAAGGACACACAGATCATTCCAGTAGTGCTTGAAGCAATGGGACTAATCAAAAGAACTTTCAGGCACATTTAAATATGCTACCAATACTTGTGACACCTTATGAACTTCAAAAGGAAGCTATTTTTGGGACGTTGCATGTGCTGAGAAGAGCGCTCTCAGCAAACATCAAAGATTAATACAGTACTAATTTCTTGAGTTTTGAATATGCCCTGGCTAAAGAATGGGGTCCATTCTTGCCACGGTATTAAAAATCCCTAAACATTTGGAGACACTAACCCCAGAGAGAGACCATATACATGTGATGAATGTGACAAAAGTTTTGGTCATAAGAGTGACTTGAAAAAACATCAACAAATTCACACTGGGGGCTCAGATGGAGTGATGAAGTGAGAGTGACAAATCATTGGTGGAGCAATCTGTGACACTAGTGACAAGCCACAGTTATTTTGTGCTCATGTCTTGGTGAGTACCTTCATGTGGTGGGCCCTGTTTCAACAGAATCTCACCAAGGCGATACTACTGTATAGACAATATGTAGTATGGAAAGAGAGAAAAATGAAACTAAAAGCTGGGCGCACAGATCCCAGCATAAAAAAGTGTCCAGCCCTAGCCTAGGCACTAGGGCAAGGGTGACGATGGATAGTGCCGCATCCTCGAGTAATAGTACCACCCCTGCCACAGTGTCAGACCATGGAGGACATTGTCCCACAGTGGCAGCAGAAGCCAGCAAGCCACACATAGTAAAAAGACTGAGGACCAGCCCAGAGGGCTGCAAACAGTTAAGTGGACTTATAAGGACAAACTAGAAATGATGTATTGTTATTATTATGTGATGCACCCTCAGACTTCGAGCAAATTGCAGCAGAGAGGAATAGTTGCTACAGACAAATTGAACAGTGTGACAGATGCTAACTTTAGATCCCTAATAGGACAAATAAAACAAAAAGTACATATATGAGATTAACTTGACAGCCTACAGAAGTAAGCAGGTGAAGAGGTAGCAAAGAGAAGGAAGAGGTACCAGAGGCTTTCTAGCAGGAAGAGCAGATACATGGGACACAGCAAAGAAAAGGGATCTGATATGGTTTAGCATTTATGCCAGAAAGAAAGCAGCTTTTACCAGCACAGCAACAAAAGTTGCAGATATATTCTAACAGACATATAGACAGGGACATCTAGATATGGCAAACATCACAAAGAAAAGAATAACCACACAAAAGTGGAATGTAATGGAAAGTGCACAGTTTAATGATCTAGAAAGGCAACACATCAAAACAGAAGTCCTTGAACAGTTAAAGAAAGAAGGATTTGAGGTAGAGACTCAGCCTCCACCAATATCATCTGGTAAGCCATTACAGCAGACAACTGCTCAGCCAATACTGGTACATGAAACGAAACATGACACACCTTCTAAAGACACCCAGTAAAGTGCACATCAAGTGCCATATCCGAGCAAAACAGCTGAAGTTCCAGTTCAACCCATACAGAGAACGGAAGAGCAGGAAATGCCAATTACAGGAACAACCCTTAACCAAGAGGAAGAAAACATGAGAGAAGACTTGCTGGACCTAATTGACATGGACAAATATATAAAAATACATCAAAGGGAAAGACTGCAAAAATTACGCCTGACATACAGTATACAGTTAGGGAACACATAAAACAGGTAAACAAAGTTATTGGAACCATCCAGAGGGATCCATATGATGTCACTGAAATAAACAGAATACATTATTGTGCATCGAGACTAATAACAAATAGAGCAGTGCCAAAAAAGCAAGGAATGAAGAACAAAATGAGAGGTAAATTCAGCATACCACCATGGAAAAGTGGATAGAAGGGACAATTATGGAATTAAGATCAGAAGTATCACTGCTGGAGGAGTTTAGAAAGGGTAATAGATCAATGAAAGTCATCAGGAAAGTGGATGAAATCAAACAAAAATGCTGTATTAAAACAGATCAGGACCTAAATTTTACCATCTCAAATAACAAGCTTAAGATCTCTGCTCAAGCCTAGAAGCTCTGGAGATACATAGAAAGGAACAATGAAAAAATGCAAAACAGATGCTTTATAGAAGACCCAAAGAAATTCTATAGTGAGCTGGGAAAGAAAACAGCCAACATAAAAACACCACCAGTAAAGAAAGAAATTGAGGAATTCTGGAGAAGTATTTATGAAGACCCAGTTGAACATAATAGGGATGCAAAGTGGATACAGGAAATAAAGGACAGCATAAGAAATGGTACTACTAGAGATATGGATGGCCTGATGTAACAGCTAAAGAGATAGAAGTGAAGATAAGGAAGGTCTCCAACTGGAAAACTCCAGGTCCAAATGCAGTACCCAACTTCTGGCTAAAAGTATTAACATCTTTGCACCAAGATTTAGGTACCTCAAAAAACTATTTATACGCACATCCTGACTTGACACCCATCTGGTTAATGACAGGGAATACCACACTCCTTGTTAAATCTGAACCTGCCAGTCTCCCCAAGAACTACTGCCCAATAACCTGTTTACCAGCAACATATAAACTATATACTGGAATCGATGCAGATAGAGTCTACAACCATTTAGACTGCAATAAACTCATGGCAGTAGAACAAAAAGGTAATAAAAGAAAATCATATGGCACAAAGGATCATCTCCTGTTGAACAAAGCCATTATGGAGAGCTGCAAAAATGTTGAAACCTTAGTGTAGCATGGATCGACTACAAAAAAGCATTTGACAGTATCCCACACTCCTGGATCACTGAGTGTTTATGGATCTACAGGATATATCCCACACTAATAAACTTCATCACAACAACAATGACAAAGTGGCAAACCACCCTGCAATTAAATCATGAGAAAGGTCAAATCACCATCCCAAATATAAGTATCCAACGAGGGATATTTCAAGGTGACTCCTTGTCACCACTTCTGTTTTACCTTGCCCTCAATCCCTTGAGTAGCCTCAACAACAGCCTAGGCTATGGATACAGCTTGAACCCCAGAAACAAAAATGATCAACAGCTTACATCTCACCTTCTATTTGTAGATGACCTAAAACTTTATAGTTCATCTGACAAACATTTGAAAAAACAACTACAAATTGTTAAGACCTTTTCTAATGACATACGGATGACGTTTGGCCTAGAAAATGTGCCAAAGCAACATTTGTAGCAGGAAAGTTAACTCATAAAGAAAACATGAATCTGGCAGAAGTTTGTGACATAAAAGAACTAGAGCAAGAGGGAGTGTATAAATACCAGGGAATAGATGAAGGAGCAACAACACAACATAGAAACATAGAATTGGACGGCGGATAAGGACCGCTTGGCCCACCTAGTCTGCCCATTTCCCTACCTACTGGATAAGCTGAAGATCCTAGTTAACCAGCAGCCTACTTCTTCCTACCCCCACCCCCTAGAATTGCCTTATGACTGTCCCATGCATGCTTGAATTCCACCACTGTTTTTGATTCCACAACCTCCTCCAGAAGGCCGTTCCATTCATCCACAACCCTCTCTGTGAAAAATACTTCTTTAAATTACCTCTGAACCACCCCCCATCTTCAAATTGTGCCTCTTGTTCTTGCACACCTCTTCTTTAGAAAGATGCTACCCTCTTGGACTTTATTGATTCCCTTGAGGTACTTGAAAGTTTCTATCATGTCCCCCCTCTTCCTCCTTTCCTTGAGGCTATACATATTAAGCTCCTTAAGTCTCTCTTCGTCTGCCTTCTAGTGCAGACCCTGCACCATTTTAGTTGCCCTCCTCTGGACAGCTTCCATCCTGTTATGTCTTTGCAAAGACTGGGTCTCCAGAACTGCATGCAGTACTCCAGATGAGGTCTGACCATCTGTGTCTGTACAGAGGGATAATACTGGTGATGCCTCCCTATGCATCCCAATATCCCCCCAGCCCTCCTTGCTGCCTCTCGCATTGCTTGCCCACCTTTAGGTCATCTGATATGACTACCCCAGGTCCCTTTCCATTTTTGTTGTTAGTATCTCACCCCCATTGTGTACTCTTCCCCTGGGTTTTTGTTTCCCAGGTGCATTACCTTGCACTTCTTAGCATTGAATCTAAGCTGCCATACATTTGACCATTCCTCTAACCTTGCCAAGTCCCTTTTCCTCCTTTCCACCTCACCTTGTGTATCAACTCTGTTGCAGATCTTTGTGTCATCTGCAAAGAGACATACTTTTCCTTCCAGTCCCTCTGCAATGTCCTTATAAAGACATTGAAGAGGACCGGTCCTAATACTGAACCCTGAGGTACCTACTTGTAACCCTCTTTCTTCAGAGTGGACTCCATTTACTATTACTCTCTGTGTCCTATTCTTCAACCAATTTTTTTACCCAGGCTGTCATCTTGGGACCCACTCTCAGGCTAGCTAACTTGTATATTAATCTTTTGTGTGGGACTGTGTCAAATGCCTTGCCAAAGTCTAGGTAGGCCATGTCCACAGCTCCTCCCTGATCTAATACTTTGGTCACCCAGTCAAAGAAATCTATCAGATTTGTCTAGCATGACCTTCCTGCTGTGAATCCATGCTGCCTTGGGTCCTGTGCCCCTCTGCCCTCTAGATACTTGACAATTCTTTCCTTTAGAAGTGATTCCATCATTTTCCCTACCACTGAGGTTAAACTAACAGGTCTGTAGTTTCCTGCTTCTGCATTGCTCCCACTTTTGTAAAGGGAATCACATCTGCCCTCCTCCAGTCCTTGGGTACCACCCCATCCTCCCATGATTTGTTAAACAGGATAGTCAGTAGTGTACTAATTCCACCCTTAGTTCTTTTAGAATTCTGGGATGAATCCCATCAGGCCCCATTGCTTTGTCCACCTTCAGTTTTAAGAGTTCTTTCAGAACCCTTTCTTCTGTAAATGGGCTGGTATCAACTTCTATATCCAGAGTGTTTCTACTGTTTGTTTTAGGTAACTCCCCTCTTCTTTAGTAAACACTGAGCAAAAATATTTGTTTAGTATCTCTGCCTTTTCACAGTCACCCTCTGCCCCCTCCCCCCCTTATTAAGCCTCACTATCCCTCCCTTGGTCTTCCTTTGCTCCCTGATGTACCTATAAAAGGTTTTATCCCCCTTCTTAACTGAGTTGGCTATCTTTTTCTCAATGTGGGTCTTTGCTGTTCTGACTGCCTTCCCAACTTCCTTTTGCTTTAACTGATACAGTTATCTGTCCTGCTCCTTCTGTGATTCCTTGTACTTCCTGAAAGCTTTCTTTTCTTGTACCTTCACTGATACATAGATACATAGATACATAGACAGTGTCGGCAGATAAGGGCCTATGGCCCACCTAGTCTGCCCATTTGAGCTTGTAAGTTCAGTTTGTTTTCCTAGAAGTCTGTTTCCCTTACCCCTGACCTCTAGAATTCCTTTACGTCTATCCCATGCATTCTTAAATCCCGTGATTGTTTCAGCCCCACCACTTCCTCTGGCAGGGTGTTCCACTTGTCCACCACCCGTTCTGTGAAGAAATTTTCTCATGTTTCCTCTGAATCGTCCTCCCTCCAACTTCATCCCATGCCTCTAGTCCTGAAACATCTTTTCACTTAAAATAGTGTTTTCCTGCACCCTGTTCCTCCCTGTAAGATACTTGTATGTCTCTATCATATCCCCTCTCTCCCTCCCTCTCTCCAGGAGTACATGTTCAGTTCCTTCAACCTGTCTTCATAGGACTTGTGATGCAATCCATGCACCATCTTTGTTGCCCTCCTCTGAATCTTCTCTACCCTGTCTATGTCCTTACGTAGGTATGGTCTCCAGAACTGTACACTGTACTCCAGGTGGGGCCTCACTAGTGTCTTGTATAGCGGAATTATGACCTCCTTTTCCTGCTGGTGATGCCCTGCCTATACATCCCAGCATCCTATTTGCTTTACCTGATGCCTTGTCACACGTTCCCTACCTTGAGGTCATCAGAGATGACAACCCCAAGATCCCTTTCCTGCTTGGTGCATGCTATATCCTCACCCCAACTGATATATATTGTGCCTGGGTTTTGTGCCCCATATGCATTATCTTGCACTTCTTTGCATTGAATTTCAACTGCCAAACCCTTGACCATTCTTCAAGTTTCTGCAGGTCCCTTCTCATTCTGTCTACACCCTCTGGTGTGTCTACTCTGTTACAGAGCTTTGTGTCATCAGCGAACAGTGAAATTCTGCCTTCTAGATCCTGTGCAATGTCACTACCACTTCCTTTGAGAATCATAGTGGTTTCTTACATCGTTTAGTTTTATTGCATCACACAAAGGCTTGTTGCCTCTGTTATGGCAGTTTTATTATTCCCCATTGTTCTTCCACCCTCCTTCCTGCCCATTTGCTAGTGCATTCCTTAGGCACTCACCCATTTTGCAAAGTCAGCCTTCCTAAAGTCCAGTACCTTTGCCTTTGTATGGCTTGACTCTATTGCTGTGTTTATTGTGAACCATACTGTTCGATGGTCGCTAGTTCCCAGATGGCTACCCACTTCTACATCTGTGATCCTCTCTTCATCTCCATTTGAGAGAACCAGGTCTAAGATTGCTCCCTCTTGAGTGGGCTCCAATACTAGTTGTCTAAGGCATGCCCCTGTAGGGCATCTAGAATAACCCCACTCTTCGAAGTGGCTGCTGCAACTGCACTCCAGTTAACATCTGGCGATTCAGATCGCCCATCAGCAATATCTCCCTTTTCTGCCATACTAAGTATACTTTCTATCATTTCCTTGTCCATTTCTCCCTGAGAAGGTTGTATCTAACCCCTGTGCGGATTGTGGTGCCATTGCCGGTCTTCAAATTTACCACAGTGCTTCTTCTCCTCCCTGTTTTCCCTTTTGTTCTGTTGCTTTGATTCCTTCCCTATGTTAAGAGCTACTCCCCTCTCTTTTACGCTTCTGTCCCTCCTGTAGATAGTGTATCCTGGTATGTTTATGTCCCAGTCATGGTTTTGTGTGAACCATGTTTCTGTGACTCGCCAGATATCCAGATGTTCCTCCTCCATCAATGCCACTAATTCAGGAAGCTTCACCCAGACTATGGGCATTGGTACTCTCTGGTTTCCATTTCTTGATGGCTTTACCTTCTGTTGCAGCATCCCCCACTGACCTTTCTACCTCTGTCTTTTTCTCATTTAGTACCCTTTTTTGTAGGGAGAGGCTGGGATTTTCCTGCTGCTTATCAGTGCCTCCCCCTTGACTAGTTTAAAAGCTTGCCAATGAAGCAATTAACATGAACACAACATGAACAAATGAGAGTAAAAATAAGCAAGGAATATTTCAGAAAGTTAAAGCTCACACTGAAAACTGCTTTAATAACATGAAATAAAGTATAAGCTATAAACCAACTCGCTGTTCCAGTGATATCATTCATCTTTGGTGTGATACACTGGCCACAGAAAGTGTTGAGCCAGCTAGATTTAAAACAAGAAAATTGCTTTGTGATCACCAGTTAATATACAAAAACAGTGCATGCCAAGATTATACATACCAAGGTCATCTTGAGATTGATTGCACGTATAGCTCCACAATAGTGGGGTTACATACATACCTCCTGACATCCTTGGACCCAAATATAGTCAAGGTCCTGCATCATGAAGAAAATAAGTCTAAGATGACTTCACTCATCAAACTGGGAGAAGCCTTTAGGAGGGTAGCAGAGATGGATGTTAATCCACTAGTAGATAAGGAACAGCCAACAACAGAAAGTGAAAAAAAATCAGAAAAAGGAGTATAGGGACAGAGACCAACAGAGAAGAAAAAAACAATTGAAAAGCCAATAATTATAGTGGAAAATACAGGGAGCTACTGGAACAACCACAGGTCAATCAAGCCCTGACCCATGAGTGGTTAAAAAGAGGTGAATTTAGGACATGAGATGAGAGACTAATAATGGCAGCCCAAGATAGTGGGCTACACACAAGATGGTTCACATTAATCCATAGAAAAAACAGGAGAAACAGACAAGTGCAGGTTCTGTAGTACATAATTAGAAAAAGTTGTGCATCTCATGGCTGGATGTGAAGTACTCATGGCAGAAGGCCTGTATACCAAAAGACACAAGAACATAGCAAGATTGATCCACTGGAAACTGTGCAAACACTATAACTAGGGTTGCCACCTTGGATGAGGAAAATAAACAGATCCCAAGCTCCGCCCCTAGCCCCACCCCTTTTCATAACTCATCATGCATTGCTCCTCCTAGAAAGCCAATGGTTATATCAATAAAATACTACACTTAATGCAGTTCAACAAAAAGACAAGTGGCTGTGTTGGTGTTACAAAAGGTTGGGACAGCTTTGCTGGTATGCCACTTTAAGATTCTGTGGAAAAGATTAGGTTAAGTAAGTGCTAATGGTGTTAATGGCCATACTTTACACCTCCCAGGTTGACTGCTTTCACAAACAAAAGGCAATACTGACAACATAACTTGTTTATAACCTGGACATGTAGTTAAAACAATGAATGAGATGACAAAATATGTTTCAAAAGTATGTGAGCACTCAAATGGCTCAAAACCTGTCCAGCACAGAGCAAAACCGGATTACCTGATCTGGACCCTGAAACCTGACCACCAGGTAAAAACCTGACAGGTGGCAACCCTAACTATAACCTACAGGTAGCAGAGAAACACTGGAAACATGAACCACAAAGAATCACAGAGAATGAAGAAGTAATGATCACATGGGATCACCCAATACCAACAGCCAAGAAAGTGGAAGCAAGAAAACCGATATTGTAATACAAGAAAAGAGAACAAAGGTAGCATTGCTGATTGAAATAGCCACCCCAGTGATTACAGTGTCCTGGGTACAGAGACACACAATCATGAAATACCAAGATCTACAGTCAGAAACCAAACTGATGTGGAATAAGGACACACAAATTGTTCCAGTAGTGCTTGGAGCAACAGGACTAATTCAAAAGAACTTTTAAGCACATTTAAATATGCTACCAACACTTGTGACACCTTATGAACTTCAAAAGGAAGCTATTTTGGGGATGTTGCATGTGCTGAGAAGAGCGCTCTCAGCAAACATCAAAGATTAATACAGTACTAAATTCTTGAGTTTTGAATATCCTCTGGCTAAAGAATGGGGTCGATTCTTGCCACGGTATTAGAAATCCCTAAACATTTGGAGACACTAACCCCGTGAGTAGTCATCAAGTTAAGCCTTCTGGAGGGTAGAAGAGAGGGGTGTGAAGCCATCAATAGTTAAGAAACAGCCAGCAACAGAAAGTGCAAAGAAGCAGGAAAAAGCATATAAGGACAGAGATCAACAGAGGAGAAGAAAGGACAACTGGAGAGACCATAAATACATGTGGAAAATACAGGGCACTGCACAATCACAGTTCAAGTAAAAACAGACCCACATGTGGTTGAAAAGAGGAACATTTAAACCACAAGATGAGAGATTGATAATGATGGCCCAAAATACTGATCTATGCACAAGATGATTCCCAGAATCCATAATACAGACAGACAGGTGCAGGTTCTGTAATACAGAATTACAAACAGTTGCACATCTTCTGGGTGGATCTGAATTGCTCCTGGCAGGCCTGTACACTGAAAGACATGGACAGAGTGAGGTTGTGTCTAACCCTAAAATAGGGTGTTAGTGATAGCTGTACTGCTGCAGCAAGGCCCTTTTCTTAGGTACAGTATAACAAGGTATGGACCAGAGAAATAAACACAAATAAAGAAAATTTATGTTGAACAAAGAAGTAAAAAGCTAAGAAATACCAGCCTTTTTAAGTCTGTTGCAACATCTATGATCCATCCTTTTTTCTTTTTTTTGTTGGCTCACACTTGCGCAGTCAACATATTGCAGTAGTAGCAGATTTGGAGGTGTGGTCACTGTTGGGTGAATGCAGGGCATGCATCAGAAGGTGCGTCCCTCATTCCCCAATCAGGCAGCAGGAGGCACTAACCTCATGCATGCCTAATGTGGCCATCACAACAGAGAAAAGGTCCGCTGCAATGAGAGTGAAGCTCTCATGCAGTTTGACCATTACATGCCTCCTGTGGTGCAGGCAACATGGCAACAGTGACTGCCGCCGCTGCTGCCTGTCACAATGCTGACAGGGGAGCCCACTCCCCATCAGCATAATGTGTCTCCTCCCCCTTTTGTTGATTGCCGAGGGGGGTGCCCAATCCCCCTCAGCATCATGCGTCCCCCCCCAACAATTTTTCTTTGCTGACGGTGGGCCCAATCCCCGTCGGCTTTTACCACCTGTATTTTGCCGATGGGGGACCCCATTCTCCACTGGCATCATGCACCCTCTCCCCTATTTGTTATGTGCAGATGGGGATGCCCAGTCCCCTATCAGCTAAAGCACCCCCTCCACCCACAAACACTGAGGTGGCACGCTGGGGAAATCCCACCTGAAAAATGAAAACCATCCTGTGATGTCTTTTTTTTTTAAACTCTGTAAAATGAAAATGATCCTTCGCTGTCTCCCTCCACCCTCCCACAACCCACCCTGCCTTCCCACCCCCATACTTACCTCTGGAGTCTGGCACAATGATCTTTGGTGGACCGGGAAGATGTCTGCACTCTTCAAAGCCAAACGCGAACTGAGGAAATGCCGGTACGCTGTATAATGGAATAAATAGGGTTTTTTCAACTTTGATACATATCTCAGGCATTTTTTGGAATTTTGGCACCAAATTTTCAACATGGGGTGTTTTGGACCCCTCCTTATGAATTCTTTCACTGTCATTGCATTAATTGGTCCCAAAAGATGATTTTACGTTCACTGTGGAATCACCTTCGGGACCAATTATCTCATATTCAATGCAAAATATCATGGTGGAACTCTCAAAAAGCCTATGGGCCAGATATTCAAAATGGTTGCACATGTCACAACAATATTGTGCCATGCGCATCCCGCTGATGCACCCCCAGTGTGATATTCAAAGGGAAAGTAGCGCTAATAAACTCTGATGCCGGAGTGCATCAGTACGTATGCCGGCGCAGGTGGCGTTCCATGCATGCGCCCTGCACAGCCGATATTCAGCCAGGGATGTCCAGAGCCATGCATGTGCAACCCTTACCTGCATCAGCACAAAGTTGATCCAAAAAAAGGAACAACTGATGGCCACCCACAGGTGAGCTGCCACATTGCAGGGTGCAACACGGCAGCTGCCACCTGTGGGTGGCCACCAGAGCTCCAGCAGCACCAAGCGGTGCCCCCCCATGACCGATCATGGACATTTGTGAAAAAAAAACAATAAACTGTCCAATATCCCTGGTAGTCAAGTAGACCGCTATCTGCCCAATCGCAGGCATTTGTAAAAAAAAAAGGAATGTCCATCCAATATCCCTGGTGGTCCAGTGGACTGCTATCTGCCTGATCGCAGGCAACAGTAAAAAAAAAAAGGAATAAGTCCTATATCCTTGGTGGTCTAGGGTACCCCCTCTCCACCTGCCCACTGTCCTGCTCCCCCCAATCAGCCAGCAGGCGGCAGCACCCCACTCACCTACCATCGGTAGGGCTGTACGCCCATTGGTTCACAGTGAGCCAATGGGCGTGCAGCCCATACCACTACACATTCCAGATATGGGAATTAATTTTCACATTTTGGAATGTGTAGTACTGGTATGAATCTTCATGCCCATTAGCTCAAGCTGTGAACCAATGGCTGAGCAACCCTACTGACTGTGTCAGTCGGGGAGTGGTGGGGCGGCAGGTGGTGGGTGCTGCCGCCCGCCAGCTGATGGTGGGGGAGCAGGGCAGTGGGGCACAGGGCGGGTGGGAGGGAGTACCTAGACCACCAGGGATATAGAACTTATTCCTTTTGTACCGATGCCTGTGATCGGGCAGATAGTGGTCCACTGGACCACCAGGGATATAGGACTTATTCCTTTTTTGTACAGATGCCTGTGATCGGGCGATAGTGGTCCACTGACCACCAGGAGTATTGATGGCCATTCCTTTTTTTTTTACAGATGCCTGCAATCATGCAGATAGTGGTCTATTGACTACCAGGGATATTGACAGACATTCTTTTATTCTTTTTTTTTACAGATGCCCACGATCAGGCAGATAGTGGTCTACTGGACTACCAGGGATATTGGACAGACATTCCTTTATTTTATTTTTTTTTACAGATGCCCACGATCAGGCAGATAGCAGTCCACTGGACCACCAGGGATATTGGATGGACATTCCTTTATTTTTTTTTTACAGATGCCCATGATCGGGCTGCAGGGGGCGTCGGTCCCTGATGGCTGCTGCCTGGCAGGGTGCCAGGTGCAAGTCATCGGGGACCAGCGCACCTGCATGCAAATAGGGCCATAATGACATGCAAATGGCCCCCATGTGTGCCTGCATACATTATAGCTCCATTTGAATGTCAAGTTTTGAATATCGCGGTTGCTGTGCATGGTGCAATGGAACTTGCGCTAGCACATCTCCATGCTCCACTCTGGCCACTTGCGCTGGCGCAGTGCCACTGTGCCATGCACACTGGGGTTGGCCAGGGTGCGATATTCAATGCTGCTGAGCCATGGCGCAGCTCCGTTGAATATCGCCCAGTCCACACCCCTGCGCAGCCAAGTTGAGCTGTGCCCAAGCTTGCGCCACAGCCTGGCGCAGTTTGAATATCTGGGCCTGTGTTGCAAATTTGGTGGGAAAAATCAAAAAATTTGTTTTACGGCGTGCGCCGCATTTTCCACGCAAGCTTGTAACTTCGCTGAAATGTGCAATATTTTGATGCCAGATTTTCAACATTGGCATTTTTCACACCTCCTTATGAACAGTACAGCTGTCATTTTTAAAATCCTAGCCAAAATGTGTTTTCAAACTCCCAACGCAGAATAGTGTGGTCACTGCAAGAATTCAATGTTTAGGACAGATAACGAAATGACAGTGGCACTGTTCATTAGCAGAGGTCTTAAAGTGCCTATGCTGAAAATTTGGTGATGAAAGTCCATAAAATGAGTGTTTTCTGAGTGTGTTGTGTAATTTGCATGCACGCTCTTAACTTCATGAATTTGTAATATGTTCACTCCAGATTTTCAAAATTGGCATTTTTCCACACCTCCTTATGAACAGGACAGCTGTCATTTTACATATACTGGCTGAAATGTATTTTCGTATGGCCAGTGCAGAATAGCACGGTCGCTGTGCGAAATCAGTTTTTGGGACAGTGTGAGGAAATGACGGTGACACTGTTCATGAGCAGAGGTCCTAAAATGCCTATGTTGAAAATTTGCTGCCAAAGTCCACAGAATGACTGTGTTGCAAGCATGTGTTGTGCAGTTTCCATGCTCTCTTGCAACTTCGCTAATCTGCAATATCTTCATGCCACATTTTCAACACTGGCATTTTTCACACTTCCTTATCAACAGTACAGCTGCCATTTTGACATCCTGCCCAAAATGTGTTTCTGCACCTTTGGCCCCAATGGCATGGTTGCTGTGGAAATCAACTTTTGGGACTGATTAACAAAATTACAGCATCATTGTTCATGAGGGAGGTCCCAAAATGCCTATGTTAAAATGTGGCTAACAAGCTCCACAGATAATTAGATTACGGACATGTGTTGTGAGTTGCTATGCATGCTAAAGACTTCACCAGTTTTTCATATTTTCACTCCAGATTTTCAGCGTTGCCATTTTTACGCTTCCTCATGAACAATACAGTTGCCATTCTTCACATCCTGCCCAAAATGTGTTTTCACCCCTGTCGCTAAATGGCATAGTCGCGTGCAAAACCACCTTTCAACTCACAAACTGATTGTGCCACTCATGAGGTAGCCTCACAAACAGCCCATGTTGAAAATCTGGAGTGAAAATACCACCGCACCCCTACGGTGTTGGGGTTTCCAACTGTAGCACCCCACCCAGTACAGACTGACAGGTGCTAGGGCTGTGACCTGGGATCACCGGATGTAATGCTCATGCCATTGCACCCCACCCCCACCCTCCAGCCACTGACAGGCATCGTGGTGTGCCTTGCACTGTTCAGCCACAAAATTCACCCCATTCTCCTATACTGCACCCACGTCAGCATATTTCCTTATGGAATAGGGTAAGTATAATTCACAAAGACCCCAAAGCACACCACGGCACTTGTCAGTGTCTACAGGGTAGGGTGATGTACAATAGCATGAGCGTTATAGCTGATGGCCTAAAAGCACACCCCAATGCCTGTTACACTCTACAGGGTGAGGGTGAGGTAGCATCACTTCAATACTTCACTGCTATTCTATTATACTAACATACTAAATGCCAGCAGAATAGGCCTAACGGTCTTTGTGTCTGCTCATTTGGTCAGCCCCACCCTGGGTGCTGACCTTGCTGTCCCCCGCCTTCTCTGGCTTCTCCTTCCCAGTTCTGGATATTCTAGCTGCTTTGGATTTTGCTTCCAGAACCCTTCCCTGTAACTGTCCCACCCCTCTTGAACCCTCCACTGTCTCTGCCTCCACCAGCCCCCTAGGTAGTGCATTCCATGGCTCCACCACCCTCTCAGTGAAGTAGCACCTCCTCCTTTCTCCCTGAATCTTCCCCCTCCAGCTTCCACCCATGCCCTCTAGTGGCCCCCTTCCTCCTTCCTTCAAAGCACCCGACTGTTCCTCCCTATTTACCCTTCATGTATCTGAAGACCTCTATCATGTCCCCAGTCCCTTTCTCTTCCAATGTGTACATATTTAGCTCTTGAGCCTCTCCTCATGGGTCCTGTCCCCAATCACCAAATAATTTTTGGTTGCCCTCCTCTGGACCCTCTCCAGGAGGTTAATGTCTCTCTTAAGTGTGGCCTCCAAACTGCACACAGTACTCCAGGTGCGGCCTCACCAAGCAGTTATACAAAGGAGTATCACTTCCCTCCTTCTGGAGGTGATCCTCTAGCGATGCATCTCAGCATCCTGTTGGCCTTGGCTGCTGCCCTCCTACAAGTCTCAGAGTTGTTCATCTTGACATCCACCACCATCCCCAGGTCCCTCTCAGCCATTGAGACTTGTAGTATTTCCCCAGGGTGTACACTTGGCCTGGGTTTCTGGCCCCAGGTGGAGTACCTTGCATTTCCCTGCATTGAACCTCAGCTTCCACTTTCTAGACCATCTTTCAGAGCCTCCAGGTCCCCTGCAGGTCCACCTCCCTCCTCCTCCACCACCGCCCCAGTTTTGAGTCATCTGCAAAGAGACTCATCTCACTCCTGATTGTCAGATACATAGTTGAACAGAAGGGCCCAAGGACTGATCCCTGTGGGACCCCACTAATGACCCTCCTTGGGGATGAGACTATCCCACCAACTATGACCCTCTGTCCGTCCTGGAGCCAATTGCCTATCCATCTCAGGGTTTTAAATAATTGATTAGCAGATTTTTCTTGGGACTATACTAACTGTACAGAAAGTATTTATATAGGTTTTCTAGAAGTGCTGTGTTTGTTAAACACAGTGAGGCAAGAGCTATGCATTTTCACAAAGATTTAGCACTTTTATGAGCAAAACGCTAATCAATTTTTAGAGTTATATAAATCCCTGCATCTGATTATCTGGTTTCCCACCCCCATTTCTCCTAGCTTATCCAACAGGCCCACGTGAGGAACAGAGTCAAATGCCTTGCTGAAGTCTAGAAAGAGGACATCCACTGGTCTACCCAGGTCCAAGGCACTTGTCACGCAGTCATAGAACTCCACCAGGTTTGTCTGACATGATTTCCCCGGGATGAATCCATGCTGTCTATCGTCCAGGCACCCTGACTTATCCAGGTCCCCCCAGCCTCTCCTTGACAATGCCCTCCATCACCTTGCCCACCACCGATGTCAGGCTGACAGGCCTGTAGTTCCTTGCCACCTCCCTTGATCCCCCCTTGTGGATAGGCACTACATGCGCCACCTTCCAGTCTTGGGGCACCCACCCTGTCCTCAGAGAGATGGTGAAAAGCTCTGCCAGGGTTTCACAGGACATCTGCAAGTTCCTTCAGCACTCTAGGATGTAATTTATACGGCCCCAGTGCTTTCTCTGTCTTAAGGGAGCTGAGGGCCTCACTTTCTGCTGTGATTTCCACTTCGTACCTCTTCTCCCTGCTTAGCCCTCCACCAACCTGCCAGTGATGCCTCCCCCCCAGACCTGTCGATTGGTAAGGGTCCCCCCTCCTCATTATCTCTGTCTCCTCCATGTATGATGCAGCACCCCATTTTCCCTGGTGAAAACTGAGGTGAAGTACTCATTTAGTACCTCAGCCTGCTCCCCGGTCTTGTGCCCATCTCTCTCTGATTTAATCCTGCTAATCTGCCCTTCACCTTCATCTTTCCCCAATGTATCTAAAGAACCCTTTTCCCTCTCTAATTTCCCTGGTCAGGTTCTGCTCCTTCCTTGCCTTAGCCGCCTACCACTCTAGTGGCCCTTCTAGCATCAGCCTCATACTCCCCTCGATCCCTTTCACTCCTTGAGCACTTGAATTTCTTATAGGCTGCTTTTTCCCCACACCACCTCCTGGACCTCCCTGGTCCACCAGCAGGGTTTTGGGCCCTACCACATTTTCGTCTTACTCTTGCACAGGTGCTGGTAGCATCCTGCACCCTCTCCTGATGATTTCCACCTACTATCAGCGTCCATGTCTGACCCAATCCCATCCAAATGCTCCTTAGGATCCTTCCCATTTCCTTAAAATCCGCCCCCTGAAGTCGGGTTACTCCGGCTTTGTGCAGCCTCTCTACCCCTCCTAGGGTCCAGGAAGAACCAGACCATGGCATGGTCACTCCCCGCCAATGGGTCCCTTACCCAGGCTCCCCAATCTGGTCACTGTCTGCCAGGACCACATCCAGTACCATGCCTCCCTGGTCGGTTCCCTCACTTGCTGAGTTAGGAATGCGTCTTGAAAGACATCCAACAACCTCTGTTCCCTGGTCACAGAGGATGTCATAGTCTCCCAGTCTGTTCCTGGCATGTTTAAGTCCCCTAACACCACCACCTTTCCTCTGCCCAGTCTGCAGTGTCTCCTAACATCTGCCACCAGACTGTCATCCAGCTCCTCCACCAGGGCAGGGGATCTATACACCACTCCTATTTTTACTCTCTTGCCTCCCCTTGTTATCAAGGTGACCCAAATCGCCTCCACGGTTCCCTCCTCTACTCCCCCATGTCAATGCAGTTTTTGACTATCATTGCTACTCCTCCTCCCCTTCCCTCTCCCCTGTCCTTCCTGAACATAGTGTAACCCTCCAGTTTCAGGTCCCAGTCATGTCTTGCAGTGGCCCAGGTCTCAGTGACCGCTGCCATCCACTGCTCCCTCAGTTAGCATCAGCCTGGAGCACAGGCATTTTATTGCCCAAGCCCTGGCATTTAGCAGGACTACCTTCCACCCTTTCCTATAGTTCCATTCCCCTGCCTGTGTTCCCATGGGGATTCTGTTTCTCCTGGTCTGCACTTTGCCAGTTGGCCTTTTCCTGCAATCCTCCTGGTCCCCAGGGGTGGAGACAGAGTCCCTCCTTATCGGCACCCCCTGACAGCCTTTTCTCCCATCCCACCCCTTCACAAGTTTAAACCCCACTTTTCACCAATGCACTCCTCTATTTTCAACTTAGGATTCCCTCCTCCAAATTGAGATGTAGTCTATCTCTAGCATACAGCTCCTTATCCTCCCAGGTCTCCCCCATCCCCATCAAACCATACCCTCTGGCCTCACACCACTCCTGAGCGACTGGTTTATCTCCCTAATTTTCCTTTGTGTTCCCACTAGCCCTTGGCACTGGCAGGATTTCTGAGAAACTGTGCATCCTATGTCATAACAGTCCCTGGCGGTTTCCTGAATCTTGCCTGTATCTCTAGCTCACTATTTCCCTCAATGTCATTTGTACCCAGGTGGACCAGTATGTCTGGGGAACCCCATGATCCTTGCCAGCTGATATACTCGTGCTTAGCCCTGTGCACTGTTAGTCAGAGAAGCATCTTGTTCTAACTGGCCAGGCTTCTCCTCCCTATCCCATTTGATACCCTGATCATAGAATCCCCCAGCAGGAGCACTCTAACCACTCCTTTCCTCCATTCCCCTTCCATGTCCCTTATCCTTTCTACTGGCCCCTCCACCCAGCTGGCTCTTGTTCCTACTTCTATCTGGGTGCCACATGCCACCCCTCCTTATTTGCCATGCACACCCTCCCTCCAATCCTATGCCTCCTCCTCCTGAGTATCCTTCTGTACCTTGCTAATTCCCCTCACTGCTCACAACTGGTCCTTCTCCCCATCTGCTAAACTAGCCTGGCTCATCCTCCCTTCCTTCCTGTCTCCATTTAGTTCCTCCTTGCTCCGTCGTGCTCCCTGGCCTAAACCCTCAGCTCCCTTTACTGAATCCTCCTTGTACTTCTGGTCCTTCTCCTTTACCTTTCCTCCCAACTGGTCCTTCTCCTTGCGCTTTCCTCCCTCTTCCCCTGCCCATCCTGCTCTGATTCACTGCTCCTCATTTTCCTGCATTCCAGGTCCTCTGTTCTTCCTGCTATCTGGCCCTGCCTCCTGCCTCCCACTCCCTCTTTCATCTCTAACCACTCCTGTCTTGGCTACATCACCCCTCATCCTTGAGCAGAAGAAGAGGATTGAAGCAGTTACTGAGTGTAAGGTCTGATCCACCTCCCGCCTTGCTTCCTTCTGTCCAGCACTGGCCATCTGCCTACTTCCCTGAGAATGTTGTCCCTCCATCCCCCTTGTGAGGGTCCCCAGTTACCTGCCTGCTTCCTTGGTAGTGTCCTTTGGACCCTCTGCCAGGGTCCCTATGTGACCCCTGAGTATTCTCCTGCACTCCTTTCCCTATACCCCCACCCCAGTGCTTGGTGCAGCCCTGTGGAGATTTCCAGCCCCTTCCCCAACCATACCACCCCCTTCCCCAGCTTTCTCCTCATCCCTGTAACCTCCTCCCTAAGCTGTGCTAGCTGGTAGCACACTGGGCAACCACCCAACTTCCAAGCCCAGTCCAGTATCATGGCTGCTCCACACCCTGTGCACCCCACCACCCTCCCAAAGATGCCAGCCCTAATGATGTGTGGTTCCATCCCCTTCCAAATAGGTTTCCTTGGGTGAGCCACCAGGCTCCCCCCTAGTCCAAGACACCCCTACTGCCTAATCAGGTCACCCACTAATCTTAGAGACAGTCCCACTGTACACCAGTAACTCTGTTACTAGGTGCAGTACAACACATTAAACTTATAAGGAAATGAACAACTCCTAAGCTCCTCTCCCAGCCTTTAAATCCAACCCCAGTGGCTAGAACTACATGAGCTGCACCAGCAGCCTTTTCCTCCAATTGCAGGGCAGGTGTTCCCCTATAAATTTGCAGACTTCTGGGGAAGGAGGAGTGGGGGAGGGCAGGTCTTGGGCAGACACCTGACAAGAGAGAGTGTATCAGCCCTGTGTCTCCCCTCCAAGCCCTGCAGCTAAAGAACCAGGCCCAAGCAAATCCCACCAAATAGGTTTTAAATCAGAAGAAATAGGTATCTACCAGCACAGCCTGTTACACAGTGAAACATCCACAAAAAGAGCCCCACTTACAGCCACCAAATCAGTTTACAAACATCCAGCATCCCCCAAAACAATACCCTGCTAGCCCCTTAGAAGTAAGAAAGTAAAGAACTAACCTACCAAGTAAAATCCACAAGAACCCTGTGAAAACAACAACAGCAGCTACTGTCCTGGAACACAACTGATCACAACTGATTATGTATCTCTGCCTCTGGTACTACCAAAGCCAATGCCAGTGAGATAACATTCGGCATTGCCAAAAGCTTGTTTTTTCTTCCTTCTAACTGTGGTATGGCCACCCAGAGTTGCAAAGCCTTTAATCTTTTTTTCTTGCTTTCTTTCCTTTCTTACATCCTTTTATATTCTGGTGCTGGTCACAGTGCCTCCACCCTCACATCCCCAATTACAGCGTAACATAGTATTAGGCTGCAATTGCCCTGTAGTGCAGTATGTGTTAAAATAGTTATACAGAGCCAGTCTGTAGTTATAGGACTTAGACAGTTTGCTACCTGTATGGGAAATTGTGCTTTACATGAGTGTAACTGCATGTAAATTACTAGGACATATTTTCATGTCCTTTAAAACTCTTTTCCTATATTGGTGTTACTACCAGCTAAGGAATATATAAATAATCTTTGAAAACTGGAACATTCCTTTGTGAAGCATTTTGGGGTTATAGCTTCAGACTGACAAGATGTCAGAATGCCTTTTGGTTAAAAAAAGCAGGCCTATATTACAAGAGGAAAACTGGACCTTTTCCTTTTCACATTACAGTGTTACTGATTCAGTCTATGTGAAGTTTTGCCAGCAGAGAAGATCTTACTTTGAGTTGGAGCTCTTGCAGCAGGCTACACAATGAGGACTAAGTCACTAGTCACAAGAACCTCAAGGAAAACTTCTAGCTAGCAGTATACAGTGGGAACCGCCCTGACATTGGACCACCTCCAACACTGGCTAATAGTATAAAGGGGACAGTTCCCAGCCCCACCTCAGTTCCTTTTCCACTGTCAACCCATATGCTTCAGTTCCACGGACACCTCCTGCTACTTCTTGACTACCACATTCATTTTTCTGCTTTATCTTCTGATTTCCTCCTTTGTGTATGTCTTCTCCATCCTTTTCAGAGCAATGTAAATCAAAGAGTGCTTGCCAAAAACAAATTATGGTGGAAGACGGCCATACGGCCTGTCTAATTTGTCTTGGCTGTCAGATGATTCTGAGGCCTGCTCACACTGCCGAAGTTTCAACCAGAACATCAAGATTCGCCACCTGAAAGCACTGAAGACTCTCCTCCTGAACAGCAGCTGGCTGCCATGCAACAGACCCCACCAGTTCTTTCTTCTTCCTTGGTCCCCAGGACCTCAACCACTTCCCACAAGATATCTAGAGGGAAGCATCACCTCAGAGTAAAAGAAAGACACCATTCAGATTCCCACTGCACATCCCCACACCACAAGATGGCCTCCTCATTCAGTCTGCACTCCAGTGGACGGGCATACTTAGCCTCTCTGGCAGCCCTCCTTCCTTTTGGGTTCCCATCAATGAAGGCCGTCACCTATATCCAGACACTGGGTGCAGTGGCTTCTGGGCAAGGGCCTTTGGCCCCCACCCCTTACTCTTCAGCCTTTCCACTCACCTGATCCTTAGACTGGAGTGTCAGCTGGTTCTCTGATGGACATCGGGCAGAAACCTGGTGCCCGCCTGGCTGCAGCATTGTCCTTCTTATGAAATGTAGACTTTGACCGCAGATAAAGGCCTTGGCCCACCTAGTCTGCCTAACTCCTACCTAGCTGATAAGCTGCAGTTTCCATTTACCAAACACCCTACTTCTCAGTCCACCTGTCTGCACCTGGCAACCAGAAAAGATGCAAGGAGCAGGATCTCCAGGCTAGAGTCCACTCCCCAAAACTACAGATGATGGACTCTCATCATCAGACCCCAGTGTCCTCATCTTCCACCTTCTCAAGGTTGAGATCAAGTGACAATACCTCCTTTAGCTTCACCTAAGCCGCTGTCTGGGGTTTTGCCAACTACCAAGCCGGTGCCCTCTGCCACCAACACTAGAATATGGGTTGTCAGATATCCCTGATCTACAGGATGACCAGGCACACTCCTCCTTGCCACTAGCAGGATCTCTGCCTCACACGCCAGTGTCCCCAGACCTGACAACTAGACCTTTAGGGCCTTTGGAACTGACACTGGGTAACCCCGATGTCCCCCTCCGGCACTGGATAAACCCAACATCCCTCCACCAAACCAGATGTACCAGTGCCCCTTAGTTTCATTGGCAGTATGCTTTTCTCCACATGGTGGAACACCATTAGGGCAATCTCCTGCCTATGGATTGTCTGACCCTGTCACCAGATCTGGCTCCTGGCATGTCCCATTGAGACCCTTGAGGTCCTTTACCCTCCACCAAGGAGATTACCAAGATCACCAACTCACCACCCAGGAGGTCATTGTCCTTCCTAAATGAAGCCCTTTATGAACCCTCCAATGACGTCTTCTTGCAATGCCACAGATGATGGTGCCAGTAATCATGCAGATCTGCCCAGGCACCATTGCTGCAGCTGTAGCCATCTAGCCCACACACCTTTTCCAGATCTTCCTCTTCTGATTCATCTGGCAGGAGTTCCTCCTCATCTTCAGCTTTTGTAGGGATGTGCTTCCCATCTCAGACCAGACATCCAAGGTGACTTGCCTAGGTCTCCCCTGGATGTCCCAACTTTATGGATGTGATGTGTCACATCCAGTTCTTAAACCAGTGGGACACAGAAGATCTAGACCTGAGAGGCAGTGCCTGGCCCACTTTCTGGGCATGAATGACCTAAAGCCACTGCTGGCACCTCCCATGGTGGCTCCATTACAAGACATCACCAAACTAGCTTCGAAGCACCCAGAATCCACTTCAGCTGTCCCCAAGAAAGTGTATACACTATACCAGACCCCAAGAATGAGCACTTCCTGGGTGAAAAAATGGACTTGGCAAGGTTGGAGGATTGGTCATATGTATTGCAGCTTAGATTCAACACAAAGAAGTGGAAAGTAATGCACCTGGGAAACAAAAACCAAGGGGAAAGAGTACATAATGGGGGTGAGATGCTGACAACAAAAATGGAAAGGGACCTGGGGTAGTTATATCAGATGACCTAAAGGTGGACAAGCAATATGAGAATGCAGTAAGGAGGCTAGGGATACTGGGATGCATAGGGAGGCTTAATTAGTAGAAAACAGATGTTATCTCTCTGTACTATCAGTTGGTGAGACCACATCTGGAGTTTTGTATGCTGTTCTGGAGACCCCATCTCCACAAGGACATAGGATGAAGGCTTTCAGAGGAGGACAACCAAATGGTGCAGGTCTGCACCAGAAGACATATGAAGAGAGACTAAAGAAGATTACTGTGTATACCCTTGAGGAAAGGAGGAGGGTGGAACATGATTGAAACTTTAAAGTATCTCAAGGGAATCAACAAAGTCCAAGATGGTAGCATCTTTCAGAAAAGAGATGTGCAAGAATGAGGGGCACAATTTGAAGAGGGGGACAGCTCAAAGGTAATGTGAGGAAGTATTTTTTCACAGAGAGGTTGTGAATGCATGCAACAGCCTTCCTGAGGAGGTCTTGAGTCAAAAACAGTGAGAGAATTCAGAAATGCATGGGACAGACATAATCAATGCTAATGGGGTAGGAAAAGTAGGCTGTTGGTTAACTAGAATTTGCAGCATATCCATTAGGTAGGGGAAATGGGCAGACTAGGTGGGCCAAGTGGTCCTTATCTACCATCAATTTCTATGTTTCTGTGAAATCTCCAAGACCAATTATATGGTCCTCAATGTCACCCATGGCAGACCCAAGCAGCCATGACATATGAGTGCTGGACCACCTTGGTCAGAAGGTGTATTCGACAGCCACTTGCACCATGTGCTCACTATATTTTTTGGCACACATGATGTATCAAAATCGCTTTGGCAAAGGCCATTGAACTGGTCCTGAAACAACCAGACTCCTCACAAAACTGTGCTCCTGGACATATTGCAATCTGATCTTGACATGGGGTAACATGGCTTAAGATCTTCCTATGACTCAGCAGACATTTTTTTTGAAATTTGAATTTTATTTCTTTAAGAATATAAAAGGGAAAACAGTATCCAAGTATATCTGGAAAAACATTTCTCAATAAATCAGAATATAAACAAATAAACAAAAAAAAATAGAAACGAAATTCCCATCCCCAGACATGTCCAAGAAATATAAAAAGCATCCACCCAACCCCACCAAAGAAAATCACACAAGATCTGCAACATAAACCGTGACAACTTAACAGAAACCCTCCCCAAAACCACCCATCCCTCCAACTCAAACCCCATCCCCCAGGGTGCACCCACCATGCATCGCTACAATAATAGAATAAACATCAACTAACAGTAAGTCAAAATCATAATAGCAAACAGACATAGGTATAGCTACATCAGAGAAAACAAACTGATTATATTTGAACTAACAGAAAAAATAGAGACAAAAGTGCATGTGGACATAGGGACTCGGGTCATAATAAAGGAGACCCAATTTACATCAGACATAGAGCCTATAGTTTACCCCATCTCCTGTGAAACAGATCCAACTGCCTCTAAGACTAGCAGCTAGTTTTTCGGACTGGAAATATGATAATAATTCAGTTAACCAATTGGCAAATGATAGGACCAATTGGTCAGTCCAATGTCTTAACACCATTTTTAACAGCCATAGTCACCATGGCATGTGATATCTTCGCTCAGCACTGTCAACCCGGGAAAAATCCCCAAAGACACACACCTCAGGACTGAAAAAGCCAGACAGACCTAATAAAGGATCAAGATAGTTTTTAATCTATGACCACAGCAGAGCCACTTTAGGACAGTCCCAGAATATATGAACAATATTGCCATCCCTGTGCAAACACCTGAAACAGCTAGGATGAGAAACCTTCCCAAACTGAGATAACTTAGCTGGGGTGTAATACAAATTATTAACAATGTAGTACTGGGTTAGCTGAAACCTGTCTTGGGTATGGTATCTATGAAGATCATTCCAAACCCTAAACCAGTCAAATGAATTCCCAGGCAGAAGATGAGTCCAAACATCCGAACCAACAGCCCCATCAGGTAAATTATAGTCCAGAAGAAAGGAGTATATCGAAGAGACAGAATGAGACTGAGAAGCAAGTCTAACCACTTCAGAAAGAAAAGGAGAGACCACTGACTCTCGGGAAGAGCCAAATCTCCAATTGATTAAGTGCCTCATTTGGTAAACCTTAAAATAGACCTACTAGGTATGCAAAACTTCTAGAATATCACCAGAGGAGAGAAGGAATTAATATTAAAGAGTTTCCAGACTAGCCTCCCTAATTTGTGGCAGCAGTCTGGACCAATCCATGAATTGCTAACTTAATATTAGGATTAGCAATAACCGCTGCCCCAAATCCGATGTGGAAACATGGAAATGCCTCGACATTGCCAAAAGACTGCAATAACAGTCCTTATGACATTATCCGGATCCACTTAGCAAGCAATTTCGGGGTAGGTAAAAGAGGCATGCTTATCAAATTTGATTGCAGCTAGGAAAGACGCCTAATTGAAGCCAGATAGGACAAGATACATCCGTTCATCAGAGAGCCATCTTCCCAGCTTAGAGAGGTGCGCAGCCCAGTAATACAGCAGGAGATTGGGCAGTCTGAGACCTCCTCTATCTTTAGAAAGAGATATTACCGTGAAGAGCGCCTAATTGCCCTCTTGGACCAGATGAACTGAGAGAAGAGCGTGTGAAACTGCTGAATATAGGAGACAGATAATCTAAGATTCACCAAGTTCAGTGGATAGAACACTCTGGGAAGGACATTCATCTTAATCACATTTATCCAACCCCAGAGTGACATGGGGAGGGCTGACCAACGTTGGAGATCCTGTGCAACCGAGTCCCTGAGCCGGTCCAGATTTAACTTCTTCAAGAGGGAAGAGTCAGTGGAAAAAAGATCCCTAAATATTTAATGTATCTAGGGGCCCACTTCATGACAAAGGAGGAAAACTCAGCCTTGTTGGCATAAACATTAAGAGGGAAAATTTTGGATTTGGAAACATTCAACCTGTAACTCGAAAAGACCCAAACTCTCGATCAGCCCTAGCACCTCCCTAAGAGACTCAACTGGATCCACCAGATGTAGAAGGATGTCATCAGCATATGCTGAGAGGACCAGTTCTTTTGGTACAAAGTAATTCTCTGATCAGGGCTGAAGCCTTAATCCTTCTGAGTAGAGGTTCCAAATACAAATTGAATAAGAGAGGGAGTGGGCAACCCTGTCTGGTACCTGCATAAAGACGGAAAAGAGAAGAAAATACCCATTACAATATACTCTGGCAGAAGGACAACTGTAAAACACCCAGATTCTATTAACAAAGGCAGACGGAAGCCCATCTTCTTGAGCACAGCCCAAAGGAACCCCCAGTCCACGTGTATCAAAGCTCTTTTGGCATCAAGAGAAACCAAAATCGCTGGTGCGAAGGATTGAGCATACTATAAAATGCTAAAGGTCCTCAGATGATCAGCCGAGATCTACCGGCACAAATCCA
Source organism: Neoceratodus forsteri (assembly GCA_016271365.2). Taxonomy (NCBI): domain Eukaryota; kingdom Metazoa; phylum Chordata; order Ceratodontiformes; family Ceratodontidae; genus Neoceratodus; species Neoceratodus forsteri. The sequence goes on from CM057457.1 coordinate 495,270,173, forward strand.
GCCTGCATAAGGACTCAGCAGTTCAGACCATACCTTCTTAATACAGTCAGCCAGAATCTTAGCAAGGATCTTCATATCATAATTCTGAAGTGATATGGGTCTGTAACTAGCTGGATCCGTGAGAACCTTGTCAGGCTTAGGAATTAAGACAATGGTTGCCTCAAAAGCGATGGGTCTACTTCGAGGCTAGAGCCAGATAGTCATACAGCTTGAGGAGGGAGGGTACCAGGTCCTTAGCGAAAGTCTTATAAAAATTAGCTGGGAACCCATCAGGCCCCAGCGTAAGGTCCGGAGTGAAAGAAGCAATAGCCCTCTCAACTTCCTCCTCTGAAATGGGGGCAGACAAAGTAGCCCACTGAGCCTCAGATAAGCAGGGAATGTCAATCTCACCTAAATAGTTGTCTAAGTCAGAAACAGAATACGACCTCTCCAGCTCGCTGTACAAATCCAAATAGAATTCCTTGAAGACATGGGCAATTTTCCAGGGTGCCGTGACAGCTTCCCCAGAAGGAGAGATCAGAGAAGGAATAAGCCTAGAACTCTCAAGTACCCAGAGACGCTGTGCCAAGAGCTTACCAGACTTTTCTCCCTGGTCGATATACTTTGCTTGGGTCTTAATAAGAGCATATTCAGTTTTCTCCCTTAAGAGATCCATATATTCATCCTTGACTGCCAAAGCTGCTTAAGATCAGTCAAGGAGGAAGTTGAGAGATATTTAGCCCAGATCCCAATTCTACCCATCAAAACTAAAGAGTCAGCAAGTCCCTTCTTTTCTGAAGGAAGCTGTTTGATAAACTCACCCCTTAAAAACATTTAAGAGCAGACCAGACCAGATCCAATCTAGAAACAGAGTTGAGATTCTCTGCAAGAATATTGATATCATGGAGCTTATATTAGATACAGTCTAGCAGTCTTTAAGAGCTGTGTGTTCAGCCTCCAAACCGAACCTGGAGTATTCAGGGTTAAGGGAGAGCTTAATCCAGACAACTGCATGGTCAGAAAGAATAATTGGGTCAATACCAGCTAGACCAAAACCTGAGAGAAAAGAAACACTAATCAAAATCATGTCCAGACGAGATTTGTAGCATGAGATTAAAAGAGAAAAGTATAGCCTCAAGAGCGGGGTTAGTAAGTCTCCAGGATCGCACAAAGCAGGCAGTGCTCAAATCTGAAAAAGCTGTATGGGCTGGAGAAGGTGGGTGCTTATCTTGGGGTCTCTGTCCAAAGTCAACGAGCAAGGAAGGTTCCAATCTCCTCCTAGTATAAATTGAGCCTGGAGGAAACTAATCAATTTCTCCATAAGAGACCTAAAAACTGGAATCTCCTCCAACTGGACCAGATATAGATCCTAGAACAACACTCTCACCGTTAAGAACCCTTGAACCAAGACAAATCTCCTTCCACATCTGCCACCGTCTCTCTACAGTAAATAAGACCTGTTTTTAATAAGAATCATGACCCCCACTATAACAGGAGTTACCAGCCAGATAAGAATAAGAGAAACTGACCGAGATAATAAATTAACATCAGACTGAGTGAGGTGTCTCCTGGAGAAAGAGAATGTCAATTGCATTAGTGAACAGTGTCGAAACATCTGAGACGCTTTGACCCGGTCCCGGAGTCCACATACATTCCAAGAAGCAATTTTCAGAGACATTTTAGTATTTTAAGGTACTGTACACAAGTTAGAAATAACCATAATCATATAACTATAGAAAAGGTAGAGTGCACCCCAACATTATACCCATGAAATTCACTGTACTTAATCCAAGAGGGACCAACCCCAAAACAAACCCACCCCCACTGTCGAAACCATAAACACCCTTGAAAAATAAGACTCGAGCCCAACAAGGAGAGACAGTCAGCAACCCACCTGACCCCCCGACCAAAATCAGTCTCCCAAGTGTCCTATATAAACCAATCTGTGATAAATTCCAACCCCCACCCTGACTCTTAATCCTAAAAATGTCTTTAGTAACCAATCCAACCCCTGACCCTAAGTCCCAAAACCAGCAAAAGGTACAAAAATCCAAAAACTATGTACAGGGGAAGACCAGAATGAACATAATATCCAAGCGCAATAAATCAGTTCTGGCCCTCCAAATCCCATTGCAAACCCCTTAATCCCAGGTGAATAATGTAGACAACCTACCCAATGCCAAGAGAATACCCATACCCCAAAACCTATACCCAAGTCAGTGTCATCACCGGGAGGGGTTAGCCAACCCCAATCTCAGGCTTGCAATAAGGCATCCAGCGAGCAGGCATCCAAAGGCCAGGGACCCCCCAATCGCCCACTTAACAGTGATATAAATGCCATCCTGAAGAAAAATAGAGGTAGCGAGGCCTGTAATAGCAGGCAGTATCCAACCCTCCAGATACGAACAGCAGCAAAGGGAATCGTCCAGGATACGCACGAAACCCACCCAGCCAGTTACGAGCAGCACAATTTCAGTCATTGGGAAGACCATTTCCCAAAGGAAAACAAATCGGCTTACCCTCGACAGGATTATCCAATTGGAGAAGAGAATTCGGATGGGAGAACTCCCGTCACGGTCATTTCAGCATTGGGGCGTTGTTCCAGGGGTTCAGTAAGCAGACGGAACAAAAATGTCCTCCCCGAAGTCCCTTAGAGAAACGCCAGCCCAAAACTTAGTTCCACCATTCTAACCGGGAGCATGACCACCGAGGACTCAACCCATCCCCGCAATGACCACCCATCCGACCCTGCAGCGAAAAAACGGGCAAGGTAAGAAAGGACCTTAAGGGAGGAAGGGAAGGGGCAACCTACGAGGGAAGGTCGGAGGGCTGTGTCACAGGGAGGGAAGCAGCAACCAAATCCCTAAAAAAAAAAAAAACTAGGCCTTTCCCACGGCCTACCCCTAATTACACAGCATCAGCAACAATATTGAAAGCAGGTGTAGGCAGCACAAACAATAGCAAGTAGCAGGCAAAATGTGAGTCCTTCATCCAGGTTTCTTGAATAAGTCCGGTAGCTTGGAGGCGAGCTCACTCAGGGCCAAGTCCGTGATGTGTAGCTATACACAGAGCCTCCAATTGTAATCTTCAATGTTGCAGGATAAGCCATTTTAAAGGGGATTGAAGCAGGAATCAACTTGGACACAACCTGATGGAAGGCAGCCCTCTTCTCCCTTGTCTCCTTTGGGAGGTCTTGAGCAACTCGTATTTTAGATGAGCCTCACAGGATCTCCTTGTGCTCTCTTGCCTTAAGAAAAACATGCTGGTGTTCCACATAGCCTAAACATTGAACAATTATGGGCCATGGAGTGGAACCTGGTGGGGGTCTGGGCCGCAAGGACCGGTGGGCATGCTCCAGATGGTATAAGGAGCTTATAGGTGAGGGCTCAACTACCTTCACTAAGAACTTTTGGAGGAAAGCAAGAAGGTCAGGCCCCTCCTCCATTTCAGGCAGACAAAAATGAGCAGATTGTTTCTGCAATTACGTCCTTCAAGGTCTTCAGCTTTATTTTGCAACTTCTTAATTTGTTGTCTCAGATCGTCCACCATACCCTCCGATCTGTCTTGCCTTTTCTCCACAGAGAATACCCTGGCCTAGACATCTTCAACCCTGGTAGAGACTGACGACAGATCCGATCGTAGCGACTTCATCTCAGCTGCAAGATCCTTCAGGATATCTTTAATAGGGCTAAGTTCGTGCATAAACTTATCCTCGGTTAAAGGAAGGGCCATTGGTGCTTTGTCCTCGGACCAGTCAGGCTTACCCGGTCCTTGATTTCTCTGCTTTTTAGCCACTTTGTTCAGAGAGGCAGGAGGGGTGTGCTTAACTGGGGCCTGCTTCATATCGGCCTCCATCTCCCCTCAAAATCGCGCTAACCCCAAGACCAATAAGAGGAACAGCAACTGCTCAGGTTAGTGAATCTCCTCCGGTAGCAATCTGGGCAATTAGCGATCACGATTTAACGAAAAGAAACTCTAAAACGGCGATGAGAGGAGGGAGCTCCAAGCCCATGCAGCCATCTAGACAGACGCCATCACATAACCGACTCAGCAGACATGACAGATAGGGCAGCAGCTACCAGGGTCTGTCTTAGGAAGCATTCTTGGATCAGGACTTCTAGGTTTAGGCAGCATCTCCAGGATGCCATTATGGAGACCCCCTTTAGTGGGTCCATTCTGTTTAGTGAGGCCTCCGAAAAGATCATTAGTGGCCTCTAGCATTTGGGCAAAGTCATCCAATACATGTACCAAATGTACAGGTCTAACCTCCTTCCAGCTTGGAAGAAGCATTTCATTGCTCTAGAGGTCAGGAGCCCAGAGGGCAACAATCTGAGGGGTCTTCAAGCAAAGGCCTCTTCCAGCTTGCAAGCACCTCAGGACCTGGAACACCAAGCTTCCCAGGTCTCCCTGCCTACCATGAAAGCATGGCCTGAGTACTTACTAGAACCCCTCCTAGTGGAATGCTTGGGGAGTGGTAGGGGTCAGTTCTCCTCTACATTTGCTGTCTATGTGCACAACCTCTTGCAGTGCTAGCAGCAGACTGCTACTTATTTTACTGATGAAACTGAGTGTTTAAAGTATCACTGTGCTTGCACTCACTATCATGAGTACCTGGAGCCCTTGAACCTTACAGGAACTAGGAAGAGGAGCTGTAGTTCCCTTGGTGACACTCTGGGACTACAACTCACAATGACGGTAATATTTAAAATTTGTACACTGTCTGGACTTCTGTTTAATAGTTAAGCCACTCTACAGTGGTTATTCTAACATTTCTTACTTTTAAAAAGCATTTTTGCGCATGGAGTTCTCCGTGACCCCGGGACCACTTCCTGGGTCACAGACACTCATATAAGGAGGCTCTACAGCTAGCAGGGTGAGCGCGTAAAGACGCATGCGTCTGCATATGTTTTGCTTGTTTTAGCGGGATTTGGCAAATCAAATACTTAAGGATACACTAAGATCTGGGAGTGCAATAAGGGGAGGCCTAAACAGTCTTAGTGTTAGTGGACATTGACCGATATGAATATAGATACTCTGTAGTTTGTAAAATTATTAAGTTTAGTTGATTTATCAAGTCTACAGAGTGTTAATTGACAGGTGTGTCTGCATTAGATAAACAACATGGAGAACACTATAGAAACCCTAGATGGATGTAGAATTAAGGTACACTATGCTGCATGTACAACGTTAATGTGGGTACTTTACAGAATCTAGAGTATATCTGCTCCAACTGTAAGGAAAATAAGGACATGGCAATAGAGATTTCTTACTTTAATAAAAGACTCACAGATCTGGAGCAAAGTCAGAAAGAAATGGCTGACAGATATAATGTTAGAATGAATACAATGAAAGGGTAATACCATAGATACCATTGCACATGACATGGTTGTCACAGCCCCCAATATCTGCACCTCCTGATGTGTCTCCTTCTCCCAGATAATAGACAATCTCCTACAGGAAGAGAGTAGGAAGATGATACACTTGATAGTCCAGAAGACAGATGGTATCCAATCCAAAGTTCCAAAATACAAAACAGATTTGACCTTTATTAAATGATGATATACAGAACTCAGGAACGGAAGTTAACACAGGAACAGTAGAAATAGCTGAATCCAATGCTTTAGCAGTACTCGCCTGCATATCAACCAATGTGACAAGGCGAACCTCACCATGGGATTCAGATTCAGCTTTGCAGTGGTTAAGGAGTCTCAAGAAGACCAGTTTGTTAACATTAAACCAACCAGGCATATTTTTATTTTCTTAATATGGTTGGTGACACAGAACTTTGGGCTTCTGCCCTTTATCTTTTTAAGTCCCACTGGGGAAAATGAAACAAAAACTGAAATAAAGAGGCTTAGCTCTGGGTTGGAGTGCTGACTAAACAATCCCCGACCCTAACTAGAAACCCCAATTTTCCAGAAAGCTAGACCTTCTAGAAGAACACAAACAGTAAAATAGAAAACTCACAATGGAAATAACTTTTTTTTCTTTTTGACCTAATTCAGGAGACTAATCTCCTGAAGGTTGCTTAAGGGACTCCTGTTCTGGAACACATCCAAGCAGCTTGTCAGCACTCTACCCCTACAGCAACTGTCTGCTGGCTTTTTCTTCCTGTTTTTAAAGCTCTCTGCTGTACCCTGACTATCTTACTCGGGGAAACACCCTCTCCTCCAGTACCTGAGTTCATACCTCTCAACCTCCTGCCTCATAAATCAAGGACAAGGCTTAAAAAATCAGGGACAAAGGACCAAAATCAGGGACACATCTTCAAAATTGGTGATATCTACTCAGGAACTTGGTAGAATAAGGGGTTTAGTGTAAAATGCATTTTGTAAGGAAGAACAAATCTGTAACTTTAATGTTTGACATTATTTTGTGCTTACAACCCCTTACTGTTTGGTCAAGGAAACACAATTTCTAGGAGGGACAAAGTAAAATTTTGAGGTAAAATCAGGGACATCCCTGAAAATCAGGGACAGTTGAGAGGTATGCCTGAGTTTACCACACCAAACATTTAATTACATTTGAGCCCTTAATGACATCCCCCCAATATAAATCAGGAAGTAAGACTGTATCACTCCAACACACAGGAAAGTAAGAAATTAAATCCCATAAACTGTAATACACAACAAATCTATGTCCTGGGTGACTCAGTTGTTAAGGGACTGGACAGAGCCATCTGTGATCCAGATAAACATAACAGAACTATGTCTTGTTTTAAGGGTGCTTAACTATCGCACATCACCAAAATGGGTAAAGATATACTGGGTAACAAAAAAGAAAGAAAGCTGGTGATAGTCCACGCTGGAGCAAATAATGTACTACAGCAAAGTGCTCAACAGGTTAAGCAAGAATGTGCTAATTTAACAAATAAAATCAAAGACCTAGAAGGTGAATTAATTTTCTCTGAAATTCTCCCCATCCTGAGAGCAACCTACGAGCAAACATGCAAAATCAAACATATCAATGACTGGCTATGGCAGTGGTGTTTGAGGCAGTCGTTAGACTGTATACCTATTGGGGAGAATTTGCTGACAGAAGTCATCTCTATAATAAGGATGGGCTTCATCTTAACAAGCAAGGAAGTCAACTTCTGGGGAAAGCATAGCAGCCTGTTTCTCCAAGTATTTAAAGTAGAGGGGGTGAGATAATATTACCTTACCCAGTCTACCAACTCAAACAAATAGTCACTGTCAACCCAAACGAAAATCCAATGTCACCCACATACCCAGCTGTACAAATAAATTAAATCGAGAAAAAGATGAGGACTTAATAAACATGACAAGTCCTAACAAATGTAGTACAGGACAACAGATAACTAAGGGTATTATTATGAAGTGTAAGAAGTCTCCCAAACAAAATGAACCAATTAGAACATACCCTGACTACCATGAAGATTGATATATGTGGAGTCACTGAGACTTGGTTTTCAAAAATGAATGGAATACAAATATACCAGGATATAATACATTCCTTAAAAAACAGGAAGGATAAGAATGGAGATGGGGTAGTGCTGTTTATCTCAAACATCTTAAAGGATACCAATTCTACCTGTACCAGTCCAACACAGAAATAATATGGGTCAAATGATTATTAAATATTATACCACAGGTATCTAGTCTCAGTCAATCAGAACACGGAAAACTAAGTTATTGTCCCACAAACTACCACATACATGCTCACAGTAGTTTATTTGCCTATAGCCACACCCACAGTAGTTTATTCATGTGCCCACAGTCATTTATTCCTCTATAACCACGCCCACAGTCATTTATTCACATTCCTTCCATTCCTATCCACTCAGTTACAGGAATGCCATACACAGACACTGCTATGCACTCGTATAACTCATTTTAAAATGATGGCACAAACTGTGTAATCCCACTTCAAAAATCTGTACAATTTTCCCCTGATTTCTCTTCACTGCTAAAAGAAAATTTCACCTCACATCTCGCACCGCACAGAAAACTTTCCTCTCCCATATGTCTCTAAGCTGTAGCACCGCAGGAGCAACTAAGGACATTGTTTCTAACTAACTGATACTTTTGTGGCTCTATGTCTAAAGGTAGTAATATGGCACACTTACTGGTACACAGATTATTATACAGTTGGTCCTGTTTAAAACCGAGCATGACAAGCCTTTTTATTTTCTCTTACAAAATCAAATCCATGATTCTGGACATGTGCAGTACCGCCTTGTCTAATGCGCATGTCCAAAATCACAGATTCGACTTAAGAACAGAAAATAAAATTTTTTCTAGTGCTCGGTTTTCAACAGGACCAACTTTAAAATAATCTATCTACCAGTAAGTCTTCCATATTACTACTTTCACACATAGCCCCCACAAAACCATCATTTAGTTATAAATGACCTTCCTAGTTGCTCTTGCGGCACTACAGTTCAGAGACGCATGCAGCACATATTACCTCCACTCCAACTTAAATTTAATTTCTACATAAAAATAAAACTTTACCACAAATTCAAGTGGTATAATAGTAATAACATTAGGTTTTATAGTGTATACTTGCAATAACCGGCTTCTGTGGGGATTCAACACCTCGGCTTCGCCTCGTGTTTAATCATCCACAGAAGCCGGTTATTGCTTCATATAATCTATAAAACCTTCCCAGAATCTGGAATGAGCCAATGACCAGCTTTTCTTAGATGACGTAAAAAACATTGAGGTTAAAGGTAACTTCTTATTGATTGGGGATTTATTTCAGTCTCCTGAATATAAACTGGCTAAACTATAAAACCAATGGACAGCTTGCAAAAGGTTTTATAGATTACCTTATTACATGATCTAGGACAACTGGTTAAACTCCCAACTAGGAACGACAATATATTAAAACTAATATCGACCAGTATTAAGAATCTCTATTCAACACCTCAAATACTGCCCCCCCCCTTAGTGAAATAGATCTTAACATGGTGCTACTTAATTTAACCAAAACCTCCAAAATAATTAATGGAAAATCAAAGTTTAGAAATTTTGCAAAAGCTAACTATGCCAAGATTAAAAGCTACCTGAGTAATTGGAATTGGAAAGAGTCCCTAAACGGATGTAGTCTTGAAGAAGCATGGGAGCATATTAAAAAGGAAATTGATTATTGCACCAAAACATGGGTACCATTCAGACTCAAATATAATAATAAGAATCACAGGATTCCTCCATGGTGGAATGAGAAGATAAGGAAACTGATAGACAAAAAAAAGCGCATACTGTAAATATAAGCAATCCGATAAGGAGGATGACCTGAATAGTTTTAAATTCTTAGCTAAGAAAACAAAAGGCAAATCTGTGTGGTAAAATAAAAATTAGAATTAAACCTTGTTAGGAAAACCAAAGATAATAGAAAACAGTTCTATAATTATATAGGAACAATAAAAGGAGCACAGAATTAAATTAGTCCGACCAAATAATGAAATATGGAGTAATGAGGCTGACAAGGCTGAGATATTAACACACAGGCCTGGATATTCAAAGCAGTTGCACATGCACAACTGTGGAGGTGTGCCATAGAGTGATATTCAGTGGAGCAACTGCGCAGTGCAAGTAGCACTGCGCTAATGTACACAGCAATGAATGCGTAATCAAGGGCAGGGTGGACCCATGAATATCCGGCACAGTAAGATACTCACCTCCCAACCGACAGTGCAAGTCAGCAGCAAATGCCCATTGCATGGAGCAAATGAGCCTATGAATAATAATAATACATTTATTTATAAGGCGCCTTATCTAATACCTAGGCGCCTGACAATACAAAACAGATAAAATCATACAAACACCAATTTAGATAAAATCACATAACAGTAAATAAAAATAAAACAATCGATTTGCTGGGAAGGCTTGGTGCCACAGAAAGGTTTTTAAACCCTATTTAAATCCCTCTACAGTTGCACACTCCCGCACCTGACAGGGTAGAAATGCCAAAGGGAGGGCGGCTGCATATGCAAAAGCTCTTCCACCAGAAGATTTTAAATTCACCCTTGAATCTCTAGCAACCCCTCATCAGCCGAGGTGTGATCAGTCAGGCAGTAAGGAACTAGGAGCTCTTTCAGATAGTCTAGGCCCAGTCCATGCAGGGTTTTGAAAATCAGTAACCCGACTTTGAAGGTGATCCGCCACTGTACTGGCAGCCAATGCAGTTCATGCAGCACCGGCAAAATATGACAGGACTGAACTGATCCTGTCAAAAGTGGCTGCTGCGTCTACACCAGCTGCAAGCAATGGATTTCTAACCCTGAAAGCCCAAGGAATAGGGAGTTATAATAGTCCAAGAGCGAGGACACCAAGGCCTGGACCAAGGTAGGAAGGTCATTGGATGGAATCAGATGCCAAATCCTTGCGATATTCCTAAGATGATAATAGGACGTTTTGACGACAGCTGACACCTGAGAATGCAGGGTCAGTCCATCATCAAAAATTATCCCATGGTTACGCACCCATTCAGAGGTCAGGAGTGAGACGCCACCAAGAAAAATTCCAGATGGTGCACCAACCCCGATCCGATGACCTGGGTCCACAACCAATACCTCAGTTTTTTCCGAGTTCAACTTCGGCCAGCGGAATCCATCCACTCCTGGATTTCTCTTAGACAGTTATCACAGACCGAGTCAGCTCCATTCTGGTGGGTGTAAAAGAAAGGTAGAGCTGGATATCATCTGCATAGCAATGAAAACTCAGCCCATACCTTCTTACAATTTCTCCAAGGGGTAGCATGTACACCGCAAACAACATGGGTAACAACACTGAACCTTGAGGCACCTCCACATGACAGAGGAGTTGGGCCTGACAAATACACCCCAGGTACCACTGTCTGTGTTCTACCCATGAGGAAGGATGTAAACCATCTGAGGACTGTTCCAGACAGTCTGCAGATATGCCTCAGGTGCCCTATCAACATCCCATGGTCCACAGTGTCAAAAGCTGAAGAGAGGTCCAGAAGGACCAAGATGGTATGGTTCTTCTGATATCTCACCATCAGGAGATCATTGAGCACCCAACCAGTGCTGTCTCAGTGCTATGTCTCTTACGAAACTGAACTGGAGTGGTTTACAGATGTCATGGTTGGTCAAATGGTTCTCCAGCTGAGCTGCCACTACTTTCTCAGTCACCTTCCCTAAAAAGGGAAGGTTAGAGATAGGTCTGTAGTTTGCAAGGTAGTCTGGGTCCAAGGTAGCTCTCTTCAAGAGAGGTGTCACCACTGCCTCTTTCAGGGAGCTAGGAAACTCTCCACATTCCAAGGAGCACCAGACTATCCATGCAAGGACCAGACTGATGACATCACTACAACCCAAAATTAGGGAGGTTGGTCCAGAGTCCAAACTACAGTACGTAGGGTGTACACCCTGGATAATCCGCATGACATCCATGAACTCCGGTCGACTGAGGGTACTCCAGGAAAACCGAGGTACAGTGACCCCATAGTGATCAGAAGTAACACCCAAAGAGTGTGCTGGTTGAAGTATGGCCCTAATATCAGTCACCTTATTTACAAAGAATTGAGCAAACGTCTCGCAATCTAATTGCGAAAAAGCTTTCTGAACATGTAGACAGGCTGGGTTGCACAGTCTGTCCACAGTTCAGAAAAGCTGAGCTGGTCAATTCTGAGCAACCCAACTCCCAGACAGAATTCTGCCTTCTTACATGTGATTGCAAATTGATAGACTTGATAATGGTCCATCAGTCTAAGGTGGTAGGTATCAAGGGTTGACTTGGCGCCAAAATGCTCTAACCTCGCAATTGTCTCCACATCTCCCTCAGGGTCCTATCAAACCAGGAGGACCTGGGCGTAGAGAGAGCGAGCGAACACAGACTGGAGCATTGGAATCCAGAGCTGTCGAGATGGCTAAATTACAAGCTGCCATGAGGGTCTCTGGGTCATTGCTCACCAAAGAGAGGGATGAGAGATCAAGTACCACTGCTAGGCCATGGGAACTTATATCCTGTAAAGGGTGTTACCTAACCATCCCCATAGGAGTAGGCCTATGGGGGGTGCTAAAACTAAACTGCATGGTGTAATGATCAGACCTCCAGATTGGTTCCACCCCCAATCAGATGTTTCGATCCCTAGGAGGAAGATTAAATCGAGGGAGTTTCCATATTTATGAGCAGCAGTGGAAACCATCTGTGTGAGGCCCAGAGATGTCATTAACTGGAGGAAATGTTGACCAAATTGTGAGAGTTCGTTTTCCAGCTAGGCGTTGAAGTCACCCAGAACCATCAGTCTGGGCGACTCAAATGTCATGTTGATGACGAAGTTGGCCACTTCCTGAAGGAATTGCTTCTCATCGCCGGGTGAACAATAAATGAGGGCAATTTCATAACCCACACCGGAAGTATAAGGAAACACAGAAGGAGCAGGACAGACAGCTGTACCAGTTAAGGCAGAAGGAAGCAGGGAGCGAAGTCAGAATAGCAAAGGCCCAAACTGAGGAAAGGATAGCCAACTCAGTTGAGAAGGGGGATAAAACCTTTATAGGTACATCAGTGAGTGTAGAAAGTCAAAGGAGGGATAGGAGGCTGAATAGAATGAACGGTGGATGGGCAGAGGAGACAGTGAAAAGCAGGATACCGAACAAATATTTCTGCTCGGTATTCACAAAAGAGGAGGAGGAAGTGCCTAATCCAATTAACAAATGCACTCTTGATGGGGGTCAATCCCAGTCCTTTCACAGAAGAAATGGTTCTACTCAAGGTGGACAAAGCAATGGGGCCTGATGGAATTCACCCCAGAATTCTAAAAGAATTAAGGGGGAACTAGTGAAACCATTGGCTACTCTTTTTAATAAATCATGGGAGGATGGTGTGGTACCCGAGGACTAGAAGAAGGTGGATGTGATTCCCCTTCATGAAAGTGGGACCAAGACAGAGGCAGGAAACTACAGACCTGTCAGTCTGACCTCTGTGGTGGGGAAAGTGATGGAGTCACTTCTGAAGGAAAAAATAGTTGAGTACCTAGAGGCCAGTGGGGCACAGGAACCAAGGCAGCATGGGTTCACAGTGGGAAGGTCATGTCAGATGAATCTAATAGATTTCTTTGACTGGGTGACCAAAGTAGTAGACCAGGGAGGGGTTGTGGACATGACCTACCTAGACTTTAGCAAGGCATTTGACACAGTCCCACACAAAAGATTAATAGTCAAATTAACCAGCCTGGGAGTGGGTCCTAGGATGGCAGTCTGGGTAGAACATTGGCTGGACAACAGGACACAGAAGGTCATTGTAAATGGAGTCCACTCTGAAGAAAGAGGGGTTCCTAGTGGGGTACCGCAGGGTTCAGTATTAGGTCCAGTCCTTTTTAATGTCTTCATAAGTTACATTGCAGATGGACTGGAAGAAAAAGTATGCCTCTTTGCAGATGACACAAAGATCTGCAACAGGGTTGATACACAAGGAGGTGTGGAAAGGATGAGATGGGACTTGGCAAGGTTGGAGGAATGGTCAGAAGTGTGGCAGCTAGGATTCAATGCAAAGAAGTGCAAAATAATGCACCTGGGAAACAAGAACCCAGGGGAAGATTACACAATGGGGAGGGAGGTAGTAACAACAACAAAAAAGGAAAGGGACCTGGGGGTAATCATATCAGATGACCTTAATGTTAGCAAGCAATGTGAGAAGGCAGTAGGGAGGGCTGGGGGTATACTGGGATGCATAGGGAGAGGCATCAGCAGCAGAAAACAGAAAGTTGTTATCCCTCTGTACAGACAGTTGGTGAGACCCCATCTAGAGTATTGTGTCCAGTTCTGGAGACCCCATCTCCACAAGGACATAGACAGGATAGAGGCAGTCCAGAGGAGGTTAACTAAAATGGTGCAGGGTCTGCAAGAGAAGCTGTATGAGGAGAGACTAAAGGAGCTTAATATGTATACCCTTGAGGAAAGAAGGAAGAGGGGGGACATGATAGAAACTTTTTTTGCACCTCCCCTTCCCTGGCTGCCCACTCCTTCTGGTCCCCTAACGCCTCTCCCGACTGCCTGCCCCGACTCCCATACCAGCTATCACCTATGGCAGCCCCCGGTAATCTGGTGAATCCTTGTGCGGGTCCCCTCTCCGAGGGGAAGGCACCAGTGGGGTGGCCAGCGCAGTCTTTCATTGGCCCGAGTACTGCCGAGCGTGGCGTCATGGGATCTGCGGCATCGGAGAGCAGAGGGGCTGTCATCTGGTCAGCCAGGGAGTATTTTCCAGTTTTTTATTGTGGGGAGTGACGTCCTGATGTCAAGGCATACGCCAGACGTCTGCCATTCCCCCTTGAACTCTGCATCAGGCATCACTGCTGTGCTCCCGGCCTCCACCAGGAGTCAGCATGCGCCGATGCGCGTCCCCACCCTCCCCCCAGAGAAGGAGAGCTGTCCCCAGATGCTCCATCCTTCTCCTCCGGGTTCTGGCAACCCGAGTCCGTTCCCAAACCCGGGTCGCCAGCATCGCAGACGGAAATCCAACCACTGCGCCAGTGGGCCAGCCTGATAGAAACTTTTAAGTACCTCAGTGGAATCAACAAAGTGCAAGAGGGTAGCATCTTTCAGACAAAGAGACGTGCAAGAACAAGGGGATACAATTTAAAGATAAATGGGGGGTGGTTCAGGAGCGATGTGAGGAAGTATTATTTCACAGAGAGGGTAGTGGATGTATGGAACAGCCTTCCTGAGGAGGCTGTGGGGTCTAAAACCATGGGAGAATTCAAGAATGCATGGGACAGACATAAGGCAATTCTTGTGGGGGGGTTAGGAAGAAATAGACTGTTGGTTAACTAGGATCTGCAGCCTATCCTGTAGGTAGGGAAATGGGCAGACTAGATGGGCCAAGCAGTCCTTATCTGCCGTCAAAATCTGTGTTTCTGTTACCTACTACAACGGCACACTTAAAAGATTCAACCCCCTCAACTAATACTCTTGTGAGGTTAAATTAGGTCTTGAAACAGACTGCAACCCCCTTCCCCCTCACATGATCCAATCTCTGGCGGTGTATCACTGAGTACCCGGCTGGAATTGCTGCCTCCAAAATGGGGCCAGAATTTTCATCCAGCCGGGTCTCGGTGATGCAAGCCAGGTCCACCGACCAATTCAACAAGGTCTGCAATAATTGCAGACTTGTTCTTGAAGACCTGGCATTGCACAACACCGCCCGAGTTGGACGAACCTCCCAGGCTGCCCAAGCCATCTGCCTACTACCATCAGTAGTGCCCTTTGAGATGGGCACCAGATATGGAGAACTACGTCTGGATTCCATTTCACCCCAGGGCATCTCCTGGATCCCACCACTCCAATATGATGACCCCCTCATTCATCCTCCACTATTCGCAACCCCCCTTCTACCTCTTTCTCCTACGCAAGATACCCAGTGCTCTACAGTGCTGGTAGATTACAAACTGAAGAGGAGGAGTGGAGAAAGGGCGGAGGGCATGGAGAGCAGAGGATGAATAGTGTGCAACTGCTGGGGCTGGCATCCAACACGTTCTTCACCACTAATAGATGAACAAAACTAACTAAAATTAAATAAATATGCCCCATAATCCAACGCCCAGCAAAACAATCACCCCAAAACTTAAACAATAAACCACAATAACAGAATAATAAATAAAACTAAAATTAAATCCCAAAATTACACAAATAACCCACCCTGACACAGAATAAAATCCACTTATAAATATCACCCTATCCCACGATGCTGAATCAGTCACCACAACCCTTAATTCTAGAAAACTACTGCATACCTCCCACGGAATGTGATTAGTAACAATCCCCCCATGGCCCAGGAAGTAGGGGACTACAGGGAGCAAGTTGCAGGAGAGCAATTGCACCATAGGGGAGCAGGATAGAGGGAGACAGGTGGACAAAGAGGAGGAGAAGGGGACAGGAGGAGAGAAGAAGGATAAAGAGAAACAGAAAGAGAGAGTGAGAGAGTGGGAGTGGACAGTGCCACAGACAGGAGGCACACCTAGGGGCGTGAGACAGTGGATGGCAAACGCAGCCACCATACCCAAGGGGAGTGACACAGGCACCCACAGGGGTAGGGACAGAGCCCACAGGCAAATGCCTGCCAGGCACAGGGAATAGGAGGGGCCCTGCTGAGTGACAGGCACTGCCCCACAGAGCTGGGGGGGGCCAGACACCCAGGAGGTGACAGGAAAACAAAGGCCATGGCCTGTGCGGCATTCCAGATGGAGGCAGTAATAAGGGGGCGTGAGGAGGCAGGAGGCAGATTGGTGTGGCCATGAAAGGGCCTGTCGGTGTTACACCCGGAACAGGTGGTACCGGGCCCACATCAGCTTTGAGACCTATGCAGACACTGAGATTGTGGGTTAGTATCACCTGAACCAGGCAATTCTGAGGCAGCTCTGTGAGCTGTGCAGTGAGGAGATGCAGGCACCCACCCGATGGAGCCACGCCCTGACAGTGGAGGCAAAGGTAACAGCTGTCATGTGCCTGCTGCCACGGGCACCTTCCAGAGACCAACAGGGGACACCACAGGCATAACCCAGTCGGCCATGTCATGGCTCCTCACACAATTCCTCAATGCCCTGCTGCCACATGCTGTGGCATACATCCACTTCCCCAGCACACAGGCAGAGCATACAGCAACCATGCAAGAGTTACACAAGGTAGCACGTATACCTGGCATGTTTGGAGCCATCGACTGCACCCATGTGGGCATCCACATGCCACCTGGTGCAGAAGGGGTAGCTTACATCAACAGAAAGGGCTACCCCAGTATCAACTGCCAGGTGGTGTGCGATGCCACTGAGTGCAGTACCAATATCTGTGCCACACACCTTGGGGGTCCATATGATGCTTTCATCTGGCGAGCTCGGCACTGTGCCACAGGTTCAAGAGTGGGGACATCCCCACAGGTCACCTAGTGGGTGAGTATCACGAGACCATGGGCAGCTGAGTACAGCAGGGCATGGAAGGGGCAGGCAGGGCAGGGAGTCTGCCAAGGGTGCACAGGGTGGGTATGGGGCACAGTCACAGGGGACACCAAGCTAACCATCTCTCTCCCTCACTACACAGGTGACAGTGGCTACCTACTCAGGCCCTGGCTGCTCACCCCATACTGGTGCCTGTCGTCCCCAGCAGAGGAGCGGTGCAGTGAGGCACACGCCAGCACGCAAAACATCATTGAGCATGTGTTTGGGATGCTGAAGGCACGGTTCTGCTGCCTGCACCGGTCTGGGGGTGCCCTACAGTACAGCCCCTCAAAGAACTGCGGCCTATTCCTGGCCTGCTGCATGCTGCACAACATGGCCATTGACCGTGGAATAGCTGTTGAGGATGAAGAGGGGAACAGCAGTGAGGACGACACGGGAAAAGGGTTGGGAGGAGGTGGGCAGCCCCCCCTAGGTGGAGGGAACCCCGGCTCCTGAGGATGGCATGTGAGCAGAGGGACACCATAGCACAAGAGCTCTATGGTGCATGCAGTTAGGTGGACATACACCCATGAACAGAACCAATTCAGTGGCAATGCACACGGCCATGTGTGTGCATGGCCATGGGCGTGCACACACAGGTGTGGGGGGGCCATGACATACGTTTGCATACAACGCCATATAGCACAGCACAGCGAATGACACCCACCCTCCCACACAGTGGTATGTGCCCAGGTGCCAGCAAGTGGTGTGTATCAGATGTAGAGCACTGGAACACATGTGCAACCGGTGCCGTGAAGGCATCATCACACACATGCCACACGGGCCAGGGTCTGGGCAGGTGCACACATGGGCAGTGTGGGATGCAACACACAGCTGCCACCACTGTGACATGTGCACACACAATGCCCATGTGCACACAGGGCGGTGGCTGCCTACAGCGGATGGTGAGGCATGGCCAGCAGGACTGCCACATGGACACACAGCCACCAAGGACACAGGGACAGCTACGCCATGGCCGACCAGCAAGCCCAGGCTGTGCAACGCCACAGGGGTCTGCGATGCCCCAGGGGTGATACTGTGGGAACATGACTGGGGCCTTGCAGGGTCTGCAGGCTCCCAACCAGGTCCACCCAGGTGTGTCTGAGATGCCCAGAGTGGAGCCTGGGGTCAACAGTGATGGGGTCGCCTGACGCTGGGCCCGGGGTAGACAGTGCACTCTGCGGTGACTGTGGCGGTTGGCTACACCCTGTGGCAGCCAGTGGGGCAAGGCCGACTGAGATCGCATTGCAATGCGGTCCAGAGCTGTGGTCATGTCCTACTGCAGGCGATGCATGGCCTCCAGGACCTGGGTGCCCCTCTTGCACTGCTCGACTGCCTGGTGCACCTCTGCTTGTAGTGCCCGCACACCAACCATGAGCAGTACCTGTTGCTCCATGGAGGCCCGCAGCAATTGGGTGTGCTCGGCAAAGGGGTCTGTGCCCTGGGGCACGTGGGAGTGGCACTGACCCACTGGTGGTGTACGACCGAGCTGCATGGCCCCCCGCTCAGGTGGGTGCTGCACAGTCGGGTATGCCTGGGGTTCGGCACTGGCAGGTGCTCCAGCAGCAGGCACCGCGCCTAGCCGACCACTGTCACCTGCTTTCTGCTGCCGCCACCCCTCCATCGCCTGTGCACTGGCCAGTGCCTGTGTGGATGCATTGCCATCCTTTGCTGCTGTATCTGTGCACTCAGCAGCACTAGGTCCGGTGGCAGCCATCTGTTCCACTGGCAACAGGCCACTGGCCATCCAGGACTCTGGTGGTTGGTATGGGAGTCTCCCCATGACAACGCCCCTGCCATCAGGACTATGGTAATTTCATCATCCATGTCTGACAGCACCCCGATTTGTGTCCCTGCACACAGTATGCCATGCCTGGTGTCCCGCTAGAACACAGCCAGGGCCTTGTCTGCCACAACACCAGGGACATCTGGCTGTATGGCAGTAGCGCACTACAGCCAGCCGGGGACCATGGATGCCCATGGAGGTTGATAGCTGATCCTTCGGAGCTGGGCATGCCTCATGGTGGCCTTGGGTGCCTCTGCCACCACATGCTGGCGTGCCACTGCTGTAAGTGAACACAGCTGCATTAGTGCTGCCATGGCTGCAGGCCCAGCCCACATATCTACCATGCAGTGATGGGCTCAAACCAGTCTGCAAGCCACCGCCTGGCACACCCTCAACTGTGCTGTGCCACATGGTGGCAGCCACCAGCTCCTCCTGCACCGTGAGCTGTGGCACGGCAGGCTGGCCCCCACCTGTGGCTGACCTGGCAGCCCATATGGCCGCCACCTTCTCCTTGATCCTGTGCTTGTCAGTGCCCACCTTCTTCTTGCACTCCTGGTAGACCACTGGTATCTGCTCTGCTGGTTCACAGCACCTGCCACCTCCTTGCAGGCTGTGACCCTGGCCTGGTTGTGCCAGTGGTGCCACTTAGCAGGGCTACCTGTCCAGGTAGGCCTTGAACAGGGCATCCACCTCAGCTTTTATGAAGTTGGGCCTGCGCTTGCATGCGGGCCCACACTCCTCACCCTCCTTGTGCTCAGACATGTTGCTACCTGTGGACAGGGACATGTGGTTAATGGCTGCATGGACCAACCCAAGCTATCCAGCATGCTGTGCTGGCCATCCCCACAGCAAGCACAACATACCTCTGATGGTTGCAATACCGGTCCATGGTCTGTGCTGTTGTGTGGTGCCTTTATAGCACATCGCATGCAAATGGGTCGATGCGCAATGATAATGACATGAAAATGTACCCATTGTGCGATAGGCAGATGAGCTAATCTGCATATCACGGCTGAATATCGACACTTGTGCATTGTGCAATGGAATTGCTCTCAGCATGTCGGGTCAGTGCCGTGTCATACGCAGTGTGCCCCGACGACATGCATGCGCCATGGCATCTGCCTCTGCCTATTGCTCAGCGTGGCCGAAGCGCTTATTGGCCATTATCCCATGCACCATGTCCCTGTAGCACCTGTGCGCTATAGGCCCTGTGGCACCCATACGCTATTAGGCATATGACACCAATCTGCTATAGGCTCTGTGGCATCCATGCGCTATTAGGCATATGGCGCCCATCTGCTATAGGCTCTGTGGCACCCATGCGCTATTAGGCATATGGCACCCATGCGCTATTGGCCATATGGCACCCATGCACTATTAGACATATGGCACCCATGCGCTATAGGCCCTGTGGTGTCCATGCACTATTTGCTGTGTGATGCTGGGCCACTGTTGGGCCTATTGCACACTGTGCATTGTGCTTGTGCTGACCCCTGCCCTGTGCCCTCCAGTGCCCATCCCTGGCGTTGGTAGTTGCCACCTTATGCCACAGATCCATGGGGATGCGCGATTTATGTGGACCATGAATCTCTTGTGAGGTGCACATCCTGTACATGTTGTGCACGTGCACTACTGGCCACCATTTTGGTTCTAGGGCACAGCAAACATGCCACAGAGGACTGTACCCCAAGCTAGCAATTGGAGCCAGGTTGAGTTGGTCAACCTGGTGGCCCTGGTGGTCCCACTTGTCAATGGCCTGTATGGCCAGCAACCCCTCCCTCACCCCAGGACTGAGATCTTTCAGGAGGTGGTGGATGGCCTGGTCCAGGCCACTAGTGTGCCCTGCACCCATGAGCAATGCCGCCACCACTATGGCAACCTGCGCCGGTGGGATCCAGCACAGTTCCAGTCTCTGCAGGTATGCGTCCATCAGGGATCCATGTCATGGCCAGGTAAGTGGGCCCCTGGTACATCTGTTCTTGTCCACCTTTTCATAGTGCTGGCAGGGCTGCATGCCAAGCTCAGAGGGGGCCCCACTGTGGCACACCCTGTGGTGTGGCTTTGCCGGGCACTGTGTGCACTGCACATATGCCCTGCGACCATGCTGGGCCAGGGTGCACTCTGTGCATGGGTGATGGGGGCAGTGGGTCCATGTCGTGGCTGTGGTCTGATGTATGATTGTCTGTGTTCCCACTCTATTACCTGAGGACAGCCAGAGTGGGCAGGGCACCTGGTGGTCTGTAGCAGGCCACTGTGGGCCCAGCAGCTGTGGGTGGTGGACTAGTAGGGCAGATGTTGCTGGAACCGGTGCGCAGTGCATCACAGAGAGCAGGTAGGCACTGCGATGTCACACATTGTTGTATAGGATGGTCAGAAGTGGTGGGTTTATGGCTTTGGGCCCCTATGCCATGTGCCATGGCAGCTGTGGCCGGCACGTGGTGCAGTGTGCATGGTGCCACAGGGTGGCCACTGCACCTGTGTGGCAGCTGTTGGGTGGTGGGTGTGCGTCCGGCCACTGCTTATGCCGCTGTGTTACCACTGCAGCACCATGCCACTGGTCTGCCACTGTGCCTACTGTTGGTCCTTGGGCAGTGGATTCCAGTGCTGTGTACCGCTGTGGTGTGCTGGGTTGGTGGCAGGCATCGGCCTGCCCAATGTGGGTGACAGGGGCGCCACTCCAGGGGCGAGTGCTCCCACTGTCCGCTGTGCACGGGGGCTGGGGTGCATTGCACTTGCACTGATCACCTGCCCCTTCCTCTTTCATAGGTGTCTGGAGGGGGTCCAGGCTACTCCTCTACTGCTGTTTGCTATGGCAATTAATCCTGATCACGTCCCACACTATGGAGGTTGCTGAACAGATCCATAGGATTGTGCTTCAGGACAGGAGGTTGTGGTGGCACCAGGCACGGGCAGGCCGTGAAGATCCCCAGACTCTTCACACCTCTGTCCTTCCTTCCCCTACCATCCCCCTTCCACCTGTATATGCCCCATCCCCAATCCTTCCCTTCCCTTTATTTCTTGTTATACTGTTGTTGTTCTTATTATTATTATTATTATTAATAATTATTATTACTATATTTCTTACCAGTTTACCATTCTGTCTCTGGGTCTTCTTTGCAGCTGGCAAGTGGGTCCATGCTGCAGTCGTATGGTGCACCAGTGTCATTGGGTGGTACGTGCATGGTGTTGGTCGGACCCATTGTCAGTGGCTGTACTGTGGCTGAGACCTGGGATGGCGGTTCAGGTTGTGTGTGTGTGTGTGGCAGGTGCGATGTGTTGGGGTGTTGTTTGTTGCTGCCCGTGCTGTGGTGTACCATCCATTGTGTTGTGGACTGAGTTGCACACCCCTGTATTGCAATGCCACCTGTGCTCTGTAACCTCTGTGGGGGGGGCAGCACTGGATGCTTGCTTGCACACCCTGTGTAGTGCAATCCTCTGTGTTGGCTGTCTCCCTGCCAGTATTCCTGGCCTGGTACTCCCACCCCCTGCCCTGTCCCCCTCTCTTTTGCCTCTCTCTCCCTCTCTCTGTCCCTGCTGTGCCCTGGACTTCTTCTCTTGCCATTGCGCATCCCTGGTTGTGCTATGGCACTTCTGTGGTTGCTTCCTGGTGCACCTCTCACTGCGCCATGGTGCACTGCCTCCAGTATTCAGGCATGTTGCGCTACCCAACAGTTGAATATCGCAGTCACTGCACCACTGCACAGTTGACTTGTGCTGCACTGGGGCTGTGCCTGCCTTTGGTGCATGTCTGAATTTCCAGCCCATACTTTGCAAGTGTCTTAAAAACAGACAGTAGAGTTGAGTTAGACACTTTGAATACAATTAACCCCCAATCATCTTCACTGAACAACAGGTTCTGGATGCTATTGGGAAGTTAAAAATTGGATCATCCCCAGGAACGGATGGTATAAGCACGCATTTTATTTAAAAAGTGAGCAGTGAACTGCTAGGTCCACTAACTATTTTATTCAATACTTCCATTCAAAAAGACAAAACCCTGGAATCATGGGGGGAAGCTAATATTACTCCTATTTTTAAAGGGGGAAATAAACAAAATGTATGTAGTTATAGACCAATCAGCTGTACATCAATCATCAGTAAACTACCTGAGTGACTAATACAAAACAAAATGCTTGACCACATTAATAACAGTGACGGTCTTGATACAGCACCACACAGATTTACACCGGTTGGTCATGCTTAACGAATCTAATATATTTCCTTGATCCAGTCAGTGAAGCATTAGAAGAGGGACTGCCAGCTGATGAGGTATTGTTAGATTATGGCAAGGCGTTCGACACATTTTCCCAAAGAATGTTAATGGAGCAACTACTTAAAATGAATCTTGATGGCAAAATAATACAATGGATTGATTCATGGTTAAAAGACAGACAATGAAGAGTTGTTATTAGAGGGCATGAATCAGAAAGGACACAAGTTGCCAGCGGGGTACCCCAGGGCTCAGTTCTGGGTCCAGTACTATTTAATATACTTATTTCAACCATGCAAACAAGTAGCGGTGTCTGGATTAGCAAATATGCAGATGACCACTAAGTTGGATGCACTGTAAATGATACTGAGTCAATCAATAATCTGCAAAAAAATAAATGATGTAGTTGGGCCAACCATAACAAAATGAGCTTTCATGAACAGAAATGCAACGTAATGCACATGGGAAAGAAACAGCATCAAGACAAACTATGTGATGAATGGAATACAACTAACAGCAGCCACGGAAGAAACAAACTTGAGTGTTACAATTACTGATAACCTCAAATTTGACACACATATAAATAATGTGGTTAAACAATGCTATAGCATTTTTGGATGTATCCAAAGGCATATAAGAAGTAGACATACAGAAGTCTTATTACCCTTATATATTAGCCTTATTCAACCTCACCTAGAATATTGTGCTCCTCTCTGTGCTCCAACATCTGTGAGAACCAAAGAAATGATCCAGAGAGTCTGTCGTAGGGTCACAAAAAAAATTAATAATGTTAAAATCCAAAGTTATAGAGAAAGATTAAGAACCCTGAACCTATATTCCTTAGAATGCAGATCACTCGGAGGGGACCTGATTTTCATATTTCAAGCATTTCAAGACAACTCATTGTTTGCTACTCTTTGTCTTGAAAAACAGATGAGATACAATAACTCCGGGTCCCATAACTTATAACTTAAGACAACTGTAAGTAAAACAACAAGGTGGAAAATATTTTTTTACACATAGACTTTCACCAATATGGAATGCACTACCAAGATATGTAGTGATGAGTAAGACATTAGAGCAATTTAAAAAAAAATCTGGACAACCACATGGAAAAACATAAATTTAGCTTTCATCACTAAACTAGTGGTGTTGGTTGTGTAATGGGCTTGTGGCTTCAAGAACCTGCACAATACTACAAAACCAAGAGGGATGGTCCAAATCACTTCTGACGTGTGGGTACTCCAATTAATCGAATGGGGTAATGTGCCAGAATTTAGGCAAATACCCGTGGACAACCCTCCCATTCACTCCACCTACTCCTCCTCATTGGTTAAGAAATTCAGTCTCTCCTGAGTAAACAGACCATAAAACATGTCCCCCCACCCCAGCATGGGAAAGGCTTCTATGCCTTCTTCTTCTTGCTCCCAAGAAGACAAGAGATCTTTGTCCAATCCTAGATCTAAGTCTCCTGAACAACTATATCGAGTACAGAAAGTCAGGATGGTAACCCTGCAAAGCCTTCTCCCCATGCTCTATCCAGGGCACTGGTCTAATTCTCTGGACTTGCAAGATGCCTACCTTCATAACAAGGTGCTACCAGCCCACAGGAGGTTCCTGCTGTTCACCATTCAGGGAGAACATTACCAGTTCCAGGCATTCCCTTTGGCCTGTCCTCAGCACTGTGGGTATTTAGAAAATGACTGGAGTGGTGGCAGTAGCTGTCAGGTACCAGGCCATTACATCTAACCCTACCTAGATGATTAGCTCCTCGCCACCCCCTCCAGGGAACAGCATCTATCCACAGCACTGTGGATATTTACAGAATGTCCCAGGGTGGTGGCAGCAGCTGTCAGGCCATTACATCTACCCATAAGTAGATGACTGGCTCCTCTCCACCTCCTCCTGGGAACAGTGTCTGTCCTCCCTATTGGACATATTTCACCTCTTTGGGACTCTAGGGATTATCCTGAATATGGCCAAATCATTCCTCTGGCCCTCCCAATGGCTTCAATACATAGGGGCCATTCTGGACACCTCTCTGGGTAGAGCGTTTCTTCCCCCAGAGAAGGCAACCTATCTATGAACTCTGGCCCAGAGAATCTCTTCCTCACACCAGGTTCCCACACAGATGATGATTATGATGATGCAGCTTCTGGGACACATGCAACTGTCAAATTGACAGTACCGCTGGCTCATCTGTACATGAGTCTCACATTGGACTCTGAGTCCAGTGGGACCAAAGGTTGGTTGACCTCTATCAGTTCATTCAAATCTCCAGGACGGTGAACCAAACCCTCTCCTAGTGGTTGCAGAAGTCCTAATCATTGCTCAGAAACCTTCCACTAGAGCTACCTGTGCCTTGAAATGGAAGCATTTATGCCTCTGGGCTTCCACGCATGGTCTGGGCCCTTTCTTCTGCCCTATAAATTTTATCTTGGAGTATCTCCTTTCCCTCTCAGACTTTAGTCTTGTTACTTTTCCCACAAGGTGCACCTCTCGCAATCTCTGTTTACCACACACCTGTGGAGGGCAAGAATGTTGCTCAACTGGACTTGCCCTGCAATGTTCTGTGGTGCCATGCTTCACCTGTTAGGCTTACCAGTTACGAAGTAAATTATTTCTATGTGGCTTGTAAATTGCATTGATTTTTGTTTCAACAAGTACAATAAACCCTTACCTGGAGAAGTAAAGGGTCATTCCACAAGGGGACTCTCTCCATCTTCACAGCCCTACATAACGTCTCAGCGGCTGAGATTTGTGCAGCAGCTGCCTGGAGCGCAGTGCATACTTTTACCAAGCACTACAGTCTGTTCATTGCCTCTCATAGAAGGATGGGCTTCAGCTTTGCAGTCTTTCAGGGACTTCTTTCTTAAATGCCCTTCTTGCATATGGAACCTCCTCCCTTTCAGCCAGGTTCTCTCTGGTACTGCTTTGCACTTGGTCCTTATTGTGTAGCCTGCTGCAAGAGCTCCAACTCTAACTAAGATAGTACAGTTTAAGGCATAAATTATTGTTGGACACTTGATTAGCAGCCTTTGCTAATCAAAGTAAAAAATGATTAGCGATTGGACGAAGTTGATTAGTAATTACCAAAAAGTGATATTTTTGCTCCAAATCCCATAAAAATTTACTTGCTCTATATAATTAAATACATATTTATACAACTTTCTGAGTCTGATACTATTTTATTTAGCCATTTTCAGAGAAATACAGCAAAATGTGCAACAGTGCATACATTTTAAGAGTCGAGATAGGATGTCTGCCAAAGCAGACTGTGAATTTGTGAGCGTGATCGTAAGTCATGATAAATTAAACATAAACCCCTGCCTCAGCATAACTGGGACTGTGATCGACCACACAGTTACCAACAGGGATTGGGTGCAATCTATTGTGCTGCTCTTCTCCACCAGGCATGTAGCCGGTAATTTTGGCCTGTTTTGGGGGGAGGGACCTGGAGTGGTCCACCATGCTCGGCTGCCAAATCACCAGGATGTCTTGATTTAGCACTAAAAATATGTCTACAGCCCTGTCTGGGTTACATTCAGCTGGAAGGGGGCCCTGTTTTTTTTAATGAGAATCGATGTTTCTACAGTATCCCCTGCCAGACTTGCTCTCCAGTCAGTATTTTCCTTGTTCATAGTCAAAAAACACATTTCTTCAATTGCATTAGACACAGAAAATACTCTCAACACATTGACAAGCTTCAACAGATTTGGATAAGAATTTTGGAAATCGCATGCCAGCTTTGATCTGATAGCAGAGGCAGAAATATTGATGAAATTGGTTTGAGCAAAAATCTTAAAACTCTTGCCATTCTGCAAGTAGCAAAGTGCTGCAACACTCTGGCTGCAAAAGTGCAGAAACGTGGTCAGTTAATGCACCTATGTCACTGTTACCATACCATACAGCTCCAGTTCTCTTCTGCCTGCAACTGCTTGCCAAAGCCTGGTATCTAACACCTTTGCACAGCTATAGATATTACTTTCATTAAGTCAAATCGAACCTTTGTTCACAACAGTTCTTAGTGTTTGTAATGTATTTCTTAGTTTGTTGTATAAATGTTTTAATAGCTTGGCCACTAAAATGTGTTAATTTCACACCCTTGTATATGACTTGAGCACATGCTCCTTAAAGAACGTCAGACCCATTTTTTAAGAAAATGTCAAGTTCATTGCCATCTATGGGACCACTGTGCTTAGCATGGTCAGGAGTGTTTCTCAAAGTTCCAACAGAGCTAAGCAGCTCTGGCATTTCAACTGTTTCCTTTTGAAGTGCTAGTGAGAACCTGGCAAGTGGCTGAATGAGCTGTTCAAAATACAAAAGGTGTGCCACCATTTGGAATTTAGTCATAATTTGCAACACTCCCTTGGCTTTGGACAGGTCACAAGTTGTGTCTGTGGCCATAGATTCTAAATGGGCACAAATTATGGGGAATGATTTGATAACAGCATGGATGCAAGAAGTTTATATTGCACCCAACGTGTACCATGGGCCTTCTTGGGCTTTTCAACTGACATCTCCATGACCCAGGCAAGGGACCATAGCTCTCTGAGACTCTTAGAACTTTTCTGATAGAGACAAAACAGTTGGGTCAGAAAGTTTGAAACATCATTGAAACAGATGTTATCCAAAGCATCTTTTATGGCCCATTCTAATCTGTGTGAGAAACAATGAACACCAACTAACCACTGTGTGTCTTCCCTTAATAGAGCAGCAAGACCCTGTTTTACACCCACGTTGACAGCTGCCCCATCAGCCCCAAACCCAACCATGTTTTTATATTAAGGCCACACTCTGTAAAAATGTGTAAAAGGAGATACAGCTTTCATTCATAAAAACTTAGTCTCCACTTAACCATTGATGGGATTTACATAAATTACGTAAACCAGTTCCTTTTCAATTACAACACTGTCAGTACTACCGTCCATAGGCACTGAAGAATAATTTTCATTTTTGACAGTTGCCAGCAGGTTTTCTTCTAGGTGCTTGCCAATACACATTATGAGTTCTTTCCCACTAACAGCATTAATGAATTTATTACCCAAATGAACTCCTTGGTGCTTCTCTTATTCTGCTATCACTTCAGACTTTTTAATAAGGATGTCCTCTTTGGCCATCATGTACAGAATTTCCATTGGCCTGCCTAGAATCATTCTATGCTGTTCCTCTGCATTACTGAAAGCTCTCCCTGCAAATAAATTAAATATGTTTTAAGTCTTGGTCCATATCCCTAACACCCCCATTTTAAACTTACCAATTGTTGTATGGTGATATATATCAAGTGGTGACCTTGTTCTACCAAATTTGAAAACTGTAACAGCTTTCTTGTGCTGCTCTGCCAGAAGATGTTCCTGGATGGTGTCAACTTTTAGCTGGGGGCCTGTAATCCCTGAAGTTAATGCCTCACTAAAGTTCCTCAACCCATGTAGCTCATCTCTGTACTCACAGCACAATTTGCAACTAAAATGCCCTGCAGAGTCTCACTCACTGCTAATCTGTAGCCAGTTTTTTTTTTCCTGAGTCATATTTTTGGTGCCGTCCCTCTGCAGTTGCTAATTTAACTCCAGCCATGTTGGACTGCAATTAAAAAGTTTGAAGTCAGCAAAACAAGAGTCTATCAAGCTGTGAATGTTACACATTGAGTCACTGTAATCTGGCTACTTTCTCTGTTAAAAAAAAGATAAAGATAAATGGCGGCTGCAGACTTGCAGTGACCCCCAAGCCTCCTCCCAAAAAAAGTCCACATCTCTGCAGGCAGGGCACACAATTTATTTATTTTTATTTATTTAGTTTTTGTTGACCGGGTAAGTGCACTAGACAAATCCTGCCTATTTTCAGGCATGACCCAGGGGAAGGGGATACAGATGAATGCCAACTGACCTTGAACCAGATTAAGCTGTTGGTGGTATTTTTAGTGAATGAGGGAAATTTGGCCAGGACACCAGGGAAATTCCCCTACTCTTCTCGATAAGTGCCATGGGATCTTTAACATCCACCTGAACTACCACCAATCCAGGCAGATGGGACCTCGGTTTAACGTCTCATCCGAAAGACGGCACCTCAGAAGTGCAGCACCCCTCTCATGCTGTGCTACAGTGTCAGTGCTGGGATATTTACCCAAGTGCCAGATGTGGGAACTGAACCCACAGCCCTCTGATCTCCCGGCCTCAGAGGCGAGTGTGCTACCTACTGAGCCACTGACACTGCTAAACTTTAAGTTTCAGAGCTGTGAACGGAACACTTCCCCAGAGTTCACTGCTGCAACAATTAGCTCTTAGCTGGCAGCAGAGCTATGTGTCTTAATTTATAATGTCCCCTCAGGTCTGATGGGCAGGGCTGCACACAAGACAACTTCCCCAGTGCAGAACAGACCAGGTGTAGTTTTGTTTTTGTCCCCTTATCGAGCCTAAAAGCAGGGCAGGCACAGATACAGTTTTTACTGCTTTGTTTCCGTGTCCCTGAGAACTCTGGTAAAACCAGGACACAGTTCTTAATCATCACTACTGCAAAAAGGGCTGGCTGGGCACAAAACAGTAGGCAGGGTGGGCAGATGACCACTCATTGCCCCCTTCATCTTTGCCAAAAGCAGGGTACATTTTACATAAATGTCAGAAATTTTTCTTTCATTTCCTCCCTTTCATAAAAGTTTCCGTAGTAAATTAGGGCACACTTCTTCTTGTTCTGTTCCCAAAACTGTTCTGCTACTTGCAAGTCGAATGCAGTTTGTTTGCTTATCCCCCATCATTGCTACAATAAGGGCTGGGTGCATTTTAAAGCTGGACATGACTGTAAGGTTTAATCACTAGTTGCCCTTTCATCTCTGCCAAAAGTAAGGGAGGCACAGTACAATATAGTTCTAAGAACTCTGGAAAAGCCAGAGTACAATATTTTTTTTCTGTTCCCAAAGTTTGCAAGAGCGCAGTTATACTTTCCCCATTTAGATCAGTCACTGGCATTAAATTGGGCTGGGCACAAATATAAGACTGTTTATACACTGTTCACCGAGTCTCTGCCAAGCAATAGTTCACACTACTTTGCTGTGTTTTCTCCCATTCCTCACCATAACTTTTTGCCCAGGATTCACTCAGTGCCTACTTTGCTGACTGTGTGCCCCTCCAGTCATGTCACTGCCCTGCCACATGTCCTTCCATTCAGTTCACTCCTCCAGGCTCCCCAGACAAAAATAGAAAAGTTGTACTTCTTTTTCTTTTGTAGAGACTCCCACGATTGTCTGCTCAGCTCTGTGCACTGCTCCTGCTGCTTAGCCGGGTATCTGTGTCACACCTGTTCGACCCGCCACGATGCTTCACAAGGCTCTCTGATGTCCTGGTCCCCTCTCGCACCGTCTCAGCCTCCTCGGCTCCCCTGCTCCATGTGACTCCTCCCTGCAAGACAAGAACAAAAATGATTACCGGACACCACCAACGAGCAAAAAAAAATATAATTTAAAAAAAAGGAAACTGGAACTTACTTTAAATTTTGCTCTGGCTGGAGTTTTGGACCTGCTTGCTCTTCTTATGGGGTCATGCTGCAAGAGCATGTGTTTCTCCCATCAGAGACTGGGGTTGGGGTCACTGGCCAATCAGGAGGTGCAGGGAGGAGGACAGAAAAGAAAACGGGGAAAAAATTAAAAACATGGCCCAAAATACCAAAAGGGGCATTTTAAAGGACCCAGGGCAAATCTAGAATGATTAGCAATGACTGCTAATCATTCCAAAAGTTGACTCACTTTGTCCTGATCTTGGGTCACACAGATTGTGTGTGAATCCACTTATTTTATGCCTTGCAGTTACATAAGAACTTACCATAACAGTAGATCTTCAAGAAGAGCTCCTCACTGCTGGCACTGCTTTTCCTCCCTCCCTCCTTCCCCGGGTCATTCTTCTTTGGGAAGAGTCAAACCCACTTGATTTTCCATCTCTGTCTTGCTCAGTCAGGTCTCTGGCAGGAGAACTGAGGTGGAACTGGGGATCGGCCCCTTTATACCATTGGCTGACATCGGAGGTGGTCTGATATCAGGAGTGGTCCTCACTGTATTCTGCTAGCTAGAAGTTTTCCATGGGGTCCTAGTGCCTGATGACATAGTTCTTATTGTGTATCCTGCTGCAATAGCCCTTCTTAAACATCTACTGTTAAAGTAAGTTCTTATGTAACTGTACTTTATAGAGTCTGCTACTTTTATAAAATAAATGGTGAGGTAAGCCGCTCTTACCTGGAGGACATCGGCCTCCAGGATGTGAGGCAGCATGGGTTTGTTTCAGGGAAGTCTTGTCAAACCAAATACAATATTATGACTGGGTGACAGATGAGCTTGATAAGAGTCATGCAGTGGATGTTCTTTACTTGGACTTCAGCCAGGCCTTTGATTCGGTACCTCATGGGTGACTTGCGGGAAAACTATTTGGTGTAGGGGTAGGGGCAAAAATGACAAACTGGATTACAAGCTGGCTGAGTGGGAGGCTACAGCAGGTGGTAGTGAGAGGGGAGCTCTCAACTCGAAGACGAGTGATAAATGGGATACCACAGGACTCCATGCTAGGACTGGTATTATTTGGGCTCTTCATATCAGACATTGCACACGGTGTGATGAGCAAGGTAAGTGTTCACAGACTGCAGCAAAATGGGAGCAGTGGTGGATAGAGCTGAGGGATGGAAGCAGCTTCAGGAGGACCTAGACAAGCTGATGGAGTGATTGGAGAGGTGGCAGCTGAGGTTCAATGCAAAGAAATGTAAGGCTATGCACTTCAGGGTGAAGAACCCAAGAAGAGAATACTGTCTGGGAGGGGTTAAGCTGGGGATCATTGAGGAGAAGAATTTAGAGGTAATGGTAACAGGGACAATGAATAATATTGCTCAGTGCAGGAGAGCAGCTGCAAAAGCAAACAAAATGCTGGGGTGCATAGCGAGAGGGTTTTTGTCCAGGCGAAGA
Organism: Neoceratodus forsteri; assembly: GCA_016271365.2. Lineage (NCBI taxonomy): Eukaryota > Metazoa > Chordata > Ceratodontiformes > Ceratodontidae > Neoceratodus > Neoceratodus forsteri. The sequence goes on from CM057457.1 coordinate 495,301,991, forward strand.
GAGGTAATCTTGCCCCTCTACAAGTTACCAGTAAGGCCACACTTGGAAAATTGTGTGCAGTTTTGGAGGCTATACCAGAAGCGTAATGTCAGGTTATTGGATGGGATACAGAGGATGGCAATGAAGATGATATGTGGAATGGAGGGGAGAGACTATGAGAGCAGGATGGGAGACCTGAATATGTACACCCTGGAGGACATAAGGGACAGGGAGGACATGATAGAGACATTCAAGTCTCTGAGGGGAATCAGTAAGGATGGGGAAGATGGGGTCTTTAAGCTAAGGAGGGGAAAGGACACCAGAGGGCATGGGCTAAGAATGGGGGGGTAGATTTAGGAGGGAGATGAGACACTACTTCACTGAGAGGGTGGTGGCAAAATGGCATGCACTGCCAGAATGGGTGGTATTATGTGAATCTGTGAATAACTTTAGAAGGGCATGGGACATGGGACAGGAGAGAGTGAGGGTGGGGGAAGTGGGGGCAGCATTGGCATGACAAAGGGGGGGTGGGGCAGCTGCGTGCTAGGGGTGCTAGCTGCACACTCGAGCAGACCTAGATAGACGGGGTGGTATGTTTCTGCTGATAAATCCGTATGTTCATATGTTCTCTTACCCAAGTAGAAACCAGTGCTAGCAGAGTCTTCCCAGGGTGATGACACGGGAACTAGCCTCATTATGGTCATATTTACATGAAAGACAGGTGGGTTGCCCTTATCTGCAGCAGTAGTCTTGAGGGTGGTGCTTACCCTAGATTTAAATATGCACTAATTATCCTTATAATAAAATAATGCAGCTATCTGCGCATGCATAGTAGCCCTGCCTGTTATTATAATAATAATAATAAAAAAACTTTATTTATAATACGCACAATTCAACAACTATCAAAGCACTTTTACAGAGATTAAAAACAAATGAAATTCAGCAATAAAATTCCACAATTTAAAAAGAACAGTCAAATATTAATCAACTAAGAAGGCCAGTGAAAATAAGTTTTTTAGAGCTGCTTTAAGGCTCTCCACAGTCAGGTACCCTCTAACCCAATGAGACAGAGAATTCCATAGGGTCGGGGCTGTAAAAGCAAATGTTCGAGCCCCAGAGGTCTTCAAACTAACTCTGGGAATCTCCAGCAATCCCTCACTGGTAGAGCAGAGCGGCCGGAGGGGGCAATAGGAGTGAAAGAGATCTTGTAGGTAACTTGGTCCCTATCCATGTAGGACTTTATAGGTCAGCAAGCTGACCTTGAAGTTGATTTGCCACTGAACTGGCAGCCAGTGCAGTTCACACAACACAGGTGTGATATGGCTAGATTGAGACACCCCAGTCAGCAACCTGGCTGCAGCATTCTGCACCAGCTACAAGTAGTGAATATCTACTCCCAATAGCCCTAGGTACAGGGCATTGCAGTAATCAAAACAAAAGGTCACAAAGGCATGGACCAAGATTGGAAGGTCATCGGGCAAAACAAGATGCCTAATCTAGGTGGCTTTCCTCAGATGGTAAAATTAGGTTTTGATGATGCAGGACACCTAAGATTTCAGAATCAACCTCTCAACATGAATAATGCCCAGACTTCGCACCCATTCAGAGGTCACCAGCTGGCAACCTCTAAGCAGAAGCCCAGTGTCCTACCCAGCCAAAGACCCTCTACCAGATGGCCTAGGTCCACCACCAAAACCTCAGTCTTGCCAGGATTTAATTTTAACCAGCTGGCACTCATCCATTTCTGGATCTCAGAGAGGTAGTTATTAAGCACAGAGACTGCATCATTCTGATCCAGAGTAAAGGACATTTATAGCTGAGTGTCATCTGCTTAGCAGTGAAAACTCAGTCCATACTACCTTACAGTGTCTTCCAATGGTAAGGTGATCCTCCAGCTGCACGTGACTACTTTTCAGTAACCTTACCCACAAAGGGCAGGTTAGAGACTTGTCTAGTTAGCGAGACAGTCTGGGTCAAAAGAAAATTTCCTAAGTAAGGAAATCACCACTGCCTCCTTCAAGGAGTCAGGGAACTCACCAGTCTCTTAATGAGCACTGGACTATCTCTGCAAGGACCGGGCTGATGGCCTCAATGCACCCCATAAGGAGGTGGGTTGGTCCCAGGTCCAAATTACAGCAGGTGGGCTGCATCTGCTGGATGATCTTCATGACGTCCACAATCGCCAGCTGTTTAAAAACTAATCAGCCAAACCGAGGCTCGGCGACCTTCCATCAATTACCACAGTAGCCAATGAAATGTGCTACATGGATCTCTGATCTGATGTTGTCAACGTTATCTGTAAAGAAGCAAGCAAACTCATCACATTTATCTTGTGACAAGGCTCTTCAGACCTGCAGACAGGCTGGATTGCGCAGTCTGTCCACAGTTCGAAAGAGCTGAGTTGGAAAGTTCCATGCAGTGGTAATCTCCCCAGAGAGGAATTTTGCCTTCTTATGGGTGATAACTGATTGACAGTCTGAATAATGGGCCATCAATCTAAGTCTTTTGGCATTGAGACCAGATTTCCAACAGCAACGTCCCATCCTTCACCCCTCTCTCCTCTTCTCACTCAGAGTCACATCAAACTATGGAGACCAAGAGAGAAGGGTGAGGGGTGAACATGGACAAGAGTGATAGAGTCCAGTGCCTCTACCACAGTTTTATGATAAGGCTTGTACTAGGGCATCTGGACCCCCACTCGGATTTGTATGCCTGAGAGATCTAGTACCATGTTTAGGCTTTCTGGGGCAACATCCCTCAAAGGGCAGTACTGGACCAACTCCACAGGGGCAGGCCTATAAAGGGGAGCCCAGAAACTGAAGCTGACAGTGCAATGGTCAGACCAGATGACAGGTTGCTATTTAGTGCTATAATGAATGTTGCCTATATCTAACCCAGATTTCCTTTCTGTACAGTAATTATTTCATGTTTTATAGTGTGTTTGAAGACCTCGGGAGCATGGGCTTTTGTTTATGCCCCCCACCCACCCTGTGGAGATCTCTACCTCTCCAGATATGAGAGTGTCAGACAGTGGAGATCTTTAAAACTGTTCTTAAAACCCATCTGTATTTGCTTGTTTTCCCTGGTCTCTGATTTTTGGCTTCTGATATTTGTGATATTTCACATGATGTTAAGAATATGAGTAGGTTTTATATTCTGTTTTTCAGTGTTTTGGAGTTTTGATATTTGTACAGTGCTTTGACATGTTGTGAATTGCAATTGAGAAATAAAATAATAATTATTATTACTAAGTAGGGGAGCAGGTGACCACAGGGAGGTGTATAAAAAGTCCCACTAGGGATGGGATGTTAGCCCATACCAGAGTTGTTCAGAAGCTTGTTGGACACAGCAGAGGAAGGATCTCACTCCTCTTCTGATGGTAGGAGAAGCAGAGCACTCAAGACAGAAAATAGATAGGGTTGACCCAGTGGTGTAGAGGGCTGAGGCACCCAGAGCCTTACCTCTTACCATGCTGGAATATGGGGTTGGGATCGAGCTGCAGTCCCCTTGGGTTGGCAAAGGGGGATAGGTTGAATGAGGATCTGATAGACTGCTCTCCTCCTCCAGTGGGAGAGTTGTGGTTTCTCTGGGATTGGGATTGAGCTAAGGTCACTGAGAGGAGGTTGGATGAGCATCTGATAGACTGTTCTCCTCCTCCAGGGGGAGAGTTGTAGTTTCCCTTGGTTTGGGATTGAGCTCAGTTCCACAGTGGTTGGCCAAGGGGAGGTTGGATGAGCATCTAATAGACTGCTCTCATCCTCCAGGGGGAGGTTTGTGGTTTTCCTGGGGTTGATATTGAGCTCAGGTCACTAAGGGGAGGTTGGATGAGCATCTGATAGACTGCTCTGCTCCTCCAAAGGGAGGGTTGTGGTTTCCCTGGGGTTGGGATCGAGTTCAGGTCACTGAAGGCAGGTTGGATGAGTGTCTGATAGACTGCTCTCCTCTTCCTCCTCCATGGGGAGAGTTTTGATTTCCCTAGGTTTGGGATCGAGCTCAAGATGCTGAGGAGAGGTTGGATGAGTGTCTGATAGACTGCTCTCCTCCTCCAGGGGGAGGCTTGTAATTTCCCCTGGGGTTGATATTAAGCTCAGGTCACTAAGGGGAGGTTGCATGAGCATCTGACAGACTGCTCCCCTCCTCCAGGGGGAGGGTTGTGGTTTCCCTGGGGTTGATATCAAGCTTGGGTCACTAAGGGAGGTTGAATGAGCATCTGATAGAATGCTCGCCTCTTCTAGGAGAAGGGTTGTGGTTTCCCTGGGATTGGAATCAAGCTGATATCACTGAGAAGAGATTGGATGAGCATCTTATGGACTGCTCTCCTCCAGGGGGAGGGTTGTGATTTCCCTTGCTGTCAGTGACACCCAGTGGAGGCTGGATGTGCATCAGCTGGGGCCACTGTTTAGTTATTTCAAGATCTGGACATCACCTTTGAGCAAAAGCTCTTTTACAAAGGTTGCACATCAGTTACTACAAAGTGTGAACAATTGAGAGCAAGAAAACAAAGGACGGTGGAGCCCTAGTGTAAGAAATGACAAGGGCAAAACATTGCTAGCAGAAAAATAAGCTATCTGGTAAGTGCAAAGAAACATGACAAGGACAAACTTCAGGTGCATAGGTATAATTTACAACAGCCAAAGGCTAGGCACAATGGTATAATCTTCAGCAGCTAAGGAGCTAGAACCATCTACATAGTGGAACTGATGTAGAGAGTTGGGGGTGTGGGATCCGGGATGTGGACAGCAGCCCTGTGGGGGCTTTGTTAAAATGGTGTGGAAAGGCCAGCTCATTGGGGTGAGCAAAAGGATTCGCTCGGCACGCTGGCAACCCGAGTTCGCACCCCAAGCCTGGGTGCCGGGAGTGGAGGCTGGCAGGTAGAGGATTCCAAAAGTCCATTGGATGCTTCCCTCTTGGGGGGGTGGGCTCTGCCTAAGTCCCTCTGGGTGGATTGGTTGCATGCTTGGAGACGTGTGACCTTGACATGCCTCCTGCACACCCTGTCTGAGGTCGTCCACCAACATAGGCCGAGAACGTGGTGGAAGGGGGTGGAGAAAAATGGAAAAAAGTGATACACCGGCTGCTCAGATGACTGCTGTCTGCACCCTTACTATTGGAGCCCTTGATCACTGTCCCAGAAGCACCCAGAGGCCAAAGGTAAGCAGGCTGGAAAACTAATTCCCTCTTTAAGGAGAGGACCCACCCAACAATAGGGATACATCAGGTTACCTCAGGGCAGGCTGCAGTGTGGTTCAGTGGGGTTGGGGTCACCCGGGATGAGTTAGTTCCTGGTGACCTGAAAGAGTGAGCGTCTGGTGTGGCGGGAGACACAATAACAAATAACACAAAATAAAGGGTGTGGAAGGTGACTTGATTCATGTTGGTTAGCCAGGCTACTGTGTCTTAAGACTTGCAGAGCTAAGAATGCAATAAATGCCTACTTTTTTCACTATATTTCCTTCAGTTACAATCAACTGGAGTCCTATTGGTTTACTCCCACCTGGCCCAACACCCTACCATCCTGTGGTCCCATTCCTTTGTTCCACCCACAACTCACCCACAGTTTACCCCAGGACCTCAAGCCCCTGCATCTGCATGCCTGGCTCCTAAGGATTTCATTTCCACCCATTTCCGAGTCTCCCCAAGGGTCACAGAAGTCCTAGTCATGGCTCAGAAACTTTCCACAAGAGCTACCTATGTCATGAAATGGAAGCATTTCTGTCTCTGGGTTTCCATGCAAGGTCTGAACCTTTTCTTGTGCCCCATAAATTAGATCTTGGAGTACCTGCTTTCCTGCTTGGACTCTGGTCTCCACTACTCTTCTCTCAAGGTGCACCTCTCCACAATCTTTGCTTGCCATGCACCTTTCCTGTGGGGCATGCTTCACCTCAAGCCTCCCATTAAGGACCTGATTCTCCAATGGGATCTTTTGATTTTGCTAGACCCTGCCTCCTTTCAAACCTGCCACAGATTATGAGCTTTGCTTTCTGTCATGGAAAGCATTATTTTTAGTTGCAGTTACTTCTGCTAAAAGGACTTCTGAGCTTCAGGCTCTGATGTGTAAAGAACCCTATTTAATTTTACATAGGGACAGGGTGTCTTTATGAACTAATCCTATATTTTTCTCTAAGGTGGTATCCAAATGTACCCCCAATCAGTACATCAGCCTATTGGTCTACTCCCCAGAGTACACAAATCAAGGCTAAGCCCTTCTTCGTGCCCTCGCTATACACAGGATTCTCCAATACTACATGGGCTGTACTAAAGATCTCAGAAAATCTAATCACCATTTTGATTCCTTTGCCCCAAGGTCATTAGACTCGCCAGTGGCTAAGCAAACTCTTTCTAACTGAACTGTAAATTGCATTGATTTTTGTTACAAGTACAATATGCCATTACCGGGAGCAAGGCAAAGGTGAAAGCAGACATCCGTGGGTCGGGTGCAGGCATGTGTCCATCCCATGCTGACATCATTACACATCTGTGCCTCCAAGGGGCAACTCCAGAAAATTGGAAACACTGCCTTGACTAGAAGGGAGATGTCTTGTCAGCCACCATGCTCAACACCAGATCCTGCCTCCTTGCTTCAGTGTCATCTCCATCCTTCACGTCCACCTGCCAGGTCACTAGATTAAATGTACTGGAGTGCTGTGGTGCAGGAGGCAGCCCCACCCTGGGGGGAAGTGACTTGGGGCAAACTACGGGTGACTTGTGGGTGGGAAAGAGGAGTGGGACCACAGTATGGGAGACTCTTGAGCCAGGTGGGAACAGGAGGAAGTCGACCAATGTGACTCCAGCTGATGGCCACCGAAGGAAACAGAGTGAAAAAAGACTGAAAATAGAGGACAAATTTAACTAGATATTAACCTTGGAAAGTTATCATTCGATGTACTCCACAAAAGTGCTATGAGCTTCATATGCTTGACAGTTTGAATAATCCTGACCATCCTGAAAAATGAAACCAACTGAAGTGTGCTTCATGATACAATCTGTGTCTGAGCATCCTTTTCCAACCACACCTTTCCCATATGAGCTGGCAGTATAGCCTAGAGGAATGAGGTGTGAACAAGCTTGATGCATCCAGTAGATCTGATCTGAGTTTGATTCTCACAACCTCCACTTGCATACTGTGTGACTCTGAGGAAGTCACTTAACCACCCAGTGCTCCCAGGTCACTCCTGAAAACAGGCACTTGTGCCTAGTGGGCCTTACTCAGTTACCAAAGACTAAAAAAAATGGTGTTAGAATTGGGATTTGCTAGTCAGGTTCTGTCAGGGGGAACCAACTGGTAGGTATCAGTTGTGATACCAAGAGAAGCAGAAGATACATGCAGCATGGCACAGTCACTGAACCAGGATGAAGGACACCTTCTACAGATGTCAGAGTATGGACAAAGGCCATGGCAAAAAAGATGGGTGCAGCACTGTTGCCTGGTTTGGAGTCTGTGGTGAAGGCTAAAGTTGAAGCCTGAGCCAGTACTGGCTACTGCTGGAGTGAATGAGACCAGAGAAGAGACAGAAGAAGGACCACCTGATGACCTCTCAAAATTTCTGAGGTGGCTTGCAATTAAACACATGGAATTGAATGAGGAAGATAGATAGATGAGGCATGGTGGTGGATAGCCTCAGGACCTTGTAGAAGGAAGGTGCAATGTCAAGTCAGAGAGAGTCTGACATTGCCAGTCTCAAAGATATTAAATTGACTAAATTAGATGCCGGGGATGACATTGAGGCATACATAACCATCGAGAGGGTGGTTCAATTCTATAACTAGTCCAATGATCAGTGGATGATCCAATTAGCCCCATATCTCACAGGTTGAGCACAGTTGGCTTACAGTTTCATGGAAGCTGGAGATATGTGAACTACAATCTACTGAAGAGGGAGATACAAAGACACAATATTAATGAAGAAACTTATAGGCAGTGATTCTGGAAATTGTCATGCCTGCCAGTAGGCACACCTTGAGAGACCTACACATGTCTAAAAGTCCTGCTAACAGAATAGATCCAACCAGAGGGGAGACTGTCCAAAAGGTGTTGAAAATACTGGCAATTGAGCAGTTTGTCAACATGTTACCTATGGAGATACAGGTCTGGGTGTGAAAACATTGTCTAGAAGTGGGGTGAAGGTGATTGTACTGGTGGATTATTTCCAGATGGTCTGGTCTAGTGTCTGCCAGAAAGGACCACCCAGAGGCACTGGAATAGTAAGCCCATCCCATCTTGTAGACATTTGTCTTCCTTAAGTCTAATAATGGAGTATGACCCAGTCCTACAGAACTGATTTGCTGCAACTGTCAAGGGGTGAGGCACACTGTCAGAAAATACCCTATAAAAGGAGGGAAGAAATATGGCCATTCTCATTTGGCCTTATCAAATTGAGTGGTAGTACATCATGTTGGTAGAAACTGTGAAACAACAAGTACAGGGCTTGATTGACTCTGGTAGCCAGCAGAAACTGACACAGACAGATATGATACCCAGTAACTATTTGAGAGGCTACAGCACTGGGGTGACATGTGCATGGAGACACCAAGTACTAACCCACCACCCAGGTGTCATGGAAGGCAAAGGGGCAAAGTCATCCATTAACTTTGGGGGTGGTACGAACACTGCTAGTACCTGTTGTCCTGGGGAATGACTTTCTAGGGTTTTAAGTCCTTATTGCAAATTTAACAAGTTCATTGGTAGCAGTGGTCACAAGAGCACAGTTTAGTTACAAAAGAGGGAAAAATCTAGCAGACTATGTAACACATAGCTACCCCCCACCACTCGATAGACAAAATACCTGGCTGCCAAAGCTGCCAGAAAGGAATCACGGGTGTGGGTACTGCAAATATTGTCCCATTATGGAAAAAACAAGGATATTTGCAAGTTACAATGCAAGTAAGATGTTTGACATACATCAGTTTATTTCATGTGACTTTACACATGTGGTCTACCTTGCCATTTGCTGCTGTGGTAGCTTTTATATTGGTAAAACTACCAGACAACCTGAACTGAGAGTGGGGGAGCATGCAAGGGCAATTTAAAATGGAGATTCAACTAATGCCTTAGTGGAGTGTGTAAAAAACAGTTCCAGACCAAAGTGCCCATAAATTTGTCTTTAGAGGTATTGAAAAAGTAAATCTAAATACTCGAGAGGGGAGGGGGATATTGAGTCTCTGCTATTGGAAAAAGAGGCTATGTGGATCTTTCAGCTAGGAGGATATTATCCACCAGGTTTGAATGATAGGGTGGATGTTATATTCTTTATAAAGAAGAAAAAGAAAAAGGCCATAATTTGGACTTTGGTGACACTGGATCCTGAGGGTCCGGTCAGGCTCTGTTGTGTATGTTCTTGAATTTCTGGATGTACTTTCAGAGGGAAGTGAATTTAATCATAATAGTGTTATAGGAGATGCTAAGTCAGATAGATTGTGTGCCTTTTTGATAGCATGAAGACATTTGTTGTGGAGGAACAAAAAGTTATAGGAATTAAAGGGGAGTAATAAGCATAATAGTTCCTAAGGAGAAACAGAGTGCACATAAAACACTGAGATACTTTGTATTGAGCTAATTTGAGTTATAGGTTATTTACCATGTATGATTTGTCAGGCTATACTGCATCTCCTGTAGGTCTGAATGTGCACTGGTTATGATATAGGTCTGATGAAATATAGTTGTAAAAAATGTTATACTGTAGCTACTGTCCTCTGTTCTTTTAAGAGCAGGATCCTAACATGCTTAGTAAGAACAAAAAGCTTTAAAATATTTAAGGGAGTATAAAATGTAACATTACCCATTGAGACATTAAGTGCTTCAAAAATAATATATATATATATATATATATATGTATATATATATATAAAATAAAAATGCACTTTCTATTTGTTAGGGTAATGATTGGGTTAATTATCAACAAATAGTACTTTGACATTGCCAAGGAGAGATTTCTTAAAATGGATTAAGTAGGAACCTATCCATTTAGTTGGATAAGCAAATTATTTTTTCTATAAAAATGTCTTAAGATTGTAAGGCGCTTCAGTAAACATTATTTTTTTAAAAAGGTATGTTGTCACTTTGAATGTTTTTGCCACTGTGATTGGTCCTAGTTATGTTTATAAGTCTTGCTCCTCCAACAGACCAACATCCCTTGTGAAAGCCAGTTAAGGCAAAACCTAGTCAGGAGCTTTCTGTGTTTGCATGGTCATAATGCATTTTATGCAGTGATTAAAAACATTTTCTAAGCTGACTACCTGGTGCCAATTCATTTTTGCCTTACTACGTCAGAAGAGCACAGGCCCGTAAAGAGACTACCTTGGCTGACATTTTCCCTTTTGATGAAAACGAGGTCTTTCATTTACAAAGGAAAGTCCATCAGTCCAAAGAAAATTAAACAAGAACACGAAGCAATGGACCCAGAACCATAACAAGACTGTTTGTGTGGATACAATGCAACCCAGACCCATAACAAGACTGACTGTATGGATACAATGGGACCCAGACCCATAACAAGACTTACTGTGTGGATACAATGGGATCCAGACCAATAACAAGACTTATTGTGTGGATACAATGCAACCCAGACCCATAACAAGACTTACTGTGTGGATACAATGGGAACCAGACCCATAACAAGACTGACTGTGCATACACAATGGACACAGACCCATAACAAGGCTGACTGTATGGATACAAAGGGACCCAGACCCATAACAAGACTTACTGTGTGGATACAATGCAACCTAGACCCATAACAAGACTTACTGTGTGGATACAATGGGACCCAGACCCATAACAAGACTTACTGTGTGGACACAATGGACCCAGACCCATAACAAGACTGATTGTGTGGATACAGACATTGGAATACTTAGTGTTGATATGCATGATGAACAGGTTGAAGGTGTTACTCTTAGAGCTGCTATTAATGAAGTAGGGGTTAAATGGGAGAAAGGAAAGCCCTCTTATAGTATTATTGAAGGACCACTAAATCATATCTGTTTGCACACCCCACATGGCCTGCAGGGTAGAACAACTAAAGGTTCCTATGAAACATAGCGCTAACTTACTGTACTTGGCACATGACTTGCCATTGGCAAGGAACACAGGCAGGGAACATATCTTAGCCTGGCTGTGCAGTGGTTTTACTGGCCTGAAATACATCGGCTGGTGGCTACCTATTGCCAAGACTGCGGGGAATGCCCGAAGGTGGCTGATGTGGGTAAAAAGGACAAGGTAGCCCTGATGCCCTTACCTGTGGTAACAACCCCTTTTGTAAAGATTGTTATGGAGGTGGCAGGTTCCCTAAATAAAAGCACTAAAGGGAACATGCTTCCTTCTGGCAATACATGATTATGCCAAAAGTTTGCCCACCGGGCAGGGCTAATTTAGCCCTGGGACAAAGTTTTGAATATCTGGCCCAGCAGGAGGTGAGAAGAGTAGGGCAAGGGATGAGTGCCTATTTGGGGCCAGCAGAGCAAAGGAGGAGGTAGCAGCAGCGTGAGAGGCTACCCACAGTAGCGTTCACCACTATAGTGTCCGACCCCCACCACCGGCACTGTGTTTCCTGGTGGCATTGATTTCTGCCAATGTATTGGACGGCGCTATTAATACAGCACTGTTTTGGACAGTTCTGTTATTCACAATGCTATTCAAACCTAGTGCCAGGTAACTCGAATAAATAAAATCCCTAACCTGAAATGCTGTAAATATTGCCGATGACATTTTTTTTATATGGCACCCAATCCAAGAGGCTCTGAGCCCCTTATAATAAAACAATTAATTATAAAATATCATACAGATAAATTATAAACAAATTATCTTAACTCAAAAGAAACTTTGGTATAGCAGTTTTTAAAACATCCCCACCAATTGTTATAAATTCGTGAAATTTGTGGGTTGGGGCAAATGAAGTTTTCAGTTCTGGAACAAAATCGCTGACTAAATCTTTGGATATTGATGGAATATTGTGCCCTGACCCCATTAAGGTAGTGAACTTTTTTAACGGGTATTTTACAAATGCAGTTGAATGGATTGCTGCTGCCTTTTCAGTTCCCATGCTATGTAAGTTATTATAATGAGGGTACAAATCAGATCGATAGATGATTGCTTTAGTTTAAAAATGTGTCAGTTTTCTACTTATTTGAAATATTTAAAAAAGTCAAGTTAAAACTTAAGACTAGAATGGGTCCTGATGGAATTGATATGAAACTACTTAGAATAACATTAGATTAATTGTTAGTTCCTTTTACTAAAATATTTTAATTTTTTATTAAGTTATCCAGTAAATTCCTACACTATGGAAACATGCACATGTCACATCACTTCATGAGAGTGGTTCACTGCAGCATGTTACTAACTATCAGCCTATAGCCATCCTTTCCCCACTCACTATCAAAGGCCTTAGAAAGAATAATTCATGATTAGGTTGTTGAATATTTAAATAGATATAAATAGCGACAGTTGAGTAACATAGTTTTCAAAACACAAATAATAATATTACAGAACTTGCTGAATTTATTTTTAATAACTATGAGGCTTCTCATGTGCTTACCTGAATCAATACATCAGGAAACCAATAATAACTATGCTCCTAATCTCTGGAAACGTGCACCCACACTCTGAGACAACTAGAACAGACAAAGACAAGGGAATCGGCCACCTTATAATCATGTCATTAAACATTGGCAGCCTTCTGTCTAAACTACAGTACCACAGTTTTAGGCATGGGTTGCACAGCCCAATCCAGATGTTATACAACTAACAGAGAACCTGCTCTCGACTAAAACCCCTGATGCCACAATATCCCCAGAGGACTACACCCCCTACCACCAAGACTGACTCTCCAAGTGTGGGGGGGGGCTGTCTGGTCTATCTCCACAACACTATGAAGGAGTAAGTCCTACCTAAAAGCCTTTGAACAAGTGAAATGCAGGTTCTTACCATTAAGCTCACAGTCAGACTACAAAATAAGATGCTGGTACTCTCCATTGTGTATATGTCTCCGGACAAGCAAGTTGTGGTTGGAGATTTCAACACAAATTGATTATCTAATGACACTGCCACCTCTAAAGATCTAATCTTAGGCCTTTATTTCACTCAGATGGTAACGCAATCTACAAGGCACAACTACAAAATGGGCATGAGTTTGTTCATAGATTGGCTGCTCACAAACTGCCAAAAGCACATCTCTGAGGTGTCAGTCCTCCTAGACTCCCTCAGTGACCATTCTCTGGTGATGTTTATTTATTATTTATTTAGCTTTTGTTAACTAGGTAAGTACACTAGACAAACACATGCCTATTTTCAGGTACGACCCGGGAGAGTACTGGAAAACAAAGAACATACAGAGTACAATTTGTAGCAAGTAGGACAGATACACAGATGTCAGGAGAAGCATAATGTACATAGTAAGATATCTCGGGTCACGACAGTAATCATAGTCAATATGCTAAGGTACAGCGTCACTGACACAATGTCACCAGCAATATATATACAGATATATATAAAATGTACACATTTGCAAGATACATGGAATGAATACACTCAAGTATACTGTGCAGAGGACCAGGCTAATCAGGGAGGGTTAAGACAGTCACATACTGACGAGAGCTTCAAGTGGTTCCATAGGGAGGTGCATAGGCCTGACTGGGGAGAGGTCAGGACCTGGACAGGAAAGGAGTTCCGCAGTCTATGGGCACATGATGCAAAGTCCCTGTCCCCCATTCTGGTATGAGTAGGAGGATCTTAAGGATACAGGGCCCTGTGACCTTAGGGGGTAGGTAGTGGGGGCTGCTGGCACAAGGAGCTCCACCAGTCCAGAGGGGTGCCAGTACCCAGTACCTTACCCATGAAACTGCCCACAACAAAATTCAAATAATTGGGCTGGGAGAGCCAGTTGAGCTTACTGTACAGATCACAGTGGTGAGTGAGACGAAGGACTCCAAGAACAAAACGGCAGATGTTGTTATAGGCAACAGTCCATCTAGAGAGGTGGATCTTGGAGGTATTGGCAAACAAAAGGAGCCCATAACAGAGGAATGGTAGAAACACCCCTCTAGACAGTGCTAGGTGAGCAGCCTGAGTAAGGTTATTCTTTGCCCTGCAAGCCAGACCCAGTTTCCAGTTAACAGCTCTACACGCATTTTGGATATACTGACCAAGATCGAGCTGTGGATCAAGTGTCACCCCAAGGTATTTGAAGGAATTGGTGGTGAGAACAGGAGTGCCATCAATACCCGAGATGCACATAGGAACACAGGAGGCCTTTAACTTGGCCAGGGAACTGAACAGCATGGCCTGGGTCTTTTTAAGATTTAGAACCAGCTTATGGGATGATATCCAGGGATGGACACTCCTGAAACCCTTACTCAGTTGGTGGTTAATGACCCCAATATCCTTTGAATGAGTGAGGATAACAAGGTCATCAGCATACAGAACAGCCCTGCAGGAGGCCACCAAGGAGAGAAGGTCGTTGATGAAGATGGAAAAAAGCAGGGGCCCAAGAACTGACCCCTGGGGGAACCCTGAGGACATGGGGTGGTGTCCGAGGCACCTTACTATATTTGGTCAGTTGCTGTTCCTATGAAGGTAGTTAGAGAACCAACTCAGGGCCAGAGGGGATAAGCCCAAAGACCCAAGTTGAGAGCATAGCAAGGCATGGTCAACAAGGTCAAAGGCTTTAGAGAGATCAATAAAGATGGTCCAAGAGAGTCTGCCCTGGTCCATAGCAGCCCTTATCCCAGAAGTGACAGAGACCAGCACAGAGGTGGTGCTGTGCCCTTTTCAAAATGTTCACCTGGTCAAACAAGTTTAAGCCCACACCAGTACTCACTAAAAATCATTGTCTCAGAAAGGGTATGCTGGACTAATTTAAGCAATACCTTAAGATGATTGACTGGACCATATAAAACAGGACCCAGGATGTTAACCAAGCATTGGATTACTTCTTCTGTTGCTTCACTAAAGCACATGATATCTACGCCCTTAACAGGGCTAAGAAAAGTAAGGAAAACCCATTGCCATGGCTCAGTGGTTCTCTCCTTGAGCTTATGCACAACAGGGACAACCTATGGCATAAAGTTAAAGCTACTGGGAAACCAACTGATCTCACAGCCTGCAAGGCAGCTAGAAACCAGTGCACAAAACATATCAGAAAGGCCAAAGCTGAATACTATAAAGAGCTTCTGAACACTACCAGGAACAATGTTAGGGACTTCTGGAATGCAGTGAAATCCCTAACAGGGAAGGAGTCCAAAACTCCACTGGATCTGATCATAACTACATCTGGTACACTGCAGGAGACCTTTGGACATCACCAATGCTTTCAACTCGGCATTCACAGACCTTAGCACAGTATTACCAAGCAATTGTCTAACTTCCAAACCACCTCCCTTCCAAGCCAGCTTAGCCAGACAAATAATAATACACCACCCTTCTACTTTAGAAGGATCAACAGAAACAACACAATATGGTATGTCACGAAGGAACTAGGCAAGACAAGGATGGGAAGTGATCAACTAGACATGATGCTGCTATCCCTCACACTGGAAGAGGGATCTTTAATGCTGACTATAATCTTTAACAAATCAATGTGTTCTGGGGTCTTCCCTAACAAATGAAAGTTGGCTCATGACCCTGTATATCAACATTTGTCAATGACAAATGTTTGCTTGTTGGTATTACAGTAGCATTGGAAATGCAGGAGTTAGACAGATGCAGAGAAGGAATGGCTATGAAGAAGTGAACTTCACGCCAACTCCACCTCTACCCTGCAGAGATGGACAGGCATTGAGGTATGCATTTGGGTTGTCGCCCATAACGTTCATGCATTTCACTTCACCCTACCTTGCAGACACAGACAAGTGTTGAGGTGTGCCATGGGGTGTTTGGCTTTACAGTCACCCCACTCCATAAGGACATACACTGAAATGGGTGTAAATAGGAGAACGGGTGAACTCTGGTGCCAAAGAGTCCAAGGGACACTTGATGCCTGTCACTAGCTGCAGGGTTGGGGGATGGGGTGGAATGGCATGAGCATTACAGTCAGCAATCCAAAAGCACACCCCTGATGCCAGTCAGTCTGTACAGGGTGGGGTGTTATGGTGAGAAGCCCTAACACCCTGGGTGTTTGTTGGTGTTTGCACTACAAATTTTCAGCATAGCCTTTTTGTAACCCCCCATGAAAGCATTTGGGACCTCTTCTCATGAACAGTGGCTCTGTGATTTTGTGAATGTGTCCCGAACTTTGAGTTCCCACAGCGACCATGCCATTGTGCGCCAGCTGTACAAAAACACAGATGGAGCAGGATATGAAGAATGACAGCTGTGTCATTCATAGGGAGGTGTGAAGAGGTCATAATGTTGAAAATCTGTAGTGAAAATATTAAAAATGCTTGAACTTCCGAGCATATGTGGAAACTGCATAACACATGCATGTAACACAGTCCTTTAGTGGAATTATTTCACCAAATGTTCAACATAGGCATTTTGTGACCTCTGCTCATGAACACTGTCAGTATGATGTTCTTAATCTGTCCCGAACATTGATTTCCTACAGCAACCATGCTATTCTGTGCCAGATGTCTAAACGCATATTTAGGGCAGGATGTGAAAAATGACAACTGTATTGTTCATAAGGAGGTCAGAAAAAATGGCAATGTTGAAAATCTGGAGTGAAAATACTACAAATTTTTTTGAAGTTACGAGAGTGGGTGGAAACTGCACAATGCATGCTTGTACCACAGTCATTTTATGGAAGTTTGTCACCAAATTTTCAACATATGCATTTTGGGACCTCTGCTAATGAACAGAGTCACTGTGATTTTACATGTAACCCCCAACCCCATCATTTTGCAAATGACAGGTGGTATGCTGTTTAAATCTGACAGCAGTACCAGGTGGGGACTGGGTTCAGGGAGGAATAGGTCACTTGGCACAAAAGCTAGGTTTGGCTACTCTGCACAGGGGTACCCAAGTAACTCCAAACACAGGAAGCAATAACTGTAATGTCCGATATCAGGAATGGGATTCTATAGTATGGCTTTTATTCACATCCAAACAGAATAAACAAAGCATAGATGGACCCCCATGGGGCTACATTCCTGGTAATGCAGATTAAAAGAATCAAGAACACTTCCTCAACACTTCAGCCCTCATTCTTTGAACCCACCGTGCACACTGCCCAGACTTGCATGCTGCTTTGGGTACACAGCCTGAACTTGTACAATGATCTGGGTTTTCCCTGGCTCAGCTCCCTTGCCGGCCATTTGGACACCTTCCATATGTCATGGAAACATTTACTGTTGGCTCCCTAAACCACCTAAGAGCACCTCAGCTCTATCAGGGAAACTTCCTTTTAATCTCATGTCTGGGTACTTTCCTCAGGCACTGGCCAAGTACCTGAGAGAAAGTAAAGCTGTCACAGAGCAAATCCGTAGAGGTGAATTTGGTTACTACTGATGGGGGGGTCTCCTATCTCTCACTCCTACAATTCATACCCGGCCATTTCTCTGGACAGTAAACACCTCATACTGTAAAGCTTGACAATGTAGATTATGGCTAAATGTATATCACATTTCCTCTACTTGTCTTGCTTTCCCTTTGTGCTGGACTTGAACATACTTTTAAATGGCAAAGCCCATTGCTTTAGGCCCCCCACTGATTAAGCAGTCCAATCCCCACTTTACTTCACTCTTTGTGCGGACTTGAACCTACTTGAGTTAACTGGCAATGTCTATTACACTAGACCTCCTACAGATTAAGTAGTCCAATCCCCATGTTCCAACAGTTCAGGTGAAAAACATTGGCCCTCTGTCAGAGCAAACTCATCCTTTGGTTGCAGGTGCTCCACGGGTGATTTCTCCACTGGAATTTCTCAGATCTTCTGGTGCTGCAGCACAACTTGAAATAGGCAGCTACTTTCCTTAGCCGGAACTAGGAGGGTTGCCCCTGGGAGACAGGCAAAACTTTCCCACCATCCCCTCAGGGAGGGGGCACTTGGACCAGTGACAGCGGTCTCCACCACTTCAGCAATAAGTCCCTGTGTCTCTCTTACAGTGGAAACACACACCTTCTTAACAGTAGCTCTAAAACAAAGCTTAAAGCTCTGAGAACCTGCACACAGACTACTGTGCTGCTGTCTCTTTCCAAGACTGCACACAGACTCTGTTCAAAATCCCCAACATCTTATCCTAACTTCTGACTGCAGCACTCCAGTGTGGCTCATGCAGCTGTGAGAGTTCTATGGTGATGTCATCCCTCAGTCTCAGCTGAGACTGAGAACAGAGTGAGACAGTGTGAAATCCATTTAACTGGAGTTTCACAATCTGCCTTCCCTGTCTACCACTAGGTCTTACTGGGATTCTAGTAACTCTGGGTAACAGGGGAGGTTACACTCACCCTGGGCCAGGAAAATGACTGTCTGCAGTCATTGTTTACCCAGCTTAGGCCATCTCACCCTATGTGCTACCTGCAGAGGGGGGTGATCAGGCCACCTCCTACCATGTGCTAACACAGGCAGGCAACACTAAGGGCCTATAGGCCTTTGGCTGACATATCAGCCTCTAATCTACCCGCTAACTATGGGTACCTAGTGGCTCTGGTAGAACTGTCCAGAGCATAGCTCCAATAGATCAGCACTTCAGTCCCTACAGCCATTCAGGACCACAGCCTTTATATCCCCCCAGCCCTCTATGGAAAATTTGTCTGCCTCTAACTCAAATCCCAAAACAAAACAAACAGGGGACCTCCCCGACCTTGGACACCATGCAACCACACACCAGGAGCTGATACCATACCATACCATTACTCCCTAACTTCCTACAACCATACCTGTGGAAGAAAAAGGGTTACACACAGTAACAACAACAGCAACAGTACTTTAAATACTACGCACTAAAGTACTAGTGAGGAACTCCAATGAGCCCCTCCTCCTCTTCTTGTCTTCTCTTCTATCTTCTTCAGGAACACCTGAAACAAAAAGAAAGACAACAGACGCTCCTAATCTGCAGACACAGTCTATCTAAAACCCCTACCATCAAAACACTGGAAAATCCCAAATTTTTTTTTTTTTTAGAAAAGTAGAAAAACAGTATAAACATTAGAAAACAATGACATTATTTACAATACACATATTTGGGGGATGGAGTGCCCTAAAAGTCCCATCTAGTGACCACAGTGCCCGAAGGCTAGTCCATTAGAGTCTCTCCTGGGCCAGAGCCTAGCAAAGCACAGTTCTAGCAGGCCAAAGTCCCGAAGGGGAGAGTCTTTGAGGACAGTTCACATATCTGGAGTCTGCCAGTGTAGGGTGTGTACTGCAAAGTTGTAAGAATAGAAAAGTTTGGACTTACCAGTTCCTTGTAGAATGAAAAATGGCACCGACCTGGTCCTCAGCCGAAGACTCCCCCTGGCAGTATTCTTCCGATACAGCTGGGAAGACATCTTCTGGGAATTACAAAAGGGCACATCTGGAAACTGCTGAGATGATGTCATCTATGGAGATGGAACCTTGGAATAGGAACAAAAAAGAAAACAGCTGGTCCGACGTCCTCCAGTTACCAGGCAATGAATCAGGATACAGCTGGGCTGGCATCTTCTCCGGATCTGGAGTCATCTGGTGGGCCAGTCCATGGATTCTGGAAAGTCAGTACACTGTAGAACTGATGAATGTGGGGCACCTGAGTCCTGGACGTCCATACTGGTGGAACAACAAAGGCACAGCAATGGCTGGAGTGGCAGTACCGGCTACCACTGCTCTGCTTTCCAGTCAGTAGGCATGGGCACATTTGCAGGGAGGTCTTTGCATTGTGGCCAATAGCACAACGAGTCAGGAGCTTGAATTATTACCCCATCTGGTGCACATAATTTACACTGTGAAAGGTTTCACGTCCCTCTCCATCCACTATTCGAACAGTGTCCTGCCTCTTTTCCACTGGCTACATTTTTCATGAAACATTCTGTTCCTGACATGCTTGTTTGCACCATGATGCACACATTTCATTGCTTCTGCCCAAATTCAGGACTTCCTGTTTTGTTAATCTCCTCCCAGACTCTCGGAGGAAAGGAAGGAGAGGACATCCCATAGATTTCATTCACCTTCCTATGAACCAGTCTCTCCTCTTTACTAGCTTTGGTCAACCTGAGACCTCTGGCCTGGCTTGGGGGTGGCCAGTCCTGGTTCTGCCAGCTGCGCATTCTCAGAGACAAAAAATGAATCCCTGACTTCTTCTTGCACAGCCAGGGCAGTGGAATCACCACTCTCTTCCATGCATTCCTCCAAAACAAGAGCTTGAGGCTGTGTACCAGTTCCTTTTTCACAAGGCCACATAGGTTCCCCCTCTTCTTCTTCCTCACTGAGAATCTGTGCCCAGGAGTGAGCAGTCATCCTTACTCCTGAGACTATCCACTCTTCGCTGGGTGTAGAGGTTGAAACCTCCCATTCAAAGGTCTCCCTCATCTTGTCTTCTCCTATGAGACTTGGGCTAGGCCCCCCTCTCCAAGGGTCTACTGATGCTCTTCCAGAATTGTCTCTCTGCGATCCAGAATCCGAAACATCAGCTCATTGTTCTGTCTGCAAATCTGTACCCTCTAGCTTTGTGCTAATCAGCTGTGAAAATGAATAGCATATTCCTCAATTTGATTAGCAAAACAAAAAATGTAGAAATATGTGAGTGTGTGTGTGTGTAATAAACATATATATATATTTTTAATAGTTACCTAAATAAAATCTTTCATTAAAATCAATTCTGTCTCTGCTTCATCTGTTTCAGTACCACAACACTGACACACACATCTCATTACCAAACCCTCCCACCCTTGTCTCCCTTTGCCAAAACTACTAAAACCCTCCCCCCACTAAGTCAGTGCCTAACCAACCTCCTCACCTATCTGTCCCCTTTACCAGAATTAGGTACCTGCCAACCCCCTACCCATCTCAGCCTCCCCAGTCATGTCCCCTTTGTCAAAACCTAAGGTATGAGGCACCTGCTACAACCTTCCCAGTCCCCCCCCATACCTCAGTCTCAACCTTTAGGAACTGAAATGAGGAACATGAACATGGTACATTTAAAATGAGGGACAGTCAGTGACCATCACAGAGGGACACACCAGCATGCTTCAAAATAAGGACAGTAAGTTCTAGTTACAGCAGGAAACTGAAATACCGTTGAGCAATGGCAGATAGTAAACAGAGTAGTGGCAGAGAGTATTCTGCTGTAATTTCTTGAAAGTTCAAATTTCTCAGTGGTCTCTACTGTACTCCCACTCTCCTTCACTGGTGCAGTGTTGCAAGCAATTGCTCAAGAGCCTTTCCTACTACAGAGCTTACTGTTCTTATTAGAAATACAGAAGCATAGAAGTTAACAACAGATAAGGACTGCAAGGCCCATCCAGTCTGCCCACTGAACAGAAGCACACATTAATTTGAAATCGCGTTTTGTTTTTAGTGTGCTTTTATGCCGTCAGCTTCTTGACTAAACCTTTTCTCAGTAGAACTGTTGTATTTTTTACATATGTGGTGGTCTAGTGACTGACGCTGATGGTACTGGTGTTCCATTTCCAAGCTCACGCACTCCCATCCACCCGTTATCAACTTCTTAGAGAGACCATTTCTCACTGGAACTGTTTAACTTTTGTTACCCGGTGGTCTAGTGACTGACACTGATGGCAGCGATGGTCCGTTTTCACGCATGCCCACCCACTTGCTCCCACTTGCTTACTCACTGTCTCTCCACTTCATCTGACTACCACATCCATTGAATGGTATATACTTTGCCGCACACTTTCCAACTACTTTCTCATGTTCCGACAAGCACTACACGGGAGTGCACATTGAAACAGGTATGGGAGAAGCCACAGAAAATGGATCGCACTTTTTTGTGATCCAAGCTCAATTTGACTAGCACAACCAGCCAGTTTGCATCGAAAATTGCAATGTGATACCAGCTATTTAAAACCTTGTAGTCAATGGGGCCACCCCTTCCCAAAACATTTCCACTCAGACCTGAAGCTTATGACCATTATGTACTTCTACAAACACACTTGAGGGATCTTCAGGATGTCTATTTCATCATAAAGAATGGTGGTTCTGTTTGCCAGTTGCAGGACTGTGGAATGAAAAAGCATTACTGATTATTGCAGATGAAAAAATGAGTCTCTCTGGACCTTTGTCTAATGTAAAATGGTCCAGCTACTTTCTTGCTTCATAGTAAATCCCTACAGCGTGGGACAGAAGAAGATATGGAAGCCAAGTGGTATTGACAAAAATGACACCATCGGTGCTGAACTGAGCGAGCAGGAGGAAGTGACTAGAGTAGCGTTACAGCACAAACCATCACCACCAGGCTTCAAGAAAGTGGGTGAGAGCCATTAGCACAGCACTGTTTTGCAACCAGGCAATACTGGTCTTCAATCAACTGGGCAGGCAGGGGGAGAAATTCTCAGGAGCATAGGTGTGGTAAACTAGCACTGGCAGGTGGGAGAGAGACATGGGGCAGTAAAATAGATTTCAGTAGAACAGTGAATATCCCTTCAGTTCCCCCATGCCATACATCTAAACCAAATCATGATGCCAGAATTGCTTTGCATTGTCTAGCCTGAGCACCTACCAATCTCCCCAGGCTGCCTTTTCCTGCGCATCCTTCCTGGGAAACTAGATTTTATTTTGGGACTCATCGGAGTTGCCAGCAAATGTAAAGCCCATTACAGAACTGCAGCAGAATCACTGCAGAACTGCTCATAGCCTGACCGCAGCAACCATGAGATCCTACCACAGAATGTAGGTTCAGTTTGTCACAGTGAACATGGGGTGCTGCTTATCGGGCTTTCCCCACTATTGAGGTAGATTTGTGCCTCACTGTGGTCTCTCCCGAGCAGGTTACTGAGAGTTTTCAGGTAATTTTGAGTTGCCTGTAGCACCAAATTGTTTGTCCAGGAGGATGTTGGTTTTGGCACCTCTACAGCAGATTTACACTTATTGTGCAGGGCTGTGTATTTCTCTAAGAGGTTAACTAGTTTAGACTTCCTATATTTAGTCCAGGCTTTGTCTCTTTTCCACATTAGCTGTAGTAAGTCAGAAGTGACCCATGTATTAGAGTGGCCTTTCACTGTGTTTTGAGTGAGAGTAAGGAGGTGTATTTGGAAAGGAAGGTTCTGCTAAATGTTTCCAGTGCTACATCAGTGTCTACTATGTGGTTGGTAAGGGGTCAATCTGCAGCCAGGATAGCGCTTATAGTCACCGATGCTGAATTTCTAGTGCTACATCGATGTCTACAGTGTGGCTGGAAAAGGGTCAATCTGCAGCAGGATAGCTTTTGTAGAGTCATCGATGTCCATTAGCAAGAGGAAAAAGACCAGAAATAGAATAGTTAAACTGAAGAAGGAAGGAGGAGAAAGGGTGGAGGATGACCTAGAAACATCCAAATAGCACGCTCAAAAACTTTGCATTGCTCAGCTGGCCCAGTGGCGTAGGGGGTTGAGGCACTGGCACCTTACCTCGACCCACACCGGCGACCCGGGTTCGGGAACGGACTCGGGTCTCGGGGGGTCGGCAGGGGAAGGGCAGGATCGAGCGTCCGACGGACTGCTCTCCTGTCCTGGGGTGGGTTAGGGAGCATGTTCGCTCATGCAGAAGCCCCTAGTGGAGACTGGAGGCAATGCATGTAGCGACGTAAGTAGAGGGGAACAAGAAAAATGAGAAAATCCGCTCCGGAAGTTAACCGGATGACGGACGTCGGCCCCGGACATCCCTGACTACTCCCTGAGAGAGCCACAATTGCCTCAGCAGCTCAGAGGGTCCGAGAGAATAGTAATGTGCTGGTTCTGCCCCCGCTGGTGCCTTTCCCCTCGGAGGAGGGGGACACATCCAGTGCAAGGTTACACCGGACTAGCCCGAGGAAGGCTGCAGATATGAGGTAGGTGGCTAAGGGGAGCTAGTAGGGGATCGCCCGGGACCTAGGCGGCCTGAAGGAGAGGTAACTCTGGGGCACGTAGGAGGGGAAAAAAAAAAAATTTGCATTGCTCAAAATGCAATTCACATTTCTGGAGAAGGATGCTACTGGTGTGCGGCATCCAGTGCACCCCCCCCAAAGAAACATGACATTTATTCAACATTCAAACAATTTAACTGCCTAATGGCTTTTCTTACTTTAAAATCCATGTAAAAAGGGGGTCCTCTTAGTTTTCAGATTGTAATTCCAAAGTGAGCAAGCTACACCACCCCTGCACAGTGGGACCCTTTCGGTGTAGTCCCTACACTAGCTTCTCAGCTCTGAAATGCCTGCAGTGGCTACTCATAAATATAGAGTGCTGCCTAAATTGGCTTAAATCACATGGCCTTATTGGCTCCTTAAATTTATTCCACCCAGGAATTTCCAAAAGAGGTGGGAGGGAGCATGCTAAGGGGAGTACCACAACTCCCAAAACTCTAAAAACATCCAAATAGCACGCTCAAAACCTTTGCATTGCTCAAAATGCAATTCACATTTCTGGAGAAGGGTGCTACTGGTGTGCGGCATCCAGTGCACCTCCCCAAAAGAAAGTACCTTATTTAAGGAGCCAATTAGGCCATGTATTGTAGGCCATTTCAGGCAGCACTCTGTATTTGTGAGTAGCCACTGCAGGCATTTCAGAGCTATTTAGCTAGTGTAGGGACTACACCGAAAGGGTTCCACCGTGATGGGGTGGTGTAGCTTGCTCACTTTGGAATTCCAATCTGAAAACTAAGAGGACCCCCTTCTTTACATGAAGTTTAAAGTAAGTAGAGCCAATGGCCATGTAATTGTTTAAATATTAAAATGTACCATTTTTTTGGGGGGGGTTGTGCACTGGTATTCTGCTTTTAACTGTTGTTCTTACCACAACCCAGTAGCACCCCCTAGTAGAAATGTGAATTACATTTGTGGGCAATGCAGAGCAGAGCATGTTGTTTTGGGGAAGGTGTAGCACCCCTTACAACATGCTCTCTTCCACCACCCACCTGTAAATGTTCCTGGGTGGAAGTACCTTATTTAAGGAGCCAATTAGGCCATGTATTGTAGGCCATTTCAGGCAGCACTCTATATTTGTGAGTAGCCACTGCAGGCATTTCAGAGCTATTTAGCTAGTGTAGGGACTACACCGAAAGGGTCCCACCGTGATGGGGTGGTGTAGTTTGCTCACTTTGGAATTCCAATCTGAAAACTAAGAGGACACCCTTCTTTACATGAAGTTTAAAGTAAGTAGAGCCAATGGCCATGTAATTGTTTAAATATTAAAATGTACCATGTTTTTTTTGGGGGGGTTGTGCACTGGTATTCTGCTTTTAACTTTAGAGGATGACCTAGAAAAGGCTAAGATCCTGAACAAGTACTGCTATTCAGTATTCCCTAGGGAAGGGAACGGTGAGGAACTGAAGCCAGCTAAAAGGGATATTCAGAGGACAGAGGTAAACACCAGCCTATTCATGGTGGAAAGAGTCCTAGAATAACTCAGCTCTGCAATGCAGGTTTGACAACACTTTTGTCAACTGGCATCTCACCAACAGGATTTGTGTTGACTGAAATTTGTGGTTGATATAAATCTTGTTTTTGTCTCGGCCCTTTTTTCATTGGGGGGCTTTTCCCCTGAACCCCTCTCATGTGGGGTGCTCTGCCTCCTGCTCCTACCATAATTAGGATTCTCAACTCCAGTCAGAGTTGCTTCGGGGAGGGGGTGCAAAATCAGGAGGCAGTGTGCCCCTCTGTCGGGCGCACCAACACAGTGATCTGTCAGCAATCTGTCGATTTTGTTGATGGGTTGGAAAGTCACTGTGTTGGTGTCACTGCCAGGTGGCATACCAAAGAACTCTGGGTGGGGGGGTAAAAGCAGATGAGGCAATGGATCATATTTTTGCTAGTAGGCTCTGTATGTTCAGATAGGTGATTCTGATAGTGTGGTTATTCTTTAATGGATGAGTAGGGGAAGTAGCAATTATGGGAGGGGGGCCAGGGTTGTGGCGAGCAGAACCAGAGAGGAATAGGGGGAGTAAAGAGAAATTGCTGGAATCTCCTTGTGAAGAGGTATAGCTTTTTAGTGTTATGGGGAAGAGAGCTGAAAACAAAGTACCTTAGAGTAGATTCAACACAAAGAAGTGCAAAGTAATGCACCTGAGAAACAAAAACCCAGGGGGAGAGTACACAGTGGGGGTGAGATACTAACAACAATGGAAAGGGACCTGGGGGTAGGCATATCAGATTACCTAAAGGTGGGAAAACAATGTGAGACATCAATACATCAGTAGGGAGGGCTAGGGGATACTGGGATGCATTGGGAGAGGCATCACCAGTAGAAAACAGGAAGTTGTTACCCTCTGTCCAGACAGTTGGTGAGACCCCATCTGGAGTATGGCAGGCAGTTCTGGAGACCCCATTTCCACAAGAACATAGACAGCATAGAGGCTGTCCAGAGGAGGGCAAATAAAATGGTACAAGGTCTGCACCAGAAGCCATACAAAGAGAGATTAAACTGAAAGGAGGAAGGGGGGGCATGATAGAAACTTTAAAGTACCTCAAGGTAATCAGTAAAGTCCTAGAGGGTAGCATATTTCAGAAAAAGAGATGTGCAAGAACAAGAGGACACAATTTGAAGATAGAAGGGGATGGTTTAGAGATAATGTGAGGAAGTATTTTTTCACAGAGGATTGTGGTTGCTTGAAACAGCCTTCCTGAGGAGGTTGTGGAGTCAAAAACAGTGGGGGGCTTCAAGAATGCATGGAACAGACATAAGGCAATTCTAGTGGGGGGTAGGGGGAAGTAGGCTGTTGGTTAACTAGAATCTGCAGCTTATCCATTAGGAAGGGAAATGGGCAGACTACGTGGACCAAGCGGACCTTATCTGCTGTCAAATTCTGTGTTTCTATGTTTCCCTCTCTGGGCTGCCTGTGAGGGAGTAGCAGCCATGTAGGAAGCAAAGATAATTGGTGGAGTTATACAAGGGGGGCAGTGGGGCCTGCGTCTAACCTGCCAAGGTTACGAAACCTGCAGGGGGATAGGTTGCTGTTTTTGCCAAGAAATGATGGTATCTGATCATTGGTGACAGAAACTGTTGCAGAGAGGTTATCTCTGGGTAGAGATATTAGTGTCTTGGTGATTGGGGCTCTCTCAGTGACCCTTAGAAAGATGACACAGTGAGTAGAATTCACAAGGCCATGGTACAGTGAGAGCCTCACTATGGAGGCAAGGGGCAGTTAATGTTGAGGGTTACTCTAGGAAACTGGTGAAAATACATATATATTTTTATTTTGCTCCTTAATATACTTTATTAAAGTTATGAAAATACAATACAACATACATCAAATAAAGCACAAATCAATCAACATGACATAATACAGAACAGTAGACAGTATTACATAAACATCCCAGGGGGTAATAAAGCAAAAGATAATACATCGCAAACAACACAAACATAAAATATGATTAAAAAAAAAACGCCCAGCTCCCCCTCCACCCTCCAACCCATGCATGAGATAGTAGGTGAGGTTCCAAGAACAGATTATCTCATCGGCGTCTGGGACACGATACAAGTATAACCACCTATAATATGCCACAAAACTCAGAAAATGTCTTGCAAGGGGAGTGTCATCTCCTCACGCCTTCCTTGTAAGGAATTGGATGAAAGGAAGCCAGCAAGCCTGGAATTTGTACAGGACATGATCTTGACATGACAGCTGAGGCTGTAGCTCTTTCTGAATTTAGAGCAGTGAAACAATCCTGAACCCATTCCACTCATGAGGGTACCCAGCTGCCTTTCCAGTGGCATAAGACAAGTAATGTAATTTTTCCTGAGATCAGTGCCATATATGTTAACTCATCCTTAGACAGTACTGCATCATAGTCCCACAAAATATATATTTCTAATGTGAAGTAATGTCAATGGCCAAAAGGAGGGGCATGAGTGATTGAATAAGCTTCCAAAAAGAGATGAATTGAGGGCCCGGTTTGAGGGGATGTCCAAAGAACATGTAACAACATATCTTCCTCCTCCTGGGAACAGTGTGTTCAATTAGGGTCTGGCAACCTGTCCATCCTGTGCAATTTAGGTAGGGTGTAGTATAAATTATGTAATTTAAGTGGGAGGCAGTATCACACAGTGGTTTACAGCTCTGAGGTGCAAACCTGGAAACCTGGGTTTGAGTCTCATATAGCTCCCACTTGCATACTGTATGACC
This sequence comes from Neoceratodus forsteri, assembly GCA_016271365.2. Taxonomy (NCBI): domain Eukaryota; kingdom Metazoa; phylum Chordata; order Ceratodontiformes; family Ceratodontidae; genus Neoceratodus; species Neoceratodus forsteri. The sequence continues at coordinate 495,330,130 of CM057457.1, forward strand.
ATGGGCAAGTTATGTAACTTCTTTGTGCTTCGATGTTGCACCTGTAAACAAGCTTTCAGCATAGTGTGTCTCTCCTGATTAAACAAATGTAATATGTTAAACTGTATCAAGTGTAGTCAATCCTGTTTAATATATTTGTAAAGATTTAACCAGATCTATCTGGGACCAAAAATTACCAGGCCTATTCAGATACAGAGCATTTTCCCAATAGTAAATGACTGGGGCTCTTTTATTCCATGCTTCTTTGCATATTTCCTGTGAGAGATGGGCAGTGGGTCTCTGCTGGACCAATAGGGAGGACAGTGTGGTGAATAATATTCTAGTGGAGCTATGCCATGGGAGAGCTACTCTGGATTTGTGTCAGTGGCTCAGTAGGTAGCAGACTCACCTCTGAGGCCAGGAGATCAGGGGGCTGTGGGTTCAGTTCCAACATCTGGCACTTGGGTTAATATCCCAGTATTGACGCTGTAGTGCAGCATAAGAGGGGTGCTGCACTTCTGAGGTGCCGTCTTTCAGATGAGATGCTAAACTGAGGTCCCATCTGCTTGGATTGGTGTTAATTCAGGAGGATGTTAAAGACCCCGTTGCACTAATCGAAAAGAGTAGGGGAATTTTATTAAAACTGAAAAGCAACATTCAAACAATAATGTATACAGTAGTTTAATCATAATACACAACAAATTTAAACAAAAAACAAGTATACCAGCATACAAAAGGGATAAATAGAAATTATAAAAAAACAAGTATGCACAGCATAACAGCAGCATGAAACTATTGTAAAATTAATAGCACAAATAGTACCATAATATGCTAAATGCCTCCCTCAAGAGGGATGAAGTGGATTTAAAACAAAACTAACACCATATGCAGAAAGTAGTAGTCCCCACCAAAATTATCCCAAACGAAGGTCCTATCCTTGCTAGCAGGGATACCCAGTACTTAATAGGAAAGCCTGGACACAGCACAATAACCTTACCCTGTGTCAAGCCAGGTCATTTTCCTCCACCACAATCTAAATAGTTCGGGATGCACCTTTTCCCTTTCCTGAAGTCTCCAGCTAAGTATTACCTTCTTAATGTTATGAATAACCTGAGATACAGAGAGTAATTGCTGCCTAAGTATCAAATTACACCATGCTTGTCACAGATGAAAGCCTATATGACCCATTAACAGGCACATTGTGACTATATCATAAACAACCCAGGAGCCTGGCAGAACTCCTTCCACCCAAATCTGTAATGAAGGACCCTGAAAAGGATTGAAAGGCCGTACATCTTGAATTTGGGACCAAAAGGAAACTACAAAGGGACAAGCCACAAAAAAAATGTTCCATTGTTTCAACCACCCCTATGCAGGTTTCCTTCCTGGGACAAAACCTCTCCGAGAGTTCTTTATGCCTCATATTACCTTTTAAGCTTAGTCTCCAATGAAGACATAGCCATAAAAAATCCCACATATGTCAAGGAACCCTCTTGCTTACCAATAATTGTAACTTAGAATGCTGTTCAGAAACTGATAAATCATGAAACAAAGGATCCACAAAGAAAGAAAAGGATTTCCTAACAACATGCCAGGATTTCAATTTTTGAAACATTGTATGAAAGTGACTAGTCAATGCACATAGCCTGACCTGTTGGGCCAAAAAAGAATCCTGATCCCAATGCCTAAGAAGGGGATCTGTACAATCAGCCACCCACATGGACCAGATCGTAACAACCTCCTTGAGCAAGAGAACTAAATTATAAAAAATAAATATACTATGCAAGAATACAACTGGATTCACCATACCCAAACCCCCTTCACCAATAGGTAAATAAGTGATACCCCTCTTCACCGGATTTAATCTATTACCCCATAAACAAAGAAAAAATACATCATAAAGTGAGGATTATAAAGAAGGGGAGGGGGGAAAACCGCAGCTATAAACAAAAAATATGGCAACAAAAAAGTTGTAATCAAATAAATTCGCTGAGCTTTAGACATTCGGCCTTTATTGCAGAGTAACACCCTATTGCATGCCTCCAATAATTGCCTCTCCCAGTTATACCGATGGTCATCCATACCTCCAAAATAAACTCCAAGAATCTTCCTATAGCCAGATTTGATAGGCATGTCCCAAATCAATGCCACATCAGTGGCCCCATACCCCAAAGGCAGTATCCCACTTTTAAATCTATTAATAGAGGAACCAGACATAGCTGAAAAGGTGTACAATAACGACCATGCAGCAATAGCAGAATTTTTATCTGATAAAACTAAATCATCCACATATGCTATGGACACTATCTGTGGATCCATACAACCAACTGATAATTCAACAATGTCATCTGTACTATTTAAGGCATGCAAAAAGGGGGTCCAAGGATAGCACATAGAGTTGGGGACTCGGTGTACACCCCTGCCTTACTCCCCTATGTACCTCAATCTCTCTTCCCAACCATCCATTTATGCTAGGTATTAGAGTGATGTCATTATAGCAGGTTCGTAGCCAGTTTATAAATTGTAAGGGAAACTCATAACATCTCAAACTCTCCCAAAAATAACTATATTCTACTTGGTCAAAAGCTTTAGCTTGGTCAAGACAAACCAGATGCCCAAACATGTCACCAGATGCTCCTTTAGCAACAAGCTCCCTGAGTAGGATCAGTGCATCCTGAACCCTCTGATGTGGTACCCCACTAAATTGTGATGGATGTAATAAGGAACCCCAAACTCCCCATAACCGAATATCTTCATCAAGATTTTATAATCTGTATTCAAAAGAGACAAAGACCTCCAATTATCTAAATCCCCACGCTCCCCTTTATTTATATACAGTAAAAGCAACACACCCTGTAACATGCTTTTTGGTAGAGTCCCTGCCTGTAACCCAGCATTAAATACTCGACATAGGTCAGTACCCAAAACTTCCCACAAAATTTTATAAATTTCATGGGATAACCCATCAGCACCAGGAGTAATACCTGACTTAAAGACCAAATTGCAGTCTTTAGTTCTTCTACCGTAATTGGTTGGACCAAAGTAATCTGCTCATTTGTAGACAAAACAGGGACTGGTCTTCTAAGAAACCAATTACTAATAGGTGCTTCAGAGAGCAATCTACTCTTAAAGGATGCAGTAACATAATCATGTATTGTATCTAAAATACCAGTATTTGTTGTAACACACCCCCCCCCCGGTTGAAGTGTTTAAATACATCATGACTCGGGAGTGTTTAATAAGTTTCCGATTTTCGAAAGGTAAAGTGTCCTTTCTACCACAAATCCCATATTTATGCTTTCTCTCCACATCCTGCAATACCTGAGACTGTAATTTAGCCAACTCTTTCTTTACCTTTTTAATTTGATCCAGACATGCAGATCCCAAAGACTGGTGGAAGGTAGACAAAAAAATTATGTCGTTCTCTAAGGTAATGGAGCCCATCATGCCAGAATCTCCCATTTAAACAACCTATGGTTTTAAAGTAGAGTCTGACTTCACATTTCATGTCCTCCCACCAATTATTTTAATCATAATATAGAAATAGAACAGACTGACGTGCTAAAAAAAGGGAATGTAGCCCACCAGCCACACCAGGGATATCTAACAAGACAATATTTAATTTGCAAAACTGGCCCCCTGTGGACTTCAGGCACATCACATAATACTAATCTAAGCAGTTTATGATCTGACATAGCCACCTTCTGCAAGGACTGTGATTGCACTATAACCCCAGGTGAAAGAAAAAATAGTCAATTCTGGACGCTCTAGGTCCACAAAAATAAGTATTCCCAAACTCTTTAGAGGAAGACCCAAAAGCATCATTCAAACCAGTATCTACAAGAAGTTTTGACAAGCTTGCCATATCACTATACACCTTCTTCTGAGTCCCAGAAGAAACACAGGGAGGCAAGGAACAGTTAAAGTCCCCCCCCCACAAGAATAATAACATAAGAGGTGCATAAAAAAGGGTATAATGAATTAAAAAGGGCCACTCGGTCAAATTTAGATTGAGGTGCATAAACATTTAGTAACCGCAAGGGTAGAGAACCCCACTTAATATCCAAAACCAAGGCCCTGCCAGCTATATTCTGTATCTGATGAATTGCTTTTATATGTGAATGAAAAAAACAACCCCCCACCCACCTACACAAATCACTTCCCAAACATCAAAAACAACCTCACCAAACCCAACTAGTAGTGGCAGCCTCCACCTCCGTAGAAGAATATAAACGAGCATCCTGTAGGAAAACACAATCCAGATTTTCATATACAAAATGAAAATAAGTGCTCTGATGCTTAACAGGAGTTTTAATGCTATTTGCATTTAAAGTGGCTACCCTAAAGTGAAAGGGAACCATGAATTAATGAAAGGGTAAAGTCACTTTGCTTTGCTAGATGCTCTTTTAATCCTTCCACTTTTCCCATCTGATGGCTTAGGGCCTACCTGTCCTTCAGCTGGTTCCTGAGGCTCAAGCCTTAGTGGGGGTGCAGAAGGCTGAGACATGTCTGGAATCACCTCTGGAGCCTCCACCAACACTGCAAAAGTATTAGGGTCCACTATAGTAACATTAAGAGTAGGTATAGCTGTTTTCCTATCCACCTTTCCCTTCTCTTTAACAGATTTCCATTTCTTGCCACTAACCAGAGTAAAACCATCTTCCAAGGGATCCAAACTAGACAATACAGAATCCTGGCAAATACCCCCCGTCCTATCTCTGATACCTCATGAGTCACTACTGCAGATAAATCTATAGTGGTAGGGCTCAAGGTAGAGTCATTAATCAAACCTGACACAGCCAAAGGGAGACTAGCCATAGAGGTACTGGGATCCAACCTTCCCCCAGTAGAAATGCCAAGTCGAACTGCCTCCCAGATATAATGATCTTGTACCCCAAAATCAGCTTCTGGTGTGTTTTTTACCTGCCAAGGGCAAAGTTCAAATGTGTGACCCACCACATCGCAAAGATTGCATTTAGAGGTTTGGAAACAGTGGGCACTAGGATGACCAGACTCCCCACAATAAGAGCATTTGAGCACATCACAGGAGGTACTTATGTGAGTCTGAGACCCACACTTGAAACAAACCCTTGGCTGACCTTGATAGAAAAGGAACCCTTTATCCCTCACCCACAAAAGAACAATTGGGGAGATGCACTAAATCAGAATCAGTAGAGTGGCGTTTAATCCTAAATTTCCAACCCCCATTCCAAAATCCCTCTGCATCCAGGACAGGAAAAGGATTCCCCTGGATATCACATCTCTTAGCTAACCCGTTAACAATATCGACAACATTAACCCCTTCATTTCTAAACATGTTCGTAATGACCCTTAAGGCCTGTTTCGAAAGAGGCAATACAATAAAGTCCGACCATAGGGGATTAGTTTTTAGATTTAAATAGTGACTCCAGAATAGTTCCAAAAGAGCAGGGGTGTGAAAACTGACATCAAAAGTAAACTCCCCAGGAACATGCATCGAGGCGTAGACTTCAGAAGGGGAAAAACCCATACTTTTCTTCAATAATGTTTTCCCTACGTAGAACCTGCCGGGGGGGGTTATCCCAGGGACCAACATATTGTAAACTAATGGCATTTGGCTGCTTGGCTAATTCTAGAGGTTGTCTAAAATGACTGGCGTAAGAAGGTTTATCCACAGGTTCTAAAGCTGGCCCCTGTATGGCAGAGGGAGTAGCCACATCTGCAGTCATCTCCTCTGACAAGCTTTCCAAGGGTAGTCCAGAATCAATAGTTTTAGGAAGAGGGGAGGCTGGAAGTTCAGTGTCCAAAACTACAGGAGGAGGGACTGGCAAAGCCAATGTACTTATCTCTACAGACTCCTGAAGAGCCGAAGATCCGTCATCCGGTTTCCACGAAGCACCTGAAATCGGAATCCAGCCAGCCCCACTTAGCACACGCTCCGGAGACCATGATTCTTCTACTAGAGCTCCCCAATCTTGAGAAGATGAAATGCCACTGGATGTCAGCCTTTCAGTAGCCGAATGCAGCTTGCTGGGCCCCGCTGCTTCTGCAGTGCTCGGTGAACCTTCTGATCTCTTCCGCTTACTGTTGTCCTCCATAGCAAGGTTCCTATGTTCCTGCACCAATAGTTCACTAACTCAAAGTAGTTCCTCTTCCAGAGTTGCTTCTCTGCCAAACTGAGACCCATAGTAGTAACAGGAACTGATGGACCGCTCAAGTTGGTGTTTTGCTGGCCACCTCACAGGTGCATCCCAGCCACCACTTCAGCGGTTCCAGTCAAGGTGAAATCAACAGGTAAGGAAAGACTCTGTTCTGTCACAGCCCCATGTACAGCTCCTGCCTCCTCCATAGCTGGAAACAGAGTGCCTGCCTCCTACTGCTACAGGGTCCTCCCTACTGACGAAGAGTAGGGGTAAATTGCTTCTTTATTGAAATAAAGCATGGAAAAACACATCAAGAAAAACAGCAGCAAAAAGCACAGAAGCATATACAAATCAACAAAGGAACTGAACAAAAAGCAATTGATACACAGTTATCTTTTAACAAAAAGCATAAAAGAAAAGAAAGTAATCCGTCATTTAAATTTTATCATATGCTGAAACCCCTTCCACCAAATTTGAACTTTCCTATTCCCATGAATTTGAGCATCTTTGAGATATACTTTATTTAATTCACAAATAACATAGTGGCTGAAGCCTAAAAATTTTTTTTTTTATACAAAACCCACTGGCATCTAACTTGCTATAAACAAAATATAAGACATGCTAAGAAAATTTGTACAGTCAAAGTATGAAATTTAGCAAGACATGGGGGTAAAGATCCCAATACTAATAATTCATAAGAAATATGTTTCAACCATGGGAAGTGCCAGATAGTTGCCAAATACACCCATAGTTTAGAGGCAAAAGAACAATGAATAAAAAAATGTTCCATGGTTTCTTCTTGTGCCGTACACTCTAAATAAGGACAAAACCTTTCTTCTTTCATTTTATACTTAGCTGTCCCACTCACTTGTAACCGACCATACATTATCAGCCATTGCGTCTCCCACATGTAAGGGGGTAAACGGGGGTTATTTAATTGTGCTAACACCAGATGGGTCATATTACCTGGGCAGTTTTTAAAAGCGGGGGAAAGAGGATAGATTTGAGAAATAATAGTGGAATATATTTTTTTTTTGAGAATTAATAATTTGTGATTTGGACAATTGCCACATATATAATTTCGAACAATCGGTTTAAAGAAAAGGGAGTAGAAAAGGAAATATTAGGTTTTAGAGCCAATCCAATCCATTTCGATAAATACTGGATAGTAAGAATCTCAACCAAGCTAAATTCTGGAATATTGGGGGTTAGAGTACAGTTCCAAAAAAAAAAAGAAAAAGGAAGAACAGAAAACCACAGGATCTACCATCCTGACCCCTCCCTTAGCTTTATCCAGGTAAGTATAATACCTTTTAATGGGATTTAACCTATTTCCCCCAAAAAACTGAAAACTAATACTATACAGTTTCACTTCCAGGTTAGTTGGGACAGGGTACAGAAATGCCAAATATTGTAGACAAGGTAACAGGAACTGTTTAAAAATCTGAACTCTCTTCAGTTTCGAAAATTTATAATGTTGCCACCTCTGAACTTTATTATCCATTTTATTTAATACTGCAAGCCAGTTTTGCTCAGGTAAATTTTGGGAACCGAACAGAACCCCTAAAATGGAAATAGGTGTTGTAGTGAATGAAATAGTTCTGTGCACAAAGGGGGTTAATGTATTCGCTCCTATTAACAACCCTTTAGATTTTTGAAAATTAATTTTGGCGTTTGATAAGGTCGCATACCTGTGAAATAACTTAAAGAAAACTTCCAGCTGGCCTTGTTGTTTAAAAAATAAACAGATGTCATCTGCAAAAACTTGTATATTTCTAAAGGAGTTAGAAAAGGGAATGTTTGGACCCTCCCATCCAGAAACCGACTGTAAATGTCTAATAAGGGGTTCTAAGGAGCAAATATATAATAAAGGGCTCAGCGGACAGCCCTGCCTGACACCAGCTTTTAGCGTCCAACCTTTCCCAATTTTCCCTTTAATAACTGGACAGATTATTGAGTTAGAATATAAATTTTGTAAAATTGTAAGAATCTCAGGTAGCATTCCTAAAAAGGCCAAGGTTTGGAAAAGGAAGGAATGACTAACCCTATCAAAGGCTTTTTCCAAGTCTAATGATAGTAGAATACCAGTTTGTTTGCTGTGATGTAATATTTCAATAAAATCTCTAATATAGCAAAGTACCAATGTATTCGTCTTTGAGAAACACCACAGAACTGAACTGGAGAAATCACTAGATTAGCCCACGATTGAAGTTTGTTATTAAGCAGCATCGCAAAGATTTTATAGTCAGAATTTAACAATGTGATAGGTCTCCAGTTTTTGATCTCACTTCTATCTCCTGTTTTTTTAAAGATATAAACTTGTAACCCTTTTGTGAATGCAGAATAGATCTGTCCTCCAGAAAGAAAGGAATTAAAAACACCAACTAAACAGGGAACCAGCTCATTTGCAAAAGTTTTATAAAAGGCATTAGATAACCCATCTACCCCAGGAGACACATTAAGCTTAAGTTTAGAAATAACATCCACAATTTCTTGTAAAGAAAAGAGTTCAGAAAGAACCGCTGCCATTGAGGCATCAATGACAGGGCCTGTTACACCTTTCAGAAAATCCTGAAAGACTTCAGTTTGTAAGTCTATATGAGGACCTAAATTTTGGAAATGTCGGAATATAATATGACTTATATCCTAAGGGTCAGTATAATACTGTGAATTACTAACTAAACATTCTAGTGTAGAATTATCTCGTACGGTTTTACACAAACTATAGGGGTCCCCTATCACTGTTTTGGACGTGTAGTTGTTAATTAAGGCTTGCAGGGATCTGGCTCTATCATATTGAAACTTCCTCATCTGTAATTTAACATGCTTAATTAAAGGAGATACATTTTCTGAAGAAGTTTTAGCTCTAGTTAATAGAGACTGTAATTTTGAACGTAATGTGAGGTAATTAAGAAAATTATCGTTCTGCATTTTTTGTCCATAAGTTCTAAACCAATCCATACAGTCTAGTTTAGTTTCCTCCCACCAGATCCCTAATTCTGAATATAAACATTGCACCGATAAGCGGGCAGTTAGAATTTTAACTATAGAATGTTTGACAAAGTCATTTTGTAAAGATGAGGTATTTAGTCGCCATCTACTTTTGTAGGGCTTATAATTCACTGGGATTTCTATTGCAATTTTAAGTAGGAGATGGTCTGAAAATTCAAAGGCTGTCTAGAAAACTGTGAAATATATATATTTTGGAGGTGAAAAGGTAATCAATACAGGTACGGTCTTCCCTTTATAAAATGTATTTTTTAGGGAGTTGGATTCTAAAGTATTGCAGACTCTGAGATCTGCCTCTCTAATAACAGATTGTAAAAATTAGCATCACAATACATTTTTTTCCACTAGATCTCCTGTCAGTAAGAGAACAGTTGAAATCCCCACCCCACAGCACTGGCCTTGTAGTGAGCAGAAAAGGTTGTATAGTTTTCATACACATTATTCTGGCTGTTTTTACCTGTGGATTATAAATATTAATAAGTGTATATAGGACAGATTCAAGAAAACAGTCCACAATCAAAACCCTCCCTGGAATGCAATCTATTAATTTATGAAGTTTAAACTGGAAGGTGGAAAAAAAGAATACCAATGCCGTCTGCTTTATCCTGACCAAATGACCAATGTGAAGGGCCCCAAGGCCAATCCTTTTTAAAGGCAGTAACATGTTCTTTAGAGAACATCCAAGTTTCTTGTAAAAAACAAACAGAAATTCTAGAGTTATGTAACATGTGAAAAATAGCCTTTCGTTTAGCTCCATTTAAAATGCTATGAACATTCAAAGAAGCCCACAGAAAACCCATATGAGTACCAAAAAAAGAAGGAATTTATTTTATTTTTTTCTTCTTTTCTTTTTCTTTTCCTTATAAGAATCTTGGGAGGGTTCCATGGGGTCTTGGGTAGAAATTTGAGAATCCGAATCCACAACATCCATTTCTGTATCCCCCCAGGAAGAAAGAAGGGAGAAAGGATTAGAAGTTTCCACTGAATCTGTAACTGCATCAGGTACTGATTTCACATTCCTCATCACCTTCTAGGAGGCAGAGAGAGAGGAGTCAATTTTGGGGGGAAGGGGGTTCTATGCTCTGATCTGAAGTCTTAACAATACCACCCGATTTCACACTTGGGACAAGCGGAGGGTCCTGCAAAGCAGAACTATTAGGTTGTACAGGCCTTGACAATGATGAAGAAGGAGAGGGGAGAACTAAATTCATTGTCACAGGAGTTACAGGTTTTCTTACATCAAGAGGGGGTTCCCCAGGAAAAGTGGGAGGCGAATGAGAGAATAGGTCTTCCTGTGCTTTCTGTAAAAACTGTTCAGTACAATTCCCTGATACTTTGTTTTTTGAAGCCCACGGACATGTGTTGAATGTGTGAGAACTACCCTCGCATAAATCACATTTCGTTGGGTTAGGACATTGAATTAGTGAATGCCCAATTTCGCCACAATTGTCACACCTAGGACTATCACAAACACTAGACAAATGCATCCATGAGCCACATTTATAGCAGGCCCTTGGCTGACCACTATAAAAACAAACACCTCTATCACGGCCTAACAAGAAGGAGTTTGGCATATGCACAAAACCATGTTCATTTTTCCATAATTTGACCTTATATTTCCATCTGCCTGTCCAAAAGCCCTCTGAATCTAAAATAGGCTCTGGATCCCCCTGTACATCACATTTATTAGACAACCAGTATGTAATATCATCCACTGACACCCCTTCATTTTGGAACATTACTGTAACAAACTTGATAGCTGGTTGAGAGAGGGGAATAATCAAAAACCGGGACCAAAGGGGAGAGAACTTTACCTGGGAATACCTAATTAAAATAATTCTAACAAGGCAGCTGATCTAAAACTGACATCGTAATTATCCTCTCCTGAAATATTTATGATGGCAAACACATCTCTAGGAGAAAAATGCAATGATTCCTTAATTAAATGTCTCCCAACATAGTTTCTATCAGGCCTTTCAGCCATACCCCCTTTATATCTAATGCGCACCGCATTCCGCCTGGGGGCGGATTCACGTTTGTTTTTTGCAAATAAGTCAGATAGTAAAGGTCTTTTATCAGATACAGCAATATGAGACTCTACAGAAACAGGACTAACAGTATCATTAGAGATATTATGAACCAAATCCCTAGAGTCCGAGACCCCTTTTTCAGCAGATTGAACAGGCTTTTCTGGGTTCCACTTAGGGGAATGAGAGTTTATGTCAAATGAAGAATCCCAGGCTAAGTCAGCAGCCCATTCTCCCGAAGGAGTTTGTTTCCACCCTGCTGCCATTAAAGCTGAAGCAGGAGTCCAGTCACTCTCATGAGTAGAAGAGGAAGCCAAAATATCAGAGTTAGGCATAATGGGCTGAGGAACAGAACTTTTAACCTGCTGCAAAGATGTAGAAGCATTCCCCATATTTCGGTCACCAAAAGGAAAAACAGTTGCTTCCTCCTGCTCATTTGGCTGGTTTTGATAAATAATCTGAGCAGTGGAAGAAGAAAAAACAAACCCTGCTTGTTTAGTCAGCGTTGAAGCAGTTCCCACCACATAATTTTCCCTGGTTTCAGTTTCTTTGTTTATCTTGCTGCAGTCCATTTTCCCCACTCCCAGCGAATCCCCCAAACTATTTGAAACAAGTAGCACTTCAGCATTAGGCAGGGAGACCCCCAACTGACCTGTTTTTTGTGCTGGAGTGGAAATTTTTCGATCTTTGGTACTGCCATTGCTCCTGTAAACAGCAGAAACACCATTCTCAAGCTGAATCCCTTCTGTGTTCAGTAGCATGATGTCATCCACAGGCAGTGCAGGTCTTAAAGGGGCAACACCATTTATAGGCTTTGTACAAGAAAGTAGCTGAACAGACTTTAAAGGCAGCGTTTTTACTTTTTCAGGCTCTGTAAGGCTTACAGGAACTTGTGATTCCTCAGAAGAAGATAAGGCATCCAGAAATAACTCTGCATCTTCTAGCTCTGCTGAAGGAAAATTAACCTTTGTAGAATCCTTGTCTATGGTCTCCTTCACATCTGCAGACTGAACCTGCTGTAGCTCCTCTACAGCGTCCATCTTGGAAAGCTGACCAGCACTTCTGCTGGCAGCCATGCACCATCAGAGTAGAGGAATTTCCCCGGTGTCCTGGCAAAATTTCTCTCATTCACCAAAAATACCACTGACAGCTTAATCTGGTTCAAGATCAGTTGGCATTCATCTGTATCCCCTTCTTCTGGGTCATGCCTGAAAATAGTCAGGATTTGTCTAGTGCACTTACCTGGTCAACAAAAACTAAATGGGCAAGGCAAGGAAAATTTTATTTAAAAAGACACCTATCCTGGAGGCTCTGGGCACCGTACATTAATCAAATAAATACAACACAACACCATACAGTCAATAAAATATACAACTCCAAACAATTAAAACCTTATTTTACTACACAATTTGTTTCCTTATTAAAAATTAAATAATATAAGCTTATAAAACATAGGGAATGCCTGATCAAATAAAAACTTTTTAGTCAGGCCTTAAAAACCTCAGCAGACGGGGCTTTCCTAACAACTATAGGAAGCAAATTCCACAGGACGGGAGTGGCGACACTAAATGCTCTGTCACCCGCAGTTCTTAACCTCGTCCTTGGAATCGCTAGGAGGCCCCGAGAGGAGGAACGCAGGGAACAGACTGAGACAGCAGGTGTAAGAAGGTCATTCAGGTAGCCAGGGCCCAGGCCATGTAGGGCCTTAAAGGTGAGCAAACCCAGCTTAAATAAATAAAATAAAAATAGGCAGTGTTTAAACTGGGCATACTGCAAAAAAGGAATGGGGTAGTAGGTTAAACTTACTGTAAGTCTAAACTCAGTAAAGGAAAGAATTGTACTTTCCTTATCCAAAGCACTAACAAAGTCTGTACTAAGACCTTTCCAGCTAGTTAGCATAAAGGGTTTACTGCCTGATGATAATAAATTCTGATTATGGAAGAACAATGAGGCGATATTAGATCTGGTGCAGTTGGATGGGGAGCATGTCCAGGGAGCTGAGGTGAGGGATCCTCTTGCAGGCAATGACTACCACACAGTGCAGTTTTACATTAACACGGGAAGGATTCAGCCAAGACAAAAACAAGAGTGGTGGATATCAGAAAGGCAGACTTCGCTAAGATGGGTAACATGCTGAAGGAGTACCTGGCAAAGCTTGAGCAGCAGATGGATGCAGAGCAGCGTTGGGAGGGAATCAAGGAGGGGTTATTAGAGGTCTCTGACACCTGCATGCAGATTTTCTAAAAGAACTCTAGGTGTCAGAGACCCAGCTGGTATAGCAGGAGGGTTGCTGAGAAGGTGAATGCAAAGCAGGAAGCCTTCATGATTTACAAGCGTACCTTGAAGAAGGAGGACAGAGAGGCTTTCATTGAGAAATCTTGTGAGGCAGGGAGAGAGGTCTGGGCGGCCAAGGTGAATAAAGATCTAAGACTTGTGCAGGGGTTTAAGGAAGAGGAGAAGGATTTCTTCTGATACATTAAAGAGAAAATAAGCAGTGGAATGGGATTGTAAAGATAAAGAGGAAAGGCGGATGGATACAAAAAGGGGAAGATCAAGCTGAGACTTTAAATTAGCACTTTTGCTCTGTCTTCACTAAGGAAATGGAAGGGCCCTTACCACAAGAGAGGAATAGCGGGAGCCCAGGAGGGTAGACTTTGAACCTTTCGGCAAGCAGGAGTATACCAAGTTCCAAAAAGTCCTCTCTGGGCTTATACTGGTTACTTGTGGGGTGCCTCAGAGATCCATCCTTGGCCCCATACTGTTCTCCCTTTTCATCAACCAGCTGCCCTCTGTTCCTGTGTCTGGGCATGCCATCCTGTACTCTGATGACCTCGTGCTTCTAACTAGTTCACAGGACATCAATGCCATCAACTCCAGACTGCATTCAATCCTGGATTAAGGCTCATAAGCTTGTCATCAACCTCCAGAAGATGCAGGCCATGCTATTCAGCTCCCTTGCCAAGGAGAGAGAGCATGCACTGCCTCTCTCACAGTCACTGGAGTGGATGGCAGCCCTGTACGAGTGGTTGACTCTTTCAAGTACCTGGGGGTAACCCATGATCCCCAACTTGACCTCTCCCTGCACATACGCAACTCTTGTAAGGCCACAGACTATAAGTTGGGTCTGGCGTACAGGGCCAAAATTTGCCTCACTCCTGCTGTCTGACTCGCTCTTGCAAAAGGGGTTCTTCTCCCCATGCACAGCTATGGACTCACCTCCTTCATGAATGCTTCAAAAACCTGGCTTACAAAGTTGGACACAGTGTACAATAACATTTATTGCTTCGCCCTGTCATCTTCCTGCCTTCCCCACCACTATCAACTCTACTCAAGGCTTGGGTGGCTCTCCCTCAACAACCACCAATCCTTTGTCATGGGAAACTTCATAGACAACCCCACCAGCACTTGCTGAATTGCTCAAGCCTGTCCCTCCTGTCTACCAGCTGAGGTCCAGTGACTCAGAAGCCCTCACGTTCCCCAAAACATGCACCCTCACAGAAGATCGTGCCTTTGCAGCCCACGCTTCCAGAGCCTGGAACCTTCTTCATGACCATGTCAGGTTTTCCCTCCTCCCACACCTGCTTCAGATTCTCCCTCTGGATCTTCTTAAAGCAAGCATCTTCCTGCCTTTGTTCTTAGTTGCCCCATCCTCTGTAGTGGGCCCAGCATCCCAATGACTTTGTGCGGTTGCCGCATGTGTCTAGTGATGACACTGTATCTACCTTGCTGACATATGTCTACTTTTTGACTGGTTCTTGTTGTTGCCATGCTTTGACTCTGTATTTGCTACTGTACTGTTACTGCTTGTACCTGACTGTACCTTGCTGATTGCTGTACCTTGCCTCTGTTATGCCATTGTCAGTACCTTGTAATTCTTGTTGATTGCTGTACCTTAACCCTGTATTATCATCACCTGTACCTTGTAATTCTCCCTGGTCACACCTGAAAACAGGCACTTGACTGTCTAGTGTGCTTACCTGGTTAGCAAAAGCTAAATAAATTAATGAAGGGGAGATTGAAGTGGACAGGATCTTAAGGGGTAAAGGGAACTGTGGGTGGATAAAGCACCATGACCAAATGGTTTACACCCAAGGGCCCTGAGGGAGTTGGTGGGGGTACTAGCAGCCCCGCTTACAGACCTGTTTTACACCTCAGTGGAGGGGGGTGTGCTTCATGAGACTGAAGAATGGCTGTCATGGTTTCACTCCATAAGAGCGACCAGAGGAGCAAGCTACATAACTACAGGTCAGCTAGCCTGACCTCCATAGTGGGGAAGGTGATGGAGACCATTCTAAAGAAAAGGCTGGCCTCCTTCCTTGAGGAAAATGGTCTCCAGGATGAAAGGCAGCATGGGTTTGTCGGGGGGAGATTTTGTCAAACCAACATGATTGACTTCTTTGACTGGGTTACTAGGTCATTGGACAAGTGACAGGTGGTGGACGTCTTGTAGCTAGACTTCAGCAAGGTGTTCGATTCAGTGCTGTGTGACAGACTGAATAGCAAGCTGAAGGACTTTGGAATAGGGGACAGACTGAAGGGGTGGGTCAAGAACTGGAATCAGAGGGTGGTGGTGGTGGGGACTATCCAAACCTCAGCCTGTAACCATCAGGGTCCCACAGGGCTCAGTACTTGAACCGGTGCTTTTCAACATCTTTATTGGTGACATAGTAGAGATGGTCAAAAGTAAGATCTGCCTCTTTGCAGATGATACCAAGCTCTATGGGAGGGTGGACACAGTGAGAGAAAACTCCTCAGTGTATCATTAGATTCAGGCAGTATTAGATTCACAGCCAGATCCTCCATAGCCTGTACCTCCTTTAACTGTAATGCCCTACAAGCCTCTATTAGGAGGTAGGATACAGACTATGAATCAAACAGGGGAGGGATTGGAATCTTACTCTTAGGGTCTATTATGCCCGGGTTATATACCACCAAGTGTCCCACATGTAACCGTAACCTTATACCCAGTATTAGTGTCTTACACAGTCTTATAGTGTTTATCTTGTTTTACACTTATGTTGGTGTTCTTTATTTATATTTGCTATGTTTAAATTTGTCTGTAATGCATTTATCTATATATGTTTCTGCCATATATTTTGCTATACTCATAATTACTCATATTCTGTAGTTTTCCACTATTGTGACACACTGTATGCTTTTCTGATGACATTGCATGTTCTCTCAGACTCACCGTCTCCAGTGAGACTGATAACAGATTGCAGACTATGAATTTCCATTGTTTAGAGATTCAGCGATTCTTCCTTACTTTGCAACTTTATTTCCTATGTAATTCCCCAAGGAAGCCACCTTATTAACATGCCTTATCCAATGCTGTTTGTTTATCATATCTGTAACTGTATTCATATATTTGTATGTACACCAATTGCTATGGGAGACAGAGAGAGAGAGAGAGAGAGACCATCCTCGTGGAATGGTGGGAAATCGGTTCCCTTGTGCTTGTTTTGCTTCACTTGTTATGGTATGAGTATGTAATAAAATTATTTATTACTGTTACTTGCTGTTGTCTTTGTCCAGCATACCATGCAAAGTGCCTAAGCTGTGTTCTTTTCACAGTGTAACAACTCTGTCCACTCATCTTCCTCCTCCTCTTTTGAGGGGTCCACCTCCTCTTCAACAGAAAGTACATTTAGGTCAGAATTTTCTGTATGGCCCCTGGTATCATCATCTTGACCCTCCATATGATCACTCCTTTCCTTTATCCTTTAACTTTACGGGATATCAGATTGAGATAAATGATCTATTTTCCAGTTGTATCCAATGTTTAACATACAAACCACAAATTTATAAACATGTACACAGCATTGCATATAAAAACAAAGAACAACCATGATGAGTCAAGGCAGTGTGGGTAAAATGCAAAATTCATCCAAAACTGTTACAGTGTGTAACATAAAGAGTGATCAGACATGATCTAAAATAGTTAAAAGATAATAATACACAGTAGCATTCAGTTGCTTTGATAATCGTTCCCATGTTTTAGGAACCAAGCTTGATAAAGTTTTGCTCCCTAAACTGGTTTTACACTGTGGTACATACAAACATGTTCAATCCAAAGATCTTAAACTGTAAATTTGTTTTTGTCTAAGAGTGGATCACAAACTTATAAACTCATGAATTCCAATGTATATGCATTCCAATGTATGGTCAACGTCATGAGTTGCCTATAGAGCTGGGAGATCAGTTTTATCCGGCTCTGGTTCACCTGGATATACCCATATGGGCCCACCTAACCTGAGTGGCCCACCTTGGGTTTGTGTGTGTGTGTGGGGGGGGGGACCCTGCAGAACATCAGTACTCAGAATCTCATTTAAGAGCAATAATATGATTTATGCAACTCAGCCTTGCAACAGCTAGTCAGTATACCAGGTGCACTTCACCAGCTTGGCGGTTCAACTGAGGTCAAGGACAGAAAGTAACATGTTAGATTGCTTTACTCTATTACTCTATTAGGGCAATGTGAACCAAAAGGTGAGGGTCTAATCACCTCCTGCAGGTCTTACAGTATTTGAAAATCACATATCTCTGATAAGCTGGCTTGAGGAGTAATAGACACAAATACATTCAGAATTCCTGACAAAGATATGTCAATCCAGGCATGGTCTATAAAAATCCTTTCCAAGTAAGAAGTATTGCTGTGTTGATCCACCTTAACCCCTCCCTCGAACAGAATAAATCACTGAAGGTAAGGAGAAAAAGTGTTAATTCCCATTGACAATGTTGGAGCTAACAGAAAAGAAACTTGTGGGAAGTATGAAGGAATTTCTTCTCTGAATCCCACCCCAAGACTGCTCAGTTTCTTTATCAGTCTCCTGTATGGCGCAATGTTGAAAGTCTGTCTGAAGTTCAAATAGATAATGTCCACTGCCTTCCCCTAAACTATTTCCCTGGTCACCTAGTCAAATAAGTCATTTGGATTAATCTGGCATGACCTCCCACACCCATGATTCCATGTTGCCTTTGGTCTTGTAACCTTTTAGTTTTAAGATACTCCTCTAACCTCTCCTTTACCTGAGTCTCCATTATCTTCCACACAAACTAATGTGAGACTGACAAGACTACAGGTGTTTGCCTCCATTCTGCTGCCACTCTTATTAAATGGAACCACATCTGCTCTCCTCCCGTCCTCTGGAACCAAGCCTGTTTCCACTGACCAGTTGAATAAGGTCATCAGAGATACAGCCAGCAACCGACTACCTGAGTTCCTTTATTGCCCTTGGGTATATCCCTTCCAGTCACAAGCCTTGTACACATTCACATTTGCAAGTCCCTCCAGGATTCTTTCCACTGAAAATTGACTTGTGTACTTCACCCATCCCCAATTTTTCCTACTGCTCCCTGGTCATCCGTTCCCCCTTCTACTGTGAAAATTTAGCTGAAGTACATACTGTTATAGATGGGATCCATCCTTAATCCCTCCTACAATAATCTCACGTAAAAAAATTCCCCCAAAAATCCAGAAATTACAAGAGACAGAAATAAAATAATCCCAAAAATCACAAATTTAATTGAATTTAATTTTGTACTCATTGCTACAAAGTAAAGAAGTAACAATGTCTTTTCAGGTTCTGCTTCCTGTAATCCATAATGCAAAGCCCAATAGTCCAGTACATCCAAAATTATCACAATCATTAAAAGTTCCAACCTTATTTCAAATACTCAAATTCTGAAACATGAAGAAAAATAATTTAATGTAACTTAAATATTAAGATTATGTGCTATCCATCTCAAAAATTCTAAAGTTGAGTGCTGTTGTTTAACGCTTAACACATTAGCTATTTTTTCCTCCCTCTTGAAATACCTCTTCCTCCCCAGTGACCTTGGCAAACCTCTCAATATTTTTTCACAGGTGGTGCCTACCAGCAATGCCTCTTTCTGCTGGTGCTCAATGAAGTGATAGGTTCCTACATGCACTGAGCCTACTAATGCTTCTACTAATACTACTACTAATAATAAGTCTTCGGTGCCACTCTTCCAACTTGTTTTGAGTTCTGGGAATCCCACTCTCTATTTGGTCATGAACTGACCAGAACTCGGGTGGAAAAATGGGTGGGCTTCTGATAGCAGGTCTGCTGCGCATTTGTCTCCGTACTCTGCTCAAGATGCAGTTCTCCTCAAACCACACTAAAAAGGGTTCTGCATTCGGTGGCATTATGGATTTAACTTCCCCATATGCTGCTTTTATTTCCTCTGGTGACAAGAATGCTAGTGCAACAACATGTCTCAGTAGCAGACTAAATTCTAAATCAGCCTCATACTGTGGTGCCAAGCACAGGGCCTGTATTCGTCTCCACACTATCTGGCCCATATGAAACAGGCACCCTTTATTAACTGTGTCAGGGAATTCCTGCTTTGAAGCATTTATCACTGCCTGCTCAAAATCAGTTATCATTTACCCAGGTGTTAAAACTAGGTCTACTTCATCTGCCAGGCCTTGAATGTCTTGAAACAGTCTTTGTTAACTGTTTTTCTGATTTTGAAGTCATTAAGACAAAAAGCAGAGGGACAACATGGGAGGAGTCTTCCGGGCCTACAGGTGCATAACTTGAATATAACTGTCTGAAAACTGATGGGACAGTATGGAATGTTCCTTCATTGGCCCAAAATTTAGCTTATGCTAAGCGCTCAATGTTGGCCTTTATTGAAAAAAGAAGAAAATGCTCATCCCCAATGGCAGAGTCATTTAGCAACCATTGCTGCCCATTCAAACTAGTCAAATCATGAGGAACATCAAGCTCTGCTACAGTTATAGGCTCAGCGGTTCTATTGGCAGTTCTTGCACACTTCATTAGTTGAGGCAGTGCCTGTTTGTGTGGCATGTTGTGGCACAACTCAGGAGGGACAGTGGACATTGCTTCCTGCACTAACTGTGCAGGGTTATCATGAGTATCCACTGCTCTCCGCTGAAGTGTAGACACTGCCTCTGCCAAGGAAGCCATGGCAGCATCTGGAGAGTGATCATGTGAAGCTTCACTCACCAAAAGATGCTGTCCACCCTGCAAGTTTGTAATTGCACGTCCGTGGCAGTATTTGGATTTTCAATATGGGCTGCACAAATAGTGTCACTCGCCGTGGACCTTTTCAGTCACTAAAAGGTATCTGCCAACACAGAGTTTGTCCCATCCTTTCTGCGAAGGGACAACACAGCACACTCAAGCTGCAGCCTTAGCCATTACAAAAAAATGAATGGGGAGAAAGCAGGGTGCGGTAACTGGGTTACTAAATGTAACCCGGATTGTAATGTAGCTAGGATTGCAATTCCACATATGCGCGGTAACACCTGGACATTAGCGGTTTCTGTAATGAATGGTAACAGGTAAGATACTTTGAGATGGAGCCTAAAATGACAGCTAGTGGCTAGTGGTATTTCAAGAGACTGGAATACTGAAACATGACAGCTAGCGGCATCTCTACAGACGGGAATACTGCATAATGATAGCGAGAGGTATTTCTAAAGACGGGAATATTAAATGTCGGTAACATAATGAAATGGGAAATCACACATGGTATAATTTACAGTGGGATTTTTCAGCATGGGATTTAATACCCAACCCATTCTAGATGCTTGATTTGTCATGAGCCTGTGCAGTCTCCTTCAGTCATTCTCCTTATTCTTACTATCCATCTTGTTTCCCTCTTCTCACTTATGTACCTGAAAAAAAGTCTCATATCCCTTAGTTACCCCATTGGAAAGCCTTTCTTTTGTCTGTACCTTTGCTTGCCTCACTGCCTTACCTGCTTTCATGTTTTACTTTGTACCTCTCTGTCTTTTCTTCCATTTGCATTTCTTTGTACCGACTGAATGCCACCCTTTTTTCTTCACCACTGTGGTCACTTCTTTAGAGTGCGTGATGGTCTTTTCTTTTTGCTTTTGCTTACCTACTTCATGCAGAGGCTGTTTGCCTTAATTATCCCATCCCTAATTTTTCCCCCACTGTACCTCTGCCCTTCTGTAGCAGTCCTCCCCCACTAGGCAGCCTCTGAGGCAATCTCCCATTGTTTTCTTTTAAAATCCATCATGCTAAAGCCCAGGACCCTTGTCTTCATGTAGTTTGCCTTGCACCTGCTTTAATGTTGAACCACACTGTATGGTGATCACTGGTCCCTAGATGACTGCCCACTATGATGTTTGCAATGATATGCCTGTTAGTAAGCACAAAGTTCAGCAGTGCCCTATCCAACTGGGAACACTGACTAGCTGCCCCAGAAATGTCCTCTGATGTGAGTCAAGTATAGTCCAACTCCTTGCTGAGGCTGCAGCTGAAAGTCTCCAATTCACATCTGGAAGACCAAAGTTACCAACTAGCAGTACCATTCCCTTATCTGCCATCCTTATGACAGCTTCTACTAGTGCCTTATCCAAGTTCTCTACCTGTGTTGGAGGTCTGTATCCTACCCCTGCATGGACTGTGACCCAAGCTTCTGTCTCTAAGATGAACCACATCACCTCCACCCCTTCATTTTACACTGGGTTCCCTGTGTTTCTATAGCCTTAATTGCCCCTCCCATGTATAGAACAACTTCTCCTACCCTTCCTGTTTCTCCTGAGCAGAGAGTAGTCTGGAATGGCCATGTCCCAGTCATGATTGTCAGTGCACCATGTTGTGGTTATGGCCACCAAGTCCAGGCCAACCTCTCCCATGATGACTTTGAGGTCCACATTCCATGCATTGTCTGCACATGGCTTTCCATATCTTGCTGTCTCCCTGCCTACAACTCCACTTTGCTACTGTCAGTGATCCCCATTTTCTTGTTAACCTCCCTGCTTCTTGTCTTTTTTTTTCTTTTCTCATTTTGCATCCTTGGTTGAAATTATACTTGCCCTCTGCATTCTCTCCACCCTTTCTTTTCCATGCCTCTGCCTAGTGGATCTCCTTCTCCTCAGATCCATCCTCCCTGTTTCTTCATCATGTGTCAGATGGGCAGTTCCTGCCTCTCTTGTAAACACAGCCCTGCCCCCGGCTAGTTTAAATGATCATCCAAGTAACATTTTCACCACCCACTAGGGAGAGAAGTCATAGATACATAGACAGTGTCGGCAGATAAGGGCCTGTGGCCCACCCAGTCTGCCCATTTGAGCTTGTAAGTTCAGTTTATGTTTTCCTAGAAGTCTGTTGCCCCTTACCCCTGACCTCCAGAATTCCTTTATGTCTATCCCATGCATTCTTAAATCCTGTGATTGTTTCAGCCCCCACCACTTCCTCTGGCAGGGTGTTCCAGTTGTCCACCATCCATTCTGTGAAGAAATTCTTCCTCACGTTTCCTCTGAATTGTCCTCCCTCCAACTTCATCCCATGCCTTCTAGTCCTGGAACATCTTTTTCACTTAAAAATAGTGTATTCCTGCTTCATGTTCCTCCCTGTAAGATACTTGTATGTCTCTATATTATCTCCTCTGTCCCTCCTCTTCTCCAGGGAGTACATGTTCACTTCCTTCAACCTGTCTTCATAGGACTTGTGATGCAATCCATGCACCATTTTTGTTGCCCTCCTCTGAACCTTCTCTATCCTGTCTATGCCCTTACATAGGTATGGTCTCCAGAACTGTACACTGTACTCCAGGTGGGGCCTCAGTAGTGTCTTGTATAGTGGAATTATTACCTCCCTTTTCCTGCTAGTGATGCCCCTGCCTATGCATCCCAGCATCCTATTTGCTTTACCTGCTGCCTTGTCACACTGTTTCCCTACCTTGAGGTCATCAGAGATGTTAACCCCAAGATACCTTTCCTGCTTGGTGCATGCTATATCCTCACCCCCCAACTGATATACTGTGCCAGGGTTTTTGTGCCCCATATGCATTATCTTGCACTTCTTTGCATTGAATTTCAACTGCCAAACCCCTGACCATTATTCAAGTTTCTGTAGGTCCCTTCTCATTCTATCTACACCCTCTGGTGTGTCTACTCTGTTACAGAGCTTTGTGTCATCAGCGAACAGTGAAATTCTGCCTTCTAGGTCCTGTGCAATGTCACTAATGAAGATGTTGAATAGAACCAGTCCCAGCACTGATCCCTGTGGTACCCCACTGGTCACTCTTCCCTCTGTGGTGTGAAAGCCATTTACCACCACCCTCTGTGTCCTGCCACCCAGCCAGTTACCTACCCACCACACTACTGTCCTGCCCACAGCCATATTCCCCATTTTGTGTAATAGTCTTTTATGTGGCACAGTGTCAAAGGCCTTGCTAAAGTCTAGATAGGCCATATCACTGCCCTTCCCTGATCCACCTCCCTAGTCACCCAGTCAAAAAATTCAATGAGGTTGGTCTGACATGACCTCCCCCTGGTGAAACCATGCTGCCTTGGGTCCTGTAGTCCATTGACAACCAGATGTTCCACCAATCTCTCCTTCAGTAGTGCTTCCATGATCTTCCCCACTACCGAGCTGAGGCTGACTGGTTTGTAGTTTCCTGCTTCCTCTTTTTTCCCACTTTTGTATAAGGGGACTACATCTGCTGTCCTCCTACCCCTGTCAAAGGTCTACAAGTCCTGTGCTGAACAGATGCAGGATGACCAGCAGCATGGTTTCACAGGGGGAGGTTATGTCAAACTGTTCACAGAGTTCTTTGACTGGGTTAGTAGGGAGGTGGATCACGGGAAAGCAGTGGATGAGGCCTATCTGAACTTCAGTGGGGCTCTCAGCACTGTGCTGCACAGAAGACTAGTTAAGGAACTCAGCAGCCCAGAGGTGAGGGGCAAAGTAATAAGCTGGAAATTAAACTGGTTGATGGATTAGAGACCATGGGTGGTGACTGTGCATTTATGTGTTTGTTAGCTGTGTCAGCAGCGGGGGAATGGGTTGCAGTCGGCGAACCGAGAAAAGAGAGTGGAAAGCTGCATGGAGCTGTGGCTGCAGTTGGCAGTGGGCTTGCAGTTGGGAGATCAGAGGAAGGAGAGCTGAGCTGTTTGGAGCTGAACTAGCAAGGAGAGCAGGTCGCAGTTTGGCGACTGAAGCAAGGACAGTTGGCCAACCACAGACCATTCTGTAGGATTGGGGCAATTGGAGAGAGGTGCCAAGGTGGTAGGCTGTAAAAAGAAAAAAAAATCCAGACCACAGAGCTGAGAGCTGTGTTTGTTAGCCATGTCGGCCGTGGGGGAGTGGGTCACAGTCGGCAGCCAGAGATAGGAGAGCGGAGAGCTGTGCAGAGCTGTGGCTGCATTTAGCAGTGGGATCACAGTCAGTGACCAAAGAAGGGAGAACTGAGCTGTTTGGGGCCAAACTTGCAAGGGTCACAGGTTGCAGTTTGGTGACTGAAGCAAGTACAGCTGACCCACCGCAGTCCATGGTGTAGGATCAGGCCAATCAGGAAGAGAGGTGCCAAGGTGGTCAGGCTTTAAAAAGCCAGCCAGACCTCAGAGCTGAGAGCTGTGTTTGTTCCCGTCCTCTCTCCCTGACCCCTATTAAATATGGATGGGAGGAGGAGCTATATATGAAGTGGAGGAGCTAACAGGTCTACAAGTGGAGGAGCTAACAATTCAAAGGTCTACAGGTCACTTGATCTTGGACTACTGATGCTGGAGGTGCTGGGGACTTGGGCATGAACTTGGTGACTTGTACTTGAACATGGTGGCTATGGTTATTAATTCTTGATGCCTATGGTTTGCACATGCTTTATTATTTCTAAAAAGTCTTGACTGAGGGTTGGGGCTGAGGAGGAGGGAAGGGTCAGGGGCCAAAAAATACATAAAGTGTGATTTTAGGATGGTATCTGAGTATCACGGAAGAAATGGTAGGGCAGCACAGAGGGAGGGGTGACCAAGGGAGGGGGATCTTTGGCAGGGTGGTGAAGTGCAGTGGCTGTGGAACAGCTATGATCCTAAATTGTGCTTGGAGGATGAGGGTTTGTATGATGTGTAAGCAAGCTCACTCAGCTGAGGGAGTAGCCAAAGCTAAGGTGGGGGTTAAATGGGGGGAAGCTGAGTAAAGGGGGTAGAGAGACAGGGATGGTATAAGCCTAAAAAGGATTAGGAAGGGCTGAGTGGATTCACTGGAGGATCAGATATGTTCCAGAAGTCAAGGGATTGGGAGGGAGAGGGTGGAAGGGGATCCAGAGGGGACAGACCAGGGGTGGTAACAGACAGCAGCAAGTCCAGAGTTGGGACAGGGACACCCGAGACAGGAGGAAAGGGGTCAGTGGGAAATGGCATCAGGAGGCCTAGAGGCCCAAAAATGACACCAGTAGCTAGAGAAAAGGGGTCAGCCAGGGATGAGGAGGAGCGGAAGATAGTAGGCTCAGAAAAAGGTAGACAGATGCCCAGAATGAAGGATGATATAGGCATCGGTGAAATGGGCCAGAGGGTGGAAGTAACAAATTGCTTTACCCCCTAGGTATCCTAGTTGAGGTCATTTGGGAGGAATGGGGTCCAGCAGGGGCCATCAGAGAAGAGGGGGCAGAGTGGCTGGGAAACATGGGGAGAAAGATCTCAGGTGCAGTGGAAGGGGGAGGAGGGGGCAGGCACATTGCATGCAGGGGAAGGGGTGGAGGAGGAGATGGGCACATTAGGGACACATCAGAGCATGGCACTAGGGGAACTGTGGCATAAGAAAAAGCACTGGAAGAGCTGGAGTTGAGCTCTTGGGAGGTTGAAAATGAATGGGAGGAAACCCTGCAGGACAGGAACTGCAGTAGGAGGCTGGGGCATGCACCAGGCAGGGTGCAGAAGAGGGGAAATATGCAGATAGGGCAGGTGGTGAGGCGGAAGACTTCCCCAAGTGGGGTACGGTGCTCAAAACCTTCTGCAAAGATGGGTGGGACAGGAACAATTGGAAGGGGATCAAGCACAGTTGGCACAATCTCACACAGTGATGCAGTTGGGGGGAAGGCCAGGAGCAGGTAGAGGAGGGTCAGGTGAAGTTGTCTCATGCTCAAGCAGTGATGCAGGAGGGGTTTTCAGGGATGAAAGAAGCTAGGTGGAAGTACAAGGGATGAAGAGGTACAGGAGGGGGAGTCTGAGAAAAGGCTAAAGGGAGAGGGTAAAGAGGGACAGATGCTAGGTGTGGGTAGAAATCGGGATAGGTTAGGAGATGGGGAACAAAGGATGAGCAGGGTCAGAAACCAAGTCAGGATGGTACATAAGGAGGATTCCAAAGGGAGCCAAACCTCACGACACAAAGCTAAAGGCCAAAAGAACATGCAGGGGGCACTATGGTGGCACTCTTGTGGGGACTCAGTAATTAAGGGGCTAAAATGGGGAAGGAAGGGAGAAAAAAATGCAATATGGGTACTGTGCATGCCAGGGATGATGGCGCTGGAGGTGAGGCATCATATTCCTTCCTGGGGTAAGCAACCGGATGAAAGGACACATCTGGTGTTTCACCTGGGCAAAATGACTTGGAGGGAACAGTCTAATGGTGGTACAGGCAAGGTTTGAGGAACTTGCTAGGTTCTGTGGGAGCAACACTGTTTTTCCTTGCATTTCTTTTTCTGAGGTGTTGCCAGTACCAAGAGTGAGCACATCTGGAAAGGAGAAGATAAATTCATTCAACAATTGGCTACAAGGTTGGTGCAGTCGGATGGGGTTTGGCTGGATACGTGACTGGGGCTCTACATGGGAGGAGGAGGGGCTGTATGCCCAAGACAGGCTGCATCTGAACTCTTCAGGGGTTGCTGCACTAAAAAGTAAAATGGGGGACTAAATGGCAAGGAAGTTCAATTTAAACCAAATGAGGGGGGCTAAGGACAGGGCTATCCTTACATGAGGCAGAGCAAAGAGGCTATCAGCCTTCCCCCAAGTCACAACACTCATTAAGGGAACAGTGAGCAGCAGAGAAGGGCAGGATGGAGCTACATGCTGGAGAGTTTTGGTTGCAAATGCCAGGGGCCTGGGGGACAAAATGGGAGAACTGGAGGCCACCATGATGGAGGAGTACCTAGACATTGTAGCAGTGATTGAGACTTGGTGGAACGAGCACCACACTAAGGAGATGGTAATCCCAGGGTATCGTTTGTTTAGGAAAGATCGGGAGGGGAAGGAAGGAGGGAGGGGTGGCATTATATGTCAGGGAAGGGATTGGGGCCATGGAAGGACAGGACGAGGAGGGGGAAACAGAGATGATGTGGGTCACCCTAGACAGGGGATGGGGCAAAACATGCGCATTGAGGTAGTCTATAGACCTCCTATCCAGGGGGAGGAAGAGGATGGACACATTGTGGAATCCATAGTGAGGATGGCATGGGAAGGGAAAATTGTGTTAGTTGGGGACTTATGCCTTCTGGGCATCAAGTGGGAAGCCCAGACAGCAATATCCGTAAGGAGCAGGGGCATCTTAGAGGCTCTTCAGGGCATATTCCTGCAGCAAAGGGTCAGTGAGCCACTAGGGCTGTAAACCTGTTGGATGTGGTCCTCACAAATGGGGACAGTGTGGAGGAGCTGGAGGAAGAGCTTAGCACCAGTGACCACAGGGCTGTCAGGTTCAGAGTGAGAGTGAGCAGAGTGAGGGTTAGGATGAGAACCAAGGTAATGGACTTCAGGAAGGCTAACTTTCATGGAATGAGGAAGGTAGTTAGGGAAGAAATGTTGAGGATAGGGGATGTGCAGGGAGTGGAGGAATTATGGGCAGCCATCAAGAGATGGGTATTTAAAGCCATGGACTCATGTATAAGAAGGGTAAGAAAGAATAGAAGACAGAAAAGACCTCTATGGTTCACTAGAGAGGTGGTGTTAGGGGTCAAGGAGAAGACTAGAGCATTCAAGTGGTATAGAAGGACAATAAAGGATGAGGACAGGGAAACCTACAGGGAAAAAAGAAAGGAGGCAGGGCAAAAGATAAGGAAGGCTAAGGAGACTACTGAGGAGAGGATAGCAAAGCAGGCAAGGAGGGGGGACAAAACCTTCTTTAGGTAAGTTGGAGAAAGGAGGAGGGTACAGCATGGGATTGGGAGGATAAGGGGGAAAAGTGTAACATTACTGGAAGGGGATTTTGAAAAAGCAGAGGCACTAAATTGCTATTTCGCCTTAATCTTCATGGAGGAAGGAGGGCAGGGGAACAGGACCGGCTGGGGAGGGTGACAGACACAGACAGGTGGGTAACATAGAAACATAGACTTTGATGGTAGATAAGGACCGCTTGGCCAACCTAGTCTGCCCATTTCCCTACCTACAGGATAAGCCACAGATCCTAGTTAACCAACAGCCTATTTCTTCCTACCCCCCCACAAAAATTTCCTTATGTCTATTTCATGTATTCTTGAATTCTCCCACAGTTTTAGACCCCACAACCTCCTCAGCAAGGCTGTTCTACCCTCTCTGTGAAAAAAATACTTCCTTACATTGCCCCTGAACTGCCCCCCCAACTATCTTTAAATTATGTACCCTTGTTCTTGCAGGTCTCTTTTTCTGAAAGATGCCACCCTCCTGGACTTTGTTGTTTCCACTGAGGTACTTAAACGTTTCTATCATGTCACCCCTCTCCCTCCTTTCCTCAAGGGTATACATATTAAGCTCTTTTAGTCTCTCCTCATATGGCTTCTCTTGCATACCCTGCACCATTCTAGTTGCCCTCCTCTGGACTGCCTCTGTCTTCTCTATATCCTTGCGGAGATGGGATCTCCAGAACGGGATGCAGTACTCCAGACTGGGTCTCACCAACTGTCTGTACAGAGGGATAACAACTTCCTGTTTTCTGCTAGTGATGCCTCTCCCTGTGCATCCCAGTATACCCCAGCTCTCCCTACTGCCTTCTTACATTGCTTGCAAACCTTAAGGTCATCTGATATGGTTACCCCCAGGTCCCTTTCCTTTTTTAATTTTGTTCCTACCTCTCCCCCATTCTGTAATTTTCCCCTGGGTTTTTGTTTCCCAGGTGCATTATTTTGCACTTCTTTGCACTGAATCCTAGCTGCCATACTTCCGACCATTCTCCAACCTTGCCAAGTCCCTTCTCATCCTTTCCACACCTCCTTGTGTATCAACCCTGTTGCACATCTTTGTGTCATCTGCAAAGAGGCATACTTTTTCTTCCAGTCCCTCTGCAGTGTCACTTATAAAGATGTTAAAAAGGACTGGACCCAGTACTGAACCCTGCGGTACCCCACTAGTAACCCCTCTTTCTTCAGAGTGGACTCCATTTACAATTACCTTCTGTATCCTGTTGTCCAGCCAATGTTTTACCCAGGCTACCACTCTGGGACCCACTTCCAAGGTGGTTAATTTGACTATTAATCTTTTGTATGGGACTGTGTCAAATGCCTTGTTAAATTCTAGGTAAGCCATGTCCACAGCCCCTTTCTGGTCTACTACTTTGGTCACCCAGTCAAAGAAATCAATTAGATTTGTCTGACATGACCTTCCCGCTGTGAACCCATGCTGCCATGGGTCCTGTGCCCCACTGGCCTCTAGGTATTCAACAATTCTTTCCTTCAGAAGTGATTCCATCACTTTCCCTAC
The DNA here is from genome assembly GCA_016271365.2 of Neoceratodus forsteri. NCBI lineage: Eukaryota > Metazoa > Chordata > Ceratodontiformes > Ceratodontidae > Neoceratodus > Neoceratodus forsteri. Next base: position 495,359,670 of record CM057457.1, read on the forward strand.
CACAGAGGTCAAACTGACAAGTCTGTAGTTTCCTGCCTCTGTCTTGGTCCCACTTTAGTGAAGGGGAATCACATTCTCCTTCCTTCAGTCCTCGGGTACCGCACCATCCTCCCATGATTTGTTAAAAAAGGTAGTCAGCAGTTTTACTAGTTCTCCCCTTAATTCTTTTAGAATTCTGGGGGTGAATTCCATCAGGCCCCATTGCTTTGTCTACCTTCAGTTTTAGGAGTTCTTTCAGAGCTTTTTCTTCTGTGAAAGGACTGGGATTGACCCCCTCTATCCAGAGTGTTTCTGTTAATTGGAGTAGGCACCTCCCCCTCCTCTTTTGTGAATACTGAGCAGAAATATTCATTCAGTATCCCTGCTTTTTCACTATCCCCCTCTGTCCACACACTGTTCATTCTATTCAGCCTCACTATCCCTCCCTTTGTCTTTCTGCACTCCCTGATGTACCTATAAAAGGTTTTATCCCCCTTCTTAACTGAGTTGGCTATCCTTTCCTCAGTTTGGGCCTTTGCTATTCTGACTTCCCTCCCTGCTTCCTTCTGCCTTAACTGGTACAGCTCTCTGTCCTGCTCCTTCTGTGTTTCCTTATACTTCCCGAATACTGTATTTTTCTCCCTGACTTTCCCCGCCACCTCTTTTGAGAACCATAGTGGCTTTTTCTTTCATTTTAATTTGTTTATTTGCTTCACACAAAGGCTTGTTGCCTCATTGATGGCAGTTTTGATGATTCCTCAATGTTGCTGTACCCCTCCTTCTAGCCTGTTTGCTAGTGCTTTTCTGAGGTACTCTCCCATCTTGCCTCAGCCCTCCTGAAATCTAGTACCTCACTTTTGTATGGCTTGATTCTGTAGCTGAGTTTAACATAAACCACACTGTTTGTGGTCACTTGTTCCCAGATGGCAACCCACTTATAGATCTGAGATCCTCTCACTGTCCCCAATTGATTGTGTGAGGTCTAAGACTGCTCCCTCACAAGTGGGTTCCGAAACTAGCTGTCTAAGGCATGACACCTGTAGGGCATTGAGAATGACCCTGCTCTTGGATGTGGCTGCAGCAAGTGTGCTCCAGTTAACATCTGGCATATTCAGGTCTCCCATCAACAGTATCTCCCCTTTCTCTGCCATCCTAAGAATGCCTTCTATTATATCCTTGTCCATTCCTTCCCCCTGACCTGGGGGTCTGTGTTCAACCCCTGTGCAGATTGTGGTGCCACTTCCAGTCTCAAAGGTGACCCACAGTGCCTCCTCTCCTCCCTGTTTAGTCTTTTGTTCAGTTACTTTTATTCCTTCCTTTACATAGAGAGCTACTCCTCCCCCTCTTCTCCCCTCCCTGTCTCTTCTGTAGGTTACGTAGCCTGGTATGTTAACATCCCAGGCATGGTTCTCTGTGTACCATGTTTCTGTGACTGCTACAATATCCAGGCATCCCTCTTCCATCAAGGCCACCAGTTCAGAGAGCTTTTTGCCCAGGCTATGGGCATTGGTAATTCATTGGTAATCCAGCCTCTCAAGGTTCCACCTCATGGCTTGTACCCCACTAAGTGAATCCACCTTATTGCAGACCTTTGTATCATCTGTGAACAGGCACACCCTTCACAGCTGAAGGAGTAAGAGAAGAACTGGGTAGACTTAGGGTGGGCAAGGCAATGGTTCCTGATAGAATGCTCCCAAGGGTTCTCAAGGAAGTGAAGGATGAACTGGTGGCACATCTGGTGAGGCTGTTTAGCTTGTCCTTGGTCACAGGGGTGGTGCCAACAGACTGGAAGAGGGCTGAGGTGGTCACAGTACATAAGTGGGGGCAGAAGGATGAGGACAGAAACTAACATCCCATTAGTCTTACCTCGGGGGTGGAGAAGGTAATGGAAACCCTGCTTAAGATCAGGTTGAAAAAATATTTGGAGATTAATGGCATGCAGGATGACAGGCAGCATGGCTTCACCAAGGGTGGGTCCTGTCAGACTAACCTTATAGAGTTTTTTTGATGGGGTGACACAGGTAGTGGCCACCGTTCCACATGGTGGAATGGTGCATAAGTTGGACAGACTTGGGTTGGACCTCAGGATCACTGGGTGGGTGGAAAACTGGTTGAAGGGAAGGAGTCTGACAGTGGTGGTAAATAGGACACATTCCAAGGAATGGCGGTAACCAGTGGGGTGCTACAAAGGTCAGTGCTAGGACCAATACTTTTTAACATCTTTGTTAGTGACCTAGCAAAGGGTCTGGGGGGTTGGTGTGCCTATTCGCAGATGATACAAAGGTCTGCAATAGGGTGGATTCACTTAGCGGGGTGCAAGCCATGTGGCGGGACCAAGAGAGGCTGGAGAGTTGGTCTGACACCTGGAAATTGAAGTTTAATGCACAAAAGTGCTCACTGATGCACCAGGGGAGTAGTAATAGGAGGGAAACTCACTCCCTTGGGGGGGGTGATGATTAAGGAGAAGGAAATGGAAAGGGACCTGGGGATTATGGTATCACGTGACTTCAGGGTGGGCAGCCAGTATAGCAGGGTGGTGGGAAAGGCAAATGGAATGTTGGCCTGCAGGAAGAGGGAGCTGCTAATGCCATTATTATATAGAACTATGGTTAGGCCACATCTGGTGTATGGGGTGCAGTTCTGGAGGCTTCCCCTATGAAGAAATGTTGAGTTGATGGAAAGGGTTCAGAGAAGGACAACCAAAATGGTACGAGGGATGCAGGATGTACCTTATGAGAGAAGATTACGAGGGCTGAATTTGTACCCTCTGGAGACTAGGAGGGAAGGGGGGAACATGATTGCGACCTTTAAGTATCTGAAGGGATTAAATAAGGTGGAAGGTGACAGCATGTTCAAATTGAAGAAGAGAGTGAACACGAGGGGGCATAGCCTCAGACTGGAAGGTGGGCAATACAGAGGTAATGTCATGGGGCAGTTTTTCATGGAGAGGGTGGTGGAGGCCTGGAATAAGCTGCCGGAGGAGGTGGTGGCAGCTGAAATGGTGGAGGGGTTCAAGAGGGCTTGGATAGATTTAAGAGGTTGGAAAAAGGGGGTGGAAGCATAACAGAAGGGAGAAGTAGGGTGTTGGGGAGACTAGATGGGCCATGAGACCTTTCTCTGCCATTACATTTTTGTGTATCTGTGTGTAAAATTGTAGACACTCAGGGACCAGCTGAGTTACTAGCTGGGTGCCACAAGGGCAGGCATTGGAAATGGTCCTCTTCAACTGTTTTTATAAGTAACGTTGTGGAGAAGCTTGGGGGAGGTGCGTCTCTTTATGAATGATACAAAAATCTGCAACAGGATGGATGCTTAAAAAGGGGCTGAGAGACTGCAAAGGGAGCTGAGGAAACTAAAGGAGTGGCAGCTGAGCTTCAGTGCCAAAGCCAGCAAGGTAATGCATCTAGATGGTGAACCCCAGGAGTTGTGTATAAGGTGGGTGGAGAAGCACCAAAGTCACCAAGCAAGAAAGCAATCTCAGGGTCATCATATCTAATGATCACAAGGAGGCTGGTCAGTGTTGCAAAACAATTGGAAAGGCTAGTAGGGTGCTGGGTTGCATTGGAAGAGGATGTCTAATAGGATGAGGTAGGTGGTAATGCTGCCATTTTATGGCTCTCTAGTGATGCACCATATGGAGTAGTGTTCATCTAGAGATCACAACTCTGCAAGGACATTAACAGGGTCAAGGTGATACAGAGAGGGTAACAAAAAAGGTGTGAGGGTTGCATGAGAACTCATATGTGGGAAGGCTGCAGGAACACAACATGTACTCACTTGAGGAGAGGAGAGGAAGAAGGAGCATGATTGAAACCCACAAGTACCTCACATATGTGAACAGGATGCTGGTGGAGGATCTGTTTTCAGATAATAAAAGGCACCAGAACATGGGGGAATGCAGTGAAGCTATGGGGACATTTTGGAGAGATGTGAGAAAAAAGCTCCTTCAAAGAAAGGGTGATGGATGACTGTAACTGCTTGCCAGAGGTGATAGTGGGGGCAGACTGCGGAGAGCTTTAGACATGCATGGGATTGGCACAGAGAAATATTAGATAAAGGAATGGGGCAAGGGGAGAACACCAGTGACTACATATAGTCATTGGTCTCAGAAGCAATATGAAAAATGGACACTAGATGGGCCTAACTGTCCTTTTTTGCAGACAATGTCAATGTTTCTGTGATGCAGACCTTTACCCTTGTAGAGTTCCAAAACCACCTAGGTTGGGCCCCATTCTCCAATGTAGCTGAAGACCTCTTCCCTGCACCATTTCATCAACCAATTGTTGAAAGTGCTGTTGCAGAGAGTCCTAGTCTTCTTACAGCCACACACAGGTAACACCCTGATCAGTGCCATTGTATGCACTACCTACTGATCCCTACCCTGCTGCAGAAAATTATCCTGCACTACCCCTGCCCCAGTTCTTGTCATGTCATTTGTCTGCAGGTGGACAATGACATCTAGCTGCCCTGCCATCTGTGACCTGTTGGCTGAGCAATCCAATGGATCATCTCACTAGCCTGCCAAGCTACAGTGCCAGGAGGCACTTTACCTCTCTATAGTATCCAGTTCTCCCTCCCAGGTTTGTCTCACTAACAATAGGGTGCCCTTCCAGCAACTGCTTCCTCTTGGGCTGGGTGCATCTTCAACCCACTTTGGGTCTTCCTCTTCTGAGGACCACTACATCATCCTAATGCCCTCCTCTTTAGGGTCTTGGGGGGACCCTACATCAGTTACATGTAATGTAGAATGAAACCGCTAGGCTGTTGCCTGGACAGCCTAAGTATAGTGATATCACCCTGGTTTTGTATTAATTGCACTGGCTGATGGTCAGGTGGAGGGTTCTCTTCAAGGTGGGCTTGCTCACCTTTATGGCCATACACAGTCTTGGCCCTGGCTATTTATTGAATCTTCTTACACCGCCACATCAGTCCCTCCCTTCGCTCCTCCTCTAGGGGCTTCCTAGCGATTTCCAGGACAAGGTTAAAAATTGCTGGCAACAGAGCATTAAGTGTAGCCAGCCCCATCCTGTGGAATTCACTTCCTTCAGCTGTCAGTGAGGCCCTTCAGTTGAGGTACGCAAAGCCCACCTTAAGACCCACCTGTTCAGTCAAACCTTCCTGGACTTACTCCTCCAGGGATTAATGTTAACTTTTATGAACTGCTGCTGCTGTTCAGGCTTTTGATGTATTTCAACTATTATTATTAGCCTGCTGCTTTATATTTAGCCTGATTTTACTTTTTGCTTTGTCTTTGCTATTGTTCTGTGCATTTTGTGTTTGCATGGTGCCCAGAGCATCCTGGGATGGGTGCTTAAAAAGTCAAATTTGCCTTGCCTCCCTAGGCACTACCTTGTGTGCCTCCTCTCAGCTATCCTGTCTCACCACTATGGTGAAGGAATTTTGTGTTGGCACAGGATGAGGAATGTGTATTCCAACCAACACCCCAACCCTTCCAAAGCTTATCTATATACTGTAGGATAAGTGTACATAGTACTGTGATTTATTCTACCCGTTCTTGTGTGTCCCCAGCAGAGCCTCTTGCAGGCTGTGGCCAATCTACAGACACCTGATGTTACCTTATATTCAATGTTCATTGAAAAAAACAGTGTCAGTTCACCAGTTAGGGTGCAGTGTAAAGTGACAAATGTAGGGACATGTGTTCAACCCTATCTCCCCAAGCAGCAAAAGGAAGAAAGCTTCTGACTATCCCAAATCTTGGTGAATCAGGGGTCATCTCTTCTGTGGGGCTTTCAGCCCTTACCCTCACCCCACTGCATGATCAAACAACATCAGATGTATTTTGTTTCCTTCAGGCAGGACCAACAGTCTGTTGGCAGCATGTGGGTAGACACAGTTCTGCACATTTGAAGACAATATCAAAATTGGGTGAACGTTAGGGCTGAGATCCCCAAGAAAGAGTCCCTCCCCCAATTAATCAACATTCAGGGCAGCTGAAACTGTCATTTCCTTTCTACGGACGTGGATATGTTGTTCATCTACACTTCTTGGTATCTCCCTTTCCCCTTTAAGATTTGTTGAAAGGACCAGCCCAGTGGCACTGAGGGTTGAGGCATTGGATGCCACACCTCACACCATGCCAGCAACCTGGGTTTGGGAATGAGCCTGGGTCATCAGGGGTCAGCAGGGGAGGACTAGAATTGAGGGTCCAGTGACTTCTTTCCTAGTCCTAGGGTGGGCTGGTGAATTTCCACTGCATGGTAGCAACCTCTGGAGATGCCTAGGAGTACTACCTGTGTGGTGACAGCCACGGGGGACGCAGCTGATGTCAGCACATAGTGCCTGACATCATTGCATGTCCCTGTTCCTATGGGGACAGAAAAAGGAAAAAGGGCTGGGCATGACCATGTAGCATGATGGCCGCACCCTGGGCCACCTGGAGGACTTGTGCGGAGTCCCGTCGGGGAGGATCCGGGGCTGTCCTGGCTGGGTGTGGCAGAGGGGGTGGCCCTCCAGCAGGATGACATGACGGCCATCCTGGATGCTTCTGGGTGCAGTTTGAGCTACCCAGCTCTCCGGGTGGACAGGGCCAGCGGCCAGATGCCCCATGCCAGCTAGGCGCTGCAGCACAAGGCGATGAACAGCAGCCCTGATTATATAAAAAAAATGATTTTCCAGAAGGTCTTCAAGCTGGCTCCTCCCACCCACCCATGTGGGATAACCCTCGGCTCCACCCAATGATGCCAGATCTTCCTTTTTGCTGGAAGATTCAGGTTGCCTCCTCTTGCTGTTGCGTTTCGTAGGCCCTGATTTCTAAACCTTCAGTTATTTTGAAAATTCGTCTTGTTTGCATTAATCATTGTGATTGCTACAGCTCAAATATGGAAGAAAAGTCTTCCCCGGATTTCTCTTGTGCCAGTGCGGCCAAAAGATGTCGCGCACTGACCTGCATACCGTGTGCATCTACTGTCTTGGTGTCAGCCATAACACCAAGACTTGCGAGATTTGTCTTGCATTTCAACTAAATGTCCTCGATGACTGTCTCATGCACCTCAAATTGGGCAGGCCCAAAAAATGGAACCCACCGGTGAAATCCAAAGAGGCCTGGTGGGCAGTTTCCGTGGCCACAGGATCCATCAAACAGCTGGAATGCATGCAGGCCTTTGAGGAAGAAGTGGCTCGCTCAGTGGAATCTTCCTCTTGAGGTTTCTTTGTTCCACTTAACCTGGGCTCCACTTTCTCGGGTTCCTCCCAAGAATTGTGTCACTCTCTCCTGACTAAGGGTGAGGGTCCTGCGGGCACTCACTCCTCTCAGTCCCATAAAAGGGAAAAGGAACAGGGTCATCTTCATCTCGATGGGGCTGGAGAGCCCACATGGTGGACAACAGAACCCATGGGTTCTGGTCCCCTGAGGAGTCCAGTTACCACATCAACCTGTTGGAGCTCAGAGTGGTCAGACTGGCATTGTCAACATTCGCTCCACAGCTTCGGGGTCAAGTGATTTATTCTACCTGTTCTTGTATCTCACCAGCAGACCCTCTTGCAGGCTATGGCCAATCTGCACACCTGCTGTTACCTTATATTCAATGTTCATTGCAAAAAAATGGTGTTAATGCACCAGTTAGGGTGCAGTATAAAGTGACAAAAGAAGGGAAATGTGTTCAACCCTAACTTCCCACCCCCACCCCCAAGCAACAAAAGGAAGAAAACTTCTGACTATCCCAAATCTTGGTGAATCTGGGGTAATCTCTTCTGTGGGACTCTCAGACCTTACCCTCACCCCATTGCATGATCAAACAACATCAGATGTATTTTGTTTTCTTCAGGCAAGGCCAGCACTCTGTTGGCAGCATGTAGGTAGACACAGTTCTGTACATTTGAAGACAATATCAAAATTGGGTGAATGTTTTGGCTGAGATCCCCAAGAAAGAGCCCCTCCTCTTGATTTATCAACATTCAGGGCAGCTGAAACTGTCATTTCTTTTCTAGGAACGTGGATATGTTGTTCATCCGCACTTCTTGGCATGTCCCTTTCCCCCTTTCAAGATTTGCCAGAAGGTCTTCAAGCTGACTCTTTCCACCCACCTGGGTGGTATAACTCTCAGCTGGGCCCCATGATACCAGATCTTCCTTTTCCACTGGAAGATTCAGGTTGCCTCCTCTTGCTCTAGCATTTTGTAGGCCCTGGTTTCTAAACCTTCAGTTATTCCGAAAATTCGTCTCGTTCGCATTAGTGACTGTGACTGCTACATCTCGATAATGGAAGAAAAGTCCTCCCCTGGATTTCTCCTGTGCCCATGCAGCCAGAAGATGTTGCGCACTGACCTGCATACCTTATGCGTCCACTGTCTTGATGTGGGCCGTGACACCAAGGCTTGCGAGATTTGTCTTGCATTTCAACGGCATGTCCTCGATGACTGTCTTGTGTGCCTCAAATTGGGCAGACCCAAAAAACAGAACCCACTGGTAAAATCCAAAGAGGCCCAGTGGGTGGTTTCTGTGGCTGCAGGATTCACTGAACAGCTGAAATACATGCAGGCCTTCGAGAAGGAAGCGGCTAGCTCAGTGGAATCTTACTCCCGAGGTTTCTTCATTCTGCTTAACCTGGGCTCCACTTTCTTGGGTTTCTTCCAAGAGTTGTGTCACCTTCTCCTAACTAAGGGTAAGGGTCTTGGATGCACTCACTCCTCTTGGTCCTGCAAAAGGGAAAAGAAACCAGGATCATCTTTGTCTTGACAGAGACGCTCATGGGATCATGAGTGATCTCGGTCCCAGGAACCGGCCATTTCAACCTCGGTCGAGATTGTCACTTCGGCTGCTTGGGTCTGCCAGAGGGCCAGTCAGCAGAAGTTTCAGTCGATGACAATGAGATCATTCTCGACCCGATTGACCCATTGTCACCAACTCCGATCGACGACTCCCTTATTAGGACTCCAGACCTTACCTTCTCCATCGAGAGGACCCAGCCTGCTGGGAACTCCTCCGAGGAGGTGGTCCCTGATCCCGAGAAGTCCCCAGCCTCTGTGGAGTCTCCCAAGTGACTGAGTTGACCTGTCTGATCCTGGTCAAGGGCTCTGACCCCTTGACTGACAGACCAAGGAAGGCGCTCAAGTGCTCTAAAAAGAGGCAACACCATCGGTTATCCTCATCCTCCTTGGATGAGGAGAGGCTTTGGCGGAAACTCCATTGACACTACGAGGACCTCATTTGGCAGCAGCTGATTCTGTTTGGGCATAAGCTGACCCCAGCCTCTACCCAGCCATTACTTGGCTTTCACCTTGTAGACCAAAGCTGACTCCTCTGGAACCAGTAAAATCATTTCCCCCACCCACGGAGATGGCTGAACCAATTCTAGTTCAGCCAAAACTGGTCTCCCCACCGATTGTGGTGGAACTCCTGCCTAAGCAGCCTGTGGGAGGGGCTCCTTCTAAGGAAGCTTAAAAGGATACTGGGCTTCCTCGATGACTCTTGGTCACTTTCATGCCTGATCACTCCAGGCAAGTTGAGGGCAACCTGGGCGGCTGACTGTTGTATCAGGATCCTCAGATTCAGTTGACACCGGCCTTTTCTCTCACCCATGGGATGACGAGTTGGCCAGTGATCTGTTGATGGAGGAAGGCTCTTCATCCTTTCAGGGCATTCTCCGCCCAATCTCTAAGTCCATGAGGATGCCCCTGGAACCAATCCAGAAAAAGGTGGAGTACCCTCTCACAGATATCCTCAAGAGAGGGGATACCCTGACAGAAGCCTTTCCTGTGGCTGAAGCCATTGTTGGCCCAGCCCTAGAACTTTGGCAGCAGCCTACCTCCTGCCCAGCTCCATCTGCCCGGATGGCCCACAAGTACGCGGTGCCCATGGGGTCCCTTTTGGGGTTCAAAGAGCATCCTTTGGATGTACGGGCAGTTCTGATGACACCAACAAACCTCCAGACAAGGGGTCCAAGAAATTGGACCACACTTCTCAGTAGGTCTGTGTGGCCTCCTCCTTAGGCATGCATCAGGCAAGCTCAACCATCATCATAGCACACTTCTCCCATGGCCTGTTGGGGTTCTTGGATGAAGTCCTCCCAAATCTTCCCATGGATATGCTGACTACAGTCAGGCAAGCCCAGGACCAAGGCTGTGCAGTAGCTAAGCAACAGCTCCAGATGGCCCTGGACATTGGAGATTCATGCGCCCATTTGTTGGCAGCCGCAGTTGCCTCCCTCCACAGGGCTTGGCTGAGGCTCTCCACCTTCATGGTGGATATTCAGCAAAAATTGTCTGATGTTCCTTTCCTGGTAACTGATCTCTTTGGTCCAGGTGTGGATGGTCACCTTCAGCGAATTGAACAGTTCAATGCCACCTTGGATGCTGCTTCTGCCCAAAGTACTTCTGGTCCTAAGAAGCAGCAGAAGAAAAACATGAATTCTTTTCAGCATTCTTCCCCTGTGGCCCAGTAGCCTTTCTTTCATGGAGGTCAGCAGCAGCAGCAGGCTCAGGCTTGGTGCCTCCGACCCAAGCCCAGACCTACCCAGGCTCACAAAACAGGCCAAGGTTCAGGCCCTGGACCCTCTTCCTCCAAGCCTGCTCAGTGATGGGATGGGGTCACCACCCCTATTTCTGTCATGCTAGCTCTGGGTCCTCCCATGGGGGGTCAGCTCCACCACTTCCTTTCTGCCTGGTCTGCTGTTACCATGGACAGGTGGGTCTTAGAAGTGGTCAGCCAGGGTTTGCCTCGAGAATTCAAGCAGTACCCTCCAGGATGGGCCTGTGCCCCAAAGGAAGAGAGAGTATCTGCCCACACTCAGTCAGTTCTTAGAGACGACATTGCCCAACTCCCCCTCAAGGAGGCAGTGGTTTGAGTGCAGGATCCTCCAGTAGACCCAGGGTTCATTTCCAGGTACTTCTGGGTTCCAAAGTGGACAGGGGGCTGGTGCCCCATTCTAGATATGCATGACCTGAATCAGTATCTCAGGTCCCGCACCTTCCGGATAGTAACTCTGTCCCAGATCATACTATCCCTGGAGCAGAACATGTGGTTCTGCTCACTGGATCTTCAGGACATATTCTTTCACATCCCAATCCATCTATCTCACCAACAGTTCCTCTGCTTCAGGGCAGAGGGAACTTATGAGTTCTGAGCCATGCCATTTGGCCTGTCATTGACCCCATGGGTCTTCACCAAATGCATTGCAGTGGTGGCAGCCCACCTCAGGCATCGAGGGGTCAGAATATACCCCTACCTTGACAATTGGCTCTTAGCAGGTTCCACCCTGCAGGAGGTGGAGCGGTCCAGTAACCTGGCCCTCCAGACCTGCTCTCTACTTGGCCTCAATGAGGCCAAGTCAGAGTGCAATCTTTCGCAGGTGATGTGCTTCATCAGGGCAGAGCTTGACCCTCACCAAGCCAGAGCCCAGCTCCCGGCGGACAGGGTGGAGGTTCTCTCCTCCTTTGTGCATTCATTTCTGTAGGGGCAATTGTGCTCTGCCCAGGACTTTCTGCGCCTTCTGGGCTACATGATGGCCTGCACCACCATGGTCCATTGGGCCAGGTGGCATATGCGCTTCCTTCAATGGGAGCTGGCAACCCAGTGGATTCAGTGCCTAGGTCATTTTGACCAGCTGATCAATATGACCCAGAAGATGTGGGACACTCTCCAATGGTGGACCATCCTAGACCAGTTGCAGAAAGGAATCCCATTTGTCCACCCTGAGCTGATGGTCATCCTTATGACTGATGTCTCTCTCATGGACTGGGGAGCCCACATGGGGACAACAGGGCCCACAGGTTCTGGTCCCCTGAGGAGTCCCTTTACCACATCAATCTGTTGGAGCTTACAGGGGTCAGAGTGGTACTGTCAGTGTTTATTCCACAGCTTCGGGTTCAAGTCCAGATGAACAATACCACAATCATGTACTACCTCAAAAAGAAAGGACAGCACACACTCCCGGCTGTTATGCAGGCAAGCACTCCACATCTAGACACTCATGAGCCAACTAGAGGTGGATCTCATAGCTTTTCACATGGAAGGAGTATTGAATCAACTAGCAGGTGCTCTCAGCCGCATAGGCGAGACATCCCACAACTCGTCTCTCCATCCAGAGGTAGCTTACAGTCTGTTCTCCCACTGGGGCAAACCGATGGCAGACCTGTTTGCCTCCAGGGAAAACACCAAGCTGAGGCTGTTTCATGCCCACCCATCTCAGCAGGGATTGCTGCAGGGGGGTGCCTTCTCAAGACCCTGGACCCAAGGCCTCTTCTATGCCTTCCCTCCATTTCCCTTGATCCACAGGGTGCTTCTCAAGGTGAGGAGGGACAAGGTGCAGGTGATCCTGGTGGCCTCAGACTGGCCATGCCAATTCTGGTATCCAAAGCTCCTCAGCCTCAGCAACAGGCTCCCAAGGTGGCTTTCAGCACACCCAGACCTGTTCTCAGTCAGTCAGCGGAAGGTATTCCATCTGGACCTTTAATCCCTGCACCTGACAGCCTGGTGCCTGAGCGACTAGAGTTCCAGGCTTTAGATCTCTCTGAGGATGTACTCATAGTAGTGGAAGCATCCAGGAAAGAGTCAACCAGGAAGTTTATGCCTTTAAATGGAAAAAGTTTTCCATTTGGTGTCAAAGCAAGGGCCTGGACCCTCTGTCCTGTCCTGTGGCTAACGTTTTAGACTAACCTTGGTCTCTGTTCAAAGCGGATCTTCAGTCATTTCTGTTTACCAGACATGGGCTGGTCAGCAGAAGGTGGTGCAGGAGACAGTAGTCGGACACTTTTTCAAAGGCCTGGCTCACATATCCCCTCCAGTGCATGAACCTCCACCTCTGTGGGATCTACTGCTGGTCTTGGCAGAGCTCATGGGCAAGCCATTTGAACCAATGCACAAGTGAGTTGTCACATTTGTCATGGAAGATGGCCTTCCTTGTGGCTATCACATCTGCCAGAAGGACAGGGGAGCTCCAGGTGTCCTGTGCCCCCACCTGAAATTCCTCCTGAAGGTGGTGTCAGAATTTCACCTTAACCAAGTGTTGACTCTGCCAGTGTTCTACCCGAACTACACTTTGGATGCTGAGTACAGGCTCCATACTCTGGACCTGAGATGAGCACTCTCCTGTTATAAGGAGAGGATGGTGGAAATTCATGGAGAGGTTCACCCGCTGTTTGTCACCTATGCTGAAGCCACTTCTGGCAGACCTGCAGCAAAGCGAATGATCACAGTGGGCAAAGAGCCTCCCAAATGGATAAGAGCTCATTCCACCCACCATACCGCTGCATCAGAGGCTACTTCCAGGAACATCCCAATACAGAAAATATATCAGATGGCTGCCTGGAAGACAAAAACACCTTCGACACCCATTACCACATTGACCTTCACACTGGGATGCTGGTTTTGGGGCCTCAGTTCTCCAGTCTCTGTTCCCAAAGTAGGGTGTGTGTACCTTGCCTCTCTCCTCCTGGAGCACTGCTAGGAGCCTGCCAAGAAGTGTGGATGAACAACATATCCATGTCCCTAGAAAAACAGGCTACTCACTTGTAACAGTAGTTCTAGGAGTGGTATGTGTTGTTCATCCACACGGACCCACCCAACCTCCCTGGCTGTGGCGCAGAAACCTGACTTCCAGTGGGCTAAGATCTGGCATCATTGGGTGGAGTGGAGGGTTATACCAGCTGGGTGGGTGGGTGGAGCCAGTTTGAAGACCTTCTGGCAAATCTTAAAGGGGAAAGAGATGTTCCAAGAAGTGTGGATGAACAACATAAACCACTCCTAGAAAGTACAGTTATGTAAGAACTTACCATAACAGTGGATCTTCCGAGGACTGTCTCTTGCAGTAAGTTATTACTTATAGGAGTCCACCAGGTGGCTCTGTCACACTGCAGCTTCTCGCAGCAGTCTTGCATGGGGGCCATCCACATGACATCGCTTCCTGTGGATGTGTACAAGAGTGGACGGCCCCTGGTACCCTCTGTTCACCATTGGCTTCAGCAGGCATGGCCTAGACTGAGGTAAGCGAGGGCCAGAAAAAACAGAGAACAGTGATCCCACTCAATGTCCTGAATTGCAGATCTGAGGTGGAAAGGCAGGGGATGGAGGACCAAGGACTTACTGTAAGAGAGAGTCCTTGGAAGATGCACTGTTACAGTAAGTTCTTACATAATTGTACTATCTTCTATGGACTGGTCTCTTGCAGTAAGTCATTACTTATGGGAGATTATGAAGCAATAAAATCCAAAAAGGAGGAAAGGCAAGGCCAAAGAAGCAAATTCACAAGAAATATGTCAACTTCAACTGCACCCCTAGAGGCAGATAAGCCAGGGTGGGAAAGGACAAAATGTTTGCTATGTAACAGAAATATCCAACTCAAACCTCTTCCATGCAAGCAGATAGGCCAATGGTTAGGTGAAGACATTTGGCAGTGAAACCAAGAGAAATGTTAACTCAAACCACACTCACTCAGGCAGAAAGGCTCAAAGGTGGGTGAGGACAGCATGCAGGAGGCATGATGTAGAAAGAACTGTAGGTGGCCAGGCACAGTGATTCATCCTGATGAGGCAGAGGTCAACAGGCTCTGGCATAAAGTCAGATTCAATAAATATACAAGTGGAGTGGATCAGAAAGTAGAAAAAGCTCAGTTGAGTAAATATGGTAGGTGGGCGTTGTTTGATAATACGGCTAACTCACTTGATTATGTCCCTTTATGGGTAAAACTCGAAAAGGCACTAATTAACAACCATGAGATCAACCCCCTTGCCCTTTTTTCTATCCTCTAAAGCGCTTCCCTCTGCCTTGAAAAAATCGCCAATTGGAGTTGCGGTCAGGTCTCATGGCCAGCTTTGCGGATTTATTAAATATAATTATCTTGAGGATAGGGGGCAGCCGATTTGGGGTAATCCACGATTTCAGATTGGCAACAGGCTTATTAAACCAGGATGGTTGGAAATGTTAAGGGACTGCTCCCTTAGGGACCTCCTTGATGAAAAGAGCTTAATCCCGGCTCAGGCAATAATAGAAAGGTTTAGACTAGTTAGTAAGGATATCTTTAAAGTATTGCAGCTCAGGCATGTTTTGCTATGGAAAGTGGGTAGGAGAGAGGAACACGTGTCCTCTATTGGATTCTTGGAGAATATAAGCCCACTGATTGGGGCTTCACAAGCAATCTCTAAAATTTATTTAGTCTTATTTCACTGGGCTTATCCGACAAATCTTGCCCCATGCACTTATTGGGCTGGCGTGTTTCCAGATATTCCTTTAGACTGGACGGGAATTTGGTCAGCATGTCATAAATATCTTAAGCACGACCAATTAAGGCTCATACAATTCAAGGTTGTGCATAACATTTACTACTCACCCCAGAAATTGAAAGACCTGGATTTACTGAATGACCCCAAATGTTATAGATGTGAAGCGGATTCAGGAGACCTTTTGCATATCTTCTGGAATTGTCCTTTGATAGCTCCCTTATGGACTGAAATCCAAACAACCTGAATCTGCTCTTAGGTTTAGATGTATGTTTAGACCGGAGGTCTGCATATTGGGTGAAATGACTGCTTTTCCTGTTAGAAACAGGAACTTTTATATGGCTTTAATCGCCGTCACAGTCAAAAAGCTTGTGCTTCGGCACTGGAAAGACAAGTTTTGTCCTTCTTACAATGAATGGTTAAGTGAGCTCCTGGCTTTCTTAAGAATGGAGAGAATGATAGCTATTCTCCATAATCAATCACATCTTTTTGATAGGATCTGGGCATTATTTGATGCCTGTTATTCTAGATAGACCTTGACTCTACCCGGGTGTTATCATACTTATTGCGTGTGCCTCGAGGGGGGGGGGTTTCCGACGGGTTGGGGGGATAGGGTATTGTGTGGGATGGGTAAGTTTTGAGGGTTTTTTTCTGTTCTTTTATAGTTATTAGTATTTAGGATAGGGGGTATTTGCAGAGTAAATTTCACTTTGTGGAGACTGGACATCTATTATTGTGATGTATATATTCTCATGGTATGTCCTTGGTTGGCCTTTTCTCTGCTGAAAATCAATAAAGTTTAAATGGAAAAAAGAAAGAAGAAAAAGGAGCACCGAAGGAAGAAACATCCCAGATGGACAGAAAAATGAACAATTGAAAGGCTCCAGTAGGGAGAGTAGCAGGAGTTCTAAGCAGATCCGCATGGAGGAATGAAGCATCCAGTCCAGGAGCGAGCCTCCAAGAAAAGGTAAAGAGATTCACAGGTGCCTCCAAGGCCTGCAAGAGGAGGTGGGTAAACTTAAAAAGCAGTTTAGGGTGCAGAAGTGGGTCCTGCCCCACGTGAGGTGCGGGTACGCCATGGAGGGGCAGACTGAGCCACCCCCTGGAGGCCCTACTGCAGTCCCAAGAAGTGCCCCAATAGGGGAGCTGGGATCAAGATGACCCGCCCATGGGGGAATAAGGGTGGGATCTGGGGGCATGATAGAGGTACTGAACAGACCGAAGAGTATGCCCTGAAGCCAGAAGGGAATCCAGGATGGACTGAGCACCAAATCCAAACAGCAGGTTCCCAGAAAAGGGGACACTGGTGACTGATAGCTGGACATCAGGTGGCACACCCGAAATCCATAGCCAGATGAAGTGCCAAAGAGCAATGCCGGAGGCCGAGAGGCAGGCCGATGTTTCCACCACATCAAAGTACACACAAAGCAGGTAAGGGAGGACATGCAGATAGCAGTTGAGCCAGCCTGACTGACTCAGGGGAGGGAAGCAAGTCGGACAGGAGGTCCAAAGCTGAACCATCAAGAGTGCAAAGGTACCAGACCATATGACCCAGATAATTAAGAATACAAAGTAGCAAAGTACTGGAGGCATAAACCCAAATGCCAAAGAAATCCATGTGCCAGGAATTAGCATCTGACAGCACAGAACTAGTATGGCGAGGTTGAGCAGTCCAGTCGTTGGGCTGCCGCCCTGACAACTGAGTATGCCACAGGAGTGATAGGCAAGTTGGGGTGGTCAGGAGGGGCACGGTCGAGCTGATCAGGGCCACAAGGGGTGGGCTAGTGGAAGCAGGATGATATTAGGCAAGAGAGAGTGCGTTAAAATATGCAGGAATCAGAGGTGGGACCACCATGGCAGGCTCCTCGGTAACGTCGAGGTAGGCAGCCATGTCCCAACAAAAGGAGTCCTGATCCACAGCAGGGAAGCCTAAAGTGTGCTGGATCTGTAACATGAGCTCCGTGAAGGAGGGATCTGGGAGTAAGGAGGGATTAGGAGGGTCAGGCAGGGCAACCTCCATAAGGGAGGACATGGACCATGGGGAACTAAGGTCCCCAGGGTCCAAGAGGTCCCCAGCATGAACCTCCCCCATAAAGGGATCCCCCTCCCAAAATCCCCATAAAGGGTGTCCTCATAAATGGGAGGAGGGGGGACCAGGCGGGAAGTGCCAGGTCAAGGCGCAAGAGCTCGGGCAATGGGGAGGGGGAACGGGATGAGGCCAAATCCTGACCCATGTTCTGCAGGACCTCCATCACAATGTGGGTGATTCCTGGAGCCTGTGATGAACCCAGAGGTGGAGAATGCCCAAGGTTGGCATCAGGAAGAGGGCAAGTCAGCCCTGGATTTGCTGACCCTGAACAGCGGGGGGAGGCACCCCAACCCCTATGATCTGGGACTGGAAATGGAGCAAGGAACTGAGGATGAGGTCCAGGCAGCAGGACCAAAGGCCCAGAAAAAGTCACGACTGAAAAGCACGAAATGGTCAATGGCGGGGACCCCTGAGGATGCTGGGACAAGCATGGGGGGCATGGAAACAGTGCCCCAAGCAGGGGAGTCCCGGGGTGGGAAGCCCCCATTGTCGATGAGGGAATGATGATAGGCCCCTCCATCAATGGCTGAAGTATGCAAAGGTTTGTATTATCAGTCTTAGGAAGAAAGATTGCATGGCCTCAACCTGCCGTCATTGGAAGCTCATCAGTTACGGTGGGGGGGGGATTTATTATTCTTATATGATGTCATCCAGGACCTGTCTTGATGACAGAATTAGGTTTACAGTTTAAAGACAACATTCATGATACCAGAAGTTATCCTCTTCAACTAATTGGTAAGACCTTTAATTACCTGAGGAGGAATTTTTTCTTCACTTATTATGATTATCGATCCATGGAATAAACTTCCACTTAACATCATTCTTAGTAAAATAGAATGGAGTTTAAAGCACGGTTGGATGCTTATCTATTATCAGATACATTGCCAAGATAATATGACTTTTGATTAGCATGGGAGCTTTCATGGGCCCTTGGGCTCTCTTGCACGCTTTGAACCTTAGTATATGCACTGCCACACCACACCAACAATAGGCCTGCCCCCCCCCCATTTGCCATAATTGAGTTCAAGTAATCACTTTCTACCTCCAATCCCCCTTCTTTGTTTTCTGCCTGCCTGGTAAGTTGTTTTTGTTTGTGTATCTGGCTGGTAGCATCAGAGCCCCACAGCGAACAACAAAGGCAAAAGGGGTCAGCACGACACAGACAGTGTGACTCACAATGTCCTTGCTTTCCTCCTTCTGTTACCCCTGCCTGATTTCTTGTACTGTACTCTGCTGAGTACAGTGCGTATGATTGCTGACACCTGTGACATAGATGCACACATCCATGTGGGTTAGAAAGTAGAGGGCCTAGCTCTCGTGAATTGAGGAAAGCAGTCTATTGATGTGCTGTAATTATTTGTTTGTGGGGCCTGCTTCAAAGAAAAAATATATTATGCAGGACTTGACAAATTCCATAACCCAACGTTTTGGACAACCATTTTTTAAAGTGAAGACAAGCAGTCAGATATTTACTGTTTGTCCCACAGACTGCAAAAAAAATCCTTTTTTTTTTTTGTGTGTGTATACCTGTTTTTCTTTTCCTGCAGGTTCCATTGCCATCTGCTAGATGTCCCCTATGTTTGCATGGCCAGAGCAGTAACCTGATGGCACCACTAGAGGACAGCACTGTTATATTTTGCTCTATTGTCTTTGCAATTGTAGCAGCATTTGGTGACTGTGCCTCAGCCAGCACTTTCTGTGTGTTTTGAGGCCATCACTCATCATTACACAGCTACAGATTGAATATGTAATATGCTACTAATATCTGTTTTGGAATTTGCTATAAAATATAAAGTAAAGGCATTAGGACCAAGGGGGTGGGAAATCAAGTCTGGGAGAGGGGGGATGTGAAGTAGATCATGTCAAGTGGAGAAGATATTATTGAAAGGCATCTAGCCTGTTGACAGACTGTTGGGGACTGTAACTCTCAATCTAATCTGCAAAAAACTTAAAAACTATACAAAAAGAAGGGTCTGTTTGTGTGTATGTGTAGTACATATGTGTATGTGACTGACTAAGATTGAGTGGATTCAACTGGGTGACTGGGGCGGTCAGGACATAGGAACTAAGAGAAAGAGCAGAGAAACTGAAGATAAAGAAACTCCAAGCATAAAGTATTTCTTTTATTAAGAATTAGATACTCTTGCTAAAGTGTTGGGAAGGGAATGACTTGTGGGTGTGAAACCAAACCTGCATTTAAACTGAGAGGGCAGAGGACCTGACAACTTCTGTTAAAGGCAATATATATATTTACTTAAAAAACACACCTCACAATCACTACAATCTAATAGTGGTGGAAGCCGTGTGTGTGTTTAGGCGGGGGGGGGGTTGGCTGTGTGAGTTGAGACCACTAAAGAGAACCAGGCTTACCTAACATACAGTAAATTTGGGAACAACCAAAGACTAAATCAAATGATTTAAAGGAATTGGACACAGACGGTTTTTATTTTGTTATACTACACAAAAAGAAAAGTGTAACGTTTAAACCTCACCACCTAACCTAGGTTTGCTACAGTGTGGTGGAAGTGACACCCACCTGGGGTGTGTGGCTTTGAGACCAGACGGAGCCTGCCCTAAACGTAAAAAGCAAGGGCTGTAAACAGGGGACACTTAACTGGGCACAACTGACAACTAAATAAACTCTATAGAATGGGAAAAGTTATTGTTGCAAATAAACAAATAAATAAAACCTAGCTAGCTACATACGTTTGGTGAAGAGGTGTGTGGTGGCTGTGAACCTGAACCTGCCTGCCCAGCCCTATTCTAGTGTCCTTGCCCTGAGAGGGTATCAGACATTGGGAACAACTGAGGACTTATTAGAAATATTGTATTAAAGTGAAAAAAGCAGTGTTTTGGGGCTACAGAAAAAAATATACCCAAGTATCTACCTACCTACTACTAGAGTAGCTACATTGGTGGAGGTGTGTGTGTGGCTGTGAGACTGAACCTGTCCTGAGAGGGGTGAGGGAGGGAAAAAGCATTTTTGGGGCCAGAGAAAAAAATAAAAATACACCTAGCTACACTGGTGGAGGTGTGTGTGTGTGTGTGTGTCTGTGAGACCAAACCTGCCCTGAGAGGGTAGAGGAAATGGGAAAATCATTTTGGGGTCTCGATATGGGAAAAAGCACCTAGCTATGTAAAGTGATGGAAAGGCTTGCGAGGGGAGCAGAACACTTACTCTGTGTAGTGTGTGTATGAGCTAATTTTTCTGACCAGCAGACAGTGCAAATGCTACTGTATCTGTTGGTAGTACAAGGCAGCTGCTACTCCACTGAGTGCCGTACTACCAGTATCTATTGTTAGTACTGTGGCGCCACACCTGAGTGTCCTGTCTACGACTAGTACTCCCTCCTGCTCCCTACTCCCACATACTCTGTCTTGCCCTCTTGTAGTGTTGTAAGCATGAGCACAATAGCTTATGGTAAACAATTACACAACACATAGAAAGATAACATAAAATAAAATGATATTGTATGCAACAATATCTGAACATTTCACAATTTCACAGAAGTTAAAAAAAATACAAAGAAATAAAAGCAAACCACTCTATTTTCCCCTTGGACTGGCTCAGGGACATCCACCATATCATCTTCTTCATCAGGAACAAAAAGTAAAGATCCGCCTTCTTCAAAGTCTGAAAGCCAGACCTAACCCCCTGGCTCTAGTCAGTAAAACAGCTAAAAAATAATGGTTCTTCTCAGTCTGGATCTGTGTTTGTAGACATAACAGATGATCAATCTGATTTGACCATACCGGTTTCTGCAATGAGTGATAGTGACAGCTGCAGCAGCAGTTCTGTGGTAGCAGTACCATCCATCACATTCTGGTTCAGTACAGCTAAAGCGACCTTTGAGTTTAGATGAGAAAAATGAAACAATGAACTTAAACACTGAGAAAGGGCTCAGACATTTCAGCATGACTGGCTAAATTAGTTTACCTGGTTAAGGTATGATGACAAAAATGCATCCTGTATTGCTTTTTCTGTGAGAAATATCAGTCTTGTGACTCCTGCTTATTCCAAAAAACCTGATGTGTTTGCCACTGGTTCAAAAATTCAGAACAGTCGAGAACCCAAGAAAAATCAAATCCACATAGAAAGGGAGTATTCTGCATTCAGAGCAGTGCTCAGGTCTGCAGTGGGTAAGCCATATCTGTGAATGTATTCATGACTACTGTGAGAGAGACTGGCCCAGCTTGCACACATCCTTGACCTAATAGAAGTGTTACTGGCTAGGAGTATGTCTACAGCTATGTATGAGAGAGCATTCTCCATTCAGAACCTTATAAAAACAAAAATAAGGACAAGTTTGGCTGATGACAGACTCCAGTCACTTCTGTATATAGCAGTTGAAGGTCCTGCATTAGACAGCTTTGATCCAGATTAAGGTATCAACCACTGGCTACTATTTGGTCCTGGCACAGACCACGTTCATGGTCAAGGTCATGCTAGTTTGACTGCTAGCTCTGCTGCTGATGCTGACTCACATGAAAATCTCCCTGAGGCTGTCACTAGCATTGATGATGATGATGATGACAGTGAATTTGATGCTCCAGTTGGTACAAGCTCAGGCTTCCTACTATAACTTTTCCGGACGCTGATGCTATACTGTCTGCTGCTGCATGATGTTCTCACTGACTGTGTGTTGGTGCCACATCTTAATTCAGTCACAATCCTCTCTATCCTGACAAAAAAGTAACAAAAATAATATTATTCTCCTTATTGTCTATTACAACACTAACTGATACTTCCATAAATGTGTTTAGGCTTTCTGTATTTTATATTTTCCACTAAAAATATGCCATTTTATACCTGGACTGCCATCTCAAACACCACGACAACTACTTTTTGACAAGCCACTTGTCCATGGACAAGTACCTCATTTTTAAAATGTGTCCAGCCCTGATATTAAGTGCACCTCAACTCTTGGTGGTTGCTTGTATATGGGCAAAAAAATGTGCTTTGATTTTCATAGCCATAACTAGGTACCTCTTTGTTGGCTTGATAGAAAAAATGTTTGGGTTCTACTGCAATGGGAGATATGAATTTTGTCCATTTCTTATGATGTTCAAACTTTAATTGTGGATTTGATACCATGGTGAAGTTGGGAGGTAATTTGGGAGAGCTGTGTACACCCCATGAATTTTGGGGGGTATTATGTGCTAATCCTGTATTCATTAGGATATTTTATTTTGATACATAGATTGTCCCTTATCTCCAAATAGTGACGAGAGTTATGCCTTTTAAAGTTGCAATTTTATCCTGGAACTTTTTTTTTATTATTATTTGTATGTTTTTTACATGGGTCATATGTTTTGGGGGTGTACAATGTGTCAGTCTTGTACTAATTTGCACTTTTTATTTAGAGTGTCCTGTAACTGCAGTTATTCATGGAATTGTGGCTTTTAAATGTGAAAAAAGACCAAGTGTAAATTCCGTTTTTCATATGAACTGCTTTTTGTTTCATTTTCTGGGGCTCACAAAAAGAGAATTGGTTCATACGACAGAAGTATGTAAAAATAAATTAAATTCATACTGTTCTTTCATATGAAGGCATTTACTTTTCTGAGATGTCCATGTGCTCACAGAGGAAGATACATTTATATTAGAGAAGAATGTGGAAAAAACTTTTGTACAAAGGCATCTTATATGAGATATTCCTATGACAGAAGATTCCGTCATACGAAAGAAAAATGTAAGAAAAATGATGTCCCAAATCCACTTTTGGATGGTCCTAATCCTATATGGCCATACAAAAAAAGAAATCATCTCACAGAATAATAATATATATAAGCTTTAAAAACACATTTTTAGGTTTTTTTTTTTAAAAAAAAAGCTAGTTGCAGAAGGGATTTAAGCAGGTCTCGTTTAGAAACATGCAATCCATGCGTTGGTGTCTCTTTAGGGCATTGTTTTTATGGGTATTAAGAAAAACAAAATGGTTGTCTACCACATGAAAAAAAGCATTTTTTCTCAGAAAAGGTGATTATCCCTGCACAAGAGAGAATCCTCTTCTGAATGACCAAATTTTTCTTTGGTGTCAATCCTGTGCCTAAAACACCCTCCTGAGCATGTTGTGAAATTCAATTTCAGGCCATAACTTTAGAAAGAATATTTTTTCCACCTCTTGTCAGATCCATGGGTCAGAGTCCACTTTGTTCAACAGATGCCTGCTTCAGATAGGAACTTAATCCCCATTCTTTGATTATCTTCAGATGGACAGAGGGGAGATCCTGTTACTACTTTATTGTGTATATAAATTGCTATGTTAAAGTTATTTACTTTTCCTTATTTAATTCCACCTGGAACTGGTTCCATGTTTCAAAAAATAGAGTTCTTTTACCATTCGTTAGATACTAAATATGTTTCAGGATAAATATATCTGTGACTAAATTCAGTCATTGGTGGGTCAGGGTCCTTCCATTTTTGGAGTATACATTTCTTTGCCACTATAAGAAACAGCGATAATAATTTACACTGCTGTGGTTCCAGTGTCTTTTTTCCCAGTAAAATTGATAACTTTCCCATTGAAGAAAAATACATTTCTTTCTTAAAAACTCAGTGAGAAAATTTCTCAGTCTCATGCTAAAAATGAAAACAGTCATGGGCATGATGCAATCAAATGAAGTAGAGTGCCTGTTGAATTGGGGCATCTTGGACATTAGCCAATATATTTGGATTTATCAAGTGCAGTTTTTAGGGGTGAAGTAAATTCAGTGTGTATTGTTCGTTTGTATCTGTTACAGTTTCACTGAAGATACATGGGGTGGGATATTGAAAGCGGTTGCGTATGGTGCGGAATTGTACCAATGTGCGATATTGAGCGGGAGACATTGCACTGCACAAATCGCAGTGTGCCAATGTGCAACTCTAATGAATGCATGCACAAGTGCAGGGGATGTAACCATGAATAAGCAGTGCAGTGCGATATTCAACAGCAACCCAAAGGCGCAAGCGCAGAGCAACAAGGACATGTGCGGAGCAACTTTGAGCCCATAAAAAGACAGAGCAAGCAAGGGATGATGGCTTACACTGTGGGGAGCAGGGGTGAGAGTCGAACGGAGTGAGACAGAGAAAGACAAAGAGATAGAGCCAGTGGCCAGGCAGGACTGCAGCAGGGGTGCAGGACAGGCACGGAGGCAGGAGGTGCAAGGCAGTGGGACAGGGAGTGTGACCCTGCAAGTGCCTGTGTGTGTGTGTGTGTGTGTGTGTGTGTGAGATACCAATGTGGGGCAGCATGATCCTGCAAGCCCAGATAAAGGAGTGGCAGTGGGAGAATCCAGACAGATGGGAGGCGGAGTCCACCACCAGCAGGGTCCCCAACACAGGTGTGCGCCCAGTGCAGGGACACACGCAGCAGTGCACAGCTGGGGTTGCTCGAGGAGACAGCCACACGGGGGGACACGACAGGCTGGGCCATGGCCAGTGCAATATTCCAGATGGAGGTGGTAATGAAGAGTGTGAGGAGACAGGAGGCAGAGTGGCACAGCTGTGGAAGGGCCGGACGGTGGTATGCCCAGAACAGGTGGCATTGTGCCTGCACCACCTTTGAACAGTATGGTGACACCAAGATTATGGGCCAGTACTGCCTGAACTGGGCAATTCTGAGCCAGCTCTGTGAGTTGTGCAATGATGAGGTGCAGGCACCCACAAGACCGAGCCACACCCTGTTGGTGGAGACCAAGGTTACAGCCGTCATGTGCCTGCTCGCCATGGGTACCTTCGAGAGACCAACAGGGGACACCACAGGTATAACCTAGTCAGCTGCATCACGGCTTCTCACACAGTTCCTCAATGCACTGTTGCCACATGCTACGGAATACATCAACTTCCCCAGCACACAGGCAGAGCATACAGCAAACATGCAGGAGTTCCACAGGGTGGCACGTATGCCTGGCATGCTAGGGGCCATTGACTGTACCTGTGTAGGCATCCACTCACCACCGGGGCTGGAGGGGGTGGCCTATATCAACAGGAAGGGTTACCACAGTGTCAACTGCCAGGGGGTGTGCGATGCCAGGGGACGCATAATCAATGTCTGTGCCATGCACCCTTGGGAGCACATGATGCCTTCATCTGACACCAGTCAGCACTGTGCCACAGGTTTGAAAGTGGGGATACCCCCACCGGCCACCTAGTAGGGGAGTATGTACCTGGAATGGGCAGCCTGGCATAACAGGGTAGGGTGTGGGAGGATGCAATGCTGGGGGCATCAGAGGGCCTGGCCAGGTAGGCGGGGGCAGCCACACAGACCACCATGCTAATCCCACATGTCTCCCCACAGTTAACAGCAGATACTCACTCAGGTCCTGGCTGCTCACCACATACCAGCACCTGTTGACCCCAGTGCCGGAGTGATACAGTGAGGCATGCGCCAGCACATGGAACATTATCGAGCATGTGTTTGGGCTGCTGAAGGCAAGATTCTGCCCCCCTTCACAGGTCTGGCGGTGCCCTATAGTACAGTCCCTCAATGGTCTGTGGCCTATTTCTGGCCTGCTGTATCCTACACAACATGGCCGCTGACCGTGGGATAGCTGTCGAGGTCAAAGAGGGGAACAGCAGTGGGGATGACGCGGACACCAGGCCTGGCGGTGGTGGGCAGCCCCAGTGATAGGAACCCTGGCTGAACAGGATGGCCCAGCAGCACCAGGACACAATTGCAGAGGAGCACTTCAGTGCACGCAGGTAGGTGAACATAACCACACACGTGACCCAGGGACCATAGCACATTATGCAGGCATGCAGGGCTGGGCCCCATGACAGACATGGGTGGAGGGCAGCATGAAGGGACATGGGACTGGACTCCGTGGAAGCACCCTGTACGGCACTGTAAACCCCACCCACACACATTCACACCCAAATGCACACAGGTACCCGTACTTGTACACCCAGAAGCCACCAATGGGCATGTGTCAGACGTTGAACACCAGTGCACAGCAACGGCCGGTGATGTGTTGGCATCATCATGTGCATGCCACAGTGGCCAGTGGTTGGGTGAGTGTGCACAAGGTGGGCGTGTGGCATGCACCATGGATGGCATGACCCTGGTATGCACACGCACATGCCACACCACTGTGCATACAGGGCTGCGGCTGACAGTGGACAGGGAGCGGCGGATCAGGACTGCTGCACAGTTGCATGGCCACCATGGACACATGGATGGCCCCACCGAGACCACCCAGCAGACGCAGGCTGTGCAATGGCCACAGGAGATATCACAGATGTTCCCCCAGGTGTGTTACTGTGGGAATGTGACCGAGCCCCTGCAGATGTCTGTAGGCCCCTGAACAGACCTGCTCCAGGTGTGCCTGGAATGCCCACAGTGGATCCTGGTGTGAACACTGATGGGGTCGCACGACACCAGGACCGAGGGGTGGAGAATGCACTCTACAGGGGCTGCAGAAAATGGCCTTGCACCAGGGTGGCCAGTGGTGTTAGACCGGCCGTGAGCACAGTGGTAAGCCGATCCAGGGCTGTGGTCGTGTCCTCCAACATGCATGTGGTCTCAGCCAGGAGCTGCTCAAAGTCCCAGTCACACCTCCCTGCAGACTGGCGCAGCTCTGAGTGGAGGGCACGCACCCCTGCCACGACCAGCATCTGTTGCTCCATGGAGGCCCGGAGCAGACAGGTGTGCTCAGTCAGGGGTCAGCACCCTAGGGGGCATGGGCATTGCGCCGACCCATGGGTGTTGCGTGTCCCCGCTGCATGGCCCCCCGTGTAGGTGGGGGCTGCACAGCAGGGCCCCCTTAGGGCTGGTCATTCTGTGGTGCAACAGCAGCGGCCTCAGTACATGGTCCCCCTGGCCCCATCCTGCTGCCACTGCTGCTCCTTTGACTGCTGTGTGTGGAACAGCACCAGGGCGGCTGCACCACCACCTCCACCCCCTTCAGACTGCACTACACCGCTGGCACCTTCGGCCACTCCGGGTGTAGTGGGCAGTGGGTGGACAACCACCACCAGGGCACCATCTGCACTGCCATGTCAGTTGTGTGGTATGAGAGCCTCCCCCTGTCAGGCCACACCACCATCCAGGATAACGGTCACATTGTTATCGGTCCCAGACCCTGCTCCAATCTGTGTCAGCACACTGGACACCATGGCTGGCATCCTGCTGAAACACTGCCTGGGCCTCGACTACTACCACCCCACAGGCATCTGGTCAGACAGTTGTGCTGGTCTGACTGTGGTCTGGACCACAGACACTGGTGGAGGTGGATGGATCGTCCTCCAGGTCCAGGACCACCACCATGGTGGTCACCCACACCCCTGCTGCTGCATGCAGGTGCTCCAGAGTTGTAAAGGAATGCAGACATGTTAGTGGCTGCCACACTCCCCTGTCCCCCTTCCCCAGGCACTGCTGTACCTACCATGCAGTGATGGGCTGCCCCCCATCTGAAATCCACCACCAGGCACACCCTCGATGGTGCTGTGTCACATGGATGCCGCTACCAGCTCCTCCTGTGGTGTCAGTTGTGGCACGTCAGTCTGTCCACCACCCATGGTGTCACGTGCGGCCCGTATGGTGGCCATCTTGTCCTTGATCCTCCACCGGTCTGTGCCTACTTTCTTCTTACACTCCTGTGCACTTCTCTGATGGATTCCCTGCTGGTTCACAGCCCTGGCCACTGCCTCCCATGCAGCGGCCCTGACCTGTGGGGTGCTCGTAGAACCACTCAGGAGGGGCTTCTGGTCCAGGTAGGCATCAAAGAGGGCATAGCTCTCCACCCTCGTGAAGTTGGGACTGCGCTTCCATGCATGCCCATGCTTCTCAACCTCCTCATGCTCCGACATGCTTATTCATGTGGGTAGGACATGTGGTTAGTGATGGCTGCAGCACACAACACCCTCCAAAGACACCATCCCAACAGACCCACAGCATGGTGGCTTACCTCTGAGAGATGCAAAACTGGTCTGGTGCCTGTGCAGTCCCATGGTGCCTTTATAGCACATCACCTGCAAAGAAGGTGATGCGCAACTATAATGAGATGCAAATGCCTCCAATGTGCCACGGATATGCTGATAAGCCCATCAGCATATTCTGGCTGAATATCACATGGTTGTGCATGGCGCATTGGGGTTGCACATGCACAAGCCATGGCACAACTGTGTGGCATGCGTAGTAGGCCTGCCACTGTGCATGCACACACTGACATCACATACATCGCTGTCACATCCTATGCACAATGCACCATATGCGGAACAGTGGTCTGCCGCTATTGGGCATGTGTCGCCCATGCACTGTATGCCCTATGGTGCTCATGCACCATTGGCATGAGGTCCATGGGGCACACATGCACCTATTGCGCACCATGCATGGCATGCCCTATCGCGTTGTTGTGCATGGTGCAACCTTTGACAGCACGACTGTCCCATGACCTCTCAGGTGCCTGTGGCACATGCTAGTGCTGCCCCAGCTGTATTGCACATCACCGAGAGATGTGCTATTAGGGATGACAGTGCATCACCGACCAAGTCACGCACCCACAGCATGTGTGCCTCATGTGCTATCGGGCACCATTTTGGATTGTCTGTTCATTACTGAGCATGCCGCGCTGAAACATTGCGAGGGCACCAAATTTGAGCCAGGTGGAGCTGGTCAACCTGGTGGCACTGGTACAGCCACGTCAGGTGCCCTGTATGGGCAGGTGCCCCTGGAAAGGTCTTGCACTGAGGTATAGCAGGAGGTGGCTGAGGAATTGGAGCAGGCCACTGGGACCCAGAGGAGTGGGGAGCAGTGCAGCCACCGATACGGTGACTTGAGGCAGAATGATCCTGAGAGGCTGAGGTCCCTGCTGGCATACATATGGAGGGGCACCATACCACGTCTAGGTGAGGGCACTACAACCATGTCTGTGCCATGCCAGTATTCTGTGGGGGGTCAGCAGGGTGTCACACCATGCTGTGGGGGGGCTGTGGCTGTGCACTCTGCTGGCCATGGCAGCACACCATAGGTGTGCCGTGCCACTGCACTGCCACTGCACAGAGCAAGGGGGTATACTGTGCTGGAGGGGGATGGGGCACAAGGGTGTTTGCCGGGTACTTATGTGTCCTTCCCACTGTCTCCCTACTATGCCCTGAGGAAAGGCAGTGTGCCAGGATGGTGGGTGCTGCCAGCAGACATGGCTGGGTGGATGATGGTGCCCACATCCAGGATGCTGGCCAGTGGGAAGTGCCACCGGATGGGCGCCAGTTGCACTGCATCATGCAGGTTGGCACTCTATCAGGGTTTGTTGTTGTGTAGGGTGGGGGTGGGTCACAGCTCCCTGTGCACTTGACCATTACTGCTGTGCAACGTTGGCGGTGACCATTGCACCATGTCGTGGCATTCATATGTGTGTGGCTGCTGCAGGTGGGCTGTGGGTGCACCCAGGTTCCAGCCATTCAACTGCCATCCCACCCCCTAGCCCTGTTGCCTGGCTGTCATGGGTGTGGTGTGCCACACATGTGCAGTGTCAGTTTGCAGTGCTGTGTGTGGATGTGGATGATTGGGTTGGTGGCTCATGTGGGCACACACACTACGGGTGGCTGTGTGCTATCTCAGGTGTATGTCACCACTGTCCGCTGTGCACGATGGGTGGGCTACAGTCATATGGACGTGCACTCATACCATGTCCCCTCCTCTGTCCGAGATGTCCAATGGGTGGATGTGCACACCAGACTGCTGGAGTGGATCCTGAGGTTCACTGTAGCCATGCTACATGTGGCAGAGCTCATCAGATGGGCCCTGTGCAGGCCACAGAAAAGACAGCACAACAGGCACCAGTAGGGTGCAGACCCCCATGGAGCCCATTGACCTGCACCACATTCCCTTCCCCTGACCCCCTCCCTTTCCCTCCCTTGTACCCTTCACTGCCAAGTCTCCTGTCCCCCTGCCTCCCTTCCCCAGCCCACTGTCTTGTTTGTGGTCTCCACATTCCCTGCTCCCTTTTCCTGTTTTACTGTAAATAATTCTTGTTGCCCTGTTTTAATGCATGTTTATTTTGTTAGCCATCTGTGTCTGTGTCTACATTGCTGCCTGCATGTGGAGCCATGCTGCAGTGATGTGCATGGTGGCTGTGTGGTATGTCTGGTGTTGACTGGGGTATGTGCCTGGTGGTCTGTGGCCAGTGACCAGTGTGCATGTTCTGGGGCATACATGTGCACTCTGCTCATGTTGTGTGGCTTCTGCGTTGTGTGCTGTTGGCATGTGTTTTGTCAGTTCTGGTCCAGGAGGCATGTCACATGCCTTCCTTGCCAGTGTTGCCTGTGGCCGTTTGTCAGTGGACAGTGGTGCCACACTGCCCCCATGCACCACTGTGGTGTGCATGGTCAGGGGCCTGCAGCAATGCGCCTGCCATGCCTCCCTCCTGGCATCCCCCCATACCCTGGTGGTGGTCTGTCCTGCTCCTGTGGCATGTACCCAGCTGTGACTGTTATCCTGTGTCCTACCTCCTGCACAGCCCTGGTTGCGCTATGGCACTTGCTGATTTGCTGCCTGGCACAACCCTGTGATATTCAGCTGTGTTGCGCCGGCACTTGCCGTCCAGCGCAGCTTTTGAATATCGTGTTCGGTGTGTACTGGTGCAGGGCATTTGTACTGTGCAACTGTTGCACCTGCCTCTGGTGCATTTAAGCAATATACCATGACAAAGAGTGGGTATATTGGTGGATTTACCACACTTGGTGTGATTCGGGCACGAGGCACAGCCAAGTGACTTAACCACACCAGTAGTGGTAAATCCACCCATTGACCCACTTTCTGTCATGGTATATTGCTATTATACAATGTTCAACTTGTTTTTTTTTTTTTTATAGTGATATAAAACCTTTACAATGGGTAAACTGGAGGATTTATCATGGTCATGTGATGTGTTTTGACCAATGAGGTTACAGGATTTTCATACCCCGTTGTATAATTCTGAATATCCCACCCATTTTCTAGATTTGTTGTTATAATGACCTGCCACAGTGGCTCTGAAATATGGATACCCAGATCCACTTCCCATTTTCTCCTGACTTTGTCAATGTTGTAGTCCAGTGTTTCTTGAAGCATATTATGTATCTGTGAAATAATCTTTCCCCCACCAGTTTATTCATGATTGGGAGGGCAGTTCTCTCAACTTAGTATGCATCTTATTTTTATTAAGAAATGATTTAAATTGGTTATAATTAAAAAAGGTAGACAAGATTGAAATTATATTTGTTAATCAGCTGTTTATACAGTATGTATATATTTCATTATTAAAAGAGATATCCCCACATTGTATAGCCCCTCTTTCTTCCCAAGTTTTAGAAATATGTGATGATATTGATGGGATGAAATTATAGTTTTTATAAATATGGATATACTTGGAGATATCTCCTGTATTATTCATCCTGTTTTGAGCATAGATGTAACACTGATATGTGGTCTTAGTTATTATTGCTGATTTTGGTCCCTTAATAGGGATACCAGAGTAAAGCAAATTCATAAATGACTTATACAATTGGGCTTTTGATTCTATTTGCATGAAGGGAAAGTCCAATTTTTCTTTGTGAAGCCAATGCCAAATTTGTACTAATTGTGCTGAGATATAATATAAATAAAAATCCAGTAATGCCTGTCCTACCACTATTATTTTTCCATAAAAAATGTATAATTTAAGTTTTTCCAAAAAAAATGGTTGGGATTGGGATTGCCAGAGCTTCAAACAAAAAGAGTATCTTAGGCAAAATTTGCATTTGCATTAGATTAACCCTGCCAGTCAGTGTTAGATACAGTGAATTCCATTTTTTAAGATCCAAGTCAATATGCATTAATAGTTCTTCATAATTTAATTTAGAAATGTCCTTAATTAGAGGGCTTATTTTCAAGTTTGAGTTTATTGCAGGAAAACTCCATTTAACAAGCTCATTCACAAGGAGGTCATGTGACATAAACACTTGGGCCCAGATATTCAAAAGGGTTGCGCCATGCGCAACAGGGTTGAGCATGCTCAAGTCCTACATTGTGCCATTCTGCGATATTCAGCAGGAGGTAGTTGTGCCACTGAGAACAGGTTGAGCAACAGCGCAATGCAAATGAATGCATGCTCAACAGGAGGGGGAGGAACCATGCATAAACTGCACAGCCCGATATTCATTCAGGTTGTGCAGAGTTGTGCAGGCACAACCCCCAACCTGCGCCTGCACAACTTTGAGCCCCAAAAAGGGATCAATGTTGAGGGCCACCACGGGTGAGCTGCTGCATTGCAGGGTGCAACACAGCAGCTGCCACCCGTGGCTGGCCCCTAACTCAGTTCCTGTGCCCCCCACCAGCCCAATGCAGGGCATCAATGCAGCCCCCTCCTGTTCACATTCCTGGTGGTCCAGTGGATCGTAATGCCCGATCACGGGCAGAATGTACAGTGACAACCCCCTTGCCCCATCGCTGGCAGAACGTGAAAAAAACCCCCACACAAAACATCTCCCTAATGCCCGATTGTGGGCAGAATGTATAATGACAACCCCCCAGTGCCTGATCATGGGCAGAATGTATAATGACAACCCCCGTGCCCAATCACAGGCAGAATGTATAATGACTACCCCGTGCCCGATCACGGGCAGAATGTAAAAAGAACCCAACCCGGAATGTCTCCCTGGTGGTCCAGTGGACTTAATGCCCAATCAGCGACAGGGATGTACAGTGAAACCTGCGCCTAACATCTCCCTGGTGTCTAGTGTGCCCCCACCCCACCCACCCACGAAGCCCAACCACCCCCCGCCCCGTAGCCAGCGGCTGCAGCATCCCACCGCCTGCCGCCCGCCACCGCCGACTGACTGTCCGGTAGGGCTGCACGCCCGCTGGTGCAGAACTAGAGCCAATGGGCGTGCAGCCCATACCGTACATGACAGTCCAGATTTGTGAATGATTTCCTTTGCCAGTAAGCAGGTCTCATGCTTAATTCTGCCTTGAAGTTGTAGCCAGTTAGCCTGTTCATACAGATCACATATGTGTGTGAGTTTAAGGCTGTGGCTGTACTCTGGAGGGCAGTGTCAGTAGCTGATCCATAAACTATGAGGCCATTGTCAATTAAAGAAGTGATTGAGCTCTGCATGGCAAGTTTTAATGCTTCTTCTGTCAGACAGTGCCTCTGCTTATATAGCAGGCCTATGTGTGTATTCACAGCTTTAGCAAGTTTATTTATATGCATGGAGTATGAAAGAGTGGAGTTGAGGGTCACTCCCAGGTATTTGAACTGGTCTACCTGTTCCAGCACAGTGTCACCACTATTGTAGATTAGCAGTTGTTAGAGTTTGTGTTTGTTCTGAGTACCATGAAACATGATTGATTTGGTGTTTGAGTAGTTTAGGATGAGTTTACATGACCTGAACCAGGTTCTAGCTTCTGAGAAACTATGCTGTAGCTGTTGCTGGAGGTGATGGGGGTCAGAGTGGCTTGAGAAAATGACTGATCATCTGCATAGAGTAGAGTTTTGTCATGGCAAGTGGCAGGGAGGTCATTCATAAAGATGCTGAAGAGTAGAGGGCCAAGGATGGAACCTTGTGGTACACACAAACAGACTGGGAAGGGGGTCTAGATGGTGTCTCCAATTCTGATCTGCTGAGAGTGGTCACTAAGGTAACTTTGGAACCAACGAGTGCCATCCGACGAAAGGCCAAGATGTGATAGTTGTCCAAGTTAGTAGGGAGTGGTTAACTGTGTCAAACACCTTAGTCAGATCAATAAAGGTGGCACTGGCCAATTGGTTGTGGTCTAGTGTTTGATGGATGAAGGAGGTGAGGCCTAGTAGTGCAGTG
This sequence comes from Neoceratodus forsteri, assembly GCA_016271365.2. Classification (NCBI taxonomy): domain Eukaryota; kingdom Metazoa; phylum Chordata; order Ceratodontiformes; family Ceratodontidae; genus Neoceratodus; species Neoceratodus forsteri. The sequence continues at coordinate 495,393,667 of CM057457.1, forward strand.
GGGGTGTTGTGACCTTGACAAAAACCATGTTGTTGGAAACATTGGATGTTATGTTTTTCCAGGTAGTCAAGTTGTTCAGCAACTATCCTTTCCAAAGCCTTGGAGAGTGAGGAAGGTTGTATATAGGCCTGTAGTTGCATGTGAGAGTCTTGTCACCACTTTTTAAGATAGAAGTCACCACAGTGGTCTTCCATTTGCTTGGAAATTGTGAGAGCATAAGAGAGTGGTTAAGAATTTTCATAAGAGGTGGAGAACTTCATCAAAGGTGAGGGTGATGAGTTTCAAATCAAGAGAGTCAGCACTATGCCTAGACTTCCCGAGTACTTTGAGTAGATATTTTCTGGCTAGCCCTTCAGTGATGGCCTTAAAATAAAATTTTGGGGTTACAGCTGGGCTGCCTCAGGGAATGGTGGGATTGGTTACTGTTGGTGTAAGTTCAAAGACGTTAGGTGGGAGCACATGACTAAGGTGACAAAATGTTGAGTTGAAGGCATTAGCAATGGTTACGTTATCCAGGGTGATACTTCCATCATTGTTGAGCACTGCTGGTGAAACTTTGTTTTTTTTTTCCCATTTATCTCAGATAGGTTGTCCCAGAACTACCTCCCATCATGCCAGGTGTTTGCAAGGGCATTTCTAAAGTAGGAGGCTTTTGCCTGGTGGATAGCTCTCATTCAGGCATTCCATGCTGATGTGTAGGCCTGAGTATTCCCTAGGGTGTTGGATGCTTTAGCACAGTACCATAGTTGATCATGTGATTTCATCCATTCGAGGGGGTCATGAGTCACCCTTGGCTTTACTGATCCCCTAATCTTTTGTTTCTTGTACAGAGCATGAACATCACATGCTACATTAAAGGTAGTGATAAAGTAGTTTAGGGCTGAGTCCACGTCCTGAACATCAGTTGGAGGCCAGTCAAGTGATTGGATGGTGCATGTTTAATGGACCTAATCAACCAGGTAGAAGTATTCTACTGACAATGAATTTTGGTGGGGGTTTCTTTAATTTGTTGGACCAGAGGGTAATGACTAGAGAATGGTCACTTATGGTGTCTGGCAGTACTTCAGACTTAGTGATGTGTTGTGTGAGGTCGATTGGTGAGGACCCAGTCCAGCAGAGAGGAGGTGTCCAACCTGTAGTTTATCCGGTTTTGTGACTGTACCATTTGGGCCAGGTTGTCAGTTTCTAAGGCATCCTTATAGGTGCTTGCACAGGGGGCCATCCAGTTGACATTGAAGTCAGCAAGCAGAATCACTTCTGAGTTTTACCCGAAGGAGTTGATGCAGTCGATAAGGGAGGGAAGACCCTAATTAGTCAGCTTAAGTGGGATATACAGTATACTGACGCAGTGGTCAATGCCTTATTGTGTGCACCTAGTAGTACCTTAATGGCTAGAATCTGAATGTCATTTCCAGTGTTAGGTAGGGCCAAAACATGACCCACAAGTGTGTCTTCGAGGTAGAAGGCACAGCCCCTACCTTTCTTAGTCAGCCTGTCAAGCCTAAAGACTGTGTAACCAGGAATGGTACTAGTGGAGTCAGGGATCTTTCGGGATAGCCATGTCTCAACAACCAGTAGTATGTCCTGGTTGTGTTGGGAGATCCAGGCAGTGATAGTATCTAGGTTCGGAAAGAGGCTGCAGATATTTATACTTGCCAAGGATAGAGTAGCAGATCTGTCGGACTTCACTGATGCCAGATTGTGGAGATCTACGGTTGGGGTGAATATTTCCTGAGAGAACTAGCAGCAGTAGTATTAGGCATTTGAGAAAGGCTTTTACATATTTCCTATGGTGTAACTGTGTCCTTCCTTTCGGTGGTAAATTATAAAAATGAGGTTACAGCAAAAGTTAGCAGGATATGGGAATCTGAAGTGCGGCATCCTCTCCTCCTGACCATCTTGTAATGTACAGCATCAGCACGTACTGACGTCTGACTTTCCTCATGAGCACCTTGAGTTCTTCCTAGCTGCTCCTCTGGAAAGAATTGCTATTGTTTTTCATCATACAAGTAAAATACACAATTCTGGGATAGGTCTTTTCTACTTTGAACATTTTAGAGCAAAATTCCAAATTGTCTGGGCTGTAGGTTGTGACACAATACTAGAACTAAACTCTTTCCTCTTTTTGCACTCTGTGGATCTGAAAATATGCACATTGGACTGAAAAGAAACGTGGCAGTTCAAGAGACTTTGCCCCCCCGCCCCCACCGACTTAGCATGCAAACTTTGCAATTTCGTTGAATGGGGGAAAAGTTATTGAAGTGCAGAACTAGGGGTTTAACATTAAACAACCTACTCAGCCCTAACTATAGTTATGTTCAAGTTCAAAAGTAATTTATTGTTGGACTGGCAAGTCATTACAGATAGACAATACAAAATACTTAAATTCACATACAATCACATATCGTCATATACGAGTTAAAAAAAAATCCCATCTTCAATTATCAATCAATCAATCAAAGTCTTTATTATTGCACTTTGCCCTGGTTATAGTTGCCCTGGTTATAGCTGCCCTGGTTATAGTTGTGCTACCATGCCACTATAGTTCGACAACTATAGAATTGGTGCTCATGGGGGTTATGCATACAAGCCAATGAGTCCATAACTGGCATGAAAATGGCTCGTAGATCCTTGCATGCCCAAAGATCCCAGCATATTAGGCTGAATCTGACCCACAGGAACCCTGATTATAGTTGCCCTGGTTATAGTTGTGCTACCATGCCACTATAGTTCTAGACAACTATAGAATTGGTGCTCATGAGGGATATGCATGCAAGCCAATGAGTCCATAACTGGCATGAAAATGGCTCGTAGATCCTTGCATGCCCAGAGGTCCTGGCATATTAGGCTGAATATGACCCACAGGAACCTTGGTGCTATCCTGTTTGGGCTGTGCTATCCTCATTAGGCTTCTGTGGGCCATATTCTGTTTGACACTGTGTTAGTACAATGCATAGTCATTATTTGTATTTATTTATTCATTCTTGGATTACAATGCCTTGGAGCACATAACAGCTCTTTTACAAAGGTTCCACAGCAGTGGGAAGGGTGACAGACATATAATGGATGGTATTACATAAAATACTGACAAGAAAGTATTTATAATGACAATATGATGTTAGTATTGCAACTAAAATTAAAACTATGACTTGGTAGGAAAGCAAAAATAAAGCTCCCTTTATTAGGTTATTTTTGATTTCTTACCAATTCATAATTTTAATTGCAATGTTAACATCATATTGTCATTATAAATATTTTCTTGTTGATATTTTATAGCCCAAGGTGCTTTATCAAGTACGTATAGTTAGATTTGGGTGAACAAAAGTTCAGGTAAGTGAAGATAAACAGTGGAAAGAAGGTGGAGGGTGACAGGAGTGAGGTGAAAGAAGGATCCATGAACAAGGCAGGAAATAGGGCAGACCTGCTAGAGTGAAAGTGGTCATTCAGAGAGAAATGGGGAGATGTACAGTAGGTACACGAGTATGTGTCATATGAATTAAAGCAGTCACAGGAACTGTTAGCTGCAAGATGCTGATGAAGGGCACCTCTGAATGGTCCCAATTTTGGTAAGGAAGAGAGATCTTTGGGCAGTGCATTAAACCATATGGTGCTCTGTATGCAAAAGGTCATTGCCCTTGTGTAGTCTGGCATCTTGGGACAAAGAGTTGGTTGACTGAGCTACATGTGTGCTAGGAGCGGCAAGATGGGATGAGTAAGTTTATAACACCAGAAGGTAGGAGCCTGAGAAGTGCCTTTATAGTCAGCAAGCAGGTTTGATAGTGAATCCTCCCATTTAGCTGAAACCAACCTGTTTGAACATACAGTTCACATGTGGGTAAGGTGTGTTACTTCAGTAAGAAGTCAGCATGCTTTATTGAGTGCCACTGATATTCTGCGGAGGGTAGTGGTGGAAGCTGAGCCATAGATAACCAGACCATAGTCAACAATGGGAACTGTGAAGCTATAGATAGCACTGTGTCATCCTGGCCCCATATTTAAATAGCAGGCTTTTGTTGTAGTGTAGTAATTATCTGACTATTTACCCCAAGCTGTCTACTCACCAACTGTCACACAGTACTCCTGTCCACACAGCACACATGGCTGTCACTGAATATGTGGACATATACCACTTAGCTCAGTGGAACTCAGAGTCCACAGGACAGTGGCTACTTGACCCAGTAACATTATGTAAGAAAACATGATCTATCTTCGAGGGTGGAGCTCTTGCAGCAGGTATTACCATTAGGACTGAAGCCGTCAGGCATCAGGACCCCATGGAATACCTGTAGCTAGCAGTCTGTGGCAGGGGACCGCCCCTGACGTCGGCTCCATCTGACGTCAGACTTGGTATAAAGGAGGCGGTCCCCTGGCACCACCCCAGTTCTTTTCCTGCTGTCAACTCATGTAGTTCGGCTCCATGATGCCGCTCTTTGCAGTCGACAACCATTGAACGTTAGCAGTTCGTTATCCCATAGATCTTCAATCAATCTGCCTTGTCTATGTCATTGCCCTCACCACCATGGCAAAAGTATAAGTGTGCCTCTGGGTAGCATATCCCAGCCAAAGACAGCCATGCAGCCTGCCTCCTCTGCCAATTGCAGTCAGAGGGAGCCAGAATAATTCTGGTGGCTCCTCTGTGGCCTTGTCAGATCTGGTATCTGTTGCTCCAGCAACTGCCCCTGGAACCTCCAGTTCAGTTGTCACTGTCCACCCACTTGCTTTCACAAGAACAGGGGACTCTCATCCATCCTGCTCTTCAGTCTCTTCACCTGCATGCGTAGCTCCTGCAGTCTTAGCAGACGAGAGACTAGGAGTGTCAAGCAGGGAGTTGAAATTCTGGTTGCAGCGAGGAAGCCTTCCACCAGAGCTACATATGCTCTGAAATGGAAACTCTTCTGCCTGTGGGCTTTGGCCTGCTTCTTAGATCTCTTGGGTTGTCCAGTTAGGCACATGCTAGAGTACCTCCATCACCTTCTGGACTTGGGGTTGAGTTACTCATCTATCAAGTGCACATGTGTGTAGTCTCTATATATCATGACCTGATAGTAGACAAATCTCTAGCACAGCTTAATGCCTGCAAAACCTTCCTTAGAGGAGTATTACACATCAGACCTCCCAAGTGGGACATCGTTCCTCCTTAGGATTTTCTCTTCATACTAGCTGCACTCTTTACTGGAACACTGGAATATACCCGAGGGCTCAGTCATTTTCCATCTGGCTATCTCTATGAGCTGAATGCTGGGGAAGGTTACGAGTGACTGTATAGACATTGCCTGCTGCCCAGAAAGTGTAGTTTGCCATGTGGCTTGAGTATATGTGGAGCATGTCTGCCTAACTGTGTATCCTGCTTGTAAACTGTACCTGCGTGCTGCTGTTTTAACCAGCAGTATCGGGCTGATTGAAGTAGTGTTCTGCTGATGTTTTAAAAGTTGTGGCTGTAGTGGGGCTAATAACTGTGCTAATTGACTGGGGCCATAGTTCCTGAATCTTCAATGTTGCTGTGGTAATGGTACATTTTTGTGCCTTTCCATTAACTGCTGTGTTGCACCCCCCCTCCCCGAATGGAGGTGGCATCCTAGTCAGTGAGGTTGAGGGATATAAGTCAGCTACTGTGCTAAATGTGGCAGTATTTGTAGTAGAAGTGAGAGCAGTGAAGTGCAGAAAAGTGCATTGGGAGTCTGAGGGAATGTGGCAGGCTTCCTCTACCCCTGTTACAGCTAGTTGCACTCTGTAATGGAAAACAGGAATACACCGAGGGCTCAGTCATTTTCCATCTGGCTACTTCTATGAGCTGAATGCTGGGGAAGATTGTGAGTGACTGTATAGACATTGTCTGCTACCCAGAAAGTGTCGTTTGCCATGCGGATTGACTATAATTTGAGCATGTCTGCCTAACTGTGTATCCTGTTTGTAAACTGTACCTGTGTACTGCTGTTTTAACCAGGAGTATCAGGCTGATTGAAGTAGTGTTCTGCTGATGTTTTAAAAGTTGTGGCTGTACTGGGGCTAATAACTGTGCTAATTGACTGGGACCATAGTTCTTGAATCACCTGTGTTGCTGTGGTAACGGTGCATTTTTGTGCCATTTCCATTAACTGCTGTGTTGCGCCCCCCCCACCCCAATTGGAGGGGGCAGCCTGGTCAGTGGGGATGAGGGATTTAAGTCAGCTACTGTGCTAAATGTGGCAGTATTTGTAGCAGCAGCAAGTGCAGCGAAGTGCAGAAAAGTGCACTGGGAGTCTGAGGGAGTCCGAGGAAGGCTGGGTAGCTGGGTTAAGGGTCTTTTTTGACAATTAAGTAAGGTGTAATGCAGAGCAATGGGTATGGCTAGATATGTAATGGGGTTAGGTTTGTGTTTGTATGTCTGTTTAATAGTTTGTGATACTGTAGGGATTATATGTTGTAAAGGTCAATATGATGGTGTTACTTATGAGTTTGGTATGTCTAATCACATTGTGCTACAGAAAATTAATATTTCTTTATTATCTGTTAGAAGGTTTGAGGTTAGAGTATGTGGACATTTGTTAGTTTACTATTTCCCTTGGGTTGTATTGTCTAATTTGAAGGTTTGTTAATGTTACATTGTTTATTATTGTTATTAGCTAGTTATACTGAACAAAATCCTGGTCTATTATTGCATGACTCTACAGATCTAAATTGTCCTACTTATTTGAGTTCACTTGGGCTTAAACTTATTCATTTAAACTCCTGAAGTTTGATCCCTAAATTGGCTGAATTAGAGATAGTAGTTGTTAATTATTCCCCTGATTTGTTGTTAGTATCTGAAACATGGCTTAAACCTTTTCTATCTTATAAGGTTTGCATGTTGCTCGGTTATAAAATTTTGTGTGCTGATCAAAGGGGTAAAAAGCAGGGGGGAGGTGTTGCTGTTTATTATAAAGAACATCTGGTAGAGGGTTTTATCCAATTCTAAAAATTGATTAGCGTTTTGCTCATAACATCCCTAAAACTTTGTGAAAATGCACAGCACTTGCCTCACTTTGTTTAACAAAGATAAGACTTCTGGAAAACCTATAAAAATACTTTCTGTACAGTTAGTATTGTCTCAAGAAAAAAACTGCTAATCAATTATTTAAAACCCTGTGGTATTAAATACCTTACTCTCTAGTGCTAATACTGTGTCTGACACTCAGTGGTTAATTTTTCATTTACAGCTTGGAAGACACAAAACTCTAATTTTGAATGTCTGTATAATCCTCCAGGATGTGGAACTGAAGCGTTAACGGATTTTTTTATCAGTTTTTGCTCCATTTGTGAATAACTCTGATTCTGTGATAACGGGGGATATTAATTTAAATTAGCTTCATAAAGAACATGTAGGCTTGGAATCTTTGTTATATGTAATTCAGGATTCTACTAATTTAAATTCATTTTCTGATGATCATTCAGTTCTTGATTGGGTTATGTTAAATAGGTTAAGTATGGTAGGCTGTTCTGGTGTTCTTCCTGTATCAGTTAGTGATCACATGCAAGCAATAACACACAATGAGGTGTGGGTTATGTGCTGATAAGAGCACGCCCGGGGAGGCACTAAGGCATGAGGTACTTACCTTATGCCCCTGGGCATGCTCTTATCAGCATGTAACCCACACCTCGGAGTGTGTTATTGTGCTTATAAAATGGGTCCCAAAGTAATTGTTCTAAAAAAAAGAAAAGAAATGTGTAAAATATAAATATGAAAAAAAAAATTTTAATAGAGGATAAAGTGAAAAATAGTTCCGTTTAGGTCCCCACCAACAGTAGAGATAGGCTATTTTGTTTCATGTTACTTTCTTTTCTAAAAAAATCATGCTGTATTATGTGCTTTTTGGAAAACTGAGCACTTCATATGTTATTCAGTGCGTGTGTCCCAACCTGTTTTTAGAGAATGAGATGCCATTCTATGGATTGGAAATGGAGCTAGGAAATGCAGGACTTCGGTGGATCCGTAGGTACCAAAATATACAGCTGTTTATTTGGGTTTGGTGCCTTCCTTGTTGTGGTGTGGAAGAATAGCCGATGTCAGAGGTAGTGTAAGTTGTTTTCTTTTTTTAGTTTGGGGGAATTTTTATAATTTGTTTTGTTGCCTGCTTGTGTGTGAGCGAGCGTGTCTGCTGGTGACCGCTGTACTATATGGTTCGGGTTTCTGTTTGTAAAATGGTGGCCTCATGTGTGGTGCGATTCAGAAAGTAGTGATGGAGAATGAAGTGAGTTTTTGAATTTATCGAAAGGAGACTGCCTCTTTGGCAAGACAGGCATGGATCTGAATTGGGATATTAAAGAGTCTGCTGACGCTTATGGGATTTGAAAGAGCTGCCTTGCTTTTCAGCCACTTCAGTGGAGTTGAGTTTTATATAGCGCTACAGGTTAAACTTTTTTTTTAATAAAGAAAATAACGGAGAAGTGATGTAAAACAACAATTTGAAAGTTAATATTTGGGGTTGGTAGATAAGCTGGCAGCTGTTTGAATGTTGCAGCATTTTACCGTGCTGCTGCTGCGGGACAGTGTGTGCTAGCCTGTAGCTGCTGTGATGGAGATGCCATTTCATGGTATTGTGAGGTGAGGTGTGCCAATCTATGTTTTTTGTTTTCAGTTGGCACATGTTAGTGATTTGTTTTTGTAATGTGGTCGGGCAGAGGAAGTTAGTGCCAGTTGGCACAATACATGCTAAGGACATGGCTGAAACTAGGTTTTAGCCAATCAGGATTCTGGATTTTTCTGACCCATTTTATAAGGCAATTTATTGTGTTCTTGATTTTAGGAGGGCTAGAGTTCCCCCTCATATAATTCAGTTTTGCAGTTTTAGGAATGTTAATATTGAAGTTTTATTCGATGAAATGTCTTCATTGGATTGGTCTTTTTAGAATGCATACCACATGTTAATTTTGCTGTTTAATTTTTTTGTGACATGTTATTACCAAGTCAGAATGTTTTCTGTCCTTTGCATAAGTGTAGAATGAGGGGATCGCAAAACAAATGGTTTACTCCAGAGTTGAAGAAATTGGTGAAAAATAGAGATTGAGCTTGGCATTGGAAAGTCAGACTACCTCTTCCCAGATTACCTATTGCTATTGGAGAAATTTGGTAAAAAATATGTGAGAAATTCTAAAAAGAAGTTCTAGTGTGATTATCTTGAATCAAATTAGTCAGATCATAAGACCTTTTGGGATAGTGTAAATTCTTTGTTAAATTCAAACTCTAAAAATTGTATTCAAAAACTGAAGGCTTGTGATTAGGAATTTACAGAGCTGAGTGATATAGCTCATTTATTGAATGAGAAATGTACTAATCTAAGTAGTTATAGGGGCAGGTTTCTTCTGGATTAAATATTAATAATCCTGATTTGACTGTAGATTTTTCTCATTTGACAGGCCTAGTTTTAGTTTTAAGCTGGTTGACAGGGTTGAGGTATTTAAGCTTTTACATACTTTGCCTAATAAGTTAGTGACTGTGGGGGAGGATTGGAGGGTCGCTTTCTTAGATTGATTATTCCCTTTATTGTTAATCCTCTTTGTTATATTTTAATTTATCTTTGATTTCTCAATTTCCCTCCAGCTAGAAGCAAGCTAAAGTCACCCCCATTCCTAAAAAATCTAAGGCTGAATTGGTTGAGGACTTTTGGCCTATCTCAATTCTTAATCAGTAAAGTAAATTGATGGAGAAGATTGTTGCAAATCAGATTAATGATTACTTGTCAGAGCATGGGTATTAAGTCGTGTACAGCATGGGTTTCACAAGAATTGTGGAACAAATACTGCCTTGGTCAGGTTCATGAACCCCCTACTTGGTGGTTTTGAGAGAGGTTTGTTGACCGGTGCGGTGTTCATGGACCTGACCAGGGCATTCATCCTAGTTGATCTTGGTCTTACTTATCATACGCTTAATGAAATGGGTTTTGCCTGTTCATCTGCAGCATGGATTAGGGATTATTTGTTCTTGAGATCACAGGTTGTTAAAGTTGATTCTATGGAATCCTTTGAGGCCCCTTTGGAATGTGGTGTTCCCCAGGGATCAATTTTGGTCCTGTTATTATTTTCTCTTTTTATTAATCAGTTATCCTTTCTTAGTATAGATTGTGAATTCTACTTTACGCTGATGATTTAATTTTGTTTTGTCAGGGAACTTCTACTGATGTTATTTCAACGTAGATTCAGTTTGATTTTTATAACATTTTTGATTAGCTTGCTCATAATGTGCTGATTCTTAAGTCAAAGAAGACAAAATCTATGGTCTTTAGAACCAATGCAATGTTAAAACCAGGTCCATGTTTAAAAGTTTTTGATTTGGGTGAGGTTATTATTGATCAAGTTCAGCAATTTAAATATCTTGGGGTTCTGTTGGACCCCACATTGAGTTTTTCTTTGCAGGTTTCTGATGTTAGCAGGAAAATTAATCAGAAATTAGGTACATTATTTAAATTTAAATCCTTTTTAGTTTGCCACAAGGAAGGTTATTGCCGTTGATACTCTTCTTTCTCATTTAGATTATGTTGCTGGAATTTAATTTAGGTTAGGCTCAAGGGAACTGCGCAAACTTGCAGTTGCTTATAACAATATTTGTTATTTTATTTATTTATTTATTTTATTTATTTAGCTTTTGTTGACCGGGTAAGTGCACTAGACAAATCCTGACTATTTTCAGGCATGACCCGGGGGAGGGGGATACAGATGAATGCCAACTGACCTTGAACCACATTAAGCTGTTGGTGGTATTTTTAGTGAATGAGGGAAATTTGGCCAGGACACGGGAAATTCCCCTACTCTTTTCGATAAGTGCCATGGGATCTTTAACATCCACCTGAACTACCACCTATCCAGGCAGATGGGACCTCGGTTTAACGTCTCATCCGAAAGACGGCACCTCAGAAGTGCAGCACCCCTCTCATGCTGCACTACAGTGTCAGTACTGGGACATTAACCCAAGTGCCAGATGTGGGAACTGAACCCACAGCCCTCTGATCTCCCGGCCTCAGAGGCGAGTGTGCTACCTACTGAGCCACTGACACTGTTTAAATTTTATTTCGTTGGTTCCATATCGCACCCATTCCTGTGAGTTACATTCTCAATTGGGTTGGCTATCACCAAATTGTCTCATTGAATATTTCTCCGGTTTATTATTTAGTGCCATTCATGAACAATCTTCTTTCCCTTCGTCTGTGCGCTCGGTTCCTTCAGTGCTTAGATTATCAAATGAGTTGTTGCTTAATACCGTTGTTTGTAAACGTAAGTCAGGGCTCCGTGCTTTTAGTAACTTAGCTCCATGTTATTGGAATAGTTTACCTGTTGCTATTCGCTCAATTACTTGTAAATCATATTTTCAAACTGTATTTAAATCTTTTTTACTTGATAAATCATGTTGTATTTGCAACATATGATATTTTGTATGTGTAGTTATATTTGTTTTGTATTTTTTGTTACGTGTATTTTGTCTTATGTCCTACGTCGGACCTGAAAAAGGGCCTTCATTCAGTTTCCTTACCTGGTTAACAAATGAAAAAAAATAAATACTGGAGAAACTCACCCTTTCTTCTTTCGAGCCGGCAGCATCTTATGAGCTTTGCTTCCTCTCATGCAAGACCCTCCTCTTGGTGGCTATTACCTCTGTTAAAAGGGTTTCTGAGCTCCAGGCTCTGATGTGTAAAGAACCTTACATTGTCTTTCACAGGGACAGCGTGAATCTGCGCACAAACCCTAAGTTTATGCAGAAGGTGGTGTCTGTACTGACCTTTAACCAGGACGCCAGCCTTTCGGTATACTATCTGGAATTCTCTAACCAACATGAAGCACTGTTGCTCACCTTGGATGTTTACTGTATTTTGCAGTATTACCTCTACAGGGCTCACTCCTCCAGACAGTCAGATCAGTGGTTCATCTCTTTTGCTAAGAGAATGCTGGCAGCTCCTGTTTCTAAACTGACACTAACCCTTTGGCTAGTTCAGTGTATCTTGTTCTGTTATCAGCACCACAGTACACCTCTTCTGGGTGCTATTAAGGGTCATTCCACCAGAGCAGTGGCATCTTCCTTTGCGGCCCTCAAGAACAACTCTTCAGCTGACATTTGTGCTACTGCAATATGGACCTCAGTCCACATCTTCATCGGGCACTTCAGCCTAGACATAGCATCCAGAAGGAGAGCAGGTTTTGAAATAGCAGTCCCACAGAGCCTTCTCTCATAAGAGGGTTTTTTCTTTAGCTGCTTCAACATATTTTCCCACTGCCGTTTCAGACCTGGGCCTATCCTTGGGTACTGCTTGGGACTCAGTCCTAATGGCATTACCTGCTGCAAGAGCTCCACCATCGAAGACAGATAGTGCAGTTACATAACAACTTACAGTAACAGTAGATCTTCGAGAGGAGCTCTTGCAGCAGGTTGCTTTCCCACCCTCAATCCCCCAGGATAGTACTTTTGGGATATTTATATCACCAGACCATGGTGGGGAATTCCTGTTCAGTTCTCCAAATTGTTTATAGCCGGGTCTCCGGTGGGAGAACTGAGATGGCACCAGGGACTGCCCCCTTTATACCACATCTGACGTCGGGCAGAGTTGATGTCGGGGGCAGTCCCCTGCCTCAGACTGCTAGCTATAAGTTTTCTGTGGGGTCCTGATGCCTGATGGCTTCAGTCCTAATGTTATTACCTGTTGCAAGTGCTCCTCTTGAAGATCTACTGTTATGGTAAGTTGTTATGTAACTGTACTTTCTGCATTACTAAATGCTTGTTGGGATATTTGCTGCTGGCTTTAGTGACATATTCTTTGTATTCTAAAAAGCATTTAACTTACTGTGTGTGCTTATTTTGATTACTGTTCCTATTTACTTATATATTCAGCTTGTTTGTTTTTCCTCTGTATACTTTAGCCTTTAGCTAACTATTTCTACTGGACTATATTACCCTGCCAACTGATGCTGTACTTCCCTCCCACCCCCTATGAAAATGAACTGTGGTATCTCATGGGATTGTCCAGCTTGGAGTAATTTCAAATACATAAAGAATACACATGATTTTTCTTTTTATTCTGTTTGACTTTAATGGTCTAAATTTTAAAAAATGTTAGTAAGCTTTTTTTTTAACTTGGTGGAATCACATTTGTATATTGCTGATAGTTACTAGAGCCAGTCAGAATACAGTCCCATTGTACTGTGACTATTATGGCTATCTGCGTTTTAAAACCATGATTTTGTTCTTCACTTAGGGGAAATTACATTTTTATAGTACAGTCACTGGAGCCAGTCAGAATAAATCTGTTTTGCATTGTGACTGGTGACTATCTGTATTACAGAAATTGACTGGCTCTGGTGACTGCATAACAAAAAAATGTTTTCTCTGTTTTTACTCAGGAGGATGTGATAAGGAGACCCTGCCACTCTTGAGGACAGACCTTGAATCTGTTGCAACAGTTCTACTGTTTCTTAGCCTAATCTATCCTTTACAGTTTCTAGTCCATAAAGTTGAACACCTGTGGGCACCACCTCCCCTTTCTTGACTATGCTGTAATGCCCTCTTTAATTTTCATTTTCCCTCTCAGGTCCTCGTACAGGAAGGTTATTGTTGTGGCCTCCAAACCAATGTAAAACAGGCTGTGTTCCTCATTTTTAACTTTAGTATGCAATGGTACTATGACATAAAATACTCGATGTACTGTATATGTATGTCATCTGTAAATGCTGAAAATACCATAGCACTAGATGTGTTTGATAAAGGTAAAAAATACTGGGTGGCGGTATTATAGAAATTAAGTTACTGAGTAGATATATCAGAAAAAACCCTGTTGTAGTGTTAAATGCATGTAAATTGCACATTGTTTGAGAGGCCCTTTTGGTACCATGCATTCCTACTGTAAACTGAGCCAGTCTTAAATGTCATGGTGATTTTCATATGCATCCCATAATGCTTTGCATTACCAGGGTTTGTGTGATGTTGTGTATCTTTGAAACTTGGCTTTCTTGCCAGTGCCCATTGAGATAACCCTTGCTTAAGTGCTACTGCACTGAGGTTCTTTGTCTATAGCTTTTTTATTTTATTTTGAGCACACCCCCAACACCCAGACAAACAAGACAAAGACTGAGGTGAAATGGCTTCACTGAAACATTTGTTCAGTGGGTCAGTAGGTGCTAAGTGCAGAAGAAGGATATGCATAGTCTTTTGATGCAAACTGATGTATTGAAGAAGGGATATGCCATTGCTGATGGTTATCTACTTTTTTTTTTAATAAAATCACAGTGATTGTGTCTTGAACCTGAAGTTCTGTGTCTGGTACATCTGTTATCCCACAACCCCTCCACAGAGGGGGTGAGATGCAGATATTTTCTGCTCTGTCTGACTTTGGTGACAGTCTGTATGAAAAAAATAGATTTTTGTTTATTATTGGCATAGCTGCCATCTTTTTGTATTTTGACTGGCTCTGATTACTACATGCCTTAAAAAGTTGGTGTACTGCCTGGAAACTGCCTGCAATTAATTTAAATTTTCAGATGCAGTCAGCTATCCCTGCTTTTATCTTAAGTATTTTTTTTCCTTTTCTGTTTGCTAATTAGATGATTTTCCACCTGGCAGTACTGGTGTGTAGTGTGGGGCAGTACTCCATTGCTCCCATTACATCAACAGAGACCACATTGACTATGACATCACTAGTAACCAATGAGAAACCATTTCCCATTGCCAGGTTTCACTTTCACATGAAGCAGCAGGGACTGGCTGTCCCTGTTTACTAGTGATTTCACAATTTCTTGCATTTTCAGTGGTAGCTTGTAAGAGTCACTGCTCAGGCTTCAAGGATTGAGAAGCCTCAAGGTGTTTGATCTAATTTCTGATGATGTAGTGGGAGGAACAGAACTGATTTTTTTCCCCTTCCATATAGAGTGCTGTCCACACATCACCCAATCCAGCCAGGTGGAAAATCTTCTAAATAACAAAAAGAAAAGAAAAAAATACTTGAGTTAAAATAAGTGATTGCTGACTGCATCTGAAAATTACTATTAATCCGAAGCAGTACACTAGCTCTTTAAAACAAAATTTTGATTTTTGTTTTACTCAGGGGAGGGGGTAGTTATTGTTGTATTGTGCTATATCTTACTTATGTGACAGCCCATATTTTAAAATGTAATTTTGCTTTTTTTTAACTTAGGGAAAGGGCATCTGCAGCCTGGTATTTTACTCTGTCCTTTTCTGACTCCAATTTCTGTATGCATTTTGAAAATATTTTTTCCCCACTGGAAATTTTCCACATGGTTCTGCTTGAGCTGCTTAATGATCTTTTGTCCTGTATCAATACTGTTTTGGATTAGCATACCCTACTGTCATGTTTTACTACCTGTCATCATACTCCCTTGTGACCAAGTACTGACCAGTGAGAAGCCAGAATTGGTCAGATCCATTTTTAATATTATCAATAAAAACAATAAATTGAAATTATTTAAAATAATAATTTAATCCAAAGTACTGTATATTATTGTAAAATGGAGATGTCTGAAAAAGTAGATTTTTGTGGTTACATCTCAGGAAAGTTGATGGAGCTCTCCAAAAGAACAAGATAAAACAACAAAGAAAGGCATTTCCTTATTGTAAGCAAATACTAATTAAATATCTATTTTCAGTTACTAGGAAGTCTGAGTGCAATGAGAGTTGGGGCCAGCAATCATCGATTGAGAATTGCCAGCTGAGTAACGAAGCAGAAAAACCTCATCAGTACCCTTCATGCAAAAAGAGTTTCCATAGCCTACATCCCATCTCTGCAGAACAGATTAATAAAGGAGAGGGGCAATTTAAATGTATCAAATATCAGAAGAGTTCAAGCAAGCTAAATGTTGCTGAAGGTACTGATAAGAGCTTTACTGTGCAGCAGAAAACTATAACACACCAAATTCACAAGAAATCATATAAATGTGCTCAGTATAGTAAGAGTTTTGCCCAGAAGTGTTACATGATAATACATAATAGAATTCACTCTGGTGAGAGACCATATAAATGTGCAGAATGTAACAAGTGTTATGCCCAAAAGAGTAACTTGATATCACATCAGCGAATTCACTCTGGAGTGAGACCATATAAATGCACTGACTGTGACAAGAGTTTTGGCCACAAAAGTAACCTAATAACACATCAGTGAATTCACTCTGGAAAGAGACCATATAAATGCATTGACTGTGGCAAGAGTTTTACCCAGAAGAGTAACCTGATAACACATCAGCAAATTCACTCTAGGGAGAGACCATATAAATCGGATGGAGTGATGAAGTGAGAGTGACGAATCGTTGGTGGAGCAATTTGTGACACTAGTGACAAGCCACAGTTATTTCGTGCTCAAGTCTTGGTGAGTACCTTCACGTGGTGGGCCCTGTTTTAACAGAATCTCACCAAGGCGATACTACTGTATAGACAATATATAGTATGGAAAGAGACAAAAATGAAACTGAAAGCTGGGCGCACAGATCCCAGCATAAAAAAGTGCCCAACCCTAGCCTAGGCACTAGGGCAAGGGTTGGACGATGATAGTGCCGTATCCTCGAGTAATAGTACCATCCCTGCCACAGTGTCAGATCATGGAATGCATGGTCCCACAGTGGTAGCAGCAGAAGCCAGCAAGCCACAAACAGTAAAAAGACTGATAGGCCAGCCCAGAGGACTGCAAACAGTTAAGTGGACTTACGAGGACAAACTAGAAATTATGTATTGTTATTATTATGCGACGCACCCTGAGTTTCCAGTAAGAGGATATACCATCAGACTTCGGAACAAATTGCAGCAGAGAGAAATAATTGCCACAGACAAACTGAACAGTGTGACAGATGCAAACTTTAGATCCCTAATAGGACAAATAAAAACAAAAAAATACATAGATGAGATTAACTTGGGCAGACTACAGAAGGAAGCAAGTGAAGAGGTAGCAAAAGGGAAGGAAGAGGTACCAGAGGCTTTCATAGCAGGAAGAGCAGATACATGGGACACAGCAAAGAAAAGGGATCTGATATGGTGTAGCATTTATGCCAAAAAGAAAGCAGCTCTTACCAGCACAGCAACGAAATTACAGACATATTCGAACAGACATATAGACAGAGACATCCAGATATGGCAAACATCACAAAGAAAAGAATAACCACACAAAAGTGGAATGTAATGAAAAGTGCACAGTTTAGTGATCTAGAAAGGCAACACATCGAAATAGAAGTCCTTGAACAGTTAAAGAAAGAAGGATTTGAGGTAGAGACTCTACCCACCAATATCATCTGGTAAGCCGTTACAGCAGACAACTGCTCAGCCAATATTGGTACATGAAACGAAACATGACACATCTCCTAAAGACACCCAGCAAAGTGCACATCAAGTGACATATCCGGTAAACAGCTGAAGTTCCAGTTCAACCCATACAGAGAGTGGAAGAGCAGAAATGCCAACTACAGGAACAACCCTTAACCAAGAGGAAGAAAACATGAGAGAAGACTTGCTGGACCTAATTGACATGGACAAATATATTAAAATACATCAAAGGGAAAGACTGCAAAATTATGCCTGACATACACAGTTAGGAACACATAAAACAGATAAACAAAGTTATTGGAACCATCCAGAGGGATCCATATGATGTCACTGAAATAAACAGAATACATTATTGTGCAGCGAGACTAATAACAAATAGAAAGTGCCAAAAAGCAAGGAATGAGGAACAAAAGAGAGGAAATTCAGCATACCACCATGGAAAAAGCGGATAGAAGGGACAATTATGGAACTAAGATCAGAAGTATCACTGCTGGAGGAGTTTAGAAAGGTAATAGATCAATGAAAGTCATCAGGAAAGTGGGTGAAATCAAAGAAAAATGCTGTATTAAAACAGATCAAGACCTAAATTTTACCATCTCAAATAACAAGCTTAAGATCTCTGCTCAAGCCGAGAGCTCAGGAGATACGTGAGAAAGGAACAATGAAAAATGCAAAATAGATGGTTTAGAGAAGACCGAAGAAATTCTATAGGAGCTGGAAAGAAAATAGCTAACATAAAACTCCACCAGTAAAGAAAGAAATTGAGGAATTCTGGAGAAGTATTTATGAAGACCCAGTTGAACATAATAGGGATGCAGAGTGGATACAGGAAATAAAAGACAGCATTAAAAATGGTACTACTAGAGATATGGAGTGGCCTGACGAACTGCTAAGGAGATAGAAATGAAGATAAGGAAGGCCTCCAACTGGAAAACCCAGGTCCAGATGCAGTACCCAACTCTGGCTGAAAGTACTAACATCTTTGCACCAAGATTTAGCTACCTCAAAAACTATTTATACACACCCTGACTTGACACCCATCTGGTTAACAACAGGAATACCACACTCCTTATTAAATCTGAACCTGCCAGTCTCCCCAAGAACTATCGCCCAATAACCTGTTTACCAACAACATATAAACTATATACTGAATCGATGCAGATAGAGTCTACAACCATTTAGACTGCAATAAACTCATGGCAATAGAACAAAAGGTAATAAAGAAAATCATATGGCACAAAGGACCATCTCATGTTGAACAAAGCCATTATGAGAGCTGCAAAAATGCCGAAATCTTAGTGTAGCATGGATGGACTACAAAAAGCATTTGACAGTATCCCACACTCCTGGATCACTGAGTGTTTACGAATTTACAGGATACATCCCACACTGATAAACTTCATCACAACAACAATGACAAAGTGGCAAACCACTCTGCAATTAAATCATGAGAAGGTCAAATCACCATTCCAAATATAAGTATCCAACGAGGATATTTCAAGGTGACTCTTTGTCACCACTTCTGTTTTGCCTTGCCTCAATCCCTTGAGTAGCCTAATCAACAACCTAGGCTATGGATACAGCTTGAACCCCAGAAACAAAAACAATCAACAGCTAACATCTCACCTTCTATTTGTAGATGACCTAAAACTTTACAGTTCATCTGACAAACATTTGAAAGAACAACTACAAATTGTTAAGACCTTCTCTGATGACACTCGGATGACGTTTGGCCTAGACAAATGTGCCAAAGCAACATTGTAGCAGGAAAGTTAACTAATGAAAAACATGAATCTGGCGGAGGTTTGTGACATAAAAGAACTTGAGCAAGAGGGAGTGTATAAATATCTGGGAATAGAAGAAGGAGCAACAGCACAACATGAACAAAATGAGAGTAAAAATAAGCAAGGAATATTTTAGAAGGTTAAAGCTAATTTGAAAACTGCTTTGACAACACGAAATAAAGTGCAAGCTATAAATCAACTCGCCCTTCCAGTGATATCATACAGCTTTGGTGTGATAGACTGGCCACAGAAAGTGTTGAACCAGCTAGATATAAAAACAAGAAAAATGTTTCTGCTCACCAATTAATATACAAAAATCAGTGTATGCCAAGATTATACATCCTAAGGGCAGAGGGAGGCATGGGCCTCATTGAGATTGATTACACATATAGATCCACAATAGTGGGGCTACATACATACTTACTGACATCCTTAGACCCAAATATAGTCAAGGTCTTGCATCATGAAGAAAATAAGCCTAAAATGACTTCACTCATCAAATTAGAGAAGCCTTCAGAAGGGTAGCAGAGATTGATGTCAATCCAAAGGTAGATAAGGAATTGTCAGCAACAGAAAATGCAAAGAATCAGAAAAGGAGTATAAGGATAAAGACCAACAGAAAAGAAAAACAATTGGAAAGTCCATAATTATAGTGGAAAATACAGGGGAGTTACTGGAGCAACCACAGGTCGATCAAGCCCTGACCCATGATTGGTTAAAAAAGAGGTGAATTTAGCCACTAGATGAGAGACTAATAATGGCAGCTCAAGATAGTGGGCTACGTACAAGATGGTTCACAAAATCCATAGAAAAAAACAGGAGAAACAGACAAGTGTAGGTTCTGTAGTACAGAATTAGAAACAGTTAGCATCTTGTGGCTGGATGTGAAGTACTTATGGCAGAAGGCCTGTATACTGAAAGACACAACAATGTAGCAAGATTGATCCACTGGAAACTGTGCAAACACTATAACATACAGGTAGCAGAGACACTGGAAACATGAACCACAAAGAATCACAGAGAATGAAGAAGTAATGATCACATGGGATCACCCCATACCAGCAGCCAAGAAAGTGGAAGCAAGAAAGCCTGATATTGTAATACAAGAAAAGAGGACAAAGGTAGCATTACTGATTGAAATAGCCACCCCTAGTGACTACAGTGTGCTGCGTCAGAGAGACACAAAATCATGAAATACCAAGATATGCAGTCAGAAACCAAACTGATGTGGAATAAGGACACACAGATTGTTCCAGTAGTGCTTGAGCAATGGGACTAATCAAAAAGAATTTTCAGGCACATTTAAATATGCTACCAATATTTGTGACACCTTATGAACTGCAAAAGGAAGCTATTTTGGGGACGTTGCATGTGCTGAGAAGAGCACTCTCAGCAAACATCAAAGATTAATACAGTACTAATTTCTTGAGTTTTGAATATGCCCTGGCTAAAGAATGGGGTCCATTCTTGCCACGGTATTAGAAATCCCTAAACATTTGGAGACACTAACCCCGGAAGAGACCATATAAATGCATTGACTGTGGCAAGAGTTTTACCCAGAAGAGTAACCTGATAACACATCAGCAAATTCACTCTAGGGAGAGACCATATAAATGCACTGACAGTGACAAGAGTTTTGTCAACAAAAGTAACCGAATAACACAGCAGCAAATTCACTCTGGAGAGAGACCATATAAATGCACTGACTGTGACAAGAGTTTTGGCCACAAAAGCAAGCTAATAACACATCAGCACATGCACTCTGGAGAGAGACCATATAAATGCATTAACTGTGTCAAGAGTTTTGGCCACAAAGGAAGCCTAATAAAACATCAGCGAATTCATTCTGGAGAAAGACCATATAAATGTACTGAATGTGACAAGGGTTTTAACCAGAAGAGTTCCCTGATAACACATCAATGAATTCACTCTGGAAAGAGACCATATAAATGTACTAACTGTGACAAGAGTTTTGGCTACAAAGGAAGCCTAATAACACATCAGCGAATTCACTCTGGAGAGAGATGGAGTGATGAAGTGAGAGTGACGAATCATTGGTGGAGCAATTTGTGACACTAGTGACAAGCCACAGTTATTTCATGCTCAAGTCTTGGTGAGTACCTTCACGTGGTGGGCCCTGTTTTAACAGAATCTCATCAAGGCAATACTACTGTATAGACAATATATAGTATGGAAAGAGACAAAAATGAAACTGAAAGCTGGACGCACAGATCCCAGCATAAAAAAGTGCCCAACCCTAGCCTAGGCACTAGGGCAAGGGTTGGACGATGTGATAGTGCCGCATCCTCGAGTAATAGTACCATCCCTGCCACAGTGTCAGACCATGAAGTGCATTGTCCCACAGTGGTAGCAGAAACCAGCAAGCCACAAACAGTAAAAAGACTGATAGGCCAGCCCAGAGGACTGCAAACAGTTAAGTGGACTTACGAGGACAAACTAGAAATTATGTATTGTTATTATTATGCGACGCACCCTGAGTTTTCAGTAAGAGGATATACTATCAGACTTCGGAACAAATTGCAGCAGTGAGAAATAATTGCCACAGACAAACTGAACAGTGCGACAGATGCAAACTTTAGATCCCTAATAGGACAAATAAAAACAAAAAAGTACATAGATGAGATTAACTTGGGCAGACTACAAAGGAAGCAGGTGAAGAGGTAGAAAAAGAGAAGGAAGAGGTACCAGAGGCTTATAGCAGGAAGAGCAGATACATGGACACAGCAAAGAAAAGGATCTGATATGGTGTAGCATTTATGCCAAAAAGAAAGCAGCTCTTACCAGCACAGCAACAAAAATCGCAGATATATTTGAACAGGCATATAGACAGAGACACCCAGATATGGCAAACATCACAAAGAAAAGAATAACCACACAAAAGTGGAATGTAATGAAAAGTGCACAGTTTAGTGATCTAGAAAGGCAACACATTGAAATAGAAGTCCTTGAACAGTTAAAGAAAGAAGGATTTGAGGTAGAGACTCAGCCTACACCAATATCATCTGGTAAGCCGTTACAGCAGATAACTGCTCAGCCAATATTGGTACACGAAGTGAAACATGACACACCTCCTAAAGACACCCAGCAAAGTGCACATCAAGTGCCATATCTGAGCAAAACAGCTGAAGCTGTAGGTCAACTCATACAGAGAGCGGAAGAGCAGGAAATGCCAATTACCAGAACAACCCTTAACCAAGAGGAAGAAAACATGAGAGAAGACTTGCTGGACCTAATTGACATGGATAAATATATCAAAATACATCAAAGGGAAAGACTGCAAAATTACGCCTGACATACAGTTAGGGAACAAATAAAACAGATAAACAAAGTTATTGGAACCATCCAGAGGATCCATACAATGTCACTGAAATAAACAGAATACATTATTGTGCAGCGGACTAATAACAAATAGAGCAATGCCAAAAAGCAAGGAATGAAGAACAAAGAGGAAATTAAACATACCACCATGGAAAAGAGGATAGAAGGGACAATTATGGAATTAAGATCAGAAGTATCACTGCTGGAGGAGTTTAGAAAAGGTAATAGATCAATGAAAGTCATCAGGAAAGTGGATGAAATCAAACAAAAATGCTGTATTAAAAACAGATCAGGACCTAAATTTTACCATCTCAAATAACAAGCTTAAGATTTCTGCTCAAGCAGAAGCTCAGGAGATACGTGAAAGGAATAATAAAAAATGCAAAATAAATGGTTTGAGAAGACCGAAAGAAATTCTATAGGGAGCTGGGAAAGAAACAGCCATTATAAAACTCCACCAGTAAAGAAAGAAATTGAGGAATTCTGGAAGTATTATGAAGATCCAGTTGAACATAATAGGGATGCAAAGTGGATACAGGAAATAAAAGACAGCATTAGAAATGGTACTACTAGAGATATGGAGTGGCCTATGACGAATAGCTAAGGAGATGGACATGAAGATAAGGAAGGCCTCAACTGAAAACCCCAGGTCCAGATGCAGTTCCCAACTTCTGTTGAAAGTATTAACATCTTGCACCAAGATTTAGCTACCTCAAAAACTATTTATACGCAACCCTGACTTAACACCTAGATGGTTAATGACAGGAATACCACACTTCTTATTAAATTTGAACCTGCCAGTCTCCCCAAGAACTATCGCCTAACAACCTGTTTACCAACAACATATAAACTATATACTGGAATCGATGCAGATAGAGTCTACAATCATTTAGACTGCAATAAACTCATGGCAATAGAACAAAAGGTAATAAAAGAAAATCATATGGCACAAAGGACCATCTCTTGTTGAACAAAGCCATTATGGAGAGCTGCAAAAATGCAGAAACCTTAGTGTAGCATGGATCGACTACAAAAGCATTTGACAGTATCCACACTCCTGGATCACTGAGTGCTTACGGATCTACAGGATACCTACACTGATAAAGTTCATCACAACAACAATGACAAAGTGGCAAACCACCCTGCAATTAAATCATGAGAAAGGTCAAATCACCATCCCAAATATAAGTATCCAACGAGGATATTTCAGGGTGACTCTTTGTCACCGCTTCTGTTTGCCTTGCCCTCAACCCCTTGAGTAACCTAATCAACAACCTAGGCTATGGAACAGCTTGAATCCCAGAAACAAAAATAATCAACAGCTAACATCTCACCTTCTATTTGTAGATGACCTAAACTTTACAGTTCATCTGACAAACATTTGAAAGAACAACTACAAATTGTTAAGACCTTTTCTGATGACATACGGATGACGTTTGGCCTAGATAAATGTGCCAAAGCAACATTTGTAGCAGGAAAGTTAACTTGTAAAGAAAACATGAATCTGGTGGAGGTTTGTGACATAAAAGAACTTGAGCAAGAGGGAGTGTATAAATACCTGGGAATAGATGAAGGAGCAACAGCACAACATGAACAAATGAGAGTAAAAGTAAGCAAGCAATATTTTAGAAGGTTAAAGCTAATTTTGAAAACTGCTTTGACAACACGAAATAAAGTGCAAGCTATAAATCAACTCGCCCTTCCAGTGATATCATACAGCTTTGGTGTGATAGACTGGCCACAGAAAGTGCTGAACCAGCTAGATATAAAAACAAGAAAATGTTTCATGCTCACCAATTAATATACAAAAATCAGTGCATGCCAAGATCACAACAACAATGACAAAGTGGCAAACCACCCTGCAATTAGATCATGAGAAAGGTCAAATCACCATCCCAAATATAAGCATCCAATGAGGGATATTTCAAGGTGACTCTCTGTCACCACTTCTGTTTTGCCTTGCCCTCAATCCCTTGAGTAGCCTAATCAACAACCCGGGATATGGATACAGCTTGAACCCCAGAAATAAAAATAATCAACAGCAAACATCTCACCTTCTATTTGTAGATGACCTAAAACTTTATAGTTCATCTGACAAACATTTGAAAGAACAACTACAAATTGTTAAGACCTTTTCTGATGACATACAGATGACATTTGGCCTAGACAAATATGCCAAAGCAACATTTGTAGCAGGAAAGTTAACTGATAAAGAAAACATGAATCTGGTGGAGGTTTGTGACATAAAAGAACTTGAGTAAGAGGGAGTGTATAAATACCTGGGACTAGATGAAGGAGCAACAGCACATGAACAAATGAGAGTAAAAGTAAGCAAGAAATATTTTAGAAGGTTGAAGCTAATTCTGAACACTACTTTGACAACACAAAATAAAGTGCAAGCTATAAACCAACTCGCCCTTCCAGTGATATCATACAGCTTTGGTGTGATAGACTGGCCACAGAAAGTGTTGAACCAGCTAGATATAAAAACAAGAAAAATGTTTTATACTCACCAATTAATATACAAAAACTAGTGCATGCCAAGATTATACATCCCAAGGTCAGAGGGAGGCATGGGCCTCATAGAGATTGATTACACATATAGATCCACAATAGTTGGGCTACATACATACTTACTGACATCCTTGGACCCAAATATAGTCAAGGTCTTGTGTCATGAAGAAAATAAGTCTAAGATGGCTTCACTCATCAAATTAGGAGAAGCCTTCAGAAGGGTAGCAGAGATTGATGTCAGTCCACAAGTAGATAAGGAACAGTCAGCAACAGAAAGCGCAAAGAATCAGAAAAAGGAGTATAAGAATAAATACCAACAGAAAAGAAAAAACAAATGGAATGCCCTTAATTATAGTTGAAAATACAGGGAGCTGCTGGAACAACCACAGGTCGATCAAGCCCTGACCCATGAGTGGTTAAAAAGAGGTGAATTTAGGTCATGAGATGAGAGACTAATAATGGCAGCCCAAGACAGTGGACAACGCACAAGATGGTTCACAAAATCCATAGAAAAAAATGGAGAAACAGACAAGTGCAGGTTTTGTAATACAGAATTTAGAAAAAGGTACACATCTTTCGGCTGGATGCAAAGTACTCATGGCAGAAGGCCTGTATACTGAAAAATACAACATAGCAAGATTGATCCCCAGAAACTATGCAGACACTATAACATACAGGTAGCAGAGAGACACTGGAAGCATGTACCACAAAGAATCACAGAGAATGAAGATGTAATGACCACATGTGATCACCCAATACCAACACCCAAAAAAAGTGGAAGCCAGAAAATCCGATATTGTAATACAAGAAAACAGAACAAAAGTAGCATTGCTGATTGAAATAGCCACCCCTAGTGACTACAGTGTCCTGCATACAGAGAGAGAGAGAGAGAGAGACACATAATCATAAAATACCAAGATATGCAATCAGAAACCAAACTAATGTGGAATAAGGACACAAAAATTGTTCCAATATGTATTAATGTCAGCAACTTCCCTATATAAAAATAAAGGTTTTTACTACTACTACTACTACTACTACTACTACTACTACTACTACTACTACTACTACTACTACTACTACTACAGTAGTGCTTGGAGCAATGGGACTAATCAAAAGGAGCTTTCAAGCATATGCTACCAATACTTGTGACACCATATGAACTTCAAAAGGAAGCCATCTTGGGGTTGTTGCGTATGCTGAGAAGAGCACTCTCAGCAAACATCAAAGACTAATACAATACTCGTTTCTTGAGTTTGGAATATGTCCTGGCTAAAGAATGGGGTCCATTCTTGTCACAGTATCATAAATCCCTAAACATTTGGACACACTAACCCGAGAGAGAGTCAGTAACAGAAAGTGCAAAGAATCAGAAAGAGGAATACAAGGACAAAGACCAACAGAGAAGAAAGAAAATTGGAAAGCCCATAATTATAGTAGAAAGTACAGAAAGCTGCTGAAACAACCACAGGTCGATCAAGACATGACCCACGATAGGTTGAAGAGAGTAGAATTTAAAGTTATGAGATGAGCTATAGATAATAGCATCCCAAGATAGTGGTCTGTGGACAAGATGGTTCCCAAAATCCATAGAAAGAACAAACACGTGCAGGTTCCATTGTGCAGAATAAAAAACAGTTATGCATCTTGTGGCTGGATATGAAGTACTCATCGCAGAAGGTCTGAATACTGAAAGACACAACAACATAACAAGACTGATTCACTGGAAACAGTGCAGACACTGTAACATACAGGTAGCAGAGAAGCACTTAAAACACAAACCACAAAGGATCACAGAGAATGAAGAAATAGTGATTACATGGGATCACCCAATACCAACAGCAAGCTAGAAAACCAGGCACTGTAGTAGAAAAAAAAGAACAAACATCTCTCCTTCAAAGTGCACTTCAACACTTTTTTAATCAGGGAGAATCCTGGTTCCTGGACTGATTACTTGCAATTAACATAAAAAAGGCAAAGCACATGCTTTTCTCACACTCCCAAAACAAATACAGGGACAATTAACTCACCATCCTCTCTGGCTTCCTCCTTCTCCTAGAGCAAGTAAAAACCTACAAATACTTGGGTGCCACTTTCGACTCCTCCCTCTTTTTTCATGACCACACTCCCAAACTCACCACAGCCATAAACACCCATATTGGCTAACTGCACCGCCACAAGAACTGCCTTCCATCCGCAGCCCTCAGACTGGCCATCACTTCATCTGTACTGTCCATAGTTAAGTACGGTATTCTGGTGTATGGTTTAGAGGTCAACACCACACTTAATAAAATCAAACTGTCCCTGAACAAAGCTTGCCATCTACTTACAGGCTCTGGTAGACTCACCTACACATGCACCTTATTACATAGAAACATAGACTTTGATGGCAGATAAGGACCGCTAGCCCTATCTAGTCTGCCCATTTCCCTACCTACAGGATAGGCCGTAGATCCTAGTTAACCAACAGCCTATTTCTTCCTACCCCCATAAGAATTGCCTTATGTCTGTCCCATGCATTCTTGAATTCTCCCACAGTTTTAGACCCCACAACCTCCTCAGGAAGGCTGTTCCATGCATCCACTACCCTCTCTGTGAAATAATACTTCCTCACATTGCCCCTGAACTGCCCTCCTTCTGTCTTTAAATTGTGTCCCCTTGTTCTTGCAAGTCTCTTTTTCTGAAAGATGCTACCCTCTTGGACTTTGTTGATTCCACTGAGGTACTTAAAAGTTTCTATCATGTCCCCCCTCTCCCTCCTTTCCTCAAGGGTATACACATTAAGCTCCTTTAGTCTCTCCTCATACCGCTTCTCTTGCAGACCCTGCACCATTTTAGTTGCCCTCCTCTGGACTGCCTCTATCATATCTATGTCCTGGCGGAGATGGGGTCTCCAGAACTGGACACAGTACTCCAGATGGGGTCTCCCCAACTGTCTGTACAGAGGGATAACAACTTCCTGTTTTCTGCTGATGATGCCTCTCCCTATACATCCCAGTATACCCCCAGCCCTCTCTACTGCCTTCTCACATTGCTTGCTAACCTTAAGGTCATCTGATATGATTACCCCCAGGTCCCTTTCCTTTTTTGTTGTTGTTACTTATATGACCTTGCTGACCTTTTCAACCTTGAGGAGAGGTTGTGCTACCAGACTTGCCTCCTAGCCAAGAAAATTGTTGCAGGTCTTGCCCTTAAAGGTCTAAATTCCATTCTCATGCCCTTCACCCTGGCTGTCCACACCCAAAATGCCCTCAATTGCGCATTTCATGTACCCAGGGTCAGGACTTCCCTGGTGCAAAGATCCTTCCATTATCAGGTGTTAGCCTGGAGCAACGCTCTCTCCACTGTTATCACCACTCAACCAAGACTAGGGCCTTTTAAATGAACCCTCAGACAACACCTTATCTCCAGCCACAGCTGTAACTGCACATAGCCACCGTTCAAACCTCTCATTTCACTTGTTCCTAGCATCTATCTGCTAGGTCTTTTGCAGCTTTGACATAGTAGTTTTTTATTTTGTTTGCTCTACGATATTTTAGTTACCACATTGTATAGGGCCTGCATAGAGTGACACCCATATTGGACTTTTCTTTGTAATTACGTACAAAGATGTAAAGTGGTTTCCCCTTTATATGGGACCTGCACAGAGTGACGTCCATGTTGGACTCTTCTTTGTAATGATGTACAAAGATGTAAAGTGGTTTATCCTTTATGTAGGACCTGCATATAATGTTCACTCTCATGCTGGACACTTTTCACTGTTACTGTGTACATATATGTAAAATCTTACTTCGAGACACAGCTCTTGCAGCAGGTTACACCATTAGGACTGAAGCCGGCAGGCATCAGGACCCCACGGAAAAATTCTAGCTAGCTATCTTCAGTGGGGACCGCCCCCGATGTTGGTCCTGCCCCCGATGTCAGGCGTAGTACATAAGGGGGCCGTCCCGCCAGATTCCCCAGTTCTTTCCTGCCGTCGACTTGCATGTCTCGACCCTTCGGTTCAGTTTCTAGCGCGCGACGTGTGGTTAAGTGTTTTCCTACAGGAAATTCGTTCTCAGAATTCAGTCTTTCTCTGATGTCCTCCCTGACCTCCGGTCACTCCTCGAAGTGTGCCTGTGGGAAGCAGATCCCATTCAAGGATTCGCACTCTGCCTGTGCCCTGTGCCTAGGCCCAGACCATGACACCTGATCCTGCTCCTTTTGCCAGGGCTTCAACAGCAGAACCTGGATCCATCACCAGAAGGCCCTACAGGCATTTCTGTTAGAGGAGCAACTCAAGACCATGGCTTCCAAGGGGGATTCTTCGCAGAAGGCCGTACGCATGCTGAGAAGCATAGGGAGAAGGCCCCTTCCAGGTCCCCATGTAGGGCCTCCGATTCATGCCGCTCTGGCTCCAGGTCCGACCACTCTCCTTCCCGGGCCAGATCTCAGCCTTCCCCCGCTGCAGTGAGCAAATCTTCATCCTCTTCTCGGGCCAAGACTCCCAGGCCTTTCTCGTCCTCCAAGGCCCTGGCTAAGTCAGGGGATTGCCACCATCACCACAAGTCGGGTTCCTGCCATTCTGAATTAGATGTCAGGTCTGCCTCCATGCCTCCTCCTCTCCACCAGAAGACCAAGGAGCTCACCTCTGTTAAGAGGCCGCTGGACCCGATGCCAGTTTGTCCGATGTCGGCCTCTCGCCACAGGTCCCCAGAGCCATTGTCTGTCAGGAGAAAGTCGCCGGCCAGGCCAACTCATCACCGGACGCCAGTAGGGGGACTGGCACCTGCTCCAATTGAGAATCAGACCCCAACGCCTCCGACCGACGTCGATCAGGAGACCATCACTGAAGAGGAGTTCACTCAGCCAGAGGACCAGATGGGTGACCCGGTTCTGTTGAGACTCCCAGGGAACCCTCACCACAACCTGAGCCCCCTATGGAGCCGACGCCGGGACCCGACGACTGTCCACCGGTGCCCAGGCCATCGTCGGGCCTTTCTTTTTCAGAGGTGAAGGAGCTTTTCACTTACTGGTGGGATACCGTCAAAAAGGACAAGGTCCCCACTCCACCTCTGCTTCCTCCTCCTCCTCCTCCTACACCAGTTGCTCCTCCAGTTCCTGTGCCCCCTTCTCTGTCTGGGTTGGCAGGCCAATTACCTCCTCCCCGGGAGTCCAGGACCCCTCCAAGGGGGAGACCAGCTAAAAGGAGACCTCCGTCCAGATCCTCTTCTAGGTCACCCAGTCCCAAGAGACCCAGAAAATGCCGCCGTTTGCCTTCGACGGAGGACACAGGATCAGAATTGTCATCATCCAGATTCCCATCTCCCCCCCTCCATCCCTTCTCCAGACCCATGTGAGCTGCCGAAGTCTCCTCCGGATGACCTTTCATTCTCGGATATCATGAGACACATCCAAGAGAACATGGGATGGGATGCGGAAGAGTTAGACCCCAAAAGGCTACGCCTTGTGAAGTATCTTCGGCAGAAAGACCCCAAGCCTGTGGTGGTGCCACCCTAGGTAGATACTTTTGTGGACATCACCAAGGCAGCATGGAAGTGTCCACATTCACTCCAGGCAATGCTGAAGAAAGCTGACCGCTTGTACAAGGCTCCAAGAGAAGACCAGTACTTGACTCAGCATCCTCAGGCCGATTCTCTTGTCATAACAGCCTCTCATGACTGGTCCCAGAGACTGCAACATCTGAGCACCCTGCCACCGGACCCAGAGTCCAAGCAGCTGGACTCCATGGGTAGGCACACGTATGCTTCCACTACCTGTGCCAGCAGATCCCTGAATTATTTGACCCACATGGTGCAATTCCAAAATGCCCCATGGGAGCAGGGTCTGGATGCAGCTGAGAAATTGCTGGAAGGTGAGCAGAAGGAGGAGATGCTGCAGCTCCTCCGTACGAGATCAGACGTGGGAACCCAAGTGCTATGAGCCACGTACGACTCTGTGGACTCCTCTGCCTGAGCAGCAGCTTCAGGCGTATGCCTCCGGAGACACTCTTGGCTCCATGTCTCCAGTTTTACCCCGGACATCCAGAAAAACATCATGGACGCCCCATTCAAGGGAGAAGTTTTGTTTGGTAAACCCTCAGAGAAGATAAATTACCAAACTCCAAGAGGCCGGGAAGGTGGTGAGGTTGGTTCAGGCCATGTACCGACCCAAGCTTTGTTCCTTTGGTAGGAACCAAAGCCGATTTTGTGGACGGACGCAGAGACAACAGTCCCACCACATTCCACAAAAGAGGGGCTCTGGGTTTCGCAGAGCCCAGGGAAAACAACCAACAGGTTGTAGACAGTGCACTCCTAAGCCAGTCCAGCCAGCGGGACCCTCAGCCTCCACAGCCTGACTCCTTCCCGGCCCCTGCCCCACAGGAACAATGGGACGTCATAGTCAGGGGTCGTATTGTGAATTTCCTGCCAGGATGGCCGACTATAACCACCGACAGGTGGGTTCTACAGTTGGTCGCAAGAGGCCACTTTATAGAATTCATGGAAAAGCCACCCTTGAAGCCTCCATTGCTCTCCCGGTACCCAGATCAGCCCAAGTCATTGATCAGACAAGAAGTGCTCATGCTCCTGCAAAAGGGAGCACTAGAGTACATCCCAGAGAACCAGAGAGGACACGGATACTATTCCCACTTCTTCCTGGTTCCAAAGAAGACAGGAGACCTCCATCCGATTCTGGGCCTCAGTGACCTCAATTTATCAGTCGCTTACAAAAGATTCCGCATGGTAACTTTTCCAGGTCTTATTCCAATGCTGAAGCAGGACGCCTTTTTAGCATCTCTAGATATGCAGGTCACTTACCTGCACATCCCTATAGCTCAAGCGCACAAGAGATTCCTGCACTTCGAGTCTCTAGGCCATAATTTTCAGTTCCGAGCACTTCCATTCGGGCTGTCATCGGCACCCAGGGTCTTTACCAAATGCATGGCAGTCATGGCAGCGTCTCTAAGGAGACAGGGCCATTATGTGTTCCTGTACCTGGATGATTGGCTTCTCAGCGCCTCCAGAGAGGCATTGTTACGGGCGATCCAGAGCACCCAGGACCTGTTTCACTCTCTGGGTATCCTAATCAACCACGAGAGGTCCCTCCTGGTAAACTGCAGTTCATAGGTGCAGTACTGGACACCGTTCATGGAAGAGCATTTCTTCCAGACAACAGAGCGGAGCACATCAGATCCCTCATCAGGGAGCTTTCGTCGAACAAGACTGCCCCAGCCAGGTCGGTCCTTTGCTTGCTTGGACACATGGCTGCGGCCATTCATACTGTCCCTTTCACAAGGCTCCACATGCGGGTAACTCAGTGGATGCTCAAGGTGCAATGGGACCAAAGGCAAGACCACATGCAGCATCCGGTCAGAATCACGAACACCGCGATTCGAGACTGGCAGTGGTGGCTAGACCCAGGGACACTCTCTATGGGTGTCCCATTTGTAGCACCATCCCCAGAGGTAATCCTCACCACAGACACCTCAGGTCTAGGGTGGGGAGCACACCTAGATGGGGTGAAGTCCCAGGGTACGTGGACCCCTTTGGAAGCCCACCTCCATATCAACGTCCTAGAGATGAGGGCAGTCCTTTATGCCCTGTAGGCATTTCAGTCAGAGATCCCACTGAGCACTCTCCTACTTCAGACAGACAACATGGCGGTGATGTATTACCTCAACAAACAAGGAGGCACACATTCTTACCCCCTTTGCAGGGAGGCCATGAGGGTGTGGGATTGGGTAATCTGACACGGCGTGAACCTGATCGCAGTACATGTTCCCGGGGTGGACAACACAATTGCAGATGGCTTGAGTCACTCCCAGGCCAGAGTCCATGAGTGAGAACTTCTTCAGGAGGTAGCAGGGGATCTGTTTCTTCGATGGGGAACTCCAGAATTGGACTTGTTCGCTTCCACATCCAACGCAAAACTGCCCAATTTTTGCTCGCTAGATTCAAGGCCTGGTGTTTTCTGGTGAGACGCGTTGTCCCTCTCCTGGGTGAACAGATCCCTCTACGCTTTCCCTCCTTTCCTGTTGATCCAGAGAGTTCTTCTCAAACTGAACAGGGAGCATGCAACAATGATCCTGGTGGCCCCTTTCTGGCCCAGACAGATCTGGTCCCCTTTGCTAATGCAGCTATCCCAGGAACCTCTGCTCCTTTTGCCATTCAGCTTCCACCTCTTGTCTCAGGAGAAGGGTTCACTGGTCCACCTAGACTTACATTCACTGAAACTGCATGTATAGCTCCTAGAGACATAGCCATCCTGCGTCATGGGGTCTCACAAGAGGTTGCGGATGTTCTTGCCGCAGCCAGAAAGCCAGAAACGCACATGAAATAGCGTGGTTTTTGTCTATGGTCACAAGCACTTGGCCTTTCCCCTTTAGGTTGTCCAGTGAAAGCGGTGTTAGAGTACCTGCTTTCCCTTTTTCATTCGGGCCTCGCCTACTCCTCTATTAAGGTGCACCTCTGTGCTATTTCAGCCTTTCACCTCCTGGTAGGACAGCGCACAGTGGCACAATTAGATGCCTGTCATGAATTCTTGAGGGGGTGTTACACCTTAGGCCACCCATTAAGGACAAGGTGCCTCCATGGGACTTGCTCTTTGTCCTGGAACAACTCACGCTTCCCCCCTTTGAACCTGCCATGGATTGCAAGCTGCATATTCTCTCGTGGAAAACATTGTTTTTGGTTGCTGTTACGTCAGTGAGAAGAGTTTCTGAGCTTCAGGCTTTCATGTGTAAAGAGCCTTATTTAATTTTCCACTGGGACAGAGTTTCCCTGAGGACGAATCCTAAATTCTTGCCTAAGGTGGTTTCCACACTCACTCTCAATCAGGATATTGACCTACCGGTCTACTTCCCTAATTATTCTAACAGAGGAGAGGCGCTGCTTCACACCCTGGATGTTCACCGCAGCTTAAGATACTACCTGAGCAGAACTAAGCAGCTTCGACTTCAGAGCAAATTTTCATTTCCTTTTCTGAGCGGATGATGGGCCAACCAGTATCAAAACAGTCCCTGCCTCGCTGGCTTTTCCAGTGCATCTCATACTGCTATGATATCAAATGAAAGCCCTTCCCTGGAGCAGTCTGGGGCCATTCCATTAGGGGTGTGTCCACCTCCTTCACAGCACTTCGAAATGTCTCCACCTCTGCCATTTGTGCTGCTGCTACTTGGAGTTCTGTTCATACCTTTATCAGACATTATAGCCTGGACATCGCTTCATGATGAAGAGCAGGCTTCAGCCTGGCAGTGCTACAGGGTCTCCTGTCCTAGATTTGGGACCTGGAACATTCTTCTAATTTCCTCCTCCCACAGTGTTTACAAGCGCTATTGCTTGGGAATCAGTCCTAATGGTGTAACCTGCTGCAAGAGCTGTGTCTCAAAGTAAGATAGTACAGTTATGTAAGAACCTACCATAACAGTAGATCTTCAAGAACAGCTCTTGCAGCAGGTACTTTCCCACCCACCTTCCCCCTTGGAGGAGGCATGGCTTCAGCCTTTGTTTTCAGGGAATTTTTCCCATTTGTCTTCTGATGGCAGATCCTTGGTCTCCCATTTTAATGTCAGCCTGCGGCCAGTAGTCTCCAGCGGGAGAACTGGGGAATCTGGTGGGACCGCCCCCTTATGTACTACGCCCAATGTCAGGGGTGGGACCAATGTCGGGGTGGTCCCAGCTGAAGATAGCTAGCTAGAATTTTTCCATGGGGTCCTGACACCTCCCGGCTTCAGTCCTAATAGTGTAACCTGCTGCAAGAGCTGTTCTCAAAGATCTACTGTTATGGTAAGTTCTTACGTAACTGTACTTTATCTCTCATAGAACCCTGTATTCTCTCTGTCCATAGCCATAGGTGCTGTTCACTCTAATTTTATACATATGTGTAAAGTCTTCACACAAAGTACCCAGTATATTCTGTGTACTTTGTATGTGTCATTTTGATGGTGAGCCTTTGTAAAAGAGTCCCTGACTTAAAGGGTTATAATTCTGATTTCTTCAAATAAATAAATAAATAAAAACAAAATCATGAAGTACCAGGATATGCTATCAGAAACCAAACTGATGTAGAGTAAAAACACACAAATCATTCCAACAGTGTTTTGAGCAACAGGCCTAAAACAAAAGAACTTTCAAGTACATCTAAATATGCTACCAATAGTTGTGACACCTTATGATCTGCAAAAGAAAACCATCCTAGGGGGACTGTGTGTTCTGAAAAGTGTGCTGTCAGCAAACATCAAAGACGAATACAGTACTGTTATACATAATAAATATGTAATATTTATACAATGGAGGTGAGACATATTCCAGTGAGATAAAACAAGTTATTCTCACCGCAGTGAAATAAATCCTGATGATATCAGCAGAGTTAAAATAAATGCTGTTAATTACACTCACGCTAAACCCATGCAAGCCACGTAAATTGTACATTTTGTAACAATGAGGCCCCCATTGTATAAATAGGATACATGATGTGCATTCGTGTTATATGGGAAATATGTCCTGTACAGTGACCTCTGAACCCTCACTCATGGCTTTGCCATTTGTGAGCATTCTGAGGTCACTCTAGAGGAGTGAAAATATTTTCCATATCACACTCATGCCCATCATGTATCATATATATTTATTCATGGTAAAACAAATCCATTTAAGGCATCAGTTAGGGTTGTTCCACTGTGACAAAAGTGAGGAAATTCGATGTTAGGGTTAAAACCCTAACTCTCCATTCCCCCCAGCACCACACACACACATATGCACATGCAAGTGGGGGGGGAGGACCAAGGCAACACAACCAATCACGGACAACCAGCAGCAGGTAGCAGAAATAACATACAACTGTCTAAACATACTACAAGACCCTATCCCTAACATTAAACAGAGTTTTTTGCCATGAATTTCCTGTCTTTTTGAGAATGTCTAATCTAAATACTACATACTATATGTTGTTGGGAGCGTGGTGCACTTTGGGCCCCACGTTCCTAACAAGATATACATAGCTAAATTGTAAAGTGCTTCTCTTTATGAATGTATGTTTCAATGCTTCCTCTGCTACACCTTATAGAGAAAGACACACTCATGCAGAAATCCTATAGGGCAGTAATATATCTAACATATAGATGAACAACACATGTACTGTACTAAGTACACACATACACAGATGAACACTGTTATACTTATATGCAGTAGTATAAGAAATGTAATATGAATATCACCACTTTCACATTATATATAGGTAAAGACAGAATATTTATTACTGAATCAATTTATGATGAAAATAGCCAAATTAAAAAGCAAATTGAATGACACAATCAGTCTCACAATACAATATTTCTTAAATAAAGTACTGCATGAATGTTACATATCTTTATTAAACAGTATGACACACAGTTGAGAACTAAGCCTTTATACTAGTAAGGACCACATAAAGACAGTTGTCGACATACATATGTGCACACTGTCTAATATGTGTGTAACAATAATACTGTTATTGTCACTGTGTGACTGAGAGTGTCAGTGTTCCTGGAGTGGGTGAAAAAAAAGATGTCAAGTGTTTAAAGAATAACACCAATACCAAATTCTGGTGTCCCAACAAAACTTACTTATTATATAGAGAATAAATTATGGGTGGTGTATGGCAGATTTTACACACATCCGAGTTGTGGGATGCATCCACAATGAAATGTAATGTGTAAAATCAATTTACACACACCCCAACCCATATTTTATTTTATATAATTGCTGGGTATCATTTTTTTGCCATGGCAATTCTATAAAAATTGTGTCAGTTGGGATGAATAGAAGGAACAGTCTTACCTTGGTATCATTGCTGGACATGTTATTCAGAATAAATATCAATGGAGAACTGTAGCCTCAACTACTAAAATATAACCGCTAAACATTTTGAACGAGAACAAGTAAAGCTTTTGCTGAAAGAAAAAAAAAAGAAAGAATTTGTCCCAATGTCTGTTGTTAGGTTACAGTAAGAGTTGCCAAGAGGTCATGGTTACCGGAGCAGCTGTAGCATGTGACCGCGGCAGAAGTGAGGGGGAAAAGAAATGGAGAGGAGAAGCACTTAGGGACTGTGTGTGAAGTCCACTGCTTCAGGTGATTTGGGCAATATTTTGAAAAAAGATTTACTGATTAGAGTGATTTTGTGGTTCTGCTCGGCAGCTGCCGTTTTTGAGATGAGTGTGTGAGAGTGCTTATAATGAGACAGCGAGAGACAGCTAGAATGGTCACGAGAGACACTGGTGGCTCATGCCTTTTTTCCAACAGAGAAGTGGCGCATGTTTTCCTTTATAAACACTCCTTTATAACGGCAAATTATAAACGCCTTTCTCTATGGGAAAAAACGATACCCAGTTATTACTACTATTTACATATATATATATATATATATATATATATATATATATATATATATATATGTTATGGTAGAGGAGGCCTTTTAAGGTTAAAGGGTCAAACTTTGCAATTTACGCTATTTTGTGAATTCTTTGGTATTGCCTACAGGTCGCACGTTTTGTGTGAATGGTCCAAAAACATCAGGGAACATGTGGCTGGTGTCCCCGATGTGTCTTTTGAAGATTTCGTGAAAAAATATTGAACAGTTCAAAAGTTATTCAAAAAACAAGTTCCTATTATATGTCAATGTGAAAAGTTAACAAAAAGTTCAACACTTTCGCAAATGCACTTTTTACTTTCGTAAATGCCCCTACTACTTTTGCAAATCTGCCATTTTGTTTTCAGTTAGAGATCAGAAAAATGCTTGGCATTTAAAATTGGGATCATCTAAGGACACAATTCTTTTCACCTAGTCGAAGCCTGGGGATGCTTGCCATGTCTTTATTTTGGGGTGAAACACCCCAGAAATATGTTTCAAATTTCTGGAAAAAATATTTTTATAAGTACTGAATGCACTAAGCTTTTGCAAATCACAATACGAAAGTTTTGCAAATCCACGAAGTACTTTGCAACTTCTCATGGCCAAAATGGCAGGATTTCTTTGCCACCTTGCTGCAAAAGAACGATTAGGTCGTTTGACCTGACATTTAGAGGAAAGGCAGCCAACATGTCACAGATGTGCCATTTGGTGGTTTGGTGAGAAAATATTGTATGGCTCCAAAGTTACGGTACTCCAAAGTTTATGCTTTTTCCCATAGACTAACAAGGTGGTGTTCACCGCGCCCTTTAGGGCTCATATCTCGGAAACGGTGCAAGATACAGATTTTTCGTTGCTCACTCCGATGTCAGTTGGGGGTACGGGATGGAAGTGTCCAGGGGGGTTTCAACTCTAACACCAAATTTCCTTACATTTATCGCTGTGGAACAACCCTAATTGATGCATTAAACTGAGTTTTTTTTTTTGCCATATATACAGTGTATATATATATATATATATATATATATATATAAAATGTGTGTGTGTGTGTACATAGTTATATAGATACACATAGATATATGTCAACAAATATAGATATACAGATGCACGTGGAAAATTCCCACCCGACCCACCAATTGATGCAATCAAAAAATATTGTCAGGAGCATAAAAAGCTGCTGTTATCAGTGCAAGTGTTTGATTTACAATAGTGTACAATTCTCTAAATGTATTTAGCTTACATGGAAACATAGAATTTGATGGCAGATAACATAGAAACATAGACTTTGACGACAGATAAGGACCACTTGGCCCACCCAGTCTGTTCATTTCCCTACCTACTGGATAAGCTGCAGATTCTAGTTAACCAACACCCTATTTCCTGCAACCCCCCACTATAGTTGCCTTATGTCTGTCCCATGCATGTTTGAATTCCTCCACTGTTTTAGACCCCACAACCTCTCCAGGAAGGCGGTTCCATGCGTCCACCACTCTCTCCGTGAAAAAGAATTTCCTCACATTACCCCTGAGCCGTCCCCCCTCTAACTTTAAATTGTGACCCCTTGTTCTTACACATCTCTTTTTCTGAAAGATGCTACCCTCCTGGACTTTGTTGATTCCCTGAAGGTACTTAAAAGTTTCTATCATGTCCCCCCAAGAGCTGTTCTCGAAGATCTACTGTTAGGGTATACATATTAAGCTCTCTCTCAGTCTCTCTTCATATGGTTTCTGATGTAGACCCTGCACCATTTTAGTTGGCCTCCTCTGGACT
Organism: Neoceratodus forsteri; assembly: GCA_016271365.2. Taxonomy (NCBI): domain Eukaryota; kingdom Metazoa; phylum Chordata; order Ceratodontiformes; family Ceratodontidae; genus Neoceratodus; species Neoceratodus forsteri. The sequence goes on from CM057457.1 coordinate 495,432,688, forward strand.
GCTTCCATCCTGTCTATGTCCTTGCGTAGATGCGGTCTCCAAAACTGCATGCAGTACTCCAGATGGGGTCTCGCCAACTGTCTGTATAGAGGGATAACCACTTCCCTTTTTCTACTTGTGATGCCCCTCCCTATGCATCCCAGTATCCCCCTGGCTTTCTCTACTGACTCTCACATTGCATAACCACCTTTAGGTCATCTGATATGACTACACCCAGATCCCTTTCCATTATTGTTGTTGTTAGTACCTCCCCTGCTATTGTGTACTATTCTCCTGGATTTTTATTTCCCAGGTGCATTACTTTGCACTTCTTTGCATTGAATCTAAGTTGCCATATGTCTGACCATTCCTCCAACCTTGCCAAGTCTCTTCTCATCCTTTCTACCACTCCTTGTGTATCAACTCTATTACAGATCTTTGTGTCAGCCACAAAGAGGCATACCTTTCCTTCCAGACCCTCTGCAATGTCACCTATAAAGACGTTAAAGAGGACTGGACCCAGTACTGAGCCCTGAGGTACTCACTAGTAACCCTCTTTCTTCAGAATGTGTTCCATTCACTATTACCTTCTGTGTCCTGTTGTGCAGCCAGTTTTCTAACCAGGCTACCACCCTGGGACCCACTCCCAGGCTGGCTAACTTGATTATTAATCTTTTGTGCAAGACTGTGTCAAATGCCTTGCTAAAGTCTTGGTAGACCATATCCACAGCCCCTCCCTGGTCTATTACTTTGGTCACCCAGTCAAAGAAATCGATTAGATTTGTCTGACATGACCTTCCTGCTGTGAATCCAAGCTGCTTTGGGTCCAGTGCCCCACTGGCCTCTAGATACTCAATAGTTCTTTCTTTCAGAAGTGATTCCATCATTTTCCCCACCACTGAGGTCAAACTAACAGGTCTGTAGTTTCCTGCTTCTGCCTTGCTCCCACTTTTGTGAAGGGGAATCACATCTGCCCTCCTCCAGTCCTCAGGTGCCACCCCATCTTTCCATGATTTGTTAAAAAGTATGGTTAGTGGTGTCACTAGGTCCTCCCTTAGCTCTTTAAGGATTCTAGGATGAATCCCGTCAGGCCCCATTGCTTTGTCCACCTTGAGTTTTAGAAGTTCTTTCAGTACACTTTCTTCTTTAAATGGACTGGTATCAACCCCACTATCCAGAGTGCTTCTACTGTTTGGTTTAGGTAACTCCTCCTCTTCTTCTTTTGTGAATACTGAGCAAAAGTATTCATTCATTATCTCTGCCTTTTCACTGTCTCCCTCTGCCCACCTCCTCTCTCTTTATTAATCTTCCCTATCCCTCCCTTAACCTTTCTATGTTCCCTAATATACCTATAAAAGGTTTCATCCCCCTTCTTAACTGAGTTGGCTATCCTTTCCTCAGTTTGGGCCTTTGCTTTTCTGACTGCCTTCCCCACTTCTTTCTGCTTTAATTGATACAGTTCCCTGTTGTGCTCTGTCTGTGATTCCTTATACTTTTGAATGCAGCCTTTTCTCCTTAACCTTCCTGACATTCTTTTGAGAGCCATAGTGTTTTTTATTCCTTTGTTTTCTTTATTTGTTTCACACAAAGGCTTGTTGCCTCCATGATGGCAGTTTTGATTTTTCTCCATTGTTCTTCCACCCCTCCTTTCTGGCCATTTGCTAATGCATTCCTCAGGTATTCACCCATTTTTCCAAAGTCAGCCCTTCTAAAGTCCAGTATGCTTGTATTTGTATGGCTTGTCTCCATGGTTATGTTTATTGTGAAGCACACTGTGCAGTGGTCGCTTGTTCCCAGGTGTCTACTGACTTCTAAGTTTGTGATTCTCTCTCCATTTGAGAGTACCAGGTCTAATATTGCTCCCTCCCGCGTGGGTTCCACCACTAGCTGTCTAAGGCATGCTCCCTGTAGGGCATCAAGAATGACCCTGCTCTTGGATGTGGCTGCAGTCCATGTTGCCCAGTTAACATCTGGCATATTCAGATCCCCATCAACAGCATCTCCCTTTTTCAGCCATTTTGAGAATGCCCTCTATCATTTTCTTGTCCATTTCCTCCCTTGAGACGGGGTCTGTATACAACCCCTGTGCGGATTGTGATGCCATTCCCTGTCTCCAATGTGACCAGAGTTCTCTTGTCCTCCCCTTACCTTTTAGTTCTGTTACTTTGATCCCTTCCCTTATGTAGAGAGCTACTCCACCTCCTCTTTTAACCTCCCTGTCCCTTCTGTAGATTGTGTACCCTGGTATGTTGACATCCCAGTCATGGTTCTCCGTGTACCATGTTTCTGTGACTGCCACAATATCCAAGTGTTCCACTTCCATCAGGGCTACTAGCTCTGGAAGCTTATTTCCCAGACTACAGGCATTGGTACTCATTGCCCTCCATTAAATGTTGGCTTTATCCTTTTTTTACCCCATCCCTACTCTTATTGCCCTTGTCCATTTTTCCATTTACTCCTATCCTGCCCTCTGTCAAGCTCTGTACCTCAGTGTTTACCCTACTACCTGCCATGCTTTGCAGGGGGAGGCCTGAATTTTCCTGTTTCCTATCAGCACTTCCCCCTTGGCTAGTTTAAAAGCTTGCCAAGGGAGCCTTTAAACCTGTCACCTAGGAGCGTGTTTCCCTTCCTGGACAGATACAGACCATCATGCCAGTATAGACCTTCATCTCTCCAGGTAGACCCCCAGTCCCCAATGAAGCCAAAGCCCTGTGCTCTGAACCAGTTTTGCAACCATTCATTAAACCGCATGGGGTGCAGTACCCTAGCCTCACCCCTGCCATGGACTGGCAGCACCTCTGAGAAGGTTACCGTGGTTTCTACCTGTCTGAGGCCCCTCTCCAACTCCACAAATTCATCCTGCACTGCACTGATCTCATGCCTAGCTAGGTCATTTGTCCCAAGGTGGACAATGATATCTAGTTTCCTCTCCTGTAATGCTGCTTCTGCAATCCTGAGGATTCGCTTCATGTCCCTCCAAGCCATGACACCAGGCAGGCACCTTACTCCCCTCTCCTCTCCCTTCCCCAGGTCTACACCCCTAACAATTGAGTCCCCTATCAGAAGCTGTTTCTTTCCCTTGTGTTGTCCCTTGCCACTCTTTTGTGGGTCTCCCTTGTGGCTGTCCCCAGCATTATTCTTGATCTCCAATGAGGGTGTCATCATAGAGGAACCTTGATTTGCCAGACTGACATATGATTTGTGTAGAGGTGCAACTCATGTTACTCGCCTCTGTTCCACCACCCTCACCCTCCCAGAACCTACTGTGGTCCATCTGCTCTTCACATGGCAGCCTCTGAGGCAGTGGTTGTGGAACTGGTGCTCTTTGGGTGGGGAGTCCTCCTTAGTCCTTGCCAGTTCAGCCTGGAGGTGGGCAACCTCCTCCCTCAGAGCTGACAGTTGCCTGCAAATAGGGCAGCAACGCAGGTTCCAGAATGTTTCCCAGAAAATTGCTGCCCCACAGCCAGTGCATTGCACCACTCCCCACATGTCTCTCTTTCTTATAATATACAATGAGTAATATACACATTTTTTTGGGGGTGTGTGTATACTTACGCTTTATGCACTGTGCTGGGTAATTAAGAATATGACAGTTCTGCTCCAAGACCTGTTGAAGTGATGTCAGAACCTTGGCTATAAAGGAAATGCCACGCCTGGGGTGGGTGGGTAGGCCACAACCACTGGTGACTGTTAGAAACAATCAATTACACCACTGATCCACCACCCTGGTCAGTACTGCCCTTTATAGTAAGTCAACCAGCACCACAATGTACTAGACCACTGCTCCTGCACAAACCACTCTACTGAGTCCAGGGATAAAAACAAACTCACTGTTCAGCTAGCAGGACACTTCCAAAATATTGCACAAATATCCTTCCAAATCCTATGTGTCTAGCACAGAAATCAAGCAACTTCAGTTGTATTACAACCCCTCTGGTTATAAAATTACTACACTTTAATGGAATCCTGCAATTCTTAATGCCAATAAGAAACTAATGAAACTTTCTATCGAAAGTGTAGCTTACCTTCCTAGTCCCCTACAATATTATGTTTTACCAAGTTACCAGTTCCTCAAATGCATTCTAGTTTGTTCTCTGCAGCATAGCCAATTTCTCAGCTTCCAAAAGGAACAGGCAGGTCCTCTGACTGACTTTACTCTGTGTAGTATGCCTAAACAGAACAGTGATACAAGCCCCACCCAGAATCAATTGATTGACTAGTGACACCTGTGATGTAAGCAGGCCTTTCAGTGAAGACAATTTGCTATGTCTGCTTCTAATACACACACAAACCCTTTATCTGAAACCAGGGATAAACTCACTGCTTAGCCAGCAGGACACTTCCAAAATATTGCACAAATATCCTTCCAAATCCTATGTGTCTAGCACAGAAATCAAGCAACATCAGTTGTATTACAACCTCTCTGGTTATAAAATTACTACACTTTAATAGAATTCTGCAATTCTTAATGCCAATGCAGATGACACCAAGATCTGCAACAGAGTAGATGATCCAGATGGGGTGGGCAGAAATGAGAAGAGATCTGGATAAATTAGCAGAATGGTCAGAAGAGTAGCAACTGGGATTTAATGCAAAGAAGTGCAAAATCATGCACATAGGGAAGAGAAACCCTGAAGCCACTTATAGGCTGGGAGGGGAGTTGCTAGCAGTCACAAAGGATGACCTAAAATCATCCAAGCAGACCTCTAAAGCAGTAGGTAAGGCTAGGGGGGTGTTAGGGTGTATTAGTAGGGGTATCACAAGTAGTAAGAGGGAGGTAATAATCCCTCTGTACAAGACATTGGTTAGGCCCCATCTGGAGTACTGCTGTGCAGCATTGGAGGCCACACCTTCACAGGACATTAACCAAATTGAGGCAGTCCAGAGAAGGGCTACCAAAATGGTGCAGGGACTGCATCAGAAGACATATGAGGACAGATTAACGGAGCTCAATATGTACTCTTGAGCAAAGGAGGAGAGGTGATATGATTGAGGCATTCAAACACCTTAAGGGCATAAACAAGGTGAAAGAGTCTAACATGTTTAAATATAAGAAAAATAGCAGGACAAGAGGACACAGCATGAGATTAGAGGAGGCCGATTAAGGGGTAATGTGAGGAAATTTTTTTCACAGAAAGGTGGTAGATGCATGGAATGGCTTACCACAAGAAGTGGTGGCTATGAATACAGTGCAGGGCTTCAAACAGGCATGGGATAGGCATAAGGGAGCAATACAAATGAGTATGAATAGATAGGTCACTGACAGAGCAAAGGCCAATGGCACATTTATAAGGTAGAAAAGAAATGGGCAGACTGGATGGGCCTTGCGGTCCTTATCTGCCGTCAACTTATATGTTTCTATGTTTCTATGTTTCAATAAGAAAATAATGAAACTTTCTGTAGAAAGTGTAGCTTACCTTCCTAGTCCCCTACAATATTATGTTTTACCAAGTTACCAGTTCCTCAAATGTGTTCTAGTTTGTTCTCTGCAGTATAGCCAATTTCTCAGCTTCCAAAAGGAACAGGCAGGTCCTCTGACTGACTTTACTCTGTGTAGTATGCCTAAACAGAACAGTGATACAAGCCCCACCCAGAATCAATTGATTGACTAGTGACACCTGTAATGTAAGCAGGCCTTTCAGTGAAGACAATTTGCTATGTCTGCTTCTAATACACGCACAAACCCTTTATCTGAAACCAGGGATAAACTCACTGCTTAGCCAGCAGCACACTTCCAAAATATTGCACAAATATCCTTCCAAATCCTATGTGTCTAGCACAGAAATCAAGCAACATCAGTTGTATTACAACCTCTCTGGTTATAAAATTACTACACTTTAATAGAATCCTGCAATTCTTAATGCCAATAAGGAACTAATGAAACTTTCTGCAGAAAGTGTAGCTTACCTTCCTAGTCCCCTACAATATTACGTTTTACCAAGTTACCAGTTCCTCATATGTGTTCTATTTTGTTCTCTGCAGTATAGCTAATTTCCCAGCTTCCAAAAGGAACAGGCAGGTGCTCTTCACCCACCCAGTCTGTCCATTTCCCTACCTAATGGATAAGCTGCAGATCCTAGTTAACCGGCAGCCTACTTTTTCCTACACCCACTCCCTAGAATTGCCTTATGGCTGTCCCATGCATGCTTGAATTCCACCACTGTTTTTGACTCCTCAACCACCTCCAGAAGGCCATTCCATGCATCCAAAACCCTCTCTGTGAAAAAAATAATTCCTTACATTACCTCTGAGCTGCTCCCCCATCTTCAATTTGTGCCCCCTTGTTCTTGCACACCTCTTTTTCTGAAAGATGCTACCCTCTTGGACTTTGTTGATTCCCTTGAGGTACTTGAAAATTTCTATCATGCCCCCTCCTTTCCTTGAGGCTATACATATTAAGCTCCTTAAGTCTCTCTTCATATGTCTTCTGATGCAAACCCTGCACATTTTAGTTGCCCTTCTCTGGACAGCTTCCATCCTGTCTGTCTTTGCAGAGATTGGGTCTCCAGAACTGCACACAGTACTCCAGATGGGGTCTCGCCAGCTGTCTGTACAGAGGATAACAACTCTTGTTTTCTACTGGTGATGCCTCTCCCTATGCATCCCAGTATCCCCCAGCCCTCCTTGCTGCCCTCTCACATTGCTTGCCCACCTTTAGGTTATCTGATATGACTACCCCCAGGTCCCTTTCCATTTTTGTTGTTGTTAGTATCTCACCTCCCATTGTGTACTCTTCCCCTGGGTTTTTGTTTCCCAGGTGCATTACCTAGCACTTCTTAGCATTGAATCTAAGCTGCCATACATTTGACCATTCCTCTAACCTTGCCAAGTCCCTTCTCATCCTTTACACATCACTTTGTGTATCAACTCTGTTGCAGATCTTTGTGTCATCTGCAAAGAGACATACTTTTTCTTCCAGTCCCTCTGCAATGTTGCTTATAAAGACATTGAAAATGGCTGGTCCTAATACTGAACCCTGCGGTATCCCACTAGTAACCCCTCTTTCTTCAGATTGGACTCCATTTACTATTACCCTCTGTGTCCTATTCTCCAGCTAATTCTTTACTCAGGCTGTCATCTTGGGACCCACTCCCAGGCTGGCTAACTTGTATATACATGGGACAGACATAAGGCTATTATAGTGGGGGGGTTGCAGGAAATAGCATGTTGGTTAACTAGAATCTGCAGCTTATCCAGTAAGTAGGGAAATGGGCAGACTGGGTGGGCCAAGTGGTCCTTATCTGCTGTCAAAGTCTATGTTTCTATATTAATCTTTTGTGTGGGACTGTGTCAAATGCCTTGCTAAAGTCTAGGTAGGCCATGTTCACAGCCCCTCTCTGATCTACTACTTTGGTCACCCAGTCAAAGAAATCTATTAGATTCATCTGGCATGACCTTCCCACTGTGAATCAATGCTGCCTTGGGTCCTGTGCCCCTCTGGCCTCTAGGTACTCGACAATTCTTTCCTTCAGAAGTGATTCCATCATTTTCCCTATCACTGAGGTTAAACTAACAGGTCTGTAGTTTCCTGCTTCTGCCCTGCTCCTTACCTTGTTACACATAATAATATTAACTGTTATATGCTGCTAGCTACTATATAAAACAATACATATCACAAACACAGTAATGAACTGTAGTACTAAAGTAACCAAGTTGGTATATAACTAAGAACTCTGCAACATATAACAATAATAATTAACAGTTGCATATCATACAGTTAAATGGTACACACTGTATCTTAGTATTGCAGACATGGTGCCTGTTCTTGAAAACAAACCTTTACCAGTATAGTAAATATTACAGTCAATTATACTTATCTTAAAGTCACCATTAAATATAAAAATATTACTAAATATCTAGGTAATATGATAAAAGCACACAACTAACTTTTTGAAATAGTTAATAATAAAACTGTGTTAAACAGGTGCATCTTTGGCATTACTTAATACATAGGGCTGGATATTCAAACTGCGCCATTCAAAGGAGCAAGTCCTTGCACTGTGCAAAATAGATGCACAGGGGTGTGTCCCATGCAATATTTAAAGGAGTTGCACTATTGAGCAACTCCTTTGAATATTGCTCCCCAGCCACAGCTACTGTGCATGGTGCAGTGGAACTTGCACAAGCACAAGTTGACAGAGTGGAGCAGTCAACTTGCGGTGGCGCAAGTACCAGTGTGCCATGTGCAAATCCACGATATTCAAAAGGTGACATGCAAATGGAGCTATAATACGCGCAAGGCACAGGGGGGCCATTTGCATGTCATTATAGCCCCATTTGCATGCCATTAGCATGTTGGTGCACCGATCCCGGAGGACTTGTACCTGGCGCCCTGCCAGGCAGCAGCCGTCGGGGACCGACGCACCCTGCAGCCCGATCGTGGGCATCAATGTCGCTCCCCCTTCCCATTCACATCCCTGGTAGTCCAGTGGACCTTAATGCCTGATTGCAGGCAGAATGTAAAAATGAACCCCCCCCAGTGCCCGATCATGAGCAGTAAGTAAAGTGCCCCCCAACCCGAATATCTCCCTGGTGGTCCAGTGGACCGTAATGCCCGATCGCGGGTAGAATGTATATTGATGGACTGTCATGTACAGTATGGGCTGCCGCCCATTGGCTCTAGCTCTGCACCAATGGGCATGCAGCCCTACCGGCCAGTCAGTCGGCGGGCAGCGGGGCGGCAGGCGGGTGGGATGCTGCCGCCCGCAGGCTGCCAGGGGGGAGCAGGGTGGTGGGGCTTCCTGGGTGGGTGGAGTGGGGGGACACTAGACACCAGGGAGATGTTTGGGTGGGGCTGTCAATAACATTCTGCCCGCGATCGGGCATTACGGTCCACTGGACCACCAGGGATGTGAATGGGAGGGGGGCCACATTGATGCCTGCAATCGGGCTGGTGGGGGGGCACAGGGACTGAGTTGGGGGCCAGCCACGGGTGGCAGCTGCTGTGTCGTGCCCTGCAATACAGCAGCTCACCTGTGGGTGGCCCTCAACTTAAGCCTTTTTTTGGGGCTCAAAGTTGTGCAGGCGCAGGTTGGGGGTTGCGTCTGCACTACTCTCCACAGCCTGACTGAATATCAGGCTGCGCAGTTTATGCATGGTTCCTCCCCCTCCAGTTGCACATGCATTCATTTGCATTGCACTGTTGCTCAGCCTGTTTTCAGTGGCGCAACTGCCTCATGCTGAATATCGCAGAATGGCACAATGTAGGACTTGCGCATGCGCAACCCTGTTGCGCATGGCGCAACCCTTTTGAATATCTAGCCCGTAAAGTTTAAGATTAATAAATACGACTCTTTAAAAGTTCATATTACAGACTTATATATCATAATGTAATGATACAACATAGAAACATAGAAACATAGAATTTGACGGCAGATAAGGACCGCTTGGCCACCTAGTCTGCCCATTTTCCTACCTAACAGATAAGCTGCAGATCCTAGTTAACCAACAGCTTACTTCCTCTTACCCACCCCTAGGACTGCCTTATGCCTGTCCCATGCATTCTTGAAGTCCACCACTGTTCTTGACTCCACGACCTCCTCAGGGAGGCTGTTCCATGCATCCACAACCCTCTCAGTGAAAAAATACTTCCTCACATTACCCCTGAGCCGTCCCCCCTCTATCTTCAAATTGTGCCCCCTTGTTCTTGCACATCTCATTTTCTGGAAGATGCTACCCTCTTGGACTTTGTTAATTCCCTTGAGGTACTTGAAAGTTTCTATCATGTCCCCTCTCTCCCTTCTTTCCTCAAGAGTATACATATTAAGCTCCTTTAGTCTTTCTTCGTATGTCTTCTGGTGCAGACCCTGTACCATTTTTGTTGCCCTCCTCTGGACAGCCTCCACTCTGTCTATGTCTTTCTTGAGATGGGGTCTCCAGAACTGTACACATACTCCAGATGGGGTCTCACTAACTGTCTGTACAGAGGGATAACAACTTCCTGTTTTCTACTATTGATGCCTCTTCCTATGCATCCCAGTATCCTCCAGCCTTCCTTACTGCCTTCTCACATTGCTTGCCCACCTTTAGGTCATGTGATATAATTACCCCCAGGTCCCTTTCCATTTTTACTGTTGTCAGTATCTCACCCCCCATTGTGTATGCTTCCCCTGGGTTTTTGTTTCCCAGGTGCATTATCTTGCACTTCTTTGCATTGAATCTGAGCTGCCATACATTTGACCATTCCTCCAACCTTGTCAAGTCCCTTCTCATCCTTTCCACTCCATCCTGTGTATCAACCCTGTTGCAGATCTTTGTGTCATCTGCAAAGAGACATACTTTTCCTTCCAGTTCCTCTGCAATGTCACTTATAAAGACATTAAAAAGGACCGGTCCCAGTACTGAACCCTGTGGTACCCTACTAGTAACCCTCTTTTCTTCACTGTGTACTCCATTTACTACTACCCTTTGGGTCCTGTTGTCTAGCCAGTTTTTTATCCAGGCTACCACCTTGGGACCCATTCCAAGGCTGGCTATCTTGTGTATTAATCTTTTGTGGGGGACTGTATCAAATGCCTTGCTAAAATCTAGGTAGGCCATGTCCACAGCCCCTCCCTGATCTACTACTTTGGTCACCCAGTCAAAGAAATCTATTAGATTCATCTGACATGACCTTCCCATCATGAATCCATGCTGCCTCGGGTCCTGTGCCCCACTGGCCTTAAGGTACTCAACAATTCTTTGCTTCAGAAGTGATTCCATCATTTTCCCTACCACTGAGGTCAAACTAACTGGTCTGTAGTTTCCTGCCTCTGTCCTGCTCCCACTTTTGTGAAGAGGAATTACATCTGCCCTCCTCCAGTCCTTGGGTACCACCCCATCCTCCCATGATTTGTTAAAGAGAGTAGTTAGCGATGTCACTAGTTCTACCCTTAGTTCTTTTAGAATTCTTGGGTGAATCCCATCAGGCCCCATTGCTTTGTCCACCTTCAATTTTATTAGTTCCTTCAGAACCCTTTCTTCTGTAAATGGACTGGTATCGACCCCTGTTTTTGGAGTGTTTCTCTTGTTTGGTTTAGGTAACTCCTCCTCCTCTTCCTTTGAGAATACTGAGCAGAAATATTCATTCAGTAACCCTGCTTTTTCACTGTCACCCTCTACCCACATTCCCTCTCCTTTATTAAGCTTCAGTATCCCTCCTTTGGTCTTTCTTCGCTCCCTAATGTACCTATAAAAGGTCTTATCCCCTTCTTAACAGAATTGGCTATCCTTTCTTCGGTTTGGGCCTTGCTATTCTGACTACCTTCCCAGCCTCTTTCTGCTTTAACTGATAAAGTTCTCTGTCCTGCTCCTTCTGTGTTTCCTTATATTTCCTGAATGCTGCCTTTTCTCCTTAACCTTCCCGCCACCTCTTTTTGTGAACCATAGCGTTTTTCCTTCGTTGTGTTTTATTGATTTTTTTAAAAAGGCTTGTTGCCTCTGTGATGGCTGTTTTGATCACTTCCCATTGTTCCTCCACCCCTCCTTCTTGCCTGTTTGCTAGTGCTTTTCTGAGGCACTCTCTCATTTTTCTAAAGTCAGCCCTCCTAAAGTCTAGTACTCTTGCTTTTGTATGGCTTGATTGTATGGCTGTGTTTATCGTGAACCACACTGTTTGGTGGTTGCTTGTTCCCAGATGGCTACCCACTTCTAAATCCGAGATTCTTTCTCCATCCCCATTTGAAAGTACCAAGTCTAAGATTGCTCCCTCCCGAGTTGGTTCCAATACTAGCTGTCTGAGACATGCCCCCTGTAGGGCATCAAGAATGACCCTGCTCTTGGATGTGCCTGCAGCAAAGGTGCTCCAGTTAACATCTGGCATATTCAGGTCCCCATCAACAATATCTCCCCTTTTCTGCCATTCTAAGAAAGCCTTCTATCATTTCCTTGTCCATTCCCTCCCCTGAGATGGGGGTGCTATCTAACCCCATCACGGATTGTGTGCCATTTCCTGTCTCCAGGGTGACCAAAGTGCCTCATCTGCTCCCTGTTTACTCTTTAGTTCTGTTGCTTTGATCCCTTCCTTTACATAGAGAGCTACTCCTCCTCCTCTTTTACCCTCCCTGTCCTTCTGTAGATTGCGTATCCTGGTATGTTGACATCCCATTCATGGTTCTCTGTGTACCATGTTTCTGTGACTACCACAATATCAGGCAACCCTCTTCCATCAAGGCCACTAGTTCAGGGAGCTTGTTACACAGACTACGGGCATTAGTACTCATCACTCTCCACTTTTTGATAGCCTTACCCCTTTTAGCCCCATTTCTGTCCTTACTGCCTTTGCCTTTTTTTACATTTAAATCTGTTCTGCTCCCTAATAACTTCTGTACCCTGGTGTTTACTTCACTAATCACCATGTTTTGTGGGGGGAGGCTGGGATTTCCCAGCTCCTTTTCAGTGCCTCACCCCTTGGCTAGTTTAAATGCTTGCCAATGAAGCATTTAAACCTCTCACCTAGGATCCTGGTTCCCCAGGACAGATGCAGACCATCACACCAGTATAGGTCTGCATTCCTCCAGGTGGCTCCCAGTCCCCAATGAAGCCAAACCCTGAGCTCCACACCAGTTTTTCAACCACTCATTGAATTCCCTGGTGAAGTGCTAACATCTCCCTTGCCATAGACAGGCAGCACCTCCGAGAAGGTTACCGTGATGTGCTGCTTGTCTAAGGCCCCTTCCCCAACTCTACAACCACTCTTGCACTGCTCTGATCCCATTTCTAGCCAGGTCATTTGTCCCCAGGTGGACAATGACATCCAGCTCCCTCCCTCGTGCAGCTTCTCCCACGATCCTGAGGATTCACTTCCTGTCCCTCCAAGCTGTGGCACCAGGAAGGCACCTTACCTCCCTCTCCCCATCCTCCCCCATTTCTACCCCCTAATGATTGAGTACCCCACCAGGAGTTGTTTCCTTCCCCTGTGGGGTCCCATGCCACCCTCCTTTGGGTCTCCTTTTTGAAGGTCCCCAGCATCCTCCATGGTCTCCAGTACAGGTGCCTCCATAGAGGAACCACTATCCACCAGAAGAGCGAATGAATTGTGAAGAGGTACAGCTGGAGGGATGCAACTCTGTTCCACCACCCTCTCACTCCTTGAGCCCACCCTGGTCCAGCCACTCCTTTTTCTTGGCAACCTCTGAGGTAGTGGCATTGGCCCTGGTGGTCCCTGGGAGGGGGAGGAGGCTTCACGAATCCTTGCCAGGTCAACCTGGAGATGGGCAACCTCCTCTCTCAGACCAGAGAGGTGCAAGCAAGTAGGGCAGCATCGCAGCCTCCAGAATGTCTCCCGGAACACTGCTTCCCCACAGCCATTGCACTGCACCACTCCTATCATGTCTTATTTTGTGTCCCCTGTACTGTTTCTCTGGATGCTTGCTCCCTCCCCTCCTTACAACTCTCACCCTTTCTGTTCTGGGACAGCAACTTCCTATCTTCTTCAGTAGTCTCCTTCTTTCTTGCTCAATATCACACTACCAGCAGCTGGGGGGGGATAGTGAGCTACTTTTTCTACTTCAGGGTTGACAAAACCAATGTTTCTCTATGATCCTTTCCTTCCTACTTCCAAACAGGAAGTTCCTGTTGACAGTTAAATCCAGTGGCTATAAAAGTAGAACTGACTTTGGGTGGGATGGAGGGCAATTTCTAAGAAAAAAGGCTAGCAACAGGAAGTTGTACTTTGACTCACCTGCTTTTCTAGTGTCTAAACCACACCCCCAGGTAAGCTCTCTTTCCTCCTACTGGTTTAGCAAAGTCACCTGATACAGTATCTTTCCCTGCACAGAACACACACTGCCTTTCTTTCTTTTCTTTCTTTTTTAAACCCTAAATAAGACCCCTTCTACTTCTAATAAAGTTATCTGTCTACTTAATCTTAGCTGACACTGACTCCTACTGAGATATAAGTTTTAAATTAAGAAGAAAATGTAGCTTCTTTTAGTTAGTTGCTTTCTGCTCTACAAGCAAGGCTAGCAACAGCTTCACATATATACAATGCAAGTGTTAGAAAATGAAGGAGACATAGCAGTACAGTGCTGCTATTAAATATGAATGTTTAAAGTGAAATCGCAAAAGGACAATAAGCAAAATCCACAAATGAGAATACTCAACATGTGACATTGTCATAGCACTATGACTGTGTGACACTGATAAATGCAGTTCAACATAGAACAGTGTAAAAAAGTGAAAGTGTGTTATTCACCAAAATGTCACACAGAAATAAAGGATATATTGTAGTCGGAAAAATCCTTAGCACATGAAAATGCTGTAGAAATATAATAATACGTAAAACACAGTTGTTTTGTATACATGTACAAGTATTGAACATAACAACAGATGTGCAGTTGGCAAGTGCGCCAAGTAATACTTGTAATGTCCAGATGGGATTTACTCAGAACAAAAGACAATGGCAGAACATGATAGCCAAATGGTCATATCTGTTTTGCCACCAGAAAGTCTTTGTTAATCAACTAAGTGTGGTTTCCCTACTGATTGTAAACACATTTGGTGCTGACTAAAGACCACTGCAACTACATTTACTTTATCACTGATTATCACAACTACAGTATGTTAGATGTCAGGTTGGTAAAACCATACGCATGTAAACCATGAGATGTATAGTGAATGTAATGTTGCACATAGATGTGTAGAAGGAAGACTAGGAGTAGTTTCTGAGCGGTTACTGTGTTACAAAATAGGACAGCAATGTATGTCACATGTTGTGCGACTACTCTTCTGACTGATGAAGATTCTCATAGTTGTTAAAAATCAGTGTATAAGCATTTTTTAAGTGGTGTGGTAGCCTCTGCTTAAAATTGCTCATGGAGTCATTGTATTCAACCCACCCAGTTCTGTACCTTAACAAAGTAATGTAATGTCCTGAATGTGCAGATTGTCCTTGGTGGTAGATCACAGCATGAGTGTCAAACACTGTTTAATTAAATGTTACTCTGCCAGCAGTAAAATCTGTGATAGGTGTGTCAACTCGGAGCCCATGAGAGCCAAACCTATGCAGGACAAGCATACGATATTGAGATGAAGTCCTGAGCCATATAGATTGAGTACAAGATCTTCCACACCTAACACAAAGGCGACCACTTTCTGCATTCATAAACTGCTTTCAGAACTTTACACTTTGACAGTGAGAAACATACAAAGAAATCCAAAGCATGTTTTCTGTGGTTTGTCTCTGTGAATAGCTGGATGACACATTCATATCTGGTAACATACGAGACAGTAAAGTACTGTCTCATTGGAATGCCCTCTTCATCCAAAGTGTTTATGGCAGCCATCATAAACTCAGTGGCATCTTGTTGCATGTTATCTGTAAATGTACTGTATCCACCATATGTATATAGAACCTGCTGGTTAGGTGTCAAAGAGTGTACATTGTGTAGCTGCTCAGAAGTGCCATTCACAACTAGTTTCAATGCCTTTGATAAGGCAGTTTCTTCACAAGCTGATATAGAATGCACACAGTGTGGCATGTGGAGAAATGCTTGCAGATCTGAAATAGTATAGCAGTTGACTCCAGTACTGTTATTAAATGCTGGGACAACAGCCATACCAAGTGACTTCTTATGAGCAATTGATGTTGCATCCATATTTGACATTGTGACCGTGTTGGTAATCTGTGTAGTTAATTCAGTTGTGGTTGCTTGTTTCCTCTTCTTGCCAGCTGAAGCTCTGACTGTGGCATTTGATCCAATCACTTACATACAGTAGGTAGTGGTATAAGAGGCATCTGTGGCTTGTATAGAGTATGTAAGCTGTTGTACTGAACAATACAATGCTTGTCAGCATGTATCTTCTGCGGTGCTAGTGTGATGATGTGCAACCCAGACAGACTAGGAATGCATGAAAGCGTGACATAGGTCATGCCATCCTTGAAAATGTCAGTACCTATGTCCACCATCACTGAATCCAAACTCAAGCTCTGTACTTGTGTATGGAAACACCATATGCAGCACATACAGGGAACTGTTTACTGTTGACATATGTATCCTTGAAGACCTGGAACTTAACACAGATCAGATCTATCTCCACAGACTGTTGCATGTTGTCAAACTGAACAACTGCTTGAATAAACATCTTCTGAACATTGTACTGAAAGCCTATGGGGTGACCCATTGCACCATTTACCATGCCATGTTTAACATCCAGATTTTGACGTAGCATGACACATGCATTCTTGCAAATGGTATGAACAGCTTCTAGTCCAGCTGTATGTGATACATCTCACTTAAGTTCAGACAGGTGCTCAGTCATCTTTGCTACCAGCTTACAACTTAAAATAACACCGTCAACTGTATCAACAGCATATAGTGTGACCATTTCTTGATTCTCTCTCAGCAACATAACACTGTTGAATTCAGGACATTTTTTTAAGTTGTGGCATAAGGCAGACAATTTGTGTGCCATTGGAGTAGACATCACTGAAAACATCACATGCTGCATGTATGGATGTAGTATCTATAGTGATTCTTCGGCTGTTCAGCATCAAAAGATGTGTTGGTGACAATGTACCTGTACAAGCTTGATCCAGCAGTGCCTTGTAAGCCAGATTACCACTCTGCCACATGTTCTCATACAACTCAACATACGTGAATAACTCCCACAGGTTACAACCTCCAATGCAGCCCAGTATATTATTTGCCTGTTTGATAGGCAGAGTTGCAAAGACATGCTCTGCATTAACTGGTGCAAGTTGTAAAAGGTCTCCAAATACAGAGATGCTTTTACCAACAAATGCATCTCCAGAGTCAGTGGCCACAATCTCCTGTAGACTAAGGTGTATACAGGCAAGCATCATATTAGCTACCATGCTGATCTCATCAATGATCAGTAGCTTCATTTTAGTATACATAGAACAAAGCTGAGATGCAACCTCAAATTACAGCTTACGATATGCTCCTGTTTTACCATGCTCCACTGGCAGCATGAACGGACATTGTAGGGTTACTCCACCAATGTCGTATGCAGCCAGTCCAGTGGGAGCAGTAACAACAATAGACATTGGTGAGTCTGTCAGTGTCCTTATTGCAGCTGTAATAGCCTCTATAAGGAAACTCTTACCTGCACCTGCTGAGCCACTAACAAACATTAGCAGTGGTTTGTGCTCATGATACTTACTTTTCTTCTGTTCATGTAGTATATCATATCGAACAGCATCTGTGACTGCAGAGTGAACCACACATTGCTGCTCATTGAGTCTGTCTCTCAATTCCACTGGATCAACAGTGCAGTGTGTGCCATGCTCCACAGCACTTTCCACTTCTGACATGAGTACTTTCATGGCATTGAGAGGCAGAGGCACTCCAAGTGTACCTTGTCCTTCCAGATCAAGGTTATCCTGTGAACTAACTAGAGTATCCTTTTCAAGTTGTTTCTGTGCATTTTCAACTTGTCCCTTCTCAGCATCTAGTCTCTGTATGTATGTATGTCTCGGAGTATTCAGTTTTGAATTTCTCATGACCATGATTAAATTGTTCCTCAGATGTATCACAGTCACCTTTCAATTCAGCTTTGTTCCTCTAGGGTTTGAATAAGAACAGCAGAGCAAAGTAATAATGCGCTCTGCTCTCAGATATGCCTAGATGTAACTCGCAATGGTCAATGAGTCGAGCTTACTTCTCTTAATGAGACAGCCATACACTCCTGTGACCTTGTAAATGTTTTGTGTATAATCAGGTGAGACATCATTCTTGAAGTCGTACCACTTAGCTACCTCAAATAGACACAAGTTGCCCATGTCACTGTGTCTTCTGGGGTAGTACATGTCAATCAGATTATTCTTTAATATCTGCTTAGAAGAAGATATCTTTAGGGCCAGTTCCTCAATCTCAGTGTGAGGTATTAATACACGTTTGCACTTCTCTTTGTAGTTAACTCTGAGAAAGTACACAGCATGAGATTTGCCCCGTACAAATGTAATTGTATGTATTAATATGTATCTCTGTTCATGCAACCTACAGTATGTAATACTACGTTGACTCTGTATGTCTGTATTCTGTAAACATGTAAAAATCTGTTACTCTGTCTTGACTGTACTCTGTAAACTATGTTAACCTTGTGTGTCCTCTCTGTGATGAGGTACATTTGTAAACGAGCCACTGGTTCAAAGGTTGTAAATCCGATTGCACAATAAATAAATAAATAAAATGTGTACCGATCAGTCAATCACTGGCCTCATATGCACCACATTCTTCTTCAACCCAAGTGACTTGCTTGATTTGGCAATATCTTCCTAAATATCTTGCAAGCTAGTCCGTTCATGTTTAGTGATGTACGAAGTGACTTACTGAACTAGAGCCAACGGAGTTGTCAGCCACAAACTGAACATGTATATTAGCTTGCCACATCAGAAGAAGTGTGGGGTTGTAATCACTAATGTACACCTCCTTCTTCTCTCTGGGTAAAATATATACACTCTTGGTTGATTTAGCTTTCAAGTGATGTTGTGTTGCAGAAAGGAGTTAATTCATGCAACCATTCTGACACACATATAGGAAATCCAATGCAACATCAGATTTAATTTTCACTGTACAATGGCAATATTTGGCACAGATATGTTGTTGGAACTTTTGCACCAACTTTCACAGTGTAGAAAGGGTAGGACTATCATACTTGTCTGGTATTTGGCAAGTAATGTAACGCTTTATGAACACTAGCACTTCTGCTGCTTCATATTCACTTATGCATGGGACATCCTTGATACATAGTTGCATATGAATATGAGGAGCACCTTGTGCCTGATACTCCATTCTCCAGAAATAACGTTCAACAATACCAAGAGGCGGATTGTCCTTAGACAAAATGAAAGTCAGAATATAATGGAATTGCTTGTGAAAATGCCTACACACAAACACTGGATCAAGTGAGCACATCTCTCCAAGAGCCATTGATGAAATGCCCTTGACATCAGAATTTACCCACTTCAGGAGTTCAGTCAACTCATCCCAGATATACTCAGCACAGCTGAGTGTCACAAATCATGTTGCTGCACCATACTCACACAGCATGGTCATCAACTCAGAGTGTCTGCAATACCAGTATTCCTTGGTGCCAAGTAGACTTGAAAGCATGGATGACAAATTGATCTGTACAGTTTCATCCTTTTCTTTTAGTTTCTGCAAAAACTGTATGGCAGTGATTCTATCAAGTGGAGTCATGAGCCACATAGTATGTGCGGTTGATGCAGAGAGTGTGCTAGGCTCACTGTCCCATAGTAGGTGAAACAAATAACATATGTTGCATCTGAATTTGCCAACCTTACTGAGCACCTGACTGGTACAGTATTCTGCACCTTGTACATGTACTTTTCTATCATCTAAACATCCACCTGACCTTTTTGAAAATAAAACTAGAAAGCAGCGCACTTCCAAAGTTGCTTCCCAAATGCTAACAGGGTTGCCTTCCACCTGTTTCATCTGCTACAGATCAATGTTATCCCCAACTGGATCTCTACCATGTAGCAGATGTATTGTGTAGTGTTCATACACATTGTCAGTTGTTTGTACATTGACCTTCTCGGTCATTGGCTTGCTGGTCTCCAACACACCGTAATGAGCAGACACACTACTCATGCGATTGATGTCAAGGTCTGCAAAGAAGGGACTGTTGCTCTTCAAGCAAGTGAGAGCCTTCTTCACCTTCTCTACATTGACAACATCCTGCCAGATGACCTATGACTTCATTGGAACACCATTAACAAGAATCACCAAACTGTTCTCACTGGAGAATGCCTCCACATTCTCCTGCAAAGGAAGTGGAACATACATAACAGAACCCTAAAGACACTTATGGAGCTCTTTTTGTGGGATGTTCCATGTCCTAGTATTCAAGCATAGAATAGTTAGAAACAGTTTCATAGTTTGAATAAGAATCTGTTCAAACATATTCAATCTGACAATCTCAGCAGGTGTAACATCTGCCTCCATATTGTCAACACTGACCTTGGTGGCAGAGTGTTATTTTTCACCGTGCAAAAACAGTGTCTACACATCAAAATGGTTGACTGCAACTGAAAGTCACTATTTAATAGCAGATATGCCAAGAGTCTAAACCACATGTCATTGTATGATGACAAGGTTTCCAAATTAACTCTGACCGTTTGTTTCCTGTAACACAGCCTATCACATGACACACATACAGAGTAAAAATTTTCTCTCTTTGCCAACTCAAATTTGGCAAAACTCATTAAGATGACTGTACTGAGCAACAAGTCGGTGCACATCATATACCCTATGGACAAAGTTATGCATACCAGAATGATGCACTGCTAGCATTCACATGTGGTGAAAGATGCTGTCACAAACACCATGATCTAAACATGCTAGTGAATAACCCATAAGTCCAGTATGTGGAAGGATCTCACAAAGGTCTATAGTCTCAAACAATGTATGTCTGTCTTTACAATCAGTAACAACAAACAGATTAATAAAGTGCTCAACTTTATCAAACGATGATTGCCTTTGCTTGCATGTCGCATCACATGTCCAAGCTAGACAGTGACACCTACGAGGCTGAACAGTTGACTGAGATTCATCATGTGAGTCAGTTGCTCTGTCATGACAGACTGTCAGCACATTACATAGTTTTCCATCCTCATCAACATAGAATGTGCTGTCCTTTTTCTGTGTGTTATATGATTCTTCCCAGAAATATACCTCTGAAACATCGAAACATAGAATTTGATGGCAGATAAGACCGCTTGGCCCACCCAGTATGCCCATTTCCCTACCTAATGGATAAGCTGCAGATCCTAGTTAACCAGCAGCCTACTTCTTCTTACCCCCAACCCCTAGAATTGCCTTATGACTGTCCCATGCATGCTTGAATTCCACCACTGATTTTGACTCCACAACCTCCTCCGGAAGGCCGCCCGCATGCATCCACAAACCTTCTCTGTGAAAAATACTTCCAAATTATTTCTGAGCTGCCTCATCTTTGAATTGTGCCCTCTTGTTCTTGCACACCCTTTTTGAAAGATGCTACCTCTTGGACTTTGTTGATTCCTTGGTACTTGAAAGTTTCTGTCATGTCCCCCCCCCTCCTTTTCTCAAGGCTATACATATTAAGCTCCTTAAGTCTCTCTCTTCATATGTCTTCTGGTGCAGACCCTGCACTATTTTAGTTGACCTCCTCTGGACAGCTTCCATCCTGTCTATGTCTTTGCAGAGATTGGGTCTCCAGAACTGCACACAGTACTCCAGATGGGGTCTCACCAGCTGTCTGTACAGAGGGATAATAACTTCCTGTTTTCTACTGGTGATGCCTCTCCCTATGCATCCCAGTATCCCCCAGCCCTCCTTACTGCCCTCTCACATTGCTTGCCCACCTTTAGGTCATCTGATATGACTACCCCCAGGTCCCTTTCCATTTTTGTTGTCGTTAGTATCTCACCCCCCATTGTGTACTCTTCCCCTGGGTTTTTGTTTCCAAGGTGCATTACCTTGCACTTCTTAGCATTGAATCTAAGCTGCCATAAATTTGACCGTTCCTCTAACTTGCCAAGTCCCTTCTCATCCTTTCCACCCACCCTGTGCATCAACTCTGTTGCAGATCTTCGTGTCATCTGCAAAGAGACATCTTTCCTTCCAGTCCTTCTGCAATGTCGCTTATAAAGACATTGAAGAGGACCGGTCCTAATGCCGAACCCTGCGGTACCCCACTAGTAGCTCTCCTTTCTTCTGAGTGAACTCCATTTACTATTACTCTCTGTGTTCTATTCTCTAGCCAGTTTTTTTACCCAGGCTGTCATCTTGGGACCCACTCCCAGGCTGGCTAACTTGTATATTAATCATTTGTGTGGGACTGTGTCAAATGCCTTGCTAAAGTCTAGGTAGGCCATGTCCACAGCCCCTCCTTGATCTACTTTTGGTCACCCAGTCAAAGAAATCTATCAGATTTGTCTGGCATGACCTTCCCACTGTGAATCCATGCTGCCTAGGGTCCTGTGCCCTCTGACCTCTAGATATTGACAATTCTTTCCTTCAAGTGATTCCATCATTTCCCTATCACTGAGGTTAAACTAACAGGTCTGTAGTTTCCTGCTTCTGCCTTGCTCCCACTTTTGTAATAGGGAATCACATCTGCCCTCCTCCAGTCCTCGGGTACCACCCCATCATCCCATGATTTGTTAAAAAGGGTAGTCAGTGGTGTCACTAGTTCTACCCTTAGCTCTTTTAGAATTCTGGGATGAATCCCATCAGGCCCCATTGCTTTGTCCACCTTCAGTTTTAAGATTTCTTTCAGAACCCTTTCTTCTGTAAATGGGCTGGTATCAACTTCTGTATCCAGAGTGTTACTACTGTTTATGTACCTCCCCCTCTTCATTTGTAAATACTGAGCAAAAATATTTGTTTAGTATCTCTGCCTTTTCACAGTCTCCCTTTGCCCACCCTCCCTCCCTTTATTAAGCCTCACTATCCCTCCCTTGGTCTTCCTTTGTTCCCTGATGTACCTATAAAAGGTATTATCCCCCTTCTTAACTGAGTTGGCTATCTTTTCCTTGGTTTGGGCCTTTGCTGTTCTGACTGCCTTCCCAGCCTCCTTTTGCTTTAACCGATACAGTTCTCTGTCCTGCTCCTTCTGTGATTCCTTGTACATCCTGAATGCTTTCTTTTTCTCTTGAACCTTCACTGCCACTTCCTATGAGAACCATAGTGGCTTCTTACATTGTCTTGTTTTGTTTATTTGCTTCACACAAAGACTCGTTACCTCTGTAATGGCAGTTTTTATTATTCCCCATTGTTCTTCCACCCCTCCTTCCTGCCCATTTGCTAGTGCATTCCTTAGGCACTCACCCATGTTGGCAAAGTCAGCCCTCTTAAAGTCCAGTACTTTTGTCTTTTTATGGCCAGACTCTATTGCTGTGTTTATTGTGAACCATACTGTTCGATGGTCACTAGTTCTCAGATGGCTACCACTTCTACACCTGTGATCCTCTCTCCATCTCCATTTGAGAGAAGCAAGTCTAATATTGCTCCCTCTTGAGTGGGCTCCAGTACTAGTTGTCTAAGGCATGACCCCTGTAGGGCATCTAGAATAACTGCACTCTTCGAAGTGGCAGCTGCAACTGCACTCCAGTTAACATCTGACATATTTAGATCACCCATCAGCAATATCTCCCATTTTCTGCCATTCTAAGTATACTTTCTATCATATTCCTGTCCATTTCCTCCCCCTGAGAAGGAGGTCTGTATACAACCCCTGTGCGGATTGTGGTGCCATTGCCTGTCTCCAAATTTACCCACAGTGCTTCTTCTCCTCCCTGTTTATCTTTTTGTTTTGTTGCTTTTATTCCTTCCCTTATGTAAATAACTACTCATCCTCCTCCTCTTTTACCCTCCCTGTCCCTCCTGTAGACAGTGTATCCTGGTATGTTTATGTCCCAGTCATGGTTTTGTGTGTACCATGTTTCTGTGACTGCCATGATATCCAGATGTCCCTCCTCCATCAAGGCCACTAATTCAGGAAGCTTGTTACCCAGACTATGGGCATTGGTACTATTTGCTCTCCATTTTTTGATGGCTTTACCTTCTGTTGCAGCATCCTCCACTGACCATTCTACCTCGGTCTTTTTCTCATTTAGTATCGTGTTTTGCAGGGAGAGGCTGGGATTTTCCTGCTGCTTGTCAGTGCCTCCCCCTTTGACTAGTTTAAAAGCTTGCCAATGAAGCATTTAAACTGATTGCTCAAAAGACTTGTTCCCTTCCTGGACAGATGCAGACCATCCTGCCAGTATAGGCTGGTGTCCCTCCAGGTGGAACCCCAGTCCCCAATGAAGCCAAACCCCTGTGCTCTGCACCAGTCTTTCAACTGTTCATTAAACTGCATGGTGCCAATTACCGTTGATCCCCTATGCTTTTGACAGGCAGCACCTCTGAGAAGGATACTGTGTGTGCTACTTGTTTTAGGTCCCTCCCCAACTCTGCAATGTCCTCCTGCACTGCTCTAATCTCATGATGAGCCAAATCATTCGTCCCTAGGTGGACAATTACGTCCAGCTCAGAATCCCTTGCAGCTGTTCTCGTGATCCTGAGGAGTGCTGTGTATGAAGCCAGTTACCTGTGAAAACGTCACAGAAGTTGTGTTGGTTCAAAATTTGGTAGTGTTGTAACTTCATCTTTATACCATAGACAACTTTCCTAAATTGTTCCAGTACATCTGCCATTTTCCACCACAAGTGTTGAAGAACAAATATTGCTCTATTGATAAATGTGCAAACTCTGAGATGCAATTTCATCAGCGACAGATGACCCCTAAGTTTTCTGCATTCACGTCTCATCACAGCTTTAATAAGTCTATCAACCTTAGCTTTAGATGCCAGTGATCGATAATACTTTTGCTTCCTCAGGTGACTAGCAACAGTCAGACTTTGTTGCTGTTGCTGAGTGCGTCTTTTAATGTTTGGCTTTGTAACAGATTTCTTACATCTAAAAGATTTCTTAGCCTGCTGCTCAGCTGTACATTGTTTTCTTGCAGTTGAGCAAGTCTGTAAAATGTCTGTGGAAGGTGTAACTACTAGAGTAACCCTTTGTAGAGACCGAGTACTCTGCACATGTTTTGATGTAGCATGTGTGCAATTGTAGTCACTCTTATGCAACATTGTACTATATACCTCTTTTGTCTCTGCAAAGCACTGTGTCTCTGTTTAAATGGCATTTTCTTCTGTCCAGTTTCAAAGCAGTCTTGTAAAATATAATGTTAGACTCAGACACCTGTATTAAAAACAGAGAAAAAGAGACACTCAGTGTCAAGTAATAATTGTTAACTCATTACGTCAAGTCCATGTCAAGTCTGAACTATCTATTGTTTACCTGACATAAAATGGCTTGCTAGGAGGCAATGAGTTAAGTAACATTGCATAGTTATATACATTGGGTGGGATATTCAAAGGGGTTGCGCATGGTGTAACAGTGTTGTGCCATGTGTAACCCACTGATGCACCCCAGCACGATATTCAAAGGGGGATATTATGCTGCACAAATCTCGATGTGCTGGGGTGCAGCAGTAATGTATGTGGCGCAAGTGCAGGGGGCATGTCCATGCATATGCGGCACATCCTGAAATTCAGCCTGGGATGTGCGGTGCATATGCTGCCTCATACCCACCTTGCGCCACTCAGGGGGGCGCAAGGTTGTGCCCAGCAAAACCAGAAGCAAGTCCTGGCCACCCACAGGCAAGCTGCTGTATTGCAAGGTGCAACATGGCAGCCTCCTTCTGCGGGTGGCCACTCGACCTCCAGAGACACAGGCTGGGCTCCGTGCCCCCCATGCTTAATCGTGGGCATAAAATGTATGTAATTACCCTGGTGGTCCACTGGACCCAATCCCCAGCCCGATCAGGGCTTCAGTTGTAAAGAAATGCCCAGGTGTGCCAGCAGCACCCCCTTCCCCACCTACCCACTCAGACCCACCACCCCACTTCCCCAGGTCAGCAGCAGGCAGCAGCTCCCCACCCGCAAGCAGTCCAGCTGCCTATTGACTGACAGCATACAGTACGGCTGTACACCCATTGGTCCACTGCATGGGTCAATGGGCATGCAGACGATACTGCACTGCACAGTCCCAATATGGGAATGGTTCATTCACATTTTGGGACTGTGTAGTATAGTATGGTCTGCACGCCCATTGGCCCACACAGTGGACTAATGGACATACAGCCATACTGTACACTGTCAGTCGGCGGGCAGCCAGGTGGCTTGCGGGCAGGGAGCTGCCATGCACCCACTGACCATGGGGAGTGGGGTGGCAGGTCTAAGTGGGTGGGAGGGGGGGTTACCGCTGCCTCCTGGCCAGTATTTTTCTTTACAACTGCAGCCTGTGAGCAGGCTGTGGATTGGGTCCACTGGACCAGCAGAGAGATTAATTTATTATTTACCTGCGATCAGGCAGGGGATTAGGTCCACTGGACCACCAAGAGATTTATTTCTTCATTCATCCGTGATATGGCTGGGGATCAGATCCACTGGACCACCAGGGAGATTAATTTATTCATTTGCCTGTGATCAGGCAGGGGAGCAAGTCCACTGGACCACCAGGGATTTATTTACATTATGCCTGCGATTGGGTGTTGGGGCGCAATGCCCACCAAGGGGCAGGGAGCGTCAGTCCCCAATGGCTGCAGTCTGGCAGGGTGCCAGGTGCAAGTCACCGGGGATCGGTGCACCAGCATGAAAAAGGGACCATAATGACATGCAAATGGCTCCATTTGTGCCTTGCATGCATAATGGCCCCATTTGCATGCCCAGCGCTGAATTTCATGGTTGCTGAGCCTAGCACACCCGCACTTGTGCTGGTGCATCCTCCTGCTCCTCACTTGCCACATGCACTGGTGCAGTGCCACTGCACTGTGTGCAGTGGGGGCAGCTCCTGTGCCATATTCAACGGTGCTGAGCCATGGTGCAACACCATTGAATATCACCTGGGCTTGCACCCCTGCCTGGTGTAGTCTGAATATCCCACCCCCTGCATATATTTTATAGAACATAAATAAACATATAGAAAAAAGAACCACAACACAATATCTGTAGCAGTAGAATAGTACTTGAAAGAGAACTTAATACTTAAACCTGTTCCACAATTGAAAAAGCATAATAACAACAAAGAATATGTACTACTACTGTGCCACCAAGACATAGTTGCATCTTAAATAGTTATATGAAACACTACAAGTTACAGGTAACACAACTGTAGACACAAAACCCACTAAGAATTGTAATGTTAATGCAAACACAGTAATGGAAACATAAAAACAGAAACAGGAATGGGAATATAAATGCAATCAGAAATGCAAATAGAAACTTAATGGAAACGATAAAAATTATTTTTTTCCAAAGACAAACAGAAAGTGCAGCATCCTCAGTAGCATAAACAGAAACAATAACAAAACATTAATGTAAATGCAAGCATTAAGTAAACACAAATGATACAAATAACTGTAAGAGTCATGTTAAAAAAAACAAAGTGAACCATTAATGGTAACAGTAAAAGTCAGACCAAGAAAACTGCAAATGCACATGATTACACAAATGCAATCAGAAACACAAATGCACTCAGAACTGGTAATGGTAACAGTGACACAAAGACAAACAATTATGTAAATGGTAAAAAAAGTCAAGCCGAAACATAAACACAAATGATAAGAGTAACTGTAAGATTACAATTCACAAAAATACAAAGTGAAATGGTAACAGTAACACTAATGAAAAAATTAACAGAACTGGAAACACAAATAGTTACATATACACAAGCAGAAGCACAAACACAAACAGTAACAGTAAAGATGACATAAACAGAAACAGTAACATAAATAGAAAGTCAACCACAAACATGAACACAACTAGTAACGGTAATTTTGCTTTATTTAGCTTTTGTTGACCGGGTAAGTGCACTAGACAAATCCTACCTATTTTCAGGCACGAACCGGGGGACGAGATACAGATGAATGCCAACTGATCTTGAACCAGATTAAACTGTTGGTGGTATTTTTTTTTTAGTGAATGAGGGAAATTTGGCCAGGACACCGGGGAAATTCCCCTACTCTTTTCGATAAGTGCCATGGGATCTTTAACATCCACCTGAACTACCACCAATCCAGGCAGATGGGACCTCGGTTTAACGTCTCATCAGAAAGACAGCACCTCAGAAATGCAGCACCCCTCTCATGCTGCATTACAGTGTCAGTACTGGGATATTAATCTAAGTGCCAGATGTGGGAACTGAACCCACAGCCCTCTGATCTCCCAGCCTCAGAGGCGAGTGTGCTACTTACTGAGCCACTGACACTGTAATGGTAGTACAAACAGAAATGGTGACACAAACAGCAGCAGAACCACAAAATGAAATAATAACAAAGCAGTGTGAGCAATACAAACAATTACTGAATCATAATAGAAATGCAAATGTAAATGCTAACAGTAACGATGACAAAGAAATGGGAATGGCAACAGAAACCACATTGGAACCAGAAACACAAATATGAACGCAAACAGTAATTCTAACTGAAATTATAAGTTGTAGTTGTGACATCAGAAAAAAACATAATAAAAACCAATTTTAAAAAGTTTCAGTTTTTTTTAAAAGCACAGTTTAATTGGCAACATTTTTGCAAAGTACTGTTGAATACAAAAAAGTGTAGAATAACACTTTAGAAAAGTAATGTCAAATATGCAAAAGCATCGAATAGTACTTTTGCAAAGTAGTGTCGAATCCACAAAAGTGTTGAATAGTACTTTTGCAAATTGCAATCCTTTCACAAAGTAGTGTCGAATACACAAAAGTGTTAAATATGCATGATAAAACACCCTAAATAAAGGAAAGCCAATGAGAAACAGTATTGTAGTTGACTAACAGACACAAAGGCCAGTAACAGAACACATTTATCTGGTGATCTCAAGCAGCGAATCAGAAGCACTGAATTTTGGAGAAGAAGGACATAGCAGCCATCTTATACCACACTGCAGGACCTTGTTGATTGTTGTGTAAGTACCTACCATTTTGTACAACGTTTTACTAAATTATTAAATCTGATAATTGCACAAAAATAGCACAAAATAAAACTTTTTTAAACTCTAATTATTGTAGTAAAAAGTATATGTCATACTGTGCAAGAAATTATAACAGTTTAAAGTAAAGCTGTTAGTGAGTACTTACCAGCCTAGATGACAGCTGCAAATGGAGGCAGTAAGCAGGCAACACGTGTATCATGAAATGACAGGGAGCAATCATTGTAAGTTATTGTATTCTTTGCAGGAAGTGTACAGCTATTTACATCGGAGAAACTGGTAGGCGTCTTGCTGACCTTTTCAGGGAACATTACAGAGCAGTCAGGAATGGTGAAACTGCTAAACCCATTGTATCCCACTTTATCTACAGGGACCACAATGTCAATGACCTTTCTGTTTGTGTCCTTCAACAGGGCTTCTGGGATTATGACCATAGAAAAAATATGGAAGCCAAGCTGATCATTCGCTTTGGCTCCCAGCAGCCCTCTGGTTTTAATGATAGACTTATTTTCCACTAACATCTTTCAGTCATCCCCTTTTTTTCCCCTAAAGTCTATTTGTTTTTGTACTCAATTTATTTTTCATTTTCACCATAAGTCTCCATTTTTGTCTCCTTTCCACACATTCGTCACCTTTCAGCCTTCTTACTAGGCCTTGTTAATTAGTCCCCACCTGGAAACTTCCCTATCTCTTTCACTCCCATTATGCTTTCTCTTTCCCATCACCACCTTTTTGTTTCACAGATTCTCTCTTAATCTTACCATTTACCACTTCTTCTCCCTGAGCCTCCCCTTTCTTCTTTCTCCACATATGTATCTCTCTCATTTTACCTATCCTTTACACTAACTTTTTTTTTTTTTTCTCTTTTAGATATTTCCTGAAGAAGACCTATGGTCAAAACATAGATTTTTAACTCTAGTTTCTTTTTTCAGCATGCATTTAATATAACCATTTTGTTTTGCTTTTAGACCACATGCCGACGTAGCACCTTGTTTTTGTTTTTTACAAATTGTAAGTTATTTACTTGTGATTGTTTAACACAGTCTATTAAAATGTAGTATTTTCCCTCCTAGAAAGTTGTAACATATCTGTTTGACAGCAGCTACAACCATTCAATGTAATTGTAATACATGCAGACACTATATTGGTTAACTGTGAAAAAGGTCTAAACCAATAGTTTGTTTTATGCTGTGCATTTCCCCAGCCCAACAAAGTGGTGTTGTAGTACAGAGAGAAATCTCAGTTCCATATTCAGTAGTGACTAGACACTGCAGCAGACAGTCTGATTTATTTGGTATCTCTCTGTCCACTTCTCAGTTTAAAAGCCTAGAATGGCAGAAAACTGCAAATGCACTGTGTGGTTGGTCAGAAGCAGTTTAATTAGACAAGCTTCTGACAATGCTCAGACAAGTCAATTTGGCAAGAACCTGCAGCTGCCAAAGTGTTTTGTCAAGTGGTTTGGCAGGGGAGGTTTGAGGTGGGAGCATCTCATGCCAACAACGCACAGACTAGTGAGCACTCATGCTCCTCCAGACATACTGCTAAGTCATCTTGGAGGCAATGATTTAGGCACCAAACAATGGGTAGATTTAGTATCAGAAGCAAACTTGGAACTTGCTTCTATCATGAGTATGCTACCTGCCTGTAAGATATTTTCAGATATTACAGAGCGTAGGGTCTGGCAAGCAGAACAGCACATGTACCTGCTTGACAGGGCACGAAGAAAGGTAAACATACAAATTTCTGGATATCTGTGTATGTGTGGCATGCCCAACATACTTCACCCTGAAATTAAGTATTCTAAGGATTGACTATATCTACCAGACGATGTGCACTTCTCACATGCTGGCAGTTGCCTTTTTTGGGAGAACTTCAAGATGTAATTCTCACAGTACTCTAAAAATATCAAAGTATTTAAATGTACCCTTAAAAAAAGATTCTTTTAACAGCCCAAAAACCTTGGTCAAAAAATGGAAAAGCTGCATACATAACACATCGCATACAATCTGTGCTGCTGCACCATCTTAACACATGACATTGAACAAGTTCAACTGGCACAGCTAACAGTTTTCATGTGGTTGCACACTCAGGCTGCAACACCTGTTCTTACCCTGTCAGACCATTGCCTGGGAGATGACATGCAGACCCTCACTGTCCTCACTTGTGTGTAGGTATTATCAGCAACATATTACGTAAATGTTTATGGGTTTAGTTCAGATGTGGCTATACACTCAGGATGCTATACCAGGTATTTTTTTTTGGGGGGGGGCAATGCCTACATGCTATCATTCAGCTGTTTAGTGTCCTGCATTGTCTTCAACTGTTACCAAACAATTATAATGTGAATGATTGTGTCTTGCATTGTACTCTGGCTGTAGAGTCAGAATACAATACTTGCTGTTGGAGGCTGTATACAATATCTGCTCAGAACATTCACCTCCTTAGTATCCTAACCTGTGTGCAGCTGTTGCCAGATGCATATAATATTGTTTATGGCTGTAGTTGACCTGTGCCTATGGACTGTGGATCAAACCTGCTATGGGGGTGAGGGGAGGAGGGCATTGCCGGTCTGATGCCATGCAACTCTAACTGTTGTAAGTTATGTACAGCTGGCATCACATACATATAATGTTAATGTCCATGGCTATTCTTGACCTCTACTTATGCAGTCATGATAAAATAGTAGGCCTTGTCCAGTGGGAGGGGGTGGGGGCAGAGACTGCCTTATGGCATACATCTACTAAATGTCCTAATGTATTGCCACCTACTGTTAGAGAACTGCAAGATTCATATGTATAGCGTCACCTGTACTGTGACTCAGAAGTGTGTATCCAATACTTTGTCAGAAGTGCTATATCATTTGCTAGGTAATGGTATACATCCCTCAGCATAGTTAATGTTCTGTACCTGGTACAAATGAGGAATAATATACCATAGGAGTGTAAAAGCCTCTTTGCATATACATAGCTAAAAAAAATGTTATCCTGAATGAAGCTAGTCTTAGAATAACAGACAGCCACATATACTTATGTTTCTATTGTATCTCTAATTATTTCAGCTTCAAAAAAAACTTTGAAAATGAGGATCTGGACCTTGATTGAGGTGTGATGTCTGGTTGAGGCAGTGCAGACAAAAGGAAATCCATGTGTGCTCATGAGGAGCACGAACAGGAGGCTGGACGCCATGTGGAGGGGTATAAATATACATCTGAGCCACCGCTTTCTTGTGCAGAGCAAGACAGATCGGATGTGTAAATGCAAGTGGAAACTGCTGTGCCAGCATTTCTACCAGCTTAAAAATACTGGATAATGATGTGGGCTGATACTACCTCGCCCGTGAAATATGAGAAACCACAGGCAAGCCTGATGCTGGGGAGCGCTTATCACATCGTAAGTATACAAGCAATATTCTACTCATCATAATATGAATGACAGATTCAAATAATTATGTACACTCAAAGTTGCTATCACTATGAGTTATTGTATATTATATTAATAGTACAAGAGATAAATGTACACAAGGTATCATACCTGTAGTACTTTGCCTTTCAAAAGTTGTCAACAGCAATAATAAGCATTTGTTTGTGAATATGTTACCAAAGTGTGATCATCACTATTTGTAATAAAAGTATTCCTCTGCATGCTGTTAATATTGTATGTGTCTTACAGTACAGTCAATGTCTTCTATTGTAAAATATTAAAATCATTTTACTGCATAGTGTAGCATATTATGTAACTGAAGATACCTGAGTATCCTGTTGCCGATGAAACATAGGGTAGGGTGTAGGTAGCCAGTACGTGACAGTATAATAAAGACATGACATTTCTCAATCAGCAGAAAATATAGTCAACTATCTACTGAAGTTGGGGGATAACTTAAACACCAATTTAAATATGTATTATTATTCATTAACAGGATATTGTCGGCGCACCCCACCTTAGGCAGAGATGGTACTAGACCAGGTTGAGGCTGTGGAGGGTATTGAGTCTGACTCCGAGACCGTGATCATCGTCAAGTCACAAGGTAAGAGAAACATATAACAATGATAAGAATAACTAATTACCTGGTGTATGAGAGGGGCATTGCCTGGCTGAGGCTGTAGTACTCATCACTGTGCTAACTTGTGTGCAACTGGTATCAGAGGTATACTGTTCATATATATGGCTCTAGTTGGGCTGTAGCTCCACAGTCAGTATCCAATACATAGTCTGTGGGAGGGGGATTGCCTCACAAAGGCCGTCCAAGTCCATGGCTTGACTGGGGCTGTGGCTGTACAATCAGCATCCAATACTTGATGTGTGGTGGGTGGGGGCATTGCCTGGCTGAGATTGAGCAACTCTTCAGTGTCCTATCTTGTGTGCAGCTGGTATGAGGGAGGTATACTGATGATGTTCATGGCTTTAGTTGGGCTCTGGCTCTGCACTGAGGATTCAATACCTGGCCTGGGAGGGGTGGGGGCATTGCCTGGCTGACACTGTGCAACTGCTCAGTGTCCTAAGTTCTGTGTAGCTGGTATCAGGGAAGTATAACTATAATGTTTATGTCTTTAGTAGGGCTGTGGCTCAGCACTCAGGATCCAATACCTGGTCTGTGGGGGGTGGCGGCATTGTCTGGCTGACACTGTGCAACTGCTCAGTGTCCTAAGTTCTGTGTAGCTGGTATCAGGAAAGTATAACTATAATGTTTATGTCTTTAGTTGGGCTGTGGCTCAGCACTCAGGATCCAATACCTGGTCTGTGGGGGGTGGGGGCATTGTCTGGCTGAGACCGTGAAACTCCTCAGTGTCCTAATCTGTGTGCAGGTGGTATGAGGGAGGTATACTGTTGATGTCCATGGCTTTACTTGGTGTGTGGCTGTGCACTCAGGATCCAATATCTGGTGTGTGGGGGGTGGGGCATTGCCTGGCTGAGGCCATGCAACTCCTCAGTGTCCTAACTTGTGTCCAACTGTATCAGGCATGTATCAGGCAGGTCTACTATTGATGTACATACCTTTAGTTGGTCTGTGGTTTTGCACTCAGGATCCAATACCTGGTGTGTAAAGGCAAGTTGTATTGCCTTGCTGAGGCTGTGCAACCCCTGTGTCCTAACTTCTGTGCAGCTGGTATCAGGGATGTAACAGCAGTGTTTATGCCTTTACTTGTGCTGTGCCTCTGCAGTCAAAATCCTGTACCTGATCATCATGACTGAGTGACACTTTCTGACTGAGGCCATGCAAGTACTCAGTGTCCTAACTTCTGTTCACCTGCTATTAGGGAGATATTACACCAGTTTTATGCCTTTACTT
Source organism: Neoceratodus forsteri (assembly GCA_016271365.2). Classification (NCBI taxonomy): domain Eukaryota; kingdom Metazoa; phylum Chordata; order Ceratodontiformes; family Ceratodontidae; genus Neoceratodus; species Neoceratodus forsteri. The sequence goes on from CM057457.1 coordinate 495,466,436, forward strand.
GGGATGTGACTCTGCACTAAGTATGCTGTGCATGATCTTGAATGCTGGAGCACTGTCTGCCTGAGGCCATGCAAGTACTCAGTGTCCTAACTTATGGGTCAGCTGGTATCAGAGATATATAACATCAATGTTTATGTCTTTATTTGAGATGTGGCTCTACACTCAGGATCCTGTACCTGATCTTGGGGGCTGGTAGTTATTCTATGGCTGAGGACATGCAACAACTCAGTGTGCTAACTTATGTAGAGCTGGTATCAGGCGGATATAACATCAGTGTTCATGCCTTCACGTGGGATGTGCCTCTCCACTCAGGGTGCAATTCCTGGTCTAGCAGGGCTTTGGTCATTGCCTGGCTGAACCCATGCAGCTCCTCAGTCTCCTATCTTGGGATGTAGTTGTGCAGTCATGAGCCTGGACCTGGCCTTGGCGAGTAGGAGGCAATGCCTGGCTGAGACCATGCAAGTACTCAGCGTCCTAACTTCTCTTCAACTGGTATCAGTGAGATATAACATCAATGTTTATGCCTTTACTTGGAATGTGCCTCTGCACTCAGGATACTATACTTGTTCTTGTGCAGTGAGGGCACTACCAGGCTGAGACTATGCAAGTTGTCATCATCCTAACTTCTATTCTTCATGCACATTGACATATAGTATATACCAGTGAAGTACATTTACCAATGTTATGTAGTATTATACTTTCTGTTTACAGGTGCTCAAAACAACAGGAGCAACATGCAGTAGGCACTGTAGCTGTGTACACAGACGGTAGACCTCCTGCTACAGGGGCAGCAAAAAATGCTGTCCCTGTTGCAGGCACAACAGGGTATGGTCAGCCTTCTGCTCAAGCCTATTGACACAGCTACAGATGCCACCACCCATTGCAGCACCGCTTCACCACATGCAGCAGCATCCAGTCTCCCTGGCTAGAGCTGAAGGCCCTTCCACAGAATCCAGTATCTCTTCCCTTGTGCAGCAGCTTCCACTTGCGTTGCACCTCCACATGGTTCTAGTCTCCTGAGCTGCACCGCCTCAACCAAGAGAACACACCTCCCTCTGTTTTTGTTTAATAAAAAAATTAAAAAGTTTATATATTTAAAAATAAAAATCATGTTTTATGTTTCTTTTTATTATTTAGAAAATGTTGTATTTTATAATCAATATATTTTTATACCTTTTTCTTAAAAACAGAATTGTATTTTGTAATACGTATTATTTTTTCCAAAAAATTCATGTTTTACATAAATATTTGCACAAAAAAAAGAAAAGCAAAGTATGTTTATTATAAGCATTGAAAAGTAATGAGTATTTGTGACAAGAAAAAACAAAACAACTTAAAGTACCTCAACTTGTGTACAGCTGGTATCAGGCAGGTATATTGTTGATGTCCACAGCTTTACTTGAGCTGTGGCTCTGCACTCAGGATCTAATACCTGGTCTGCAGCAGGTAACGGCATTGCTTGGCTGATGCCGTGCAACTCCTCAGTGTCCTAACGTGTGCAGATGGTCTCATGGAAGTATACAGTTGATGGCTATGACGTCACTTGAGGTGTGGCTCTATGCTCACAATCCAATACCTGCTTTTGGGGGGGCCATTGGCTAGCTGAGGCCATACAACTCCTCAGTATCCTAATTTGTGTGCACCTGGTATCAGGGAGGTATGCCATTGATGTCCTTGGGTTCACTTCAGCTGTGGCTCTGCATTCAGTATCCAATATCTGTTCTGGGGGGTAGGGGCATTGTTTGGCTGACACCGTGCAACTGCTCAGTGTCCTAACTTCTGTGCACCTGGTATCGGGAAGGTATAATGATAATGTTTATGGCTTTAGTTGGCCTGTTGCTCTGCACTCAGGATACAATACCTGGGCTGTGGGGGGTGGAGGCATCGCCTGGCTGAGACTGTGGAACTCATCAGTGTTCTAACTTGTGTGCACCTGGTATCAGGGAGGTATACTATTAATGTTCCTGACTTTACTGGGGTTGTGGCAGTGCATTCAAGATCCAGTCCCTGGTGTGGCAGGGGGTGGAGGCATTGCCTGGCTCAGCTGTACAAGTCCTCACTGTCCTAACTTCTGTGTAGCTGCTATGAGGGAAGTATAGTGTTGATGTCCATGGCTTTACTTGGTATCAGGGAGCTACACCATTCTTGTGTATGGCTTCAGTTGAGCTGTAGCTGTGAACTCAACATCCAATACCTGGTCTCGGGGTGTGGCGGTATTGCCTGGCTGAGGCTGTGCAACTCCTCAGTGTCCTAACTTATGTGCAGCTGGTATCAGAGAACTATGCCAGTGATCTCCATTTCTTCAGCTGAGCTATGGCTCTGCACTCAGGATGCAATACCTGGTCTGTGAAGAGTGTGCCCATTGCCTTGTTGAGACCGTGCAACTCCTCAGTGTTCTATCTTGTGTGCACCTGGTATCGGGGAGGTATACCGTAGATGTCCATGGCTTTACTGGGGCTGTGGCTATGCACTGTGGATACCTGGTGTGGGGGGCTTTGCCTGGCTGATGCCATGCAACTCCTCAGTGTCCTAACTTGAGTGCACCTGGTATCAAGGATGTCTACCATTGATGTCCATGGCTTTACTGGGGCTTTGGCTGTTCATTCAGAATATAATCCCTGGTGTGGAGGGGGTGTGGTCATTGCCTGGCTCAACTGTATAGCTCCTCACTGTCCTAACTTGTGTGCAGCTGGTATGAGGGAGGTATACTGTTGATGCTCATGTCTTTACTTGGGGTGTGCGTGGCTTTACTTGGGCTGTGGCTCTGCAGTCAGGAACCAGTACCTGGTGTGGGTGGGGGCATTGTCTGGCTCAGAAGTGCAATTCCTCAGTGTCCTAACTAGTATGCACCTGGTATCAGGGAGGTATACCGTTGATGTCTATGGCTTTACTGGGGCTGTGTCTATGTACTCTGGATACCTGGTCTGGGGGGGCATTGTCTGACTGAGGCCATGCAACTCCTCAGTGTCCTAACATGTGTGCTGTTGGTCTCACGGAGGTATACCATTGATGTCCATGACTTCACTTGAGCTGTGGCTCTACAGTCATGGTCCAATACCTGCTTGGGGGGTGGGAACATTGTTGGCTGAGGACATCAAATTCTTCAGTATCCTCAATTGAGTGCACCTGCTATCAGGGAGGTATGCTATTGGTGTTCATGGGTTCACTTCAGCTGTGGGTCTGCACTCAGCATCCAATACCTGTTCTGGGGGGTGGGAGCATTGCCTTCCAGAGGGCATGCAACTCCTCAGTGTCCTAACTTGTGTACAGCTGGTATCAGGGAGGTATATTGTTGATGTCCATGGCTTTACTTGGGTTGTGGCTCTGCACTTTGGTTACCTGGTCTGGGTGGGCATTGCCTGGCTGGCGCTGTGCAACTCCTTAGTGTCCTGACATGTGCAGCTGGTCTAATGAAGGTATACCATTGATGTCCATGACTTCACTTTTGCTATGGCTCTACACTCATGATCCAATACTTGTTTTTGGGTGGGGTGAACACCTTGGCTGGCTGAGTCCATACAACTCCTTAGTGTCCTAACTTGTGTACAGCTGGTGTGAAGGAGTTATACCATTGATGTCCATGGCTTTACTTGAGCTGTGGCTCTGCACTCAGGATCCAATACCTGGTCTGAGGTGGTAGTGGCATTGCTTTGCTGACACTGTGCAACTGCTCAGTGTCCTAACTTCTGGGCACCTGGTATCAGGGAAGTATAAAAATAATGTGTATGGCTTTAGTTGCGTTGTGGCTCTGCACTAAGGATACAATACCTGGGCTGTGGGAGGTGGAGGTATTGCCTGGCTGAGACTGTGGAACTCCTCAGTGTCCTAACTTGTGTGCGTCTGGTATATGGGAGCTGCACCATTCATGTCCTTGACTTTACTGGGGTTGTGGCTGTGCATTCAGGATCCAATCCCTGTTGTGGTGGGGGCATTGCCTGGCTCAACTGTACAACTCCTGACTGTCCTAACGTGTATGCAGCTGATATGAGGAAGATATACCATTGATGTCCATGGCTTTACTTGGGGTGTGTCTCTGCACTTAGATCCCAATACCTGGGGTGTGGTGGGGTGAGGGTAGTGCCTGGTTAAGGCTGTGCAACTCCTCAGTGTCATTACTTGTGTGCACTTCATATCAGGGAGGTATACAATTGATGTCCATGGCTTTACTTGGGCTGTAGCTCTGCACTTAGAATCCACTACCATGAGTTGCCTGGCTCAGCCGTGCAACTCATCAGTGTCCTAACTTGTGTGCAGGTGTTCTCTGGGAGGTATACCATTCTTGTCTATGCCTTAATTGGGATGCGGCTTTGTACTCAGGATCCAGTTCCTGCTTTGGGGGGGTGAGGGCATTGCCTGGCTGAGGCCATGGAACTCCTCAGTGTCCAGACTTTTGTGCAGCTGGTATCAGGGAGTTACACCTTTCACGTGTGTGGCTTCAGTTTTGCTGTAGCTGTGAACTCAGGATCCAATACCTGGCCTCGGAGTGTTGGAGCATTGCCTGGCTGAGGCTGTGCAACTCCTCAGTGTCCTAACTTATGTGCAGCTGGTATCAGAGAAGTATAATGTTGAACTCCATTACTTCAGTTGAGCTGTGGCTCTGCACTCAGGATCCAATACTTGCTCTGGGGGGGGTGAGGAACTCCTCAGTGTCCTAACTTTTGTGCAGTTGGTATCAGAGAGGTATTCCATAGATGTCCATGGCTTTACTGGGGCTGTGGCTATGCACTCTGGATACCTGGTCTAGGGGGACATTGCCTGGCTAACACCATGCAACTCCTTAATGTCCTAATGTGTGTGCAGCAGTCTCATGGAGGTATACCATTGATGTCCATGACTTCACTTGTGCTGTGGCTCTACACTCACAATCCAATACCTGCATTTGGGGGGACATTGACTGCTGAGGCCATACAACTCCTCGTATCCTAACTTGTGTGCAACTGGTATCAGAGAGATGTACTGTTGATTTCCATAGGTTCACTTCAGCTGTGATTCCGCATTTAGTATCCAATGCTTGCTCTGGGGGGTGGGGGCATAGCTTGCCTGAGGGCATGTAACCCTTCAGTGTCTTAACTTGAGTACAGCTGTGGCTCTGCGCTCAGATCCAATACCTGTTCTAAGGGAGTGGGGGCATGCCTGGCTGACACTGTGCAACTGCTCATTGTTCTAACTTCTGTGCACCTGGTATCAGGGAGCTATAATGATAATATTCATGCCTTTAGTTGGGCTGTGGCTCTGCACTCAGGATACAATACTTGGGCTGTGGGGGGTGGGGCATTGCCTGGCTGAAACTGCGCTACTCCTCAGTGTCCTAACTTGTGTGCACCTGGTATCAGGGAGATGTACCGTTGATTTCCATGGGTTCACTTCAGCTGTGGTTCTGCATTTAGTATCCAATACTTGCTCTGGGGGGGTGGGGTCATAGCTTGCCTGAGGGCATGTAACCCTTCAGTGTCTTAACTTGAGTACAGCTGGTATCAGGGAGGTATACTGTTGATGTCCATGGCTTTACTGGGGCTGTGGCTCTGCGCTCGGATCCAATACCTGTTCTAAGGGGGTTGGGGCATGCCAGCTGACACTGTGCAACTGCTCATTGTTCTAACTTCTGTGCACCTGGTATCAGGGAGATATCATTATAATATTCATGCCTTTAGTTGAGCTGTGGCTCTGCACTCAGGATACAATACCTGGGCTGTGGGGGGTGGGGCATTGCCTGGCTGAGACTGCACTACTCCTCAGTGTCCTAACTTGTCTGCACCTGGTATCAGGGAGATGTACTGTTGATTTCCATGGGTTCACTTCAGCTGTGGTTCTGCATTTAGTATCCAATAATTGCTCTGGGGTGGGGGCATAGCTTGCCTGAGGGCATGTAACTCTTCAGTGTCCTAACTTGAGTACAGCTGGTATCAGGGAGGTATACTGTTGATGTCCATGGCTTTACTGGGGCTGTGGCTCTGTGCTCGGATCCAATACCTGTTCTAAGGGGGTGGGGGCATGCCTGGTTGACACTGTGCAACTGCTCATTGTTATAACTTCTGTGCACCTGGTATCAGGGAGATATAATGATAATATTCATGCCTTTAGCTGGGCTGTGGCTCTGCACTCAGGATACAATACCTGGTCTGTGGGGGGTGGGGCACTGCTTGGCTGAGACTGCACTACTCCTCAGTGTCCTAACTTGTGTGCACCTCGTATCAGGGTGGTATCCCATTGATGTCCGTGGCTTACTGGGGCTGGGGCTGTGCATTCAGGATCCAATCCCTGGTGCGGAGGGGAATGGGGACACTGCCTGCCTCAGCTGTACAACTCCTCACTGTCCTAACTTGTGTGCAGCTGGCATGAGAGAGGTGTATCATTGATGTCCACGGTTTTACTTGGGGTGTGACTCTGCTCTCAGGATCCAATTCTGGGCTGGAGGGGGTGGGACAATTACCTTGCTGAGACCGTATAACTCCTCAGTGTCCTAACTTGTGTGCAGCTGGTCTCATGGAGGTATACCATTGATGTCCATGACTTTATTTGAGCTGTGGCTCTACATTCAGGATCCAGTACCTGCTTTTGGGGGGGGGGGACATTGGCTGACTGAGGCCATACAACTCCTCAGTGTCCTAACTTATGTGCACCTGGTCTCAGGGAGGTATGACATAGATATCCATGGCTTCAGTTGTGCTGTGGCTCTGCACTCAGTATTGAATACCTGTTTTGGTGGGGTGGTGGCATTGCCTCATTGAGGCGGTGCAACTCCTCAGTGTCCTAACTTGTGTACAGCTGGTATCAGGGAGGTATACCATTAGCAACATAGAACTTGATGGCAGATAAGGACCACTTGGCCCACCTAGTCTGCCCATTTCACTACCTAACGGATAAGCTGCAGATCCTAGTTAACCAACAGCCTTCTTCCTCCTACCCTCCACTGGAATTGCCTTATGTTGGTCCCATGCTTTCTTGAATTCCTCCACTGTTTTTGACTCTACAACCTCCTCAGGAAGGTTGTTCCATGCATCTACAATCCTCTGTATAAAGAAATACTTCCTCACATTACCTCTGAGCCATCACCATCTACAAATTGTGCCCCCTTGTTCTTGCACATCTCTTTTTCTGAAAGATGTGTATCAGCTCTGTTGCAGATCTTTTTTAATTTAAGATGCTTTATTAAAGTTTTCACAAACCAACAAACTGTTACAAATAATGAATTGTAACAGTACATAACAAAACCAACCCCACGCCCCTTCACTCTGCCCATCACCCATGCCCCTCAGCCCTCCCCAGGAGCAACCTTCCCTTTATCAGAGCTTTAACTGAGAGCACGAGTATGTTCAACAAAACAGAGAGGCTATAGAGGTTCAAGAAGAGTTGTCCATACTAGTTCAGGTATAGACCATAAAGTCTGCCCCATTTGTAACTGAAGAGGGTCAATTTGTTGCATTTACGCACAATCAGTTTTTCAGTTCTCAGATAAAATGAAATTTTGTGCAGCCACTCTGTATGGGAGATCAGTGACTGGTCCAACCAGTGTTTAAGCACTAACTTTCTGACTGTGATGGAGATAAGAGAAATGTGGTACCTCCTCTCTTTGGCTTTAATTTGGGACAAGTCACCCAATAAACATATTCCTGGGGTAAACAAGTCTTCCAAACCTAAGAGGGGGTCCATATGTAATTTAATTGAGTCCCATAATTGGGAGATATTTTCAGGACCAGAAGACATGTAATAGCTTTCCATCCTCTTTGCCATACCTAACACATAGTGGAGATTGCAGTCATCCTATCTTGGTAAGTTTGACAAGGATAAGTCTTAGCCTGATCTGGGTATTGTGTGTATTTAGATCTTTCCAAATGGCTGACCAGTTTACCTTTTGACCAGGGAGAAGAGATTTCCAGATTTTAGAACCAGTTAGGAGGGGAAGGATTGAAGGTGGAAATTAGGCAATTATATATTGAGAACACCCCCATGAAGCTGAGCATCCAAGCCTTTGACCTGGGAGATAAGAGTATCTAAACTAGATGGGATGTGGGCTGAACCAGATTTTGGAAGGTGAAGATGTCTCAACTGGGAGACCTTGAAGATATAATTAAGAGGGATATGGAATTTGGTGAGAATTTCTGCATTTGAAAGAAGCCCCTCTGGGGAATACATGTTTAAGACCTTTATCCAATGGAGATGTGGGAGCCACTCCATTGAGAGATCTGAATTCCCAGTTTTCAAAATAGGATTATCCAGAATAGGTTGCATTGTATCCTTGGATGGGCATAGATGAAGAGAGACACACATTTGAGAAAATACTTGATTTGAAATGCCCATTATCGAGTTCCTGATAGTCTCTGAGAAGGACCTTGGGGAGGTCAGAAGGGCTATTATGGGGGATACTTTAGCAGAGAGGAATAATCCTGGTTCAATTTATAGCCGAATAGGTATATAGCCATCTTCCAGCTGATTGAATTGAAAGGATAACCATTTCCTGCATTTATAGAGATGGTTATCCAAATAGTAATACAAGATATTTTTTTTAGGACCAGAAGACATGTAATAGCTTTCCATCCTCTTTGCCATACCTAACACATAGTGGAGATTGCAGTTGTCCTATCTTGGTAAGTTTGACAAGGATAAGTCTTAGCCTGTCCTGGGTATTGTGTGTATATAGGTCTTTCCAAATGGCTGACCAGTTTACCTTTTGACCAGGGAGAAGAGATTTCCAGATTTTAGAACCTGTTAGGAGGGGAAGGATGGAAGGTGGAAATTACACAATTATATACTGAGAACACCCCATGAAGTTGAGCATCCAAGCCTTGGACCTGGGAGATAAGAGTATCTAAACCAGATGGGATGTGGGCTGAACCAGATTTTGGAAGGAGAAGATGTCTCAACTGGGAGACATTGAATATATAATTAAGAGAGATATGGAATTTGGTGAGAATTTCTGCATTTGAAAGAAGCTCCTCTGGGGAATACATGTTTGAGACCGTTATCCAGTGGAGATGTGGGAGCCACTCCATTGAGAGATCTGAATTCCCAGTTTTCAAAATAGGATTATCCAGAATAGGTTGCATTGTATCCTTGGATGGGCATAGATGAAGAGAGACACACATTTGAGAAAATACTTGATTTGAAATGCCCATTATCGAGTTCCTGATAGTCTTGGAGAAGGACCTTGGGGGGGTCAGAAGGGCTATTATGGGGGATACTTTAGCAGAGAGGAATAATCCTGGTTCAATTTGTAGCCAAATAGGTATATAGCCATCTTCCAGCTGATTGAATTGAAAGGATAACCATTTCCTGCATTTATAGAGATGGTGAGCCCAATAGTAATACAAGATATTAGGGAGAGTTTAAGGCCACCATTGTCACTTGGGAGGGTAAGCTTGCTGTAAGAACATCTGGAGGTTTTGTCCAGCCAAAGGAAATATATGGTAACTGAATGAATATGTTGAAAGAATGAAAGAGAGAGCCAGAGGTTGAGCATATTGAGGGGGTAAAATAGCCGAGGGAAAATGTTAATTTTTATTACATTTATCCTCCCCCATAAGGAGATGGATAAAGCTTTCCATCTATTAAGGTCTTGTTGGATTCTATGGACCAGATCCTCCAGATTGAGTTTTTGAGAGTGGAAGGATCATTAGCGATATGGATGCACTGATATTTGATAGACTTAGAAAGTCATTTCATCCTGAAATGGACAAAGTCTTGACTAATAGTGTGTTAAGAGGGAAATGTCTTTTTTGTCGTGATTTAGTTTATAATTAGAAACTGATCCAAAGTCTTCAATAATTGCTAATGCCGAGATGAGAGAGGTGACAGGATTTGAGAGGTGTAGGAGAATATTGTCCACATATACAGAGAGGAAAAGATTAAGATTGCCTATTGATATACCCTGGAGTTGGTGGGAGGCTTTTAGCAGCCTTATCAATGGTTCAAGACAGAGGTTAAACAGAAAAGGAGATAAAGGACACCCCTGTGTGGTGCCAGAGTAGAGAGAGAAACATGTAGAGAAAACTCCATTACAATAAATTTGTGCTGTCGGAAGGGAATAGATTGTTTTGGAGCCAATTAATAAAGTCAGAAGAAAAACCCATGTATTGAAGGGTACACCAGAGAAACACCCAATCAGCCCTAGCAAAAGCTTTTTCAGCATCTACGGATACCAGAGCTATAGGATGAGAAGCTTATTGAGCTGAAGGGCAAATATGAGCCAGTTTGCAAAGATGGTTGATTGAGGATCAGCCTGGGATGACATCTACTTGTTCCAGAATAATCAAAGGAGACCATATCTTTTTAATTCTGGTGGCTAGAATTATAGTTAGTATTTTGAGATCACAGTTTAGAAGTGAGATAGGGTGACAACTAGAAGGCTATGGGAGGGTTTATCCAGCTTGAAGAGAAGAATAATCATTGCCTCCAAGAGAGAAGGCTCTATGATATCAGTTGTGAGAATATACTGATAGAGATTAATGAAATGGGATAGTTCTTCAATAAAAAGTTTATGAAAGTTGGAGGGGAACCATCCAGGCCTGGGACCTTATCTAAGGCAAGACTATTAATGGCTTGTACAGTTTCTTGCTGTGTTATGGGAGAGGACAAGGAGGAGTGGTTAGGCTCTGACAACTTAGGGAGATGAGTTCTTGAGAGATAGTCCTCAACAGTTTGTACTGAAGGGGGTTGGGATGCCTACCATAAAGACTTGCATAGAAGTTCTCAAAGACTTTAGAGTTCTGTCTAGGGAGGGTTTTGACAGTACAATTTGAATTTAGTATTGCTTGAATATGTCTTGAGTTCTCCATTTGTTTTAGATGAAGGGATAAGATGCCCCCAGCCTTCTCTTCTTGATCTATGTAATGGGACTGTGTCTTAAGTAGAGTGAATTCAGCCTTTTCCCTTACGAGGTCTGAGTATTCATTCTTGAGGGAGATAACAGTTGTAAGGGAATTTTGAGAGGATGCGTGAGAAAGATTACCTTCTAGTGCATGGATTTGCTTGAGCAGAGCTATGGCTTTGGCATATCTGATCCTTTTACATTTAGCAGACAAATGAATTAACTCTCCACTTAAGAAACATTTCAGTGCACACCAAATTTGGTCTACCCGGGTAATGGAATTCAAATTATCTTCCATGAACTGACAGATGAGTGTCTTGAGTCTAGAAATTATAAAATCATCTCTAAGAAGCTGCATATTCAGCTTCCAAGTAGTATCCCTCTGAATGTTAACTGATGGAATGAGGTAAAGCCAGACAGCCACGTGATCTGACAAAACAATTGGCTCCAGACCCCCTCAATAGTTCCTGCTATTAAGTTAGAGCTAACCAGAAAGTAATCTATTCTAGACAGCATGTCAAGCACCTTTGAGTGAAATGAGAAAGCCCTGACAATAGGATTAAGGATTCTCCAGGAGTCGCAGACACCAAGGGTATCCATCATCTCATCAAGGGCTCTCTGGGCTGGAGTCAGTGGGTGAAGAGGTTGGGTAGATCATTCCGGGATTTGGGTTGGAGGGAGAGTCTGATCCCCTCCCAGAATCAGAGTGCCTGGTAAGAGGGGCACCATCTTGTCTGATATTTCCATGAGAAACACTGGCTCCCCACCACTGGGCCATAAATGCTACATAGAATGACAAAGTTACCATACAACAGACCCTTAACCAGTATAAACCATCCTTGGGAGTCAATAATAGTGGGGTCTGGTTGAAAGGGAATGCTTTTTATTATTAATATTGCCACACCTCACCTGGTGGTAGAGTCATCAGCAGAGAAAATCTGTTGAACCCCTTTCCTCCTGAAATTAGCAGCTTCATAAGTGAGGAGATGGGTTTCTTGGAGAAAAATAATATCAGATTGCAATATAGCTAGATGTTTGAGAATTTGGTATCTCTTGGAATGATCCCATGCTCCCCAAATGTTCCATGTGACAAACTTAAAGGGGAAGTAAACATTGCAGGGGTCACTCAAATTGTGAAAGCCCATGAAGAGATATTTCAAACGAGGCACTGGACTTCCTTGTAGGTGTCAAAAGTCCTGAGATATGACCATCTAATTAATCTATAAATCAAAACAAGGCAGCAGCCATTTTAAAACAGAAAGTGATGTCACTGAGGGGTTAGCTGCATGTTGTTAATTACAGTTTGCCCCTCAGTGACACCACTGTTGGTCTCATGACTCAATGAAATGGCTGCTGCCTTGTTTTGAATTACAGATGGTTTAGGTATTCATATCTCAGGACTCCTGACACCTACAGTTAAGCCCAATACCTCATTTGAAAGATCTTCTCATGGGTTGTCACAATTTGAGTGACTCCTGCAAAGTTTCCTTCCCTTTTAACTGTCAGATTAGCCATGATCTAAGTAAAACAGTGCTTGCCATTGCAAATAAAGTAACCTCAAGGTCGCTCCAATCTCTCCCCCCCTCCTCTGTCCCCAAGCAGCATTTGAATTCAGCCATGTAAGTAAGCAATACTATGTAGTAATGAAACAAAGAAACACAACATGCTATATACTAACCTTCCTCCATCCCTCCCCTCCTTGATTAATATGCAAACAGTTATAGGTAATTTTAAATCTTAATGAGCATCTTATAGTTGATGAGTATTGGTAGCAAGATTCTCCAGTCCATCCCCACCCCATATATCTGAAAACCCTGATCTATATAACTATATATACTAGCAGTGTCAGTGGCTCAGTAGGTAGCACACTCACCCTGAGGCCTGGGAGATGAGAGGGGCTGTGGGTTCAGTTCCCACATCTGACACTTGGGTTAATATCCCAGTATTGACACTGCAGTGCAGCATGAGAGGGGTGCTGCACTTCTGAGGTGCCATCTTTCAGATGAGATGTTAAACCGAGGTCCCATCTGCTTGGATTGGTGGTAGTTCAAGTGGATGTTAAAGATCCCATGGCACTTCTCGAAAAGAGTAGGGGACATTTTTATTGACAAAGAAACTACAAACCAAAATCATGTTGACAAAAATAAATACAAAAGACTCATATAACAGGAAAACCAGAATCAGTCACCCATGGTAAGCATTTCATAAAGCAAACAATGATCCAAATGACAAACTTCTTAGTTCAGAAAAAGAAACATCTTTTAAACCCTGTTCAATACTTTGAACTACCAGTAGGTGGGATATATATTTTTGCTGCAAGATGAAAAGACAGCATGCAGTCCATAAATGCCATTTAATGATGGTAAACAATAAGTTTAGAGTGTCAACATTCCACTTTTTCCAGGTCGCTGGAAACCTACCGTACAATAACATCTCATAAGTAACCATAAGTAACAGAAGTAAATAAAGGCTCCTTCCATCTGTTCGCTAAAAATAACCAAAAACCAATGATATAGGAACAAAGAAAAAACAGGTGTTATATTGTTTCATCCTGATTTACACATAAAGGTCTGGAACACAGTCTTTCATTCAGCTGTTTATGTTTATGATTTGCCTCAATATTGATCCGTTTATGACAACTAAGCCAATGTAGGTCCCACACCTTCTGGGGGATGCGTGGGTTCCTTAACAGTGCATATAAAGCAGGTAAGGAAGTAGGGGGACATTTTGGAAAAATTACAAGGTCAGCACAAGTGGTATCTATCAAAAAATTATAAACGACTTTCCTATTTTGAGTCATAATCATATGGCTAGTAATCTTCCATGGTTTTAAATGGCGAAAGGTATCACGAAGATAAGAAGGGGTAGATGATACATGTTTAACCTGTTTCAAAGTGTTAAGGTCCCAAAGATGAAACCAGGGTTGACAGGATTGAAAAAAATAAAATTCCCATCCCACATCATAATTAACTAAAAGTGGTTTAAGATTAGTCACAAAAAATAAACTTTTACAAAAAAAATAATGGGTGTATCATGTTAAGACCACCTTCCTTGAAAGGTAAGCAGGTAATGGGATGCTTAATGGGATTCAGGTGGCTGGCCCATAAGGCCTGAAAAAATATACTCAGAAGTTTGGTTTCCAAAACACATGGAGGGGGAAAAACATAAGCCAAAAACAAAAAAATCGGGAGCAAGTGAGACTTTATCAAGTAAACCCTCTTTTTTTATTGAGTTTCCAGGTGTTCCAAAGAGAAACTTTGGCCTGTGCTAGGTCCAGTTTGGGAGTCCAGTTGAGAATATCTAAAGGACCTGAGCCAAATAGAATGCCCAAAATCCTAATAAGGGTGTCACAAAGTGCAATACTGGAAACTATTACATCATTCGACTGCTGAGATCCAAGCCATCGATCGACACATTTCTCCAAGTTCAGGGATGCTCCTGAAACAAGACCAAAGGACTTACAGAAATGGAGAGATGCATCTGCTGAAGGAACATCAGCTACTATTAAACTCATGTTATCAGCATAGGCTAAAACAGAAAGTGGTAAGGAACAAATAGGCCTAACATTGTGTGCTGTATTAATGGTGCGAAGTAATGGATCCAAAGAAAAGATATACAAAAGGGGACTAAGTGGACACCCTTGTCTAACACCTCTCTTTAAAGGTATCAAAGGACCCTTCCAGCCATTAACAAGAGGGATAGAAGTGGCTGTAGAATATAATAAGTGTAACCAGGAGAGAGTAGTCACAGGAACCCTATAATTTCTAAGAACCTGCCATAAAAAGTTATGACTCACCGAATCAAATGCCTGTCTTTGATCCAATGACTACAGGAGGCCTGTTAACCTATTTGAATTGCCATGTTCCACCAATTCCTGTAATAAAAGGACATGATTATGTATACTTCTGCCTGGAACATTACTAGATTACTAAATTGAAGGGGGTGGGGGTAGGAAGAAGTAGGCTGCTGGTTAACTAGGATCTGCAGCTTATCCATCAGGTAGGGAAATGGGCAGACTGGGTGGGCCAAGCGGTCCTTATCTGCCGTCAAATTCTATGTTTCTGTTTCTATGAGCTTCTGAAATAACAAGAGGGGCCAGCTTTGCTGAACGGAGAGCAATAATTTTAGTTAAAATGTTAAAGTCCGTATTCAATAGGCTAAGAGGCCTCCAATTAGTCAGTAATTTTCTATCTCCTTTCTTATGGATGTAGAAGATACTACCCATATTAAATTCTAATGGCAAAGTATCAGCTTTTAAAAGGAAGTTATAAGCTGCAGCCAATTCCACGCTCAACTCAATATTAATCAATTTATAAAGCTCATTCAGAGATACTCCAGATCGCAGAGTTGTGATGACCTCAACTACTTCTCATGCCTGAATATCACAAGCAAGCATATCAGATACTGATTGTTACACATCAGGAACAGAAATGAGATTAAGGAAGGTCAATATATCATTTAGACATGTAAGGAATGGACTGAATACGTTTTGAGTATACTCAGCCACATAATTTTGGATACGCCTAGAATCAGTAATTGTATGACCAGCTTCAGTCACAATAGTATCAATGGTTCTCCCCGCAATCTGTTTAGGAAAATGTGCAAACGGGCATAGGCTCCTTTTACACTAAAACGTTGACATTGTTGCATTGAAGCATATTTTTTGGAGTGATATTCCATTAAAGATTTTTTCAGGGTACTAATCTGTGAAGAAAAATCCTGGCCAGTGGTATACGAAAGGGTAAGGAGTTTTTGCAGCTGATGTTGTGTCATATGGTATGTGAAATAACAATCTTCATCATGGGTTTTGCTAAAGGATTTCAGTAATTTCATCAAATCCTTCTTCGTATCTAACCACCACCACCAAGGATCATCGTAAAGAAAAAAAAGATTTTCTGTTTTGAAAAAAAAGATTTAAGAAGTGTTAACAACAGAGAATTCTCTAATAAGGAAACATTAAATTTCCAAGTGCCAGGACCAAAAGTTGCAACATTCTTAGGACCAAGAAAAATGGTAAGCAAATCATGATCTGAAAATTCAGCCACCTGTACTTCAGCAGCGGAAGTTTGTAAAAAGGAAGACACACACACAAAAAAAATCTATCTGGGTAGTAAAAGAGCCTTTATGAAAGGTAGGGGTATGTGTCTGGGCAAGAGAAAGATAAGCATCCTTCAGTTTTGCAGAAAATAAAAGATTTTTGAGAAAAGTGGTATCACAAAATAATTTTGTGTTTTTTGAGAATGTGGACCTGTCCTTAGTGGACAATGACAATTGAAATCACCACCAAAAATGACATGCATAGAGGTGTAAAGATAGGGTTGAATCACTTTTAAGAGTTCAATCCTAAGCGACTTGGTTTCTGGGGCATAAATATTGATAATCCGAAAAGGGATAGAAAGGAACCTAAAGTCTATCAATAATACTCTGCCAGCACATACATCTAGAATCTTAATAATAGAGACATTAAGAAGATGAAACAAAATACCCACCCCAAAACATGTCTCCTGTCCAAATGACCAATAGGAGGGGCCTAAATGCCAGGATTTTTGGGCCCTGAAAAATTCAGACAAAGAATGGAATCTAACATCTTGTAGAAGTATGAGACCGGCAGTAAGGCAAGACAAAAACAAAAAAACTGAATCCTCACATGTTGTTTTTTTATACTGTTAACATTAATAGTATGTATTGCAAAAGAAGTAGACATATGCATAGCAATCACCTCTGTCTACCCTTTCTCAGGTACATTCTTTGTGCTTTGTCTTGGCCTTGGCTTTCCTTTTGGGACCCCACATTGTCGATAGGACTGATCTGCATCTGTAGTAAGTTCAGGGTGAGAGGACTGGACAGAAGAAGAGTCAGAGTCTGTGTTTTAGAAGTATGTCACAGCAATTCATATTTATTCATCAAAGGGAGAGTCTCTACCCTCTGAGCCTTAGAGGAAGGTGAACCAAACTTTCTTGAACCCCTTGTAATTCTAGAAGGTGGAGTAAAAGAGTCAGAAGGGGAACATTCCATTGTTTCTAATGGTGCCGGGGGGGTCCCATAGAAGAGCCAACTGAATTAGAACAGCTAGGAAGAACTGGGGAAGAAGGAGGGTGGGGAGGTAGAGAAAATGTAACAGGTTGTGGGACAGGCTCAGTCAAATCCTCCCCAGCAGTTACTACAGTGGTACTGGAAACAACACTATGTGATGCAGCTAATGATAGATGGAGGGGGAGGGGGACAACTGTAGAAGTAAAAGAAGAGGGACCCTTAATGTTAGAACATTGGGCCACTGTAATAATAAGCTGTTGCTTCTCTCCATCAGCTAAATTAGGAGAATTATGGGCAGCCCAGGAACATTGCTAAAAGTATGTCCCAGGTCTTCACATAAAACACAGAGAGGTTCTTCAGTACACTGTGAGCCTGCATGACTAAGACGACCACAAACAGTACATTTAATAGTGTCACAAATGCTGCTGAGATGAGAAGTGGAACCGCACTTATAACAGGCTTTAGGTTGTCCAGAATAGAACAAAACTCCCCTATCCCTGCCTAACTGAAAACTATTGGGTAGGTGTTGAATACCAGTATCAGTAGTCCAGAGCATAACCCTAACCTTCCTCCCTCCCATCCACAAATTTTCTGAATCAAAAATAGCTTCAGGGTCAGAGAGCACTGTACATCTTTTTTTCAGCCAAACTGTAATATCATCCAAACTAACACCTTAATTTCTAAACAGAATAGTGACAGTCTTTTGTGCAGGTTTCATTAAAGGAACTGCTCTAAAAGGTGACCATAAAGGGATATTTTTCAACAGATGAAATTGGGACCAAAATTTCTCTAAACCTTTGAAGGTTTTAAAACTTACATCAAAATGGGACTCATTAGAAACATGTATCAATGCGTGGATATCATAAGCAGCAAATTTCATGGAGTATAAGCAAAGTGCGCCTAACAAAAACCCTATCAGACATTTCTGGTAACCCCCCCTCCCCAAATACTGTAATCTGACAGCATTGTGTCTCTTAACCTGTTGGGTGGAAACAGAAAAACAAGATGCATACATTTTAGTAGATGTAGAAGTAAGAGAAGTCAGTCGTTCAGTCCATTGAGGTGGTAGACCAGGGCCCTGGGGTGGCAAACTTCGGTGAAGATGGTCAGTGTCTAAAAACAGAGCTGCAGGAGAAGTGGAAACTGGTAAATTGAGAATCAGATTCTGTGTTAAGCGCAAAGCAGGCGTAAGTGTAAAGCCCAACTGATCTTGCACAGGAGAAATAGCTGGGGTGTCTGCAGGGGTGATCTGAATGGGGGAAGGACCGGAGCACCAAGTACCGACAACTGGATCCCTCTCACACCCTGCCACAACATGAGCAGAATCAACTGACCAGTCTCCCTGAGGAACAACCTCTGCAGGGGACAAGTCAGATGCAGAGGTTTGTGGAAGAACATGGGGGGAAACAGCAAGGTTTTCAGGAGAAGTTTCAGCAGCAGAAGAAATCATCGAACAGACCACATTGGAATGCAGAAATGTCAAGACTGTCTTTCGGGTGTCTGACACAGTAGTCTGCAACAGTGAGTCAGAATCAGTAGGCAGCTGCAAAGCTGAGTTCTTAAGTGCTAAAAGCTCCTGTTTCTTTGTAAGATAGCGTGTTTCCTAAAGTAATAGCAAAGCATCCACATCTGTAGGTTGTAAACATTCATAATCCTGTAGAGACTCTTTAGCAGATGCTAGCTGTTGCAGTATAGGAACAGACTGAGAAGAAACAATTGTTTGATAACTTTGATCCATCAAGGTTTCTGATGAAGGAAATAAACTGGGAGATGCATGCAACTTAGATCCACTAGAGGAAGCTTGAGGAAGAATCAATGAGGTCTCTGGCAATCCAGAGACAGGATAGGAGACCAACTCCCCTGCCTCCAACACCTCCATGTCCTCCACGGCATGTCCAGATGCAGCCATCTTGGTCCCACATGAAAATGCCCCCCCCCTGCTCACAGGAAGCAGAGTATGGGGGATTTCCCTGGTGTCCTGGCCAAATTTCCCTCATTCACTAAAACTAACACCAACAACTTAATCTGGTTCAAGGTCAGTTGACATTCATCTGTATCCCCCTCCCCTGGGTCGTGCCTGAAAATAGGCAGGATTTGTGTAGTTCACTTAGCCAGTCAACAAAAATGAACTGAACTAAACTAAATATACATAGTCCCTTCTCTGAATCCCTATGGTCCCATTATCATACTACCCAGCAAATGAAGGAGAAAAAAAAGCAGAAGCTGAGCCCTATAACGGAGAATGCTAGCCTAAATCTGTGAGTAAAAGGACAGGACAGAGAGCTGTACCAGTTAAGGCAGAAAGAAGCAGGGAGGGAAGTCAGAATAGCAAGGCCCAAACTGAGGAAAAGATAGCCAACTCAGTTAAGAAGGGAGATAAAACCTTTTATAGGTACATCAGCGAGCGTAGAAAGACAAAGGGAGGGATAGTGAGGCTGAATAGAATGAACGGTGAGTGGGCAGAGGGGGACAGTGAAAAAGCAGGAATACTGAACGAATATTTCTGCTCAGTATTCATAAAAGAGGATGGGGAAGTGCCTAATCTAATTAACAAAAGCACTCTTGATAGGGGGGTCGATCCCAGTCCTTTCACAGAAGAAAGGGTTCTGCAAGAACTCCTAAACTGAAGGTGGACAAAGCAATGGGTCCTGATGGAATTCACCCCAGAATTCTAAAAGAATTAAGGAAGGAACTAGTGAAACCACTGACTACTCTTTTTAATAAATCATGGGAGGATGGTGTGGTACCCCAGGACTGGAGGAAGGCAGATGTGATTCCCTTCACAAAAGTGGGACCAAGACAGAGGCAGAAACTACAGACCTGTCAGTCTGACCTCTGTGGTAGGGAAAGTGATGGAGTCACTTCTGAAGGAAAGAATAATTGAGTACCTAGAGGTCAGTGGAGCACAGGATCCAAGGCAGCATGGGTTCACAGCGGGAAGGTCATGTCAGACAAATCTAATAGATTTCTTTGACTGGGTGACCAAAGTAGTAGACATGGGAGGGGCTGTGGACATGGCCTACCTAGACTTTAGCAAGGCATTTGACACAGTCCCACACAAAAGATTATTAGTCAAATTAACCAGCCTGGGAGTGGATCCCAGGTGGTAGCCTAGTAAAACATTGGCTCGACAACAGGACACAGAAGGTAATTGTAAATGGAGTCCATTCTGAAGAAAGGGCAGTTACCAGTGGGGTACCGCAGGGTTCAGTATTGGGTCCAGTCCTTTTTAATGTCTTCATCAGTGACACTGCAGAGGGACTGGAAGGAAAAGTATGCCTTTTTGCAGATGACACAAAGATCTGCAACAGGGTTGATACACAAGGAGGCGTGGAAAGGATGAAAAGGGACTTGGCAAGGTTGGAGGAATGGTCAGACGTATGGCAGCTAGGATTCAATGCAAAAAGTGAAATAATGCACCTGGAAACAAGAACCCAGGGAAGAATACACAATGGGTGGGGAGGTAGTAACAACAACAAAACAGGAAAGGGACCTGGGGGTAATCATATCAGATGACCTTAAGGTTAGCAAGCAATGTGAGAAGGCAGTAGGGAGGGCCGGGGGTATACTGGGATGTATAGGGAGAGGCATCAGCAGCAGAAAACAGGAAGTTGTTATCCCTCTGTACAGACAGTTGGCGAGACCCCATCTGGAATAATGTGTCCAGTTCTGGAGACCCCACCTCTGCAAGGACATAGACAGGATAGAGGCAGTCCAGAGGAGGCAACTAAAATGGTGCAGGGTCTGCAAGAGAAGCTGTATGAGGAGAGATAAGGAGCTTATATGTATACCCTTGAGGAAAGAAGGGAGAGGGGGACATGATAGAAACTTTCAAGTACCTCAAGGGAATCAACAAAGTCCAAGAGGGTAGCATCTTTCAGAAAAAGAGACTTGCAAGAACAAGGGGACACAATTTAAAGATAGAAGGAGGGCGGTTCAGGGGCAATGTGAGGAAGTATTATTTCACAGAGAGGGTAGTGGATGCATGGAACAGCCTTCCTGAGGAAGTTGTGGGGTCTAAAACTGTGGGAGAATTCAAGAATGCATGGGACAGACATAAGGCAATTCTTGTGGGGGGCAGGAAGATATAGGATGTTGGTTAACTAGGATCTGCAGCCTATCCTGTAGGTAGGGAAATGGGCAGACTAGATGGGCCTAGCGGTCCTTATCTGCCATCAAAGTCTATGTTTCTATGTTTCTCAGTAGTCTAGAGTATACAATTAGATACTGGTAGAGAAAGAACTGAATCCCTATGGTCCCATTATCATACTACCCAGCAAATGAAGGAGAAAAAAAAGTAGAAGCTGAGCCCTATAACGGAGAATGCTAGCCTATAGAATAAAATCTGTGGGTTAAAACAGGGACCTAGCCCCCCAATAACTAGATCATGGTGCAGTCTCACCTTCAGCTCTTGGGTACTAACGCTTCCCCCTCTCATCAAGCTGTTGGGTTATATCCCTATGTATTAGCACCTGCTATGGAATCTGGTTTGATGTAAACAAGGGAAAGTTAGCCAAGCTCAGTATAGACCCGAGATGTCTGATTTCAAGCCACTGGACTAGGAGACTCCAGATGTAAAAACTAGCCCTCGAGGAAATGCAAGTTCTGACCTCTAAGGTATACTAAGTAAGAAGTCAGGGTCCACCTCTAAGTCATTACAAATTGAGTCCTAATATTACTCGAGGAGTTGTAGTGGGGAAATGAATAGAAAGGACCATGTCACCATAATTCTCTCCCCATATAATCTCTGACTGGGATTGCAGATTCCGAGTTGGTGCAAGGTGTTACATGGAGACCCCCAAACTCTGGAGACCTGATCTGTGTCTGCAAGCTGCAACAGCCCTCTGCAGGCCTCGAGATGAGGGCACCCAACATTGGACACAGTCCTAGGGAATCTCCCTGACTCGCTAAGTTGACCAGCCAGAATTAAACAGATTGAGATATGAGAGAATCCACAGGTTAGTAAACTCAACAGTCAGCAAAGGCACTATTTAGAAATTGAAACTCTAAACCAGATTTAACTTTAATTGGTCAGCCCTTCTGAAATAAGTCAAGAAGCTTGCTGGTGAGGTCTTCGGTTGCTTGAGAAGGGGTCTTCCATGATACCCAGCTGCCCTCTAACAGCACTTGCAGCAGGGAGGGGTATATCATTCTAAAATGAATTCCTGCAACAATCAGCTTGTTGACCACTGGGTGAAAGGTGGCCCGTTTCTGTCTGGTCTTGTACGGTAGGTCTTGAATGATGCAGATTTTAGTACTCTCCCAGTATATGGATTGCAAACTGTTGCTTTGCAGCAGGGTGGCAAACATTTCCTATTGTTTTTGGCATAGTGTCGCAAAATACTTTAGCAAATCACAACAATTTCGCAAGAACAAAAATCACATAAGTGTCACATATGCGAAAGTACTTTGCAACACTACTTTTTAAAAAAAATATTGAAAACATATTTCTGAGGTGTTTTACCCCCAAAAAAAGACACGGCTAGCATCCTCATGGCTCAACTAGGTGAACACAACAAGAATCGTGTCCCTAGACAGTCCCAAATTTAAATGCTAACCACTTCTTTGACCACAAACTGAAAAAAAAAGCTGATTTGTGAAAGTAAAAAACGCATATTTTAACTTTTCCCATAGACTATAACATGATTCAGTTTTTTTTAATAACTTTTGAACCGTTTTATATTTTTTCACGATATCTTCTAAAGGTACATCGGGAACACCAGCTACATGTTCCCTGACATTTTTAGATGGACCGCACAAAACATGCAGGCTGTAGACATGGGCAAAGAAACACACAAAAAATAATCTGTGCATTTTTTGGTGCTCTGTAGCTTCGCAACCATACATCTAGTCATAAGGAAACTTGACAGGTCCAGAGATCTATGGTACCAAACCATGCTTTCCAAATTTCAGGTACATTTGTCATACCATGGCAAAGTTATTGAGGTGCCAAATTTCAGACTTAACCATAAATGGGGTACACAACTCTAACTATAATGGCACTACTGACTACCATGCCACTTTTGTGATTTTATTTGTGAAAGTGTCGTGATTTGCTAAAGTATTTTGTTACACTATGCCCAAAACAATACGGAATCTTTGCCATGCTGCTGCTGCAAAAAAAAAAACAGTTTGGTTTTTTGGGCTGAAATTTGGAGAGAAGAAAGCCAAGATCCCACAGATGGTGGTTTGGTGACACAAAATTAAAGGGCTGCAAAGTTACGGCACTCTGAAGTTGGCGATGTTTCCCATAGGATAACATTTCGGCGGCTTCTGCACCTTTCAGGGCCTGTAGTTCAAAAACGGTTTAAGATATGTACTTTTTGTCAGAAAAATAAGTACAAAACTAGCCTTGAAAATCACAAATAATATGAGATTTTAAATGTTTTTCTACATCATACGGTTCTTGAGATATAAGCAATTTAGTATTCCAAGTGTTCATTTTTTGCTCCGAGGGCCATTATTATGCATGCATTCTTTGTATTCACTGTGCTTCTAAATGCACTCTTTTGGGAAAAAAAGTGTGTGCATTTGCGTTACTGTTATCATTAGTATTTCCACTTGCGAATCTGTAACCGTTTGCGTTAGCGTTTTCTTTTACGTCACCGTGTGCGTTACCCTTTGCATTTGCGATACTGTTACCATTTGTGTTTCCATTACTCTTTTTGTTTGCATTTACTTGTTCATAACTGTGTGCATTACCATGTGCATTTGCTTATGTATTTCCATTTGTGTTTCCTTTGTCGTCGTCATTGGTGTTACCATAAGCATTTTTGTGTTTCCATTTGCGTTACCGTGACCATGTTCATTACCATTTGTGTTTGCATACATGCTTGCATTTGCTTTTGTGTTTGTTTTAGTGTTTCCTTTGGCATCATCGTTGGTGTTACTGTAACCATTTGCATTTCCAGTTGCGTTACGGTTACTGTTTGTTTGTACGTCACCATTTGCTTTTGTGTTTCTATTGGCCTTAGCGTTTGCGTTTTTGGTAGTGTTTCCATTGTCAATTGTTTTACTGTTTCCTTCTGCATCACCATTGCCATTACTGTTTACATTTCTATTTGTGTTTGTGTTACTGTTTGCTTTTTCATTACTGTTTTTGTTACCGTTTGCATTTGCATCTCTGTTGCCATTAACATTTGTGTTCCCATTTGCATTACCATTTCTGTTTCCATTTATGTTTACATTTGTGTTTCTCTTACCATTTGCGTTATCATTTACGTTTGTGTCCCCATGTGCGTTTCCATTTGTGCTTGTGTTTGTGTTACCGTTATTATTTTATTTTACCTCACTGTTTCCATCACCACTTGCATTAACATTACCATTTGTATTTTTGCATTTGCATAGTGCAGTGCAAAACGTTTTGTTTTTGCTATTTTTCTGCACTATCTTCCATGATGCATAGCACAGCCACTGTGTGGTTGATTGCTATGAAACTTGACAGGTAGAAATACCATTGTTCAAGAAACATGCCAGTTTCTGTTTTTTTAGCGCATCATTGGCAGCGATTTCAGTCATTTTGTGGTGGAAGACTTCTTAAAGGTGCATAAACATAAAAATTGAATATCTCTGGAATGGTTTGGTCTTTTCACATCAAATTTGGAGGGTGTTGAGTGGATGTCCTGGAGATGTGAATTTTGCTGTTTACATGTTTTTAAAAAAATTCACTGCAGAGATACTGCATGATTTAGTTAAGGTGTTGTGCATAGTGTCCAGCATGGTGCTACTGGCTTAAAATGTATAGTGTAGGTAGCCCTAGTGGTATGAAGGTGCCTTGCAGTGGTTTGCTGTGTAAAACATTAACAGGTGTAGAATTATGACAGTCTGATGAATGAAAATTTGGTTCATTCCACTTCAACAACTTTTGAACCATATGTCATATTTGCCTGCCATTAGGAATTTAGAAAGATTTATAATAGATCTTTGAATGTGACAATTTGCTAGTCGCTGGCTCTTACGGTTGCTGAACTGCACATGTGAAGATGTTTGCTCGTGGCACTGTGTGACCATTGAATGGATGATCACATAGGATAAGTGGCCAAATACAATACATAGGGCCTAAGGGCAGACTGGATGGGCCTAGCAGTCCTTATCTGCCAGCAATTTCTATGTTTCTGTGTTCACAGAATTCTGGACACACATGCTGTGCTATGGCACAGGTCTTCTTTTACCAATTTTTGGTTACATCGGATATATGGTTACCATTAGCATTTCCATTTATGTCTTTGTGTGCACTACCCTCTGCATTTGCGTTTATGTTACTGTTACCGTTTGCATTTCTGTTACCATTTTTGTTTGCGTTTACTTTAGCATCACCATGTGTGTTAATATTTGCATTTATGTACGTGCTTGTGTTTGTGTTACTCTTTCCTTTAGTGTCATTGTTGGTGTTACTGTAACCATTTGCATTTCCAGTTGCATTACCAATACCATTTGTGTGTTCGTCGCCATGTGCGTTTGTGTTTCCGCTGGCCTTAGTATTTCTGTTTTCAGTAGTGTTTCCATTGTCGAGTGCATTACTGTCTCTTTCAGCGGTGGTGTTGCCATTATTATTTACGTTTCTGTTTGTGTTTCTATTACCATTTGCATTTTTTTACCGTTTTCATTACAGTTTGCATTTCCATTAGTGTTTGTGTTACTATTTGTCTTAACGTTTGTGTTTCTGTTACCATTAGCATTTGTGTTACCATTTCTGTTTTCATTTACATTTGCATTTGCATTTTTCTTACCATTTTTATCATTTTTGCCACCGTGTGCATTACCCTTTGCGTTTGCGTTACTGTTACCGTTACGATTTTTGTTTGTCTTTACTTTTGCATCATCATATGCATTACAATTTACATTTGCATATGTGTTTCCATTTGCATTTATGTTTCCTTTGGCGTCATTGTTGGTGTTATTGTAAGCATTTGCATTTCCAATTGCATTACCCTGACCGTGTGCATTGCCATTTGAGAAAAAAATTTAGAAAAAAAAACAGATAGGAACTTGACTGTAAGCCAACTTATGTAGTTGTGTTTCTTTTTTTTTTTTAAATCACTGCCTTTTTTCCAAGTGAACTGTTCAGTATCAAGCTGATACACTGAACAATATAAAGCTTGTGTGTACCATATGTATGCCCACCACTGCCAACCAGTCTGTCACAAACCCACTCAGCAGGTCAGGCCCTCTGCTCCCACAGTGCCAACCTGTGAGTGCAGTATTGTGAACAGTTAACAGAACAGGGTAACCCTCCTGTCTGTTTGTGGGTCTGAATCACCTTTGGTCTCAAGTTTTGGAGGGATTTAAACTGTAAACCTTATGCTAGCATACCCAAATGTACAGGCTCAGATAAGTCTGCTCTTTGTGGAATGCCAGATATATTTCGCTTAATCGCACCGAACCAGGTATCCAAAATGAACCCTAAAAACTCTATGAAAGACCTTAGAAAAATGTTTACCTTTTCCCAGTTTGGTATTACCATTAAGCTTATGAACAGTGTCAACTTTAACCATCTGTACTTCACATGTAAAAGAAAGAATTTCAAAGGCACACCAGGCAATCTCTATAAATATAGATTTACTTAAAAATGGAATAAAAAAATATGTAAAATGTAAACACAGAACCATATATCACAAAGCAAGCAATCACTTAAAAGACCAAGGATAAAATACAAACATAAACTCCTACCACACTACAATTAGACTTGTCTATCTAATGTATTACCTTCTTGCAGTACCTATAGTTAGATGATGTTGCTTGAGTCCAACAGGAATGTGTCTAAAGATCAACCACAGAATAGTTTAAAACGGTCTTTGAACCTGCCTCTTCCATGCTAGCTCTTCCCTATTAAATATAAAAATGAATACACACACAGGTTGTCCCATCACTCAGCAAGTATATTAAATAAGGTGACATCAGCAAAAACTCATCTCCCAATATGACTCTTTGATCTTGAGTCTTTCCTTTGATCTAGTGTGGTTTCCTGTTTTTCAAAGACATCACAGGACTTTTACAACTCTGCAGTTTTCTCACCTTGATGTCATATAGCTTCTTTTTAGCACCAATTGAAATTAACTGTCCTTCCTCTGAAGATGTCATAAAATGGAAATTTTAGTTCCTGGCTTCAAAGCAACACAGATTATAAACAGGGCTATAAAATGCAACTTCTTGGAAGTTAATCAAATTGCAGAGCTCTGCTGTTTAACATATATCCTGCCCTACTAACTGAAACCTGGGGGGGGTCATTCCAGGAGCACAAGATGTCTCATGACAAACAATCACACTCCACATTTTTTATATTGCAAAATCATAGAGCAATCAGAACCAGCTGGCCTAGAGTCACAATACCCACCCATTTTGCTTTCCTCACAGTCTATAAAAACTAGTGTGCAAATCACTCCTACTGCCAACATTATCTGGATTCTGAATTCACAGTTAGTGACAGAATGCTGAAATATTGTATGGCAACACAAAGATGGGTACTTCAGGGCAAGCAGGGGGGCTTTAAATGTATGTTCAATGCTCATGTGGAGCATTGAGTAGTGATGATGAGGAGGAGTACAATTTACCATGTTTTGGTGTACATATTAAAACAGGTGTGAGACATTGATGAGGGGGTGAATTTACAGCACAGCATTGCCTTCCCTTTTATCTCACCACATCACTTAGACATCATTGAACAGCAAGAGGAAGAGGTGATGTTAGAACTATACTACTCTACTGGGGCTATACAGTCTTCCCGCCCTCCCATCCACCCCCCCACCCTCACCCATAGCTAGTTCTATTTTTATAGGCACAGGAATTGACTGACAACAGGAATTTCCTGTTTGGAAGCAGGAACAGAGAAATCACAGAGGCAAAAGACTCACCATCCATGAAGGAAAATAGTAGCCCACATCCCCCACCCCAGCTGCTGAAGGTCTGACTCTGAGCAAGTAAGAAGGAAACTACTGAGAAAAATAGGAACTTACTGTCACAGAACAGGAAGGAAGATTAGGAGCTTTAAGGGCATGAAGGCAGTAGGAAAGCAGGGAAAAATATAAAAATAAATACATAAACAGAGAGAGAGAAGAGTAAGTATACAAAACAACAGTTAAGGGACCACAGATAAGATATGATGGCAGTGATGTAGTGCAGTGGCAATGGAGCAGCTGTCTTCTGGGAGACATTCTGGAGGATGTGGTGTTGTCCCATCTGCAGGCACCTCTCTGGGCTAAGGGAGGGGGCTGCTCATTTCCAGGCTGAGTTGGCCTGGATTCGGGGGACCTCCTCTCCAACATATCAACCACAGGGCCACCGCCCCTACCTCAGAGGTTGCCAAGAAAGAGGAGTGGCTGGACCAAGCTGGGCTCAGGGAGGGAAAGAGTGGTGTAACATGCACATTCCTCCAGTTGTACCTCTTCGCAATTCATACATAGATGCATATAATTTGATGGCAGATTAGGACCACTTGACCCACCTAGTCTGCCCATTTCCTTACCTAATGGATAAGCTGCAGATCCTAGTAAACCAACAGCCTACTTCCTCCTACCCCCACTAGAATTGCCTTATGTTTGTCCCATGTATTCTTAAATTTCCCTACTGTTTTTGACTCCACTATCTCCTCAGAAAATCTGTATCCACAACCCTCTCTGTGAAAAAATACTTCCTTACATTACCTCTGAGCCGTCCCCTCTCTATCTTCAAATTGTGCCTCCTAGTTCTTGCACATCTCTTTTTTTTTTGAAAGATGCTACCCTCTTGGACTCTTTTGATTCCCTAGATGTACTTCAGCATTTCTATCATGCCTGCCCCCTTCCTCCTCTCCTCGAGGGTATACATATTAAGCTCCTTTAATCTCCATTTGCATGTCTTCTGGTGCAGACCCAGAACCATTTTAGTAGCCTCTGGACAGCCTCCATCCTGTCTATGTCTCCAGAATTGGATACAGTACTCAAGATAGGGTCTTACCAACTGTCTGTACAGAGAGATAACAACTTCTTGTTTTCTACAGGTGATGCCTCTCCCTATGCATCCTAGTATCCCACCAGCCCACCTTATTGCCTTCTCACATTACTTGCCCACCTTAAGGTCATCTGATATGACTATGTTGTTCAGGCAGAGAGTGGTTCCTCTATGGCAGCACCTGCAACACCAGCACCAGCACCACAGAGGATGCTGGGAACCTCCACAAAGGAGACCCACAAGAGGATGGCATGGGACCCCACAGGGGAAGGAAACAACTCTTGGTGGGGGACTTGATTGATAGTGAGTAGAACTGGGGGAGGATGGGGAGAGAGAGCGTTAAGGTGCCTGCCTGGTGCCTTGGCTTGGAAGGGCAGGGAGTTAATCCTCAGGATCATGGGAGCAGCTGCACAAGGGAGGGAACTGGATGTCATTTTCCACCTAGAGACAAATGACCTTGGGGAAATGGGATCAGAGCAGTACAAGAGGTGTTTGAAGAGTTGAGGAGGAGCCTTAGACAAGTAGCATGTTAAGTAAACTTCTTGGAGGTGCTGCCTGTCTATGGCAAGGGTGATGCTAGGGTACTCTGCACTATGGGATTCAATGAATGGCTGAAAAACTGGTGCAGTGCTCAGGGTTTTGGCTTTACTGGGTATTGGGGGTCCATTTGGAGGGATATGGGCCTATATTGGTGTGATGGTTTGTATCTGTCAAGAAGGGAAACCAGGATCCTGGGTGATAAGTTTAAATGGTTCATTGGCAAGCATTTAAACTAGCCAAGGGGGAAGGTGCTGAAAAGGAGCAAGGAAACCACAGCCTCCCCCCACAAAACACAGTAGTTAGAGAGGTAAACACCAAGGTAGAAAAGTCAATAAGGAGCAGGACAGGGGTAAATGCAGAAACAGGCAGTAAGGACAGGGATGTGGCTAAAAGGGGTAAGGCCATCAAAAAATGGAAGGTGACGAGTACAAATGCCCAGAGTCTGTGTAGCAAGCTCCCTGAACTAGTGGTCTTGATGAAAGAGGGACACCTGGATATCATGGCAGTTACAGAAACATGGTCCACAGAGAACCATGACTGGGATGTCAACATACCAAGGTACAAAAGCTACAGAAGAGGCATGGAGGGTAAAAGAGGAGGAGGAGTAGTGCTCTATGTAAGGGAAGGGATCAAAGCAATGGAACTAAAGGATAAACAGAGAGAAGAGGAGGCACTGTGGGTCACCCTGGAGACAGGAAATGGTGCCACAATCCACATGGGGATTGTATACAGACCCCCATCTGAGGGGGAGGCAATGGACAAGGAAATGATAGAAGGCCTTCTTAGAATGGCAGAAAAAGGGGAGATATTGTTAATGGGGACCCGAATATGTCAGATGTTAACTGGAGCACCTTTGCTATAGCCACATCCAAGAGCATGGTCATTCTTGATACCCTGAAGGGGGCATGCCTCAGACAGATAGTGGTGAAACCCATTTAGGAGGGTACAATCTTAGACCTGGTACTGACAAATGGGGATAGAAAAAGGATCTTGGATTTAGAAGTGGGTAACCATCTGGGGACAAGCAGCCACCAAACAGTGTGGTTACAATAAACACAGCCATACAGTCAATCCATACCAAAGCAAGTGTACTAGACTTCAGGAGGGCTGACTTTGGGAAAATGAGAGAGTGCCTCAGAAAAGAACTAGCAAATGGGCAAGGGGGTTGAGGAACAATGGGGCAAAATGAAAATAGCCATCACAGAGGCAACAAGCCTTTGTGTGAAGCAAATCAACAAAACACAATGAAGGAAAAAAAACACTATTGTTCTCAAAAGAGCTGGCAGGGAAGGTTAAGGAGAAAAAGGTAGCATTCAGGAACTATAAGGAAACAGAAGGAGCAGGACAGAGAACTGTACCAGTTAAAGCAGAAAAAAGCAGGGAAGGCAGTCAGAATAACAAAGGCCTAAACTCAAGAAAAGATAGTCAACTCAGTTAAGAAGGGTATAAAACCTTTTATATGTATATTAGGGAGCAAAGAAAGACCAAGGGGGGGACATTGAGGCTTAATAATGGGAAGAGATAGTAGACAGAGGGTGACAGTGAAAACGCAGGGATGCTGAATGAATACTTCTGCTCAGTATTCACAAAAGAAGAGGAGGGGGTACCTAAATCAAAGAATAGAAACACTCTTGATAGGGAGGTATATACCAGTCCATTCAGAGAAGAAAGTGTTCTGAAAGTACTCTTAAAACTGAAGGTGGATAAAGCAATGGGGCATGATGGGATGCACCCAAGAATTCTAAAACGAACTAAGAGTAGAACTAGTAACACCATGCTGACTACCCTTTTAACAAATCATGGAGGATGGCATGGTACCGGAGGACTGAAGGAGGGTGGATATAATTCCCCTTCACAAAAGTGGGAGCAAGACAGAGGCAAGAAACTACAGACCTGTTAGTTTGACCTCAGTGGCAGGGAAACTGATGGAATCATGTCTGAAGGAAAGTATTGTAGAATTCCTAGAGGCCAGTGGGGTACAGGACCCAAAGCCGCATGGATTCATAGCAGGAAGTTCATGTCAGATGAATCTAATAGATTTCTTTGACTGGGTAACCAAAGTAGTAGACCAGGGAGGGGCTGTGGACATGGCCTACCTAGACCTTGAGAGGCATTGACACAGTCCCACACAAAAGATTAATATACAAGTTAGCCACCCTTAGAATATGTCCCAGGATGGTAGCCTGGGTAAAAAAATTCACTGGACAACAGGACACAGAGGGTAATAGTAAAGGAGTCCACTGAAGAAAGAGGTTATTCAGAGCACCACAGGGTTTAGTACTGGGACCAGTCTTCTTTAATGTCTTTATAAGTGACATTGTAGATGGACTGGAAGGAAAAGTATGTCTCTGCAGATAACACAAAAATCTGAAACAGGGTCAATGCACAATGTGGGGTGGAAAGGATGCAAAGGGATTTGGCAAGTTTGGAGGAATGGTCAAATGTATGGCAGCTTAGATTCAATGCAAACAAGTGCAAAGTAATGCACCTGAGAAATAAAAACCCAGGGGAAGAGTACACAATAGGGGGTGAGATACTAACAACAATATAAATTAAAAGGGACCTGGGAGTAGTCATATCAGATGACCTTAAGATGGGCAAGAAATGTAAAAAGGAAGTAAGGAGGAATGGTGGGATACTGGGATGCATAAAGAAAGGCATCACCAGTAGAAAACAAGAAATTGTTAACCCTATGTACAGACAGTTGATGAGACCCCATCTGGAGTATTGGGTGCAGTTCTGGAGACCCCATCGCTGCAAGGACATA
Organism: Neoceratodus forsteri; assembly: GCA_016271365.2. NCBI lineage: Eukaryota > Metazoa > Chordata > Ceratodontiformes > Ceratodontidae > Neoceratodus > Neoceratodus forsteri. Next base: position 495,498,505 of record CM057457.1, read on the forward strand.
AATGAGATAGAAACTGTACAGAGTAGGGCAACTACAATGGTGCAGGGTCCACACCAGAAGACATATGATGAGAGATTAAAGGAGCTTAATATGTATACTCTTGATGAGAGAGGGGACATGATAGAATGTTTCAAGTACCTCGAGGGAATCAACCAAGTCCAAGAGGGTAGCATCTTTCAGAAAAAGAGATGTGCAAGAACAAGGGTGTACAATTTGAAGATGGGGAGACTACTCAGAGGTAATGTGAGGCAGTATTTTTTCATGGAGAGGGTTGTGTATACATTAAACAGCCTTTCTGAGGAGGTTGTGAAGTCAAAAACAGTGGAGAATTCAAGAATGCATGGGAAAGACATAAGGCAATTCTAGTAGGGGGTATTAGGATGTAGGCTGTTGGTTAACTAGGATCTGCAGCTTAGGTAAAAGGGGAGACTAGGTGGGCCAAGCAGTCCATATTGCCATCAAATTTTGTTTCTATTCATGCCACAGCTATAACTTTACCTCCTACTTGATGGATAACTGACAAGACAGCTGCATCCCACCCATCATATATAACCTGTCAGCCTTCACTTTGGATTTAAGTAGGACATTGACATCGACCAACATTGGAGGCTAGTAGAAGAGGAAAAGGAGGGGGTAGGCATTGGTTGAGGTGAAGGGCTAGTTAGTAGGTGGCAATGGAGAGAGGGAATTTAGAAGACATGTGGTGCATGAGGTGTAGTAGGCATTAAATTCTTTGGCCATGGATCCAGGGTCAGAAACTAGGGAGTTATTTATTTTGAGAACTGGAGGGGGGGTGAGATGGGAGAGAGAAAATAGGGCATGAACTATCCTCCAGAATTTAGATGGACAGTTAGTGATAGTAAGGAATGAGGAGTTGAAATAATCAGACTTAGACAGTTAGTACATGAACTACGCAGCATTCTGTACTTGAAATAGTCATTTGGATGTTTAGTAGATTTGTGTTTTCTCCAGGCCCGACCACACTCTCTGAAGAAGGCCAGTAGTTCAGGAGTGATCCAGGGTTGGCAAAGCCCACAAACTCTGGTCCGTCTGAAAGGAGCAAAGGCATTCCATGTGGCAATTAATTTATCCTTAAAATAGTCATATGTCATGTGCTTAGTTGAAAGAAATGGCACTGGTGAGGGGGGCCCAGTCAGTGGAAGTGAGTGTAGAGCCGAGTGGGGTAATGTCAAAGGATTTAAAGGACCAGAGCTGTATGATTTTAGGGGGAGGTTTGGGTTGATGAACCTTATGTATTATGAAAATGGGGTTGTGGTCACTGAGGGCATCAGACAGGAGACCAGATTTAATGATGCAGTGTGGGTGGGTTGTGAGTGCCTAGTCAAGCAGGGCGTGGTTTTGTGTTTTGGGATTAGGGCTTGTAGGCTCAAGTATAAGTTAAGTGAGGTTTAGAGCAGTGACATCATTGCATAGCTTGTTTAACTTGAGAGACAACCATATTAGATTCAAGTCACCCATTATGAAATGTTCACCAGGTTGTGAGAGGGAGGTGATATTGGCTAAGAGTTCAGTAGTGACCAAGGGTTGAATGCTTGGACAGCAATAGATGCCAGCCACAAAGATTGGGACTGACAAAGGAAGGGTGATGCAGATGGTGAGGGCTTCATAGGTAGCCTGGATGGAGGTAGATAGGGTGATAGTAAACTGCAGTGAGGACAGGATATACACTCCCCCTCCATGACCTGATCAATCTTGTCTGGAGATGGAATACCCAGGGATAGCAATGGCACTGTCAGGTGCTTTTATGAGCCATGGCTTGGTAATAATTAGGATGTCAGGGGTGTGTGAAATCATAAGAGTGTGTAGGAGGTCGATTTTAGGTAGCAGGCTGCAGATGTTCAGGTGGTGGAGCTTCAACCCATTAGGGAGAGTTGTAGTGGAAGTGGAGTTTGGAGACATGTTTTTTGAGTAAGGAGCCAGGGTAGGAGAAGAAATAGGGCCAGGGTTGGGGTAGGTGTTCCCTGATGAAAGAAGGAGGAGTGCAAAGAAGAAATAGTGAAGTTTAGGACTTTTGTTATTGTAGTAGGAAATACATGTGGGTGGGGAACAGGTTGGGAGAGGTGGAGAAAAGGAGATAAGGAAACGAAGAAAGGCAAACTGACTAGAAAGGGAAAACAGAGATGCTGGAGGGTAGTAGAGAAAGAGGGGTCTACTTACAAGGGGAGCTGTAGGGTTGATTGACACAATGAAGGAGGTAACTGGAAGGAAAGGGAAGAGAAGTGGTAATAGGCGTAGAGGGGAGAGTAGATAAGGGTAAGAACCATGAAGGGTGTGAATAAGAGGGAGATGGAAACTATTCTGGGTAGGGTAGTAGAGGCTTTGTACAGGCTTACAGATTCAGATCCCACCAATGAATGTTAGGACATTGATAATTTACTTTAGGTATGAATGACCCAGGACAAGAAGTGTTAGGAGAGGCAGTGATAGAGGATTGCAACCTACACGTGTTATTGCCCTCTAGTGGCTTTACAGTATAATTTGCAAATGGAAATGTAGAGAAAAAAGAGCAAAAAATCACTGACAGGCCAGTGTAGGTTACGCAAATGCTGCTCTGCACTGAACTGCTCACAGAACTGTGCAACTGAGTGAATTGGCAAGCAAAAAGATCAGGACTTCACTACACAGCTGCTAAAAGAAGAAATGTCAAAGGTCAGCGTTTCTCTGCAGTCTTATGCCCTAGTCCAATGATTTCAGCACTGGCTGCGGCATTGGCAGGAAAATCATGTCAGCGCTCCAGGCCATCTGGAACCTTTCAGTTCCCATTGGGAGGAAGGTTCAAAAATCCTCTTTCCCTTGTTCTGGGTCCAGGACCAGATGTTACCTTATGGGCCACGGCGAAGCGTGAGCAGCGGGCACCTTCTCGGCCTGTCCTAGTATTACTCTAGAAGGGGGCAAGGCAAAAAAAAGAAAAAAAACTAAGAAAAAAAATGTTCTGAAGGAAAATAGGACAGAAAACATGTAGTTCGTCACCGATCAATGAGGGATTTGCATGCACAAGGGACTCAGCACAGTTATAGTATAAATGTGGTATACTCAAAAAGGGACTAACAAGTTCTTGACATCGCAACACTATCACAACACTGTAAACAACAGGATTGCAGTTAATGCAAAACCTCTCCCATACATTACCAAAAGTGTTATGAAACAGTAACTGATTACCTCTACTTCTGTCTGTGTCTGTACTGTGCAATTTTGAGACGTTTCTTCACCACAGTGTGCTGGGTGTTCTGGTTGTGCAACATGCATGACAATACAACAGGTTCACAGTTTAGCAGCAGGTTGGGCCTTATGTGTTGTGCAGGCAGTATGGCACATGCAGGGAGAGTCTGCCCTAGAGCCAGGAACCGGAGTGAGGTGGAGATGGCTAACCTCATGGCAGTGGTCTCCCTGAGGAGGGCCAGTTATTTGGTGAAGTGGCACTGCAGAAGGCATGATCCCAGATGTGGGCCTGTGCTGCAGAGTGCCTGGAATGGTGCACCAGAGTGCCCAGAACTGGTGATCAGTACCGTCACCATTATGGTGACCTACACTGCTGAGATCCAGAGCAGTTGCAGAGACTGCAGGACTGTACCTGCCATGGTGTGGTCCCGCAACCAGGTACACATGTGTGTGTATTGTGCATGGCATTTCTGAGTGCTAGCAGGGGCATTGGGGTGTAGGGCTGGTAAATGTGTACCTGCATAAGGGGCAGGACCACCTTGTCTGGGTGTGTCACTGAAGTCATGGGGCCGGGCTATGCACTGTGTGTACCCATGATACACTGTAACAGTGGTCCACCATGTTTTCCCAAGTTGTGGACCCTGTACTCAGCATGGTGTTCTGTGGATGATGCATCATGTTGGGCTTGCATGGATGTGGGTAGGGTGTCTACATAAGTCTTGTTGTCCCCCCCTTTGTGCTTTCTTTTCATGGTGGGAGATGCACAGCTGGGCCAGGGAGGAGGCCAATAGGTGCAGTCACCAGATTGTCACTGGTGCAGCAGCTGGACCCAATCACCAGGTGGCAGACAAGTGCATGACAATCGCTGTTGTTCTCAGTACCTGGGTTTGGGTGTTGGTGGGGGAGCATTCAACACAAGAGCCATTGCCTGCATGCTGTGCGAGTGTAAGTATTGGTGATTAGACACTGTTGCCAATGTTGGCTGACAGCATGTGGATGTCCCATCATGCACATGGACTCTGTGTGCTGGTACCCTGTTGCTGTCACTAGAGTTGGCTGTGTATGACCCACAGTACACACATGGAGATACTGCAGGGCCTACATGACTGTTGCACATGGGGTCATCTGTGCCTTGCTGCAGGTGGCATGTGCACCAGTCTCAATGCTGGGTACTCCCTAGCCAACATCCTCTTCCTTATGTGGCACAGGTTCCTGGACCACTGTTGGTATACACTGTGCATGTGCTGTTGGTGGCCCTGTCCATGGGATTGCACAGAAGCAGTCCCATACTCCCACAGCCTGGGTGGGGGGCTTCCATTGAGTGTCACCTATCACTCAGTTGCTGTTCTGTGTTTCCCCTGCATAGGTTGTCCTGGACCAGGAAGCGGCTGATAGAATGTGAGAATCCTGGGAGGAGGTGTCCTGCAGCTCAAGCAGATTGTCTTTGGAGTCTACCAGAGGCAGACAGTGCACACACACCTTTCTCGGGGGATGCTGGTGGCCAAGTAGATGATAATGGCGGAGGTGTGCACACAGCTAAGGGGGGAAAAGTGGCTGAGGTGTTAGAGATGTATATTGTTGTACATAGCCCCAGTTTACCTTCCCCACATCCCTATATCCCATGCACCTAGTCATTCCCCTCCCATCCCAAAGCCATTCCCATAGATTATTGTTGTAGTTTTGTATTTGCAACCCTGTTGTGTTTTACATTTTGCTTGTACCCCTTTCATTTTCCTGTTCCTGTTCTCATCTGTTTAACTTTTTGGTACTGTCTTAGTTGTATACTTATTCAGATTCTTTAGTAAAACCTTTTTTAGATCTGCACGTGTGTTTCTGTGTCTCCCTCACATGGATGTTGCTGCAGTGTGCTGTTGTTGACCATGGTTCAGGTCTGGATGGGCCATGCCATGGCCATTGGTGTTATGCAGTTGGACACTGGTTGGTACCCACTGCCTGGCCTGGCACTTCCCTATGAGCTGGTCATCCATGGGTTGGGGTGGGGATGGCCCTGCACCTGCCGCCATGTCTTGTGCCCATATCCCATGTCTAGCTGGTTGCCCCCCCTGCTGTTCCTCTTCCATGTTGCTGTGCTGTGTGGTACCCTACTCTGTCTCCCTATGTGCCTGTTCAGCATGTGCTGCCTAATGTGTGCCTATCTTACACTGTACCTGCTTGTTGTCTTTGCATGGTGGTAACACTGCTTGACTATTCCATGTTGGCTGCTGGGACACGGGTCTAGAGGGGCCCAGTCCTTGTAGCCTTCTGTACCGTGGCATTGTGTGCCCTGTCCCATTGGTTGCCCATGCCTGTGTGTTGCTCAGCACTGTGTCCATGGATGTTGTCCTCTGCACATTTTCTGTGTCATCCAACACTCCTGTGCCACTGTGGTTGTGCCCTGCTTCTACTGCTATGATCTTGCACCTTTGTGCAGCCCTTACTGTGTTCCATGTCACCTGATACTACTTGCTCCATTTGTTATATTCAGCCTGCACTGTTGCTGCAACACATTACAGGTTGCTCCAGCACATATCTGACTGTGCAATGGTGCATCTTTGCAGTATTCAGGGTATTTTTGTGCCAGAGCATTTCTGTGGTGTATCTGCTGAATATTGCAGTTTTATGCTGTGGTGCTTCTAGATTGCACTGCACATCCACTTTTCATGTTCTGTGCACACTTTTGATCATGTAGGCCACAGTGTATATTCGAAGGGTACTGAGATGTCTCAATGGCCAGTTCATAACATTATTGTGTGTGCTGCATAGAAGGTTGTAGACTGTAAAGTCAGTGCTAATATGCATACTTTCTAACAATATACTGTATATCAAACTGCTGAGTTTAGTTGCAGGTGAGCAGTTTAAAAAGGCTATCTAGTACACCTCAGACTGTTAATATAATATAGGGCCCCTAACAGAAGTAACAAAATATCAGATGCAATAAATCCACAGACTGTTGAAATGTCTGAAAAGGGGGATGTTGTAATTATGGGTGATTTCAATCACCCCAATATCAACTGGTTCAATGTTACATCTCATGGTGGGACTGAGAATCTCTTCTTAGATGCCTTGTCTACTGCTGGGTTACAACAATTGATTAATAAGCTGACAAGATGTAGCAACATATTAGATCTTCAAATTACAAACACCGAGGGCAGAGTGCGCAACATCAATTTAGAGGACGATTTGGGGGATGCGATCAGAAATTAATAGAATGTACATACAAACAGGTAAGGAAAAAATAGAGGGAAGGATGGTTATAAAGGATTATTTTAGAGCCAACTTTAGCAAAATGAATAATGAATTAGAAACTTGGGAATGGAAATGTGATTTAGAATAAGAATATTAGTAATATGGCATGTAGTAAAATGAGTTAAAGGAGGTAATAGACAAATTTGTTTCAAAAAAGAGTTACATAACAAAAGGGAAAATTGCCCTCATGGTCTTAAGACACATCAATAAGAAAAAGGTCTGCGTGTTAATGAAAGGTATCAAACTTCTGCAGCTTTAGACAAGTACAAACTAGAGGTTAAAAACTAAATCAAATAATTAGAAAAGAACAAGTTAGAATTGAATTCAATATTGCACATAGAAAGATGAGGGAAGAGTTTCTATGCTTACATCAATAGTCATAATAAAGCTGACACTAAGTGGGCCCACCGATACACAATGGGCAGGATTTAATGAACCCTGGAGGCATGGCCAATATTTTAAATGGTTTTCTTTGCTCTGTGTACTCAACTAAAAGATATGGACCAATTAAATCAAGTAGTAGATGATAGATCAGTACTAGACTTAGAGATGAGTTCTAAGGAAGTGGTAGAGTTAGTCAGTAAAATTAGAGAGAATGAAGCAATTGGGTCTGATTTGATACATCCAAGACTATTAAAAGGGACAATCCACATGCTGTAGAACCTCTGACCTACCTGTTTAATCTATGCTTTAGGACTGGTCAAGTACCAGAGGGTTGGAGGAGTGCTACAGTTATTCCATTATTCAAAAAGGGAAGTAAATCAGTGTGTTCGAATTACAGACCCATCAGTCTGACTTTATTTGCAAATTAGCTGACACTTTTCCAAAAAATACACTAGAAGTTAATTTAAGCGCATCATGTGCCTAATTGTTGTTGTTAAGACCCAGGATTTGTAAGAATATTTTTACAACTTTTTAGAATTGTCCTGCTGGCTGAGGATTGAGTTCATTTTTATCCCTGGGTTCAGTAGAGTGGTTTCTGTAGGTGCAGTGGTTTAGTAAATTGTGGTGTGGGTGTAATAACTGTAAAGAAGGGCAGTACTCACCAGGGTGGGGGGGCATTGGTATAGTTGATTGTTTCTGACAGTCACCAGTGGCTGCAGAACATCCACCCACCCCTCCCCTCAACCCACCCACCCTAGGCATGGCATTTCCTTTATAGCTAAGGTTCTGACATCAATAACTCAACAGGGCAGGGGGCAGAACTCTGTCATATCCTTAATAACCCAGCACAGTGCATAAAGGGTAAGTACATCCTCCTCCCTCCCAAAAAATGATATATGACATATTGTATATTATAAGGGAGATGGACATGTGAGGAGTGGTGCATGCACTAGTTGTGGGGTAGCAGTTTTCTAGAGACATTCTGAAACTGCATTGCTGCCCTATTTGCAGGCAACTCTCAGCTCTGGGGAGGAGGTTGTGCATCTCCTGGCTGAGCTGGCAAGGACTAGGAAGCCTCCCCACCTAAAGAGCACCAGTGCCACAACCACTGCCTCAGAGGTTGTCAAGTGGGAGAAGCAGTTGGACCACAGTGGGTTCTGGGAGGGTGAGGGTGATGGAACAAAGGCACATCCTCTATGCAATTCATATGTCATTTTGGTAGAGCAAGGTCCTCTATGATGACACCTCAGTGGAGACAAGAAGAATGCTGGGGACATCCACAAGGGAGACCCACAAAAGGGTGGCAAGGGACACCACAAGGGAAAAAAACAGCTTCTGATAGGGGAATCAATTGCTAGGAGGGTAGAACTAGGGAAGGGAGGGGAGAGGGAGGTAATGTGCTTGCCTGGTGCCATGGCATGGAGGGACAGGAAGCAAATCCTTAGGATTGTAGATGCAGCCTCACAGAAGAGGAAACTAGATATCATTATCCACCTTGGGACAAATGACCTAGCTAGGTATGAGATCAATGCAGTGCAAGATGAGTTTGTGGAGTTGGGGAGGGGCCTCAGACAGCTAGCAAGCACTGTAACCTTCACAGAGGTGCTTTCAGTCTATGGCATGGGTGAGGCTAGGGTACTGCACACCATACAGTTCAATGAATGGTTACAAAACTGGTGCAGAGCACAGGGCTTTGCTTCATTGAGGACTGTGGGTCCACCTACAGAGATGTTGGTCTATACTGGCATGATGGTCTGCCTCTGTCCAGGAAAAGAACCAGACTCCTAGGTCATAGGTTTAAATACTTCCTTGGCAAGCTTTTAAACTAGTCAAGGGGGGAGGTGCTGATAGGAAGCAGGAAATTTCAAGCCTCCCCAATAAAACAAGACCGGTAGTAAGGTAAACACAGAGGTACAGAGCTTGACAGAGGGCAGGACAGGGGTAAATGGAAAAATAGACAAAGGCAACAGGGGCAGGGATGGGAGGGAAGGATAATATGAACATACAAAATTTGCCAGCAGATAAAGGCCTAGAGGTCTATCAAGTCTGCTCGAATGTGCAGCTAGCACCCCTTATTCAGCAGCTGCCCTCCTTCCACCCTTCCCTTCATTAACCCTACCCCTGTCCTGTCCCATCCTTGTTTGAAGCAGTCAACTGTTCTACTGCATACCACTTCAGCAGGTAATGCATTCCACCCAGCCACCACCCTCTGTAAAGAGTGTCTCCTCATCTCCCTCCTGAACCTTCCTCACTCCAGTCTCAAATCATGGCCCCTGGTGACCCTCCCCTCCCTTACTTTGAACAGCCCCTCTGTACCCATCTTGTTTTTTCCTTTCATGTATTTATAGGTTTCAATTATGTCACCCCTGTCTCTCCTCTCCTCCAGTGAGTACATGTTCAACTCCTTCAACCTCCTCTCATATGATAAGTCTCCCAGCCCCTTGATCATCTTTGTCACTCTGCACTGCACCCCCTCCAGTAACTTAATGTCCCTCTTCAGATACAGACGCCAGTACTGCATGCAGTAATCCAGGTGTGGTCTAACTAATGACCTATATAGTGGCAGAATCACCTCCTCCCTCCTTGAGGATATACCCCTTGCAATACAACCCAGTATTTTGTTGGCCTTTGCAGCTGCCTTCCTACATTGTGCTGAGTTGTTCATTGACCCTGTAATGAGCACACCCAGATCCTTCTCCTCCTCTTTCTGGGCTAGCTGCACTCCCCCTAGCTGGTAACTCCTCCTTGGGTTCTTCATCCCAAAATGCAGCACTTTGCACTTTTTGGCATTAAGGCCCAGTTGCCAGGTATCTGACCAGGCTTCAAGCTTTCCCAGATCATCCTGCAACCCCTGCTATCCCCAAAGGTCATCCACCACTGCGCCTACCTTGGTATCATCAGCAAACAGACTGATCTTGCTCTTGATGTCCCATGATATGTCTGCAATAAATATCCCAAACAACAGTGGTCCCAACACCGAGCCCTGTGGAACACCGCTCGTCACTGCCCTTGGGTGTGAGAGCTCCCCACCCACCACCACCCTCTGTTGCCTTCCCTGCAACCAGTTTCCTACCCATCTCACCAGCTTTCCACCTGCCCCTGTGCCTACTAACTTCCTTCCCAGCCTTCCTTGTGGCACTGAGTAGAATGCCTTACTGAAGTCCAGATATAGGACATCCACTGTATGGCCCCGTCCAGTTGCCTAGTTACTCAGTCATAGAACTTGACCAGGTTGGTTTGGTAGGATCTGCCACATATGAAGCCATGCTGTCTGCTGTCCTGTAGTCCTTTGGCCTCTAGGAGGGCCACCAGCCTCTCCTTCAGGATAGACTCCATTAGCTTACCCATGATGGATGTGAGGCTCACTGGTCTGTAGTTTCCCAGTTCATCCTTGGGGACACACCCCAAATGTAGTGAGGCATTAAATAGGTCTTCCAAAGGTCCTGCAAAGACCTCTTCCAGCTCCTTCAGTACCCTGGGGTGGATGCCATCTGGGCCTGGCGCCTTGTCCACCCTCAGTGCCTTCAAACCCTCTTGAACTCTGCTCTCCATGATTTCCCAATCTGTCACCACTTCTCCCCTGCTTCTGCCATTTCTCCCACCTTGGGTGTCACCCCCTTCTTCTCTTTAGTAAATACTGAGCAGAAGTACTCATTTAGTGCTTCTTATCGCACCCCTGCTTCCACCCAACCCCTCCTTCCTAATCCTTACTATGTGGTCCATGTTCCTTTCTCCCTGATGTACTTAAAGAAGTCCTTCTCCCCTTCTTAATGCCTTGTGCCAGCCTGAGTTCCATAGATGCTTTGGCTCTCCTTACTGCCCTCGACCTCCTTCGATTCTGTCAAGTACTCCTCCTGTCCTCCCTCCCTGTTTTCTTGTACTTCCTAAAGGCAGCTCTTTTCCTCCTTACCTTTTCCATGACCTCCTTGCTCAACCAGATTGGTTTCTAGCCCAGCCTTCTTGCTTTGGGACTTGCTGCAGGTTCTGGTTGCCTCCACTATCCCCAGCTTTATGAGCTCCCACCTCTGGTTAGTGTCCATACTAGATTGAATTCTGGCCAGGTACCCTTTTACCATACCACCATCCTCCCAAAGTTGGCCCTCCTGAAGTCCAGTACTATTGTGACAGATTCTACTCCTTCTTTGCCCATATCCAATGTGAGACATATTAAGCGGTGGGCACTCCCTGACAGCGGTTCCTCCGCTGTAAGTTCTCTCACAAAGTCCTCATTTGCCAACACAAGGTCAAGGGTATTTACTAACCTGGTTGGTTCACTGACCATTTGTAGCAGGAAGCTGTCCTGGAAGGTATCCAGCAGTACCTGCTCCCTTCTGTTCCTGGTTGTTGGGGTGCTCCAGTCCACTCCTGGCATGTTGAAGTCCCCCACAATCACCACACTACCCTTCTGGCAGGTCCTCCTGATCTGTCCCGCTAGTTCCCTATCTAACTCCTCCGTCTGAGATGGTGGCCTGTACACCACTCCCATTCTAAGAATCCTTTTCTTGGAATTCTGGATTTGCATCCAAAGTGACTCCATACTACTCTCCTCCCCTTCCTCTCTTACACACGTCAGTCCTTCCTTCACATATAGTGCCACCCCCCTCCTTTCCCAATCACCCTGTCCCTACAAAATAACCTGTACCCTGGTACAGACAGTTCCCAGTCACTGTATTGGGTGACTCATGTTTCCATGATAGCTGCAATGTCCACTTCTCCCTCTGCCATGAGAACCTGTAACTCTGCAGTTTTCCTCCCAGGGCTCCTAGCATTAAGGGTAACCACCTTCCACCCTCCCCCCATCCTGCCCTCCTTTCCTAACATCCTAGCATCACCAACAGTACTTGCCATTTGTCCTTTGTCACTGTTATAGGGGGTAAGCTCATATGGTTTCCCAACCTGTGGTCTCTGCATATCTCTTCCCCAGCTGTCACCCCCACTCCTAGTTTAAATTCCCAACTTCCTCTATGTACTCCTCCATCCTCTGTTTCAACACTTTCTTTCCCTCCTCATTCGAGTGTAGTCTGTCCTTGGCATAGAGACTACTGTCCTCCCAGGTCCCTCCCTCCCAACAGCCCATACCCTTCAGCACAACACCAGGTTCTTAGCCATCCATTAAATTTCTGTATTCTCAGCTTTCTTGTTGTGTTTGCCTTTGGCACGGGAAGTATCTCTGAAAAAGTTACTGATCTTCCTGCCCCCTCACATAATTGTGCTAGTTCCTCAAACCTCCTCTGGACTATATCTACTGTCTTGTCAGCTAGGTTGTTTGTCCCAAGATGTATAATTAAATGAGGCTTGTCCCTACCCCTTCTAGCATATTTCAGAACAGACTGTCCCACCCTTTCCGCTGTCATTCCTGGCATGGCCTCCATCCAAATGCGACCATGCCTCTCCCCCTTGCTACCCCACCTAACTCCTCTTAGTATTGAGTCCCCCAGCACTAAGATTCCACCCCTCTTACTCCCTGCATGCTTACATTCATCTCCCTCTCTCATTTCCAGCTCCTCTTCTTCCTCCTGCACATTATTTCCCCCTTTTATCCCTGTTGCAATTCTCCCAGCAGAACTTCCCCACTCCAGTTTGTTCCAGGCATTTATCAATTACTCCTAATTTCGTCATTTCCCTCCTCACTTTCTTCCTCTCTAGCAGTACACAACTATTTTCTGAAGGCCCTTTACAAAGGCCCGCTCCCTCTCTCTTCATAGTAACCTGTTCTCTCATTTCAACTCCATGACTTTTGCCACTTCTTCACCTCCCCTCACAAGTCCCTATCTCCTCCTTCCATTTGTCTTTTGTCTCCTGACCTGGTTTCCCCAGCAATTGTTCTTCCTGGCCTGGGCTTCTTTGTCTCTGCTTCCCTTCTTCTGACCTTCTCCTCACCACTGTTGACTTAAGTCACCCTCCCTCATCTCCCCTTCTTCCTCCCTTCAGTACTGGCCTAAACCCACCCCCAATCTGCCCTGCCTGTCTTAGTTTCTCCTGCAGACTCTCAATCTCCTTTCTAAGGTTTTCTATGTGGTTGCACACTAAACATCCTCCCACACTCCAGGCAATTTTTAGAAAGATTGATGCACCGCAGTTGTTGCAGCCTACCACCCTACCCATTGCTGTTGTTGCCCACCAGCGACCCCCCACCCTTCCAGATGCAGGATACCAAACACTTCCCCAAGTCTCCCCTCTCCCTCCTCTATCAGTGCAAAACATTTTCTTTATTTCCCTTGCCTCCTTTGTTGCACACATTTAGATATATTGAGCAATTGCTTTTTATATTCCTATCCTTCCTATCCACACTCAAAAACAGACTTTAAGTAGCCATTGTACAACCTTCTTTAAACTCCTACTCCTCCTTTCCCCAATGCAATATCAATGCAAAGAAGTAATAATGCCAACATTAAATGGAGGGCAATGAATACCAATGCCTATAGTCTGGGAAACAAGCTTCCTGAGTTAGTAGCCCTGATGGAAGAGTAACACTTGGATATTGTGGCAGTCACAGAAACATGGTACATGGAAAACCATGACTAGGATGTCAACATACCAGGGTACACAATCTACAGAAGGGAACATAAGGATAAAAGAGAAGGTGGAGTTGCCCTATACATAAAGGAAGGGATCAAAGCTACGGAACTGAAAGGTAAAGGGGAGGACAAGAGGCACTGGGGGTCACCTTGGAGACAGGGAGTGGCATCTCAATCTGCACAAGAGTTGTAAACAGACCCCCAAGTCAAGGGGGAGGAAATAGACAAGAAAATGATAGAAGACATTCTCAGAATGGCTGAAAAAGGGGATATATTGTTGATGGGGACCTGAATATGCCAGATGTTAATTGAATGCCATGTACTGCAACCACATCCAAGAGCAGGGTCATTCTCAATTCCCTACTGAGGGCATGCCTTGGACAGCTAGTGTTGGAACCCACTCAGGTGGGAGTAATATTACACCTGGTACTCTCAAATGGAGACAGGATCACAGATTTGGAAGCAAGTAGCCATCTGGGAACAAGTGGCCACCACACAGTGTGGTTCACAATAAGCACAACCACAGAGACAAGCCATGCAAAAACAAGGATGGCAGTTTTGATTTTTCTCCATTGTTCTTCCACCCCTTCTTTCTGGCTATTTGCTAGTGCATTCCTTAGGTATTCACTCATTATGCCAAAGTCAGCCCTTCTTAAGTCCAGTATCCTTGTTTAGTATCTCTGCTTTTCACAGACACCTCTGCCCACCCTCCCTCCCTTTATTAAGCCTCTCTATACCTCCCTTGGTCTTCCTTGGCTCCCTGATGTACCTATAAAAGGTTTTATCCCCATTCTTAACTGAGTTGGCTATCTTTTCCTCGGATTGGGTCTTTCATGTTCTGACTGCCTTCCCAGCTTCCTTTTGCTTTAACTGATACAGTTCTCTGTCCTGCTCCTTCTGTGATTCCTTGTACTTCCTGAATGCTTTATTTTGTCTTGAACCTTCACTGCCACTTTCTTTAAGAACCATAGTGGTTTCTTACATTGTTTCATTTTGTTTATTTGCTTCACACAAAGGCTTGTTACCTCTGTGATGGCAGTTTTTATTATTCCCCATTATTCTTCCACCCCCCTTCCTGCCCATTTGCTAGTGCATTCCTTAGGCACTCATCCATTTTGGCAAAGTCAGTCCTCCCAAAGTCCAGTACTTTTGCCTTTGTATGGCTTGACTCTATTGCTGTGCTTATTGTGAACCATACTGTTTGATGGTCACTAGTTCCCAGATGGCTACCCATTTCTACATCTGTGATCCTCTCTTATCTCCATTTGAGAGAACCAGGTCTAAGATTGCTCCCTCTCGAGTGGGCTCCAATACTAGTTGTCTAAGGCAAGCCCTTTGTAGGGCATCTAGAATAACCTCACTCTTCAAAGTGGCTGCTGCAACTGCACTCCAGTTATCATCTGGCATATTCAGATCACCCATCAGCAATAGCTCCCCTTTTTTGCCATTCTAAGTATACTTTCTATCATTTTCTTGTCCATTTCCTCCCCCAGAGAAGGGGGTCTGTATAAAACCCCTATGCGGATTGTGGTGCCATTGCCATCTCCAAATTTACCCATAGTAGTGTTTATCCTCCCTGTTTTCCCTTTTGTTCTGTTGCTTTGATTCCTTCCCTTATGTAAAGAGCTAATCCTCCTCCTCTTTTACCCTCCCTGTCCCTCCTGTAGATAGTGTATCCTGGTATGTTTATGTCCCAGTCATGGTTTTGTGTGTACCATGTTTCTGTGACTGCCATGATATCCAGATGTTCCTCCTCCATCAAGGCCACTGATTCAGGAAGCTTGTTACTCAGACCACAGGCATTGGTACTCATTGCTCTCCATTTTTTGATGGCTTTACCTTCTTTTGCAGCATCTCCCACTGACCTTTCTACCTCAGTCTTTTTCTCATTTAGTACCCTGTTTTGTAGGGAGAGGTTGGGATTTTTCTGCTGCTTATCAGTGCCTCCCCCTTGACTAGTTTAAAAGCTTGCCAATGAAGCATTTAAACTCATTGCTCAAAAGACTTGCTCCCTTTCTGGGCAGATGCAGACCATCCTGCCAGTATAGGCTGGTGTGCCTTCAGGTGGAACCCCAGTCCCCAATGAAGCCAAACCCCTGTGCTCCACACCATGACTGGGATGTCAACATACCAAGGTACAAAAGCTACAGAAGAGGCATGGAGGGTAAAAGAGGAGGAGGAGTAGTGCTCTATGTAAGGGAAGGGATCAAAGCAATGGAACTAAAGGATAAACAGAGAGAAGAGGAGGCACTGTGGGTCACCCTGGAGACAGGAAATGATGCCACAATCCACATGGGGATTGTATACAGACCCCCATCTGAGGGGGAGGCAATGGACAAGGAAACGATAGAAGGCCTTCTTAGAATGGCAGAAAAAGGGGAGATATTGTTAATGGGGACCCGAATATGTCAGATGTTAACTGGAGCACCTTTGCTATAGCCACATCCAAGAGCAGGGTCATTCTTGATACCCTGAAGGGGCATGCCTCAGACAGATAGTGGTGAAACCCATTTAGGAGGGTACAATCTTAGACCTGGTACTGACAAATGGGGATAGAAAAAGGATCTTGGATTTAGAAGTGGGTAACCATCTGGGGACAAGCAGCCACCAAACAGTGTGGGTCACAATAAACACAGCCATACAGTCAATCCATACCAAAGCAAGTGTACTAGACTTCAGGAGGGCTGACTTTGGGAAAATGAGAGAGTGCTTCAGAAAAGAACTAGCAAATGGGCAAGGGGGTTGAGGAACAATGGGCAAATGAAAATAGCCATCACAGAGGCAACAAGCCTTTGTGTGAAGCAAATCAACAAAAACACAATGAAGGAAAAAAACACTATTGTTCTCAAAAGAGCTGGCAGGGAAGGTTAAGGAGAAAAAGGTAGCATTCAGGAACTATAAGGAAACAGAAGGAGCAGGACAGAGAACAAATTAAGTTAAAGCAGAAAAAGCAGGGAAGGCAGTCAGAATAACAAAGGCCTAAACTCAAGAAAAGATAGTCAACTCAGTTAAGAAGGGTATAAAACCTTTATATGTATATTAGGAGCAAAGAAAGACCAAGGGGGGACATTGAGGCTTAATAATGGGAAGAGATAGTAGACAGAGGGTGACAGTGAAAACGCAGGGATGCTGAATGAATACTTCTGCTCAGTATTCACAAAAGAAGAGGAGGGGGTACCTAAATCAAAGAATAGAAACACTCTTGATAGGGAGGTATATACCAGTCCATTCAGAGAAGAAAGTGCTCTGAAAGTACTCTTAAAACTGAAGGTGGATAAAGCAATGGGGCATGATGGGATTCACCCAAGAATTCTAAAACGAACTAAGAGTAGAACTAGTAACACCATGCTGACTACCCTTTTTAACAAATCATGGGAGGATGGCATGGTACCGGAGGACTGAAGGAGGGTGGATATAATTCCCCTTCACAAAAGTGGGAGCAAGACAGAGGCAAGAAACTACAGACCTGTTAGTTTGACCTCAGTGGCAGGGAAACTGATGGAATCATGTCTGAAGGAAAGTATTGTAGAATTCCTAGAGGCCAGTGGGGTACAGGACCCAAAGCAGCATGGATTCATAGCAGGAAGTTCATGTCAGATGAATCTAATAGATTTCTTTGACTGGGTAACCAAAGTAGTAGACCAGGGAGGGGCTGTGGACATGGCCTACCTAGACCTTAGAGAGGCATTGACACAGTCCCACACAAAAGATTAATATACAAGTTAGCCACCCTTAGAATATGTCCCAGGATGGTAGCCTGGGTAAAAAAATTCACTGGACAACAGGACACAGAGGGTAATAGTAAAGGAGTCCACTCTGAAGAAAGGGTTATTAGCAGAGCACCACAGGGTTTAGTACTGGGACCAGTCTTCTTTAATGTCTTTATAAGTGACATTGTAGATGGACTGGAAGGAAAAGTATGTCTCTCTGCAGATAACACAAAAATCTGAAACAGGGTCAATGCACAATGTGGGGTGGAAAGGATGCAAAGGGATTTGGCAAGTTTGGAGGAATGGTCAAATGTATGGCAGCTTAGATTCAATGCAAACAAGTGCAAAGTAATGCACCTGAGAAATAAAAACCCAGGGGAAGAGTACACAATAGGGGGTGAGATACTAACAACAATATAAATTAAAAGGGACCTGGGAGTAGTCATATCAGATGACCTTAAGATGGGCAAGAAATGTAAAAAGGAAGTAAGGAGGAATGGTGGGATACTGGGATGCATAAAGAAAGGCATCACCAGTAGAAAACAAGAAATTGTTAACCCTATGTACAGACAGTTGATGAGACCCATCTGAGTATTGGTGCAGTTCTGAGACCCCATCGCTGCAAGGACATAAATGAGATAGAAACTGTACAGAGGAGGGCAACTACAATGGTGCAGGGTCCACACCAGAAGACATATGATGAGAGATTAAAGGAGCTTAATATGTATACTCTTGATGAGAGAGGGGACATGATAGAATGTTTCAAGTACCTCGAGGGAATCAACCAAGTCCAAGAGGGTAGCATCTTTCAGAAAAAGAGATGTGCAAGAACAAGGGTGTACAATTTGAAGATGGGGAGACTACTCAGAGGTAATGTGAGGCAGTATTTTTTCATGGAGAGGGTTGTGTATACATTAAACAGCCTTCCTGAGGAGGTTGTGAAGTCAAAAACAGTGGAGAATTCAAGAATGCATGGGAAAGACATAAGGCAATTCTAGTAGGGGGTATTAGGATGTAGGCTGTTGGTTAACTAGGATCTGCAGCTTAGGTAAATGGGGAGACTAGGTGGGCCAAGCAGTCCATATCTGCCATCAAATTTTGTTTCTATTCATGCCACAGCTATAACTTTACCTCCTACTTCTGATGGATAACTGACAAGACAGCTGCATCCCACCCATCATATATAACCTGTCAGCCTTCACTTTGGATTTAAGTAAGGACATTGACATCGACCAACATTGGAGGCTAGTAGAAGAGGAAAATTGGGGAGGGGTAGGCATTGGTTGAGGTGAAGGGCTGAAGTTGGTAGGTGGCAATGGAGAGAGGGAATTTAGAAGACATGTGGTGCATGAGGTGTAGTAGGCATTAAATTCTTTGGCCATGGATCCAGGGTCAGAAACTAGGGAGTTATTTATTTTGAGAACTGGAGGGGGGTGAGATGGGAGAGAGAAAATAGGGCATGAACTATCCTCCAGAATTTAGATGGACAGTTAGTGATAGTAAGGAATGAGGAGTTGAAATAATCAGACTTAGACAGTTAGTACATGAACTGCCTAGCATTCTGTACTTGAAATAGTCATTTGGATGTTTAGTAGATTTGTGTTTTCTCCAGGCCCGACCACACTCTCTGAAGAAGGCCAGTAGTTCAGGGGTGATCCAGGGTTGGCAAAGCCCACAAACTCTGGTCCGTCTGAAAGGAGCAAAGGCATTCCATGTGGCAATTAATTTATCCTTAAAATAGTCATATGTCATGTGCTTAGTTGAAAGAAATGGCACTGGTGAGGGGGGCCCAGTCAGTGGAAGTGAGTGTAGAGCCGAGTGGGGTAATGTCAAAGGATTTAAAGGACCGGAGCTGTATGATTTTAGGGGGAGGTTTGGGTTGATGAACCTTATGTATTATGAAAATGGGGTTGTGGTCACTGAGGGCATCAGACAGGAGACCAGATTTAATGATGCAGTGTGGGTGGGTTGTGAGTGCCTAGTCAAGCAGGGCGTGGTTTTGTGTTTTGGGATTAGGGCTTGTAGGCTCAAGTATAAGTTAAGTGAGGTTTAGAGCAGTGACATCATTGCATAGCTTGTTTAACTTGAGAGACAACCATATTAGATTCAAGTCACCCATTATGAAATGTTCACCAGGTTGTGAGAGGGAGGTGATATTGGCTAAGAGTTCAGTAGTGACCAAGGGTTGAATGCTTGGACAGCAATAGATGCCAGCCACAAAGATTGGGACTGACAAAGGAAGGGTGATGCAGATGGTGAGGGCTTCATAGGTAGCCTGGATGGAGGTAGATAGGGTGATAGTAAACTGCAGTGAGGACAGGATATACACTACCCCTCCATGACCTGATCAATCTTGTCTGGAGATGGAATACCCAGGGATAGCAATGGCACTGTCAGGTGCTTTTATGAGCCATGGCTTGGTAATAATTAGGATGTCAGGGGTGTGTGAAATCATAAGAGTGTGTAGGAGGTCGATTTTAGGTAGCAGGCTGCAGATGTTCAGGTGGTGGAGCTCAACCCATTAGGAGAGTTGTAGTGGAAGTGGAGTTTGAGACATGTTTTGGAGTAAGGAGCCAGGTAGGAGAAGAAATAGGGCCAGGGTTGGGGTAGGTGTTCTGATGAAAGAAGGAGGAGGCAAAGAAGAAATAGTGAAGTTTAGGACTTTGTTATTGTAGTAGGAAATACATGTGGGTGGGGAACAGGTTGGGAGAGGTGGAGAAAAGGAGATAAGGAAACGAAGAAAGGCAAACTGACTAGAAAGGGAAAACAGAGATGCTGGAGGGTAGTAGAGAAAGAGGGGTCTACTTACAAGGGGAGCTGTAGGGTTGATTGACACAATGAAGGAGGTAACTGGAAGGGAAAGGGAAAGAGAAGTGGTAATAGGTGTAGAGGGGGAGACTGGGATAAGGGTAAGAACCATGAAGGGTGTGAATAAGAGGGAGATGGAAACTATTCTGGGTAGGGTAGTAGAGGCTTTGTACAGGCTTACAGATTCAGATCCCACCAATGAATGTTAGGACATTGATAATTTACTTTAGGTATGAATGACCCAGGACAAGAAGTGTTAGGGGAGAGCAGTGCATAGAGGATTGCAACCTACACGTGTTATTGCCCTCTAGTGGCTTTACAGTATAATTTGCAAATGGAAATGTAGAGAAAAAAGAGCAAAAAATCACTGACAGGCCAGTGTAGGTTACGCAAATGCTGCTCTGCACTGAACTGCTCACAGAACTGTGCAACTGAGTGAATTGGCAAGCAAAAAGATCAGGACTTCACTACACAGCTGCTAAAAGAAGAAATGTCAAAGGTCAGCGTTTCTCTGCAGTCTTATGCCCTAGTCCAATGATTTCAGCACTGGCTGCGGCATTGGCAGGAAAATCATGTCAGCGCTCCAGGCCATCTGGAACCTTTCAGTTCCCATTGGGAGGAAGGTTCAAAAATCCTCTTTCCCTTGTTCTGGGTCCAGGACCAGATGTTACCTTATGGGCCACGGCGAAGCGTGAGCAGCGGGCACCTTCTCGGCTTGTCCTAGTATTACTCTAGAAGGGGGCAAGGCAAAAAAAAGAAAAAAAACTAAGAAAAAAACGGTCTGAAGGAAAATAGGACAGAAAACATGCAGTTCGTCACCGATCAATGAGGGATTTGCATGCACAAGGGACTCAGCACAGTTATAGTATAAATGTGATATACTCAAAAAGGGACTAACAAGTTCTTGACATCGCAACACTATCACAACACTGTAAACAACAGGATTGCAGTTAATGCAAAACCTCTCCCATACATTACCAAAAGTGTTATGAAACAGTAATTGATTACCTCTACTTCTGTCTGTGTCTGTACTGTGCAATTTTGAGACGTTTCTTCACCACAGTGTGCTGGGTGTTCTGGTTGTGCAACATGCATGACAATACAACAGGTTCACAGTTTAGCAGCAGGTTGGGCCTTATGTGTTGTGCAGGCAGTATGGCACATGCAGGGAGAGTCTGCCCTAGAGCCAGGAACCGGAGTGAGGTGGAGATGGCTAACCTCATGGCAGTGGTCTCCCTGAGGAGGGCCAGTTATTTGGTGAAGTGGCACTGCAGAAGGCATGATCCCAGATGTGGGCCTGTGCTGCAGAGTGCCTGGAATGGTGCACCAGTGTGCCCAGAACTGGTGATCAGTACCGTCACCATTATGGTGACCTACACTGCTGAGATCCAGAGCGGTTGCAGAGACTGCAGGACTGTACCTGCCATGGTGTGGTCCCGAAACCAGGTACACATGTGTGTGTATTGTGCATGGCATTTCTGAGTGCTAGCAGGGGCATTGGGGTGTAGGGCTGGTAAATGTGTACCTGCATAAGGGGCAGGACCACCTTGTCTGGGTGTGTCACTGAAGTCATGGGGCCGGGCTATGCACTGTGTGTACCCATGATGCACTGTAACAGTGGTCCACCATGTTTTCCCAAGTTGTGGACCCTGTACTCAGCATGGTGTTCTGTGGATGATGCATCATGTTGGGCTTGCATGGATGTGGGTAGGGTGTCTACATAAGTCTTGTTGTCCCCCCCTTTGTGCTTTCTTTTCATGGTGGGAGATGCACAGCTGGGCCAGGGAGGAGGCAATAGGTGCAGTCACCAGATTGTCACTGGTGCAGCAGCTGGACCCAATCACCAGGTGGCAGACAAGTGCATGACAATCGCTGTTGTTCTCAGTACCTGGGTTTGGGTGTTGGTGGGGGGGCATTCAACACAAGAGCCATTGCCTGCATGCTGTGCGAGTGTAAGTATTGGTGATTAGACACTGTTGCCAATGTTGGCTGACAGCATGTGGATGTCCCATCATGCACATGGACTCTGTGTGCTGGTACCCTGTTGCTGTCACTAGAGTTGGCTGTGTATGACCCACAGTACACACATGGAGATACTGCAGGGCCTACATGACTGTTGCACATGGGGTCATCTGTGCCTTGCTGCAGGTGGCATGTGCACCAGTCTCAATGCTGGGTACTCCCTAGCCAACATCCTCTTCCTTATGTGGCACAGGTTCCTGGACCACTGTTGGTATACACTGTGCATGTGCTGTTGGTGGCCCTGTCCATGGGATTGCATAGAAGCAGTCCCATACTCCCACAGCCTGGGTGGGGGGCTTCCATTGAGGGTCACCTATCACTCAGTTGCTGTTCTGTGTTTCCCCTGCATAGGTTGTCCTGGACCAGGAAGCGGCTGATAGAATGTGAGAATCCTGGGAGGAGGTGTCCTGCAGCTCAAGCAGATTGTCTTTGGAGTCTACCAGAGGCAGACAGTGCACACACACCTTTCTCGGGGGATGCTGGTGGCCAAGTAGATGATAATGGCGGAGGTGTGCACACAGCTAAGGGGGGAAAAGTGGCTGAGGTGTTAGAGATGTATATTGTTGTACATAGCCCCAGTTTACCTTCCCCACATCCCTATATCCCATGCACCTAGTCATTCCCCTCCCATCCCAAAGCCATTCTATAGATTATTGTTGTAGTTTTGTATTTGCAACCCTGTTGTGTTTTACATTTTGCTTGTACCCTTTCATTTTCCTGTTCCTGTTCTCATCTGTTTAACTTTTGGTACTGTCTTAGTTGTATACTTATTCAGATTCTTTAGTAAAACCTTTTAGATCTGCACGTGTGTTTCTGTGTCTCCCTCACATGGATGTTGCTGCAGTGTGCTGTTGTTGACCATGGTTCAGGTCTGGATGGGCCATGCCATGGCCATTGGTGTTATGCAGTTGGACACTGGTTGGTACCCACTGCCTGGCCTGGCACTTCCCTATGAGCTGGTCATCCATGGGTTGGGGTGGGGATGGCCCTGCACCTGCCGCCATGTCTTGTGCCCATATCCACATGTCTAGCTGGTTGCCCTCCCCTGCTGTGTTCCTCTTCCATGTTGCTGTGCTGTGTGGTACCCTACTCTGTCTCCCTATGTGCCTGTTCAGCATGTGCTGCCTAATGTGTGCCTATCTTACACTGTACCTGCTTGTTGTCTTTGCATGGTGGTAACACTGCTTGACTATTCCATGTTGGCTGCTGGGACACAGGTCTAGAGGGGCCCAGTCCTTGTAGCCTTCTGTACCGTGGCATTGTGTGCCCTGTCCCATTGGTTGCCCATGCCTGTGTGTTGCTCAGCACTGTGTCCATGGATGTTGTCCTCTGCACATTTTCTGTGTCATCCAACACTCCTGTGCCACTGTGGTTGTGCCCTGCTTCTACTGCTATGATCTTGCACCTTTGTGCAGCCCTTACTGTGTTCCATGTCACCTGATACTACTTGCTCCATTTGTTATATTCAGCCTGCACTGTTGCTGCAACACATTACAGGTTGCTCCAGCACATATCTGACTGTGCAATGGTGCATCTTTGCAATATTCAGGGTATTTTTGTGCCAGAGCATTTCTGTGGTGTATCTGCTGAATATTGCAGTTTTATGCTGTGGTGCTTCTAGATTGCACTGCACATCCACTTTTCATGTTCTGTGCACACTTTTGATCATGTAGGCCACAGTGTATATTCGAAGGGTACTGAGATGTCTCAATGGCAGTTCTAACATTATTGTGTATAGGCATAGAAGGTTGTAGACTGTAAAGTCAGTGCTAATATGCATACTTTCTAACAATATACTGTATATCAAACTGCTGAGTTTAGTTGCAGGTGAGCAGTTTAAAAAGGCTATCTAGTACACCTCAGACTGTTAATATAATATAGGGCCCCTAACAGAAGTAACAAAATATCAGATGCAATAAATCCACAGACTGTTGAAATGTCTGAAAAGGGGGATGTTGTAATTATGGGTGATTTCAATCACCCCAATATCAACTGGTTCAATGTTACATCTCATGGTGGGACTGAGAATCTCTTCTTAGATGCCTTGTCTACTGCTGGGTTACAACAATTGATTAATAAGCTGACAAGATGTAGCAACATATTAGATCTTCAAATTACAAACACCGAGGGCAGAGTGCGCAACATCAATTTAGAGGACGATTTGGGGGATGCGATCAGAAATTAATAGAATGTACATACAAACAGGTAAGGAAAAAATAGAGGGAAGGATGGTTATAAAGGATTATTTTAGAGCCAACTTTAGCAAAATGAATAATGAATTAGAAACTTGGGAATGGAAATGTGATTTCCAGAATAAGAATATTAGTGAAATATGGCATGTAGTAAAAAATGAGTTAAAGGAGGTAACAGACAAATTTGTTTCAAAAAAAGAGTTACATAACAAAAGGGGAAAATTGCCCTCATGGTCTTAAGACACATCAATAAGAAAAAGGTCTGCGTGTTAATGAAAAGTATCAAACTTCTGCAGCTTTAGACAAGTACAAACTAGAGGTTAAAAAACTAAATCAAATAATTAGAAAAGAACAAGTTAGAATTGAATTCAATATTGCACATAGAAAAGATGAGGGGAAGAGTTTCTATGCTTACATCAATAGTCATAATAAAGCTGACACTAATGTGGGCCCACCGATACACAATGGGCAGGATTTAATGAACCCTGGAGGCATGGCCAATATTTTAAATGGTTTTCTTTGCTCTGTGTACTCAACTAAAAGATATGGACCAATTAAATCAAGTAGTAGATGATAGATCAGTACTAGACTTAGAGATGAGTTCTAAGGAAGTGGTAGAGTTAGTCAGTAAAATTAGAGAGAATGAAGCAATTGGGTCTGATTTGATACATCCAAGACTATTAAAAGGGACAATCCACATGCTGTAGAACCTCTGACCTACCTGTTTAATCTATGCTTTAGGACTGGTCAAGTACCAGAGGGTTGGAGGAGTGCTACAGTTATTCCATTATTCAAAAAGGGAAGTAAATCAGTGTGTTCGAATTACAGACCCATCAGTCTGACTTTATTTGCAAATTAGCTGACACTTTTCCAAAAAATACACTAGAAGTTAATTTAAGCGCATCATGTGCCTAATTGTTGTTGTTAAGACCCAGGATTTGTAAGAATATTTTTACAACTTTTTAGAATTGTCCTGCTGGCTGAGGATTGAGTTCATTTTTATCCCTGGGTTCAGTAGAGTGGTTTCTGTAGGTGCAGTGGTTTAGTAAATTGTGGTGTGGGTGTAATAACTGTAAAGAAGGGCAGTACTCACCAGGGTGGGGCATTGGTATAGTTGATTGTTTCTGACAGTCACCAGTGGCTGCAGAACATCCACCCACCCTCCCTCAACCCACCCACCCTAGGCATGGCATTTCCTTTATAGTCAAGGTTCTGACATCAATAACTCAACAGGGCAGGGGGCAGAACTCTGTCATATCCTTAATAACCCAGCACAGTGCATAAAGGGTAAGTACATCCTCCCTCCCTCCCAAAAAAATGATATATGACATATTGTATATTATAAGGGAGATGGACATGTGAGGAGTGGTGCAATGCACTAGTTGTGGGGTAGCAGTTTTCTAGGAGACATTCTGGAAACTGCATTGCTGCCCTATTTGCAGGCAACTCTCAGCTCTGGGGGAGGAGGTTGTGCATCTCCTGGCTGAGCTGGCAAGGACTAGGGAAGCCTCCCCCACCTAAAGAGCACAGTGCCACAACCACTGCCTCAGAGGTTGTCAAGTATGAGAAGCAGTTGGACCACAGTGGGTTCTGGGAGGGTGAGGGTGATGGAACAAAGGCACATCCCTCTATGCAATTCATATGTCATTTTGGTAGAGCAAGGTCCCTCTATGATGACACCCTCAGTGGAGACCAAGAAGAATGCTGGGGACATCCACAAGGGAGACCCACAAAAGGGTGGCAAGGGACACCACAAGGGAAAAAAACAGCTTCTGATAGGGGACTCAATTGCTAGGAGGGTAGAACTAGGGAAGGGAGGGGAGAGGGAGGTAATGTGCTTGCCTGGTGCCATGGCATGGAGGGACAGGAAGCAAACTTAGGATTGTAGATGCAGCCTCACAGAAGAGGAAACTAGATATCATTATCCACCTTGGGACAAATGACCTAGCTAGGTATGAGATCAATGCAGTGCAAGATGAGTTTGTGGAGTTGGGGAGGGGCTTCAGACAGCTAGCAAGCACTGTAACCTTCACAGAGGTGCTTTCAGTCTATGGCATGGGTGAGGCTAGGGTACTGCACACCATGCAGTTCAATGAATGGTTGCAAAACTGGTGCAGAGCACAGGGCTTTGCTTCATTGAGGACTGTGGGTCCACCTAGAGAGATGTTGGTCTATACTGGCATGATGGTCTGCCTCTGTCCAGGAAAAGAACCAGACTCCTAGGTCATAGGTTTAAATACTTCCTTGGCAAGCTTTTAAACTAGTCAAGGGGGGAGGTGCTGATAGGAAGCAGGAAATTTCAAGCCTCCCCAATAAAACAAGGCCAGTAGTAAGGTAAACACAGAGGTACAGAGCTTGACAGAGGGCAGGACAGGGGTAAATGGAAAAATAGACAAAGGCAACAGGGGCAGGGATGGGAGGAAGGATAATATGAACATACAAAATTTGCCAGCAGATAAAGGCCTAGAGGTCTATCAAGTCTGCTCGAATGTGCAGCTAGCACCCCTTATTCAGCAGCTGCCCCTCCCTTCCACCCTTCCCCTTCATTAACCCTACCCCTTGTCCTGTCCCATCCTTGTTTGAAGCAGTCAACTGTTCTACTGCATACCACTTCAGCAGGTAATGCATTCCACCCAGCCACCACCCTCTCTGTAAAAAGTGTCTCCTCATCTCCCTCCTGAACCTTCCTCACTCCAGTCTCAAATCATGGCCCCTGGTGACCCTCCCCTCCCTTACTTTGAACAGCCCCTCTGTACCCATCTTGTTTTTTCCTTTCATGTATTTATAGGTTTCAATTATGTCACCCCTGTCTCTCCTCTCCTCCAGTGAGTACATGTTCAACTCCTTCAACCTCCTCTCATATGATAAGTCTCCCAGCCCCTTGATCATCTTTGTCACTCTGCACTGCACCCCCTCCAGTAACTTAATGTCCCTCTTCAGATACAGACGCCAGTACTGCATGCAGTAATCCAGGTGTGGTCTAACTAATGACCTATATAGTGGCAGAATCACCTCCTCCCTCCTTGAGGATATACCCCTTGCAATACAACCCAGTATTTTGTTGGCCTTTGCAGCTGCCTTCCTACATTGTGCTGAGTTGTTCATTGACCCTGTAATGAGCACACCCAGATCCTTCTCCTCCTCTTTCTGGGCTAGCTGCACTCCCCCTAGCTGGTAACTCCTCCTTGGGTTCTTCATCCCAAAATGCAGCACTTTGCACTTTTTGGCATTAAGGCCCAGTTGCCAGGTATCTGACCAGGCTTCAAGCTTTCCCAGATCATCCTGCAACCCCTGCTATCCCCAAAGGTCATCCACCACTGCGCCTACCTTGGTATCATCAGCAAACAGACTGATCTTGCTCTTGATGTCCCATGATATGTCTGCAATAAATATCCCAAACAACAGTGGTCCCAACACCGAGCCCTGTGGAACACCGTCACTGCCCTTGGGTGTGAGAGCTCCCACCCACCACCACCCTCTGTTGCCTTCCCTGCAACCAGTTTCCTACCCATCTCACCAGCTTTCCACCTGCCCCTGTGCCTACTAACTTCCTTCCCAGCCTTCCTTGTGGCACTGAGTAGAATGCCTTACTGAAGTCCAGATATAGGACATCCACTGTATGGCCCCGTCCAGTTGCCTAGTTACTCAGTCATAGAACTTGACCAGGTTGGTTTGGTAGGATCTGCCACATATGAAGCCATGCTGTCTGCTGTCCTGTAGTCCTTTGGCCTCTAGGAGGGCCACCAGCCTCTCCTTCAGGATAGACTCCATTAGCTTACCCATGATGGATGTGAGGCTCACTGGTCTGTAGTTTCCCAGTTCATCCTTGGGGACACACCCCAAATGTAGTGAGGCATTAAATAGGTCTTCCAAAGGTCCTACAAAGACCTCTTCCAGCTCCTTCAGTACCCTGGGGTGGATGCCATCTGGGCCTGGCGCCTTGTCCACCCTCAGTGCCTTCAAACCCTCTTGAACTCTGCTCTCCATGATTTCCCAATCTGTCACCACTTCTCCCCTGCTTCTGCCATTTCTCCCACCTTGGGTGTCACCCCCTTCTTCTCTTTAGTAAATACTGAGCAGAAGTACTCATTTAGTGCTTTCGCCTTATCGCACCCTGCTTCCACCCAACCCCCCTCCTTCCTAATCCTTACTATGTGGTCCTTACAGTTCCTTTTCTCCCTGATGTACTTAAAGAAGTCCTTCTCCCCCTTCTTAATGCCTTGTGCCAGCCTGAGTTCCATAGATGCTTTGGCTCTCCTTACTGCCCTCGTCACCTCCTTCGATTCTGTCAAGTACTCCTCCCTGTCCTCCCCCTCCCTGTTTTCTTGTACTTCCTAAAGGCAGCTCTTTTCCTCCTTACCTTTTCCATGACCTCCTTGCTCAACCAGATTGGTTTCTTAGCCCTAGCCTTCTTGCTTTGGGACTTGCTGCAGGTTCTGGTTGCCTCCACTATCCCCAGCTTTATGAGCTCCCACCTCTGGTTAGTGTCCATACTAGATTGAATTCTGGCCAGGTACCCTTTTACCATACCACCATCCTCCCAAAGTTGGCCCTCCTGAAGTCCAGTACTATTGTGACAGATTCTACTCCTTCTTTGCCCATATCCAATGTGAGCCATACTAAGCGGTGGGCACTCCCTGACAGCGGTTCCTCCGCTGTAAGTTCTCTCACAAAGTCCTCATTTGCCAACACAAGGTCAAGGGTATTTACTAACCTGGTTGGTTCACTGACCATTTGTAGCAGGAAGCTGTCCTGGAAGGTATCCAGCAGTACCTGCTCCCTTCTGTTCCTGGTTGTTGGGGTGCTCCAGTCCACTCCTGGCATGTTGAAGTCCCCCACAATCACCACACTACCCTTCTGGCAGGTCCTTCTGATCTGTCCCGCTAGTTCCCTATCTAACTCCTCCGTCTGAGATGGTGGCCTGTACACCACTCCCATTCTAAGAATCCTATTCTTGGAATTCTGGATTTGCATCCAAAGTGACTCCATACTACTCTCCTCCCCTTCCTCCCTTACACACGTCAGTCCTTCCTTCACATATAGTGCCACCCCCCTCCTTTCCCAATCACCCTGTCCCTACAAAATAACCTGTACCCTGGTACAGACAGTTCCCAGTCACTGTATTGGGTGACTCATGTTTCCATGATAGCTGCAATGTCCACTTCTCCCTCTGCCATGAGAACCTGTAACTCTGCAGTTTTCCTCCCAGGGCTCCTAGCATTAAGGGTAACCACCTTCCACCCTCCCCCCATCCTGCCCTCCTTTCCTAACATCCTAGCATCACCAACAGTACTTGCCATTTGTCCTTTGTCACTGTTATAGGGGGTAAGCTCATATGGTTTCCCAACCTGTGGTCTCTGCATATCTCTTCCCCAGCTGTCACCCCCACTCCTAGTTTAAATTCCCAACTTCCTCTATGTACTCCTCCATCCTCTGTTTCAACACTTTCTTTCCCTCCTCATTCGAGTGTAGTCTGTCCTTGGCATAGAGACTACTGTCCTCCCAGGTCCCTCCCTCCCAACAGCCCATACCCTTCAGCACAACACCAGGTTCTTAGCCATCCATTAAATTTCTGTATTCTCAGCTTTCTTGTTGTGTTTGCCTTTGGCACGGGAAGTATCTCTGAAAAAGTTACTGATCTTCCTGCCCCCTCACATAATTGTGCTAGTTCCTCAAACCTCCTCTGGACTATATCTACTGTCTTGTCAGCTAGGTTGTTTGTCCCAAGATGTATAATTAAATGAGGCTTGTCCCTACCCCTTCTAGCATATTTCAGAACAGACTGTCCCACCCTTTCCGGCTGTCATTCCTGGCATGGCCTCCATCCAAATGCGACCATGCCTCTCCCCCTTGCTACCCCACCTAACTCCTCTTAGTATTGAGTCCCCCAGCACTAAGATTCCACCCCTCTTACTCCCTGCATGCTTACATTCATCTCCCTCTCTCATTTCCAGCTCCTCTTCTTCCTCCTGCACATTATTTCCCCCTTTTATCCCTGTTGCAATTCTCCCAGCAGAACTTCCCCCACTCCAGTTTGTTCCAGGCATTTATCAATTACTCCTCTAATTTCGTCATTTCCCTCCTCTACTTTCTTCCTCTCTAGCAGTACACAACTATTTTCTGAAGGCCCTTTACAAAGGCCCGCTCCCTCTCTCTTCATAGTAACCTGTTCTCTCATTTCAACTCCATGACTTTTGCCACTTCTTCACCTCCCCTCACAAGTCCCTATCTCCTCCTTCCATTTGTCTTTTGTCTCCTGACCTGGTTTCCCCAGCAATTGTTCTTCCTGGCCTGGGCTTCTTTGTCTCTGCTTCCCTTCTTCTGACCTTCTCCTCACCACTGTTGACTTAAGTCACCCTCCCTCATCTCCCCTTCTTCCTCCCTTCAGTACTGGCCTAAACCCACCCCCAATCTGCCCTGCCTGTCTTAGTTTCTCCTGCAGACTCTCAATCTCCTTTCTAAGGTTTTCATGTGGTTGCACACTAAACATCCTCCCACACTCCAGGCAATTTTTAGAAAGATTGATGCACCGCAGTTGTTGCAGCCACCACCCTACCCATTGCTGTTGTTGCCCACCAGCGACCCCCACCCTTCCAGATGCAGGATACCAAACACTTCCCCAAGTCTCCTCTCCTCCTCTATCAGTGCAAAACATTTTCTTTATTTCCTTCTCTTTGTTGCACACATTTAGATATATTGAGCAATTGCTTTTATATTCCTATCCTTCCTATCCACACTCAAAAACAGACTTTAAGTAGCCATTGTACAACCTTCTTTAAACTCCTACTCCTCCTTTCCCCAATGCAATATCAATGCAAAGAAGTAATAATGCCAACATTAAATGGAGGGCAATGAATAATTGCCTATAGTCTGGGAAACAAGCTCCTGGAGTTAGTAGCCCTGATGGAAGAGTAACACTTGGATATTGTGGCAGTCACAGAAACATGGTACATGGAAAACCATGACTAGGATGTCAACATACCAGGGTACACAATCTACAGAAGGGAACATAAGGATAAAAGAGAAGGTGGAGTTGCCCTATACATAAAGGAAGGGATCAAAGCTACGGAACTGAAAGGTAAAGGGAGGACAAGAGGCACTGGGGGTCACCTGGAGACAGGAGTGGCATCTCAATCTGCACAAGAGTTGTAAACAGACCCCCAAGTCAAGGGGGAGGAAATAGACAAGAAAATGATAGAAGACATTCTCAGAATGGCTGAAAAAGGGGATATATTGTTGATGGGGACCTGAATATGCCAGATGTTAATTGAATGCCATGTACTGCAACCACATCCAAGAGCAGGGTCATTCTCAATGCCCTACTGAGGGCATGCCTTGGACAGCTAGTGTTGGAACCCACTCAGGTGGGAGTAATATTACACCTGGTACTCTCAAATGGAGACAGGATCACAGATTTGGAAGCAAGTAGCCATCTGGGAACAAGTGGCCACCACACAGTGTGGTTCACAATAAGCACAACCACAGAGACAAGCCATGCAAAACAAGGATGGCAGTTTTGATTTTTCTCCATTGTTCTTCCACCCTTCTTTCTGGCTATTTGCTAGTGCATTCCTTAGGTATTCACTCATTATGCCAAAGTCAGCCCTTCTTAAGTCCAGTATCCTTGTTTAGTATCTCTGCTTTTCACAGACACCCTCTGCCCACCCTCCCTCCCTTTATTAAGCCTCTCTATACCTCCCTTGGTCTTCCTTGGCTCCCTGATGTACCTATAAAAGGTTTTATCCCCATTCTTAACTGAGTTGGCTATCTTTTCCTCGGATTGGGTCTTTCATGTTCTGACTGCCTTCCCAGCTTCCTTTTGCTTTAACTGATACAGTTCTCTGTCCTGCTCCTTCTGTGATTCCTTGTACTTCCTGAATGCTTTATTTTGTCTTGAACCTTCACTGCCACTTTCTTTAAGAACCATAGTGGTTTCTTACATTGTTTCATTTTGTTTATTTGCTTCACACAAAGGCTTGTTACCTCTGTGATGGCAGTTTTTATTATTCCCCATTATTCTTCCACCCCCCTTCCTGCCCATTTGCTAGTGCATTCCTTAGGCACTCATCCATTTTGGCAAAGTCAGTCCTCTCAAAGTCCAGTACTTTTGCCTTCGTATGGCTTGACTCTATTGCTGTGCTTATTGTGAACCATACTGTTTGATGGTCACTAGTTCCCAGATGGCTACCCATTTCTACATCTGTGATCCTCTCTTATCTCCATTTGAGAGAACCAGGTCTAAGATTGCTCCCTCTCGAGTGGGCTCCAATACTAGTTGTCTAAGGCATGCCCTTGTAGGGCATCTAGAATAACCTCACTCTTCAAAGTGGCTGCTGCAACTGCACTCCAGTTATCATCTGGCATATTCAGATCACCCATCAGCAATAGCTCCCCTTTTTTGCCATTCTAAGTATACTTTCTATCATTTTCTTGTCCATTTCCTCCCCCAGAGAAGGGGGTCTGTATAAAACCCCTATGCGGATTGTGGTGCCATTGCCATCTCCAAATTTACCCATAGTAGTGCTTATCCTCCCTGTTTTCCCTTTTGTTCTGTTGCTTTGATTCCTTCCCTTATGTAAAGAGCTAATCCTCCTCCTCTTTTACCCTCCCTGTCCCTCCTGTAGATAGTGTATCCTGGTATGTTTATGTCCCAGTCATGGTTTTGTGTGTACCATGTTTCTGTGACTGCCATGATATCCAGATGTTCCTCCTCCATCAAGGCCACTGATTCAGGAAGCTTGTTACTCAGACCACAGGCATTGGTACTCATTGCTCTCCATTTTTTGATGGCTTTACCTTCTTTTGCAGCATCTCCCACTGACCTTTCTACCTCAGTCTTTTTCTCATTTAGTACCCTGTTTTGTAGGGAGAGGTTGGGATTTTTCTGCTGCTTATCAGTGCCTCCCCCTTGACTAGTTTAAAAGCTTGCCAATGAAGCATTTAAACTCATTGCTCAAAAGACTTGCTCCCTTTCTGGGCAGATGCAGACCATCCTGCCAGTATAGGCTGGTGTGCCTTCAGGTGGAACCCGAGTCCCCAATGAAGCCAAACCCCTGTGCTCCACACCATTTTTTCAACCATTCATTAAACTTCATGGTGCAAAGTACCCTCACCTCACTCATGCCATTGACAGGCAGCTCCTCAGAGAAGGATACTGTGTCTGCTACTTGTCTAAGGCCCCTCCCCATTTCTACAGATTCCATCTGCACTGCTTTAATCTCATGATGAGTCAAGTCATTTTTCCCTAGTTGGACAATGATGTACAGCTTAGACTCCCATGCAGCTGTTCTAATGATCCTGAGGATGCGCTTCCTGTCCGTCCAAGCCATGGCACCAGGCAGGCACCGTACTTCAGTTTTCCCTGCTCCCCCAGGTCTATCCCCCTAATAACTGAGTTGCCCACCAGCAGCTGCTTCCTTTCCTTGTGGTGTCCTCTGTCTCCTTCCTGTGAACCTCTCTTGTGACAGTTGTCCTCAGCCTCCTTAGTCTCCTCTATGGGTGCATCCATAGAGGAGCTATGCTCCCTCAAAATGGTGTATGGATTATGGAGTGCAACAACTGACTGGGTGTGCCTCTGTTCCACCATCCTCACCATCTCTGAGCCACTGTGGTCCAACTGCTGTGCTTTCTTCTCAACCTCTGAGGTAGTGGTGGTGGTGGTGGCTCTGGTGCTCCTTGGATGGGGGAGGTTCCCTTCCTACCATCCAGTGTGGCCTGGGGGAAGGTTCCCTTACTACTTTCCAGTGTGACCTGAAGACGGGCAACTTCCTCTCTCAGGGCAGAGAGTTGTCTGCAAATAGGGCAGCATCTCAGCCTCCAGAAAGACTCCTGGAAGACTGCTGCCTCACAGACATTACATTGCACTACTCCCCACATGTTTATCTACTTTGTTTTTTGTGTGTGTTTGTGTGTGTGATTAGTTTGTTATATAGAAATATATATATTATACAATGTGTATGCTTATATTGTCAGTGCAGTATGCTAGAGATGATATGACAGTGATATGCACCTTGCACTCTTGAGGAAATGATGTCAGAACCCCAGGTATAAAGAAACTATTTCCAGGGGTAGGTGGGGTGAGGGGTGGGAAGGGGTTGGGCCTAAACTGTGCCTTCAAAAAAACAATCGGCTAAAAGCTCTGACCTTCAAACCTATTCAAACCTTATGTAACAATCCCGCGTTGCCCCTGAGAAAGGGACCTTCAGGGCCCGGCAGGCCTACCCGGTTAACAAAATGTAATAAATAAATAACATTTATCTTGCCATGCTGTTCTTTTGTTTATGTAATTATTTTACTCATGTTGTACTACTTACTAAAACCACTGTAATTTATTCTTCTTGTGACTTGACATGGAACCTCTGTAAAAGAGCCATTGGCTCAAAGGTCATTCTGATTTGTTAAATACATAAAATAAATAAGAATTAGGGGGTGCATATCTAATTGTAAGGGTTGACCAGTGGAGAGCCCCATGGGTCTGTCCTGGGACCTGTATTATTTTTGCTTTATATTAGTGATTTACATATAAATACAGAAAGTTGAATTGTTATGTAACCCACACCCCTGCCTTTTTGCCAAAATGACAGGTGGCATGCTGTTGAAGCTAACAGCAGAACCTGGTGGGGACCTGGGTTCGGGAGAGGATGAGATTGCTCGGCACAGGGGGACCTAGGTTTGACTACTCTGCAGAGGGACACCCAAGTAAATCCGAACACAGGAAGCAATAACTGTAATGTCCAGAACCAGGAATGGGATTCTTCAGTGTGGCTTTTATTCACATACTAGCCGAACAAAACAAAGCATAGACAGACCTCCATGGGGCTACATTTTCTGGTAGTGCAGATTAGAGACACAGAACAGTTTATCACCATTTTCAGTCTTCAGGCTCTGGACCCAACAGGCACACAGCCTGGACTTGCATGCAGCTTTGGGTACACAGCCAGACTTGTACACACTTGATTTTTTTCCCACGGTCCATTGGAAGAATGAACCAATTATCCTGTCATGGCTTCCCACACCATTTAGAGTCAGCAACTCCTAGAGATAATTTTTCTTTGCTTGTTGTGGCTCCCCACACCACTTAGACTCTGCAACTCCTAGTGAGAATTCTTCCTTACTTGTTGTGACTCCCCATCTCATAAAGAGAATTTTTCCTTACTTGTTGTGGCTCAACACACCACTTAGAGTCCGCGACTCCTAGAGAGATTTTCCTTTTGCAACCCCACATCTGTGTACTTCCCCCATCACTGGCCAAGTGCATGAGGCAAAGTAGCAACCACAGCAGAAATCTGTAGAGGTTAACCTGGTTACTAAAGATGAGGGGTTCACCCAGCTCCAACAGCCCATACCCAGTCATTTCCCTGGGAAAACAGAACCATTCCTCTGCTGAACTTCTAAATGTAGATTAAAGGGTAGATGATCTGGTGCATCTCCTCTCCATATTACTTGAATCACACAACACACTAGCATTCGACACTACTTTACTTCCTTGGCCCATTTCTCTAGGCTTCCCAACATGTAGTGCAATCCTTAGATTTTCACACATGTCCCAGGGTGAAGAAAACATTTTACCCTGTTAGTCAGAGCAGACACTCACCCTTTAGTTGCAGGTGCCCCACAGGTGACTCACACATCTTCCATCTTTCAAAATAAATGCTGAACTAAACAGGCAGCTTTTCTTCTGACTTGGCAGAATTAAGAGGATTGCCCCAGGAATCTGCTAGGGATCTTTACAATCCCCCCTCTGAAGGGAGGGTGCACTGAGACCTGAACAGCAGTCTCCACCACTTGAGCATAACTTCACTTCTTCACTTACTGAAGACAAACTGGACACTGGCTACTTCCCTTTGAAAACTCCCAACGTTCTTTCTAACTCCCTCTGTTGCAGATTCCAATATGGCTTATGCAGCTGTGAAAGTTCTATTGGTGGTGTCATCCCTCAATCTCAGCGAGACTGAGAACAGAGTGAGACAGTGTGAAACCCATTTAACTGGAGTTTCACAAGCTGCCTTCCCTGCCGACCACTAGGTCTTACTGGGATTCTAGTAATCCCGGGTAACAAGGGAGTTACACTCACCCTTGACCAGGAAAATGACTGTCTGCAGTCATTATTTACCTGGCCTTAGGCCATCCCACCCTATGTGCTACCTGTGGAGGGGGTGATCCTGACACCTCCTACCATGTGCAAGCACAGGTGGGTAACACTAAGGGCCTAGAGGCCTGTAGCTGACACGTCAGCCTTTACACTATCCATTTACTATGGACACCTAGTGACTCTGGTAGAACTATCCAGAACTTAGCCCTGATAGATCAGCACTGCAGTCCCAGTAGCCACTTAGGACCAAAGTCTGTCTATCCCCCCATACTCTCTAGGGAAAACCTATCTGCCTTTAACATAATACTCCCAAAACCAAAACAACCTGGGGACCTCCCTGACCTTGAACAACCTGCAACCACACCATTAAAATACCACATTACTGCCTCCTCCCTACCCCCACAACCACACTTGCAGAAGGAAAGGGTTAATACAGCAATAACCATAACAATAACACGACAGTACTTTAAATTTCTACACAATAAAGCACTGATGAGGAACTCCGATGAGCCCCTCCTCCTTTTCTTGTCTTCTCTTCTGTCTTCCCATGAACACCTGTAAGAAAAAGAAAGACAAACATATGCTCCTAATCTGCATACACAGTCTACCTAGAATCCCTACCAACAACACACTGCAGAATCACAAAAAGATTTTTTAGAAAAAAGGTAGAAAAAAACAGTATTTTCATTAGATAACAACAACATTATTTATAACATTTGGGGGGATGGAGTGCCCTGAAAGTCCCAACTAATGACCACAAGGCCCGAAGGCTAGTCCAATAAAGAGTCGCTCCTGTGCTGGAGCCTGGTGAAGCACAGTTCTAACAGGCCAAAGTCCCAAAGGGAAGAGTCTTTGAGGACAATTCCCACAATTTGAAGTCTGTTAGTGTAGGGTGTGTACTGCAATGTCATAAAGATAGAAAAGTTCAGACTTACCAGCCACTTGTAGTACAAGATTCGGCACCAACCTGCACCTCAGCCGAAGACTCTCCCTGGCAGCATTCTTCCGATACAGCTGGGCGGACATCTTCCGGGAACCACAGGAGGGGACATCGGGGAACAGCTAGGCTGATGTCATCTCTGGAGACGGAACCTTCAAACAGGAACAAAAAGAAAACAGCTGATCCGACGTCATCCGATTACCAGGCGATGAACAGAATACAGCTGGGCTGGTGTCCTCTCTGGATCGGAAGTCATCTGGTGGGCCAGTTGATGGTTGCTGGACAGGACAGTACACTGTAGACAGATGAATGTGAGGCACCTGAGTTCTGGATATTCATATTGGCAGATCAATAAGGCACTTCACAGTCTAGTGTGGCAGTATTGACTACCACTGCTCAGCTCTCCATTGTGTCAGCACGGGCACATTTGCTGAGAGGTCCTTGCACTGAGGCCAATAGTAGCAAGGGTCAGGAGCTTGAATTATTACCCCATCTGGGTGCACATAATTCACACAGAGGGAGATTTCACATCCCTCTCTGTCACCACTCTCACTCAACAGTTTCCTGCCTCTCTTCCACTGAGTATGCTTTTCGTGGAACAGTCTATTCTTTACATGCTTGTTGGCCCCAGGATGCACACTTTTAATGGCTTCATCCCAGATCCAGGATTTTCTGCAGTTCTCAATCTCTTCCCAGACTTTTTTGAGGAAAGGTAGGAAAGGTCATACCACAGATCTCATTTGCCTTTCTATGAACCAGTCTCTCCTCTTTACTTGCTTTGGTCAATCTGCGACCACTGGCCTGTCTTGGGGTGGCCAGTCCTGGTTCTGCCAGCTACGCATCTTTAATGAAATTAGAAGTGGATCCCTGACTTCTTCCTCCTATAAAGCCTGGGCAGTGGCATCACCACTTTCTTCCATACATTCCTCCGAGGCAAGATCTTGAGGCTGTGTACCCATTCCTTTTTCACAAGGCCACATAGGTTCCCCCTCATCTTCCTCTTCACTGAGGATCTGAGCCCAGGAGTGAGCAGTAGTTCTCACCCCTGAGACTATCCATTCATCACTAGGTGCGGAGGTCAACACCTCCCACTCAAAGGCCTCCCGCATCTCATCTTCGCCTAAGAGACTTGGGCTAGGCCCCCCCTACATGGGTCTATTGATGCTTTTTCCGAGCTTTCTTTCTGGGATCCAGCATCTGAAACTTTAACTTCTGGTTCTGTCTCAAACTCTGCACCCTCTAGCTTTGTGTCACACTCCCCCGAGGGGCCTTCCTCCACAGGCTCTGCCTGGTGCTGTGTGCTGCCAACTGCAGATTCCTGAATTTTTGTCCATGTGGGTGCCAAACAAATTGGAGGCACTTTATACAAACTATATTTCTGTAGGCATCCAGCACAGTGAGGAATCATGAAGACGTCCCCTTCCAGCTCCCAAGCATATTTGACATACACGCACTGGATAATTAGGAATCGCTACCTGAGGAGGGAGTTGCCCTCCATAGCACCACTTTTCAATATCTCTCAGTCTATTTACTGCTGCTGTTACTGTAATCTGGGCATGATCTGGGTAATGAGCTGGTCCTAAGGCTATAACTGCAGAACAATAAACAAAAGTTCACTGTAACTGAAAGTCCCACTTTATTGAACACACTCTTTAGTTGTAAAATGGCTCCACTGCTGCTGTGTTTACTTTACTACCCCACCCTGTAATGGCGGCGGCAGCACTTCTGTGCATCAACATTTAGAATCTGGGTCAAGCCACTGTGCACCCGATTTACACAAACTACTGATAACTTTTGCTCAAACTGCACAACTTGCTCTGATCTGACTTTAAACACATTTACAGGATTTTCCATGGACTTTTCATATGCTGGTATCATTTCATTTATTCACAGTCCCTTAAAGCTTCAGGTTTATAGCACAGGATTGCCTGTATTTCTAGTGCTGCACTTTGCTACAACCCACAGTCTCTCTCCGGCTGCAAACTTTAAATTGAGGCTCATTTCATTACTAGGCACACAGTCAATGGCTTAACAGACTTGCACTTGCTGGCAGGACTTTACACAGTCGTTACTTGCACAGTGACTACACTGCTGCACACACATTTTATATGGCATAGGCTGAAAATCACTATTTGAGCAGTTTCTTGGTTGTTTACTTACTGTTATCAGTAGCAATTTGCTTCAATGGGGAAAAATGGCCTGCAGCCAGTCCTTGAACACCTTGGTACACAAACAGGTGGGCAGTGTTAGCAATCGTCTTTTTAAACACCAAACTTGCAATTTGGATGATCGATTAACGGGTTTAGCCTGATTTTAGATTAAATACTCTATTTTTAAATTGTTTACAATGCTTTGAACACTCCGCAGCGCTCCTCCACTGCCAGGACACGCACTCCACTCTCACTCCCTCTTGAATGCTGGGGCAGTCTCTGAAGAGCTGGCTGAGGGGTGGGACTGATTGTAGCCTGATCAACCACATGATGCCATGCAAATGAGCCTCTTCTTCCTTGTGAGGGCTGTTCTCTTCATGGCGATCATCGAGCAGGCAAATTTAAACTGCAGAATGCAACTTTTTTTTTTCAACTGACTCCACGGCAGGAGCCCATTTCAGCCATTTAACATAGCCATTTACTCTGCAGTCTCTCAATTCACTCAGAAAGCATTGCCAACATCCAGGGCATCATTTTTCTGTTGATACCCCATGTCTTCCACACTTTTCTTCACAGCAGTTTATTTTAAAAGCATTTCAAACATCCAAGGCACAATTTTTCTGTTGCTACCCCTAGTCTTCCACATTTTTCTTCACAACAATTCATTTTAAAAGCATTTCAAATGTCCAGGGCACAATTTTCCTGTTGTTACCGCTAGTCTTCCACACTTTTCTTTACTACAGTTCATTTGAAAGCAGGCAAAAATGCTGTAAACTATTTGATGCAGGACAAGGGCATACTCTTTGTCTTTACTGCTCCTTGGTACACAGCTGGCATTTTTAAACAGCAGCATAAGATCCACAGCACACAGCAACACACTAGGGAAATTGCTTCAGCTTTTTGGGCTACCCACTGCCAGATAGCCAAAACACTAGCCCCCTTGCTCAAGCACCTTCCTCCCAGAACAAAATCCCAAGTGGTGCCTCCATTTTTGTAACCCCTCACCCCTGTCTTTTTGCCAAAATAACAGGTGGCATGCTGTTGAAGCTGACAGCAGTACCTGGTGAGCACCTGGGTTTGGGGAGGATGAGGTTGCTCGGCACAGGGGGACCTAGGTTTGACTCCACTGCACAGGGTCACCCAAATAAATCCGAACACAGAAAGCAATAACTGTAATATCCAGAACCAGGAATGGGATTCTTCAGTGTGGCTTTTATTCACATACTAGCTGAACAAAACAAAGCATAGATGGACCCCCATGGGCTACATTTCCTAGTAATGCAGATTAGAGACTACAGAACACTTTATCACCATTTTCAGCCTTCAGGCTCTGGACCCACCAGGCACACAGCCTGGACTTACATGCAGCTTTGGGTAAACAGCCAGACTTGTACACACTTTTTTTTTTTTTCCTACGGTCCATTGGAAGAATGAACCAATTATCCTGTTGTGGCTCCCCACACCACTTAGAGTCAGCAATTCCTAGAGAGAATTTTTCTTTGCTTGTTGTGGCTCCCCACACCACTTAGAGTCTGTGACTCCTAGAGAGAATTATTTCTTACTTGTTGTGACTCCCCATCTCATAGAGATAATTTTTCCTTACTTGTTGTGGCACCCTACACCACTTAGAGTCTGCGACTCCTAGAGAGATTTTCCCTTTTGCAACCCCACGTCTGGGTACTTTCCCCATCACTGGCCAAGTGCATGAGGCAAAGTAGCAACCACAGCAGAAATCCGTAGAGGTGAACCTGGTTACTAAAGATGGGGGGTTCACCCACCTCCAGCTCCCACAGCCCATACCCGGCCATTTCCCTGGGAAAACTGAATCATTCCTTTGCTGAACTTCTAAATGTAGATTAAAGCATTGCTGATCTGGTGCATCTCCTCTACATATTACTTGAATCACACAACACTCTAGCATTTGACACTACTTTACTTGTTTGGCCAATTTCTCTAGGCTTCCCAACATGTAGCACAATCCCTAGATTTTCACACATGTCCCAGGGTGAAGAAAACATTTTGC
This sequence comes from Neoceratodus forsteri, assembly GCA_016271365.2. Taxonomy (NCBI): domain Eukaryota; kingdom Metazoa; phylum Chordata; order Ceratodontiformes; family Ceratodontidae; genus Neoceratodus; species Neoceratodus forsteri. The sequence continues at coordinate 495,539,769 of CM057457.1, forward strand.
CCTCTTAGTCAGAGCAGACACTCACCCTTTAGTTGCAGGTGTCCCACAGGTGACTCACAAATCTTCCATCTTTCAAAATAAATGCTGAACTAAACAGGCAGCTTTTCTTCCAACTTGGCAGAATTAAGGGGATTTCCCCAGGAATCTGCTAGGGATCTTTACATCCCCCCCCAAAGGGAGGGAGCACTGAGACCCAAACAGCGGTCTCCACACCACTTGAGCACAACTTCACTCCTTCACTTACTGAAGACAAACTGGACACTGACTGCTTCCCTTTGAAAACTCCCAACGTTCTATCTAACTCCCTCCGCTGCAGATTCCAATGTGGCTTATGCAGCTGCGAAAGTTCTATTGGTGATGTCATCCCTCAGTCTCAGCTGAGACTGAGAACAGAGTGAGACAGTGTGAAACCCATTTCACTGGAGTTTCACAAGCTGCCTTCCCTGCCTACCACTAGGTCTTACTGGAATTCTAGTAATCCTGGGTAACAAGGGGGGTTACACTCACCCTTGACCAGGAAAATGACTGTCCGCAGTCATTATTTACCCAGCCTTAGGCCATCCCACCCTATGTGCTACCTGTAGAGTGGGGTGATCAGGCCTCCTCCTACCATGTGCAAGCACAAGCAGGTAACACTAAGGGCCTAGAGGCCTGTAGCTGACATGTCAGCCTTTACACTATCCACTTACTATGGACACTTATTGGCTCTGGTAGAACTAACCAGAGCATAGCCCTGATAGATCAGCACTGTGGTCCCAGTGTCCACTTAGGACCACAGCCTGTCTATCCCCCAAACCATCTAGGGAAAACCTATCTGCCTTTAACATAATACCCCCCAAAACAAAAACAACCTGGGGACCTCCCTGACCTTGGGCAACCTGCAGCAACACCATTAAAATACCACATTACTGCCTCCTTCCTACCTCCACAACCACACCTGTGGAAGGAAAGGGTTAATACAGCAATAACCATAACAATAACACCACAGTACTTTAAATTTATACACAATAAAGCACTGACAAGGAACTCCGATGAGCCCTTCCTCCTCTTCTTGTCTTCTCTTCTGTCTTCCCAGGAACACCTGTAAGAAAAAGAAAGACAAACATACGTTCCTAATCTGCATACCAAGTCTACCCAGAACCTCTACCATCAAAACACTGCAGAATCCCAAAAAGATTTTTTAGAAAAAAGATAGAAAAAACAGTATTTATATTAGATAACAACAACATTATTTATAATACACATTTGGGGGGATGGAGTGCCCTAAAAGTCCCAACTAATGACCACAAGGCTCGAAGGCTAGTCCAATAAAGAGTCTCTCCTGTGCCAGAGCCTGGTGCAGCACTGTTCTAACTGGCCAAAGTCCCGAAGGGGAGAGTCCTTGAGGACAGTTCACACAATTTGAAGTCTGTTAGTGTAGGGTGTGTACTGCAATGTCATAAAGATAGAAAAGTTCAGACTTACCAGCCACTTGCAGTACAAGATTCAGCACCAACCTGTACCTCAGCCGAAGACTGTCCCTGGCAACATTCTTCCAATACAGCTGGGCGGACATCATCCGGGAACCACAGGAGGGCACATCAGGGAACAGCTGGGCTGATGTCATCGGTTGAGTATTATTAGGAAATCAAATTACATGATTAGAAATATCAAAAGATCCTTTGTAGGCAGATTATCATCATTTATATCACCCTTGTACAGGACATCTAGAAGGCCTTATCTAGATTATGGGTCTTCATTGTGGAACCCTTAGTTAAAGGGGGATGCCAAGCAAAGTGAAAGGCTACAGTGTAGATTAACTAAGATGGTGGGTTGTTGGAAAAACCTAAATTATAAAAACAGGTTGAAAAAAATCTAACCTTTTTAACCTGGAAAACAGGAAGCTGCAGGGTGATTAATTGTTAATGTGTAAGATCCTGAGAGATAAAGATTTAATGAAGGAACTACAGATAGAGATACAACCCAAACCTGCAGGGTTTAGGACTCATAAACAGCAAATAAAGTTAGACACCACAACCAAAAGGGGCAGATTTAACTTTTTTACACAAAGAGCTGGTAGGTTGTGGAATCAATTACCAATTAACCTTGTAGAATGTAATACCTTAACTTTGTTTAAACAAAAGTAGGATTAATTTCTTTTGGTTGGGGGATGTACTTGAACCCGCTGATGTGGATGAATGACAATATGGGCAGAAGTGCCTTCTTCCATCCATAGCCCAGTATGAATACCAGTACGAAAGGCGTTCCTCTGTTACTGAACCATGATTTATCACTATCAACACATCAGAATCTGCCACTGGAACTACAGTATGTTCCATAACAAACTGCCACTTCAGATCACAACCTTCACATATAAGAATACAAGTGATATGACACCACAATTAAAACATATCCTCTTACAGATTTTCCCGAGTTTGTTTAGCTTACATGTGCATTTGACAGCCACACACCAGAGACAATTTGTGCAATCAGTGGGGCAAAAGGGCATGACAGTACTTCAATTCAGCAGGTATTTAAACATTTTAAGATCTGTGCAAACTGAAAAGTTTTCTTGTTTTCTTTCCAACTCCTATTTTCTCTCACTCATGTGATTCAGTTGATGTCTTATGAAAGTACTTTGATCTGTAAACCTCTTGTCAGATTTAGAACATTTAAATGTTTTGTTGGTTGGGTTTCTCAGGGTTAGTGTCTCCAAATGTTCAGGGATTTATAGAGCCATGACAAGAATTGACCCCATTCTTAAGTCAGGGCATATTTGTGACAAGGTACCTTTGTAAATGAGCCTATGGCTCAAAGGTTTTCCAAACTGCTGTTTAAATAAAATAAAATAAAAATAAAATAAATAAAACAAATAAATAAATCCGGAAATAAGTACTGTGTTAGACTTTGATGTTTTTCCTTGGTTAGTGTATCCATATTTTCAGGGATTTCTAGTACAGTGACACGAATGGACACCATTCTTAAACCAGGGCATATTAAAAAAATCAAAAAATCAGTACTATATTAGTGTTTGATTACTGCAGAAAGAACTCTTCTCAGCACATACACCTTCCCCAGGATGTCTTCCTATAGCAGTTGATCAGGTGTCACAGGTCTTGGTAGCCTATTTAGATGTGCCTTAAAGTTCTTTTTGATTAGCCCAGTTACTCTGAGCACTGTTGGAACAGTGTGTGTGTCCTTATTCCACATCAGTTTGCATTCTGATTGCATATCCTTGTATTTTATGATTTTGTGTCTCTCTGTACACAGGGCACTGTTGTCACTAGGGGTGGCTATTTTAATCAGTAATGCTACCTTTGTTCTTTATTTATGTCTGTTTTTCTTGCTTCCACTTTCTTGGCAGTTGGTATTGGGTGATCCCATGTAATCATTACTTATTAATTTTCTTCACTATTTGTGGTTCATGTTTCTAGTTTTCTCTGCTACCTATATACTTGTGTCTGCACAGTTTCCAGTGGTTCAGTCTTGCTACATTGTTGTCATTTGGTATACAGGCCGTTTTGCAGGAGTACTTCACATCCAGCCACAAGATGTGCAACTGTTTCTAATTCTACACTACAGAACCGGCACTTTTATGTTGTTCTACTTTTTCAATATATTTTATGAACCATCTTGTCCATAATCCAGTATCTTGGGCTGCCATTATCAATCTCTCATCTTGTGACTTAAATTCACCTCTTTTTAACCATTCATGAGTCAGGCCTTGATCGACTTGCAATTGTTCCAGCAGCTCCCTGTATTCTACGCTATAATTATAAACCATTCAGTTGTCCTTTTCTCTCTGTTGAGCTTTGTCCTTTTATACCCGCCTCCTGCTTCTTTGTAGTTTCGTAGCTCGTTGCTCCTCATCTACTGGTGGCTCATCTGTCTCTGCTACACTCCTGAAAACTTCTCCTAACTTGAAAACAGAGGTCATCGTAGGCTTGTTTCCTTCTCGATACAGGACACTGACCATATCGGGGTCCTGGTATGTCAGTGGGTATGTTTGTAGCCCCACAACTGTGGACCTACATGTGTAATTCGTGTTGATGAGTCCATGCCTTTCTCAGCCCATGGGATGAATCATTTCAGCACACACTGGTTTTGTTGTATTGACTAGTAGACACTGAGCAGTTTTCTTGTTTTTATCTAGCTGGTCCAGCACTTTCTGTGACCAGTCTGTCACACGGAAGCTGTATAATATCACAGGAAGGGTAATCTGATTTATAGCTCACACTCTGTTTCCTGTTGTTGAAGCAGTTTTTATTATAAACTTCTGCCATCTGAATTATTCCTTGCTGATTTTTGCTCTCATTTGTTCATGCTGCATTTTTACTCCTTCATATCTTGGTTAGTGTCTCCAAATGTTCAGGGGTTTCTAGTTCTGTGATGAAAAATGGACCCATTCGTAACCCTTGCTGTACCATGGACTGATATATCAGTCCAGAATTCCTAATCATTCAAATTTTGTTGCCAGCCCAAGGGTTAGGTCAGAGCATATTTAAAGAAAAAAAAAACAGAAAATCAGTACTTACTGTCTGCTGTTTGCTTAGAGCACTTTTCTCAGGACGCATAACACCTCCAGGATGGCTTCCCTTTGCAATTTACAAGGTGTCATGGATATTGGTGGCATATTTAGATGTGCTTTAAAGTTCCTTTTGATTAGCCTCCATTGCTCTGAGCACAACTGGAATGATACATAGATACATAGACACATAGACAGTGTTGGCAGATAAGGGCCTACAGCCTACCCAGTCTGACCCTTTGAGCTTGTAAGTTCACTTTATGTTTTCCTAGAAGTCTGTTGCCCCTCATCCATAACTTCCAGAATTCCTCTGTCTCTATCCCACACATTCTTAAATCCTGTGATTGTTTCAGCCCCACCACTTCCTCTGGCAGGGTGCTCCACTTGTTCACCACCCATTCTGTGAAGAAATTCTTCCTCACATTTCCTTTGAATCATCCTGCCTCCAACTTCATCCCATTCCTTCTAGTCCTGGAACTTTTTTTTTTGCTTAAAAATAGTGTATTCCTGCACCCTGTTCCTCCCTGTAAGATACTTGAATGTATCTATCATATCCCTATCTCTCCTCCAGGGAGTACATAAAGCAAGTCCTTCAACCTGTCCTCATAGGACTTGTGATGCAATGCAAGTATCATCTTTGTTACCCTCCTCTGAACCTTCTCTACTCTGTCTATGTGCTTAAATAAGTAAGATCTCCAGAACTGTACACTGTACTCCAGGTGGGGCCTCACTAGTGTCTTGTATAGTGGAATTATGACCTCCCTCTTCTTGCTGGTGATGCCCCTGCCTATGGATCCCAACATCCTATTTGCTTTACCTGCTGCCTTGTTGCACTGTTTACCTACCTTGAGGTCATCAGAGATGATAGCCCCAAGATCCCTTTCCTGCTTGGTGCATGCTATATCCTCACTCCCCAACTGATATATTGTGCCAGGGTTTTTGTGCCTCAGATGCATTATCTTGCACTTTTTGCATTGAATTTCAACTGCCAAACCCATGACCATTCTTCAAGTTTCTGCAGGTCCCTTCTCATTCTGTCCACACCCTCTGGTGTGTCCACTCTGTTGCAGAGCTTTGTGTCATCAGTGAACAGGGAAATTCTGCCTTCTAGATCCTGCACAACATCACTGATGATGATGTTGAATTGGACCGGTTCCAGCACTGATATCTGTGGTACCCCACTGGTTACTCTTCCCTCTGTGGAGTGACAGCCATTTATCACCACCATCTGTGTCCTGCCACCCAGCCAGTTACCTACCCACTGCACTACTGTCCTGCCCACACCCATATTTCCCAGTTTGTGTAATTGCCTTCTATGTGGCACAGTATCAAAGATCTTGCTGAAGTCCAGATAGGCCACATCCACTGCCTTCCCTGATCCACCTCTCTAGTCACCCAGTCAAAAAAGATTCAATGAGGTTGGTCGACATGACCACCCCCCAGTGAAACCATGCTGTCTTGGGTCCTGTAGTCTGTTGACAACCAGATGTTCCACCAATGTCTCCTTCAGTAGTGCTTCCATGATCTTCCCCACTACCAAGGTGAGGCTGACTGGTCTGTAGTTTCCTGCTTCCTCTTTGTTCCCACTTTTGTATAAGGGGACTACATTTGGTGTCCTCCAGTCTTCTGGTAACTCCCCTGTTTCCAGTGATTGGCTAAACAGGATTTTCAGAGGTTCAGCCACCACCTCTCTTAGTTCTTTAAGGACCCTGTGGTGCACCCCATCTAGCCCTATTGCTTTATCAGATATGTGTTTTTAATTCCACATTATTTTAGTTTTTATTTGCACATCAACACATTTATATGGTCTTGCCACAGTGAATCTGTTTATGTACTATCAGGCCACTCTTTTGGTGAAAGCACTTGTCACAATCAACATATTTATGGTCTCCATCGACAGTGAATTTGCTGTTGTTTTATCAGGCTATTCTTAACACCAAAACCCTTGTCTCAATCAATTTGAAAGGCTTTGCCTGGAGTTCAGTGGTCAAGTAGCCAGTCACTCTCACTTCCTGAGCTATAAAAGCAGTTCCTCTCAGCCTCATTGTGGAGCATTTTTTCTTTGCAGCTGGAGGCTCTGTTGGTTTGTCTCCCCCCAACTTGCTGTTTCTGTGTGCCTCTGCTAGACTTCAGTGTTTGTTTTCCTGCTTCTGGTTTGTATCTTTCCTCCAGCTGTGTGCTTTCCTGTATTTTGTGTCTCATTTTTGGGCCTTGTTCCATTTTCTGTTTTGTTGTGTGTTGGTTTTGTCTTTTTTGGGGGGGAGGGGGCTTTGTTTCTAAGCTCCTAGCATATTGCTACTCCAGAGCTCATATTGCTTGCTTTCAGTTACTCACAATGCTCAAATAACTTGCACTGCTACTGCAAACCTGATCTGTGTGTTTCAGCTCAACTATAGCTGCTACATGTTGCATACTCAATTACTTTCACCTGACTCAGATTTACTTTGATCCTAGCTCTGCAGCTCACTCATGCTTGTTCTAATTACCTCATTGCAGCAGTCTCATTGCATTGCCTGGTGACAGTGCTTTCAAAGCATTTGGCCTCCTTTTATTTTGTTTATTGCAGTTAGAACTCTGTGTACTCAATTGTTTTCACTGCAGCTGCACAGGCCTACTCGCTTACTGCTACTACTTTGTTTACTCCCCCCAGCAGTGGCCTCACTGTTTACTCCACTTCACAAACAACCATGCTACTCCCTGCCACACCTCTCCTGCTCTGTACCCCACCCCACCCCACCCCCAGCTAGTGGCACCTCACCAGCTCACTCTTTTTCCTTCCTGCCAGTATCTCCAGATGAGGTATATAATGCTCTGGTTGCCCTTAATCCTAGTAAGGGCAAATGTCCCACCGGGTTGGACTCCAAAATGCTCCACCCATTGGCCCCCACCATAGCCAAACCCCTGGCCTTGCTCTTTAACCTCTCTTTCTCCCATGCTGAAGTCCCCTCTGAATGAAAACATGCCACCATTATCCCACTTCCCATGGGTGGTGATGCCTCAAACCCAAACAACTACTGGAACATCTCTCTTCTACCAATCCTGGCAAAATTACAGGAGTGACTGGAACTCTATCGGAATGCATATCTTGGCATTTCATGATTTTGTGTCTCTCTGTACACAGGACACTGTAGCCACTAGGGGTGGCTATTTCAATCAGTAATGCTACCTTTGTTCTCTTTTCTGGTATTACAATATTGAGTTTTCTCACTTCCACTTTCTTGACTGTTGGTATTGGGTGATCCCATGAGATCGTTATTTCTTAATTCTCTGTGATTCTTTGTGGTTCATGTTTCCAGTGTCTCTCTGCTACCTGTATGTAATAATGTCTGCACAGTTTACAGTGGATCAATCTTGCTATATTGTTCAGTATACAGACCTTCTGCAATGAGTACTTTGCATCTAGCCAAGAGATATGCAACTGTTTCTAATTCTGTACTACAGCACCTGCACTTGTCTGTTTCTCCTGTTTTTCTATGGATTTTGTGAACCATCTTGTGCATAGTCCACTATCTTGGGCTTCCATTGTCAATCTCTCATCTTGAACGGCTAGAAGGAGGGGTGGAGCAACATTGGGGAATCATCAAAACTGCCATCACAGAGACAACATGCCTTTGTGTGAAGCAAATAAGTAAATCAAAATGAAATAAAAACCCACTATGGTTCTCAAAAGAGGTGGCAGGGAAAGTCAGGGAGAAAAAGATAGCATTCAGGAAGTATAAGGAAACACAGAAGGAGCAAGACAGAGAGCTGTTCCAGTTAAGACAGAAGGATGCAGGGAGGGAATTCAGAATAGCAAAGGCCCAAACTGAAGAAACAATAGTCAACTCAGTTAAGCAGGGGGATAAACCTTTTATAGGTATATCAGGGAGTGTAGAAAGACAAAGGGAGGGATAGTGAGGCTGAATAGAATGAACGATGGGTGGGCAGAGGGGGACAGTGAAAAAGCAGGGATACTGAATTAATATTTTTGCTTATTATTCACAAAAGAGAAGGGGGAGGTGCCAAATCCAATTAACAGAAGCACTATTGGTAGGGGGTTGATCCCAGTCCTTTCACAGAAGAAAGGGTTCTGCAAGAACTCCTAAAACTGAAGGTGGACAAAGCAATGGGTCCTGATGGAATTCACCCCAGAATTTTAAATGTATTAAGAGGAGAACTAGTGAAATCACTGACTATCCTTGTTATCAAATAATGGGAAGATGGCATGGTACCTGATGACTGTAGGAAGGTGGATGTGATTCCCCTTCACAAAAGTGGGACCAAGACAGAGGCAGGAAACTACAGACCTGTCAGTTTGATCTTAGTGGTAGGGAAAGTGATGGAATCACTTCTGAAGGAAAGAATTGTTGAGCACCTAGAGGCCAGTGGGGCACAGGACCCAAGGCAGCATGGGTTCACAATGGGAAGGTCATGTCAGATGAATCTAACTGATTTCTTTGACTGGGTGACCAAAGTAGTAGACCAGGGAGGGGCTGTGGACATGGTCTACCTAGACTTTAGCAAGGCATTTGACACAGTCCCACTTAAAAGATTAATAGTTAAATTAACCAGCCTGGGAGTGGGTCCCAGGGTGGTAGACTGGGTAAAACATTGGCTGAACAACAGGACACAGAAGGTAATTGCAAATGGAGTCCACTCTGAAGAAAGAGAGGTTATCAGTGGGGTACCGCAGGGTTCAGTAGTGGGTCCAGTCCATTTTAATGTCTTTATAAGTGACATTGCAGAGGGACTAGAAGGAAAAGCATGCCTCTTTGCAGATGACACAAAGATCTGCAATAGGGTTGATACACAAGGAGGCATGGAAAGGATGAGAAGGGACTTGGCAAGGTTGGAGGAATGGTCAGAAGTATAGCAGCTAGGATTCAGTGCAAAGAAGTGCAAAAAAATGCACCTGGGAAACAAAAACCCAGAGGAAGATTACGCAATGGGGGGAGGTAGTAACAACAAAAAAGGAAAGGGACCTCAGTGTAATCATATCAGATGACCTTAAGGTTAACAAACAATATGAGAAGGCAGTAGGGAGGGCCGAGGGTATACTGGGATGCATAGAGAGAGGCATCAGCAGCAGAAAACAGGAAGTTGTTATCCCTCTGTACAGACAGTTGGTGAGACCCCATCTGGAGTACTGCATCTAGTTCTGGAGACCCCATCTCTGCAAGGACATAGACAGGATAGAGGCAGTCCAGAGGAGGGCAACTAAAATGGTGCAGGGTCTGCAAGAGAAGCCATAGGAGGAGAGACCAAAGGAGCTTAATATGTATACCCTTGAGGAAAGGAGGGAGTGGGGGGACATGATAGAAACTTTTAAGTACCTAAGTGGAATCAACAAAGTCCAAGAGGATAACATCTTTCAGAAAAAGAGACATGCATGAACAAGGGGACACGATTTAAAGATAGAAGGAGAGCGGTTCAGGGACAATGTGAGGAAGTATTTTTTCACAGAGAGGGTAGTGGATGCATGGAACAGCCTTCCTGGAGAGTTTGCGGGGTCTAAAACTGTGGGAGAATTCAAGAATGCATGGGACAGACATAAGGCAATTCTTGTGGGGGACAGGAAGATATAGGCTGTTGGTTAACTAGGATCTGTGGTCTATCCTGTAGGTAGAGAAATGGGCAGACTAGATGGGCCTAGCAGTTCTTATCTGCCGTCAAAGTCTATGTTTCTATACAACAATAACTACCCCCTCTCTTGAGTAAAATACAAAAATCTAAATTTTGTTTTGAAGAGCTAGTGTACTGCTTGGGATGAACAGTCATTTTCAGATGTAGTCAGCTATTAGTTTTTATATCTCAAATATTTTTTCTTTTCTGTTTGTTATTTAGAAGATTTTCCACCTGGCAGGACTGGATAATGTGTGGAGTAGCACTCTGTCTGGGGGGGGGATCAGTTCTGTTCCTCCCATTACATCATCAAAAATTAGACCAAACACCTTGAGGCTTCTCAATCCTTAAAACCTGAGCAGTGACTGTTACAAGCTACCAGGGAAAATGCAGGAAATTGTGAAACTGCTAGTAAACAGGGAGAGCCAGTCCCTGCTGCTTCATGTGGAAGTGAAACCTGGCAGTGGGAAATGGTTCTCATTGATTACTAGTGATGTCACAGTCAGTGTGGTCTCTGTGTTGATGTAATGGGAGGAACAGAGTGTTGCTCCACACTACACCCCAGTTTTGCCAGGTGGAAAATCATTCTAAATCTGTTCACAAAGCAGGAGAAAACATTGATGTCCCTGTACACATAGGGACTAATGATCTCACCAGCCGGTCAGTTGTGGAGACCAAGGAACACCTGACTAGGCTGGGTGACAAACTATCATCTATTTTGTCCAGCATCTCCTTCTCTGAGATCCTGCCAGTCTGGGAGAAGGGAGCAGATGGACAGAAGGTCAGAGAAGGGGAGATAGGGGAGCTAAACACATGGCTCAAGGACTGGTGCCAGGAAAAAGGACACAGATTTGTAGGGAACTGGCAACAGTTCTGGGAGCAAAAGTTCTTTAAATTTGATGGATTGCATCTGACTAAAGAGGAGTCAGTGCATTGAGGCAGAAGTTTGGCGTCTTTGCAGAATATTTAAACTAGCAAATGGGAGAGGGTGCAGTACCCCATCGTCGAATGGGAAGAACACCCTCCCCTCAGCTAGTGGTCAAACAGGAATTCAGCGTGTTTGCTGCTCATTTGCATCACCAGGTAAGAAAAAGGTTTGTCTCCCATACGATACACAGGGTATGCCAAACTTCACCCAACAACTAACACACCCAAAATCTGGCCAATGGAAAATCATGTACACAAATGCTCACAGCCTGGGAAATAAGATCCCAGACCTGCAGGCAATAATGTCAGAGGCTAAACTGGACATAGTAGCAATTAGTGAGACGTGGTTTACCGGTAACCACTTGGGAGACTTCAGTACCTGGCTATGTATTGTTCAGAAGAGACGAGGTGCAAAAAGGGGGAGGTGGCCCTGTATGTTAATGAAAATATCAAAACTACAGAAATTCAGAATACACATAAGGAGCCAGAAGAACTGTGGGTCACCCTGGAAACAGAATGGGACAGCCATAAGAACTGGGGTTGTCTACAGGCCCCAGACCAGAGGGAGGACATAGACACATTACTGTTAGAAGATATACAAAACATGACAGCTAAAGGGAGGTTCTGATAATGGGAGACTTCAACATGCCAGATACAGATTGGTCAATACCAGCAGGAACATCTGCCAGAACTAGACTCATAGTGGATTCCCTGCAGGAGGGCCTCAAACAACTGGTACAGCAACCCACAAGAGACAGGGCTATCCTAGATCTAGTACTGACTAACAAAGAAGTGATCACAGATCTCCAGGTAGAAGGTCACCTGGGGCCAGTGACCATCACATGGTATGGTTCAATTTGGCTACTACATCTAAATCATCCCATTCCAAGGCAAAAATATGGGACTTCAGAGGAGCTGACTTTGATAAGATGGCCAACAAGTTAGCTAGCCCTGGCAAAAAGAAACACAGGTGAGGGGTACAAGCAAAGTGGGCAAGCATTAAGGATGCAATACTTGAAGCAACATCTCATTGTGCTAGACAGAAAAGGAAGTGCAAAAGAAGAAGGAAACCACTTTGGTTCTCAAATACAGTAGCAGAAAAGGTCAGAGCCAAAAGGCTGGCCTTCAGGAAATATAAGGGAACACAGCGGATGAAGATAGGGAGGCATACCAAACTGCCCTAAGGGAAGCAGGCAGTAAGGCAGGCAAAATCCCAAACTGAGGAAACACTAGCACGAACAGTAAAAGAAGGTGACAAGACTTTCTATAGATACATTAGTGAAAGGAGAAAGTCCAGAGGGGGTATTGCTAAGCTTAATGGAGAAAAGGGAGCATGTGAGGAGGAGGACCCTGTAAAGGCATCTATCCTAAATAGATACTTTTGCTCAGTATTTACTGAAGAGAAGGTAGGGCAGGGCCCACAGCTCAGCATCAGGGACACAGGGGGGAGGGAGGTGAGCACTACTCCCTTCACAAAAGAAAGGGTCCTACAAGAGCTTGCTAAGCTCAGGGTGGATAAGGCAATGGGACCTGATGGCATACATCCCAGGGTACTTAAGGAGCTAAAGGAGGAACTAGCAGAGCCATTAGCAGAATTGTTTAGTGAGTCTCTGATCACAGGAGAGGTCCCAGAAGACTGGAGAAGGGCTCATGTGATCCCGCTCCACAAGAGTGGTAGCAGGGAGGAGGCGGGGAACTACAGACCAGTCAGTCTTACCTCAGTAGTGGGCAAGATTATGGAGGCTCTCCTTAAGGAAAGGATAGTGCAACACCTGGAATCCATAGGGGCACAGGATCCAAGACAGCATGGGTTTACAAAAGGAAGGTCCTGTCAAACTAATCTCATAGATTTCTTTGACTGGGTAACCAGAGTGGTGGACCAAGGGGGAGCAGTTGATGTCGCCTACCTTGACTTCAGCAAAGCTTTGACACTGTTCCACATAGAAGATTGATAAATAAGCTAGGTAGGCTCGGGGTGGGTCAGAAGTTGGTCAACTGGGTGGCAAACTGGTTGACTGGCAGAAAACAGAGTGGTGGTAAATGGTATACAGTCAGAAGAGATGCAAGTCAAAAGTGGGGTACCTCAGGGATCAGTCCTGGGTCAGTCCTATTCAACATCTTCATTAGTGACCTTGCAGATGGACTAGAGGGTAAGGCTTGTCTGTTTGCAGATGACACCAAGATCTGCAACAGAGTAGATGATCCAGATGGGGTGGGCAGAATAGAAGAGATCTGGATAAACTAGCAGAATGGTCAGAAGAGTGGCAACTGGATTTAATGCAAAGAAGTGCAAAATCATGCACATAGGGAAGAGAAACCCTGAAGCCACTTATAGGCTGGGAGGGTTGCTAGCAGTCACAAAGGAAGAAAGAGACTTGGGCATCATCATCACTGATGACCTAAAATCATCCAAGCAGACCTCTAAAGCAGTAGGTAAGGCTAGGGGTGTTAGGGTGTATTAGTAGGAGTATCACAAGTCGTAGAGGGAGGTAATAATCCCTCTGTACAAGACATTAGTTAGGCCCCATCTGGAGTACTAGCGTGCAGTATTGGAGGCCACACCTTCACAAGAACATTAACCAAATTGAGGCAGTCCAGAGAAGGGCAACTAAAATGGTGCAGGGACTGCATCAGAAGACATATGAGGACATATTAACGGAGCTCAATATGTATACCCTTGAGCAAAGGAGAGAGAGGGTGATATGATCGAGGTATTCAAACACCTTAAGGGCATAAACAAGGTGAAAGAGTCTAACATGTTTAAATATAAGAAAAATAGCAGGACAAGAGGACACAGCATGAGATTAGAGGGAGGCCGATTAAGGGGAATGTGGAAATTCTTTTTCACAGAAAGGGTGGTAGATGCATGAAATGGCTTACCACAAGAAGTGGTGGCTATGAATACAGTGCAGTGCTTCAAACAGGCATGGGATAGGCATAAGGGAGCAATACAAATGACTATGAATAGATAGGTCACTGACAGAGCAAAGGCCAATGGCACATTTATAAGGTAGAAAAAGAAATGGGCAGACTGGATGAGCCTTGCGGTCCTTATCTGCCGTCAACTTCTATGTTTCTATGTAATTAGCAAACAGAAAAGAAAAAATACTTAAGATAGAAGAAGTGATAGCTGACTACATCTGAAAATTTAAATTAACTGCAGGTAGTTTCCAGGCAGTACACTAACTCTTTAAGGCATGTTGTAATCAGAGTCAGTCAGAATACAGAATGAATGCAGCTATGCCAATAATAAACAACAATCTATTTTTTTTTTTTTTTAAATACAGACTGTCACCAAAGTTAGACAGAGTAGAAAATATCTGCATCTCACCCCTTCTTTGGAGGGGATATGTGATAAAAGATGTGCCAGACACAGAACTTCAGGTTCAAGACACAATCACTTTGTGATGTTTATTTAAAAAACGGATGATACCCATCACCAATGGCATATCCCTTCTTCAATACATCAGTTGTTAGCAACAGACTGTGCATGTCCTTCCTCTGCACTTAGCACCTACTGACCCACTTATCTAATGTTTTAGTGAAACCATTTCATCCCAATGTTTGTCTTGTTTGTTTGGGTGTTGAGGGGGCTCTAAATAAACAAGCTAAAGACAAAGAGCCTCAGTGCAGAAGTACTGAAACAAGGGTCACCTCAATGGGTATTGGCAAAAAAGAAAAGTTTCAAAGATACTCAACATCACACATACCCCCATAATGCAAAACATCATGGGATGCATATGCAGATCACCATGAAATTTCAGACTGGTTCAATTTATAGCAGGAATGTATGGTATCAAATGGACCTCTTAAATAATTTGCAATTTACATGCATTTAACAACACAACAGGGGGGTTTCTGATATGTCCACCCGGTAACTTAATTTCTATAATACCTAAGGAAGAACTACAATGGTACAAGCCACAGAGAACATCTGATCGCACACCTCTTGTAGTAACATACAACCCAGAGCTGGAAAAACTATGGAAAATAATTAAAGATCTACAGCCACTACTGTCTGAAGATGAAACTCTAAAAAATATATTTCCCACTGCACCAGTGCCTGCCTTCCGCCGACCACCAAACCTGAAGCAGAATCTGGTGCGAAGCAAACTTCCTTTTGAGCTCCAACTAGGTGACAAAGGTACCAAACCATGCAAAGCACCTTGCTGCAAACTATGTACACATATCTCTCCTGAAACATGTGTCAGTCACAATGGAAAAACATTTACAATCCAAAACTCATATACCTGTTCTTCTAGCAATGTAGTATACATGACAGAATGCAGAAAATGTGAGCAAGGCTACTATTCTGGTGAAACTGGACAGGAACTAAAAACAAGAAAGAATCACCACAGATTCACAGTTACCCATAAAAATGAAAATACACCAGTAGGGGAACATTTTTCAAGACCAGATCACTCCACCAGTTATTTTACTGTCAGAGTGTTAAAAAGGAACTTCAAAAACAGCCAGGATCGGCAAACATTTGAAATAAAAATTATACAATATTTTGACACTAAAGAAAAAGGACCTATTAAAGATGTTTTTTAATACACTACCAGTAATTATGCTTAAATCAGTGCTTTTGAGTTTCTTTTAAACCCTCACATCTGCACCTTCTGGCTGTTTTAATAAATACCTTCTTAAGACAATGGTATGTATTTTCTTTATGTTTTGACTTTTTAGAAGCGTTAATTAATGGTCAAGAGTCAGAATAAAATTAGGCAGCCCTTGTATCTTACAAACTGATCTCTCTGACACACTCCAGTGAAAATTAGTCTTCCTGTTCTTAAGAGGTGCAAATTGACTACAACGCTTTGATCTATAACCTACTAGTCTAGGTTTCCAATCCACATCCAACTTTTATATCTATAATACTGCTCAGCTGTTTTCACTTTTGACATGAAAGCTAGTCTTAAAAATAATTTTGTTAGTCTAATAAAAGGTATCACCTGCAACATATCTGCTGTATTTTTTCTCTACATTGTTGACTGGACTAACACGGCTACCACATTTCTCTTTTGTTACCCTCTGGTCTAACAAATTGAACAAACCCCCACCAAAATTAATTGTCAGTAGAATACTTCTACCTGGTTGATTAGGTCCATTAAACACGCACCTTCCAATCACTTGACTGGTCTCCAGTTGATAATGCACAGGATGTGGACTTAGCCCTAGATTACTTTATCACTCCCATTAACACAGCATGTGACGTACATGCTCTGTACAAGAAATGAAAGATTAGGGGATCAGTAAACCCAAGGGTGACTCATGACCTCCCTGAACAGATGAAATCCTATGACCAACTATGGTACCATGATAAAGTATTCAGCACCCCAAGGAATACTCAGTCCTACAAATCTGCATGGAATGCTTACACAAGAGCTATCCACCAGGTGAAAGCCTCCTACTATAGGAATGCTATAGGAATACTATAGGAATGCCTTGCAAACACCTGGAATGATGGGAAGAAGTTCTCGGACAACCTATCTGAGGTAAATGGGAGAAGAAAACAAAGTTTCATCTGCAATTTAACACTGATGGAAGTATCATCCTGGATAAAGTAACCATTGCTAACACCTTTACCGTAACATTTTGTGACCTTAGACATGTGCTCCCACCTAACATCTTTGATCTTACACCAACAGTAACCAATCCCACCATCCCTCAGGCAGCCCAGCTGTGCTAACAATTTTTTTAGGTCATTACTGAAGGTCTAGCCAGGAAATATCTACTCAAAGTACTTGAGAAGTCTAGGCATAGTGTTGACTTCCTTGATTTGAAATGCATCACCCGCACCTTTGATGAAGTTTTGCCACCCCTTATGAAAATTCTCAACTGCTCTCTTGTGCTCTCACAATTCCCAAGCAAATGGATGTCCACTGTGGTGACTCCTATCCTCAAAAGTGGTGACAAAATCTCACAAGTAATTGCAGGCCTATATCCATTATTCCCCCACTCTCCAAGGCTTTCAAAAGGATAGTTGCTGAATGACTTATAGACTACTAGGAAAAATATAACCTCCAATATTCCCAAAAACATGGTTTTCATCAAGGTCACAGCACCACTACCACTGCACTACTAGAGTTCACCGCCTTCATCCACCAAATACAAAACCACAACCAATTGGCTGGTGTCACCTTTATTGATCTGATTAAGGTGTTTGATACAGTTAACCACTCCTTACTAACCAGACAACTATCACATATTGGCCTTTCACTGGACGCCACTCACTGGTTCCAAAGCTACCTTCATGACCACCCTCAGCAGATCAGAATTGGAGACACCATCTTGACCCCCCGACCTGCTTACTTGCAAAGAAGACAGCGTTAGGCCTCCTTCTACCAAGGATTCAGTCTATATTTTCCCCTCACTGTGCCACATCCAGTACCAGGAGTTCCAGGACACTACTCTTCACAGTTCCCCACTGCTGGACCACTCAAGGGCAGTGGTCCTACAAAGTTAGGGTCTCTAACTGGTTCAACACACTCCCAGTGGATATTACCATTGCACCAAATCTCAGCTCCTTTAAGCACAAACTATGACAGCACTTAGTGGCTGGTGCCTACTGTGACTGCGACACTGAAATTCCCTGCTCACCCTCCTGGCCTCTCCATTACTTATGCACTCTCCCTGCACCCCCCTTCCTATTAACTCTTTCCAATATTTCATGTCAGCCACCTCAGCCTCCTCCCTTGCCCTCAGATTTCACTCCTCCCTGTCTCCATTCCCTCACATCTTTGTCCCTCCCCTCATCTATTACCCCTGCACCTCCTTGCTCTCAGATTTTCTCTCTCCTTTCTCCCCTAGCCTACTTAACTCCCTTCTACTTCTCAGTTCTCTCTCCTTTCTCCTACTTGCCCATCCTAACTATTCTCTCCTCCCCACTCATCCTGTTACCCCTACTTACATCTCCCATCCCATTTCCCCTCGATCACCACCTACATTATCCCTCCAATCCCCCACCTGTCCTGTCCCTTACTACCTAATTCTCTCACAAACTACCTCTGGCCCTCTCATGCACTTGTCAGATCACTGTTTCAATTGTAACCAACCCAGGCTGTCTTTGTATAATGTCTTTTTTTCAGTTGTTAACCAGGAGTAGCACACTAAGCTGAAAGCTTGTTTACAGGTGCGACCTGGGAGCACAGGGAAGTTAAGTGACTTTTTCAGAATCACACAGTATGCAAGTGGGGGCTGTGGGATTCAAACCCAGGTCTCCAGATTTGCAGCTCAGAGCTTTAAATACTGAGTTATACTGCCACCACCTACCTTATCCCTCCAATCCCTCCTCAGTTCTTGCTTGTCCCTTACTACCTTGTCCTCTTGCCAACTATCTCTGGCCCTCTCAAGCACTTGTCAGATCACTATTTAAACTGTAACCACCCCAGGCACTCTTTGGATAATGTCTGGTGATATCGCACCATTGTTTCCATCCAAGTTGATCCTGACAAAGTCTTTGGCAGCTCATCCATTCTGTAATGTTTTACCTGTTATCAATTCTATTGTCTTGTCTTATCTAGACAAAGTCACTGGCATCTCAAGTACTGTAATTGTAGTAACTGTTATCTACCTGCTTATTCTTGTCTATTGTCCTTGACCTGGAACCTTTGTATAAGAGCACTGTTTTGCTCAAAGGTGTAATCCGAAGTTGTCATAAATAAATAAATAAATGTCATGGAAGAGTGTGAGTCGTCATACTGTTTGTTTAAGTAAACACAGCTTATAGCTCATGTAGGGTAAAAGAAATGCCCGTAATGCGCAAATGTTTGATTCAGCTTTGGGAAAGGTTTTATTTTATCATTTAAATATAGTTTGGTTTGAAACATAGCAATAACCATGAAAAGTATGTAGGAGCTAAAGAGATATTTGGGGCATGTATATGTTCACATAGGTATATGTTTTTCTCGAGGTAGCTGGATTAAAAATAATGTAAGATCTGAATCATCAATTCAGCATGTCCAAATCAGTTAGGTGAGCAAAAGATATCATGGAATCCAGAGGAGAAAAGAAAAGTTGAGCTACGTGGTCAAAAATAACAGAAGGTCTGTTAATTTCACCTGATTTTCATCCATTGTCTGAAGGTACCAGCAATATTGTCCCCACTGGTAAGCCCAGTTAGAGGAAAAAAAAAAACAAGGTAACATTGATTTTTTTTTTTGTGCAAAAAGAATATGGCTGCACATAGTGTGTTGGGATCACATTTTGTATTAGCCCAAGTGGAAAATGGACAAATTCAGAGGGATGACTCAAAAGGTGATGTACAAATGGCAGGTATTTCTGCCAGTCCGTTGCATGACATGCTACCTATTTTGGCACAATATGCTGCTCAGACAGGCCCTATATATACTCAGATCACCTCTGAAGGTGTACAACATTTAGTTGAGCATTCTAGCACAATGCAGCTTGGCTGGCTTACAGTTGTAAGGACTTCAATGCCTATAGGAAAAAAATGGGGCTAGCTTACATTTTAAAACAGAAATATTGGAGGATATAAAAGGTTCTTTCCAATGAGTTACCATTGCTTATTTAGCTATGAACACAAAATTTCAAGCACTGACCTCTAGAATGGAACACTTAGAGGAAAGAGTTTCCCAGATAGAAGACTCCCCACGAGGGGCTTCATGGCAGATACAGCAATTTGAAAAACAGATACAGGCCTTGAGACTGAAAGTTACAGAACAAGATCAGGTGAGAAGAGTGAATATTAGGTTATGCAAACTCCTGGAAGGAGTAGAAGGAACTGAAAATCTGGCGGTCTGTTTTGAAAAGATTCTAACTAACTGTACCATGGGATTCAATGAATGGTTGAAAAAGTAGTGTGAAGCTCAGGGTTTTGACTTCATTGGGGATTGGGGAGCTACCTGAAGGGATAAAAGCCTATGCTGGTGCAATGGTCTGCATCTGTCTGGTGGGGGAGCCAGGATCCTAGGTGATAAGCTTAAATGCTTCATTGACAAGCATTTAAACTAGTTTAGGGAGAAGGGACTGGAAAGAAGCAGGAAAATCCTAGCTTCCCCCCTGCAAAACACAGTAATTAGCAATGTAAACATCAAGGCAGAGAAGTCATTAGGGAGCAGTACAGGGGTGAATCCAAAAAAAAGGAAAGACAGTAAGGACAGAAATTGGGCTAAAAGGGGTAAGGCCATCAAAAAATGGAGGGTGATGAGTACCAATGCCCATAGTCTGTGTAACAATCTCGCTGAACTAGTGGCCCTGATGGAAGAGGGATGCCTGGATATTGTGGCAGTCACTGAAACATGGTAAACATGATTTCTCTTCACAAAAGTGGGAGCAGGACAGAGGCAGGAAACTACAGACCAGTTAGTTTGACCTCAGTGGTAGGGAAAAGCATGGAATCACTTCTGAAGGAAAGGATTGTTGAGTTCCTAGAGGCCAGAGGGGCACAGGACCCAAGGCAGCATGGATTCATGATGGGAAGGTAGTGTGAGATGAATCTAATAGATTTCTTTGACTAGGTGACCAAAGTAGTAGACCAGGGAGGGGCTGTGGACATGGCTTACCTAGATTTTAGCAAGGCATTTGATACAGTCCCACACAAATGATTAATACACAAGTTAACCAGCCTTGGAGTGGGTCCCAAGATGGTAGCCTGGATAAAAAATTGGCTTGACAACGGGACGCAAAGGGTAGTAGTAAATGGAGTCCACAGTGAAGAAAGGAGAGTTACTAGTAGGGTACTGCAGGGTTCAGTTCTAGGACCAGTCCTTTTTAATGTCTTTATAAGTGACATTGCAGAGCAACTGGAATGAAAAGTATGTCTCTTTGCAGACGACGCATAGATCTGCAACAGGGTTGATACACCAGATGGAGTGGAAAGGATGAGAAGGGACTTGGCAAGATTGGAGGAATGGTCCAATGTATGGCAGCTCAGATTCAATGCAAAGAAGTGCAAGGTAATGCACCTGGGAAACAAAAACCCAGGGGAAGAGTACATAATGGGGGGTGAGATACTAACAACAACAAAAATGGAAAGGGACCTGGGGGTAATTATATCAGCTGACCTAAAGGTGGGCAAGCAATGTAAGAAGGCAGTAAGGAAGGCTGGGGGGATAAGGGGATGCATAGGGAGAAGCATCAAGAGTAGAAAACAAGAAGTTGTTACCCCTCTGTACAGACAGTTGGTGAGAGCCCATCTGGAGTACTGTGTGCAGTTCTAGAGACCCCATCTCCGCAAAGACATAGACAGAGTGGAGGCTGTCCAGAGGAGGGCAACCAAAATGGTGCAGGGTCTATACCAGAAGACATATGAAGAAAGACTATAGGAGCTTAATATGTATACCCTTGAGGAAAGGAAAGGAGGGAGAGAGGGAACATGATAGAAAATTTCAAGTACCTCAAGGGAATCAATGAAGTCCAAGAGGGTGGCATATGTCAGAAAAAGAGATGTGCAAGAACAAGGGGGCACAATTTGAAGATAGAGGGATGGCTCAGAGGTAATGTAAGGAAGTATTTTTTTCACAGAGAGGGTTGTGGATGCATGGAACATCCTCCCTGAGGAGGTCGTGGAGTCAAGAACAGTGGGGGATTTCAAGAATGCATGGGACAGACATAAGACAGTCATTGTGGGGTGGGTAGGAGAAAGTAATCTGTTGGTTAACTAGGATCTGCAGCTTATCTGTTAGGTAGGAAAATGGGCAGACTAGGTGGGCCAAGCAGTCCTTATCTGCCATCAAAGTCTATGTTTCTATATGTACACAGAAAACCATGACTGGGATGTTGACATACCAGGATACACAATCTACAGGAGGGACAGGGAGGGTAAAAGAGGAGGAGGAGGAGTAGCTCTCTATGCCAAATAGCTTGGCAGAAGACAACAGGAGAAAGGACTGCTGTGTGACTGAACTTCTCTGCTGGGACTAAAGTAGAAGAACTTTTGTATTTGGACCTTTAATTTAGGGTAAAAAACTAACATACAAAAACAAAAAAAAAATGTGTGTGTTTGGGTTAACTGAACTGAATGGGTAAATGAAAAGTCATCTAGGTGTAAATCTCAGGTGACTGAAAGGACTTAACTGCTGTGAGGTTTAAATTACTTGTACAAAGATCTGGTAAGTAGGGGGTAGGCTAGCTAGAAGGAAGCTACATTTAAAGATTGCCTTAGAAAGATCCTGCTAATAGCTTGGCAGAAGACAACAGGAGAAAGGACTGCTGTGTGACTGAACTTCTCTACTGGGACTATATTGCCCTCCTTCCCTCCCCTCCAAAGCTAGTTCTATTTTTATAGACACAGGATTTGACTGACAACAGGAACTTCCTGTTTAGGGGCAGGAAGTGAGTGAGCACAGAACCACCAAGGGCCCACCATCCTAGAAGGGCAAGAGTAGCTCTCTGGCCCCCTCTAGCTGCTGGAGGTATGCCTCTGAACAAGTAAGTGGTCTACTGAGAAATATAGGATATTCTTGTCTCAGAACAGGACAATCAGGAGCTTAAAGGGCACACAGGCAGAAAGTAAGGAGAGAGAGAAAAAAAAAACAGAGGATAGAGTAAGGATTGCAAACAGTTAAGGGGCCAGAAATAAGACATGATTGGAGTGGTGCAGTGCAGTGGCTGTGGAGCAGCAGTCTTCCAGGATATGTTCTGAAGGATGCGGTGTTGTCCCATCTGCAGGCACCTCCTGGGCTGAGGAGGCTGCTCATCTCCAGGCTGAGTTGGCCAGATTTGGGACCTCCTCTTCCATCCAGGGACCACCAGTGCCACTGCCATTGCCTCAGAGGTTGCCAAGAAAGATGAGCGGTTGGACCACAGTGGGCTCAGGGAGGGTGAAGGTGGTGGAACAGAGGCACATCCCTCCAGTTGTACCACTCCACAATTCCTATGCCATTCTGGCAAAGTGTGGTTCCTCTATGGAGGCAACTACAGTGGAGACCAAGGAGGATGCTGGGAACCTCCACAAAGGAGACCCACAAGAGGGTGGCAGGGGATCCTGCAGGGGAAGGAAACAACTCCTGGTGGGGGACTCCATTGTTAGGAAGGTAGAACTGGGCAAGGAAGGGGAGAGGGAGGCAAGGTGCCTGCCTGGCGCCATGGCTTTGAGGAACAGGGAGAGAATCCTCAGGATTGCTGGAGCAGCTGCACAGGGGAGGGATCTGGATGTCATTGTCCACCTAGGGACAAATGACCTGGCTAAGAAAGGGATTAGAGAAGTGCAGGAAGAGTTTGTGGGATTGGGGAGGGGCCTTAGTCAAGTAGCACGCACGGTAACCTTTTCGGAGGTGCTACCCATCTATGGCATATGAGAGGCTAGGGGTGCCTGCACTGGATTCAATCAGTGGTTGAAAACTGGTGTGGAGCTCAGGATTTGGCTTCATTGGGGACTGGGGTCCACCTGGAGTGATGCAAGCCTATACTGGCATGATGGGCTGCATCCGTCCGGAGGGGAACCAGGATCCTAGGTGATAGGTTTAAATGCTTCATTGGCAAGCTTTAAACTAGCCAAGGGGAGGCACTGGAAAGGAGCAGGAAAATCCTAGCCCCCCCAAACAATCACGGTAGTAAGTGTGGCAAACACCAACATGGAGGTGTCAATAGGGAGTAGGGCAGGGGTAAATGGAGAAAGCGACAAAGGCAAGAAGGACAGGGATGGCGCAAAAGGGGGTAAGGCCATCAGGAAATGGAGGGTAATGAGTACCAATGCCCATAGACTGGGCAACAAGCTCCCTGAGCTGGTGGCCTTAATGGAAGAGGGATGCCTGGATATTGTAGCAGTCACAGAAACATGGTACACAGAGAACCATGACTGGGATGTTAACATACCAGGGTACATAACTTACAGGAGAGACAGGCAGGGGAGAAGAGGCGGAGGAGTAGCTCTCTATGAAAAGGAAGGGATAAAAGCAACTGAACAAAAGAGTAAACAGGGAGGAGAGGAGGCACTGTGGGTCACCTTGGAGACTGGAAAGGGCACCACAATCTGCACAGGGGTTGTGTATAGACCCCCATGTCAGGGGGAAGGAATGGACAAGGATATGATGGAAGGCATTCTTAGAATGGCAGAGAAAGGGGAGATACTGTTGATGGAAGACCTGAATATGCCAGATGTTAACTGGAGCACATTTGCTGCAGCCACATCCAAGAGCAGGGCCATTCTTGATGCCCTACAGGTGGCAGGCATTAGACAGCTAGTTTCAGAACCCACTCAAGAGGGAGCAATCTTAGACCTTGTACTCTCAAACGGGGGCAGTGAGAGGATCTCAGATCTAGAAGTGGGTTGCCATCTGGGGACAAGTGACCATCAAACAGTGTGGTTCACGTTAAACTCAGCTACAGAGTCAACCCATACAAAAGTGAGGGTACTGGACTTTAGGAGGGCTGACTTTGGCAAGATGGGACAGTGCCTCAGAAAAGCACTAGCAAACAGGCTAGAAGGAGTTGTGGAGCAACAATGGGGAATTATCAAAACTGCCATCACAGAGGCAACAAGCCTTTGTGTGAAGTAAATAAACAATTCAAAACAAAAGAAAAAGCCACTATGGTTCTCAAGAGAGGTGGCTGTGAAAGTCAGGAAGAAAAAGATAGCATTCCGGAAGTATAAGGAAACACAGAAGGAGCAGGACAGAGAGCTGTACCAGTTAAGGCAGAAAGAAGCAGGAAGGGGAAGTCAGAATAGCAAAGGCCCAAACTGAGGAAAGATAGCCAACTCAGTTAAGAAGGGGATAAAACCTTTATAGGTACATCAGCGAAGGAGAAAGACAAAGGGAGGGATAGTGAGGCTGAATAGAATGAACGGTGGGTGGGCAGAGGGGGACAGTGAAAAAGCAGGAATACTGAACAAATATTTCTGCTCAGTATTCACAAAAGAGGAGGGGGAAGTGCCTAATCCAATTAACAGAAGCACTCTTGATAGGGCGGTCGATCCCAGTCCTTTCACAGAAGAAAGGGTTCTGCAAGAACTCCTAAAACTGAAGGTGGACAAAGCAATGGCTCCTAATGGAATTCACCACAGAATTCTAAAAGAATTAAGGAAGGAACTAGTGAAACCACTGACTACTCTTTTTAATAAATCATGGGAGGATGGTGTGGTACCCGAGGACTGGAGGAAGGCGGATGTGATTCCCCTTCACAAAAGTGGGACCAAGACAGAGGCAGGAAACTACAGACCTGTCAGTCTGACCTCTGTGGTAGGGAAAGTGATGGAGTCACTTCTGAAGGAAAGAATAATTGAGTACCTAGAGGCCAGTGGAGCATAGGATCCAAGGCAGCATGGGTTCACAGCGGGAAGGTCATGTCAGACGAATCTAATAGATTTCTTTGACTGGGTGACCAAAGTAGTAGACCAAGGAGGAGCTGTGGACATGGCCTACCTAGACTTTAGCAAGGCATTTGACACAGTCCCTCACAAAAGATTATTAGTTAAATTAACCAGCCTGGGAGTGGGTCCCATGGTGGTAGCCTGGGTAAAACATTGGCTGGACAACAGGACACAGAAGGTAATTGTAAATGGAGTCCATTCTGAAGAAAGGGCGGTTACCAGTGGGGTACTGCAGGGTTCAGTACTGGGTCCAGTCCATTTTAATATCTTCATCAGTGACATTGCAGAGGGACTGGAAGGAAAAGTATGCCTTTTTGCAGATGCCACAAAGATCTGCAACAGGGTTGATACACAAGGAGGCATGGAAAGGATGAAAAGGGACTTGGCAAGGTTGGAGGAATGGTCAGACGATGGCAGCTAGGATTCAATGCAAAAAGTGCAAAATAATGCACCTGGAAACAAGAACCCAGGGAAGAATACACAATGGGTGGGAGGTAGTAACAACAACAAAACAGGAAAGGGACCTGGGGGTAATCATATCAGATGACCTTAAGGTTAGCAAGCAAGTGAGAAGGCAATAGGGAGGGCCGGGGTATACTGGGATGTATAGGGAGAGGCATCAGCAGCAGAAAACAGGAAGTTGTTATCCTCTGTACAGACAGTTGGTGAGACCCCATCTGAATACTGTGTCCAGTTTGGAGACCCCATCTCTGCAAGGACATAGACAGGATAGAGGCAGTCCAGAGGAGGGCAACTAAAATGGTGCAGGGTCTGCAAGAGATGCCGTATGAGGAGAGACTAAAGGCACTTAATATGTATACCCTTGAGGAAAGAAGGGAGAGGGGGGACATGATAGAAACTTTCAAGTACCTCAAGGGAATCAACAAAGTCTAGGAGGATAGCATCTTTCAGAAAAAGAGACTTGCAAGAACAAGGGGACACAATTTAAAGATAGAAGGAGAGCGGTTCAGGGGCAATGTGAGGAAGTATTATTTCACAGAGAGGGTAGTAGATGCATGGAACAGCCTTCCTGAGGACGTTGTGGGGTCTAAAACTGTGGGAGAATTCAAGAATGCATGGGACAGACATAAGGCAATTCTTGTGGGGGGCAGGAACATATAGGCTGTTGGTTAACTAGGATCTGCAGCCTATCCTGTAGGTAGGGAAATGGGCAGACTAGATGGGCCTAGCAGTCCTTATCTGTCGTCAAAGTCTATGTTTCTATGTTTCTATGCAAGGGAAGGGATTAAAGCAACAGAACTAAAAGATTAAACAGGAAGTAGATGAGTCACGATGGGTCACCCTGGAGACAGGACATGGCACCACAGTCCTCAGGGGGGTTGCATTGAATCACCTTACATCTTTGCAGTGGTACAGGAGATGGGCCTGGTTGCACAGCTCAGCTGATGGTTAAAATTAATTTATGATACACTTACAGCAATAAAGTCAATAATATAAGTTCAACAAAGATACCTCTGAAGGGAGAACTAGACAAGGATGTCCTTTAGCCCCCTAAATCTTTGCCCTTATTATTGAACCCCTAGCTACTAAAATTAGAGAAAACAAAGAAATATCTGGGCCCAGATATTCAAACTGCGCTCAAAACTAGTGCAACAGCAGGAGCAAGCACAAACCAGTTGCGCAAATGCGCAACAGGTGCGATATTCAAACATGGAGCAGAGCAAATTGCCAAGCAACCAACGTCTGAATATCGCACATACTGCGCCATCACGCAACTAGGAAGGAGAAGTTGAGCCAAAATGTTGCGCTATGGAGCAACCAGGGAAGCTCAGCTGAGCATTCCAGAGCTGCCATAGCGCAAGCAGAGCCACCCCCCCATAGCAATGGAACTGCACATCCAGGGAGGCAGGCTGAGGCCCACCACCAGCCATGCCACACATGGCACAGGAACACACTGCAGAACCCACACCACACGCACACCCAAGAACAGCATCACTGGGGTGGGACAGATGATCTACTTGCCCATGGGGACAAGCCAACAAAGCATAGCAGAGCCATGACACCCCAGCACAACCACTGGCAGGCGGAGAGTGCCACACACAGGGGTTGACAACCACAGTACACATCAGCCCCCATACGCACAGCACACCCACTGCACTGTGACCCCAAGACACCACTCATGTGCAGTGACGGCACTGCAGGAAACCATGCATTCCCCAGCACTCGTCAACCCATCCAGCACAGAAGCCTACAAGCCAGACACCCTGTGCACCAGCAGTGGGTGGCAGCAGGCGACAAGACCAACCGAAAGTCACTGCCATGCTGGAGATACCTCCCCATGCACACACACACGCACACACACACACGCATACACCCAGGAGCATACCAGCCCAGATGGCTACACACTGCAACTGAGCAACCATAGCCAGCTCAAATTAGAGACCAACACAGTATTCATATCAAAATAACAATGTATTATAAAATGTAAATAACAAAACCAACAAGAGAACTATTTACAGGGGGTAGGGGTACAAGGTAGGGGTGGGCAAGGGTAGGGATGAACAACTTGGAGAGGGAAGGGAGCGTGGGAGGGATGGGTGAAGTGGGAAGGGGAATCAGGCTTGAGGCCTAGCAGGCCGGTCCTCCTCTGCCTGGTGCCATCGTGGTTGGCTCCGCCTCCTCCTGAGGCCATGGCGCTGGATGTCTTCCAGGATAGCCGTGTGGGCCGATGTCACCTGGTGGATCTGCCGCAGGGTACGCTCAATGCGATGTAACACAGTCAGGCCTAGGAAAACGGGAGCATAGTCAATGGCTGTGACTGACCACAACCTTGAACACCACCCAACCTGCAAGCCACATAGCCCAATGTCCCACACCTTTGATGGCATGCACCCACTCACAGTGAACATGCACATGGCCATCACAAACAGGCGGCACCAGCTATGCGCACCACTGCCCACACACACTGCCCACGTCCATCACAGTACAAACAAGGCTGGAAAGTGATGTGGCAACGTGGTGCAATGCCAGTTACACAGCTATGTGCCCAGTGCATGCCTGGACCACCAGTGATGCATACACAGACGTGCTGTGATACTGCACAGTGATGCATGTCACCTGTGTCATGCCTACATACATAGATACATAGACAGTGTCATCAGATAAGGGCCTATGGCAAACCCAGTCTGTCCATATGAGCTTGTCAGTTCACTTTGTTTCCCTGGAAGTCTGTTGCCCCTTACCCCTGATCTCCAGATCTCCTTCACGTCTGTCCCCTGCAGTCTGAAATCCCGTGATTGTGTCAGCCCCCACCACTTCCTCTGGCAGGGTGCTCCACCTGTCCACCACCCGCTCTGTGAAGACAGTCCTTCTCCATGTGTCCTCTGAATCGTCCTCCGTCCATTGTCATCCCATGCCCTCTAGTCCTGGAACATCTTTTTCACATCAAAAAGTGTGTCCCACACCCTGATCCCCCCTGTAAGATACCTGTATGTCTCCATCATATCCCCTCTCTCCCCCCTCCCCTCCAGGGAGTACATGTTCAGTTCCTGTAACCTGTCATCATAGGACCCGTGATGTAAGCCATGCACCGTCTTTGTTGCCCTTCTCTGAACCTTCTCTGCCCACTCTATGTCCTTACGTAGGTATGGTCTCCAGAAATGTACACTGTACTCCAGGTGGGGCCTCACTAGTGTCTTGTATAGTGGAATCATGACCTCCCCTTTCCTGCATGGTTGTATTGTGCGGGGCTACTGGTCTCCCCCCCAGCATGCAATAGCATCCATGAAGTCATGATACCATGATACTTACACTGCTCAATCAGCTTTGTCTGCCACTGTTGCTGCCACTGCTGCTGCTGTTGGGGTGGAACCCCTGCTGTCACCGGGTCCCTGGCACGGCCCTCAGCAACATGGCCCCGCATCCTCACATCCCGGCCTGTGGGAGACATATGTTGAGATAAACATCAGTGTGACTCAAAAGCAGAGTGCCCCCTGCCCCAGTGAGAGTGCCTGCCCACACAGCCAAAACCATCCATCGCACAGCTGCACACACTGACACAGCCAACCGTGGCCGAGCCGGCACCTATGCACAGCCACCCAAGCACACACACACCCCTACAGAGAATATAAGTGCATAGATGGTACACTCACCTGGCCTAGGCACCACGCCCCGCCTGGCACATGCCCGCAGCCTGGCCAACATGTCTGGCTCCCTCCGGCGGAGGTCTCTGTAGCGGTGCCGGCACTGCTCAGCAGACCGGCCCCGTCCAGTGACCTCCACCAGGTCAGTGGCCACTTGCTGCCACACCTGCATCCTTGCCATGGTAAGGGGGGCCTCACCATAGAGTGCCTTACAGTGGGGCTCCACCAGGGCCACCAGGTTGGCCACCTCCAGTGGGCTCCAGCTCACTGCCCTCCTCCTAGCCATCTCAGCCAGTTTACAGCAAGCAATATGGCACTCCGCTGTGCCGTAACCCCACGTGGAGTTGTTGCACAATAGGCCACCACAGGCTCCAATCGTGCTGTTCGAACAGCGCCATCACTTCACATAGCGCTGTCACCAGACAGCGCAATAGGGATGTACACATGGCATGCAAACAGCATCAGTGGGCAGAGGGCATACACAAGGTCACGGCAATGACGCAAGGCTACGCACAGCACCATCGGACGTATAGGCATCCTGCGTGACTGCCAAGCTGTGTACCAGTGCCACAGTGGACTATCGAGCAGTAGTGCCACAGCGCCATATAGTGCCCAGTGCTGTAGCACCACTGGCACAATGGTGGCCATGGCCTGAATTGCCTATAGCGCTCAGCAGGTCTGCAGCATGATAGACGCATGCGTAAGCTGTCTGGGCATGCGCAATGCAGTGTAGCATGCAGGCACTAATCTGCGCCATTGGCTCAGCTGGCCCTTCCGCAAATTCGTAATATTCAGCCGACATATGCAAATCATTCAATCAGCCATTCAAAGGCACAGTGGCACAATTAGCATGTAATTAAAGTTGCGCCACTCCTCATTTGCATGTGTTGCGCTATAAAAATGCGACAGTGGGTTGTGCTGGCCAGATTTGGTTACTGCAGGTGAGAGATGAGTTACATGCTGTGTGATGCTCAGGACAATGCTCATGGGCAGGGGTGCCGGAGGATGATAAA
Organism: Neoceratodus forsteri; assembly: GCA_016271365.2. Taxonomy (NCBI): domain Eukaryota; kingdom Metazoa; phylum Chordata; order Ceratodontiformes; family Ceratodontidae; genus Neoceratodus; species Neoceratodus forsteri. The sequence continues at coordinate 495,570,192 of CM057457.1, forward strand.
GGCTGAGGGGGCTGAGAATCAAAGGGCATAGAAAGGGACAAGGGCACTTTTTCTATTAGTATGTGCCATACGGAGAAGAAGCGTGGGGGCTTCGCCCCGGGCCGCACCTATGCTGATGGGAAATGCTGTAGCCTGCACAGTGACAGGTGTCCACTTCCACCCATACTGATCACCATGACTGACCAGAGCCAAGGTGAGGGTGAGGATGGTGGGTGTAGGAGGAGGTCGAACTTCACAGCTGCAGAGATGGAGGCCCTTTTCCAGGCCTACCTGGAGGATGAGCCACTATTGAGTGGATGGAGGGGCACCCCTCAGGAACGTGCAGCTGCATGGGAGGGGGCAGCTCGGGCCGTCAAACTGCACGGAAGCCACCAGCGCTCCGTGCAGGAATGCAAGAAGAAGATGGGGACTGATCGCAGGAGGCTGAAGGAGAAGGTGGCAGCCTTCAGGAGGCTGACACGTGCTGGCACTGGTGGGGGCCGCCAGTGGTGTTGCAGCTGACCCCAGCGGAGGAGACACTGGTCACAGCCATGCAGCCGAGTGCCATTGCGGGCGTAGCAGGCGGAGGATTCCAGACAGGTGGAAGCCCATCACTGCATGGTATGACACGGTGGTGGTGGTGTTGGGGGGGCGGTTGTTCACATGCACTTACGTGTACTCTCTTTCTGTTACAGATCCTGTTCGTCTTCAGGAGACGGTGGTGGTGGTGGGTCCAGACAGTGATCAGACCTGCTGGATGTGGAGGAGGGACCATCCACCTCCACCACCAGCCAGCAGGCACTGCAGCAGCATGCACGCTGGGCCAACAACTCTGGTGTCAGTGATACGGGTGCGGGGGGTGCACAGCCTGTGTCTCAGCAGTCTGGCATACAGGTATGCCAGCATGCTGTGCCTATGGCAGTGGCACGTACCTGCACCATTGATGATAGCAGGCCTGCAATGGGCAGTGATGGGTTTGTGTCCCATGACGGACAAATGGCAGGCCAGCACGTGCCCCTGGGCTATCCTAGTTCACACCTGTGTACCAGCATGCTGGCACAGTCCCAGGCTGTGCCTGTCAGCACCGGTGGCTGTGCAGGTGTCCAGCACTGTTGCCAGCACGGAGATGGAACAGGTGGACCTGGGGGCTCAGCAGTTGGAGGGGCAGCAGCAGCAATCGAGCAGTCGCACACCAGGTCTGGGGTTATAGTGTCAAGCAGTGGCACATGTCCACCGCCCTTTGATCCGCCCATACCTGGTCCTGGTGAACAGCACCCACCCTCAAGGGGTGCTGTGCACCAGGACCGTCCACACCCTGGGGGTCACGATGCCATTGGGGCATAGTACCCATTGGATGCGCACACCCGCCTGCTGCAGGAATCAGTACAGCTGCAGGGGTGGGTTGCAAGGTCCGTGGAGGCACTGTCTGTGTCCGTGGAGTGGCACAGCAGGGAGTGTGTGCAGAACCGAGCTGAGCTGGTCCTTATGCGGACGGATGTGACCGCCACCATTGACAGGCTGACCCAGGCAGTGGTCTCTGTCGCGGACGCATTGGGCACACTGTCAGATGTCCCTGTACCACACACCCCACACAGTGCGCTCTCCACTCCCCATTCCCGGCGTCATGTGACACCAGGCCTGTCGATGCCGGGTTCTGCTGTGGGCATCCCGAGCACCCCTGGTACACATTTGTTCGGCATGATGCAGACCCCTGTGTGGGCAAGGTCGCGTTCGCACAGTGGGACCCCTGGTGGTGCAACAACGCCACCCCATGTGGCCCCTGCTCAGCCTGCCAGTGCTGCTGGGCCACGGCGGGGCTATCCACACATCCGTGGTGGCTGTGGGACAGTGCTACATGACTGAGCTGTCTCCCAGTGCGGGCCCTGTCTGGTGCTGCCCTGTGTGCAATGTGTGTCATGGTGGGCAGTGCACTGCTGGGTGCTCTGCTCACCACGCTGACACACGGACCACCTGCACACTCTCCCAACTGCTGTCCACAGGTGCGTGTACATGATGATGCCTGCACTGCACTGTACACCAAGGTGCAAGGGTGCCCAGGTCCTGACACACGTACTTGGACGGTACAGGTGGTGGGGGTGGTCGGTGGTGCTGTGTGTTGGCAATGTCGTTTCTGCAGTGCTGTGCTTCTGCCCATGTACGCTGCCTGGTGTGTGTGTGTGTTCATATGGGTGCTCACCCCTCCCTGATGATGTGTTGGTATGCCTGTAACCTTCAACTCCCCTGACCTTTATGCACCGTGTGTTCCCCTGTGTGTCTGTGGTTTGCGCATGGACAGTGTTGCTTGCACATGTCCCCTTGACTTACCTGTGTTGGGCGTAGTGCTCTTCTGCAATGGTGTCCCAGTGCAGCTGGGCCTGCCGGGTCAGTCGGGGGTCTCTCTGTCCTGGGGGGGATGCTCATCACCAACATCACCGGCGTCACTGGCGTCCCCATCGCTGTCCCCCTCTTCGACCTGTACGGCTATCCCATGGTCTTTGGCCATGTTGTGCAGGATGCAACAGGCCAGGAATATCCCACAGGCCTTTTTGGGGCTGTACTGTAGGGCACCACCGGAGGTGTCTAGGCATCGGAAGCGTGCCTTGAGCATCCCAAACACCCGCTCTATGATGTTATGTGTTGCGGCATGTGCCTCATTGAAGCATTGCTGCGCTGGGGTCGTGGGGCACTGGTACGGTGTGAGCAGCCAGGGACGGAGTGGGTATCCGCAGTCACCTGTGTGGAGATAGTGGAGAGCAGTGTCATGTCAGGTCCATATTGCCCATCTCCCTGTGTGCCACTACCATGGCACCTGTGTCATTCCCACCCTTGCCCAGAGTGTGCATTCCATACATGTGTACTCACCCACTAGATGTCCTGTGGGGGTGTCCCCACTCTTGAATCAATGGCACAGTGTAGACTGGTGCCATATGAAGGTATCATGTGCTCTGCCAGGGTGTGTGGCACAGACATTGATAATGCGCTCAGTGGCATCACACACCACCGGGCAGTTGACACTGGAGAACCTCTTTCGGTTCCGATATGCCTGGCTGTCGGGGCTAGGTGGTGTGCGAATGGCCACATGGGTGCAGTCTATGGCCCATAGTATGCCAGGCATACGTGCTACCCTGTGGAACTCCTGCATGTTTGCTGTACGCTCTGCCGCAGTGCTGGGGACATGGATGTGCTCCACAGCATGAGGCAGCAGTGCGCTGAAAAATTGGGTGAGGATGCATGATGTGGCTGACTGTGTAATGCCTGTGGTGTCCCCTGTCGGCCTCTGGAATGTGCCCGTGGCGAGCAGGCACATGCAGGCTGTCACTTTGGTCTCCACAGACAGAGCGTGACTCCATTGTGAGGGTGCCTGCATCACATCACTGCACAGCTCACAGAGCCGTCTCAGTATTGCCCTGTTCAGGTAGTACCGGCCCACGATCTCAACATCTGTGCACAGCTCGAAGCTGATGCGGGCACGATACCACCTGTCGGGGGCATACCGCTGATGGACCCCTCCGCGGCCACGTCCCCCTGCAGCATGGTGTCTCACCTCCCTTATTACAGCTTCCATGTGGAAGCTGGCACTGTCCATCTCCCTGGCTTCTGCCCCCCCCGGCTGCTGTTCCTGTGTTGCCCTCACTGCTGCTTCCACTGCACTGGGCACTCCCCGCTGGCCTCTCTGTCCTCCTGGACCCACTGTCCCTGTCTGCCCTTCCAGCTTCTGTCTCTCTCTCCCCCAGTTTTCAGCCTGCTACGGTTCTTGCGCTGCTTCCTTGAGCCTTTTTATTTTGGCTCATTTCCGCTACTGCGCAACTTCCAGCTGAGCCACTCTCGCGCATTTCGCAAGTGTTCGAATATCACATTGCGCACTTTATGCATGGACCTGCCCCCTTCGGTTGCGCATGCCTTCATTTCCATTGCACTGTTGCTCAGCATGTTTTCGGTTGCGCAACTGGCCCCTTCTGAATATCGCAGAATGGCGCATTTTTGGAGTTGTGCATGGCACAACCCTTTTGAATATCTGGGCCCTACTATAATACTTAATTCAAAGGAGGAATAAATAGGATTATATGCTGATTTTTTACTCTATATCACCAAACCAAAAATATAAATGATGCATATAATTTAAGTTACAAATACATTTGGTCAGTTCTCAGGATATAGAATAAATTGGGCCAAAGCAGCCTTGTTAAAACTAAATAAATATTATATATTTCAGAGGATAACAAGAGTACAAATGAAAAGTACAGATCCATTCACATATCTGGAATGTGCAGTACAGTATGGGCTGCATGCCCATTGGCTCATGCTGTGAACCAATGGGCGTACAGCCCTACCTATAGTGTCAGTCAGCAGGCGGTGGGGTGGCAGGTAGGTTGGGTGCTGCCACCTACTGCTAACTCAGGAGGGAGCAGGGCAGTGGGGCTCAGTGGGCAGGTGGAGAGGGGGTACCGCTGGACCATCAGGGATATTGGACTTAATTTTTTTAATACAAATGCCTGCAATCAGGCTGTGAGCAGTCCACTGGACCACCAGGGATATAGGATGTGTGTATTTTTATACTTAAGCCCGTGATCAGGCTGACAGTGGTCCACTGGACCACCAGGGATACAGGATGTGTGTACTTTTATACTTAAGCCCATGATTGGACTGACAGCAGTCTACTGGACCACCAGGGATCTAGGATGTTATTTATTTCAACAGATGCCTGTGATAGGGCATGGGGGGTGCCGCCACGGAGGTGCAGCCGGAGCTTGGGTGGCCACCCACAGGTGGCAGCTGCCGTGTTGTGCCCTGCAATACAGCAGCTCACCTGTGGTGGCCAGCCATTGTTTCTTTTTTTTTTGCTCACCTGTGTGCAGTGCAAGTAGGGGTTGTGCATGCATGGACTCAGCACATCCTGGGCTGAATATCGGGATATGCGGTGTATGCATGGGCATGCCTCCCCTACCTGCGCTGCATACATTTCTGATGCACTCCAGCACATCGAGATTTGTGCCAGGCACAATCCCCATTTGAATATTACACCAGGGAGCATCAGTGGATTGTGCATGGTGCAACACTGTTGCACCATGCTCAACCCTTTTGAATATCTGAACCTTGGTCTTTTTCATATTTCAACATTTAGAAGCCATAATTCCATGAATAACTGCAGTCACAGGGCATTCTATATATCAAATAAAAAGTGTAAATTAGTACTACAAGACTGACACATTACATACCCACAAAACATATGTCCCATGTAAAAAAACATACAAATAAAAAAAATTCCCAGAGGATAAAATTGCAACTTTAAAAGGCATAATGCTTGCCATTATGTGGAGTTAAGGAACAATCAATGTATCAAAAAAAAAGATCTTAATGAGTACAGGATTAGCACGTAATACTCCCCAAAATTCATGGGGTATACACAGCTCCACCAAATTACCTCCCAACTTCATCATGGTGTCCAATCTACAACTAAAGTCTGAGCATCATAAGAAATGCACAAAGTTCATATCTCCTACTGGAGTAGAACCAAAACAAATTTGATATCAAGCCAACAAAAATGTACCTTATGTAACAAGGGATAAAGAAATGTGTCCCAATATTGCAGGCAAACCTCATTTTGGTCTAAAACATAATGTATCTGTGTAACAAATAATGGTCTATATAATTGTGTCATATTAAAACTTGTAAAGCTACAAGTTTAACTGAGCCACAAGCTGTAATATTAAAGTGTCTTTTGATATTTGTACTGATCATGTGAGTAATAGAAAACAGGTGTTTTAAGTGTCTGCAAAAATAGAAACACAGGGATAGAGTTCAGGTTACCCTTCTGACTATTATTATTAGGACTGGCCAAAGTGCTTGTATGCACATTCCTAAGTGCAAACCTATTTCCTCCTCCTAAGACCTTGGTAACTGGTAATGGCAATTATTACTATCCTTATATAGTAATATAATTTACACTAGCAATACATTTGTGCTGACTAAAAAGATTAGCTAAAAAGAGAATTGCCTTTTAAGTTGATGTTTGTACTTATCTTGGACCAATTATAGACAACCATAGAAATTGAGAATACTGTTTTCCACTATATAAGCAAGCCACTATACACTGTTAGTTTGAAGAATTAAGAATGAAGGATGTACCACTTGTAATCTCTCGCTGTGATTATTGTTATAATCATTAAATTCTTCCGCCTTCAGCCTCATCTCCATTCGTCTCCTTTCTAAGTATTTGTAATAGATAATTTACTAATGGTAATTTTTTGCCCACCTCTATATTTGGTGCCTTAAAAACTCAGATCGCTGGTGCTGCATGCTGAAGAGGCAATCTAACTACTGGTTGGTAAGTCTGCAAGCCCTAATAAGAAGGTGACGACGCTCGGAGAAGGTGCTGATGGCTTAAAAGCGAGAGACAAAGGTGCACACAGACAGTTTAGCCACTTGCTAATCAAGTGAGGTATGCTTTCCAATTGTTTTAAATAAAAGTAATGCTTAACTTTGTAGGAACTCATGGGGCAGAGTAAGTAAGTGAAGGTGCTGGGACTTGCAAGCCGGACCTCACAAGGGAGCCACAAGACATAGCTAGACAGACTGGGGCACCAGTGCACGGGTGCACCCAGCTGTAAAGGCTAGGCAGGCAAGAAAAAGACAAGAAGAATGAGTATGGAAACAATAATAGGTTGTTTTCTAGGAAAACACCTAAAGGGGAAAACATACAAACCAGTGCCTGATGAACAACAGGCACAATTGTATTTTATGAGTATGGAAAACATTGATAGGTTGTTTCTGTGGGAAACACGTAAAGGGGGGAGCATACAAACCATGATCAACAGGCACAGCAGTATTTTAATTAAAAAATAAAAAAAGAGTTACTAGCAAATACTGTACAAAGTCTGTGATAATATAGCCAGGTTGTAATTCGTTAACACATGAGACTTTTAAGAAAAAGAAAGCTGCATGAGCAGTAAGATGTAATAATCCAGCTACAGTCAAAAGTAGATAGTTTAGAAATGTAAATAAGTCAAGAGCCAAAATCCCTGCAAGAGAAAAACTAATAACTAAAGATAGTTTGTAAAGGTACAGGGAGACCTTTGTTTTTTAGATAGGGATAGTTCTCTTTTATTGATTGCAATATAAACTATAACACAGCTTCTGTAGCATGTTTGTAAGATGTGAATGTCTTAAAATCTAAAAACAAACACTTTACAGTGTGCTAACTCCTGTATAGGAGCAGTTAAAATGTAGGAATAAAAAGTCAGGTAGCAAGTCATACTAACTTAATGCCCAAAGACCTTGCCTCTTCTAATGTTAAAGAGTTTGATTCTAAATACTCTTAGTATGCTGTGGGGTGGACTAGAGCAAAAGCTAGCCACTTGTTCTTCTGTGATTGCTACCCTAACCAAACAAACCACCTGGAGTTGTTTAGCATGATTAGTAATGTTATCAGTAACACTAGCATTTCTGAAGGACAAAAGATTCTCATTAAAAATGATGTTGGCATACTTTTAAATGTGGTATTCAAGTGTCTTTGCATAAAAATGTTTAAGTTAATTACATGAAAAGTTAAATTAATTTTCTGTGCAATGTAACATTAAGATATTTTTAATATCAGTAGTGTTCAAGGCCACTACAAAAATAACTGGGTTTGAGCGACCCTTGTATGCACACTGTGTGACCTTTTGCATTTTATTTGACCTTCTTGTGTTACAGCCAACACGGTCAATCAACATTTAACTGCAAGCAAACTTCTTTGTTTAAACTCAGCTGACATTTTGTCATGCTTAGGATAAGAAAACTCAGGGATGCTTGGCTTCTTTTATACTATGGAAATAATCTTGTTTTACAGTAGTTGAGCTGTATCTTCTGCCAGTAGAAGCTCGGGGGAGGGTAAGCTACCCTTCCTTCCTGTGTAATGTCCACAAAGGTTGCAAGGTACATTGCTATCTCCCCATAGGGTAAATACCAAACAATGTGTATTTGATTCTTCTTCAAAAACATATGCTTCAAGAATCAGTTAAGCTGGAGTGGGAGTTGTTTATGTACTTCCACATATTCATTCTTTGATTGACTTTTCAGCTTTCTTAGCCGTTTACAAGCTACATTTGTTTCGTGTTTAAAATGTATTTTATTCATTATGTTCAATACTAAAATTGTTCTATTGCAAAAATGCTTATGTTTCCTAATTGGTTCCACATAAGGACTATTGCATAAATCAAATCATTATTACCTCTGCAAGTGTAATGTTTTAGCAAAATTACATCTATTTGTACAACTCTAAATCAACTGAAAAAGGTCTAGTCAGTTCAAACTCTACAATCAAACTTATTGTTTCTACTTACTATGAAGTAAAGCCTGGGGTAGGGGCAATCCCCTAACTTCAGCAAGAAGATTCTTCTTCAATTGATCTTCAAGCAAGATATCCATTTTCTTCACTGCTGTTTGTTCCAAACATGGCTGATACTTTATGCAGACCTATTGCTTTACTATGGACTGTTTATGGACTGTTAATTTGTGTGCCAGGGTGAAATCAACTACCATAACACAAATGCCATGCCAGTGTGTATGTGTGGCTACTCAATGCACAATCTAATGCACCCCTGGCCAGTGCAGTGTGTCTGCTAATCAGCCAGCCAGCAATATAAACACTGACTTTTCTAAATTGTTGTGTAGACATGCTTAACAGCTGGTCTAGTAGCTGTGCCTCAAAGCTCAAGACTGGATCACTACAAAGCTACATGGACTAAAAATAGACAAATGGGTTTCTTGTTATGAACAGAGCCGCACCAAAGGACAATGATGTTTATGTGTTAACTCTGTCCTACTGTCTTTGGGGTGATAATAGTATTTGTAACTATGCTAGTGTAAGCAACTCATCATGTTTTGTAGTCTCAAATGCCATATACTTAACTGTAACACCAACTAAATGCCCAAATGTGACAAAAGGGCCAGAGAGTGGATTTAATCAACACTTATTGATCAAGTGATTGTGAACAATGTAAAGTACAGTAGATTACATATAAATCTAGATTTCTCTGGCTGGAATATACATGTTAATAATAGTTGTGCAGATACTGGTGTGTCAATGTTTTATGCCACTATGTTAATTGACATGTTGAGTGTCATCATTTGGAGCTGTGATATCTCTCCTGTTTCTTAATGTACAGTCATTTTAAATCAAAAGATACTCATTTGATACAAATTCATAAGGCACAAGTAGTTGTAAATGAATTGCTCAGTGAGAGTGATAATGAGCATAATTTATAGCTATGCAGGGGACCCTTAGGAGTCCTGTCTTTTAAAACTTTACTTGTGTTGCCAGTGCTCTTAGTGTTCTAGGTAATTATAGACCTGTGGCTTAATACTTACTATTCAGTAAAGTACTAGTGAGATGTACATGCTTCGAGGAGCTGTACTGTTGCACAAATAATAATTAGGCAATATTGGGCCAAGGGGGGCTTGTAACAAGGGATAAAGAAATGTGTCCCAATATTGCAGGCAAACCTCATTTTGGTCTAAAACATAATGTGTCTGTGTAACAAATAATGGTCTATATAACTGAATCATATTAAAACTTGTAAAGCTACAAGTTTAACTGAGCCACAAGCTGTAATATTAAAGTGTCTTCTGATATTTGTACTGATCATGTGAGTAATAGAAAACAGGTGTTTTAAGTGTCTTCAAAAATAGAAACACAGGGATAGAGTTCACGTTACCCTTTTGACTATTATTATTAAGACGGGCCAAAGTGCTTGTATACACATTCCTAAGTGCAAACCTATTTCTCCCTCCTAAGACCTTGGTAACTGGTAATGACAATTATTACTATCCTTATATAGTAATATAATTTACACTATCAATACATTTGTGCTGACTAAAAGATTAGCTAAAAAGAGAATTGCCTTTTAAGTCGATGTTTGTACTTGTCTTGGACCAATCATAGGCAACCACAGAAATTGAGAATACTGTTTTCCACTATATAAGCAAGCCACTATACACTGTTAGTTTGCAGAATTAAGAATGAAGAAACACCACCTGTAATCTCGCTGTGATTATTATTATGATCATTAAATTCTTCTGCCATCAGCCTCATCTCCGTTCATCTCTTTTCTAAGTATTTGTGATAGATAATTTACTAATGGTAATTTTTTGGCCACCTTTACACTTATTATTGCTACAAAAATCAAAAGTACATTTTTGCCCATATACAAGCAACCACTAAGAGCTGAGTTGCACTTAATATCAGGGATGGACACATTTAAAAAAGTAAGTACTTGTCCATGGGCAAGTGGCTTGTCAAAAAATAGTTGTCCTGGTCCCTGAAATGGTAAGTCCAGGTAGAGAATGGCATATTTTTAGTGGAAAGTATAAAATACGGAAAACCTAAACATATTTATTGAAGTATCAGTTAGTGTTGTAATGGAAAATAAGGGAATACTATTATTTATTTTGGTCAGGATAGAGAGGATTGTGACTGAATTAGCATGTGGCACCAACAGCACAGTCAGTGATAACACCATGCAGCAGCAGACAGTATAGCATAAGGAAAAGTTATAGTAGGAAGCCTGAGCTTTCTCCAACTGGAGCATCAAATTCACTGTCATCATCATCATCATCATCAACGCTAGTGACAGCCTCAGGGAGATGTTCATGTGAGTCAGCATCAGCAGCAGAACTAGTAGTCAGACTAGCATGATCATGAACGTGGTGTGTGCCAGGACCAGATAGTAGCCAGTGGTTGATACCTTGATCTGGATCAAAGCTGTCTAATGCAGGACCTTCAACTGCTATATGCAGAAGTGACTGGAGTGTGTCATTAGCCGAACTTGTTCTTATTTTTGGTTTTATAAGATTCTAAATGCAGAATACTCTCTCATATGTAGCTATAGACATACTCCTAGCCAGTAACATTTCTATTAGGTCAAGAATGTGAGCAAGCTGGGCCAGTCTCTCTCCCAGTAGTCATGAATACAATTGTAGATATGACTTATCCACTGCAGACCTGAGCACTGCTTTGAATGCACATGGCAGGGATCAGATGCAGTGCACCGGTGCACAGGCAAAACCATGCAGTACTGTTCATCACACCCATGCCACTTTGTCCCATGGACGGGCATGCTCTGTCACAAGCAGCATGCGGCATGACTCACAGGTGCCACACCTGAGGTATGCATACATACACACACACACACACACACACACACACACACACAAACTGCCCATGTGTGCACTGGGCAATGGCAGCTGACTGCAGCCAGGATAGCACACACATCAGGTCTGCCATGCAGAACCATGGCCACTGCAGCTATGTCGGTGGCCATGCCAGGGCTGATAGGCTGCCGCAGACTGTACATCAGCCACAGAGGGTGTCTGCAACAGACCCCCAGGGGTTGAACCATGGGACTGTGACTGAGTCTGTGCAGAAGTGTGCAGGCACATCACAGGCATGCCTGGGATGTGAACAGCAGAGCCTGGCATTGACAGGAGGGTGTCACCCAACACCTGGTTCATAGGATGGACAGTGTACTACATGGTGTGTGAGGTGGCCAGCCATGACCTGTGGCAGCCAGTGGTGCAAGGCCATTCCTGATCACAATGGCAATGTGATCCTGGGATGCAGTCATGTCCTCCCTGCAAATGCTGAATAGCCTCCAGAAGCCGTGCAGTGCCCCTCTCATGCTGCTCGGCCACCTGGCACACCTCCACTTGCAATGCACGCACCCCAGCTCCCAGCAGCACCTGTTGCCCCACAGAGGCCCACAGCAATTGGATGTGCTTTGACAATGGGTCGGCATCCAGGGAAACCTGGGTAGGGCACCGTCCCACCAGTGGTGTACAACCATGCTGCACAGCCCCCCACTCTGGTGGACACTACACAGTGGGGTCCTCATGGGGGTTGGTCCCTATCAGGCACCCTGGCAGTGGACACTGCATCCAGCTGCCCTCTGTCCTTTGCTGGCTTTCTGGCCCCCATACGCTGCCAGGCATCTGCACAGCCATTCCACCACCACCACATGGCACTGCCATGGTGCCGCATACGGCAGCACCTGCAGTGGTGGTGGGCAGCTATCCCACCGCTGGTAGGCCACTGGGTGCGCTGCCTGTGGTGGTATTTGGTAAGGGGGTCTCCCCACAACACCTCCCATGCTGTCCAGGATCAAGGTCATGTTGTCATCGATGTCGGACCCCACTCCAAGCTGTGTCTCTGCACAGTAGACACCATGGCTGGCATCCTGCGGAAACACAGCCAGGGCCTCATCCGACCCCATGCCCAGGATATCTGGTTCTCAGGGCTGGGCCTGCCTCCCGGCTACTGCTGGCACCCTGTCCACTGCATGCAGGCATGCTGGTGCTGAAAGAGAAAACAGATGTGTCAGTGATGCATGTCTCTTGGTCCAACCCCCACTGCATCCTGTGTGTGCCCATCATAGGTACTATGCAGTGATGGGCTCACCTGTCTGGAACCATCCACCCAGCACACCTTCTACAGTGCTGTGGTACATGGTGCTTCCATCAGCTCCTCCTGTGCCATTAGCTGTGGCACATCAGCAGGCCCCCCCTCTGGTGGCTGTCCAGGCTAGATAAATGGCCACCACCTTCTCCTTGATGCGGCATTTATCAGTGCCCACCTTCTTCCAGCACTACTGCACTGACTGCTGGTGGCTGCCCTGTGGTTCACACTTGCCACCACCTCCTCCCAGGCCACAGCCCTGGCCTATGGTGTGCCTGTGGCACCACTCAGCAGTGGCTTCCTATCGAGGTAGGACTCGAACAGGGCATCGGCCTCTGCCTTGGTAAAGTTGGGCATGTGCTTGCGAGCACACCCATGCTCCTTTTTTTAGCCCTCCTTGTCAGATTACATAAAATCAGTGTAATATGACAAACAACTTGTTATTCACCGTTTATTTGATAAAAACAGAAGCTTATGCTCCTTAGTCTATCTTAGTTCTCAATGTTGTCTCTGCCCCACCTCAGTTAATCATTCACCTCATTACTTGTTAATTTAAACACTCATTCAGTTTTATTCCTGCTTCAAATTAAACATGTTGACAATTATCTGACAATTACTTTGAATTTGACAAGAGTTTTCTTACAAAAATGTGGTACCACAATGGGTGCAGCAATGGCTCTGTGCTATGCCAATCTTTTCTTAAGATACTGAGAAAAGAAACGGTATTGACATTAATAAAAACCTATTCAGGCAACATATCGAGCACTGGTTTTGCTTTAATGATGACATTCTGTGCGTATGGGAAGGGATAGGAGTAACATACCAGATTTCATTGGTTAAATTATAAATGAACTTAACCTGAGATTTAGTTATGTCTTATAGGCTTCAATCATTAATTGATTGGGTGTCACCTTAAAATCCAGTAGCACAGAACATGAGATTGAAACTCAGTGCTATAGAAAACCAGCAGCTAACAGTTCCCTATTGCTGGCCACAAGTGCCCACCCCTGGACTCAGATGTTCAGTACCATACAACCAGTTACTACGACTATGGAGGAACTGTAGTGCAGATGAGAGCTTTAACATACAAGCAGGTGAACATATTCAGACGTTCAGGAATGGGGGTACCGCATAAAAACACTTCTAAATGCAAGAGACAGAATAACAAAAATGAGCAGGGAATCATTGTTATAAGATGAGGTTGATGTCACATCCTACACACAGCCACACCTATTTATTACAGACTATAATCACATTGCAGGGTGAATTGGCAACATTATCATATGAGCATGCCAATATATAGGAGATTCAGAAGTTTGCATGGCAGTGGGTGGGAGACCAATGGTAAGTTTCAATAGGGTCAAAGATTTAATGGAAAAACCTGTACAAAGTAGATTAAAAGGTCAGAACTACTGAGAAGCACATGCTTACCAAGGAAACCCAATGGTTTCTACAGATGTAATAGATGCAATATATACAGATATGGCCTAAGCACCAAGATATTTACACACCCAAGAATTGAGAACCTCATAGCAGAAATCAGTGAACTAATTACTTGTGCCTGTACATGTATGATATATGTGTTGTGAGTGTGGACTTGTTTATGTGGCCAATACAGGCCTTTGAAGCAAGTGATACTCAAGAGCATGTCCACTCTATTGTTAACTACAAATGGTACACTCAATTGGAGTACACTTCTCCCTAGTACACTGAGGCTCATCCAGAAGGACTGAGATTTGTAGGGTCGAAAGGATACGCCCAGTGAAAATGGAGGAGAAAGACCTAATCTGCTTCAGAGGGAGTTGATGGATCTCTAGACTGCAAAGTGTTAAACCACTAGGATCAAATAATAAATGGGATTTAAAATATTTTCTGAAAAACAAATAAATTTTGAGTTTGGTATTATATATTCCTCCTATCGATAACCTTATTTCCTCACTTTTTTTTTTTAGATTTCTTTCACTGGTTCAAACCTTCTGGATTTATTTGTGTCTCATTCACATGGAAGTCCCACTCTAAACTGAGAGTTGCCATGAAACAAAAATGAGATGTCTTGGCTAATGGGAAGGTTTGCACAAATTGTTTTATTTATTTATTTATTGGAATTTTGGAAACAGCCTTCGAGTAAGAACTCTTTTACAACGGGTCCACACATCTGTTGAACAGTACAAATATTGACATAGTTGAAATATTAGTACATAACTGAATTCACAGTACAAATACAGACGTAGTTGAAATATTAGTACATAACTGAATTCACCATACAAATACAGACATAGTTGAATTATCAGTACATGAAGTAGCAAAAACACAGAAAACAGCTAAGAGATTCTCAGGAGTTTCATTAAGGGTTTAATACTAAGTGCTGTATGGCATAAGGAAGTGTATGAGAGAGAGGAGAATGTAGGATAGGGAGCGAGTGGTTAGTGAATGGCACACGGAGATACAGCAGCCCAGGAAGAGCATTGCCACACTGCATTACAGCTTTAGAACCTAGTTGCTGGGGATAGTGCTCATGACAGTGTGTGTGGTAAGGTGGGAGAAGGTAGTTAGAGAGAGGGGGAGGGGAGAGAGAGGGGGAGGAGGGTGAGACCAAGCAGGGGAGGGAGGTATCATGACAGTGGAGATTGATGTAGAAAAGGTGGGTGGGAGAGGGGAGGAGGTGGAGAGAGAGGAGTGAGAGTGGGGTGATCAGGTATGAGACAAACAGGAGGTGCAACCACTCAGCGTAATAACAGCAACAGAATATGAGGTGCCAGAGTCTGGGGGCAGGGGTAGGGAGTGGAGAGGGGTGACCCATGTGAGTGAGTCCATGAGTATTTGCTGGTAGGCAGTGTTGGTGCAGGCTCTGGAGACCTGCTCTGAACAGTTTAACACTCAGAGACATTCTTTTGCAGTAGAAACTGCTTAAGTTCAGCTTTGTAGGTTCTAGGAAAAGCAACATTTAGAGTGTTAGCTGGGATGTCATTAAAGAGCTAGTGTACTGCTTGGAATTAACAGTAATTTTCAGATGCAGTCAGCTAACACTTATATCTTAAGTATTATTTTTCTTTTCTGTTTGCTAATTAGAAGATTTTTAACTTGGCAGTACTAGGTTGATGGGGTGTGGAGCACCACTCTGTCTGGAGGAAAAAATGTCAGTCCTGTTCCTCCCTCTACATCATCAGGAATGAGACCAAACACCTTGAGGCACCACAATCCTTGCAGCCTGAGCAGTGACTCTCACAAACTACCAGCCAAAATGCAGGAAATTGTGACATCACTAGTAACCAGTGAGAGCCAGTCCCTGCTGCTTATTGTGAAAGTGAAAACCTCAGAGAGACATGGTTCTCATTGGTTACTAGTGATGTCATAGTCAGTGTAGTCTCAGTGTTGATTTAGTGGGAGGAACAGAAATGACTTTTGATTCCCTGTAGACAGAGTGCTGCTCCACACATCACCCAGTACTTCCAGGTAGAAAATCTTCTAATTATCAAACAGAAAAGAAAAAAATAGTTGAGATACAAAAAGTGATAGCTGACTACATCTCAAAGTTAGAATTAATTGCAGGCAGCTTCCAGGCAGTACACTAGCTCTTTAAGTCACAGTGGGGCACAGTAGGAGAAGGATATTTGTCCAAGAGTTGTCCTTCAGAAAGGGACACAGAATGCGTGTAGTTCTTTATTCCTGGTCCTGTACATGGAGTTGGTTAAGGTAACCAGGTCGGCGATACAAGAAGGAGTTAGGCCTGGCATGGCTTTCCTACCTAGGAGGCACGACTGGTATAAGATTCTATTCCTGTGGCTTAATAGGTTTGCTTTCTCATAGAGTACACAGGTGTGCATGAGCCAGTCAGCATCTAGTAAGTCTGCAGGCCTTGTTTACAGCCATGCCTACCCTCTTGAAGGCAGTATCAGTTACTGCTCCACAGTCCACCAAGCCATAGTCAACCATGGAGAGAATGGAGCTGTGTATGGAGAGCCTGACAGCATTGTAGTTAGGCTTTTCCTGTGCCAATAAAGTACCCCGAGTTTAGTATTCAGATTGTAGACATATTTTCCCTGGATTTCTTCCTTTGCTCTGCCCTTTGTCACACAGTCTGAATAAATTCTTTTATTTTGTGTTGCATGCCTGATCGCGTTTGAATTATTAAAGGGCTGCTAAGCATTTAAAGTAAAGAAGAATATCTTTATTCACATATTAGATTTCATAATTTAAAAGGATTGCATTTAGTTTTCATGGACCGACAGCCAATTTAGTTCTAATCTGTTATGGTTATGGAACAAATCCAATCATCGGAGGAAATGCAAAAGCAGAAGTTTTTCAGGGCAATAGCATAGCAGCTTAAGACTCTTAAAGGGGAACTGGGACAGTTATTGGACTATCATGTAGAACAGAAACTATTATTTTTAAGGCAGACATATTACAAAGGTGGTCCAGGGCCACTTAGATTAATAACCAGTAGATTGAGAACACAGAGAGCTAGGGTCACAGTGATGAATTTGAGGCACCCTGGACACCAGAAAGTGGTGTACAAATGACTGAGATAGCCAAGACTTTTCGGAGTTTTATGAACAATTATATGAGAAAGGAACTCCACCACCTGAATGGAAAACAGAGACTTTCCTACAAAAACTGAAACTGCCAACCCTGTCACCAGATCAGGCCAAAGAGCTGATGTGCCAACTAACTGTAGAGGAATTCAAGACAGAAGTGAGGGCCCTGAAGACAGGAAATGACCCAGGATGGACGGGCTCCCAGTGAAATTTTTTTAAGTGTTTTAAGGATCACCTTCAACCCATTGCATTCTCAGAGGCTGTGGGGAGGGCCTAGCTCCACCTACTGGGCCACAGCACTGATATCAGTGATACTCAAGCCAGGGAAGGACCCCTCTAGATGTGCCTCTTATTAGACAATTTCACTCTGAAATACCAATTATAAGATCCTTTCCTCAATTATGCCAAAAAGAATTCCACAGAGATCCACAGTGGAGGGCTTCAAGAGAGGTTGGGATAGACACAGAAAGCAGATATACCAGATGATGGCTTGGCCCAGGGGTGTGGGTATGGATGATGTGGGGTTTCTGGAACACGGGAGGGGGAGGGCCTTGGCACCCAACTAGGGATCCGAGGTTCAAGCAGACTCGATAGACCGTAAGGCCTAATCTGCTGGCAATTAGTATATTAGTATGAATTCAACATTACCTCCCCCAGCTCATACAGTTAGACCAGAACGGGTTCGTCCTGGGAAGACAGGCACAAGACAATTTGAGAAGGACCACCCATCTCATTGACCATATCAATAACTCTCATACCTTGGCTTTATTAATGAGTTTAGATGCTGAAAAAGCACTTGACAGAGTCAACTGGAACTTTGGGGAGTGGTCCTTTCCCAGTTTGTTTCGAGAGAATTTATACAAATTACAAGTATATTGTATAACTTCCCATCCACCTATGTTAGAGCAAATGGCCATATTTCCTGACCCCTGAAACTTGGTAGAGGCATGAGACAGGGGTGCCCACTATCACCGCTGCTTTTTGCTTTACATATAGAGCCTCTAGCTCAGTCTATAAGAAAGAATGGGACTATAAGGGGAATACGAATAAATGGGTTTGAGCATAAGTTGGCCTTATATGCCAATGATGTGCTAATGTATCTCACAGATTCGGACTCTTCCCTCCCTGTCCTGTTTGGGCAGTTGGAGGAATATTCCTCTCTTTCCAGATATAAGCTGAACTGCATTAAAACAGAGGTACCTAGTTGTAACTATACCCCCCCGGGTCTGAGGAGTAGATAACCCTATGAAATGGGACCTGGATGAGATGAGTTATTTAGGGATCAGGATTGGTATCAGCAATCAGCAATTGTGGGATCTAAACTACCCCCCTTTGATTACACAGTTAAGGAAGGATGTTCAGAGATGGACCCTCCTGCCATTATCTATATATTCTAAGACACAAGCACTGAAGATGATTGCCTTACCTAGGCTACTTTAATTATTTCAATGTGTACCCTGTCTGGTTTCACAGAAAGAGATAATTATGTGGCAGAACATGTTTTTTTAAATTTCTGTGGGCCAAAGACCAACCTAGAGCTCTTCTCTATGCAGCTAAGGCCCAAGAAGGTTTAGCTTTTGCTAACTTACAGGGCTCTTGGGCTGCACACTTATGGGGCAGTCCAGGCTTCTAATCCCATTGGAAGAGAATGGACTTGGCATTTGGGACTGAGCCACTCCTCCAGGCCATCCTGTTCCAGAGTGGTGCTGGATTTTCAGAGGTGTGCTATATGGGGACGAGGGCCATCCTGGTGGGATGGTGGCGAGGTGTAACCCAAGGTCCCATTAGACACCAATTATAGAAGTTTCAACGGTGGGCTCATGACCCTCTTTTCCCGGCAGCCGCTCTAGACCCCTGGTTTAAGAAATGGGCCAAGAAAAGATTCCACTCCCCTTACCAGATCTTAATAACAGGTAATCTTATTTCCTTTGAGGCAGCCAGACAGACATTTGGCCTACCTACGGGATAATTTGAGATTCTACCAAATCAAAGATGATGTTCATACCTTTCAGAGAACTTATGCTCGATTACAGGAGGACACTGTGGACCCCTCTTTTCTAGGCATTTGGTCATCGGGGGAGCTAGAGGCACCATATACCAATTATATCAAAGAATTTTACTGGATAGGTCCCTACCCACAGAACAACTCAAACTCAAGTGGGAATCAGATCTGGGGCATACTCTTGTAGAGAAACAAGGGGCTGGCATATGGCGAATTACATGGCAGATGATGGGGGCCCTGCTTTGGCAGGAATATGGCTGAAAGGTGAGGTTCCAGTACTTCTGTGTCCCAGCATAGGTGGTGCACTATGCTCCAGCAGCTGGTATGGCCTGTTGGAGGGGGGGTATGGCCATGATCCAGCCTCCTAGACCCATATTATTTGGACATGCCAAGTGCTTAGGGGATACTGGAAGGAGCTAGAGAATCATCTTAGGGAGATTTTGCAATTTCAGCCTCCTCTGGGTCCGGAGGTTCTTGTTCTGGGTCTATGGCCTATGGAGGTGAGGGAAAGAGAAGCACTATTTTTATGGTCAGTTCTGATGCTAGCTACTCTTAAGGCCATTACTAGGAAATGAGCACAAAGGATGCCCCCATTAGATGACTGGAGGGCGTTATAGAGAATATTCATTTAATGGAGAGAATTACTGTTGGCCTTTGCCTGCAGACCCCTTTATACCAGAATAGGTGGACCAGGTAGCTCTTATGAGCCTAATTTAACTGGAGATGCTTAGACTCTCATTTTCTGACCCCCTCTCTCTCTCTCTCTCCACTACGTCCAGAAGCATTTGCTCAGCCAATGCAGTGCATATTTTAAAGTTTCTCCATCAAGTTCAAGTAGATAGAAAGACTTTTGAAGCTACCCGATAGATCTTTGGGATTTGTCTGATCTTTTTAATTTGATCATCATATGATTTACTCAGTAGACAGCTATTCTGCAGGTACACACTCTGCTGTCATCAAGATTTATTTATTTATTTTATTCAAAATTTGGTTACCGGGAAAGGCACGCTGAGCCAAGGCTCATTTCCAGGTGCAACCCGGGTACTGAGGAGCACACAGAAGTTAACCAGAAAAAAGAAAAAGTACAATTTCATATTTACAGACTGCATAAACAGTTCTTGGTTACAGATAGTAGGTACATCATCTAGAGCTTAGAATAAAAACATTTGTCTTATAGTACGGTATAAACAAGTGCAAGAGTTGTACAGTAGTGATGCAGGAATTGGTAATAGTTTGAGATAAGAGTAGGCAATTATTTGACCAACTGAGGCCTCCTAGAGTGGGATTAGTCTTGTGTAGGGGTAGGTCCCAAGGTGCATCTTTGGCAAGGATGGGATGGGAGAAGCCTGAGTAGTTGCCTAACTGCTGGGAGGGAGGAGGCCTGGCAAAAGATGAGTGGGAGTTTGTTCCATAGGAAGGGAAGACAGTATGAAAAGGCGGCTGGACCAGAGGCAGTGTGAGGGTGAGGGAGTTTAAAAGTGAGGGCATCCCTGTGGCATAGGGAGTAGCCTAGGGAGTTGGCTGGTGCAAGGCAGGAGGTGAGGTAGAGGGGCAGGGAGCCCAACCAGTATTTAGCTATGAGGGAGGTGCTATGGATGGTTCACCTATGGGAGTACGGGGCCAGGGAGAGAGTGGTGTAGAGGGGGCAATGATGAGTAAGGTGGGGAGGAAGAGGCAAAATGACAGAATGAGTTTAGTAAGATGTCAAGTTTGGAGAGGGATGACATTGGTGCTGTGCTGTATATGATGTATGCTTAGTCTAATACAGGTACGATTGTTTTACGTATGATTTCACTGCGGGCGGGAAGGGGAAAGCTGTCTTTGTGGTGATAGAGGATGGGCAAGTTTGGGCCGAGTTTGGAGCAGATGGCCTCTATGTGGGTAGAGAAACTGAGGTGGCTGTCTAACCAGACTCCCAGGTATTTGAAGGTGGGGACCAGGTCAAGGGGAGAGCCATCCAGGGTGGAGATTACTGGGGTGGCAGGTAGGGAGGCAAGCTTTTTTCTAGATCTGAAGACCATGGTGATTATTTTTTGTCATTTAGTTTAAGCTGATTTTTCAGGAACCAGGACTGAACTCTGTTGAAGTCATTTTGGAAATCTGGGAGAACACTGTCGTGGGTGGGTCCTGAGGCAAAAATGATTGCTTCATCAGTGTACAGATGCACGTTAGCAGAGAGGCAGATGAAGGGGAGGTCATTTATAAATAAGGAGAAGAGGATGGGGCTGAGGATAAAGCCTTATGGGACACTTGAGAGGATGAGAAGGGGGGAGAGGGTGTCCCCTATTTCAATAGATTGCTGCCTATTCTGGAGGTAAGAGTGGAACCAGTTTATGGTAGGCTAGGTGAGGCCAAAGTGGCTGAGTTTGCAGAGCAGCAGGAGGTGGGAAACAGTCAAAAGCTTTGGCCAAATCGATAAACATGGTGGAGGTGGTCAGACTGCTGTCCATGGCTGAGAGGATAGAGTCGGTTCGCACAGCAAGGTGGTGATGGTGGAGTGGTGGTTTCTAAAACCTGACTGATAGGGGAGTGGGAGCTGTTTGAGGAGAGAAAATCAGTCAGTTTGTACAGTGTGAGGGATTCTTGTATTTTGGTGAGAGAGGGAAGGAGCAAGATGGGCCTGTAGTTACCCAGCGAAGGGTCACCGCTTTTGTATAGCGGAAGGATCTTGGCCAATTTCCAAGCTGAAGGGACTGTGGTAGTGGTGAGGGAGAGGTTTAGTATGTGTGTCAAGGGTGCTGCTATGGCTGAAGCCGAGATGCAGAGAAGTCTAGGGTGCAAGCCGTCTGGGCTGGATTCGGTCTGGTTAAGAGAGGTGAGTGCACTGACAACTTCCCAGGGTGTAAATGGAGGAAGAGGAAGCCAGGGAAGTAGGAATTGTTCAGTGGGGTCGGTGGAGGAGAGGGGAGACGGTATGGTGCATGAGACGGAAAGCAAATTGAAAATAGAAGCTACAGAAACAGGATCAGAAACTGGTCTGCCATCAGTATTATGGACTGGGTAAGTCTGCTTAGAAGGGGTTTGATTATGGAGTTGATTACCTCCAGGAGGACCCTAGGAAATTTTGGTTCTGGGTGAGTTGTGCTTGGAAGTAGGAGGATTTAGATTGCTGAATAGCTTTAGTGCATTTATTTCTGAGGTGTTTGTAGGATTGGAGGTCGCGAGTGGTATTGGTGGCTTTGTGTTGCCTCCATGCTGTGTCCCTAGCTCGACACAATGCGATGAGGTTGGATGTGATCCATGTGTGGTGGTGCCTTTTCACTCTAGCTTTCCTGAGGGGAGCGTGGAGGTCCCAGGTACACTGGAGGATGTTGCAGAAGTGGGACTGGGCAGTGTCAAAGTCTGTTATGGAAAAGACTGGATACCTTATGCACCTATGTATGTGATGTATGATCATTATGGTTGGACATGGAGTTATAAGTCCTTTGGGGCTTATCATAATAAAGGAAGTATAACAAAGAAATGATTATGGTTGTAACTCTTGCTTCCCTGGTAGGGAGATGGATTCTGATTTTATTCTGTTAGAGCATATTGACAGAGCATTGCTACTACTTCTGATTAAATAAGATGAGAGCTATCAATGTTATATGCTATGTCACTTACCATCATTATCTGAATATCTGAAATGTATTTTGTGTTCACAAATGTCTGTGGTAAGAAGCTCTGTTAATTATTTGTTCTTACTGAAATCAGTAAAAACATGGAGCTGGTAGAGGTGGACACTGTGGATGGGTTTAAATTGGGATGGGACAGGTACAGGGGGAAAGTAAATCTGACCAGGCCCAGTACAGGTGGAACATCTGTACTATAATGACGTGGAACCTTTGTAAAGGAGTCTTTGGCTCAAAGGTATGTTATCCAATACCTTCAATAAATAAATAAATAAATCTGGGACTAGGGAAAGTATAACCCAAGGGGGAGGGGGACACACCAAAATCGACCCTCAGTGCAAGTGCTGAAAATTGAGCAGACTCGAGAGACTGTTAGGCCTATTCTGCTGGCATTTTAGTATGTTAATATGTAAATAAAACTGAGTTATAAAACAAAGAACATTTGTAGTACTGCAGCTCCACCTAGTGTTCATGTCAGGGATACTTGCTTGAATGGATTTATTTTAAACAGCTACATTTTTTGTATGTACACATGTGATTAATGAAGCTAAATTAATTACTCCTGTTGTATAGGACTATACATTATGTCCTCTTACCAAGCCACACCCCCTAAGAAAGACTCATTTTGAGGCGAAGCACTGGGGAGGTGGTGTAATGCCACACTGCTGGACTGGTTTGTCAGGTCTGCTTTATTTTGCTGAAATGAATTACATATATATATATAGTATAACCCAAGGGGGAAGGGGACACTGTGGATGGGTAGCATGTCTTGAATCCAATGGCCTGCAAGACCACAGGCAGCAAGGATTAATGAAGAGTCAGTCATGCCAAATTAATCTGATAGATTTCTTTCACTGGCTGACTAGGGAAATAGACCAGGGGGAGCAGTGGATGTAGCCTATCTGGATTTCAGCAAGGCCTTCAACACAGTGCTGCACAGGAAGCTGATTAAGAAGTTGACCAGTTAGGAGGGGGCCCAAACTGGAATATCAGGTTAAGAACTGGTTAACAGAGAGAAGACGGAGTGTGCTGGTTAACAGCCCACACTCTAAGGATGAGAGCATGACCAGCAGTGTATCACAGGGTTTAGCATTGGATCACCACTATACCAGCAGGGCTTAATGTTATACTGATGAATGGGGATCACTGTATCACCAGGGATTAATTTTATACTGACAGATTGGTGAATGGGGGACTCTGTACCACTAGGAATCAACATTATACTGATGGACTGATGATTGGGGGGGAAGGGGCTACTGTACCATCCAACAAGGAAGGTGCACAGTAAAAGGCAAACACCCATAAAGTAAATGCTCAGTGTTTAATGTGCAAAACAGCAGATGGACAGAATAAAACCACTGACCACTGTACCACCACTGAGGGATGTCTGACAACAAAATGGGCAATAAGGGCTGCTGTTTATATACAAATAACCCCATAATGGTCATGCAGATATCTAGCATATACAAATAACTCCATAATGGGCCCTAGATATCCTTAGCACATACAAATAACCCCATAATGGGCCCACAGATATCTTTAGCACATACAAATAACCCCATAATGGGCATGCAGATATCCTTAGCACTTACAAATAACCCCATAATGGGCACACTGATAGCTCCTTAGCACAGACAAATAACCCCATATGAGCACACTGATAGCTCCTTAGTACATAAAAATAACCCCATAATGGGCGTACTGATAGCTCCTTAGCACAGACAAATAACCTCATAATGAGCACGCTGATAGCTCCTTAGCAGAGACATGCCCAATGAGCTCGTATGCATGTTCAGGCAAAATGTGTCCGACAAGAGACACAGCACTATCCCAATGGGAAAGCACTATCTCCTGTTGGTCATACAGAGCCAGATGTATTATGTGTAGTATCGAGAATGTTGCACTGTTGTTAGACTCTGCTATATGAATATATACGTATGTATTTGGAGTGTCTTTCAATGTAGACTTTAATGTATTGTAACATACTGCAGTACAGTGTCTTAAAAGTTTTACAGAAAGGCAAGTTTTAAAATGGATTGATTGATTTACTAGCATTTTGACATTTGAATAGGACAGGATGGGTTTATATGCATTATTCAGATAAACATAAATGTTATATATACTCTCACTTGATGCATTTTTGCTTGCCACTAATAGGGTCCATGCGGTTACCAACTGCAAGATTCTCCCTAGAACAATATTGGATCATGCCCCAGTGCAGCTATGATTGGTTGTGACCACCTACAGTAGCTCACATCAATCCAATAGGAGATTAAAGCAGTAGTGCAACAAAATTGGGCAAAATGTTACCCCACCTTTTCGTTTTACAATAAAGGTGCCAGGCATCTTCCAGTTTTATTTCGGTATAATTTTCTAACTCCACCACAAAATGAGTATTTTCTAAAGGTTTAAACTGAGTTTTCTCACAAAAAATGGCAGGAAGATTTTGCATAGAAATAGCTTTGTAAACTTGGCAAGGGTTAGGACAGACAAAATAAAAAAAGCCCATGGTGCACGGCATAGGAGGTACCTAAACAAGTACATTTGACAGGTGTGCTAATATGTTTCTTAACTGTAGCTGAAACTAGTTTGGGAAACCAGGTTTTGTTGTGCTGCTTTAAATATATGACTGTTAAAATTCCTCAGAATTTAAAGAACTAACAGAAATTCCCATATGTACCTTTTTAATTTCAAACCAGGAAGGTGCTACCACCTATGCAGTCCATTGGGACATCCATAAGACATACTGCATGGCATTATAACTGCATTATAACTGCTTGCTCCTTGGAATATGAGAGTAAAAGAGAGGCCAAATTAAGAGAACTGGAATACTGAATACAGAAAAGTACAGTTGCGTAATAACTTACCATAACAACAGATCTTTGAGGAGTGTCTCTTGCATTAGGTAGTACACTTGGGTTAGTGCTGGAGGTTGCTGTGGTGTAAGGCAGCTTTACTAGCAGTCTTTTAACAGGGGCTGCCCACACATGACATCAGCTTCCTGTTTCCCATAATAAGCATGGGCGGTCCCTGGTATCCTCAGTTCCCCCCGCCAGATTCAACTCGCAAAGTGAGGACTGAGGGGAACCCAAGGTACCAAAGGTATTCCAACCCAAAAGTCATTGGACCAGAATTTGTTCTCTAGAGAGGGAGGGGAATGGAGGGCGTGAATGAACCTACTGCAAGAGACACTCCTCAAAGATCTACTGTTACGGTAAGTTCTTATGTAACTGTTCTGTCTTCCACAGAGTGGTCTCTTGCAGTAGTTAATACACTTGGGATGATTTCTGAGCAGTATACACAAGATGGGTGGACATTACGACAGAAGGCCTTGTAGGTCTGCTCGGCCAAACGCTGTCCTACAGCATGAAGCAATATCCAAATTGTAGTGCTTCGTGAATGTATGGATTGTGGACCAAGTGACTGCACTGCAGAGATCTGAAATGGAGGCTTCTTTAAAGCAAGTCGCAGTAGTGGCCATAGCTCTAGTGGAATGGGCTTGGACAGGTCCTAGTAAGGGTTATTGTATTTTTTTATAACAAAATGTAATACAATGTGCCAGCCAGTTATAAAGGGTTCTTTTAGCAACTGGAAGCTCTTCTCAGCCTGAGGCAAAGGTGACAAACAATTGCAAAGTCTTTCTAATCGATTTTGTTTGATTAGTGTAGTAACGTAATATACAATGGACATCTAAGGTATGTAGTAGATGTTCACCTTGGATGGAGTACTGAGGAAAGTATACCAGTAACCCTAGCGACTGATTTAGTGTGTTTTCAGACACTACTTTAGGAAGGAAGGAAAGGTTATGAGTGCCACACTGTCCTTGTAAAAAATCAAGTAAGGCTCCTTACACAACTGGGCATGAAGCTCAGAAATACAGCAAGTTGTAGTGACAACCACTAGAAAAAGATTTTCCATGAAAGAAAACAGAGGTCACAAGTGGCTGCTGGTTCAAAGGGTTAATTTCTGTATTAGAAAATTGAGATCCCATGGAGGAGTGGGATGTCTGATAGGTGACTTGATATGTAACATGCCTTTCAGAAACATTTTGTCTAGATGATGCTGGTACAGTAATCTGCCATCTTACAGTTCATGGAAGGCTGAAATAGTGGCCAAATAGACTTTGATGGAGAAGCAGCCTAAACCTGACTCAGAAAATGAAGCCAGGTAATCTAGAATTTTCGTCAGTGGTCAGGAATAGGGATCCAATGATCGAGAAGCAGACCACATGGAAAAGCTTTTCTATTTGGAATTATAGGTTTCTCTGGTTGCTAGTTTATGAGATGCCAAGAGAATATTGGCAACAGAAGAGGACACTTGTAATCTGACTATGAAAGCTTCCTCAAGAAACAAGCGTGAAGGTGTAGCGCCTTCAGGTTGGAGTTAAAGAGGGTCCCTGGACACTGATTGGCAATAGAATGGGTTCCTGTACTGATAGTTGTTGAAGTAGAGAAACCATGCTTATAAACCCACAGAGAACTATGTGAATCATTGTGTCTGGTTCTATCTGTAGTTTCAGTACAGTCTGTTGCAGGAGAGACCGGGGAAGCATATAAGAATAGCCCATCCAGGGCATCTTCAGACCATCCCTTTTCACTCCGGATGATCAAAAAATAGTTGGGGAGACAGTAATTGACTGGGGAGGCAAACAGATCTAGCTGTCAAATTCCCCAGAGGATGATATTTTGGAGTACTTCTTTGTGAGGTGTCCATTCATGTGTGGAGGACTGACGACTAAGACTGTCAGCAAGCAGACTGTACCGCCCTGGTAAGCAGATGGCTGTTAGTGTCAGGCACTACTGGATGGCTTCTTGCCAGACTGCAAGGGTCTCCATGCATAGAGTATAGAATTTCATACCTCCTTGCTTGTTGAGGTAGAAGACCATTGCAATGTCGTCTGATTAGATCAGTAACAGACCTGGAGTCAGGTAGGGTTGAAATGCCTGAAGGGTTAAATGGACTACCTTCATCTCTAGGAGACTGATGTGAGGCTGAGGGAGAGGAGTAGTCCACTTCCCTTGTGTCTGATAAGGACCCAAGTGTGCACCCCATCCTTGTGAGAAGAATCCGTAGTTAATGTTTGCATGGGAGGGAGGGACTGAAAAGGCATTCCTTGACATAAATTGGTTCTGATTGTCCACCAAGTGTAATAATTATCATTATACACCATCTCTGGTACATTGAATGAACAGGTTAGACAATTTAAATATCTGGGTTTGTTGATGGATCAGGGTCTTTCCTGTGAGCCTCACATTCTTAATAAGGTGAAGGTGACTCACCAGAGGCTTGGGGCTTTATATGGGTTATCTCCTCTACTTACAAATTCTACACATTATCTGTTGGCCCAAAGATTTTGTTGCTGTGTTAATTGACTATGGGGTTTTGTTTTATTATACTGCAAGGGAGGGGTTATCTAAGGTGAAATTATTACTTAATTCAGTTGCTAGATTTGTAGTAAAACTCCAAAAGGGTTCATTACTGTAATCTTTTAGAACAAGTGAGGTGGCCTCCACTGGATGGAAGATATCAATTCCAATTGGGTATATTAGCAAAAAAGGTGCTACTTAATAGTGCTCCAGATTGTTTTTCCTTAATTAAAAAAAAACAAAACAGAACACTAGTGTTAAAACATGGTCAACAGATAACTTTTCTCTTTGCATTCCAAGAATGCGTACTTCTTTAGGACAAAAGGCACTATGTTATATGCTACCTACATTCCTTAATGCACTACAACCTATCATTGTATGAATATCCCCTTTTGTTCCTTTAGGTACAGGTTAAAAGAGTATCATTTTTACAGTGTAAATGTTTCGAATGATATTGTTCAGACATATTTTGTATCTTTTTGATATGTATATTCTTTTCTGTTAATTGTATTTGTTTTAATGTACGTATTTATATTTATTTTTTGTTTTTAATGTTATTTGCACACTGATCGCCCATGAAAATGGGTCATTTTCGGCCCATGTTCCTATCAGTATAAATAAATGAAACAAACAATAAAATAAACAAGATAGAGTAACCCTGATCTTGTCTTTGAACTGTCCTGTTTTCTGAGGCCACTGTTTCTGAAGGATCCACTGCACGGGTCTCATATGAAGATGGATGAATGCCACTGTAGAGATGGTAGCAGCCATGTGACCCAGAAGGCATAGCATTTACCTGGTTGTGACTTCTTTCTGAGTATGTATATGTGATGCCAGAGACAAAAGTGTGTCCCGACGGGCAGCTGGAAGGTAAGCTCTGGCTGAGACTGTATCTAGGACAACTCCAGTATATTGGAGAGACTGAGTTGGAGTCAGGCTGAATTTTGGCCAACTGACTGTGATCCCTAGAGTGTGAAACATTTTTAAGGTAGCTTCTAGGGAGGTAAGCAGAGCTCTTCAGGAGTCTGCTTTGATTAGCCAGTCATTTACATATAGGACGATAAAGTGCCCTTTTCTTCATAAAGCTGCTGTGACTAGCACTAGGCATTTGGGGAACACCCTTGGGGCTGAAGAGAGGCTGAATGGGAGCGCACAAAAATGGTAGTTTTGACCCAGGTGTAAGCACAGAAATTTGTGGTGGGCAGGTTGGATGGGAATATGCAAGTAGGCATCCTTCATATCTAGAGCACAATCCCAGTTTCCCGGTTTCAGAATTGGCACGATGGAATTTAGAGTTATCATGTAAAAACGTTTGTACTGGATAAAAAGATTCAGTTTTCTGAGGTCCAGTATTGGTCTGAGGTCTCCAGTTCATTTGGGTACCAGAAAGAAGTGGGAGTAGAAACCCATTTGATGTTCTGATGGGAGTACTGGGGTAACAGCCTGCTTGATAAGAGCCATCAATTCCTCCTGAAGGATGGGTATATGATCTGATGGATAATGAATCTTCTGAGGAGGACGGGGGTGGTATGGAGACAAGCTCCAAAGTATGACCCATCTGTATAATCTGGAGTACCCATTCATCTGAAGTGATCATTTACCAGGCCTCCAAATGGAGGGCAAAATGACCATCCACAGCCTCCGAGGCCTGGTCAAGGAGGTGTGGGTAAAGGCCTAATGGGTCACTGGGAAGTAGGTTGCCCAGCCCCCCAGGAGAGTGGGGGTGGGAGCCCCAGGTGGCAGAGGTGTTGCCTCTTGTGGATTGGGTATGACCTCTAAAGCTGCCTTTAGTGGTTCTGTGTTTTCCACCTCTTTTGGAATACAAAGAGGATTGAGTGTGGTAAGTTGTATGCGGAGTATGGTACATGCCATGAACCGTACGTAGGGTTCTGCCTGATGCCTGTAGGTCATCTAGTAAAGTTTGAGTACCTGGTCTGAAAAGCTTAGAGCCATTGAAAGGAGCATTAACTACTTTGTGGTGTCCAACAGGTGTAAAACCTGAAATGTGGAGCCAGGCTTGACAGCACAAAGCAGTGCCAGAGGCAGACAATTGGGCTGAGGTATCTATGACATAATATCCCAACCTGAGTAGGTGATGGGAAATAGAGTTAAAGGAGAAGTCTTGTAATAATTGCAGAAAACAAGCTTTCATTTCAGTGCCTGCATATTATCTTACCTGGTGAAGTGTCGTCAGTAATTAGTTGGTGCCCTCCACTCCTGCTTCATTTCAGGAAAAGTATTTTCACTCGTAAAATTATTTGTTTCGTATGCTCCGGTGTGATGCCCTTGCCATCTTTAGACTCGCGCATGTGCAGTAGTGCGCTTTCCACTCTCATTCCATGTCATCGCCGCAATAGCTTGGTGGAAGTACCATTTGTGCAGCATTGACATACTGTTCCTGCATAAATAAGTGTGTCGCCCAAATTATTGGCAATTGTACAGGAAAAATAAATATTTATTAAATAACAGTACTTAGAAGTCTGTATTTTGGTATTTACTGTTATATTACACACCCGATTGTCACAGACTTTATATTGATATCTCGAATTGCTCTATTAACGACTGTGATTTGTGCAATTGAACAGTCTCCAAACTAAGTGTCAGGGACTGTCATGAGAACCTAGTAGCCTATAAAAAAAGGTTCCCTAATTTTTCTTAAACTGTGAGTAGTTCCTAGATGTATAAATAGATGTAGGCATCAGCATTATATCTCTGCAAAAACAAAGGCGTTTCCTATTACAATCTATTATCTGGGTAGGACACACTACAATATGAAAGGCTCTCTCTGTATAGATTTTGGGGGAGATTTCTGTGGTGGAGGGAATTGACAACATAATACCATGAGCAACCAATAAGAGACAGATTATAGACATATGGCCACTAGCATAATAAAAAAAATCACAGCATTATTACTGAAACAAAACACTGTATGCTATGTTAGGAGCATAAATAAACCACAAACACAGTTATGGTGCTTTGCTAACGTTTTATTGAAAACAATACTTTCTGGCAGCTGAAATAGAAATACATATAATGCCTCACACAGCACAAAATTTCAAGCAGGAGCCACTTTGTACTGAAGGTACACATCATTACAATGTTTCCCTGCACTGGTGGGAACCAAAGTACATGGCATGTGTTGTGCATGGAATGCATTTCCGCAACACTCAAGTCTCAGGTGTTATGGTGATGACGACACTCGCTAGTTGTCCTAACCACAAAAATGGAGGGTGAACAAGCAGGAGAGTATTTTAACATAAAATAATAGTTTTAAATGGTGATTTTTGCTGAAAACACAGTCAGGGCTACAGCAGAGGGTGAGGAACCCATGGCCAGGTTGCAGTAGTAAATTTATCTATTAACTATGAAAGACTTCCCTTTAATAGTTAACACGGTAGACGTATAATTTTCCCTTTCTTGTGAAGGAGGGTGTTTATTGATAATATTGATGGCAGAGGACCCAAGGGTACACTGATATTTAATCATATGATCCATGTATTTTAGGATTCCAATATTCATGGTACCTCAGGAAAATACCTTTTTCCCCAGATAGACAAGTTTTTGGGATCCTTCATCACAAGGCAAGGAGCTCATGTGCTTAGGTCGCTTAGTATGATCATGAGCGGCAGTAAAGACTACAGAATCCACTTCTGGATAGCAGAAAGAAAAGGATGATCCACAGGAGCTTGATAAATGCCATCTGCCTTGTGGGGAACAGCTGTAATAGCTGAAGGCTGACGCCAGGCAGCCCGCATGGCATTCTGATAGGTTTGGATTAGTGGGGGAACCACCAAGACAGGCTCCTCTGGCAATTCAAGATATTCTGCCATATCCTTACGTTGCTTGTCATGTTCTGTGGTATAGAATCCCATGACCTTTTGTATCTGAACCATCATTTCATGGAATGTAGGGTCATCAACAGGAGAGGCCGTGGAGTTTAGACAGGTCCTCATCCAAGGAAGACATTTCTGAAAAAGGAGAGTCGGGATTTGGAAAATCTAGTTCCTGGTATTCTTCATCTTCAGGATTACTGGGAAAGTCAACCAGTAAGTCTGGTTCATCTGATAGGTAGTTGTCCATAGGAGGAGGAGGAGACCAGGGTGGTAATGGATCCCAGTCACCATGGAACCTCTTAAGCAGAGGAGTAGGAGATTGGGGAAGATCACCCTGCTCCCCTGGGTCAGAGGGCTGGGAGTGCCACATGGCATACAGGGCATGCCGTACTACGTTAGAAATGTCCAATTCCATCTGAGAAGGGGGTAGGAAGGAGGGGGTTGGTTCTGAGATATAAAGGGGGATGATGGAGGGAACTGGATATGTAGCCTAAGCAGGTCTTGCCCATGGGTGATAAAGGCCAGGGTCCCACTCTCTATCCACCTGACCCCTGTAAATGGTCACCTTGGAAGGTGGAGGGGGCAGTAATTAAGGCATAAGCCATTAGTTTCCCATGAGGAATGCATGGTCTCATTGATGGGCCTGCAGGGGAAGAAGGTGTATAATGTAATTTTGAAGATGCCATTGGCGGGAGAGGAGCCTCCATCGATGGGGCAACACTAGAACCCATATAGGGTTTTTCTATTTGCACCACTGTTAAAGTGCTGGAAAGTGCCATCATCAAGAGAATCTGAGCTCCCATTGATGATGAAGTGGTGTGAGAGCATGTCGTCGACAGAGGGACACCTAAAATAGTGGCCATCTAAAGCGCTTCAACATTGAGTGTGAAGAGGGTTTCTCCTTCTTTGTATGCTGAGGAAGAGAATCAGAGGAGGGGGAGCCCTTGGTATGGGCTGCTTGATTCTCTATAACAGACATTTTCTGCCCCATTAATAAATGCTGAATCTCAAGCAACCATCGTTGATGAGTTGCTTGATAAAATTCCTGACAATAAGTGCAGGAACTGGTGTCATGTGTGGGTCCCAGACACTGTATACAAGAGGTATGGTTGTCAAAGCGTTATGTCTTCTTACCGCAATGGCAGGAACGAAATAATGCTTGTTTGCTTGAGGATTCTTTGGACATTCATTTTGTAGCTCAAATTCTCATTGATTGCTGTTCAGAAGTTGCTCTAGCTGCTGCGCATGAGCTGAAGTCGGCGGGAAAATGATCTGAGGATACCAGGGACCACCCACACTTACGTAGAAAACAGGAAGCTGATGTCACGTGTGGGTGACCCCTGGTAAAAGACTGCTAGAAGAGCTGCTGTGCACCACAGGGACCTCTGGCAATGACCCAAGTGTAGTACCTGCTGCAAGAGACCACTCTGTGAAAGATCTAGAATTCCAACATAAGATTATTTTTAATAATGGGGTTAAAGAACAACTGGAGGAGCCTAAATAAACCCTTACAAAACTCCTCAACACCAGGATGGAAAGGAATTATTACAAGAAACAACAAAAATACCATGAAGGAGGAAATAAGGTGGGTGAGTGGGTGGGCCATCACCCTAGGAAAGTAACTGACCAGTAGGGTGTGCTTAAATTGCAGAATCCAAGGTGTGGCGTGGGCAATCCTAGCAACACAGTACAGTTCTTTGCTGATTATTATACCCAACTTGATAATTTTGATACTCCATCCTAATGTCATAAAATCTGGGACATCATTAGAACACTTACCATCACAAAATCAAGTCAAATTAAAGCTCTCTGTACCAATATACAGCTGTGATATATGCAGATAAAAATTCTCATGAAATTTCCCACAACAAATAAAATGACAGGCTTTGAGCACCTGTAATTTTGAAAGGATTCATTCTAATCTCATATTTGTAATGTCACTAGAAGTCCACCAGGAAAGTAAGCATGCCAAATAGCAGAGCTCTAGCACAACTGATAACCATGTTATGACCAAATTGCAATTTGCAATTCTATTAAATTCAGATGAAATTCCATTAGAAATTTAAGACATTTCATCGATGTTCCAGATTTTGAACTGTCTCACTCTGCACAGCTCTAGTGTTGTGTAAAACTCGTTACATTTTTTTTTCAGTTGTTTAACCAGGTGAGACACACTAAGCTGAAAGCTTTTTTTACAGGTGCAACCTGGGAGCACAGGGAAGTTAAGTGACTTGCTCAGGGTCACACGGTATATGCAAGTTGTGGGGGGTTGCAGGAAGTAGGCTGTTGGTTAACTAGAATCTGCAGCTTATCCAATAGGTAGGGAAATGGGCAGACTGGGTGGGCCAAGTGGTCCTTATCTGCCGTCAAAGTCTATGTTTCAAGTGAGG
Source organism: Neoceratodus forsteri (assembly GCA_016271365.2). NCBI lineage: Eukaryota > Metazoa > Chordata > Ceratodontiformes > Ceratodontidae > Neoceratodus > Neoceratodus forsteri. Next base: position 495,604,338 of record CM057457.1, read on the forward strand.
GCTGTAGGATTCAAGCCCAGGTCTCCAGATTTGCAGTTCAGAGCTTTAAACCACTGCGCTATACTGCCTCCCCAAATATATAACACATGCTTATCATGATGCACCATAGCACATACCATTTCTCCCACCATGTGAAGTGAACCCACTGATATTTTATCAGGTTAGCCTTCTTAGCAAACCTCTTGTTACAGTTAATACATTTATATTATTTCTTCGAGGTTAGTCTCTCCAACTGTTTAGAGATTTCTAGTACCGTGACAAGAATTAATTCCATTCTTAACCCACGGCATATTCAAAGCTCAGGAAATCAGTACTGTATTAGTCTTTGATGTTTGCTGAGAGCACTCTTCTCAGCACACACATCACCAAGATGGCTTCTTTTTTGCAGTTCACAAAGTGTCACAAATATTAGTAGCACATTTAGATGTGCCTGAAAGTTCTTTTTGATTAGTCCTGTTGTTCCAAGCACAACTGGAACAATTTGTGTGTCCTTATTCCACATCACTTTGGTTTCTCATTGCATATCTTGGTATTTCATGGTTTGCAGGATGCTGTGGTCACTAGTGGTAGCCATTTTGATCAGCAATGCTAGCTTTGTTCTTTTTTTCTTCTATTACAATATCTGGCTTTCTTACTCTCACTTGCTTGATAGTTGGTATTGGGTGAGCCCATATAATCATTACTTTTTCATTCTCTGTGATTCTTTGTGGTTCTTGTCTCCAGTGTTTCTCTGCTACTTGTATGTTATAATTTCTGCAGTTTCCATGGAATCAATCTTGCTACACTTTTGTGCTGTTAACCCACTGATATTTTATCAGGTTAGTCTTCTTAGCAAACCTTTTGCTACATTCAGCACATTTATATGGTTACTTCACCATGTGAACCAGCTGGTGTTTTAACAGGTTACTCTTCTGGCAAAGCTATTGCTACACTGAGTACATGTTGTATGGTTTCTCCCAGGGTTTGTGGCTCCAAATGTTCAGGCATTTATAGTACCATGATAAGAATGGACCCCATTCTTAAGCCAGGGCATATTTAAATATAAGTACATCAGTACTGTAGTTGTCTTTGGTGTCTGCTAAGAGTTCTCTTCTCCCAGGGTTAGTGTTTCCAACTTTTCAGGGATTTCTAGTACTGTGACAAGAATGGACCCCATTCTTTAGCTAGGGCATATTCAAAAATCAAGAAATAAGTACTGTATTAGTCTTTGATGTTTGTTGACAGCACTTTTCTAAACACACGTAACAAACCCAGGATGGCTTCCTTTTGCAGTTCACAGGTGTCACAAATACTGGTAGCATATTTGGATGTGCCTGAACATTCTTTTTGATTAGTCCCATTGTTCTAAGCATGACTGGAATGATTTGTGTGTCCTTTTCTGCATCAGTTTGGTTTCTGATTGCATATCTGGGTATTTCATGATCTTGCATCTTCCTGTACCCTTAGTGAACTAACTGATGTTGTATGAGGTGTTGCTTTTGTTTAAAACACTTGTGACATTCAGTACATTTATAAGGTCTCTCCCCCGTGTGAACCTGTTGATGTTTCATGAGGTTACCCTTTTGTGTAAAACTCTTGTGGCATTCAACACATTTATAGGGTTTCTCCCAAGTGAACCTTCTGATGTTTCATAAGGTTACCCTTTGTGCAAAACTCTTGTGACATTCAGCACATTTATAGGGTCTCTCCCTGTGAACCTGCTGATGTTTTGTTAGGTTACCCTTTGAGTAAAACTCTTGTGACATTCACCACATTTATAGGGTCTCACCCCGTGTGAACCCTCTGATGTCGCACAAGATAATTCTCTCTTGTAAAAAGCTTGTTACATTCAGCACATTTATATGGTCTCTCCCTGTGTGAAGTAGCTGATGTGAAATGAGGTTTTCTTTTGTAAAACTCTTGTGACATTCAGCACATTTATAGGGTTTCTCCCCCGTGTGAACCTGCTGATGTTTTGTTAGGTTACTCTTTTGAGTAAAACTCTTGTGACATTCACCACATTTATAGGGTCTCACCCCCGTGTGAACCCTCTGATGTCGCACGAGACAACTCTCACTTGTAAAAGCCTTGTTACATTCAGCACATTTATATGGGCTCTCCCCTGTGTGATGTAGCTGATGTGAAATGAGGTTTTTCTTTTGTGTAAAACTCTTGTGACATTCAGCACATTTATAGAGTTTCTCCCCCGTATGAACTAGCTGATGTTTCATGAGGTTAGTCTTTTGTGCAAAGCTCCTGGGACATTTAGCACATTTATATGGTCTCTCCCTGTAGAACCCGGTGATGTATTATGAGGTGATTCTGTTTTGTAAAACCCTTGTTACATTCAGCACATTTATGTGGTTTCTCCCCATATGACACTTTTGTGTGTTATCAGGTTACTTCTTTGGCAAAGCCCTTGTTACATTCTGCACAAATATATGGTTTCTCACCCATGTGAACTAGCGGATGTCGCATGAGGTTACTAATTTTTGTAAAACTCTTGTGATATTCAGCACATTCATGTGGTTTTTCCCCCATGTGAACCCGCTGATGTGGCATGAGATAACTCTGGTTTGTAAAATTCCTGTTACATTCAGCATATTTATACTTCCTTTTTTCTTCATGAATCTGATGTTGGACAGAAATAAAATGAAGGTCATGGAAACTCTCCCCATACTGAGTATACTGATGCTGTTTCTCTGTTGTGTGACATGGCTGGTATTTCCCAAGCGGTGACTGCTGGCTCCAACTTTCACTGCATTCAATGATCCTGCTGACTAAAAATAATATTTTATTAGTATTTTCCAACACCAAAGAAACAAATAAATCATAAAGTATATGTTTCCTTAATCTTCCTTTGAGCTACAACAACTATCTCAAGATTTAAACATTGAAATTTGGTTTTAAAACATTCCCATTTAAACTACTTTGGATTAATGAATATTTTGGTAACATTTCATTTTTTTTTTTTTTAGTTATATACTGTGTCTGACAAATTCTGGCTCCTCATTTGTCAGAACCTAGTCTCAGGAGGTAAAAAAAAACATGACAGGAAAGGGGATGGCAACTAAAAGCAGTAAACAAAGGAAGAAGAGTATGAAAATTAAACAGAACCACATGATGAGTCCTCCTCCCCATGCAAAAATGCAGTCTCATTTTTAAAATGCAGGCAGCAGCCAGAGTCTGATGGAGTCACATAAAACTGCAGTAACTTCCTGAGTAAAAACAAAGTTTATCTTTTTAAAATGCTGACTGTAGCCTGACATTGTTTTATATAAAGGTTAAGTCCCTCTTTGATGAGTAAAAACAAAAGGTTTACACTTTCAAAATTCAAACAGTATGCAGCCAGAGTAAAATACAAATGCACTGCTTATAGTACACACTGCAAGCCCATTTGTCAACAGTATCAACCAACAGGATTGTAGTAGGTACAGTACGCTGTTATTCATGACAGTTCAGTTGGTGGCAGCTGTGGTGGCATGCTGGTGAACTGCGCTGTCGCTGATGCTGTGCCACTGCTGGAGCGGGGGAGCAGGGTGGGATGTGGGCGCTGAGTGGGTGGGTGCTGCTGGACTACAAGGAAAAGGGGTTGCCTGCTTATTAATTGCTTAGGGATGGAAGGGGGCACTGGACTACTAGGAAAAAGGGGTCAATTTTATTTATTAATCCATCAAGGATGGGAGAGGGGCCACTGGACTACCAGGGGAAGGGGAGTCTGGTTACAATTACAGGATTGGGGTTGGTGGGTGGGACACTAGACTGCCAGGGAGATGAGGACGTATAACATTCTACACTGGGGATGTGGGAGGTAATGCTAGACTACCAGGGAGGAAGCTGAGGGTGTTGCACATTTACATGGCAGTGTCAGGCACATCCCTGCTCCAGACAGGCAAATGGGCCATAATGACATACAAATGGCCCTATTTGCACGTCAAGGTCTACATATCTGGAAAGTGCACCCAGCACATTCCCAGGATGTACCGTGCATCCCCAATCCAGGTATTCAGACCATGCAGAAGGATGCATTGGTGCATCTTCAGCAGCCACCATGTGCACCGCCTGCATCTGTTGCTATATTCAGACAGGATGTGTGGTGCGCATCTCATTTGAATATATCATTTTTGCACTCTGGTGCAACTCAGCTGTGCGGAGCACACACTTGTGACGCAGTTTGAAAATCCTGGCCATGTTGTTTTTGCATCACATGCTGGTGATATTTCTTCTTTCTTACTCTATGAGTGCCTCTCCTCTGCAATTTTGTCTGTACCTTCAGTTATTAGAGAAAGCATCAGGGATATTGAGAGCATGGCTCCACACTGTGTCAGAACTAACATATAACAGCAGGAGTCTTCCCCCTACCTTGCCCCTTCCAGTTAAAGATCACAGATGGATTTGTGTAAGTGAAGGAAATGTGGCCACAGAGTACAATTTCTGGGAAAGGCTTATTGGAGGAGTTAGGAATAGGAAGGAAAATCCCATAGTACAAACATACATGACAGTAACACAGGCAATAAAAAACCTTTACATTTTTCATAACAGAGCAAATCACACTATTTTAAGTATGGATCAGCAAAAGTAACAACATGTGCAAGATAGCATGCACCCAGTTTCAAGGTTCATCAAGACCATGGCCAGTACCAATATGTCTAATGGCCCTCATCCTGGGGTGGTCATACAGGAACATCGGGGGGGGGAGCTCTTGGTACAGTAGGGGAGAGCCTGACATTGGTTGCAGGATGAAGGGGATTTGAACTAGGTTTTAATCTGGGACTTACTTGGTAGAATGAAGGGGCAATAACTTAGGAGGGTAGACTGTTTCAGATATTGGAGAGCCTGTAGCTACTGGAGGCTTGGCCTAAGTTAATTTTATACAGTGGAACATGGGGACAACAGTCTACCTCATATCTGAGTGAGCAGGCAGGGTTTGCTTTAGGACAGAAAAGGTATGCTAGATTCTTAGGTGGTTTGTTAGATCGGTGATTTGCATTCATGGGAGCAGTAAGCACCATTTGTCTTGTGAGGAGGAAAGTCCAGCCCAACACATTGCAGATAGTACAGTGATGTGCATGTGGGACAACTCAGAGGGAACCTGCACAATGCATTGAATTGGGAGATTACTTTGTCAAGGGAGGTGGAATTTTTCCCTAAGTAGACAACATCTCCATAATCCAGAATGGGAAGGATAGATTGTTCCACAACATGTTTCCTTAGCTTTAGTTGGAAAAGTTATTAACTCTGTAGAGGGCCCCAAGTGTAGCATAAGACTTAGCTACATAATGGGAGATGTGCTTGGAACAGTCAATGTGTTGGTTCAAGTGGAGGCATAGGTACTTATAGGTAGGTGACTGACCAAGTCCAGAAATGATCCATTCAAGCAGTGTAAAATCAAGGAGGTGGGGTAGAATTTTTCCATTACACTGGAGCCAAACATGGACACCATCTTCTCTTGGACCATGACAAGACAGTTGTCCAGGGACCATTTTTGAATGGCAGAGAAGTCCTGTTGGAGAGATTTCTCAATGGAGAGACAGAGATACCAGATGCACAGATTATGATATAATTTCTTCTTTTTTTTAATTGAATAAGCTTTATTCTTTTGCCAATGAATACAACACTTTGGCAGTAATCATACATCTTTACATGGATACATGTATTTGGTAGAATGGCATGAGAACTCGATAATGCAAGTGCCATACATTTATGACTTTACAACTTATTCATCATACATAAAGCACAAAAAACAGGGAGAGAACCTCTTTATGCCCTCCAGTCAAGAAGTGTACATTCCCCCCCACTTCCCCGCTCCCCCTTTCCCCCCCACACCTATCCCCTGGAGCCACAAGTACATTCACAGATGGTGCCCTCTCTCTCAATCATGTGTGAGACCCCAAGTATTCCTTTCTGAGATACTTGCAGGGTGGCATACTAAGACCTTATTCCTCCCTGAGCTACTACACTGTTCCCAGCTTGATTTATTAAGAGGAAAGGAAGAGAGACCAAATCGTGAAGAACTTATCCCATCTAGATTTATACAGGGGAAGCTTACCCCATAAGCTAGCAATTGCTTTTTCGATTCTTAAGTTGTATAATAATAATGGCTTGATCCATTCGAGATAAGAAATCACATGCTGGTCCTTCCAATATCGGAGAACAAGCCGCTTGACTGTCAAGGAAATAAAGGCCATATAGTATCTTTTCTCCTTGAAAGGGACAGTAGAATAATCACCCATAATACAAACCAGTGGTGAAAAGGTCTTGCAGCCCCAACAGTGGGTCAGCTCTATCTCGGATAGCACTCCAAAGGGATGCTACTTTGGGGCAATCCCATAGTATATGAAGTAGTGTTCGGGATCATCCTCGCACCTAAAGCACATTTTACTCTGTGTCTTGCCCATTCCATACAGCTTAACCGAGTATAATAAATGTTATGCAATATATAAAACTGCATTAGCCTTAAGTGATCATTGGCAATATATAGGTGAACTCCTCCCAGATTTTCTCCCAGGAGAAATTTTCTTGTGGGAACTGCCGGATCCAATAACTAGACTGGCCTGACGCCTCTGGGTTTAATACCATGTATATCCGTGACACCAACTTGGATATGGCATGCAGTTGGTTAACACAGTCAAGAAACTGCTGAAGGGGAAAGGGCTGCTGTGTGTTCCATCTTTTTAAACCAAACCACTTTATTAACACATGCCTAAGCTGAAGGCCAAAAAAGGAGTATTTATTGGGAAGCTGTAAAGAGGTTAATATCTCCGGTGACTCTTTTAGCTTACCATCAAGCACTAGGTTGCAAACTTTAATTTGGGGATCAGAACATTCCCTGGGGCGCTTATAGTTATATCCCCAATTTTAAAATTTGGATTATTGAACACCGGCTGTGACAAATCCATTTGGTTATTGTATTTCATGGCCCTACAAAGTTGTGAGTGCACCTTTAGCGAAGTGTATAAAACTGTACCTTTAAGTCATTGGATATCTTACCCGGACTAATAAATAAAAGACTCTCTGGGGAGAAATCAGCTAGTAAATCTTGCTCTAACTGTATCCAAATAGGGAGATTGGTAACACAATCTATGTCCCTTGGGTTAGCCCCCCAATGCATATACTTAGCCATATGACTCGCTAAGTAATAGTAATAAAAACTGGGGAGTTTTAGGCCCCCCGCTGCTTTGGGGCACTAAGCCGATTATAAGCTCTACGTGGGGTCTTACCCCTCAATATAAATTGCGAGATAACATTATGTAGTCTACGGAACCAACTCAGAGGAAGATAAAGATTTAACATATTGAGTGGGTAAAATACCCTCGGCAAGACATTCATCTTGATAACACTAATCCTCGCTTGAAGAGATAATTGCAAGGAGTTCCACCTATTCAAATCTAGTCAGATTTCTTTAACTAGATTATCCAGATTCAGCTTTTTTCATCGTGACACAGATATAGAGAGTATTACACCTAGGTACTTGAGTTGGGTAGACCACGCATTGATAACGGGTAATATCTTCCCTGGAAAGCAGGGGGTTCAAGGGCATTACCTCTGATTTGCCAATATTAAGTTCATAATTTGATACCATGCTGAACCTGTGGATTATCTGGAGGGTGGCTTGGATAGACTCACAGGGGTTGGTGACATGAAGAAGGATATCGTCCATATAAACCAATAACTTTAGGTGGAACTTCCTTACCTTGATACCTTGAACTTCTGGAGAAGCTTTTAGCTGTCTTATTAATGGCTCTAAATATAAATTAAATAATAGTGGAGAGAGTGGACACCTTTGCCTGGTACCTGATTTTAAGGGGAAAACTAAAGAAAAAAACTCCATTACAATACACTTTTGCTCTAGGTCCAGAATATAATGATTTGACCCAGGAGATAAAGGGAGGAGGAAAGCCCATTACCGCTAGGGTATCAAAGAGAAATACCCAGTCTACCCTATCGAAAGTTTTCTCCGCGTCCAGGGAAACCAATGCCATTGGTTTATCCGCCTCCCTGGACGTGGAGAAAATATGTGCTAATTTGCAAAAGTGGTCTGTTGAGACTCTGCCCCACACAAAGCCAACTTGTTCAGGACTTAGGAGCCCCATCCAAACCTTGGACCCTTGCAGCCAATATTTTGGCAAATATTTTATGTCATAGTTCATTAGTGAGATGGGACGAAAATTATGAACTCTGTTTTTTTCTTTGCTCGCTTTGGCAGTACAACTACAATAGCCTCCAAGAGTGTCTTATCTGTAATCCCTTTTGACATATGAAGTATATAAACATAAAAGGATAGGGCTTAAGTCTTTTTCAAAAGTCTTGTAAAAGTTGGACGAGAGACCATCTGGGCCCGGAGCTTTGTCTCTGGTTAAGTAATTGATGGTGTCTCTAATTTCCTGAGGGGAGATAGGATTTACCAGAAACTCTTGCTGGGCTACCTCTAGTGCAGGCAGTGATGAGGCTAACAGATATTTCCGGATTTCTTTGGGTAAAGGAGCACTTTCTGAGGGATTGTACAAATGCATGTAATATCGTTCAAATTCTGCTGCAATTCGCCTAGGGGTTGTTAGAATATCATTATTTGATAGGGAATAAACATAGGGAACCAAAAGGGATTCCTCCTGCTTTCTGAGCCTCATCGCCAGGAGATGACTAGCATGATCCCCTTGCTCAATGTATTTAGCCTGAGTTTTAAAAAGGGCATATTCCGCTCTCTCTCTCTCTCAATATTTCCGCGTATTCACTCTTCAGGACCTCTAATTGCAATATCTCTTCTTCTAATGGAGGGTTTGATAGTGAGCTTTCTAGGGTTCTGACTTTCTCTAACAGGGCTTTAACCTTAGCTTCCTGCTTCCACTTTTTGTAGTCAAATTCTAATAAATTTCCCCCGCAAAAAGCACTTTAAAGCACACCATATTTTGTCAAAGTCAAAGACAGAGCCCTCATTCTGAGCCATAAATTGTTTTATTAGATCTTTAATCCGTTTGACTATATCATCATGGTTAAGAAACTGGGAATTTAGTTTCCAAATAGTGCCCTTATGGATGTGTGGAGCTAAATTAACATCCAACCAAATTGAAGAATGGTCAGAGAGCACTCTGGGGGCAGTCCCACATCCCAGTAGACCTATCATTGTGCTTTGATTCAACAAGAAAAAGTCAATTTGAGAGAGGATTTATGCACAGGAGAATAATAGGTATAAGCCCTTACACCGAGGTTCAGAGCTTGCCAGGGGTCTCATAAGCCATACGTCTCTATTAGATCTCGGACGGATCTCTGGTTGGGGAAGGAGTCTGTCCTACAGAAGAAGACCTATCCAAAGAGGAGTCTATACTTAAGTTCCAGTCTCCTGCTAATATTATAGGAGACTACTAAAGGGAGCAAGGATTAGCGAGAAGTTAACAAAGAATTCCGGGGAGTCCTTGTTTGGTCCATAAATCGTGCCAACAAGGACTTCCCTGTTTTCTAAAATTCCTCTCAAGAAGAGGAATCTTCCATGTGGGTCAACTACTTTCACTAATTCTAGAAATTGAGTCCCTTTGGTAAACAATATTGCTACCCCACACTGGGTTGTAGATTTCCCTGCAGCATATACTGTCCCAATCGATCCTCTCCTTAGTAAATTATTTTCTCCTTCTACCATGTGCGTTTCCTGCAATAAAAGTGACTTGACAATTCAGCACTGCTAAGTGTAATTATTTGAAGTCGCTTGCCTGGGACCTAACGCCTTAATATTCCATGATATAACTTTTATAGTCAAATATAAATGTTAAGGAAGCTCACATTGGCAACTTGTGCTCTTAGCACCAATATATATTGTACCAAAGAGTGGCTTCATTCCTCCCTTCCCTCCCTCCCATCCCACACACCCCCTCCTCCCCAACCCATTGCATCCATATCACGTTTCCATGCACCTACTACCCCTCGACCCCTAACCCAGCCCTCCCTTTCCCCTCTCCCTTACATAATCTATTCTGTCCAGTGGTGTACCACTTATGTCCCCAGTCCTAAAGACTGCAATCCTACCTCCTCTCTGGCATGATGACGCCCATGCTGTCTGAAGAGTTCTCTCACTGTCAATGCCCTGCCTCCCTCACTCCCATCTTATGAGTTATTTTCGTCCCCCAAAATATTTCCCCAAGTTCTCGTGGTAAATCCAGGTGAAATAGATGCCTTGGCATAAAATACCATAATCCTATTGTTCAGAAGTTACGAAAAAGACAAAGTATCTAACCCCAATACTTGGGCTTAAAATTTTCATATCAGAGGCAATGTTGCTTGGCACCAACAAAATTTAAACCTCACCAATTCCTAGCCAAAGCTACTTGAAATAACATCTAGACTAATGTTTTAACATACTGTTTACATAAACAGCCAAAGAAGAAAGTAGCCCTCATTAAGGGTATCATTACTTCGCTCCTCGTGCTAATTACCACCAGTCCATTCCATCTTTGGATAAGATAGGAGATATTCCCCCCTTATTTACCATATTACTCTATATCCATGGTCTCATTTTTACTTAGGAGCCACAAGCCATCACAGTAAGCTCGTAGACCTTAACTATTACCAACTAAACCCAAAATATCTTTTTACTTATATAAAAACCAAAAGTAAAACAGGTCCACGTAGAGCACATCTCAAAACATGAGTTTCAATTTATATCCAATGTCCACTAGATGGCGCTGCAAACTCATTTAAACAGGTCTGGAAACCTGTGTTTGCAAAATTCAGTTGCTTTATCCACATTTTCAAACGAGTGCCAGTTACCCTTGTTGGATATCTGCAGCGTTGCTGGGATATCTGACTCTAAATTTAATGCTCATGGAGATGACCTTGGTAAACCACTAGGGTGGAGGGCAGATCGCTTCTGTCGGACCGTGTATGGTAGGTCTTGTGCCACCCTTATCCTTTTGCCTTCCCATTTAATTTCTTGCAGCTCTTTTAATTTAGCAATGATATATTGCATATCTAAAAAGTTGAGCAGTTTAAACAAGAAGGGCCTGGGAGGAGAGCCCACAGATGGCATAGGCCTTAGGGAGTGATGTGCCCTCTCGGTTATGTAGGCAGGGCTGTTGGGAGAGGGTCCTACTAACTTCTCACAAAGTTTCTGGGCAAACACCACCGGTGCTGGTCCCTCTTCCCCTTCAGGCAATCCCAGTACCACCAGATTGTTCCTCCGCGATCTCCCTTCAAGATCTTCTAGTTTATCTTCAGTTTTCCTGAGCCTTTGTCTCAGCTGCCCGATTTCTGGCTCCAGGCACTGCCGCCAATCGTCCAACGAGGATACACGGGCCTCGTTATCTGAAGTCCGAGTGGTAAGCTGATCTAAAGTCATCCTCATGCCTCTCAGCTCGAGACTAACACTAGCAATGTATCTTTATAGGTGTTAATTCCTCTAAGAATCGCTTCTCACTGAGCACCTCTGGCTTAGAGTTACTTAAGCTCAAATCCTCTTCCTGCACTTTAGATCTTTAGGCTGCTTCTCCTTGGATGGAGTAGAGGGAGGAGTGTGCTTCAATGCGGCCTTCCTCATTTCGGCGACCATCTCCCTAAATTCTCGGCTCTTCAGCCCCTACACAGTTCGGGTTAGCTGCTGCTTTCTTCCCAACTCGTTGTAAACCACAGGGGACATTTACAAAAGGTTTGTAAAGCCCGATTTAAGTGAGGTTGGTATAGGAGCTACTCACATCGAACTTGCTCAGGCAGCCATCACGCCGAAGTCTGTGATATAATTTCTATCATATCTACTCTTCCCACCAAAATATCCACAGTGCAGCTCAAGCACCAGCTGGGAATAGTCAGCAAAGGAGATGCTTAACAGGCTTCAGACTAATAAGACTGTAGGCACTGCAGAGAACCTTGATGCTTCTGTAGCAGTCAGGAAATGTTCACCCCAGCTCTAGCTCCCAACACCAACCATTGGCTAATAGTACTATGCATGGCACCCTCACCATAGTGTAATTTAATGTCTGCAGTCTAATGGCCAAATTTGATGCTCTAAAGTCTTGGTCACGTAGCACAGACTAGATGTGCTCTCTATTTTTGAGACATGGCTGATGCCAAAGGAAGGGTCTCACTAAATGCCTACACCCTATTTAGATGTGACAGGCTCACAAAAAAGACCAGTGGTTAAGTTATCTACCTGAGGGCACCCTCTGTGACATTGGTTACAGGATGAAGGGATTTGAACTAGGTCATAATCAGGGACTTAACTTTTTAATGAAGGGGCAGTAACTTAGGAGGGATAGACTGTTACAGATATTGGAGAGTCTGTAGTTAATGGAGGCTTGGCCAAAGTTACTTTTAAAAGAGGACATGGAGCCAGAGGTCTGCCTCAGAGCTGAATGAGTAGACAGGGTTAACTATGGGAGAGAAAAGGTACGTTAGCTTGCACCCATGGGAGCAGTGTGAATCATCTGCCTTGTGAGGGGAGGGGGAGTCTAGCCCAACTCACTGTAGATAGTACAGAAATGTGTACATAGGGCAACCCAGAGTGAAACTGCACAATGCACTGAACTGAGTGGTTACTGTGTCAAACGAGGTGGACTGTGTCCCCAGCATACTAGGTCTCCATAGTCCTGAAGGGGAAAGATAGACTGTTCCATAACCTGTTTCCTTAACTTTAGTTGGAAAGTTATTAACTCTGCAGAGGGCCCCAAGTGTAGCATAAGACTTGGCTACAACTTGGGAGATGTGCTTGAATAGTCAAGGTGTTGGTTCAAGTGGAGGTTAGGTACTTATAGGCAGTGACCAACTGACTCTAGACAGGATCCATTCAAGCAGTGTAAAATCAGGGTGATGGGGGGAATTCTTCCATTGCCATTGCCCTGGAGCCAAGCAACATGGACACCATCTTCTTTTGGTCCATGACAAGATAGTTATCAAGGGACCATTCTGGGATGGCAGGGAAGTCCTGTTGGAGGGATTCCTTAATTGAGGACACAGAGGTACCAGAAGCATAGATTTTGATATCATCTGCATACATGAGTACGCAGTGCAGAGTTTTAAACATATGTGGGGTAGGCACAAGGGAACCTTGAGGAGGGAAGAGTGATGGGAAACCACTGACCAATTAGGGTTTGAGGCCACAGAGAAGTAGAGGGTTTAAGGGCAGACTAGATCAGTCAAGCAGTCCTTATCTGCTGACAATTTCTATATTTTGCTAGCTGAGAGGGGGCAGGGTAAGGTCACTGATGAAAAGCAGGGGCCCAGAATTAATCCTTGGGAGACCCTAAAATAGACCTGTAGGGTGAAGGAGGTATGCAGGCCTAGCTTGATGGACAGGTGCAGTTCTCCAGGTAGGAATGGGACCATTGTACGGCTGTAGGGGATACACTGGACTCTGCTAGTTTGAATAGGGTCAGAGTTGTCCACATTGATGAAGGCCTTGAAGATCTATAAATATAGTCTCTGTGTCCTGTCCCTTGTCTGATTTGGAGTGTATGTGGTTGGTGACCCTGAGTAGGGAGGTGAAGGTTGGGTGGTTGGAATGCAAGTCTGATTGGTACAGAGTTAGGAAGCTGGTTTCTCCACAGTGGCTGCATAGCTGCCTATTGATGAACCTCTCAAGGGCTTTTGGAGAGGATGAGTAAAATTTGGAGGTGGTTACTGGGGGAGTCTGTTGGGCCACCTTTATGTATTGGTACCACCAATGCACGATTTCAGCTTCATGGGAATAAACCACTGCAGAGAGACCAATACAAAATGTGAACAACAGGGACAGCCATTACAGAAGTGCATATTTTGAGGAATTTAGGCAAGATACCATCCAATCCACAGCTTGATGCAGCATTTAGTGTCAGTAGTTCTTTGTAGATGGGGTCAACTGAAATTACATGTAGGCTGAAGTTACTATCTGAGTGGTGGATGGATTGTGGGAGGAGGACAGTTAGGGATGAGGGCCCTAGGTCCTTCGGTGAAATACTTGAGAGCATCTGCGGTTAAGGATGCAACAGGGTTGGACTGTGCACTGCTGGAGCGGGTTGATTAGGGTACTAACTGTCTTCTAGAATTTAGAATGCTTGAGGGCATTGGAGGCTAGCTTGTGCTGAAAGTAGTTGGCCATGGCTAAATGAATGCCACTGGTACAGTGGTTCTGGAGGGTGGTATAGGCTTGCTTGTCCTGTGGTAGCCTGCTGGATCTGTGTCTGTACTATGCCAAGTCTCTTCTTTAGAACAGTTCAAGTAAGAACTTTCATAACACTGTCTCCAGAGCTTTGGATTTTTAATCTCTTTGTAGATCCCTTGCCCTCTGTAGTTGACAGTTGCTCGGTTCAACTTTAAGCCAATAACACAATTCTTTTCTATGGTCACAAGGATCTTTCATCTCTCTCTACTACTCTTCAGGGTGATTCTGATAAAACTGTCCATAGGTTTTCCAATAACTTCCTACCTTTAAACAGCAAAAAGTCTCAAATCATGCTGCTTAAGCCTCAGCCCTGCTGTGACCTGGGCAAACTCTTACTTTTCTATTACTTTAAACAATATCCCAATGGAACTTGTTAACGACTTCAAGCACCTTAGTCTTATCTTTTGATTCATTCTTAATGTTTAAATCTCATACTGAACAGAACCATCCTGAATAGTTCACCTGTGTCTGGGTACCTAGGACAGGACCGGCATTGTTTGTCAGCACTGGATTGTGAACTAATTGTTGCACAAGCTATGCATATTAAATCTTGGTAACATGATTTACCATCATGCCAATGCCTCAAGTCTTTCTTTAGTAAATACCATTTACTACCAGCTTTTACAGTTCATCCTTAAATCCAAATGGAATGAACACCACTATGCATTACTCTCTCAGCTAAACTGGCTGTCCCCTGCATCCAGGTGCACTTTTCTTTGGTTATCTGTAATCTACAAAACTGTGAATAAGCAGACTTCAAGCTATTTATCTGATAGACTTATAGTTCCCACCCACAACCACAGTCTTAGGGATGTGCCCCACCATGGCCTTTATCTGGCAACATTTCAAACCCACTCTTGGAATGTTTTTCACATGATGCCTCACTTTCATGGAATAGACTCCCCCTCTGCTATGAAACTCATGCTCTCTTTACATTTTTAAATAGGACTTGCATGCACTTGTTTTAATTGATGTTGTTTTTGACAATTTTGCATTTACTACTACTGTATGTTTGTGATTTAACCAGTGTGCTTGCAATGAGTCTTTATGCATACCAGTTTTATATGTATCTGTATTATTTTATAGTTTATACTAACCTGTATATCCATGGTTTGTAAGACGTGAGCCATTCTGTAAATGAAACCTGTTCTCATAGAACTTATCCTGTAATCTATCTCACTTTAAAATAAAATAAAAAATAAGTAGATCAGGGTTATCCAGAGGAGGTGGCGACCTTGGACTATGGAGCACCTGACTGGGCCAGGTTTGGTTGTAAATGCCTAGGATGATTGTGGAGAAGTGTACGAGCCAGAGCCTCATTCATATCAAGGGTGGATAGTAGGACTGGGGCCCAAATGGCAGGATTGAGATCCTAGGAATCTATCTGAGCAGAACATTGTGAAGGCTCTGGCAAATGTCATTTGGGAGCATTTTATGGGTTTAAATTTTCCACACAGCTGGCCTTGCAGTGATCACTGAAAATATCAGTAAGGGTGCCTCAGGTAAGTATTTGGTGTGTGGGTTACCAACATCCTGTTTATTATACTGTGATTGAAGGGTTTGGGATTGATGTGAGTGGGCAAAGCAATCAATTGATGCAGGTTCAGGGTTTTGATTTTGCAGTTGAAGCTGGGGGAGCCGATGGCTTGGTTTAGGCAGAACATTTAGTATTGAAGTCATCAAGGGCAATTAACTCAAGATGACCTTTTAATTGCCACCTCCTTAAACAACCACTTCACTAGCCTAGACTCATACAAGGCTGGCTTACCCATCCTCATCACTGACCCAAACACATGGTTTCCCCCTGACCTCGATCACCCATCCTTTCATCTAAGACTGGTCAAACTGAAGAAGGTACGATCACAACTCAAAACCCTAAAAACCTCTGGCTCGGGGGAACCTGACGGGATTCATCCAAAGTTGCTAAAGGATGGGGCCCTGGCCCTAGCCAGACCCCTATCCTGGCTCATCAACCGCTCCGTGATAGAGGTCACTGTCCCCACACAGTGGAAACAGGCCCACGTGGTCCCAATCCACAAGGGCAGCCGCCGGGAGTCTATTGCCAACTATATACCAATCTCTCTACTCTGCATCCTGTCAAACATCCAGGAAAAATTGATCTATGGGCAACTCCATGACTATCTGGATGTCCATAAAATCCTGGCACCCTCCCAACACGGCTTCAGAACCGGGCATGGGACAGACACGGCACTGACCAAACTTGCAACAGACATACTCTGTGACATGGTCAAGGGCACCCCTATGGGTGCGGTTTTCATTGACCTCTCCAAGGCCTTCGATCTGGTCCACCACAATCTCCTACTCACTAAGCTGTGCAACACAGGCCTTGACTGTCACGCTCTAAAGTGGTTCAAGAGCTACTTGACTGACTGCATGCAGAGGGTAAAGTGGAAGGATGCCATTTCTGGGCCACTCCCACTAAAAGAGGGGGTACCTCAAGGGTCAATACTCAGCCCCTCCTCTTCGCCCTGTTCACTAATGAACTTCAGGATCACTGTGGCAGGAGCTCCGTCATCCAGTATGCGGATGACACAGCCATCTACTGGTCCGCCGCCAATCTGGGTGACCTTAGCCACGAACTCCAAGATGACCTCCGGATATTGGTGCACTGGTTCACCGAGAACAGAATGGTCCTCAACATGGCCAAACTAAGGCAATGCTGTTTGGTCCCAGATCCCTTGGACAGGACAGAACACACCACCTCACAACTCACCACTGTGTCTGGCAACAGCCTAGAAGTAGTGCCCTATCTGAAATACTTTGGCTAACCCTGGACCAGGGCCTCACCCTGAAGAACCCACGTGGACTCAGTCACCAAAACCTTACACGGGAAACTAGGCATTCTATACCGGCTGAAAGACCAGCTTGTACCTGAAGCTAGAACCTCAATCGCCACCAGCGTCCTCCTCCCGACAATCACATACGCTGCCCCAGTTGTGCAAGGGTTGGGAAAGTTGGAGATGCACAGACTACAGGTGGTCTACAACAAGGTAGCTCACTTTGCCTCCCAGGCCAACCCTAGGGATCACCACTGTGACTCCCTATCTCTCCTAAACTGGCCCTCACTGGATGCTCACCTCCAGTACCCCTTGTTTTGCCTAGTGTACAGTTAGTCAGCCCCACCCCCACCTCTCTGGCCTTGTCATTCTTAAGGCCAATCACAGACACCTCCGTACATTGGGCCAAACCCTCCTAGACGTCCCCAGGACTAGAACCAAAGTAGGCAGTAGGTCATTTGCCCTCACCGCACCCACTCTGTGGAACCAGCTCCCGCCTGGGGTGCAGAAAGCCCCAACAATCACAAACTTCCGCACTAGGCTTAAGGCCCACCTTGCAGTTGCTGGTTCCTGCCACTGCACTGATTCCTGACACGACCGATGAGATAAATGACTAACCCTGCTCCTACCCTCCAACACTGTCCCAACAATATGACTACCTGCTAAATTAATCACTTAAGGTTATTACTGCTGTACAACTTACTCATCACGTTTTGTACTGCTATTCGTCAGTTTCTAATCTCCTAACTGCATTGTTGTGACTTCTGTAACCTGCACTAAAGCTGTATTTACTTCTTGTTTCTTTTTTGTTATTCCCAGGTCGCCCCTGAAAAAGGGACCTCTGGGGCTCAGTGGGCTAACCCGGTCACCAAAATTTAATAAATAACTAAATAATGTGTTTGCCTTTGGGTAGGGGATTAAGCACTTTATGGAGTATGCGTGAAACACATTTGAAGGTTTCTCTGGAGTGCAACAGACACCTGTTATCAGCAACAGGATGAAATGAGAGCAGGTGATGACCCTTGAAATGAGCTCATGCAAATTAAGGGAGGCTTCCTTGTTAGTAACAAAGAAGTTATGGAAGCTAGCTGAGTAAATGAGTGCTCTGCTCCCCTCCCCTCCCCCCGTTAGAGTGGTCATACCTGTGGGATGTGTTCCCAGGGATGTTGATGGGTGAACAGGGGATGTGGGCAGAAAACCAGGTTTCAGTCTGGACCAGGAAATAATGTTTGATTGCTTAATGTATGATGTATTTGTTACATTTTCAAGCATTGTATATACTGTAGATGGTAGAATGTGCTATATGAATATTTATGTTGTGTAATGGATGCATCTGTCAGGCTTTTATGGTATGTCAAAGTACTGTACAGTGCCATGAGCATTTTATGGAAAAGTCACCATAAAGTGAATCCTTGCCTGCTTGATTGATTTACTATATTTGCAGTACTGCATGTTTCATCACTTTCTATACCATTTTTCTGCTGAAAACCTTTTTTTCCTATTTATTTATTCAAAAAGTTTGGTAACTGAGAAAGGAATTATTGAGTCAAGGTTCATTTCCAGGTGCTGCTCAGGGGTGAAGGAAAAGGGAAGCACATAAAAAAGTGGATTGCTGTGATAAATTGCATACTGCAATTGACAGAAAAATAAACAGGTGTACCATGCAATGACAAAAGGACAATAGTAATTAATTCGACAGCAGCAACAAAAGACAAAAAAAAAACTAGGTTAAGTGCATGGTGTCTGTAAAAGCAAGCGCAACAGGAGCCAGGCGAATGAAACAGATGGCATCAGTTTTCGGTGGGAGCAAATCATGTGGGAGCATGGGGACTAGCGGAAGTGGAGTGGCAGGCACAGAGGGCAGGGCCACATGTAGACCAGCAGAACAGGGGGAGTAGGGAAAAGGCTTAGTTTGTATTTAAGAGTAGAGAGATAAAGGTGGGAGAGGCATATGGAAGAAGGGAGCTGCTTCTAAAGTGTGTGGGGAAGGGGGAGACAGAGTAAGGCAGGCTGCCCAGCAGAGGATTGAGAGTGGGGAAGGGAAAAGGCGTGATTGTCCCTGGAGCAGAGGGAGTAGAAGAAGGAGGGGATGGGAAAGAAGGCTGATGGTAGGCAAGAGGGGAAGGAACCAAACCAGTATTTCGAGATCTGAGAAGCATGGGGGCTTGTCCATGTGAGGGGAGATGGAAGAGGGGATAGAGGAAGCAGTGATGAGCATTGGAGGGTGAGTTTGTAGTAAAGTGGCACAAAGCACTGCAGAGGGTATCCAGTCCACTAAGGTAGGAAGAGGGAGCAGCATCATATACCACATCCGATACAGGCAGATCTGAGGGGAAAGGCATTCCTTGTTGCAGTACAAAGCTCCAGGGTTGGTGCAGGGCTTGATATGGATGGCATCAATGTTGCAGAGAAGTCCAGCCTGATATCTAGTCACACACACACTGAAGTACTTGAAGGTGGGACAGCTTCAAGAGGGCTGCCATCCAGTGTAGAGAATCTGGGTAGGGGGGAGAGGGAGGGAGTGGGGGGGGAGATACTTTTTGTCTGATGTAAAATGTTATGGAAACTGTTTTCTTGGTGTTGCCCTAGAGTTGGCTGGCATGGAACCATCACAGTACACTGTGGAAGTCTTGCTGGAATAGGCCTTCCACAGCCACGGTCAAGGGGCTGGATGAGTAGATGACTGTGTCATCTGCATGCATGTATACATGTGATTTGGAACAGGTAAGGGCAAGTCATTGAGGAATATAGAGAAAAGGATGGGACTCAGGATGGAGCCCAGCCTGGATGGGAAGGAGAGGGGACAGACTGCCTCCAACCTGTACTGACTGTTGGCAGCCCATGAGGTAAGAATAAAACCAGTCAACAGTGGAATATGATAGCCAGTAGAGGTCAGCTTGTCCATCAGGAAAGGGTGGGACACCGAGTCAAAGGCTTTGGCCAGGTTATTGAAGACAGCTGTGGTGATGTGTCCCTGTTCCATCACAAAAAGGAGAAAACCATGACACGCAGGAAGGATAAAATGATGGTGAGGTACTTTTTAAAACCAGACTGAAAGGGGGAGAAGAGTTTGGGGGTGGAGAAGACATCAGCCAGCCTGGAGTAGACAAGCTTCACCTGCAGCTTTGCTAAGGAAGGGAGATAGGCCAGAAGTTATTAGGTGAGGTGGGAGAGCCCCCGCTCTGCAGAGGTAGGACCTTGGGAACCTTCCTGGGCTGAAAAACAGCACAGAGTGAGAAGGATAAGTTCAGTAGGTGAGTAACAGGAGAGGCAAGGGAAGGTGCAGAGATCAGGAGGAATTTAAGGTCTGGCCCACCTGGTCTGGACTTAGAGAGGGTGAGTGAGGAAACAACAGGCAAGGTTTCTGGAGGAGTGATGGAAGAGAATTGAAAGCCCTTGGATGAATGGTGCAGATATGTACTGTAATTGGAGTTGAAGAGGGAGGAGGTGGAGAAGAAGCGGAGAACACTGGTAGTGAAAACTTATTAAGTAAGCAGCAACAAAGGGAGGGTTAGATTTACTGAGCCATCCACAGAAGAACTGGGGGAGCTGACTGGGTTGGGGGTCAAAAAGGGAGTGGATAACCTTCCAGAATTTGCCTGGGGAGTTAAGATTATTCTGGCGGTATGATACAAAATAACGGGCCTTAGTGGCTCAGACTGCCTTTGTACATGAGTTTCTAAGTGTCCTGTAGGACAGTAGGTTAGACTGGGACTGGAACAGTTTAAATCGGGCCAGTACCTGGTCTTGGAATTTACACTGATCAATAATGTCAGGTGTAATCCAGGCTTGGTGAGAACTTTTCACCATGCATTTTTAAGTGGGCTATATATTTATGCGGACTAGGAGAATTTAGTATGGAAATGGGAGAAGGCCATGACAATGTTAGAGGCCAAGTAGATGGGACCAGCTAATTGCAGCCAAGTCTTCAAGAGCGTCAGCATTCAGCAACTGAAGGGACCCTGACCAGCTGTACCTGGGACAGAAGAAAGGGCCAGACTTTCCTGATACAGAAGGTTATCTAAAGGTCACTAAAGGCATCAATGAGAGTACCCATTGCAATTGCATGATGGGTATAGGAAGACAGTACCCAGTCCAGAAACATGTGGTTGGTGCAGAAGGACTAAGCTGGATGGGTTCAGTAATCATTTGAAGAGGTTTAGCAACTCAGTCCTGTGCGAGGCAGGTCTGATGGACAGGGAGAGCAAATCAATACTGAAGTCCCCAGAAGAAAAAGCTCATCAGAGGAAACATGAGAGGCAAGTACAGTGAGGAAGTCAACCAGGAAGAATGGAGAGATTTTAGGGAAGGATAGAAGTGAACTTGGTTAGGAGGAGATCATGAGAGGAAGGCACAGATTCTCTATGAATTGAACAGGATATATTCTGACAGACAAAGATGGTGACACCACCACCCCGTTTACCACAGTCCTGCTGGAAGAGATTGTACACAGGGGGAGCCAAGGTAGAATAAGGTATCCTTGAGGAGCCAAGACTGAGAGTGTGACAGGGTGGGTTGGGCCTGTCCCAACTGTGATATGTCTCTGTGACCCTGTCTCTGTCATGTAGGCTTTCTCAGGGTTAGAGCTGTCCCATGTTGTTTGCAGTGTATATGCTGCCCTCGGAGACATTATTAGATGGTGCAGGCTGAGGGTTTCACTGTTATGCTGATGATACCAGCCTACTTGTCTTTTGTCCCACCAGGTTAGTGCTCTCTCAGTATTTAATAACTGCCCCATCGAATCCAAGACTGGATGAATTTGAGTTGGTTAAAGTTGAACGCAGGAAAGATGGAGGTTATGGTTGTGGACCCAGGTCACAGGACAGAGGGGCTGAGGACCGATCGGCCCTCCGGATTATTCCTGGGAGGTGTTCTGATCCTTACCTCAGAATGGGTGCACAACCTTGGAGGGGTGCTTGATGACGGGCTGACCCTCCATTATCAGTTGTCAGCAGTTGTTAAGTCAGCCTTCTATCATCTTAGGAACATCGCCAGGGTCAAACACCTTGTTCCGTCTAGTGATTTACCTGTGTAGGTCCATGCCTTCATGATCTCTTGCCTTGACTACTGCAACTCCCTTTACTTAGGGCTTCCTGGGGTTGATATCCACCACTTGCAGCTAGTGCAGAATGCTGCTGCTCGATTATTGACAGGGATGTCTAGAAGATCGCATATTACCCCTGTGTTGCGCGATCTGCACTGGCTGCCGATTCAGTGGCGGATCACCTTTAAGGTAAGTTTACTGACCTACAAAGCCCTACACGGACTTGGTCCTGACTACTTGAAAGAGCTTCTGATTCTCTACAACCCTGTGCGACAGCTCCGCTTGGCTGACATGGGGTTGCTAGAGATTACGAGGGTTACCTTGAAATCTTCCGGGGCCCGTGCTTTTATGTTTGTTGCCCCAACCCTCTGGAACTCTCTGCCCCGTCAGCTCAGGGAATGTGCGACCGTGGGGAGTTTTAAGCAGGCACTCAAGACTTTTTTGTGGAGCCAAGCGTTCCATGAATTGTAATGATTTTTAAATGGTCCATATTTTATCTGTTATATTTTAGGGAATTTGTTTTTATAAAATTGTGAAGTGCCTTGGAATTTGAAAGGCGTTCAATAAATAAAGTTTTTTTATTTATATATAGAGAGAGTTTGAAACAATAATTCTACCTTCTATCTCTGTTTTTTCTATTGGACTGCACAGTCAGATCTTTCCTTTACTTGCTGTTGTTTCTTTTCCCCTTTTTGCTGTCTCTACCTTGCTTATAAATAGTTGTAAAAAATATGTATGACACTGTTCACTGATTTGTTAACTAGATATAGTTAACACTGTTGAAATGATTACAGAAACAGCTCTTTGTTTTTATTATGAAAGTGTAACAGAGTGTGACCTTTTTGATCTCTGACTAGTGGAATATGTCAGTGAATGAGGCCAGATTTCATCCACATAGGGTCATGAACCCACTACTTAAAATCTCTCTCTCTCTCCTTTTGACTGCCCAGAGGCAAAAATCCAATTAATGTTGTAGCTCTTGTGTTATGAAACTGTAATTGTCTAATGTACCCCCTGACTATGAATGTACTCTTATACTGTGTTACTTTGTGCTCACCTTATGTAAAGTGGTTGGTATTCTCAACTCCGGGTCGCCCATGAAAAAGGGACCTTTGGTCTCAGTGGGCTTACCTTGGTTAACAAAATCTAAATAAATAAATAAAGAAATCACTCTTCCTACAACACAAAACACCATAAAGGCCACACACAGAATTTGGCCAAAATGCAAACTAACAAACATTATATGACCCTTTAAATGGTTTGCTTTGGGCGAATCCTTCCTTCCAACACATATGGACGTAGAATTCAGACAGCTCAAATAATGGACAGGGGCATAGTCAATGAATTTTGTAAAGTTAGGGAAACCTTTCAGCTAAGAAATACGGATCACTTCCAATACCTGCAAATTAGATCATATGTGCAAGAGTTACAAAGAGAAATCCAACCCCCTACATGTGTGCAATCCCTGCTTGGAGCCAGAAGATCCATCCTCTGTCAGGAACCACCGAGGGGAAATATCTCCGTTACAGATAAAGCCCTTAGGCAAATGGGTAGGGACTGCTCCCATGTCCTTAGCAGGAGGTGGGAACAGGAAGCAGATATACAATTAACAGAGGAAGAATGGCAAAAAGTCTATAGAACTGCCACAAAAACCACTCACTCACTCACCCCTCTGACAAGAATTTGCATGGAAGGTCAAGACCAGGTTTTCTACAACCCTGTCATCCAGGGTAGGTGGGACTCAGGTGGTTCTTCAGCTTGCTGGAGAAAATACTGGAGACCAGGGCCCACCACTCCCCATTTTTCTAACCTGCACAGTAATACAATCATACTGGCAGTAATAAATGTGGCACTCTGAGAGGTACTCTCTATAACTTCCTCTCTGAGCCTAATACACCTAGTTCTGGGTCTGCCACACGTGAAATTAAAGGGACAGGTACTGGGATGAGGGAATACTGGGATGTATAGGGTGAGGCATCACCAGTAGAAAACAGGAAGTTGTTGTCCCACTGTATAGACAGTTGGTGAGACCCCATCTGGAGTACTGCATGCAGTTCTGGAGACCCCATCTCCTTAAGGACATAGACAGGAAGGAGGCTGTCCAGAGGAAGGCAACTGAAATGATGCAGGGTCTGCACCAGAAGCCATATGAAGAGAGACTAAGGGAGCTTAATATGTATACCTTTGAAGAAAGGCGAGAGAGGGGGAACATGACAGAAACATTCAAGTACTTGAGGAATTAATGTCCAAGAGGGTAGCATCTTTCAGAAAAGAGATGTCAAGAACAAGGGTCATTTGAAAATAAAGGGGGACAGTTCAGGGGTAATGTGAGGAAGTATTTTTCACAGACAGGGTGGTGGACATGTGGAACAGCCTTCCTGAGGAGGTTGTGGAGTCACAAACAGTGGGGGAAGTCAAGAATGCATGGGACAGACATAAGGCAATTGTTGTGGGGGGGTTGAAAGAAGTAGGCTGTTAGTTAACTAGGATCTGCAGCTTATCCAGTAGGTAGGGAAATGGGCAGACTAGCTGGGCCAAGTGGTCCTTATATGCCATCAAAGTCTATGTTTCTATGTTTCTAATTGTATCTATGGAACATTTTAATTGCAGCAGCCGATAAAGCCATCACAAGAAAATGGCTAGCATCGGAGCCTCCCACTTACCATCAATGGTTGGAGGTGGTCTGGGCCATACAGGACATAGAGGAACTGACTTATAAAGTGAACCTGAGAACTCATGTTTTTGTGCACCGGTGGGCCACATGGATTATCTGGAAGGATGCCACATTGTCAGATGATGCATAAGTCAGGACGGAGAGCATAGCACAGAGTGAGGCTAAGGTCCTTTTAAGGGTGAAATGAACAAAATGTGAAGTGTTCTATTTATAAGGTGTTTTATTACTAATGTGTCAAACATTATTGTGATGGTAACAAATAAACATATTTGAAGTTCCTATGTCTTTCTTTTGTTTTTGTTTTTTACCACCCCGAGCCTGTTGCTGATCACTAAGCTGACTGCTGAATGACTAACAGCCCATGACACTGACGGCATCACTCCCCCTATCACACAGTACTTATGGAAGCAGCAGTCTGGGTCATCTTTGGCAAGTCCCCTTCGTAGCAGTTGTGACGGCATATTTTATCAGTTCCATTCTCCCCCTGCTCATAGATCTACCCAAGTGATAGCGACTGCGTAAATTCTATGTTTAAATAGTCTGGTTTTCTGATTACTGATATGATTTTATGAGTAATAAGGGCAAGAACAGATACCTGCATTACATTCTTTGAAGTTATTGTAACTCGTGATTATCCTAGTTTTGAAAACAGGCAATTCATCTTCAGTGCATAAAACAAAATATGTAATACTGCTAAACTGCAGTCATTTTTGTTTTTTGTCACAGATTGTATCATAATGTGGCTGTCATTCAATGTTTCCATTTTCCTGCCTGCTACCACTCCAAGTGATACATCTCTACAGCCATCCTGCAGCCTGGTATGCAATAAAGCATGCTACACACAGTGCTAACCACAATACTAAATGGCTGTACATATGAATACAACGTTTTAGGGTTTCTTCTCCTTTCAAATAAATAATGATGTCAACTGCTGACACGAATTAAATGCCATTTGCTGGATGCTGTATTAAACATACCTACGTGACTCACTACCAATAGAATAAATGCACCACACCATATAACATTACATTACTTTAAATAATTGACATGATTATATACATTTCAGGAGAAGAAACCCAATCACATTTTATTTACGTATATGTACAGCAATTCAGTACTGTGGTTAGCACTGTGTGTATGTGATGCTACTGCATACCAGGCTGCAGGTTGGCTGTAAAGCTGCATCACTTGGAGTGGCAGCAGGCAGGAAAATGGAAACACTGAATGACAGCCACATTATGATACAATGTGTGACAAAAAACAAAAACAACTGCAGCTTATCAGTATTAAATATGCTATTTTATGCATTCAAGATGAATTGCCTGTTTTCAAAACTAAGGTAATCACGAATACAATAACTTCAAAGAATGTAATGCAGTATCTGTTCTTGCCCTTATTACCACTTATGAAATCATATTGGTAATCAGAAACAAAAGACTATTTAAACATAGCATTTATGTTGTCCCTATCACTCGGGTTAGATCTATGAGCAGGGAAGAACGGAACTGATAAAATATGCCATCACAGCTGTTATGAAGGGGGCTTGCCATAGACGACCTGGACTGCTGCTTCCACAAGTGCTGTGTGACAGGGGGAGTGATGCCATCAGTGTCACGGGCTGTTAGTCATTCAGCAGTCAGCTTAGTGATCAGCAACAGGCTCGGGGTGGTAAAAAACAAAAATGAAAGAAAGACATAGGAGCTTCAAACATGTTTATTTGTTACCATCACAATAATGTTTGACACATTAGTAATAAAACACCTTATAAATAGAACACTTCATATTTTGTTCATTTCACCTTTAAGAAAAGGGATAATTCATTATGTAGAGATGCCCATATAGGGTGACGTGACACATAAATCTACAGTTTGATGAATCCGACGCCATACTTATAATTCTTTTTGTATGATTACTATATGACAAAGAACTGTGTACAAAGTCTGTAATTTAATAGCTTGAAGCCTGTATACCACATTCAGAATACTGCTTATGATTTTATGCACTGTATCTAAAAAGTTTAACAAACTTGAATTTAAAAAAAGAAAGAGGCCAGCTTGTAGCTGGGTTACAATGCTCTGGAAGCTAGAATCTAAAAAGGTTATGAAGCTCCAGGTCACAGTGCTCTGGCAGGAGTTAGACACTGACAAGGTTCTGAAAGTCCAGGGTCACAGTGTGCCTTTCAGGGGAATTTTATTTATTTATTTAGTTTTTGTTGACCGGGTAAGTGCACTAGACAAATCCTGCCTATTTTCAGGCACGACCCTGGGGAAGGGGATACAGATGAATGCCAACTGACTTTGAACCAGATTAAGCTGTTGGTTGTATTTTTAGTGAATGAGGGAAATTTGGCCATGACACCGGGGAATTTCCCCTACTTTTTCGATAAGTGCCATGGGATCTTTAACATCTACCTGAACTACCACCAATCCAGGCAGATGGGACCTCGGTTTAACGTCTCACCCGAAAGACGGCACCTCAGAAGTGCAGCACCCCTCTCATGCTGCACTACAGTGTCAGTACTGGGATATTAACCCAAGTGCCAGATGTGGGAACTGAACCCACAGCCCTCTGATCTCCCGGCCTCAGAGGCGAGTGTGCTACCTACTGAGCCACTGACACTGCTGGACGCAAGATGTAACAGACAGCTGGTTGATTGTAGATTTCGGTTCTGAACTCAGAAATTGGACTTTGTTTTTGGTTTTCCTTTGCTGAAAACCAGTTGGTACATTTCTTTTTGTTTTTATTTTCCTGTGACTTACAATAACAAATCACTACTTGTGGATTTTGACCATTTCTCCTGGTCTGCTTATGTTTCCTGACCCAAGCCTCAACCACAGTTGGTGTAGTGTCAGAATAACTGGAATTACGTTGTGCATACTCTAAGGCCAGGAGTTTGTTAATGGGTGCCAGACCTGGTACCAGGAAAGCATAGCAGAAAGGTACGAATCCTGCACAAGAAAGACCAAGAGTGATAACCAGAAGCATGGCAGCCAAGCTAGCACAGACACATGCCCAGGCTGAAAATGTACGGTTGGCACCAAGAGTGATAACCAGAAGCATGGCAGCTAAGCTAGCACAGACACACGCCCAGGCTGAAACTGTACAGTTAGCACCAATAGTGATAACCAAAAGCACAGCAGCCAAGCAAGCACAGACACACGCCCAGGCTGAAACTGTACAGTTATCACCAAGAGTGATAACCAGGAGCACAGCAGCCATGCTAGCACAGACACACGCCCAGGCTAAAACTGTACAGTTAGCACCAAGAGTGATAACCAGAAGCATGGCAGCCAAGCTAGCACAGATACACGCCCAGGCTGAAACTGTACAGTTCGGATGAGACGTTAAACCGATCTGCCTGGATTGGTGGTAGTTCAGGTGGATGTTAAAGATCCCATGGCACTTATTGAAAAGAGTAGGGGAATTTTTTATTATAACAACATCAAAACAAATAACAAATCGTGTTAATGCACACCAAACCAAACAAAATAAAAGGAAAAAATAGTACAATCAGCGGACAAGGTTTACAGAAATTTCAGAAAAGAAATACAATCATCCTAACCTCATAACAGTGGTCAAAATACATATAAAAAAATCTATATTTAATAAAGAAAGTCAGACCTTGCCACCAAAGCCTAACTTATGGGAGATGCAAACCTCACATCATGCAGATAAACCGCTTTATAGCCCCTTGAATCAATAAAGTCACAGTCTCAAATGGCATATGTTTCTGATATAAAACCCACTGACAGCGGGCTTGCCATAAATAATAAATCAATGCACAACATAATATCTGCAACGTATCTACACAATAGCACTTGTGCAACTGAGCAAATTTCCCCAAAACCAAGATATCATAATCAAGGTTACATAACCACAACAAATTCCATGTTTTAGCCCAAAAACTTCCAAAGAGAAGAAGCGAAAGAGCAATGGAAAAAAAAAAATGTTCCATGGTTTCTTCCTTATCAATGCAACCTAGATAAGGACAATTCTTTTCAGTCCTGGCCTTATATTTAGCATTACCCCGCACCCTCAATCTGCCATATCACTTCCCACATGCAGATCGGTAAGCGTGAATTGTTTAGCTGCAAAAACTAAATGAACATCTCCAGATGGACAGTTCTTAAAAGCAGGATCAGTAGGATAGAGTCTACTGACTATGGCATACAGGCACCTCCCTGAACCTGCACGACTAAAGGTACAGACAATTTCCATCAAATAGTCTCTTCACAATTGGAAGGAATAAACTAGTATAAATAAAGTAGGAATGGGTTTTGGGGGATCGGTAATCCAAACCGAAAAATATTTAAATAACACAGTGCGTAACAGAAGATCGTCACTTGTGGACGACTCCGTCCATCCTCCTTTAAAATTAAATGCTATAAACAAGGTAGAAAAAAAAAACAACGGTCAATCATCCCCAAACCACCACGGGCCTTCGCTAAATAAGTATAATATCATTTAATGGATTAAGTCTGTTTCCATACCATCTGAAAGAACAGGCTATACAATTTAGTCTCCAGAGAAGTGGGAAGTGGAAAAATATGTGCAATAAATAACAAAATAGGTACCTCAAATTTCTTCAACACCATAACCATCTTAATTTTGGACAACTTCCAACATTTCCAAATATTAATTTTATAGGCCATTTGCAGACTTTTTTCCCAGTTATGGCTAGGTAAATTTTGGGAGCCATACCAGAGACCTAAAATCTTAATAGGGTCCGACGAAATCCTCAAACCTTTAACAACTAAAGACTCTGGGAAATTAACCCCAATAAACAAACCTTGACTTTTAGTGGTATTCAATTGAGCATTAGAAAACCTCGCAAAGTCCTTCATACAATCCAAAAACACCGGCACCTTATGATCCTGAGTGAAGAATAGACACAAATCGTCTGCATACGCCTGAACTCTGACATCCTGCAATAAGGAGGTGCCGAATACCTTCCCAGAAAGGCCTACGTGTCAAATACTGAATTAAAACATCAATTGTAAAACATACAATAAAAGGACTAAGTGGCAGCCTTGCCGAACTCCCGTAGGAACATGAAAGCCGCCCGAACCGAACCGAACAACAGGAAACGCCAGAGAACTCCCATATAGCTTTAATCCAAGAAACAAAATCGCTGGACTCTATAATGACGAACACAGAAAACAGAAAGGGATGATATACCCTGTCAAATGCTTTCTGCTGGTCCACCGACACAATGCAACCTGATAATTTATGGAGATTAATATATTCAATTCAATCCCGAATCATTTTGTGAGCTTGAAAATTGACTTCCTTGTATTGCACAATATTGGGTGGGAGAGATGACAAGCGAGACATGTTTTTCAACCTTGTATTCAGAATACCAGTCAATAACTTATAATTGGAATTCAACAAAGTAATAGGTCTCCAATTCTCCAACAATAAACTATCCCCGCTTTTGAACAAAACAAAAATCAGTATCCCATCAGTAAACCATCGAGGGAAGGTACCAGCATCCAAAAGGAAATTAAATATAAATTCCAATCCCACCGCAAAATCGTCCGGAAACATTTTATATAATTCAATCGTAAGACCGTCCAAACCAGGGGAAGTGCCAGCTTTCATATTCTTTATTGCTTCCTTAATTTCCAAGCAAGTGACAGGTACTATTAAGGGCCCACCCGGAACCCCAACATCGGCCGGCCTATCACGGTTCAAAAAATCCCGAATCTCACAAAGAGGCGGAGGGAATTTAGGTACATGTGAGAGCACAAATTGTTTGATCAAGGACTGCAAGTCCTCAGGATCCGAAACTATAGACCCATCTGCCCTCTTCAATGCCACAATCGAAGTATTCTTCCTATAAGTTTTAAAGGCTTCATAAGGATCCCCTACTGGGATCTTCTTATCACCACAGAGAAACAAAGCCTGTAGGGTACTAGCCCTATCATATTGCCAGTCCTTAAATTGTGATTTAGTGTGGTCTATAAGAAGGAAGAGTTATTATGGGAAGTAGTTACAAGAAATCAAGTATATAATCGATGACGAAAGACAAATACCTAAGAAACTTCTATTCCCATAAGTCCAACCTATATTTTAAAAATGCAATCAAGTCAAGTTTAGAATCAATCCACCAATCTCCCAAATCATTGTACAAAAAGCCACTGACAGCCTAGCTTGAAGTAAAACTTTAAATTTAGCCACCACATCAGGACAGTCCAACAATAAAGCATACAACTTCCACCTAGGTTTTGTAGTAGAAGGTAAGTGGTCAGGACTTATAATGCATTGAAGCAGTAAACGGTCAGAAAAAGAAACCGGAAATAATGAAAACTTAAATGACAAAATATCCGATAAAAAAATATAATCTATAGTTAAAGTATAGGAATTCTTCCTATAAGTAAAGTGCATCCCTCCTGGTTGTTGAAAATTTGCAACAACCAGGCTAGAAGACTCAAGTAATTCCACCAATGCATTGGAATCACAATAAACCTTCTTAGCCCCACCCGGGACCTGTGCTCCCCAATTTATGTTTAATATCACAAATTAAATCCCTCAAAAAAATGGAATGTAGTACACAAAAGGTTTAATCAATCGAAAGAGCTCTACCCTTTCTGCTTTTATCTGGGAACAATAAACATTTATGAATCTACATGTTATTGAATCCAGAACCCCATCCAAAATCATTAATCTGCCCGGAATCAAATCCATTAATTTAATCAAGGAGAAGCGAGGAGTTAAACCGAAATCAATCTAAATCTGCCGTTTATCGACCAAACGACCAGTATGACGAGCCCCAACACCATTCTCTTTGGAAGAATCTAGCCTGATCAAGCGAATACATCCATGTTTCTTGTAAGAAACAAACGTCAAAGGCCTGAGAATGAACATAATCATAAATAATACTACGCCTTTTAAAGTTCAACAGACTATGAACATTCACAGAGCCTAATGTGAACACCATTAGCTAAGCCCAAATCCAATCAACCATCTTTTTTTCTCCTTTTCTTCTTCTTCTTACCCTTATAACCCTCCTGTAGATGCAATGGGGATGGTGGGCTATCTGGAACAGACTGGGAATCTAATTCTTGGCTATCCATTTCAGACTCCCCCCAAGTGGTAGCCAAGACCGAAAAGGGATTAGTAGATTCCAACACCAACGGACTCGGCCCAGAACTAGCTTGGTGTTCCTGGAGGAATGCCGTGACAGGGATCAACATCACAGGTTTAACAGCCTTCACACCCCATCAGCAGTCGGGTGACATGGTCGTTCAACTCTCCACCGAACATCCTGAAGAGAGTCCTCAGGAACCGCATTATGATGTATACCATCAGAACCAGTAGACCCTAAACCTCACGCCCCTCCACGGTAATACCCTCAGACACTTCCTGCTGGACAATTTTATCCTGAGCCACCTGAATCAACATTTCTAGGTTTCCGATCAAGGTTTTATTTTTAGCCGCCCAAACACAGTCTGAAAAAACATGCCCCACCCCTTCACACAAGTCACATTTCGTAGGATTAGAACACTGAAATGCCCCGTGGCCTACCTCCCCACAATTATCACATCGTGGCTTGTCGCATGAGCTCGACAAATGTGTCCTCACTCCACACCTGTAACAAGCTCTAGGCTGACCCGGATAAAAACACACCCCTCTATCCCTCCCCAAAGGAAGGAATTAGGATATGTTCAACTTTGATCTGTCTGTCATAATTTAACCTTGAATTTCCATCCTCCAGTCCAAAACTGTTCCAAGTCCAGAATGGCCTCCGGAGCACCCAAGACATCACACCTCTGAGCAAGCCAGTAAGAAATGTCATTCACATGGACACCCTCATTCCGAAACATGACCGTCACAAACCGAATTAGAGGTTTAGTCAAGGGGATGACAAAAAAGGGTGTCCAAATGGGTGAAAACTTAACCTGACTATATCTTTCCCAAAATAAATCCAGTGCTGAAGCAGAACGAAAACTAACATAAAAATTATCCTCCCCTGAAATATTAATGAATGCAACCACCTCCCGAGGGGAAAAGTGCAAGGAATCCTTTAATAATCGTTTCCCCACATACACCGTCAGGTCGAACGTCTGGTCCCCCTTTATAACAGATACGAACGGCATTCCTACGAGGGGCTGCCTCTTTTTTCTGAGAGGTAAATAAATCAGATATAAGAGGACGTCTGATAGTGGGAAGAGCTTCTGTGCCAACCCCCGGGGGCTGCAACCCCACCTCCAGATTAGGCCCTGAACTACAGTCTGGAATCCCCTTAGCTTCACACCCAAATACCACACCCTGTGCCATGCTCCCCCCAACACTGCCAGACTTTGTAGATACAATAGGTAAAACAGGTTTCCAACCAGGCACATTTTGGGAAAAGTTCAACATAGGATCCCAGTCCGGGGTGGGAGGCCAGGAACCCTGATTGAGAGTCCAGCCAGCATCCTGCAAGGCTTTTTCAGGCGACCAAGTCTCGGGTTCAGAAGCCGTAGAGCAGGTATGTAAAACTGGGATACTTGCAACATGCTTACATTGTTCAGTCACTAGTCCCACATCAGCCAAAGAGTGTTCAATGTTATCTTTGGCAAATACCACCACCGCCCGCTTCTCCTTCCCGTCTTCCACAGATTTCTCCTTACCAGAGATCACATGTTTCGTGAAGGTGAACTCTGACACCCCCTCCTGTTGATCTGGGCTCATTTGGAAAACGCAGGGGACGGTGTTAGTACACCGCAGTTCCGACCCCCGAAGCACAAAACCAGAATCCTTCAAAAAAACTGTAGAGCTTACTCCAGATGCACCAGCACCAGAAACCACTTCTGCAGAGCTAGGAGGACAGCACCAGCAGTTCCTGATGCCTCGCCACTTACTGAACACGCCACTCCTCCGACCGCCCCCAAACCAGGAACAGCCTCCACCACAGCAGCACCGTCACGTAACCGACGATTCCATCTGGTCTCCATGGAAATCAAACCTGACTGCACACCACGACTGATAGGGGTAGAATTTATCCCTCCTGCTCCTCAACCACATCCACCTCGTGAACGGGAGAAGCAGCAGCCGAGCAGACTCCAAAGCGATCTCCTCAGCACCCAGCCTGCACACGCCGCAAAGCCTCGCCATACAGAAGCCCTGAAGCAGGTGAGGACTTTTAATTGCAACTGCACATGATAAAGGTGAACAAACATCATCCTGCAAATCCACCAGGTCAGTAGCCGTAGCTCCCTCGCTTGAGAATCCCATCAGGACCGTGCAGGCAGCACTCAAATGGTGTCCCCAGACATTTCCTCTACAACAGCAGTAACCTGCTTGTCCAGCGCTCTGCCGTCCATCCTCTCTAGGACCAGACCTCAACTAACACAGTGAGACATGCCGCTAGCCCTCTACTGGCCACAGAGTGCCAGAAGAGTAGGGGAATTTCCCCGATGTCCTGGCCAAATTTCCCTCATTCACTAAAAAAAAATACCATCAACAGTTTCATCTGGTTCAAGGTCAGTTGGCATTCATCTGTATCCCTCTCCCCCGGGTCGTGCCTGAAAATAGGCAGGATTTGCGTAGTGCACTTACCCGGTCAACAAAAACTAACCAACAAAGTTAGCACCAAGAGTGATAACCAGAAGCATGGCAGCCAAGCTAGCACAGACACACGCCCAGGCTGAAACTGTGCAGTTAGCACCAAGAGTGATAACAAGAAGCATGGCAGCCAAGCTAGCACAGACACACACCCAGGCTGAAACTGTACAGTTAGCACCAAGAGTGATAACTAGAAGCACGGCAGCCAAGCTAGCACAGACACTCACCCAGGCCGAAACTGTACAATTAGCACCAAGTGTGACAACCAGAAGCACAGCAGCCAAGCTAGCACAGACACACGCCCCGGCTGAAACTGTACAGTTAGCACCAAGAGTGATAACCAGAACCATGCAGCCAAACTAGCACAGACACACGCCCAGGCTAAAACTGTACAGTTAGCACCAAGAGTGATAACCAGAAGCATGGCAGCCAAGCTAGCACAGACACACGCCCAGGCTGAAACTGTACAGTTAGCACCAAGAGTGATAACCAGAAGCACAGCAGCCAAGCTAGCACAGACACACGCCCTGGCTGAAACTGTACAGTTAGCACCAAGAATGATAACCAGAAGCACGGCAGCCATGCTAGCACAAGACACACGCCTGGCTGAAACTGTACAGTTAGCACCAAGAGTGATAACCAGAAGCATAGCAGCCAAGCTAGCACAGACACACGCCCAGGCTGAAACTGTACAGTTAGCACCAAGCGTGACAACCAGAAGCATGGCAGCCAAGCTAGCACAGACACGCCCAGGCTGAAACTCTACAGTTAGCACCAAGAGTGATAACCAGAAGCACGGCAGCCAAGCTTGGCACAGACACATGCGCAGGCTGGAACTGTACAGTTAGCACCAAGAGTGATAACCAGAAGCACGGCAGCCAAGCTAGCACAGACACACGCCCAGGCTGAAACTGTACAGTTAGCACCAAGAGTGATAGCTAGAAGCATGGCAGCCAAGATAGCACAGACACACACCAAGGCTGAAACTGCACAGTTAGCACTAGCGAGTGATAACCAGAACCATGCAGCCAAACTAGCACAGACATACGCCCAGGCTAAAACTGTACAGTTAGTACCAAGAGTGATAGCCAGAAGCATGGAAGCCATGCTGGCGCAGACACACGCCCAGGCTGAAACTGTACAGTTAGCACCAACAGTGATAACCAGAAACATGGCAGCCAAGCTAGCACAGACACACGCCCAGGCTGAAACTGTATAGTTAGCACCAATAGTGATAACCAGAATCATGGCAGCCAAGCTAGCACAGACACACGCCCAGGCTGAAACTGTACAGTTAACACCAAGAGTGATAACCAGAAGCACGGCAGCGGTGCTAGCACAGACACATGCCCAGGCTGAAACTGTACAGTTAACACCAAGAGTGATAACCAGAAACATGGCAGCCAAGCTAGCACAGACACACACCCAGGCTGAAACTGTACAGTTAGCACCAAGAGTGATTACCAGAAGCATGCAGCAAAGCCAGCACAGACACTGCATGAGCTGAAACTGTACAGTTAGCACCAAGAGTGATAACCAGAAGCATGGCAGCCAAGTTAGCACAGACACTCGCCCAGGTTGAAACTGTACAACTAGCACCAAGAGTTATAACCAGAAGCATGACAGCCAAGCTAGCACAGATACATGTCCACACTGAAATGGTACAGTTAGCACTAAGAGTGATAACCAGAAGCACAGCAGCCAAGCTAGCACAGACACTCGCCCAGGCTGAAACTGTACAGTTAGCACCAAGTGTGACAACCAGAAGCAAAGCAGCCAAGCTAGCACAGACAAATGCCCACACTGAAACTGTACAATTAGCACCAAGAGTGATAACCAGAAGCACGGTAGCCAAGCTAGCACAGACACTCGCCCAGGCTGAAACTGTACAGTTAGCACCAAGAGTGATAACCAGAAGCATAGCAGCCAAGCTAGCACAGACACACGCCCAGGCTGAAACTGTACAGTTAGCACTAAGAGTGATAACAAGAAGCATGGCAGCCAAGCTAGCTCAGACACATGCCCAGGCTGAAACTGTACAGTTAGCACCAAGAGTGATAACCAGAAGCATGGCAGCCAAACTAATAGACACACACACGCCCAGGCTGAAACTGTACAACTAGCACCAAGAGTGATAACCAGAAGCATGGCAGCCAATAGCACAGACACACGCCCAAACTGAAACTGTACAGTTAGCACCAAGAGATGGGAAAAGAACAGGAAGCAACAGAACCAGAAAGCCTGTCTGTTTTTTTCAAATGGTGGGCGATACAACAAAATGAGATGGAGAAGCAGTGAGAAAGAGACCTCCAATGTTTACAGGCAAAGAGAAAAGATAGCGCAGTGGTTCTAGGCTCTAAGCTGCAAATCTGGAGAACTGGGTTTGAATCCCATAGCCCCCACTTGCATACTATGTGACCTGAGCAAGTCACTTAACTTCTCTGTGCTCCCAGGTCACACCTGTAAACAATCTTTCAGCTTCATGTGCCACTCCTGGTTAAACAATAAAAAAAAAAAAAAGATGCAGCAACAGGCCCGACAGAGAAAAGAAAGAGATGCAGTCAGCTGGGTGCTGTGCGAGCTATTAAAGGTGGAGGAACTGGTACAGGACCAACAGCTCGACAAAACACAAGTAACTTAAAAGACATTAAACTTACAAAGCTGTGACCCTCGGTTGATATTGAGGCATACCTGACTACGTTTGAAAGGGTTACTAGTGCTTGCCAATGGCCAAAGCAGCAATGAGTAATCAGACTAGTACCTTATCTGACAGGCAAAGCCCAACTATTTCATTTCATTTTTATTTTTCATACTTGTTAGCAAGATGAGCAAATTGCCCATTTTCACAAGCGAAAAGTAGAACATTAATACAAATAGTTATAAATAGTAACAAATCTGCATCCATATACTTAATTTGCTGTTAGCTAGCCTATAGCAATGTGGACACTGCTCAGTCAGCTGACTATGTCCTTTCTTTCGGATGAGACAATCGCCGAGAAGCAGTCACCTGACTCAAATAACTCATTAAATGACTCCAACCAGAGGGCAAGCAAGCAACACTTTATTTATAAAATAGCACTATTCACAATAAGACCCTAGTACTAGCACAATAAATCATAAAACCCCAGCTAAAAATCCTTAAATAATTAACAAATATCAGCATTAACAAATTGTTCGGGGTCAGGAAAAGCAAGATTAAACAGACATGCTTTCAATGCAGATTTGCAAAATCAGTACCCTAGTTTATCAACGTATTTACAAAGGATCACTTCATCAATATCTTTGAGTAAAAGAACACTAACCTTAAAATGAGGAAAAGGACGTTTCTTTGGCTGAAGTGTATCAGATGGCCAGATAGACACCACAGCAGAGAGGTAATAGACAAGGACCGGTAAGACAATCTTTTTTCCAGTATAACTCCAAGTTAGATAGGAACTTTGGTGGAGGTAACAAATCTGCACCCATATACTTTACTTACTGTAACTGCAATAAACCAGGCCATATTGACAGAAACTGCCATAAAATAGGAAGGATATTATTGAAGCAGATTTACCCGTAGTAAATTGGTGCAACTATTTTACAGATGTCAAGGTGGGAGATAAGGCTGTGAAAGGACTTGTAGATTTTGAAGCAGACAGGCCCTGGTGCATACTGGCATTCTGAGAAAGAACCGTGTAACAGGACCAGGTACTGGGGTCATCTGATTCTGTGGGGACACTCAATACTATCCCATCACTCATGTGACTGAGCATTAATGGAGTGTCACACCAAATGAAATTAGAGGTGGTACCAAAGTTACCTATGCCTGTGATAACTGGAAAATACTTTCCAAGCATTGCTGTGTTAATCACAGAGGGACAGAAACCATCAGTTTCAGCAGCTGTTATGACAAGAGCACAGACAAGAAAAGACTTGGGTGATGACAGTTGTCCCTCAGTAACTTTGATCAGGACTTGTTTCAGCCCAGCTCCAATATTCAGAAATTATGGCAGGAAAGAAGACACTTGAACAGTAGTGGCAACAAAAGGCTAAGGGGTTAATGTATGAAAATGCTGAAAACAGACCGATAACTGCTTGTGATTTTGCTTTGAACAAACTAATGATGTTTCCCTTCAAGGTTACTGTAAGAAGGAGGGGGTGAAACAAAAAGGGGAAACCTGTGTTTAAAAAGTGTAATGGACCACTGTGCCACATTTGTAAGAATTCACAGACTCATGAACAGATGTAACATCTGGTCATCCCAAAGAAGTATAGAAAAGAGTTATTACAGATGGCGCATGACAGTCCCATGACTGGTCACTCGGGGCGGGGGGAACTGCACCCTTGCCCAGGGTGTTATACAGGTTTTACTGGCCTGGGATCCATGATAATGTGGCTACTTTTTTTTTTTTTTATTTCGTTGTTTAACCAGGTATAGCACACTAAGCTGAAAGCTTTTTTACAGGAGCGACCTGGGAGACTTATTGCAGGTCTTGTGCTGAATGTCAGAAAGTAGCCCAAGTGTCTAAAAGACACAAAGTACCCCTGCAGCCCCTATCACTTGAGAATGTACCTTTCAAAAGAATTGAAACGGATGTGACTCACCCTTAGATAGAACTGAACAGGGTAACTGATTCATTTTGGTAGTATGTTGCTGTGCTACTAGATACCCAAAGGCATATCTTATGACACTGTAACAGCCCTAAAAGTGTATGCAGGGCTGGTGAAAAATTTTAGCAGGTGGGCATACCTAAAGAAATTATTACTGATCAAGGTTTAGATTTGTAGCAGTTGTTGAAGTTCTTTTCCTCAGTCTGCTTTGGGTTTTTTTGCAACTAATTTTGGTAATTTGTGTTTTGTAACAGATTTCAGGTAATTGAGTATAAATAGCGGTGTGCTTTTTCACCTGCCTTTAGTTGCGCAAGTTCTTTTCCTCAGTCTGCTTTGGGGGGGTTCTTGTGCTGCTAAACTACAAGGAGTTTCTGTGTTTTGTAACCAATTTCAGGTAATTGAGTTTAAACAAATGTGTGATCTTTCACCTGTCTTTAGCTACTGAAGTTATTTTCCTCACTATGCATTGAGGGTTTCTTTTGCTGCTAAACTGCAGTGAGTTTCTGTGTTTTGCAACTTATTTCAGGTAATTTCTGTGTTTTGTAACATATTTCAGGTAACTGAGTTTAAATAGCTGTGTGCTCTTTCACCTACCTTTAGTTGATGAAGTTCTTTTCATCAGTCTGCTTTGGGAGTTTATCTTAAAGAGGGACTCTGGCCAAAAGAGCTACATTGCAGAATTAGAATAAGCATACCCCAGTAAATCTCATACCAAGAACTAGATTTCTCCGTTACTTCATTTTAAAGTTATGGGCTATTTTGTAACCATGATTTCACTACCTTTTCAAACAAACTCTGGTCAGAGCCGATATGGCTGTGGAGAGCTTTTGGGATGCTTTTAGCCATTATTTCTACTAAATTTGCACAATGTAGATCTGTGGAGAGGCAGTTTCAATGTGGTCTTCTGATTACACATTTTTACAATGTGTTCTTCTGTTTACACATTTTTACAATGAGTTTTAGAAACATAGACACATAGAAGTTGATGGCAGATAAGGACTGCATTTTTTCTACCATTGAATGTGCCATGAGCTATACTCTAATGGCCTATCAATTCATTCTCATCTGTATTGCTCCCTTATGCCTATCCCATGCCTGTTTGAAGTCCTGCACTGTATTCATATCCACCACTTCCTGAGGTAGGCCGTCTCCATGCATCCACCACCTTTCTGTGAAAAGAACTTCCTCACATCCCCCTTAATCGGCCTCCCTAATTTCATGCTGTGTTCTTTTGTCCTGCTATTTTTCTTATATTGAAACATGTTAGACTCTTTCACCTTGTTAATGCCCATAAGATGGTTGAATGTTTCGATCATATCACTTCTCTCCTCCTTTACTTTAGGGTATACATACTGAGCTCCGTTAATCTGTCCTCATATGTTTTCTGATTCAGTACCTGCACCATTTTGCTTGCCCTTCTCTGAACTCCCTCCATTTTGTTAATGTCCTTATGCAGGTGCAGCCCCAGAGTACTGCACGCAGTACTCCAGATGGGGCCTAACCAGTGTCTTATAAAGAGGGAGTATTACCTCCCTCTTACGACTTGTGATACCCCTACTAATACACCTCAACATCCCCCTAGCCATACCTACTGCTTTAGTGGTCTGCTTGGATGATTTCAGGTCATCTGTGATGATGATGCCCAAGTCTCTTTCTTCCCTTGTGATCGCCCACAACTCCCCTCCCAACATATAAGTAGCTTCACTGTTTCTTTTCCCTATGTACATGATCTTGCACTTCTTTGTGTTAAAATCCATTTGCCACTCTTTTGACCATTTTGCCAGTTCTTCCAGATCTTTTCCCATTCTGCCCACCCCATCTGGATCATCTGCTCTGTTGCAGATCTTGGTGTCATCTGCAAACAGTCAAACATTATCCTCCTGTCCATCTGCAATGCCACTGATGGAGATATTGAAGAGGACTAGCCCAGGACTGATCCTTGAGGTACCCACACGGACTTGCATCTCTTCTGACTGTATACCATTTACCACCACTCTCTGTATTCTGCCGGCCAACCAGTTTGCCACACAGTTGACCAACTTCTGACCCACCCCGAGCCTACCCAGCTTATTAATATCTTCTATGTGGAACAGTATCAAAAGTTTTCTTAGAACATGCCTGTTGATTGCTATATATTTAGTGTGGATAGTTCACAGAAGAAATGCTATCTTATTTTCAGTGGGGCTCTACATCTACACAATATTATGCTGCATTGTGTAAAGTCAGAACACATTAAGAACAATGTTTTACATCTGGGGATATATTAAGTGCTGGATCGATGTACGAGCAGAAAGATGCATTGTACAAACACGGTGCGCTGGTCACCACCGATATAACATTCAAAGAGAATGCGCCACTGGTACAGGGTATGCATACAGCGAAGTCCACCAGGATGAAGCGCAGCACTGCAGAATTGTGCGGTAGAGCTACTGCAGCAAACAAAGCAATTTCAAAAGGAGTTAATCCCTTTTGTCATGCAGTAAACCTGTGACACCACGCTTCATCCTGGCGGGCTTCATCATTCCTGTTGAAAATGTGACCCTGGATGGGAGTCACATGGCAGGCAGCCGCCAAGTCAGGTGCACCGAGGGTGACCCCGACTAAATACCTTCCAGGGGGAATGCGTGGCACATACCGGTATGCACCACAACCCCCATGGGCAATATTCAACCCAGGAATGCAAATGAACTAACTGAGCATGCAGGGTGCAAAGGGGCCTTATGCATGCTCATTACCAGCCCATTTGCATGTTGGCACAGGGACGAACGCACCGGAGCAGCTCTTACCCCCAAGCCCTGACCCCAGTCTCTCCCACGTGGGCCAGGCCCTGAAGTTTCTGCTTTTATAGTGACAACCCCCACCAGTTCCACCAGCTCTGATCAGGCTCTATCAGTTCCATATTATTGGGACCCCAATGCCATCCCTAAGTGCACCCAAATACACCCACAGTCCATGTCCATAGTGTAGTGGCCCCCGCTCCCCCTCAACAGTGGATAGACAGCCCCCTCTCTGCCCCCCAGCCCATCCTATTGTGACGACTGGCTCTGTAATGGGATCACACCACTCTATCAGCAGGTGGCAGAGCACTCACAGCACAATGCTGGAATGTGTTCTACATAGGTACGAGCTGTGTGTGGGTGATAACACCCAGTGGCCATACTCCTCAGGCACTCG
Organism: Neoceratodus forsteri; assembly: GCA_016271365.2. Classification (NCBI taxonomy): domain Eukaryota; kingdom Metazoa; phylum Chordata; order Ceratodontiformes; family Ceratodontidae; genus Neoceratodus; species Neoceratodus forsteri. Next base: position 495,646,262 of record CM057457.1, read on the forward strand.
CATGCAGATCCATCATCCCGGTGCTATTGCACTGCTCAGTGTGGGTGATGGCCGATGCTGTACCCACTCACAAAGGTCCCAAAACAGGCATGTTGCAGCTAACCTCCCATTCATTGGTACAGCTGGGGAACTGTGGATGAAGTATCTACAGCCTGAAGCGTACATTGCACATGGCATTACAGCATACCGCACCCCATGGCACCCGGGATACTTCAGAAGTATGGAGAGTGACATGTTACATAGGGGAACAGGAGAGAGTGCAGACTTGCAGGGTTGTATGACAGCAGGAAGATACAGCATTGACAAGGCATGTATTGGAGGTATGTAAATTCCCTCTTCAATTTTCCAGGGATGTACATACACCCCATGGTGCCCCAATGCACGGGAAAGACAACTGGGTCATTCCAGACTGCAGTCACAGCCTGGGTTCAGTGCAGTCAATGGCTGGCCATGGCAGGGTGTGTGGAAGGCAGTGCCAGTCTTTGCAACAGGTTGGGTATGGTGGCGTGAAGGTGTCTGTGTACAGGGGCAGTGGATGGGAGTCCTCTAGACTATGGATATGGACCATGGTTTCCTCTGTTGCAATCAGATCTGGGGAGGCCTGACACTATGGAGCTCTTCAGGGATGGAGTTGGCTAGACTGGGGATGGAAAGGGGCACTCTAGTTTACCAGGGCTGCCAGGCTGCTGTGCACCTGGGTGCCCATCTGCAGCCTGCCTGTGGGTGGCTGGCCAGGTGAGTCCGGCTATTTGTGGCCTAACTGTGGCCCATGGTGCTCTGGACTGTGAGGGGCACATTCCCACTGAATATGCTGCAGCATGCCATATGTATGGGATTGCCCTCTCGACTTGAACGGCATACCATTTGTGTGTGCCCTGGCCCATTCCCTTGTGGCCGGCACATCCCGCACACTTGAATATCATGCTGTTGCACACTGTTGGAGTTGTGTGGCACATCTCCCTTTTCCACCGGGCTACACTGCATATCTTCTTTGAATACGGGGATACGGACTAGGTAGTCTGAATACATTATAAAAATGGTAAAATCATGACCCCACTGAAAATAAGATATTGCATCTAATCTGGGACAGCCTGCGAATACAGTGCAAACATGTGTAAATGAACATCCCTGTGATAATGAGATGTAGCATTTCTCCTGCCCTATCCAGGATGCAAAATATAGGATAAGAAATATTTAGTGCTCCCAGATCCAAGTAACCATTACTCTGTAAGAAGCCTTCATTTTCCCTGTGTTTTCCCCACAAAGACAATCAAATTTCTGTATAAATCCCTGAACATTTTTCCATAAGCCACTGGTTCTTTATTTGTGAATTTGTTCTTTATTTATTATATCAGTAGCCTTTTATTGGGAAAAGAGCTCTGATTTGCTGCTCAGTATTATATGTCATGATGGCCTTGTAATGATTTGGATTAATGTGCTATGTTACATTTCTATTCAGAAGAAGAGATGTGCAAGAACAAGGGGGCACAATTTGAAAATAGAGGGGGGACAGCTCAAAGGTAATGTTAGAAAGTATTTTTTCACAGATAGGGTTGTGGATGCATGGAATGGCCTTCCTGAGGAGGTTGTGGAGTCAGAAACAGTGGGAGAATTCAAGAATGCATGGGACAGGCATAAGGCAATTCTAGTGGGGGGTAGGAGGAAGTAGGCTGCTGATTAACTAGAATCTGCAGCTTATCCATCAGGTAGGGAAATGGGCAGACTAGGTGGGTCAAGCAGTCCTTATCTGCTGTCAAATTCTATATTTCTATAAGACAAAAAGGGGGACTGTATAAAACAACAAATGCCAAACTCATTATTTTGTGAACTATACTCAAAATTAGTGATCGCAAGTCAGACAATCTTTCAAAAGATACTAGTAATGTCTGTAAATACATTTATTGCAAAAGAGATATTTCCATATTGTGTTATACATACACATCATATATATATATATATATATATATATATATATATATACACACACACACACATATTATATAGGCTCTACCCACAGCCATAAAAATACATTTTCAGTGAAAAGGTGCTGATGATGTCATCTCTTGAACTCACAGCTTAGCCCTCCCTGTCAGCAAGCTTATATGACCTGTTTCTCCAAAGTTAAAAGACCATTCTGCAATGGTTTTCACAAGTAAATCAGGCAGCACCATTGTAAAAATAGTGCTAGAGATTGAGAATCTATGTGTTTCAGGTTTTGTAACAAACTTGACTCGTTTGTATTGTAATGCCTTTTAAGTGTGTTTTTTTTCTCCAGAGTTGCAGGCTTCTGATGCCATGTGAAGTGTTACTCTGCAGTGCCTGTTTGGAAGTTGCATTGCTACAAGTGTTGCAATGTTGGTAACTGCATTGCTGTTTGTCAGTGTCTGCTTTAAAATAAGTTTTAATAGAGGTCTTATATGTGTTAATTCCTACTAGGGGTGGAAGTGTTAGTCCTGGTAAAACAATCATTGTAATGTGAAGTACAACGGAGATGAGTCTGAATAAAGCTCAAGTAACAGACTGTCTGTGGGGAAAAAAGAAAATGACCTCTGCCCAACTGAGTATCCCATTCATACTTTGATGATGAATAAAATATTGATTGAGTAATTAAGCATTGAGCTGGTTACTGTATAGAAACTCTAAGTAAGGTTTCAAAACAGCACTACCTCTCCACCTCCATTTACAGGGTGATGGAATAATTGATTTAAAATGCCATCCTGAGAAATCACCTCAATTGAATGATAGGTGTGAATGATCACAGCCTTTCACCACATCAGAGATATCCAGTCTGCAACTCTCACATTAGTGTGCTGTGATTTAACATCCAGCAACCCAGGAGAGAAGGACCAAAAGAAAAAAAAAAGCACTAAAAACAAAAATATGAGTTTGTCAACTTTGTTACAAAACCTGAAACACATATACTGTAGGTTTTAAAGCAATGTTTGTTGAATGGTGCTGCCTGTTTTACTGGAGAAAACCATTTGCACATAGTTTTTAAACTTTGGAGAACAGGTCCTGTAAGCTTGCTGACAGGGAGGGCTAGACTGTGAGTTCAGGAGATAACATCATCAGCACCTCTTCACTGAAACGGACTTTTTTTTTGAACAGACAGAGAATTAAGGGCTATAAAATGAGTTGTAACTTTTAAACAAAGTAACTTGGGGATCTCAACTTTGGCATGAGGGTGATTGGGGCTATGTTGATCCATATTCTGAATGTATTGATGCCAGTAATTTGTGACCATAGTCCCTCATTAAAACAGTAGGGAGTTTCTGCGTTTTGTAACTGCCTTCAGGTGATTTCTGTGTTTTGTAACAGATTTCAGCTAATTGAGTTTAAACAGATGTGTGCTCTTCCACCTGTCTTTAGTTGCGGAAGTTCTTTTCCTCAATATGCTTTGAGGGTTTCTTTTGCTGCTAAACTGCAGGGGGTTTCTGTGTTTTGCAATTTGTGTGTTTTGTAACAGATTTTAGATAACTGAGCTGAAGTTGCTGTGTACTCTTGCACCTGCCTTTAAATTGCTGAAGTCCTTTTCCTCAGTTTGCTTTGGGGGTTTCTTTTGCTGCTAAGCTGCATGGAGTTTCTGTGTTTTGTAACAGATTTCAGGTTACTGAGTTTTTATTTATTTAGTTTTGCTTAACGGGTAGGTGCACTAGACAGCAGGTGACTATTTTCAGGCACCTGGAGGTACAATTACAATACAAGTAGTACAGTGCAAGTTATACAGTACATGGAAAGGCACATTGATGCAAGCAGACAATTTGTTACAAGTAGGTAGTGCAAACAGAGGGTACTGGTGAAGAATAGACTTCAGAGCAGTTGAAGAAACTAACAAGGGGGAATGTGAGCAGGGGAAGGGTGCACAGCTAAGTTCATTGGGAGGTGGCGGGGCCGGAGACCAAGGTAAGAGAAGCCCTGCCAACTAATTGAGCTGAAGGGGGAAAAGGAGCACACGGTATCAGAGATAGTTAGAGGGGAGTGTCGGGGAAGTGAGGTGGCAGGCAACGGTAAGGTGGGGCAAGGAAAGCTACGGCTTTATGCATGGGAGGCAAGAGTCCTGCATCGGCCCATGGAACTGATTCCCGTTTGAGAAACGGTGGGGGGGGACAGATGTTAAGAGGCTAGCCAGCAGTAGCGGAAAGGCAGAGGAGAGTGTTCAGGCCACTGGTTCTTATGACCGGGCGTGGGGTAGAGCTACTGTGGGAGCTGTGCTAGAGTTTTGCAACAGCGAGCGGGATTACGGCTTTTGCGGGAAAAGCAGGGGGCAGTGACCGGACTCATGGAACCATGAGTCAGTCTGAGGCAGGGGGCTGTGGCCAGGCTGTTGGGTGTCCTAGCTGGACAGTGTTGGCGACTTGGACATGCGAGGTGTACCCAGCCTAACGGGTTCTATCAACGGGTAAGGAAACCAGCGAGGAGGTCGACGATGGGGGGGCAAGGCTAGGGAGCATGGTTTATAGCACGGCCGCAGAAACCGGAGTCGTGGAAAACAGGACGGGATGAAAGCGGGAAAATTATGGCAAGAGCGGTAGATTGCTACAATCTGCGTCCGGGCTCATGGAACCGTATTTCGGCTAGACAAGTGAGGGGGCTCAGTCTCAGAGGTGAAAATACAGCAATAGGCGGCTTTTGCGCGAAAAGGTGTGGCAGAGACCCAGTGTCGTGGAACTGAAAGCCAGATAGTATAACTGGGCTAGTCGGTGTGTGTGGTGGGGGGGGGAGAAGAGGTTAAGAGATTTAGGAAGAACCAGTACCTATTACAAAAAAGTACATCAACGATTAGTGCAAACAGTAAGTAGAGAAACAGGCACAAAACAGTAAGGTGATTAGCATTTGTCATACACAAAGCAAAAACAGTAAAGTGACTAGAGGCATTTATCATACACATCGGTATTAGGAAGGCAAGACAGTTGAGCCATATAAGTTTCTAGTCTCTATAAAAAAAGTGCAAGTAGTCCAACTGAAATGTAAGGCAATTGGGGGGAATGTAGACATTTAGACATATACAAGGGATAAGGAGGTGAAACGTAGACAGGGGGAGGTTTGGAAAAGGTGGGCATGAAGAAAGCTTCAGGTAGGATCAGAACAGGTACATTGGTCCATAGAAGTAAGGTGATTCCGTGTCGCACTTGAAAGAGTAGTGTGAGGAAGCTATCTTAGGTCAAGGTGGTAAGTTCCACGCTTGGGTAGCATGCCAAACGCACCTGAGCCCTTGGAGGTGCGGCAGAGGAACTTTTAGGAGAGATTTGTCAGATGATCTCAGCTCACACGAAGGGATAATAGGCTGGAACAGTTCTGATAGTGAAGCAGGTTGAACCACTCTGATGATGGAGTCAGAGAGGCATGGGTAGTACAGTCTTGTGGCAGAGGGAAAGCCAGCCTAGGTCTTTGTAAAGTTGGCAGTCATGCTTGAGGCGGGGGCCTTATGGTGCAAATCAGCAAACATTGTTGTAGGTGATATCCCACTTTGCAGTGTTGTTTTGTGCGCCATGGTGAGGATGGGAGCAGTAGGTTAGAGTTGGCAGGAGGATACCCTGGTGATGGCCAGTTTGGCAGTGGTGTGAGCATGTAGTTAGTTCTGTAGGCAGCCCCCAGTTTGCAGTTAACAGTTTTGCAGTTTTCTTGGATGTGCAGGTTCAGGTCAAGGGTTTGGTCGAGCAGTATGCCCAGATAGCGAAACGTATTAACAACCTTGAGAGGGGTTCCGTCAAGGTCAAGTACATTTAGGGGAGATGAGCAGGATCTAAGTTTATGGGTTGTACCCAGTAGCATGGCTTTTGTTTTGCTGGCGTTAAGGATGAGGTGATGAGCGCTTAGCCAGTGTTGAGCAGAGTGGAAGGCAGATGTCAGAGTGGCGCTGGATGGTCAATACTACCTGAACGAGCATAGATGACCAGGTCGCCTGCATAGAGTAGTGAGGCACCAGATGCTATACTGCTAGGAAGATTATTTATGAACAGTGAGAAAAGGAGAGGGCCTAGTATTGAGCTCCCGCGGCACTAATATTAATAGTGGCGCTCAGAGATAGCAGAGTTGAGTTTGACAGCTTGTGTCCTGTTAGTTGGGTAGCTTCTGAACCAGTTCATTACAGGAGATGAGAAGCCAAGATTCTTAAGGTAGTCAGTAGTAGGGGTGATCCACAAGGTCGAAGGCCTTGGTGAGGTCGATGAACACAGCCCCAGTAAGATGACCTTCATCCATGTTTGTAAGAGTATCAGAGGTAAACTTTGCTAATGCCGCTTGTGGTGCTGTGATGTTTCGGAAACCATGTTGTGCTTCACAGAGTAAGTCTGAAGATTTGAGGAATTCAGTGGCCTGGGTGGCTACTATTTTTTTTTAAGATTTTGCTGAGGACCGAGAGAATGGCAATGGGTCTGTAGTTCAATATTTCGTTTTTGTTTCCTTTTTTAAAAATGGGGGTGATTCTAGCAGCCTTCCATATCCCTGGGACTGTGCCAGTGGAGAGGGACAGTGTGAAAATCCTGGCTAATGGACAGGAGATGAGATGGGCAGCAGCTTTCAGCAGTCGGGGTTCCAGTGAGTCGGAGCCAGGGCTGGTGTTGTTGGATATGGTGTTTAAGAGTTTAAGAACTTGTTTACTAGACACAGCTTTGAAATAAAAAGTTTTTGTTGCTGTTTGTTCGGGGTCGTTTGTCGAAATATCGGCTTTCTCTTTGGTAGAGAGTGGCTGAGGGGCAGCAGGTGCCATTGTTAGGCTGGATGTATAGGGAGATAGGTCCGAGAACTGTTGATTGAAGGCATTGCTATGGTAAGGAGTCATTGCAGTGGATACCTTTGAAGAATCATTTCAGAGGGGTGACTGATTGAGGGTGCCCAGGAAGGTTTTGATGTGACCCCAGAATTTGCGTGGATCATTTGCAGAGCTGGTTAACAGATTCTGGCAGTACTTGCTTTTGCTAGCCTGATTGTTTTTGCAGACGCTTCTATGCTGTTTGTAGATTAGGTGATCCTGGGTAGGCCAGTAGTCTTGAACTGCTTCCAGAGTTTATCCCGGTTTTGAGTGTTGGAGTAGTTCTTTATTTAGCTATCCGCTTTGTTGACCTCTGACCCTTCTCTTTACTTTAGGTACATGCCGATTTTGTACTTTACCAAACCTGTTCAGGAACACATCTAGGGCATCCTCAGCACTTGTTGCTAGGTAGATTTCAGTCCAGACCATGTTGGCTATGTCAAGGAGAAAGGCATGTAGATCCAGTTGAGCAAAGTTAGTAAAGGTGATCAGATGGGACCGAGGAGCGGCTGGTGGACAGGAGTGCCAGTGGCAGATCGTGGGCGAATGGTCAGTTATAGTGTCAGCCAGAACGGATGCCTTAGTTATGTGGTCTGGTCTATTTGTGAGGATCCAGTCTAACAGCGTCCCCGATAGGGGGTTGGTCATTCTCGGATTCTCAGTTATTAACTGGTGATAGTTGTGACTTTGAACTAGTGATGCCAGAGTGCTATGATTCGGGCCCAGCCAGTTTAGGTTAACATCGCCTAGCAAGATGGTCTCATTCATGTTAACGACTTGTGATGAATGTTGTAGTAGTTTCTGGAGACTTTCCAATCCACCAGTGAGTGGATTGTATAGACATATTATGTGCAGATACTTTGCACCTAGGGACAGTGTTACATGCAGTGAATCGCAGAGCAGTTGGGGACTAGGGGTAGGGGCAGCTTTTAGCATAAGGTGTTTTTTGTAGTAGATGGCAACACCCCCAACCCGCTTAGAACCAGTTCTATCCTGCTGGATAAGAGCATATCCAGGCAGGGTGCACTGGGCATCCAGGATACGGGTTTTAGCCATGTTTCAGTGAGACATAGGATGTCGGACCAACCATTTGTGTCCAGGCCTCAAGCTCAGTTAAGGACCTAGAAGACTTCTGATATTCATGTGAGCAATTAGAAGGCCTTTGCTCTGTTTGGCTAAGGGGTTAACGGGTACTGCTTTGGTGAGGGCCTGGGTTAGGTTCAACGTCACCAGCCAGCAGTAGTAGCTGCTGAGCTAGGAATTCAAGCTGTGCCATGAGGAGAGAGTTATATGTTTTCTGTTTTTTCCTTTGTGTTGAATAACTCATGAGTAATAGGTATGTGCATCCTTTTTTTTGAAGAAAGTAGTGAAAGGCAGGATTTGCGTGGTGGTATGAGAGGAGCAGGTTGGAGAAACTAAAGTCACTGAGTGATGGTAATCCTTGTTGTTGGTCATGAGGTAGAGACAGAGAGATACTGTTTAGTCCAAGCAGGAAAAGCAGGCAGAGCAAAAGGGTCAGTCCTTTCTACTAACAGACAAGCACGAGGGATTCTTGTGGAGGAGGAGCATGATAGTATTGTTAGGGGAAATAGCAGAGTTTAAGAAGGAGCAGGAGAGAGAGAGAGAGGCAGGCAAGATTCTATTTGAAAAGCCAATGAGGACTGTGACAGATTTGGGAGTACAAGTATTCAGCGATGGAGAGTCATTCTGGAAGCCGCGTGGAGAAGCGGGCTTAGGATACAGCAAGGGGCCAAGTTCTGACCGTAGTTATAATGGGAAGAAGCACTATCCAATGGGGAAAGGGACTAACGCCCCAGTGGTAGTAGAGTAAGGAGCCAATGGAAAAGTGGACACTTAGTCATATGACCAACGGGAGCCAATATAGCTAAAGGGTCGACCAGGGTGGGTGGGGAGCCGACGCAAAGCGCCGGTGGGACGAGTGTTCACCGAGGGAGCTGTATCGCTTAGCCGCGGAGACGGCGTTCACAGTCCCGGGGTCATTTAGGAGGTCCAGAAATCCAAACATTAAGGTGAAAACAGCCGCTTTTAATGAAGGGTGGAACCAGCTAGAGCCCCCAACCCCAGCTGGAGAGAGCCGGCGGGAGGAAATCGGTGTAACGACTTACGGCTTTTGTGCCTTTGGTGGTACAAGGTACCAGTGAGCCGCTGCTCCTGGTCCCTTCTCAGCGAGTGTAAGGGCGGTATGGACTTGGCAACAGGCGTTTGAGGAGCGTGGCTTTTCTTTGTGGGGGCCGCTTGAGCAAGCGGGACTCCAGAGGCTTCTTTTGGTGAGGCAGCGGGTCCTTTGGTCCTGGGAGGAGCGGGTCCGGGCCCTGTGCTGGCTTTGAGAGGTTTAAACATATGTGTGCTTTTCACCTGCTTTAGCTGTTGAGTTCTTTCGTCAGTCTGTTTTGGGGTTTCTTTGCTGCAAACTGCAGTGAGTTTCTGCGCTTTTGTAACAGATTTCAGGTAATTGAGTTTAAATAGCTATGTGCTCTTTTCGCTTCCTTTAGTTGCTGAAGTTCTTTTCCTCAGTCCACTTTGAGGGTTTTTGCTGCTAAACAGCAGGGAGTTTCTATGTTTTGTAACAGATTTCAAGTAGTGTCTGTGTTTTGTAACAGATTTTAGGTAATTGAGTTTAAATAGCTGTGTGTTTTTCACCTGCCTTTAGCTGTTGGAAGTTCTTACTGCAGTCTGCTTTGGGGTTGTGAGCAGCCCAAGAGTCTGACTGGGCTGATAGTATCAGAGTGGAGCACTGGTGTAAGCTGCCCTCCCACCCCTCAACCTACCCACTCTGTGAGACTGTCAGCCCAGTGGGGTGGTGGGTCTCATCCACCTTTATAGGAGTGGCCCCACAGGTATTACACCTTCCTGTCACTAAACAAGAAGTGCCAAACTTAGGAAGGGAGGAATAAGTGGCAAAGGAAGGAAGAAAAAATCCAAAATAAAATATATATGTTTTTACCAGGGTGTAGCAAAAGACCATACAGGGGTAGGACACAATAAACATCAAGCATGCTGGGGTGGTGCAGTATCTGTGAAGCAGCAGTCTTTGGAAGGCATTCTGGAGGCTGTGATGCTGCCCTATCTGCAGGCACCTCTCTGGGTTGAGGGATGAGGTCACCTGTCTTTGAGCCACGCTGGCCAGGTTACAGGGAATATTTACCCCCACCCAGAGGCCACTGAGTCCACAAACTGAACCACAAAGAATGCCCAGGAGGAGGAGGGGGAGTGGTTGGATTACAGTGGGCTCAGGGAGGGCAAGGGGGAGTCTGAAACTTATCCCTCAACCAGATCAGTTAAGCAACTCCTATATTGTTTTGCAGGAGCAAGATAGCCCCACAAAAGCACCCAGAGCTGAGACCATGGAGGATGGGTAAGTCCTCCAGGATGGATCCCCAGGGAAGGGGAAAAGAGAGCCCCAGAGGAGGAGGAGGAAGCTTCTCCTGGTGGGACACTCAATTTTCCAGAGAGTGAAGTGAGGAGAACCTAGCAGGAAGGACAGGGAGGTGAAGTTCCTTCCAGGAAGCACTGCATGGAGGGATGGGAAGCAAATTAATAGATCACAAGGGCAATAGCAAGGAGGGAGGCACTGGATGTCATTGTCCACCTGGAGATGAATGACCTGGCAGGGGATAAGGAGGAAGAAGCTAGAAGCCAGGAGAATTTCAGGAAGTTGGGGGGCATGAAGCAAGTAGCACACTCTGCCTCCATCTCACCGTGCTCATCCTCTCCCTTCACCCTCTGTCCCCTTGGTTTGATGGGACTTTGAGGGAGATGCGGCCACAAGGACGAAGATTAGAACATTGTAGGTGGAGATCTGCCCTTGATGCCGACCATCGTAGATTGATGGAACACTATTAAGTCTATCGTGCTGCAATCTCCTGTAAGAAGGCGGAGTTCCTGTCCGGGAAGATTACGGCTGCTCAGAACCGACCAGCTCAGCTTTTTTGAACTGTGGACAGACTGTTCAACCCAGCCTGTCTACAGGTTCGAAGAGCTTTTTCACAAGTAGAGTGTGAAGAGCTTGCTCGCTTCTTCGTGGCTAAGGTGACTGACATCAGGGTAACTCTCCTACCTGCGTCTTCTTGAGAGAAGCTATAGATTGGCGTCTGGTCACAAACCCAGAGTTCTACTGGAGTTCCTTTGCCTGACTGGAACTCATTGATGTCATGCAGATTGTTCAGAGTATGCACCCTGCATGCTGTAGTTTGGATCCTGGCCCAGCTTCCCTGATTAAGGGTTGTTGGGATACCATTGGCCCAGTCCTAGCATGGATAGTCTGGTGCTCCTGAGACAAGTGAGTTTCTAGCTCCCTGAAAGAGACAGTGATGATGCCCTCTTGAAGAAAGCTTATTTGGACCCAGACTGCCATGTGAACTATAGGCTAATCTCTAACCTTCCTTTGTGGGGAAGGTGATTGAGAAAGTAGTGGCAATACAGCTGGAGAACCATCTGACCATCCATGACAGCTATGAACTTTTCCAGTCTGGTTTTCAAAACAGGCATAGCACTGAGACTGCACTAGTTCGGGTGCTCAATGATCTCCTGATGGTGAGAGATCAAAAGAACTGCTCCATCTTGGTCCTTCTTGATGTCTCCTCAGCATTTGACACTGTGGACCATGGGGTTCTTCTCGAATGCCTGAGGTTCATCTGTGGCCTGTCTAGTACAGTCCATGGGTGGTTTAGATCTTTCCTCACTGGTAGAATTCAGAGGGTGGTGTTGGGGATTAATTCCTCTGGCCCAGTCTCTGTCATGTAGGGTCACCTCAGGGTTTGGTGTTGTCCCTATGTTGTTTGCAGTGTATATCTGCCCTCGGAGACATTGTAAGAAGGTATGGACTGAGGTTTCACTGTTATGCTGATGATACCCAGCTCTACCTGTCTTTGCACCCGACCAGAATAGAGCTCTTTTGACATTTAACAACTGCCTCACCGAAATTCAGAACTGGATAGATGTGAGTTGGCCGACATTGAACTCTGAGAAGACGGAGGTGTTGGTTGTGGACCCGCGCCGCTGGATGGGGGGGGAGCTGATTTACCTTCTGGACTTTTTCTTGGTGGTTCCCAGCTCTCCACCTCTAAACAGATGCAAAATCTGGTGGTGATTTTTGATGACAGGCTGACACTGCGATCGCAGATGTTGGCGGTCTTCAAAGCATCCTTTTACCATCTGAGGAACATCTCCAGGATTAAGCACCTAGTTCCGTCTGGTGATCTGCCAACTTTGGTCCATGCCTTTGTGACCTTGCATCTTGATTATTGAAACTCCCTTTATCTAGGGCTACCAGAGGTTGATATCTGCCGCTTGCAGCTAGTGCAGAACGCTGTGGCCCGGTTATTGATGGGTACTCCTCATACCTGTCATATTTCTTCTGTGCTGCATGAACTGCACAGACTTCTGACATACAAAGCCCTACGTGGATTTGGCCCAGATTATCTGAAAAAGCTTCTTGCACATTACTGCCCTGGGTGATCGCTCTGCTTAGCGGACTAGGAGTTGCTAGAGATTCCAAGGGTTTCTTTAAAATCTTCCAGGGCCCATGCTTTTATGTATGTGGCCTCAACCCTTTGAATTTTCTACCCGCCTGGCTTCGGGACCGCGATCCGTGAGGAATTAAACAGGCGCTGAAGACCCATTTGTGGTTTCAAGTGTATATGACTTGATTTATTGTTTTATGAATTAGTATTTATTGTACGTGTGTTTTATTATACTGTTGCTGTAAAGCACCTTGATTTTTAGAAAGGCGCTGTATAAATAAATTTTATTATTATTATTATTCTCAGAGGTGCTACCTGTCCACGGCAAGGGAGAGGCTAGGACACTCTGCATCCAGAAATTCAACTCATGGTTGAAGGAATGGTGTGCAAGGGAGGGTTTTGGCTTCACAGAGGATTGGGGCCCTAATGGATGAATGCCAGCCTGTATAAAGAAGAATGCCTGCATCCATCTGGGAAAGGAACCATTGTCCTGAGTGAGATGTTTGAATGCTTCAGCATCAGGCATTTAAACTGGCCAAGTTGGGAGGGGGGGCAGAAGGTCAAGTGGCTTAGTATCACCCCCCTAAGGGCACATGCATGAAAATGAATTGAAGTCTAGGACATTGAGAACAGACAAACAGGTAATCCAGTGAATTTGGGGCCACACAAGAAAGACAGCTGGGGAGGCAGGATGAAGCAGAGGAGGGGAGTAGGACAGCAGCAGAGGCAGCAGGAGTATAGGATGCAAAGCATGAAAGGCCATGGTAACTAATACCACAACCTGAAAATAAAATCAATACCTGGACACATTGATAACTGAGAAAGACCTGACCATAATAACAATAACTGAGCCATGGTACAGTTAATCATGACTGGGACATAATTACACCAGATTATGCACTGTTTAGAGAGATGGGTGGTAAATAAGGAGGGAAAGAGGTACCAGCCTGGTGGCACTGAAGGCTGAGGCAATGGATGCCACACCTTATGCCATGCTGGGGATCCGGATTTGGAAACGGACTTGGGTTGGCCATGGTAAGGAAGGTTCAAGTGTCCACTGACAGCTCTTCTTCCTCGGGGGGAAGGGGATAGTGCAGCTTGCTGTAGGCTGACACCCATCAGTGGCTGGGTGTCAGCACAGCGCACTGTCCAGAATAGGGATGGCCCATGTCCAGGGCATCAGACTGCTTCCACAGAGGTGGAGACAGTCATCCTATCCACTACATGTTCATGAGCCCTGGGGCATAAACCAGAGGAAAGAACAGAGCTGGAAGGCTCCATGATGGCTGTCTGCACCCATGCTGACCCCTGGCAATCTGCATGTTGGCTTTTGGAAGTGGCGGTAGGCCAGCATCCCTCACAACTGGCCTTGTCATGAGGGGGGGTAACCTGTGGGGGATAGCTGGTGGGATGGGTGTGGGCAAGCCTGGCCAGAGAGATGAGTCCCTCTGAGGGAGGGGTTGGAGACACTTTCCACCCAAGGACGGGCAGAAAATTTAAATAAAAAAGGAGTGGGTGGCCCTGTACATCAGAGAGGGTATAAAGGCAACAGAGATTCAAAGTAGGCAGGGAAGTCTGAGGCATGCTTGGTCGTCCCTTGAACCTGGCAATTTCACAGCAATATGCATGGGGTGCTCTACAGGCCTCCATCACAGGGAGGAAGTGGATAGGAGGCTTGTGGATGGAATACACAAGATGGCAGTGAAAGGAGAAGTTCTGTGCTGGGGATTCCAATATGCCAGACAATGATTGGTCCACCCAGGCAGATGCTTGAGTAGCAGAAGCATCCTGAGTCCTACAGGGGTAGGTCCCAGGCAGCTTATGCTTGATCTCACCAGAGAAAAGGCAATTCTTGACCTGATACTGATCAACAGGGACAAAATCACAGATGTCCATGTGGAGGGGCAACTGGGATTCAGTGATCACCACATAGTGTGGTTTAGCATGGGAACAGAGACCCAGTCAAATCACATGAGGGTACGAGTTTTAGATTTCAAGAAGGCAGACTTTGCAGAAATGGGGAGATGCATCATAATAGTCCTGGAATAGAGGGAGGATAGAGGGGGGTGGAACAGCACTGGGGACACATCAAAAGAGCCACTGTGGAAGTGACAAATCAATGTATCAGATTGGTACCCAAAGGCAAGAAAAGGAGGAAGTCATTATTGTTCTCTTTATCTGACTACTGCATACGTGTTCCCCAGGGACCAAACACAGGCCATTGCCTCTCTTACAGAATACTTTACCTCTCTACCTCCTTCCGCTGATCAAATTCTGCTGGGTGACTTAAATGTCAACTGGCTCAGCCCTCCTCCTCCTCACCCGAGACCCTTTTCTGCAATAGACCTAACGTAACTAGTTACCCACCCTACCAGGACTAACCCCAAGAGAGGCTCCAGTACCCTGTTTGATGTGGTACTCACCAACCGCCCTAATCGGATCCCCAACGTACAAGTCCTCCCAGACTCTCTCAGCGATCACTCCCCCATTCTATTCCACTGGTCATCCTCAGTCCCCAAACCCATAGCACAGTCCACATGCCAGCGGCGTCTAATACCTGGTGGACTGATAAAACTTAAGGAACTTCTGTCCCAAATTGACTGGTCTCCTATATAGGCAACTCCTGACATTGACACAGCTCTCTCCTTCTTTATCCAAACTTTTAATAATGCCTGTGATATCTTTGCCCCAGTGTTGACCCGCCGTTCTAAAAGGAAGAATGCCCCTAGGTTACCCCAGCTTTGATCCACCAGCTCAAACATAGGGACAACCTGTGGCACGATGCCATTGAGACTGGCCGGCCAATGACCGAGGTGGTTATATGCTGCCATGAAACAAGTGCACTCAGGCCATCAGAAAGGCCAAGTCTGAGCACCATCGGTCCTCACTCACTGCCTCATGGGGAATCCAGAACCTTCTGGATAACATTAAACAGTTAAATGGGAGTGCACACTCCACCCCACCCACCCAGATCAACATTAATGGTGTGATCTCCTCAGACCCAGCCCTCATAGCCAACCACCTCAACACCTCATTCACTGACCTTAGCCCTATCCTCCCTACAATTATTTTGACCCTCCTCCCCCAGCACCTGCCGTAAATCTTTCTCACCCTTATTTTCTCCTCCGCCGTGTTTCTGCCCAAGAACTTAGGCCGCACCTTGTCACTGCCCTCAAGAGTAATAGTACAGGCAGTGACACCCTGGATCCGTGTATCTTACGGCTGGTCTTAGACACAGTCCTTACCCCGATCACATGCCTCATCAACCACTCTCTTTGCCTGGGGAATCCAACTGCCTGGAAAGTCGCCACTGTCACCCCTATCTTTAAAGGTGGTGATAGGACTGTGACTGGAAACTATCGACCGATCTCCATTCTCTCTCCTCTCCAAGGCCTTGGAAAAGTGGTGGCCTCTCAAATCTCTGACTACCTCTCCACCTACAATGTCCTTTGTCCTGAGCAGCATGGCTTCCGAGCGGCCACAGTACCAACACAGCCCTCCTAGAGTTCTCCAACTTTCTCCACCCTCCTTAGACACTGGTTCTCCGGCTGGTGCTGTCTTCATTGACCTCTCGAAAGCTTTCAACACTGTCTCCCACCCCTCCTTCTTGATGCCCTTAGTCTCTCTGGTCTTGCTGCTGGGCCTATCTCCTGGTGCACCAGTTATCTGTCTGACCCCGCTCACAGCGTGTAAAAATTAATGGGACCTACTCAGACATCTGTCCCATCTTTTCTGGGGTTCCCCAGGGCTCCATTCTGGGCCCTTACTATTCTCTCTTTACCTTAACACCCTTCCACGCTCTTGCTCGGGAACATTTTATTGTACCTGATGATGCAGTCATCTTTGCCTCAAGTCATAACCCTATTGCCCTCCAGGACTTGCTGCAGAAGTCCTTCACTGAAGCCGAGGGCTGGTTCAAGGAACATAGATTGGTGATAAATCTTAAAAACAAAAACCATGTTCTTCACTCATCCCCAAAACAAGTCCTGCAACTTCAAACTCCTCATTCACTCTGGTCCTCTTTCCCACTCGAACAAGTTTGCTCTATAAATACCTAGGGATCCATTTTGACCCCTTCCTCTCCTTCCATGGACACATCGCTGCCCTAGCCACTGCCACTAATATCCGATTGGGCATCTTACATCGGTATAAACACTGCCTCCCCCCAGAGGCTCTTCAACTCACAGTCACCTCCTCTATCCTGTCCCTAGTGGACTATGGACTGCCGGTGTATGGTGTTGCTGATCAGACCGCACTCCATAAAATTTGCACTACTCTGAATAAGGCCTGCAGGTTAATTACTGGAGCACCTAGGATGACACACACCTGTCTACTGTATGCTAAAGCACTGGTACTTGATCTGAGCACCTCAAATATCTGACCTGTACCCTTACAAAAGACCCTCCTTGGGCTATCCCACCAGGATTGACCACCACCATATGCTGCTCTGTCCCACTAGTTCATACTGGGACCTCTGGGAAAACTCTCTTGTTATCCCTAGAGCTAGGACCTCTCACAGCCAAAGAGCCTTCAGCTTTAGGGCCCCTCCTGGTTCAACACACTGCCCCTCCATCTCCGAAGCTCCAACTATATCATGCTTCAAAACTTCCTTACGTAATCACCTTATTAACACCTGATGCTGTAACTGCCACTAGTCAAAGCTGTACTCAATACTTATGACAAAGCTTATTACTAAGCTGCTAAGGACAACATAACTCTGGTATTGTTTGCATCCATCCTACCTGTACCAGCTTGTTTGTATCCATGTCTTAATTTACTGTTATACTTATGTGTTGTACTGCTATACTGTGTATTTTGGTTTGTCTTACTGTGACAAGGTACCTTTGTAAATGAGCCTATGGCTCAAAGGTTTTCCAAACAGCTGTTTAAATAAAATAAAAAAAATAAAATAAAATAAAAAAAAATAAAATAAAATAAGAGGCAGCAGACAAAGTAAGGACTGAAAGGGCAAGCTTCAGGAAATATAAGGAGACCCAAAGGGAGGAGGACAGAGATGTGTACCTAGAGTACCTAAGGGAAGCAGTTAAGGCTGTTAGGAAGGCTAAGGTACAAACAGAGGAAGCATTAGCACAGATAATAAAGAAAGGGGGCAAGACATTCTATAGGCACATTAGTGTAAGAAGAAAAACCAGGGTGGTATTGTAAGACTCAAAGGATATGAAGGGGAATGTAGAGAGGGCAACCTGGAAAATGCAGACATACTGAACAAATACTTCTGTTCAGTTTTTGCTGAATCGGGAAGGGTCAGGGATCACAGCTGTGCAACAGATGCAAGGGGGGGGCATACCTATCAACCTCCTGCCTCAAAAATCAGGGACAATGCTTAAAATAATCAGAAACAAAGGACCAAAATCAGGGACACTTCTTCACAATTGGAGATATCCACCAGGAAGCTAGTAGAATGAAGGGCTTAGTGTAAAATGCATTTTCTAAGGAAGAACAAGTCTGTAACTTTCATGTTTGACAGTATTTTGTGCTTATAACCGCTGCTGTTCAGTCACAGAAACACAATCTTTAGGGGTGACAGAGTAAAATTTTGAGGCAAAATCAGGCACCGTTGAGAGGTATGGGGGGGAGGCTGACACCAGTCCATTCAGAGTGGAGAGAGAACTGAAGGTGGACAAAGCAATGGGGCCAGTTGGAATGCACCCAAGGATATTAAAGGAACTGTGAAAAGAGCTAGCAATGGCTCTGGCAGCCTTGCTCACAGAGTCACTTAAATGAGATAGGAAATGACTGTCTGCTGTATTTGACTGTTACGGAAACTATTTGTAGAAACAGTGGCTTCGTGTGTGTTTTTATATTTTAATAGTTAGAGTTCACATTTATTTATATGCTGATTATCTTAACGACCATGGGCTGGCCATCTTGTATTTGTTTGTATCAGGACTCAGCATGGCAAGTTTGAAATCATCATGTCACTGACTCCTGATACAGGATTCACTTCACACTGTACTTATCAACTACTTCAGCTCTGTGTCATATTGGCACTTCCTGAAAGCACACCAGCCAAAAGAACCGGCACCAAGCAAGGAGCCTTAGAAACAAGGTAGTACGTTACTTATTAGAAAGATAAAAGGCACTACAAAAAGATGGTTCACCAAGGCAGTGTGTTACAATAGCTGAAAGTGTAGAAACTTGCTGCTGGTGACTCAATCAATGTCGCCCGAAGCTTCCCAAAGATGAGTCTCAGTGACGGTGCTTTTTGGTTGGTGTTACTGTTCGATTCAGCACATCCAGCATTGCAGTTTAAATGGAGCCACTGCCTTAGTTTACTTGTCACAACTTTAAACACCACCTGACTAAAAACTGCATAATTATTGTTTTGGTGCAGTCAGAGCACCCTCTCTTCCTCACCATCCTGAGTCGATCACACTACATTAAAGCTGAATGCTACCTATTCCATCCGTAGTATGAATTGTGTCCCTAACCTATCATTTTGCTTCTATCTGACCCTGTAACTCACTCTAACACAAATTAGCTCCTTAGCGTACCTCATGCCTTGTGAGGCTTAACATCATCAGAGGCCAGCCACTAAATCATGGTATATCATTTTTCGATTGGCTGAGAAGGGAGGAGGGGGCTCTGAAAATAACAGAAATGCTTTTGTGTGATCATGTAACTCCCGCTGCACGCAAAGAAGCTCCTTAGTCCATCTGCCCCTTCCCTACAAACTTGTCACATTTGGGTAGGCGAGCTTAAACAGCATGCAAACCTGGAGACCTATTTTTGAATCCCACAGCCCCCACTTGCATACTGTGTACCCTTAAGCAAGTACTTAACTTCTTTGTGCTCCCAGGTTGCACCTGTAAACAAGATTTCTACTTAGTGTGTCTCTCCTGGTAAAGTAAACAAATAAAAAAAAATAATAAAAGCTTGCTATGCACAGACTCTTGGTACAAAAATAAAATGCAAAGTGGCAAGCCCATGGTTGTTAACATAACTGGCATATAAACAAATGTGAACTTCAACCACTAAAAATATGAAAAACACACACACAAAAGCCACTGTTTGCTATATATAGTTTATTTAACAGTCAAATACAGCAGACAATCATTTCCTATCTCTTAATACAGTAGTGGTTCCAGAGAAATGGAGGCGGGCACATGTGGTCCCTCTACACAGATCCAGCAGTAGGGAGGAGGTGGGGAACTATAGGCCTGTTAGCCTCACCTCAGTAATGGGGAAGATCATGGAGAAAGAATAATGGATCATCTGGAATCCAGTGGGATCCAGGATCTGAGGCAACATGGATTCCCAGCAGAGAGGTCCTGGCAGATGAATCTTACAGGTTTCTTTGACTGGGTGATGACGGAGGTAAATGAAGGAGGAGCAGTGGATATTGCCTCCCTCAATTTCAAGTAAGGCCTTTGACACTATCCCACAAAAGAGACTGGTTAACAAGATGGGTTGTCTGGGCATGGGCTACTACATGGTAAACTGGGTTAGGAACTGGCTAACTGACAGGAGGCAGAGGGTGATGATTAAAGGAGTAGTCTACCCAGAATCTGCAAAAATACATGTTGTGCAGACTGTTTTGATTTGTATGTAAAGTCATAGTCTGTCCTTCCCTCTGGCTGCTATTAGGAATTCTTCCTAAATTAGCATACTAGCTTTATGGAAGTTTTACAACCCCTGGGGATCCCCATTTTAATTAGGTTTATTGCCTTTCTTGCTCCTATAATGCATCCTGTCCCATGTGACAGTAATGTAGTCAGGCCCTTAGATTTAGCATATGCACTGCTTTAAAATCAGTTCACAGTAGCAGAATTGTGTAACTGCTCTATTTCAGTGAGCACAAATGGCTACTGTTATAGTTTAGCAGATACCTGAGAGCTAGCTGAGTGGGGTTTCTGTAAGAAAACAGCTACTAAATAGCTCTAATTCACTGCTTGTGTTTTGTGCGCGTGTGTCAGGTCTAGCTAGCAGGAGTGTTTTAATTTTAAAACTTTTATTTTCATCAAACTATACACAACCGTAAAAACACAGAAATTGCACAGATCATCAGTGCAATAATTAGTAAAGAGACTGTTTTCTTACAGAAAACCCACTCAGTTAGATTTCAAGTATTTGCTATACTGTAAATGTAGGTACCAGCATTCTATTAGGAAGAGCTGGCAGTTAGTGCTGATTTTGCTCTGTGACATGATTTTCTTTTTTTTTTTACAAATGTGAAATATGTTTCCAATAAAATATTACAGATTGTATGTGTGAGTTATTTAATTAGATTGGCAAATAAAATATCAAACAAGTGTTGTATTATCATTCAAAAGAGTGCAATACACTAAGTTTGTAGTGCAGTGAACTATCGTGAAATGGAATCAAGTGTGTAGCAGAAATAGTCACTGTCAAGTTGGCATTCTCTTGCTTTGATGCCATAGCACACACAGCAGAGAAATTGACTTCAAAGTATTTTGCAGTTTCTAGGCTGCAGATTCACACCATACATTTCATATATTTGTTCTGTAAAATTGTATGAAATTGGCCATCCCAGTGGCGCAGAGGGTTGAGGTGCTGGACACCAGACATTGTGCTGTGACCCAGATTCAGGAATGAGCCCAGAATGTTGGGGGTCAGCAAGAGGGGACAGGGAGGAGCTGGACTGAGCTGTCATCTGACAGCTCTCCTCTCTGGAGGGCTTGGCACTGCATTGGATAGCAGACAGTGGTGGTAGGGTGAGGGTGCTTTTGGGTGCTTGGCAGCAGCTGTGTCTTTGCATGGCATTTCACCTGGACCTTGGTACTTTGGGCTGGTGCCCTCTGGGGCACTTAAAGACCATGACATAGCTTACAAACATAGGAGAAAGAAGTGAGAAAAAAACAATAACAACTCCTTGGTGTTGCGCACTATGACTCTGAGATCATGGTCTGCTAGGACCCAGCTGAATACTGGGGATGGTGTAGGTACCCCTGGCAGTAGTGACAGGGAAAGGGACAAATAAAAATTTTAAACCCTGCTAATGTTTAAAGAGCTGCTGACACCTCAAAGAAAACTTAGAAAAACATAATATTTAAGTACAATTTAGCTTGCATTCCATATATATTCTATAGACTTTTCTTCAACATTATTTCTTGTTGAGGAAATTTCCATGAATACATGATCCTTATACCTCAGTGTTCATCTGCCTCTATAGGTTATTCCCTACCGCAAGTCATAACTTTGTGTTGTGACATCACAATCTGTTGCCATGGGAGTAACTGTGATGTCACAAGCAGTACATTATGACTTAAAGTAGGGAGAAAGCAACAAGACTAGATAAACGTTTCAGGCGCAAACATCCCGCTTTCATGCAAATCACATCAGTAATAAATAATGGGGAGGAGGAATACACAACTAATGTGGAATGCAAGCCAAACTGTGTCTAAATATTATGTTTTGTTTAAGTACTCCTGACGGTGTCAGATGCCCTTTAATAGGGCACTACAGCAGATATATGACTGAGGGGAAATAAAGAAATAAAAATGTTTATTTTGGCTGCAGCAGGACATGGAAGGGGATAGTGTAAAAACTGCAGTGGGATTATGTATGTGCTGCCTTTCTATAGGCTAAAAATACAGGTTACTCACCTGTAACAGGAGTTCTAGGAATGGTATATGTTGTTCATCCACACTCATTGGCAGTATCCTTGCCGCTTTAAATCTTGCCGGAAGGTCTTCAAGCTTGCTCCTCCCACCCACCCGGGTGGTATAACTCTCGGCTCCGCCCCATGACGCCAGATCTGGCCCGCTGGAAGCTCAGGTTGATAGCGTCGAGCCGGGGAGAGGTCGGGTGGGTCGTGGATGAACATATACCATTCCTAGAACTCCTGTTACAGGTGAGTAACTCATTTCTAGGACATGGATATGTTGTTCATCCACACTCATTGGCAGACTCCTAGAGTTCTCCGGGAGGAGGGAGGCAAGACGTAATCCACATATACTTACTTGGGAAAGAGAGACTGGAGAACCGAGGCCCCAAAACCAGCATCCCGGCGTGACTCAAGGTCGATGTGGTAGTGGGTAATGAAGGTGTTTGCTGACTTCCAGGTAGCAGCCCTGCAGATTTCCTGGATAGGGACGTCCCCTGAAGCAGCCACCGTTGCAGCAGTATGGCGGTAGAATGAGCTCTTATCCTCTGGGAGCTCCATGCCACGCTAACTTATAGCAGAGATCTATGCAGGAGGTTACCCACCTGCTTATCGTCCGCTTGGCTGCAGGTCTGCCAGATGCGGCTTCAGCGTAGGTGACAAACAGCGCGAACCTCTCTCGAATTTCAGCCGTGCGCCTTATAATAAGCGAGCCTCTTCTAGGATCCAGAGTATGAGCCTATATTCGGCCTCCGAGGTGTGATTGGGGTAGAACACCGGCAGAGTCAACACCTGGTTAAGGTGAAACTCCGACACCACCTTCGGAAGGAATTTCGGGTGGGGGGCGCAGGACAACCTTGTCCCTGTGGAAGACCAGGTAAGGAGACTCGATGGAAAGCGCCTGGAGCTCTCCCATCCTTCTGGCTGACGTGATAGCCACCAAGAAGGCGGTCTTCCACGACAGGTGAGAGAGAGCACACCTGTGCATAGGTTCGAATGGCTTGCCCATGAGCTTTGCCAGTACCAGCAGTAGATCCCACGGAGGTGGGGGTTCCCGCACTGGAGGGGAAATGTGATCAAGGCCTTTGAAAAAGCGCCAGACCACCTTCTCCCTGCGCGCCATCGACTGCTTCCTGCCCGCGCCCGGTGTAAGCAGAGATGGCTGCCAGGTGCACCCTTTAGGGTCGCCGACCAAGCCCTTGACTAGAAAGGGACCATAAATAGTCCAAGATGCTTGCCAGGAACAGGAGGAAGGGTCCAAGCCCTTGTTCTGACACCAAATGGAAAACCTTTTCCATTTGAAGGCATAGCATTTCTGGTCGACTCTCACGGGACGCCTCAACTACATTGAGGACCTCGTCGAAAGACCCAAAGCTGGAACTCTAGCCGCCAGGAACCAGGGCCGTCAGGTGCAGGGATTGAAGGTCCGGATGGAACACCTTCCCCTGATTGACTGAGAGCAGGTCCGGGCGAGCTGGAAGCTGCCGCGGAGTCCTGGAGCTGAGACTGAGGAGATCTGGGTACCAGAACTGGCGAGGCCAGTCTGGGGCTATCAGAATCACCTGCGCCTTGTCCCTCCTCGCCTTGAGAAGCACCTTGTGGATCAAGGGAAATGGGGGAAAGGCGTAAAAGAGGCCCGGGGTCCATTGCCTCGAGAAGGCATCCCCCTGCAGCGAGCCCTGCTGAGGGGGGCGGGCATGGAACAGACTCAGCTTCGCGTTCTCCATGGAGGCAAACAGGTCCACCTGAGGTGTGCCCCAAAGGGAGAACAGATGCTGTACTACCTCCGGCAGGAGAGACCACTCGTGGGATGCAGCCCCTATCCGGCTCAGGGCATCGGCCAGGGTGTTGGAGGCTCCTGCCACATGAATGGCTAGGAGATCTGCCTCCAGGCTGCGCACGAGTGACCAAATGTGGAGAGCTTCCTTGCATAGAAGCATGGAGCGCGTCCCGCCCTGGCGGTTTAGATAGTACATGGTCGTGGTATTGTCCGTCTGGACTCGGACCACTTGACCCCGGAGGAACGGAGCAAAGGCGGTGAGAGCTAGGCGGACCGCTCGGAGCTCCAGCAGGTTGATGTGGCATCGGGACTCCCGCGGGGACCAGAGGCCATGAGCCCGGTGTTCCCCAGATGGGCACCCCAACCCATCAGAGAGGCACCGTCGACAGAGAGACGTCGGCTCGGGGCGAAGACAGGATGCCCTCCTGCAAATGATCTGGAGCGGTCCACCACTGGGCGTTCCACATCCCCTGTCACCGACACAAGCTAGTCAAGGGATCATTGGCGTTGTGACCACTGGCTGGCCAGTCCCACTGAAGGGGCGCATGTTCCAGCGGACTAGCGGACCCACGCTGGTACAGGCCGCCATGAGACCCAGGGCGCAGGAAGTCCCGGGCAGGCGCAATGCCCAACCAGAAATGATCGGGCAAGGAGGAAAGAACCTCGGCCCTGTCCGCGGGGCAGCGCTCTGGCTCGAAGAGTCGAGCTGCGCCCGATGAATAAAATCACCTGCTGACTCGGAGTTCCGACTTGGCCTCGTTGATAAGGAGGCCCAGTTGAGAAGCAGACCTGGAGGCCAGATCTCTGGACCACTCCGCCTCCTTCCTGGAGGGCTGCTATCAGCCAGTCGTCCAGGTAGGGTACCCGGACCCCTCGGCGCCCGCAGGAATGCTGTCACCACTGCCATGCATTTGGTGAAGACCCTGGGAGCTGGAGACAAGCGAAGGGCATGGCTTGGAACTCGAAGAGAGATCCTTCCGGCGGGCGAGGATCTCTGGTGAGGCAGACGGATAGGGACGTGAAAAAGCAGCGTCCTGCAAGTCAGAGAGCAGAACCACCACGCCCGTGTCAAGGATGGTATTATCTGAGCCAGAGTGACCATCCTGAAGGTTCGAGACCCTAGGAACTTGTTTAGGTCGTAGGTTTGCGGAATGGGCGCCAGCCCCCGTCTGCTTCGGAACCAGAAGTACCTGGACACAAACCCTGGGTCTGAAGGAGGGTCCACCACCTCTCTTACCACCTCCTTCTGGAGGAGGAGGCGATGTCGGCTCGATGAGCCGCCAGTGAGCTGGGGATCCCGAAGCCCCCGAGGCGGGACTCCTGAAGGTGGTGCTCTTCCGAATTCCAGAGGCAGGCCTCTTCCCACCACCTCAAGACCCACCTGTCCCGTGGTAACAGCGGACCAGGCGGAGCGAAGTGCGGGCCGCCTCCCCAGGGGGACCCAGAGTGGTGGCCGGGATGGGGCGACACCCCTCAGCCGTCACTGGGCAGGCTTGGAGGAGGGACCGGCTGAGGGACCTCCTGGGCCCTTCCTCCTGCCTCCTGTTAGAGAAGCCGGCGGCTTGGGTTTGGGATGCCAAGGCCGAGCCTGCTGGCCCTGGCGTTGCTGGGCAGGCGCGCGAGGCACAGAAGGGCGAAGGGCTTAGGCTGTGGTTCTGCCTTTGTCCTGCTGCGGAAGAGACCGAGTCCAAGGTGGCATTGGACTTCTCGATCCTCTGCAGGTGACCTTCCACCCCAGGGCCGAGGTCAGTCCCCAAAAGGAACATCCACCAACTTGTGCTGGGTATCCAGTAAAGGTGGATATCCTCAGCCAAGCCACGACGCGCCTAGCCACTCGGCCGCCACCGATCTGGCACATGAGTCCCCCCATCCAAAGCAGTCTGGAGCTGCTGTTTGGCCACTGCCCTGCCTGGTCCCGCACCTGCTTAACGTAGTCTGCAGATCGGGGAAGATGAGGATGACCTCATCCAGGGAGCCCAACAGGCATGAGAAAAATGTGCCATGAGGACGGGCCGCACTGGCCTGGACGAAGGCGAGAGAGGCATGGCGTAGACTTTTCGCCCGACATAGTCCAATTTCTTGGACTCCTTGTCAGGAGGTTTGTCCACATCCCTGGCGTTGCCGGCGGCGCGGCAGCTGTCGGTAGCTCAACCCCTCAGCAGAGGGGTGTTCCAAACCGGACAAGGAACCGGTAGGGACCGCATTTCCTGGCCATCCTGGCCGGGCGCAGGGCAGGAAGCAGGGCGCTGCCAAAGTTCCAGTGCGGACCCACTATGGCCTCGGCCACCGGAAAGGCCTCCGTCGGAGAATCCCCTCGGTCCAGAATCTCCGTGAGGGGATACCTGGCCCGTTTGGAAACGGGTTCGAGCTCCATCCCGGTAGACTCCGAGATGAGCCGAAGCAGTCCTAGGAAGGACGACGGGCTATCGTCCATTGACTGACCTCCTGAAGACTCCAAGTCCAGTCGCTTGGAAAGAAGGAGGAATCATCTTCGGACTGGAAGAGTCCTCGAAGAGCTGCCTCTGGCCTGAGCCACCTTCACCTGCCGAGGTCGGTCGGGAGTGAGGGTAACTGACAGCCGATGGGGTAAACCCTTAGCCGACCGAGAATCATGGTCGGAGCCCCAGTGGTGGCTGTGGAGGCGGAGGTTCCACCGAATGGTGGAGCAGCTGGTTTTGGCCGAACAACCGGCCTGGTATAGGCCTCGGACAAGTCGAGGGTTGTGTCTGCCGTTCGGTGACAGCCTTAATGGCGGAAGGCGCGGGTCGGCTTATTCCGCCAGGAGGAGCTGTTGCAACATAAGGTCACCATTACCCGTCGGCGATAATCTACGCGAAGCCTCCTCATCCGAGGAGGAGGGCGGCGAGGGCAACCGCGCCGCTTACGCGTGCGGGCCGAGACCGCCCGCTATAGACGGTGAGAGCGGCTGGACGCGAAGAGGTCCGAGACCGAGAGTCCCGGAATTTCCGGGTCGGTGCGGGAGGTGTCGGCCGAACCGCACTCCCTCGGCTCGAAGGTCCATCCGAGGGCTCTGGAACCGAGGCACAGGCGAGCCCACGGGATCCTCAACTCCTCCGGGGAACCGGAGGGGAATCTCGGCTGCTAAAGGCGACAGCCCGTCTAATGGGTCGAGAAAATCTCGACTTCATCAGTGGGAGTCTCGGTCAACTGACCTGACGGGACACCGTGAGCCAGTGGCTAGCCGAGCGGTCGATCGGGTCGACGGTCGGCGGCCCGGGAGAGGGACCTTCCGCCCCATGAGCGTCGACGGAGGATTCTACCTTGTCCCTCTTTTGACCGAGAATAAGGTCCAGCAGACGCAGGCCCTTCTCCTTTAGTGGAGAGGGACAGACAAAGCCTTAAAGGAAGCCGTAGGAAGAACCCAGAAGGCGGGATAAATGCAGCGGCCAGGAAGAACTCTGACCCAGCATGCCTCCTCTTGACGACCATCCGCTCGAGCTGATCGCATGAGCCCGCGCCGCGACACGCCAACCGGGCCTCCTTGGACTTCACCGAGGGAAACGCTTCGGACGGCCCAGTTGCAATCGGGCAGCACGGTCTTCGAGGACGTAGGCCGAGAAAGATGTATACAGGCGCTAAGCCCGCGGTCGTGCTCAAGGCCTAAGCAGTAGACACCACGTGGAGTGTGGATCCGTCCGAGACATCTTCTGCCCATGGGCATCTCAATCCGGGAGTCGATTTGTCCATCGCGGCGCGAGGATCGAGACTAAAGTCTTTTGCAAAATATTATTTTTAAATCCGCAAACGGAGAAATAGGAACCAGTCGAAACGCAGAGCGTTAAGGAGGGAACCTGAGCTTCAAGCGGTAAGGAAGATCTGGCGCTATGGGGCGGAGCCGAGTTATACCACCCGGTGGGTGGGAGGAGCAAGCTTGAAGACCTTCCGCAAGATTTAAAGCGGCAAGGATACTGCCAATGAGTGTGGATGAACAACATATCCATGTCCCTAGAACAGTAGCAGCAACAGGAAGAGGACTGAATAAAATGTTAAATTGTGCAGTCACTTTGAAGAGCACAGGGACTGCTAACAGACTTTGGGGCAAATGAAAACAAAAGTGCTTCTGCTGGCTGCTCCAGGGCATGTAAGTGGGGGCATTAGTGGACTGAAATGGAAACTGTTACTCAGCAGGCATGTTTGCAGGTTTTTTCCCCAATTTCAGCCAATCAGAGGGCCAGGATTTACTGCCAAGCACTATGGGACCTTTCAGAGAACTTATGGGGGGAAAACTGGGGAAATACTTGGCGCTCTTTCACACAACTAGTCAGGCATCAAAGGAGATTCATACATATTCATTTTTGGATGGGACAGTGAGTTTAGCAATTGGGAGCTGCCAGAAAGCTCCCAAAAGCCAAGGACTGTAGTTCTAGTTTCAGTTCAATGGGAGCACCTCCAAAGGAGTGGGTCTCCAGCTGCTATGCAGAAAATGGGGCTGTAAGGTTAGGGAAAGGGCTTCCCTGTGGGTTGTCAGCTGCCTGTCCCCCAGGGCCTGTGTTTGCCTTCCCCCATTTGTGGGGGAATTTGGATTAAGGAATCCAGTTTTGCAGTTTTAGCTGGAAGAGAGCTGCAAATATGTGAAGGGACAGTGAAAATCTACACTTTATTAGTGGGAAATTGTGCTCAAAGGTTCCAGGAGTCTGGTGTCACAGTTCTACTGAGAGAAAGAGAAAGCCACAGTTTGAAAGGGCAGTGAGAAACTCTACACTGGAATGGTGAGAAGAAAAGAGAGCTGTTGGATGACAGCTCAATTCAGCCCACCCAACCCCTGACATCCTGGGTTCATTCCCAAATCTGGGTCACCTGAGTAGTGCAAGGTGTAGCATTCAGCACCTCAACCCTCAGTGCAACAGGTCCAGCCTTTTTCATGTTTTTACTGAACAAATAAATGAAGCACAGGGTATGAATCTGCAGCCTAGAAACTGCAAATGCTTTGAAGTCAGTTTCACTCCTGTGTGTGGTATGGCATGAAAGTAATGACAGTGACTATTCCAGTTACACGTCTGATTCTATTTTGCAATGGTTCACTGCACTACACATTTAGGGCCAGATATTCAAAACATAGCCCAGAGCAAAAAGCAAGCTATATTCAAAAGGAACAGCCTAGGGCAAACAGCTTCTGAATATAGCATGGGAATGAGGCTGGGCAAACTGGGCTGGGAGTGCAGGGCAAACTTAGCCCTAGAATAAGACAGCTCTGAATATGGCAACCAGGAAGTGCAAACCACAACAGCAACACAGTGCACAGCGACGTGAAGGTAGGTAGAGGTAAACTATGTGGCCAGTGTGTGTGCCAGCAAATGCATGGACCCAGTACAGCTGCAGGCAGCAGCGTATGTGAAAGTACAGTGTTCACAACTGTATAATATTCCCTGAACTGTTTGCACAGCTCTAACATATTTGTGTGGGTTTAGCGTGGAGCTAAACCATTTGCCCGGTGCTAAACTTTGCCATATTCAAAAGTGACAAGCAAATTAACTTACTTAGGTAGACTCTGGGCAAACATCCAGATTAGCAACTCATTATGCCCTGATTTGCATGAAGTTTGCCATGTTACTGCAGAGTCCCACAGCTCCACTTGTAGGTCAGTCTGGAAGTACAGGGGCTGGCCAGGTCCAACCACAGCTCCACCTGTAGGTCAGTCTGGCAGTGCATGATGGTAGCTGCAGGCTACATGTAAACAGTACAGCACAGCATAGAATACTGTACCCCAGCAGACAACATAGCATAGGCACAGATGTTGGTGGTGCTTCATGCAACTGTCACACTGAAGGTCACGCTATAGTGCACAGCAGACACTATAGTAGCAAGGGGTCCAGTAGTGTGAGGACACAGCACTGCCTATGGTGTGTGGGGCAATGATGATGACAGTACTGTACACAATGACAGGCCCAACTTGCAGGTGTTTATTGACAGTGGATAATACTGTTATGCTATTGTGTGACCCACAGATGCTACATCTCTGGCATGGGATGCTCACAGTGACATATACATGTCTGGCTGTGTGTGCTGTGGCAGTTGTACAGCTGTGCACTATGTGGCCAGGGGCACATATGATCTGAAAGGCACACTGGGGTTGTGGTATTCCCAATACTTGCCCATGTGCACTGCGTGATGTGTCCCAGAAATGTGGCCACACCTGGTCTCTGGCACAGCCTGGCCACCTGTACACCCTCCCCTCAACATCCTCCATGACCACAGTGCTGCATGTGTGTGCTGGCATTCGTTGGTGTCCACAGAAGAGTGGTCTGCAAGTGTGTGCTGTATGGTCACACTGCCATGGTGTCCACTGGTGCCCGGGTCACCACTTAATGCCTGGCATGGCTGGGACTGGTGGCAGATGATGGCATCATTGCGATGCCATCTGTGAGCAGCATGCTGTCTCTTTGTCTGGTTTTGTCTATGTGTCATATTGTTTTGTTAGGGTCGCACCAAGACGCGCAAAAGCCGCACAAAGCCAAAATGTCATGCAAAGCTGATTGCCCAAGCTTAAGACTACTTTTTCGTGGGTGGTAATGTACTTCACACTAAATCGCGCAAAACCACTTTGCATGGTGCTAATAGCTGAATATAGCATTGCACTGAAACGCCCCCTCACTTTGCCCCTTGCATACATTATGATTTTGCCTAGCGCTAATGCAGTTTGTGCATGCTATTTGGCCTTTTGAATATGATGGACCCACGCTAAACCTGTGTAAACGGTTTGCGCCCAGCACAAAGTTTTGAATATCTGGCCCTTAGTGTATCACACTTTTTCCAAAAATAAAACAATATTATCCAAATTAATTAAATAACTCACACATATATATATTTTATACTTTAAAAAGATATTTCACATTTGTAGCAAAAATAAATTAAAATCATATCATAGAGCAAAATCAGCACTAACTGCCAGTTCTACCTAACAGAATGTTGGTACCTACATTTACAGTTGGGCAAATACTTGACAGGTAACTGAGCAGGTTTTCTGTAAGAAAACAACTAGTCTTTACTAATTATTGCACTGAAGATCTGGGGCAATTTATGTGCCTTTTATTGTTGTGTGTAGTTTGATTAAATTATAAAATGAAAACACTTACTACTGCTAGCTAGACCTGACACACACACACACACACACACACACACACACACACACACACACACACACACACCACAAACAGTGAATTACAGCTATTTAGTAGCTGTTTTTTTTACAGAAACCCCTCTCAGCTAGCTCTCAGGGTCTGCTAAACTGTAACTGTTGCCATTTGTGCTCACTGGATAAGAACAGTTACACAGCTCTGCTGTTGTGAACTGATTTTAAAGCAGTGCATATGCTAAATCTATGGGCTCAGCTACATCACTGTCACGTGAGACAGGGTGTATTGTAGGAGCAAGAAAGGCAATAAACCTATTTGAGATGGTGATCCCCAGGGGTTGTAAACTTACCATAAAACAAACAGGCTTATTTAGGAAAAACTCCTAATAGCAGATAGAGGGAAAGACAGACTGGGACTTTACATACAAATCAAAACAATGTACAACATATGTTTTTGCAATTTTCGTGGACTATTCCTTCAATGGGATTCAGTTTGGGGAGAGGTGGTGACCAGTGCTGTACCTCAGGGATTAGTCCTGGGACTGGTTCTGTTCAATATCCTCATTAGTGATATTACAGTGACTGGAGAGGAAGGTCTGCCAGTTTGCAGATGACACTAAGATCTGCAACAGGGTGGATATTCCTGACGGGGTGGAGGAAATAAGGAGGGACCTGGAGAAGCTAAAACAATTGTCTGAGGTGTGACAGCTGAGGTTTAATGCTAAGAGGTGCAAAATGATGCACCTTGGATATAGGAACTCTGGGGTGTACTACAGGATGGGGGGGGGTTCTGACTATCACCAAGGAAGGGACCAAGTGGTTATTATTTCTCAGGAACTGAAATTGTCAAAGCAGCGTGCCAAGGCTGCAGGGAGGCCAGTGGCATGTTGGGATGTATAGGCAGGGGTATCACTAGCAAAAGGCATGATTTACTGATGCCTTTGTATAAAACACTACTCAGGCCTCATCTGAAATACTGTGTACAGTTCAGGGGGCTGCACCTTTTGAAGGATATTGACAGGGTGGAGATGATACAGAGAAGGGCTCTAAGATGACATAGGGCTTGCACCACAAAACTTATGAAGAGAGATTAAAGGACCTCTGTGTATTCACTGGAAGAAAGAAAGAAGAGGGGAGCACATTATATAAATATTCAAGAATCTAAAGGGCATAAACAAGGTGTAAGGAGGAAACACATTCCAGTACAGGAGGAGTACAAGAACGAGAGGTCATGATATGAAATTGGAAGGTGGCAGGTTGAGAGAGAATGTGAGGAAGTTTTTCTTCACAGAGAGGGTGGTGGATGCATGAAATGGTCTGCAACAGGAGATAGTGGTAGTAAGTACAATGGAGGGATTTAAACATGCCTAGACAGGCATAGGGGAATCTTGGGAGGTAGGGCAGAGGGAGGGGAAGCCACTGACCAGATAGGATCAAGTATAGAGTTAAGGGGCAGACTAGATGGGCCTTGTGGTCCTTATCTGCTGACAATTTCTATGTTTATATGTAAGGCAGCAATTTTGGTGCAGCCTTGCTGAAGGAGCTGTACAGATTATTCAGTGCTACTGCCATAAGGATTATCACCCTTTAACAGACAGTCTTGTTGAGCATTTCAATCAGTTCCTAAAATGCATGCTAAAAAAGTTTGTGAAAGGGGAAGGGAAAGACTGGGACCAGTATTTAACTTACTTGCTTTTTGCTTACCAAGAAGTTCCACAGATATCTGTTTGAAATGCTGTATGGCAGACAACCTAGGGAGCCCCTACATGTTATAAAGGAAACATAGGAAGATGACCCCTCTCAAAAAAAATTATTACACTGTGTGTGTGTGTGCGCTGTGAAAGTTGGCCAAGTATGCTGAAATTACTCACAGTAATCAGGAAGCGTCCCAAACCAACAGAAAGTGTATTATGACCATGGGGTTAAAGAAAACACTTTTGAGCCAGGTGAAAAGGTTTTGTTATTGCTACCCACTTCAGAAAACAAACTGTTAATGAAGTAAGTGGCAAGGAATACTTTGCCACACTAAGCTTTATATGTAAGCTTGTACATCGCTTCATTCCTTCTTGCCTTGCTGATAACTGGTGAACGTCGTCTCCCTCGACGTACAATCAGATATACCTCCTTGCCCCTTCTCTCAATGCCAAACTTATTACTCTTTATGACTCTGAGATTGTTTGCATTTTCTGCTGTGTCCTGCTAGAACCCTCTATCTCCTTTTATACTGGTCTGCACATCCCTCTCTCAATTTCAAACTTTGCTATTATCTCACCTAACTGCTCCACCTTGCTCCTGCTTCCGCTAACTCCTAATCCCTGTTCACTCCTTGCACGATTCTCCTAGCAAAACTTTCTACTCTCTATCTCCTGCTCTCCAAGAGAAAATAAACAAATGATGTATATGTATGTAAGGTTTTGTTGATTGTGCTTTACATTGCTTATTTTGCATAGCTGAATGTAGCTGATGAACTTTCTTACTGTATGATTACTCCTTGTCAAATTTCTTGTGTCAATGAATGCACTATCAATGTAATGCACTTCCCGAGTCATACCTTGTCTCAGAGGGCCTACCCGGTCACCAAAATTCAATAAATAAAGTGCTTAGGCATACGTGCATAGTTAATTATGAGGTTAAGAGCCCTGACCGGAAAAATTCTACTAAAGTATACCATGCTTATCTCCTAAAAAATGGGTTGGGAAAAAAAAGTGCTTCTTTGTATTGCCAGAAACTGAAATGGAATATATGGACATAACCTATGGTAGGCTAGAACAAACTGTGACTTCTGATGTTGTAAAGATAAATATTTCTTTAAACTCAGAGCAAACTGCAGACATGCATAACTTGGTAAAGGCATTTCATAATACTGCACTTTTACTGACTTAGAAGACTTGGTTTGCTGGCCAAGGCACCTAGCTTCACCTGAGCTCTTTCCTTCTAAGACTGCTTGAAAGGCAGAGTAGAGAAACTTACCAGAGCAAGGGAGAAGGATTAAGACTTAGTTTGGCTAAGCAGATTTACTGTGTGGTGGTGTTTTTATTTTTTACTCACAGGGATTGCTACTGTTTGTTGCTAACATTTCATTGCTTTATTTTTTCTCTGATTCAAATTGTTGTTGCTGGTATACCTTCTTCTGCATTATTACAAGGTGTGCCTACAGGTGTGCTAACAGATTACTGCTGTAATCTTCTGATTCAAATTGTCTTTTGCAAGGTATATCTTCTGTTACTGCTTTATTTTTCTCTGGAGCAAAGTGTTTCTTACAGGGTATATCTTCTCTGAAATTATTACAGGTGGTGCTTACAGGTTTTACAGTTTTATCTAACATTAGGATAAGCTTTCAGGGTTACTGCATTTGTTGTTGACTGATTGTTTCTGCTCTTACCTCCTTGTTCTTTCATCCGTGGTTCTTTTTTTAGGCAGGGGAAGGGCCCAGCCACCCACCCTCGGTCTCCCAACCACCCCACGCCACACTCCTTTTATAGGGTACCACAGTTGTGACATTTCTGTGGCAGAGCAGGAAGGGCGGATCAGTGGGGCTCCACAAGGTGATCTCATTTGCTAGGGCACTAGTAATTTAACTTGTTATAACAAGTTAAACAAAGCACAATTAAACCATTACTTGTATTTTTTTTCCTTCTAATTACTCTGACTAGGTTACAAACCCAGCAACTTATTTGGAATGGATTTCATTAACTGCAGGTACTGTAGAACAATTTTCAGAAGGACAGTCTTACAGGATTTAGGACACTGTCCTACATGCTGGGCCTTTGGAGATCTTAGGTCTCAGCTCCGGGCAGCATGGGCAGAGATTGCACGCCTCAAATTTCATATTGAAGAGGAAATACATTATAAGAACCACCCGCCATTTCCCCAGCATCCAACAGAAAAACCTCGACCGCAGAGGGTAGTTGGTCCAGGAGGTTGGCAGGTGGTTAGGAGGAGCAAATCAGATGCCCCATCACTCTGCTCTCCAACACATTACCTCCGAAACCATATAAACACTACAACAGGTATCTGCCTCTATCTCTGAAATCAAATAAAGAGGCAGAAGACACTGCAGAGCAGGACACTGCAGCACAGGAACTAGCACAACAATACTCACCCAAATCAGGAACCAAAACTAAACAAGCACAAAGGAAATCCAAAAACTACTGATCATAGGAGACTCCATGATTGGGAGTTGATACCCATCTCCAGCCGGGTGATGGTCAGATGTCTCCCAGGTACATCAGCATGGAGAGACACTGACCGCATTGCTAAGATTGTTCACAAAGCAGGAGAAAACATTGATGTCCTAGTACACATAGGGACTAATGATCTCGCCAGCCAGTCAGTTGTGAGACCAAGGAACACCTGACTAGGCTGGGTGACAAACTATCATCTATTTCGTTGCATCTCCTTCTCTGAGATCCTGCCAGTCTGGGAGAAGGGAGCAGATGGACGGAAGGTCAGAGAAGGGGAGATAGGGGAGCTAAACACGTGGCTCAAGGACTGGTGCCAGGAAAAAGGACACGGATTTGTAGGGAACTGGCAACAGTTCTGGGAGCGAAAGTTCTTTAAATTTGATGGACTGCATCTGACTAAAGAGGGAGTCAGTGCATTGGGGCAGAAGTTTGACGTCTTTGCAGAATATTTAAACTAGCAAATGGGAGAGGGTGCAGCACCCATACGTGAATGGGAAGAACACCCTCCCCTCAGCTAGTGGTCAAACAGGAATTCAGCTGTTTGCCATTCATTTGCATCACCAGGTAAGAAAAAGGTTAGTCTCCCCATACGATGCACAGGGTAATGCCAAACTTCACCCAACAACTAACACACCAAAATCTGGCCAATGGAAAATCATGTATACAAATGCTCACAGCCTGGGAAATAAGATACCAGACCTGCAGGCAATAATGTCAGAGGCTAAACTGGACATAGTAGCAATTAGTGAGACGTGGTTTACCAGTAATCACACTTGGAGACTTCAGTACCTGGCTATGTATTGTTCAGAAGAGACCGAGGTGCAAAAGGGGAGGAGTGGCCCTGTATGTTAATGAAAATATCAAAGCTACAGAAATTCAGAATACACATAAGGAGCCAGAAGAACTGTGGGTCACCCTGGAAACAGGAAATGGGACAGCCATAAGAACTGGGGTTGTCTACAGGCCCCAGACCAGAGGGAGGACATAGACACATTACTGTTAGAAGATATACAAAACATGACAGCTAAAGGGAGGTTCTGATAATGGGAGACTTCAACATGCCAGATACAGATTGGTCAATACCAGCAGGAACATCTGCCAGAACTAGACTCATAGTGGATTCCTGCAGGGAGGGCCTCAAACAACTGGTACAGCAACCCACAAGAGACAGGGCTATCCTAGAGCTAGTACTGACTAACAGGGAAGGGATCACAGATCTCCAGGTAGAAGGTCACCTGGGGCCAGTGACCATCACATGGTATGGTTCAATTTGGCTACTACATCTAAATCATCCCATTCCAAGGCAAAATATGGGACTTCAGAGGAGCTGACTTTGATAAGATGGCCAACAGAGTTAAGCTAGCCCTGGCAAAAAGAAACACAGGTGAGAAGGTACAGGCAAAGTGGGCAAGCATTAAGGATACAATACTTGAAGCAACATCCCATTGTGTTAGACAGAAAAGGAAGTGCAAAAGAAGAAGGAAACCACTTTGGTTCTCAAATACAGTAGCAGAAAAGGTCAGAGCCAAAAGGCTGGCCTTCAGAAAATATAAGGGAACACAGTGGGATGAAGATAGGGAGGCATACCAAACTGCCCTAAGGGAAGCAGGTAAGGCAGTAAGGCAGGCAAAGTCCCAAACTGAGGAAACACTAGCACAAACAGTAAAAGAAGGTGACAAGACTTTCTATAGATACATTAGTGAAAGGAGAAAGTCCAGAGGGGGTATTGCCAAGCTTAATGGAGAAAAGGGAGCATGTGAGGAGGAGGACCCTGTAAAGGCATCTATCCTAAATAGATACTTTTGCTCAGTATTTACTGAAGAGAAGGTAGGGCAGGGCCCACAGCTCAGCATCATGGACACAGGGGAAGGAGGTGAGCACTACTCCCTTCACAAAAGAAAGGGTCCTACAAGAGCTTGCTAAGCTCAGGGTGGATAAGGCAATGGGACCTGATGGCATACATCCCAGGGTACTAAAGGAGCTAAGGAGGAACTAGCAGAGCCATTAGCAGAATTGTTTAGTGAGTCTCTGAGCACAGGAGAGGTCCCAGAAGACTGGAGAAGGGCTCATGTGATCCCACCCACAAGAGTGGTAGCAGGGAGGAGGCGGGAACTACAGACCGGTCAGTCTTACCTCAGTAGTGGGCAAGATTATGGAGGCACTCCTTAAGGAAAGGATAGTGCAACACCTGGAATCCATAGGGGCACAGGATCCAAGACAGCATGGGTTTACAAAGGAAGGTCCTGTCAAACTAATCTCATAGATTTCTTTGACTGGGTAACCAGAGTGGTGGACCAAGGGGAGCAGTTGATGTCGCCTACCTTGACTTCAGCAAAGCTTTTGACACTGTTCCACATAGAAGATTGATAAATAAGCTAGGTAGGCTCAGGGTGGGTCAGAAGTTGGTCAACTGGGTGGCAAACTGGTTGGACGGGCAGAAAACAGAGAGTGGTGGTAAATGGTATACAGTCAGAAGAGATGCAAGTCACAAGTGGGGTACCTCAGGGATCAGTCCTGGGGCCAGTCCTATTCAACATCTTCATTAGTGACCTCGCAAATGGACTAGAGGGTAAGGCTTGTCTGTTTGCAGATGACACCAAGATCTGCAACAGAGTAGATGATCCAGATGGGGTGGGCAGAATGAGAAGAGATCTGGATAAACTAGCAGAATGGTCAGAAGAGTGGCAACTGGGATTTAATGCAAGAAGTGCAAAATCATGCACATAGGAAGAGAAACCCTGAAGCCACTTATAGGCTGGGAGGGAGTTGCTAGCAGTCAGGAAGAGAAGAGAGACTTGGGCATCATCATCACTGATGACCTAAAATCATCAAGCAGACCTCTAAAGCAGTAGGTAAGGCTAGGGGTGTTAGGGTGTATTAGTAGGGGTATCACAGAGTCGTAAGAGGGTAATAATCCCTCTGTACAAGACATTAGTTAGGCCCCATCTGGAGTACTGCGCGCAGTATTGAGGCACACCTTCACAAGGACATTAACCAAATTGAGGCAGTCAGAAGGGCAACAAAATGGTGCAGGGACTGCATCAGAAGACATATGAGGACAGATTAGCAGACTCAATATGTATACCCTTGAGCAAAGGAGGGAGAGAGGTGATATGATCGAGACATTTAAACACCTTAAGGCATAAACAAGGTGAAAGAGTCTAACATGTTTAAATATAAGAAAAATAGCAGGACAAGAGGACACAGCATGAGATTAGAGGGAGGCCGATTAAGGGGAATGTGAGGAAATTCTTTTTCACAGAAAGGTGGTAGATGCATGGAATGGCTTACCACAAGAAGTGGTGGCTATGAATACAGTGCAGGGCTTCAAACAGGCATGGGATAGGCATAAGGGAGCAATACAAATGACTATGAATAGATAGGTCACTGACAGAGCAAAGGCCGATGGCACATTTATAAGGTAGAAAAAGAAATGGGCAGACTGGATGGGCCTTGCGGTCCTTATCTGCCGTCAACTTCTATGTTTCTATGTTTCTATGTTACTGTAATACCTGACAGTGGAAAAAGTGTCAAGCATGTAACAAGGTTATATTTTCCCCATTAGACAAAAGGCATACAGAATACTAAAGAAGTTAAAGGCAGATGTAATTAAGGAAATTGAAAATATGAAATAACTGAGTATCACAGAAGAGTTGCGAAGTGCCTGGGCATAACCTATGGTGACTGTAAAAAAGAAGGAAGGGTGGTGGGGGGGAGGGTGTAAGAATTTGCTTTGATTTTAGGAAACAGTTAAGTGTCTGAATGTGACAGCTGTCCTATGCTCAGAACACATGACTCAGTGTACAGATTGAGAAGTGCCAAGTGTATCATTACCTCTGATCTTACCAAGGGTTACTGGCAGACTGCCCTAGGAAAAGAATCTAAGGACAAAACTGTATTTCCTATTCCAACTGGATTCTAGCAAACATACGAACATATGAAAACTGCCAGCAGAAAAAGGCCTATTGATCTATCAAGTCTGCTCAATTTTGCAGCTAGCATCCCTCTTCTGCAGCTGCCCCTCCCTACCTTGCCCCTCCATCTTGCCCTGTCCCAGCCTCTCTTGAAGCAGCCCACTGTCCTACTGGCTACCACTTCCACTGGTAGCACGTTTCACTATACCAACACCCTCTCCGTAAAAAAAGTGTCTTCTCATTTCCCTCCTAAACCTTTCACCCTCCAGTTTCATATCATGGCCTTGAGTGTCCCTCCTTGCCCTTACTGTGAATAGCCCTTAAGTACCAGTCTTGTTTATTCCCCTCATGTACAGTACTTGAAGGTCTCGATCATATCACCCCTGTCCCTCCTCTCCTCCAGTGAGTACATGTTCAGCTCACTCGGCCTGCTTTCACATGGTAAGTCCTCCAGGCCCTGGATCACCTTTGTTGCTCTCCACTGAACCCCCTCCAGTAATTTCATGTTCTTCCTCAGGTATGGGCACCAGTACTGCAAGCAGAACACCAGGTGAGGTCTAACCATCGATCTATACAGTGGCAGAATCACCTCCCCCTCCTTGAGGTTATACCCCTTGCAATACAACCCAGCATTGTGTGGGCCCTTGCTGCCACCCTCCTACACTGTGCCAAGTTGTTCACTGATCCCATGATGAGCACCCCCAGATCCTTCTCCTCCTCAGTCTTGGCCAGCTGCACTCCCCCCCCCCCGAAGTCAGTAATTTCTCCTTGGATTCTTTGCCCCAAAATGCAACACCTTGCATTTCCTGTCTTTGAATCTCAGCTGCCAGGTATCTGACCAGGTCTCCAGTTTTGTCAGATCCCCCTGCAACCCCCCTTTGGTTATCCACAACCTCATCCATCTTGGTCAGGGCCCCATGTTTACTATGGCAAAGTGGGTCTATATTCTGCAGCAGGACCTGATACTTTCTGTGGCAGAACTGCTGATTCTGCAGTCATTCTATGGCAGATTAATTGTGGCTAAACAGCATAACTTCAAAGGGATTAAGCCTTAATTAACCCTTTGAC
Source organism: Neoceratodus forsteri (assembly GCA_016271365.2). NCBI lineage: Eukaryota > Metazoa > Chordata > Ceratodontiformes > Ceratodontidae > Neoceratodus > Neoceratodus forsteri. The sequence goes on from CM057457.1 coordinate 495,686,121, forward strand.
TGCCTTTGTGTAACCACTCTGCTACACGGACAGTGGAACAGCAGGCCATTTAACAGTATGGCCTGGATATTCAAAGGGGTTGCATCTGGCGCAACCCTGCATTGTGCCCTGGTGGGATATTGAAAAGACTGCCTGGCACAGCCAAATCCCGATGCGCTGGGGCATAATCATAATGTATGTGGCGCAGATGTAGGGGGCATGCTACTGCATATGCAGCACATCCCGTTAGTCAGCCCAAGATGTGTGGTGCATATGCTGGTGCGCCCCTGCACTGCACTGTATAGAGGGGCTCAAAGTTGAGCTCGTGCAGAGTAGGAGCATATCCCGGCCACCCACAGGCAAGCTGCTGTATTGCAGGGCACAACACAGCAGCCCAGCCATGGGTGGCCACCCGCCTGCCCAGAACACCATCCGAAAGCACTCACAACCCTGGTGGTCTAGTGGAACCCCCCCACCCATAGCCACGATTGCGTGGTATACGTTTATAATGATATCCCTGGTAGTCTAGTGGCCCCCCAGTCCCTAATTCCCCAAAGAGTATGAAACAAGACCATCCCTGGTGGTCTAGTGGTCCTTCCTCCTACCGGAGTCCCCAATTCCCTGAAAAATGTCAAAATGACATCCCTGGTGGACTAGTGGAAACCCCCCTGACCGTTACCGCGATTGTGGTAAAATCCCGTATTTTAATACCCCGGTGATCCAGTGGCGCCCACACAGAACCCTATGCTCACTGCACCCCCCCCCGTCATCGGTGGGTGGCTGCATTCCACCCACACACCACCCAGCTGCCCGCCGATTGACAGGTACAGTATGGGCTGTAAGCCCATTGGTCCCCAGTGTGGACCAATGGATTTACAGGGCATACTGTACTAGACAGTCCCAAATCTGTGAATGACTCTATTCACAGATTTGGGACTGTTCAGTACAGTATGCCCTGCAAGCTCGATTGGTCCACACTGGAGACCAAGGGCTTGCAGCCCATACTGTACCGTCATTCAGTGGGTGGCTGGGCGGTGTCACGAATTAAGGAACTCTGCCGCCCGCGGATGATGGAGGGAGCAGGGTAGGCAAGGGGTTCTGTGTGGTGGTGGGGTTGGGGTACCACTGGATCACCAGGACATTAAAATACAGGATTTTACCATGGTTGCGGCAACGGGCGGGGGGTTCCACTAGGCCACCAGGGACATCATACTACTGTTTATCGGGGAATCGAGAACTCGGGTGGCAGGGGGGACCACTAGACCACCGGGATGGTCATGTTTCATCCTCATCAGGGAATCGGGGACTGGGGGGGACCCCTAGACTAGCAGGGATTACTTTATTAACATATACTGTGTGATCACAGCTACGGGTTGGGGGATGCCCTGGGATCCCCACATCACACGTCATGCTGTGCAGGGTGCCAGCTGCAAGTCGACGGCCTGCCCTGTAAAGGCATACAAATGGGCCATAATGACATGCAAATGACCCCATTTGCGCCTTGCATATATTATGGCCTCAGTTGCATGCCTCCTGTTGAATATCACAGGTGATGCACCTAGCGCAACTGCACTTGCGCTGGCGCATCCCCGTGCTCCCTATCTATGGCTTGTGCCAGCACAGTGCCTCTATGCCATGCTCAGTGAGTGCATTGCCTGTGCCATATTCAACAGTGTTGCGCTATGGCACAGCACCGTTGAATATCACCTGGACCTGGCACATCACAGTTGCGCTGCACCCAGGCTTGCGCCGCTGCCTGGCGCAGTCTGAATATCCAGCCCATGTAGTCTTATCACAAATATTAAAATGCAATAACCCAAATCTGGCACAGACATGGGCAACAGTATTCTCTTTTAATGAATTTTCCCTCGCACTTCAAATTTGAAGGGTCCTCTATTCTTCTTCTGGAAACTGGTGGCCTTTGCAGTTCTCCTAGGTTATAATCAGAGGAGGACACACACTCACTTTGCTAAAATTACACAGAAGGCAAAACCTGCTTGGATTTCTTCTGGTTCATATTAACAGTTAGCAGATATAAAGAAAGACACCAACTTGAAAGCCATTTTTTTTTTCTGATTTTGATCAATGCCCTTTTAGATCATTATTTTTTTTAAACTAGGAATACCCCAACTGCCTTGCAACAAACATGATGAGTGCAGTGTACAAATCTGTGTGTTGGGGAGGATTGTCTTCCTATAGCAGTGAAAGAGGGTGTAACTTGCAGTGTCTATAGGATTTGCTGACTCCTGATTTTTCTTTTGGGGGACACACTAAAAATGCAATCAAGTCATTCCTATTAAGCTGGAGTAACCTTGGTTAACATGTTCTTATCTCGCAACTCGGGGGCAATAGTGTTCTTCAGTCAGTGACCCTCATTTCACTTGTGTAGAGCAGCAATCAAACTTTCCATTCCAATTTTTTTCCATACCTGCTTGCTCCAGTCCTAGTATACCCTGCTCCCCAACTCTGCTGCAGTTGGGCAACTTGACCCTCTTTCAGAATTGAGATTGACGCCACCACTTAGGCTGCAGGTTCAAATCTGCCAAGAAATTATTCTTACACTTGCAGATACAGAACTGCAGCCCACAAATCAAAATTGTGCTCGATGTCCACCCGGTGGGGACCAAGTCCTCAGTCTAGTGCCAGCCCTGTGTTTCTGCAATCAGCTCCTCCTGCGATACCCGTCGCCACACTGAAATAGATCCCACCTCCACGGGCACCACTGAATCTTCTCACTTCTTGACTACAGCTTGCCTTCCAGTTCTTCCTTCCAAATTCATCTTCCAAGGATTCAGCATGCGCCATGAACAGCCTCACAATGAAAAATTAACATGGCTGAGCTACTCACACCTACACAGCAGCAAACCATAATTGCCATGGACCTAATCAAGCTCTGCCACTCTTGCATCAGTCCCCCCACCCTCCCCCCACAATACTGGCTGGACAGAGTTATGTAACAAGAGCCAGCATGAGTCAAGATGCCATGCAGCCACTAGCTTTTTGGCTTTGTAGTGGACGGAATCAGTTTGTTGCCACTTCTAATGAGCATGTATGCCATGGCATACTTAACATATCAATACAGTAGCTATGCCCTTACCTTGTGCGAATGCATAGCATGGCTAGCATTTCTGCAGCTGTGTGACTGGTTTTCCTGATTTCTGTGGCAAGCACTGATTTCTGTGGCCACTGCTGCAACCGCAGAATTGCAGAAAACACAGGGCCCTGATCTTGGTGTCATGAGCAAACAGACTGATCTTACACTTGATGCCTACAGAAATGTCTGCAAAAAAATATCCCATATAACACTGGCCCTAATACCGATTGCTGTGGAACCCCACTCATCAGTGCCCTTGAGGATGAAAGTTCTCCTCCCATCGCCACCCTCTGCTGCTTTCCCTGCAGCCAGTTTGTCACACAATCCACCATTTTCACTCTTGACCCAGTGTCTTCTAGCTTTCTTCCAAGTCTCCCATGTGGCACTGAGTCAAATGCTTTGCTGAAGTCCAGGTACAGGGCATCCACCACATTGCCTTTGTCCATTTGAACAGTCACCCAGTCATAGTATTCTACCAGATTGGTCTGGCAGGATCTGCCCATGAAAAAGCCATGCTATCTATTGTCCTGTAGACCTCTGGACCCTAGTAGGGACACCAGCCTCTCCTTCAGGACTGTCTCCATTAGTTTACCCATGATGGACGTGACACTCATTGATCCATAGGTCCCCGGTTCATCCTTGGGGATGCTCTTGTGGAGGTGAACTACGTTAGCCATCCTCCAAACCTAAGGCACACATCCAGAGTCTGGCAATGCATTAAATAGGCCTGCCAAGTGCCCTGCCAGAACCGCTGCTAGCTCCTTCAGTACCCTTGGGTGAACTCCATCTGGCCCTGGCACCTTGTCCACCTGCAGTGCCCTTAATTCCTCCAGCACTCTACTTTGTGATTTCCCAATCTGCCACCCCCACCTCCTCTGTTCCTACCCCCCACACTTTGTGTATCCCCCCTTCCTTAGTAAATACTTAGCAGAAGTAGTCATTAAGTACGTCTGTCTTTTCTTCACCCTTTTCCACTCATCCGCCCCTCTTAATCTTACAGTCTGGTCTCACAACTCCTTTTCTACCTGATGCACCTGCAGAGTCCTTCTCCCTCTTTAATGCCCTGTGGCAACCTGCATTCCCTTGATGCCTTGGCTGCCCTTTCTTCCCTGGTAACCTCCTTCGCTTCCTTCAGGTACTCCTCCCTATCCTCCCCCTCCCAGTTTTCTTGTATCTCCTAAAGGCAGCTCTTCTTTTCCCTTATCCTGTCCATGACTCCCTTGCTTACCCAGCTAGATTTCTTAGCCCTAGCCTTTTTGCTCTGGTCCTTGCAGCAGTATTTGGTTTCCTCCAATATCTCTAGCTTTATAAGCTACCACCTCTGGTTCGTGTTAGGCTGAATTCTGGCCACAATTCCCTGTACCACCTCACCCATCCATTTGAAATTGGTCTTCCTAAAGTCCAGCACCCTCGTGTCTGATCCCACCCTTTCCTTACCCATATTAATCTGGAACCACACTGACCTGTGGTTGCTCCCTGCCAGTGGTTCGTCCACCCTCAGTTCCCTCACACACTCCTCATTAGTCAATATGTGGTCAAATGTGTTCCCTTCCCTGGCTGGTTCACCTACCATTTGCATCAGGAAGTTATTCTGGAAGGTGTCCAGCAATACCTGCTCCCTTCTATTTATGGTTTCTGGGGCACTCCAATCCACTCCTGGTAGGTTGAACTCCCCCACTATCACCATCCCCCACTTCTTAGAGGCCCTCCAGATCTGCCCCGCTAATTCCCTATCTAACTCATCTGTTTGGGAGGATGGCCTGTACACCACCCCTATCCTTAGTGTCCTATTCCTGGTCTCTTGAATTTGCACCCACAGCGACTCTTTTTTGCCCTCCTTCCCCTCCTCCCTTACACACTTCAGCCCATCTCTCACATAAAGCATCACCCCCCCTTTTCCTTTAATACTATTTTTGTAGAATATACTGTAACCCAGAACTGCAAAGTCCCAGTCATGGTATTGGGCAGCCCATGTTTTGGCAATGGCCATCATGTCCACCTGCCCCTCTGCCATGAGAGTCTGTAATCCTGCAATTGTATTACCCAAGCTTCTATCATTCAAGCAGACCACCCTCCATCCCCTTGCCTTCTCTACACCCCTCTCCTGCACTCCGTTTCTTTCACCCCTTCATTACTTGTCCCTTGTTCTATTTTACTGTTATGGGGGTAAGTCCGTATGGTTTCCCATCCTGAAGCATCTGTTTACCCCAAGTCCCCATGCTACCCCCGCACCTAATTTAAATTCACTTTCTCTTCCTCTTCTATGTACTCGACAATCCTCTGCTTCAACACTTTTTTGCCCTCTTCGTTCAAGTGGTGTCTATCTTTAGTGTAAAGACTGCTGTCCTCTCAGGTCACACCCCACTTCCCCATCAGTCCATACCCTTTTTTCTGACATCATGTCCCAGTCATTTGTTAAATTCCTGTATTCTCAGTTTTCTTGCCATGCTTGCTCTGGGAACTAGAAGTACCCAGCTGGTGAGACCCCATCTCCACAATGACATAGACAGGATGGAGGCAGTCCAGAGGGGGGCAACTAAAATAGTGCAGGATCTGCAACAAAAGCCATACAATGAGAGACTAAAGGAGCATAACATGTATACCCTTGAGGAAAGGGGGAGGACATGATAGAAACTTTTAAGTACCTCAAGGGAATCAACAAAGCCCAAGAGAGTAGCATTTTTCAGAAAAAGAGGTGTGCAAGAATAAGGGGGCACAATTTGAAGATAGAGTGGGGCAGCTCAGGGGCAATGTGATGAAGTATTTTTTGCAGAGATGGTAGTGGACGCATGGAACGACCTTCTTGAGGAGGTTGTAGGGTCAGAAACAGTGGTGGAATTCAAGAATGTACATGGGACAGACATAAGGCAATTCTTGTGGGGGGTAGGAACACGTAGACTGTTGGTTAACTAGGATCTGCCGCTTATCCAATAGGTAGGGAAATGGGAAGACTAGATGAGTCAAGTGGTCCTTATCTGCCATCAAAGTCTATGTTTCTATTACCTCCAAGAAAGTTACTGATCCTCCTGCCCCTCGTAAATTGGCCCTAGTTCCTCAAACCTCCTCTTTACCACATCTACCATCCCATTAGCTAATTAATTTGTCCCAAAGTACAGAATTAGGTGAGGCTTCTCCATACCCCTTCTAGCATACTTCAGAATAGATTGCCCCACCCTTTCCGACATCATTCCTGGCATGACCTCTACCCAAACAAGACTATGCTTCTCTCCATTGCTGCCCCACCTGACACCTCTTAGTATTGAGTCTCCAAGCACATGGATACCATCCCAATTATCATCTGCTTTCTTCCCATCCTCCCACCCGCTTCCCTGAGTTGCTCCTGCATACTCCTGCACCTTGTTTCCCCCATCTGCCCCTAATATATTTCCCTCAGCAGTGCTCCCCTACCCATTTCCTCCTGACACTCATCAGTCACTCCTCCAACCTCACCCCCTCTCCCAGTCACCTTACTCTCCAGCACTATGGAATATTTTTCCATAGGTACTTCTTCACGTACTACCTCTTTCCTCCTGGTATCCTGATCCCTCTACCTACTCATTGTCTGTCACCACATCCCCTCCTCCTCCCATACCCTTTTTCCTCCTTCCTGCTCTCCACTGCCCTTGGTTACCCCAACTCCATATCCCTAGGCCTGGGTCCCCCTGTACCAATTCCACTGCTTTTACCCTCTTCTCCATCCTTCCCCTCAATGGTCCAAGATGTCCACTTCCTTCAGCCCCACAGTTCACCACAATGTCACTTGGGTTACATGGCGCACCTGCCACATTTCAGCAGTACATGGACGTAGTCCTAGCCCCTCACTTGGGCTACTGTGCTGCTTACCTGGATGATGTGGTGGTTTGCAGTCCAGACTGGAAATGTCATATGAATCACCTACTAGCAGTTATTCAAGTCATTGAAAATGCAGGTCTCTCCATTAATCCTACCAAATGTGCAGTGGGCATGCAGGAAACCCAATATGTGGGGTGTATTTTGGGAAATGAAAAGGCAAAACCAGAATTTTCTAAGATAGAAGCTGTAGTTAACAGCCCTGTCCTTAAAATGACAGAACATGCCAGACCATTTTTAGTGCTGGTGGGTTACTACTTGAGGTTTGTCCCCAACTTTGCCCAACTAGCTACTCCCTTCACTGAACTTACAAAGAAAATATATCCAAATAATGAAAATGGACCCAAGAGGGTGATTAAGATTTTAGGGCCATCAAGGATGCATTATGTTCAGCCTGTTTTAAAAAGCCCGGACATCGAAGAGCAATTTCTGATACAAACAGATGCCTCTGAGGTAGGCCTAGGTGCAATCCTTAACCAGAATATAGATGGGAAGGAGCATCCCACTCTATGTATCAGCAAGAAATTGAATGACAGGGAGAAAAGGTATTCAGCCATTGAAAAGGAAGCCCTTGTGGCTAAGTGGGCAATGGAGTCCCTTACATTTTATTTGCTAGGAGCTGACTTTGTGCTTATAACCAATCATAATCCTCTCTGTTGGTTGAATCAAATGAAGGATAAAAAATCCAGAATTATGAGTTTGTACCTTGTACTATGGCCATTTAAATAAAAATTGCTGCCCAAGTTTGGAAAAGAGAATGTCACTGCATTCTTTTTGTCACGGCATGGTTCAAGAATTACAGAATCAGAGTGGTTAGAGAAGACAGAAAATGACAATATACAGGATATGAATGTTCACTGAACTATGTGATGTAACATGAAATATAAAAGTGAGTACAGTGACTTCAGAGAATTAACAATGTGATGTGGATGAAGGGAGGTTTTTGGAAAACTGTTGAAAAAAAAACAGGTTCACTCTTAAGGGGCGAGGTATATATGACAGGGCTGGTTGGACCTTGTCCCATTTGTGATATGTAAAGAGAGTTTGAAGCAAGGATTTTGTCAACTATCTTGGTCTTCTCTACTGCACAGTCAGTTCTTGCCTTTATTTGCTGTTCTTTCCTTTTCCCTTTTTGCTGTCTCTACCTTGCTTACAAATAGTTGAAAAATATGTATGAAACTTGGTTCCCTGTTGTTGAAATGATTACAGAAACAGCTCTTTGTTTTAATTAGCAAAGTGTAACAGAGTGTGAACTTTTTGATCTCAGACTGGTGGAACCCATCAGCAAAAAAGGCCAGCTTGTAGTTGGGTTACAATGCTCTGGAAGCTAGACTCTGACAAGGTTTTGATGTTGACAGATCCAGACATTGAAGAGGTCCAGTTTTGGCAGAAGGCTCCTAGCACTGAAGTTGAAAATGCCTTTGCTTTTAGGAGAGGCAAGAGAAGTGGAGGTGAGGGGGGCAGGGTTGCATTCCACATCACTAGCAAGGAGGAGCTGGATGATGAAAAGCAGGAGGGAGTGGGACTTGCACCTCCTGGAGGGAGGAGGAGAGACAGAGAGAGGGAGGTAGGGGAAGGAGATTAGAGTTCAGTGGAGGAATTCAAGGTTTGAAGAGGGGGCAGAAGAAAGAACAGGGCAAATTGAAGGAAGCGTGAGGGAAGGAGAGGCAAGAAGAGGAAGGAAAGGAGAGGACTGTGGGAGGTGGATGGAGAGAAAAGTGGCAATGAACAGAGGGGGAAGGAAGTAGAGAATAGGTCAGGGAAGGAGAGGAATGGGGTAAGACAGTGAAAAGGAGGGGACAGGTGAGGATGGTTGGGTACATGATTTTAGGCATCTAAGGTGATGCTAAGACCAAAACAATAAATAATGTAGCCTAAGTAAGGCAGCAGTCAGACTGAAAACTAATACCTGATGAGGACAGCCCGGTGACTAAAGGAAGTAAAACTAACTAGCAAGACAGAGTTAACAAAAGGGTACAAGCACTGAACTTGTAGAGTTACTAACTAGGCTGTTAATGCATACAGCAACTGGCAGTAAACAATGAACCTATGGGGTAACTCAGATAGGGTTTTACAGCACTTTACTAAGTTACAATATCAGCAGATAATGCAATGAATAGTTGACAGGTAATAAAGGATCAGATTAATTCATTCAACATTGGTAGTACAGAGTGTGGATTGGGATATGTCAGGAAGTGTGTTATTAAAGCAAATGAACCAAGCTGTGAAAAAAAGTGCAAAAGTGACAGCAGGCAATGAAGCCAGTCAGAACACAAATAAAAACAACCTGAGTTAGCAATTAAATATGAAATATGGAGTATGGGTAACCGAAATAATGAGGAAAGAGCATTATGTACTGTAAAGGACGGCTCCATCGACAGGAGAAGAGCCCCTGTCAACGGACTGTTGACGGAACCCATAAAGGGTTTATCATAGACTGCCGTCAACACGCTAGAAAGCATCATCAATGAGCGGGTATAGCTCCCTGTTGACGAAGAGGCAGTCAGAGATTGCCCCGTCGATGAGCAATTTAGGCACGGAGTGTGATGAGGGCTTCTCCTTTTTGTGTCACTGATGAGAATCAGTGGAGGAGGAGCTCTTGGGATGAGTCCTCTGATTCTCCATGAGAAACAATTTCTTCTCCATCAAGTGGTTTTTAATATCCAGCAACCATTATCGAAGGGTTGCCTGATTAAAATCCTGACAATGTACGTGCGAACTGGTGCAGTGTGTGGGTCCCACAAACCTTACATAAGAGGTATGGTTGTCGAAGTGGTAGATGTTTCTGCAGCAATGGCAGGAATAAAAAAGCGCTTTCTTGCTTGAAGATTCTTTGGACATTCATTTTGTTTGCTCAAATTATCATTGATGGCAGCTGTTCGGAAGTGGCTCTAGCTGCTGCATGCAAGCTGAAGACAGTGGGAAAATGAACTGAGGATACCAGGGACCACCTGTGACAACCCACCTCTCTCTCTAGGCTGGAACAGCTTTTAGAGAGGTGTCTGTCCTTGGGTACTCACTGCAACCAGCTGGAGTGCACTCCAGCGCCCACCTCCAGGTTTATAAACGTGGGTAATCACACATGCAATTGCATAAATCAAAGTCTGGTAGTGTCTCTCTCTCTCAGGTGATGGATGTTAAACAGAGTTTACCTCAGTCAGTGGAAACCATGTATTACCTTAGAAAAATTACATCACAGTCTCAACTGTTGAGTAAATAAATAGCTTTTTACTTAACAGAAAGTGAAAAGAAGTTTTACAGGATATCTGTTTTCAATACAAGAGAATAACACTGTTACAGGAAAAGTAAACAAATGTTTTTAAATAACAAATAACAAAGGAAAAAGGCTATTACTGAGATATGCTAGAATTAATCTTACCCTTCCCTATTCTTGAAGAGACAGTGACTCTATGCTTATCTGTCTGCTACCACGAACACAGCTAGAAGGGTAGGCCCCCAGCTTAGTTCTTCCTTCAACTCCCAGAGAGTAACCAACAACCCCCCTCACTGTCTTTCAGCATCTTATATACTCTTTTAAGAATAGGTGAGTCATATTCCCCCTTTGAATGCACCAATCAACTACCATGCATGTATTTAATTGTCCCAATCAGATGGCACACCTATCATTGTCCACTAATATTCATCCTTAACCTTGGGTTTATATTTGAATGATCCAATCCATTTAAACTGTGAGTCTGTGTGTGGACATGTCCACTCAGATGTATGACCCAGCTCTTATCTAGCAGCTAGAAAGGACAGTGAGCATTCCAGCTTGTGGAATTTCAGCTTGTTTTTTTTTTCCAGACTGCTAAAAAATAAGCTACCTACAGAATCCACCATTAACTCCTTCCTTCCCATTGCTGTCACACCACCCACACTTATATAAGAAACAGGAAGCTGATGTCATGTGTGGGTGGCCCCTGGAAAAAACTGCTAGAAGAGCTGCTGTGCACCACAGTGACCTCTGGCAATGACCCAAGTGTATTGCCTGCTGCAAGAGACCACTCCATGGAAGAACCATGGTTACAAGTTAGTAACCTTTTAATTTCTAGGATCATGGATATGGTCGCTATCCACACTTATGGCAGACTTCAAGCAGTTCTCCAAGAGGAGGGAGCAAGGCACACACCCCATATATGGGAAAAAGAGACTGAAGAAATAAGGCCTCAAAACCAGGATCACAGCATGACACAAGATCAATGTAATAGTGGGAAATGAAGATGTGTGTTGACTTCCAGGTAGCAGCCCTGCAGATTTCCTAGATAGGGACATCCCTGAACACAACCACCAGGGCAGTGGTATGTCTGCTGGAATGAGCCCTTAGCCCAGTGGGGGGCTCCCTACCAGCCAACCTATAGCAGAGGTCGATGCAGGAGACTATTCGCCTACCAATCGTCCATTTATCTGCCAGGCGTGGCTAGAGCAAAGATGACAAACAGGTGGTTAACCTCACCCCAAACTCCAGCCATACGCTACCTTAAAATAAGTCAGTGTTTGCCACAGGTCCATCATATGGAGCCTGTGCATGACCTTGGAGGTTGGGTTGGTAAAGTATATTGGGAGATAGATCACCTGATTAAAGGTGAAAACCCCAAACAACCTCTGGGAGGAACTTCGGGTTGGGGAGGACAACTTTGTCCTTGTGCAAAACCAAATAAGGAGAATCCAAAGAGCTCAATGATGCTTCTGGCAGGGGTGATGGCCACCAGAAAGGCAGTATTCCATGACAGGTGGGAGATGTTACACCTGTGCATAGGCTCAAATGGCTTGCCCATGAACATAGCCAAAACTAGCAACAAGTCTTAAGGTGGTTGTGGTTCATAGACCAATGGGGACAGATGGTCAAGGACTTTAAAAAAGCACCTGATCACCTTCTCCTGTGCCACAGCCAGCATACCAGTGCACACCCAGTATGTAGAGATGGCTCCAAGGTGCACCTTGGGGGTCACTGACAGAAGGTGTGACAGAGAAGGACCAAATGTAATTCAGAATGCTTGTCACCAGGTAATACAAAGTGTTTAGCTACTTGCCCCAACACCGATGGAAAACCACTTCCATTTGAAGGCATAGCATGGGTCTGTCGATGGTTTGTGAGGGACCTCCACTACATGGAAGACTTCAGAGAAACCCAAAGCCTCAAATTTTAGCCACTCAGGAACCAGACTGTTATAGGTGCAGGGACTGAAGATCTGGGTGATGGACCCTCCCCTGAGAGCAGGTCTGGGTAAAGTAGCAGTCACTGCAGAAGCCAGTTGCTGAGGCTGATGATATCTGGGTACCAGAACTGATGTGGCCAGTCTGGCACCACAAGTATCACCCACGCCTTGCGCCTCTGAATATTATCAGGGAAAAGGGGGGGAAGGCATTCAGGAGGCCCAGAATCCTCAACCTCACAAAAGCATTCCCCATTAGTGCCACACATTGAAGGGTGGCTGGCACAAAACAGCCTAAGCTTTGGGTTTGCCAGAGAGGCAAACAGGTCTAACTGGGGAGTGCCCCACTTGGAGAATAGGCGATTGACTACCTCCTGATGAAGGGATCACTGGTGAAATGCTCGCCCACTCAGTTGAAGGCATCCACCAGCTGGTTGGACACACCAGCCACATGAATTGCCTGAAGGTCAGCGTCCAGAATGCAAATGAGGTTGGACACACCAGCCACATGAATTGCCTGAAGGTCGGTGTCCAGAATGCAAACGAGGGTCCAGGTGTGGAGAGCTTAACAGCATAAGGAGAGGGAATGTGTTCCTCCCTGCTTGTTGAGGAAGCACACAATTATTGTGTTGCCTGTCTAGACCTGGATGACCTAACCCTGTACTATAGGTGTGAAGGCCGTCAGAGCTAGACACACTGCACAGAGCTCCAGCAGGTTAATTTGACATTGGAACTCCTTGGAGGTCCAGAGCTTGAGGACTCTGAAGTCTCCTGTCAGACAGGCGTTGGTCATGAGAGTGACCATCAGCTCTGGGCAGACAAATGAGACTCCTTCCTGCTGATATTCTGGGAGGAGCCACCACTGGATGGCCTCACACATCAGATGTGTCACTGTGAATGGCTGATCCAGGTGACCGAGACACTGAAATCACTGATGGCCAGGCTCCCACTGCAGGAGGTTGTTATAGGGAGTGGAATAACAGATGGACACACACAAACAGAATTCAGGTTCAATGCACCATTGGCATGGCGTGATGTTTATTTACTTCTTAAGCAAAATAAAGAGAACAAATGCATAGGGAGAAATAAAGGAAACCTTCACAGTTGTGGCAAACCTTAACAACCAGTTTCCACTGGGGTACTAGGACTCCTCTTGTTCCTTCGCCTACTCAGACCAGAAAGCACTGCCCCTATCTGACATCCTGCAGGGCAGGTTAAACCTTTATACCTGCCCACTAAGTCATGTGATGCTGGTATCATACAAACACAGAAAACATTAAATTGGCAGAGAACTGCAGGACAAGGAGCTGCTGTTGTGACTGTGCTTCTTTATTGGGACTAAAAAACTAGAACTCTACTCCTGGGACCTTCAATTTAGGGTAAAAAAAAAAAGTTAGCGTGTTTGTCTGAGTTGGCTGAAGTGAATTGTTATCTGAGCAGGTGTTAATCTCAGGTGGCTGATGGGCATTGTTATCTGTGCAATTTAACTAAGTGTAGAAATATCTGTTAAGTAGGGGGAGTGGCTTAGCTAGAAGGAAGTCAGGTTAAAAGCCGGATTTAAACACTGCCCTAGATAACTTCTGCCAGAGAACTGGCAGAGAACACCAGGACAAGGAGCTGCTGTTGTGACTGCACTTCTCTACTGGGACTATATTGCCCTTCATCTCCCCACCCAAAACCAGTTCTACTTTTATAGGTACAGGATTTGACTGATAACAGGAACTTCCTGTTTGGGAGCAGGAAGTGAGTGATCACCGAGCCACCAAAGACTCACCATCCTAGAAAAAAAAGAGTAGCTCTCCACCCCCACCAGCTGCTTGAGGTCTGCCTTTGAGCAAGTAAGGGGACTACTGAGAAATATAGGATCTTCTTGTCTCACAACAGAATGATCAGGAGCTTAAAGGGCACAGAGGCAGTAAGTAAGCAGGGAGAAAAAAATAAATAAATAGAGGAAAGAGTAAGTATTCCAAACAACAGTTCAGGGCCCAGAAATAAGACGTGATGGGAGTGGTGCAGTGCAGTGGCTGTGGAGCAGCAGTCTCTCAGGAGACGTTCTGGAGGATGCGGTGTTGTGTCTGCAGGCACCTCTCTGAGCTGAGGGAGGAGGTTGCTCATCTCCAGGCTGAGTTGGCCAGGATTTGTGGGATCTCCTCTCCATCCAGGGACCACCAGGTCCACTGCCGTTGCCTCAGAGTTTGCCAAGAAAAAGGAGCAGTTGGACCACAGTGGGCTCAGGGAGGTTGAGAGTGGTGGAACAGAGGAGCATCCCTCCAGTTGTACCTCTCCATAATTCATATGCTGTTCTGGCAAAGTGTGGTTCCTCTATGGAGGCACCCACAGTGGAGATCAAGGAGGATGCTGGGAACCCCCACAAAGGAGACCCACAGGGAGGTGGCATGGGACCCCACAGGGGAAGGAAACAACTCCTGGTGGGGGACTCCATTGTTAGGAAGGTAGAACTGGGGGAGGAAGGGGAGAGGGAGGTAAGGTGCCTGCCTGGTGCCATGGCTTGGAGGGACAGAGAGCGAATCCTCAGGATCGACAGAGCAGCTGCACAGGGGAGGGAGCTGGATGTCATTGTCCACCTAGGGACAAATGACCTGGCTAAGAAATGGATCAGAGCAGTGCAGGAAGAGTTTGTGGAGTTGGGGAAGGGCCTTAGAGAAGTAGAATGCACAGTAACCTTCTCGGAGGTGCTGCCTGTCTATGGCGTAGGTGAGGCTAGGGTGCTCCACACCATGGGATTCAATCAGTGGTTGAAAAACTGGTGCAGAGCTCAGGGATATGGCTTCATTGGGGACTGGGGGTCCACCTGGAGTGATGCAGGCCTATACTGGTGTGATGGTCTGTATCTGTCCAGGAGGGGAACCAGAATCCTAGGTGATAGGTTTAAATGCTTCACTGGCAAGCATTTAAACTAGCCAAGGGAGGAAGCACTGGAAAAGAGCAAGGAAATCCTAGCCCCCCCCAAAAAAGTATGGGTAGTAAGTGAGGTAAATACCAAGTCAGAGATGTCGATAGGGAGAAGGGCAGGGGTAAATGAAGAAAGGGACAAAGGCAATAAGGACAGATTGATGGGGCAAAAAGGGGTAAGACCATCAGGAAATGGAGGGTAATGAGTACCAATGCCCATAGTCTGGGCAACAAGCTCCCCGAACTGGCTGCCTTGATGGAAGTGGGATGCCTGGATATCGTAGCAGTCACAGAAACATGGTACACAGAGAACCATGACTGGGATGTTAACATATCGGGGTACACAACCTATAGGAGAGACAGGGAAGGGAGAAAAGGGGGAGGAGCAGCTCTCTATGTAAGGGAAGAGATACAAGCAACTGAACAAAAGAGTAAGCAGATAGGAGAGGAGGCACTGTGGGTCACCTTAGTGACTGGAAATGGCACCACAATCTGCACAAGGGTTGTATACAGACCCCCACGTCAGGGGGAGGTGAATTGACAAGGATATGATAGAAGGCATCCTTAGGATGGCAGAGAAAGGGGAGATACTGTTGATGGGGGATCTGAATATGCCAGATGTTAACTGGAGCACCTTTGCTGCAGCCACATCCAAGAACAGGACCATTCTCGATGCCCTACAGGAGGCATGCCTCAGACAGCTAGTTTTGGAACCGACTCATGAGGGAGCAATCTTAGACCTCATATTTTCAAATGGCCACCAGCTCCCTCCCTACCTTTAGATTTTTGGGCATTGAAAAAGTAACAAAACAATAAAAGAGATGGGGATTGTAATGACAAGCTATTATTGAGGGAGGCCTTTTATATTGACAGTGTTGGGTAAGTTACTTTTTCTATTACATTCAATCTCTTTTAGAAACTTGATCCAGGAAGCTCTGTGCAGTCACTAGCAAGGATGGAGAAGTACTAGAAAAACCAATGTCCTGACAGTTACAGTTACTTATTTTTTTTTTATACAAAAACAATACAAAAATAATTGATAAGTATAACAGATGACATTTATTTGAAAGTAATCTTAGTTACTAGTTACTTTCAAATAAATGTAATCAGTTACAGTTACGTATTACTTTTATATAAAAAGACATACTGTAAGTAATTGTAACTGTACGGTGTGTTACTTTTTCCAGTACTTCTACATCCTTGCTAGTGACTGCACAGAGCTTTCTGGAACAAGTTTCCAAAAGTAATAGAAAAAGTAACTTACCCAACACTGTATATTGATTATTTCAGATCAACAAATCCAGTGTATGGAATGAATGAGACAACTGATTATCAGATGATTATTTATTTTATTTATTTTTATTTTATTTTAGTCTTTGGTAACCAGGTAAGGCCCACTAGGCACAAGTGCCTGTTTTCAGGGGCGACCTGGGAACACTGGGCAGTTAAGTGACTTGCTCAGAGTCACACAGTATACAAGGGGAGGTTGTGAGAATCAACTCAGATCTGGTCTGCTGGATGTATCAAGCTCATTCACACCTCATTTTTCTAACCTCTAGGCTATACTGCCAGCCTAGATTATATAAAGAAAAGGGTAATTATGTTGATATGGTAAGTGCAGCAAAGTAAATAAGAGAGGGAATATGAACTGAAGGAAAAAAGTAGGCAGCATGATAAATAAAAAATATGGAAGTGATTATATTTTGAAGCAACGCACTAAAGCTGGCCGTTTGCGAAATAATTATAAAAGATTGAAATCATTTTTGAATAGGTTGTAATAATTTTTGTATTCACTATGAATATGAAAATAAATGTATTTATAGTACCACCTTTGCCCATTTTTTTATACCCTTTAGCTTTGAATTTCTACCCTAAGGAATTATACATTCACATAATTGTGATTAACATAAGAGTATATAAAAAGAGTAAGAGATGCTTATGTTTAACCATTTATTGGGATTTTCCCCGGTATGTTCTGGAATTGGCACATACTGTATAAGTAGAAGCTTTAAAGAATGGAGAAATGTCATGAGAGAAAAAACAAACAAAAAAATCATTACAGTATGCGCCACTTGTAATGGACTAGTTTGACATAACGCATTCCGTCCGTTACAAGCGGCATCCGTTACATCAATAAAGCTTATCTGTCCTAGGTACAGTACCTTTTAAAAACAGCGTGGTGCAAGAATGCAGAAAAGACCATTCCCCAAGAGCTCTGTACTTAAAGCTGCTCCATTCCCCCAGCAAGTACACTCCCCCTCACCCGAAACACCACAGGAATTTGGTTTAAACTTATCTGTGCCAGGTACCTTTTAAAAAACAGCATGGTGCAAGAATGCATTACAGCCAGTAGAGGGCATTGGAGAACTACGAGCCAATCACCTGCGTGGGAGGAAAGAGGAGATCGATTTCCAAGAGCTCCATTCTGACAGCAAGCATGCTCCCCCAACCTGAAATGCCACAGGGATTAGGTTTTAAAATTATCTGTACCACAGCTGCTGATCAGAAGCCCACAGGTGAGACAGGGAAGTGTTTTAGCTAACCTACTGGTGTTGCTTAATTCAGGGTTGCCATAATCACTGTGCACCCTTACTCCTTGCTCTCTCCATCTGAATACACTGATTTACTGATAAATGCCACGTTTCATGCTCAACCGAGGTGTCAAAGTAGCTGTAATTTAGCCACTCAGCGGCCGCTACATGCGGAATTTCAGGTCTGCTTAATCGGGTAATTTTATTATACAGCCATATAGTAAATGGCTATTGGCATAGGGGAACTGTCCGTTAGAAGCTGACGTCCGCTACAAGCATGGCTGTTACATTTGGCGCATACTGTATTTTTAAAACACAACAACTAATCTAAACAGCCATCACCTTTGATTAAAGGTGCTGCTAAGTGGCGGGTCCAGCACACAGGAGAGTAGAACAGGCTCCCTCCATTACACAGAGGCATCCATATAGAAAGCCTTTGTTGTAATAGTGCCGGATAGGACTGTAGGTAGTGGCACACCATAAAAAGGGAGAGACTCATTTGCTCTGGTGCTTCCCTATACTAAAGATGTACAAAGGAGTTGAGGTTAGTAAAACTGGAAATTTAAAAAAGAAAAGTTAAAGGGTTAAAAAGTGTATGTATTGCCTTTGCATCAGAATGAGTAGTAGTATGGCAGAAATACAATAGTCGTGGGTAACAATGTTTACAACATAGCGTTCAAAGTGTAACAGGGAGTGATATGATAGCTGTGGATTACAAGCTTGAATCGCAGCATACAAACTGAATATCTGAGCAAATTTTTGCAGCCAGGAGGTAATGTAGTAAGGAGAAAATTGCATTAAACAACTTGTGACTCCGTTTATAATGAATTTTGATTTTACTTAACGGAGGTGGAAGTAAATACCTAGGAATGTTACATAAGTCTGCTGCTGTTTAAATGTTTATACCGAAAAAGGCTATTGGCATAATAGAATAATAACAGAACATAAGAGATGAATAAATACCACAAAGGGATTGTATTTGTAGAGGTAGAACAATTGAATTATTGACCCCATGTTGTTTTTAAAGATGGCGTGGTAAGACACTGCATCTCATTTACCCTTACAAATATTAAGAAATAAAACAAAACTAAAGGTGACACTTGCACATTTAAGATAGGCATGAATTCATTATGTTAGATTACAATCTAGTATGATTTAACCAAGAAAGGCATTAATTGTGTAATGTGTTACCTACCCATTGTAGAGAAACCAAAGAGCTTAAGCAAAGCTCAGCATAAGTTTGGGTATTAAACTTAAAGGAATATTACGTGAGTCATCCCTATTAGCCTTTGATTTTATATTTAAAAAATGTGTTTTGGAAAAAGTGTTTTTAATTCCTATACATTTAGGCCCAGATATTCAAAAGGGTTGAGCATGCGCAAGTCCAAAAATGCACCATTCTGTGATATTCAGCAGGAGGCAGTTACGCCACTGACAACAGGTTGCACAACAGCGCAATGCAAATGAATGCATGCTCAACAGGAGGGGGAGGAACCATGCATAAATTGTGCAACCCGATATTCAGTCGGGTTGTGCAGAGTTGTGCATGCGCAACCCCCAACCTGTGCCTGCACAACCTTGAGCCAAAAAAAAAGGATCAAGTTGAGGGCCACCCACAGGTGAGCTGCTGTATTGCAGGGTGCAACACAGCAGCTGCCACCCCTGGCTGGCCCCCAACTCAGTCCCTGTGCCCCCCCCCACCAGCCCAATCGTGGGCAGAACAACCCCCCACCCACACATCTCCCAAAGCCCGATCGCGGGCATACAGTAACATGACCCCCGCCCACACATCTCCCGAAGCCTGATCGTGGGCAGAATGTGTATCAACCCCCGAATATCTCCTTGGTGGTCCAGTGGACCCGTAATGCCCGATCGTGGGCAGAATGTCAGTTACAACCCCCAAAACATCTCCCTGGTGTCTAGTGTCCCCCACCCACCCACAATGCCCCTCCACCCCGCTCTCCCCCGCAGCCCGGCAGCATCCCACCCGCCTGCCCGCCCGCCCGCCGCCGACAGACTGTCCGGTGGGGCTGCACGCCCATTGGTGCAGGGCTACAGCCAATGTGCAGCCCATAATCCCGCATATGACAGTCCAGATTTGTGAATGAATTAATCGCCAACTTATATGATGCCCATGTTACAAGTTGCCAAAAATCACAAAGTAACATCTGTACTTAAAGTCAAATTCCATGAGCCTTTGTGACAGTTTGTGGAATTCCACGAAAATCATGTGGCTGCCTCTTCTATTAATATTTCCCAGTCTTACACCTGACCTGAAATGTTTACAAAAACCTCATAAAAGTTTACCAAAATTGTGATTTTAGTTATTGCAGTCTAAAAAACATGCATGTACACAATGCACCTAATATGATAAGATGATGTTTTTTTTCTATTGAAAAAATTGCTGAAAAAAAAAAATCTGTGCTCCAAATATAGCAGATAACCAGAAAGATGAATATGATAATGTGGACCTTTGCTAGTTTGCTCTCATTTTCAACAAGCTTTGAACAACAAAACTTTTCTATGTACATTGATTTTTTGAAGAAAAAAAGCATCTGTTTCTCCATATTAGCCGTCAAATAATTCACAGCAGAACTGCTGAAAATTGGACATGACAATGACAGAACAGACGATAACGGGACACAGCAGTTTAAAATACATATATATATAATTTTTCCTTATACATTATAAAAAAATATTGGTTGGGCAAAACAATGCCCAACTAGTCTGTACTGCCACCTAGAGGTTCAGATTACAATAGACCTCTTGAGCGTCACTCTTGAGGCCTGCTGTAATCTGACCTTCTCAGTGGCAGCACAGATTGGTTGTGCATGGTTGCCCAACCAGTATTCTCTATATTTCTCAACAAGTACTCATAACAGACTTCTGTAGCTCAGCAGATGGCTGTGTTATGACCAAATTAATAAATTTCACAAAATCTGTGAAATTCTGATAAAATTATGTGGAGTTTCATGGAGTTCTGTCAGAATTCCACAAATTCAGAATTTTCTCATTCCTCACATGTATATTCCTGGACCACGTGTTCTCTCCATACTTTCATATTCCTACATACACATTTTTCTTCATACTTACATACCTTGCAACCTTGTTCTCTCACACATGTAAGTATTCATGTACTACATAAAGAACCTTAGTACACAAGCACTGAGGCAAGGGTTACCCCAAGGGCACTGTGGCCACGAAGCCAAATTTCAAAGAAATATAAAATCACATAAAGCTCCATAATGCAAAGCATCGTGGGCTGTATATGCAAATCACCACAACATGTTATGCTGGTTTAACTTTAAGCAGAAAAGCAGAAATGCATGGTGCTAAAAGGCACCCTTTGCAGACTGTGTGAGAGGCCTTTCGGCACCATGCATTTCTGCTTAAAGTTGAAACAGCATAATATTTTGCAGTGATTTGCATATACATCCCATGATGCTTTTCATTATGGGGGTATGTGTGATTTTGTATTTCATGTACTACATATTCTCTCCATACTTACATATTTCTGTACAGTATGTTAACATGATACTGTATTTACTTATTCTTTCCAGATTTACATGCTCCTACACACCCTGTTCTCTACATACTTGCATAAGAACAGACACAATCTCAGAGATGGGAACTTCACGAAAGGAGAATGACTTGTAGTCACGTCAAATCTTTTAGCATGTCAACAATAGAGGATAAGATTAATGGACTGACTTGGGGCTCCAGTATACCATTCTTGTAATGTTTTGAAAACTGCAAACATACGAACATATGGAAATAGCTAGTAGAAAAGGTCTTGCAGTCTATCTAGTCAGCTTGAATTTGCAGACCACTCAGTATCTACTGAGTGATCCACAACATCCCTGATGTCCACTCCTCCCTCAACCTTGACACCCCCTGCCTCCACATTCTCCCCTCTCCATGCCATATTTCCTTTTAGGCTGTTCTACCCCTCTTGAAGCTATCTACAGTCTTCAGGGAGATCACTTCTTATGGCAACTCATTCCATCTTGATACCACCCTTTCAGTGAAAAAAGTGCCTCTTCATTTCCCTCCTGAAGTGCCTCCCCACCAGTTTGAGGCAGTGCTCCCTAGTGGATCTATTCTCACCATGGTTAAATAGCACCTCAGAGTTAACTCTGTTGAAACCATTAAGGATTCCACCTACTTAGGCTCCCTTTCAGCTTCATGATGCCCTTTTTCATTGATGTTTTCCCTGATGTCTAAAAACGTTTTGTCTCCCTCCTTAATCCCTTCTGCTATCCTTATAGGAGGAGTAAGTGGTACAGCAAAAATCTGTAATAACATATTGTGTGTAAAGTATTTTGATTTGTGTGTGTAGTCCTGGCGTGTCCTTCCCTTTTGTCATATAACAAGTTTTTCTCTAAATTAGCCTGCTAGTTATATGGTAGTTTTATGGTTCTTTGGAATCTCCATCTCAGCAAGATTTATTGCTCTTCATTTTCCTGCAGTGCCTCCTATCCTGTGTGATAGTGATGCATCCAGGATCGCTGGTTCAGCAAGGACTAGAGAGAGAGAGAGAAGCCTTATGTTCTGGCCTTCACTATATTGTACAAACAAACAAAGCAGTCCCACAGGTAATGGATGAATGTCCGTATTCAATATTCAATGTTGGATAGCTGCCTCTCTGATGTGTATATACTATTGTTGTTGTCTTCTCCCAAATTCAGGAAGACGAACTTGTGAGGGCACTTTTATCACACACAAATCCACAGACAATCTTCTCTTTTTATTTCCAAACTTCTGTTTATTATTTTTAAAAACGTGGCAATCCTCAACGTTTCACCAAGTATCTTGGCTTTATCAAGAGATGCCTTCATTAGCTTTGTTAAGCCCTTCAATATTAATTATACCATTTGCATGAATTTCTGATCCTGTTCAATCTCAATCATTGTTTTTACCATAGGGTAAGTCTTTTTATACAATATCAGATGTTTGTGTCTTCATATTCCTTTTTTAACGCATCTTGTGCTGTTATGCTTGTCTTATTGCCAAACCGTATATTTTGTCTTCTCCGTTCTTTATAGTGCCCTCATTCAGCACACCACGATTCTTTTGAAAGTTTTCCTATATTTCACTATATTGCCCTAATTCAATATTTTTGGTTTCTTTGTGTGTGTCGGGTCTAGCCAGCAGCAGTAAATGTTTTGCTTTTAAAACCTATTAATTTCATCAAACCACATATAGCAATAAAAAGCACATAAATCACCACAGATCATCTGGGCTATAATTAGTAAAGACTCTAGATGTTTTCTTACAGAATAACCCATTCAGTTAGCCCTCACATATTTGCTAAACTGTTAAAGTAGCCATTAGTGCTCACTGAATAAGGAAAATTAATTAATATCATAGTTCTGCTGTTGTAAATTGACTCTAAATCAGTGCTTGCTGAATCCATGGTCTGGGATACATCACTGTCACATGGAGCAGGAGGCACTGTAGGAACAAGAAGGCCTATAAACCATGCTGAGATGGAGATCTCTGGGGCCTACCATACAACTGGCAGATTACTTTAGAAAAAACTAATAGTAGAAAAAAGGGAAGGAAATTGTTGGACTACACAAACAAATCAAAACACTCTGCACAACATATGTTTTTGCAAATTCTGATGGTACTACTCCTTTGCTGAAGTTATCAGCCCCTTATACCCATCTTCCCCCACCCTGAATTTGTGCACCATCTCTGCCTTAACCACGTCCCCTTGAAAGCTATTCCACTTGTCCACCGTCTTCTCCACAAAGAAGTATTTCCCAACATCTCTCCTGAAACTACCCTTGCCAATTTGTATATATGTCCCATTGTACAGGTCCCTTTGCTGAATTTAAACAACTGTTGGTGATCCATCTGTTGATCTCCTTGAGGTACATAAATGTTTCTTTAATGTCTCCACTTTCCCTTCTAGTCTCAAGTGAGTATTTCAGCCTCCTCGACCATTACTCAGAAGGCTTTCCCGGCATACCATGTATCATTTTATTTATTTTTATTTTATTTAATGAAACCTTGAATAACACCAGTGAGTGGAAGCTCATTAATTGATTCCACGTCAGCTAACAAGTAAACAGTGATATATAAACATTCAGTTACAGAGTGGTCTAGTGGCAGATATACAAATACATGTTACGGTACAACAATACAGATAAAGTTCATGGTTACACTATACTGAGGTGTTGTACAGTATATGCCTGTGTCAAGGAGAGACACAAATCAGTAGAGTAGACAGGGAGAGGAGAAGGGGAGAAGATGGAGAGATAATAGTAAGAGGAAGGGATGGGTGGGGGTAGGAGGTGGTGGGATAGGGAAGAGAGGTGGGATGGGGTGTGGCAGCACCATGGGAGAGGACGGGGGGGTCAGTGAAGTGCAAGGTCAGGGCTACCCAGTGGAACAGTGAAAGGGTTAAAAGTGCTAGTGGGTAAGCAGAGACTATGGCAATGGGATTACTGACTTGAGGTGGGATTTAGTGGGGGCAGGCACAGGTACCCACAACAAGAAGGTATTGGTGCAATTTGTGCTTAAAAGAGCCAAGCGTTGCAACATTACAGATGTCCTGAGGTAGCACATTTGTCCAGAGGGGTGCCTGGGCTGAGCTAAGGCAGTGCGGCACCTTGGCACATGGAATACCCAACAGGCGGTGCTTCTGGTTTGCTTTGTGTTCCAGCGAGGGGTCAGTAGGTTCCATACTCCTGGTGGTAGAAGGTTTAACGAGACTGTTTTTTTTTTAGTGAGGAGGCAGGTTTGGTAACTGATTCTTCCACTGAGCTGTAGCCAGCTAGCCACAGTATAGAGATCACAGGTGTGCAAGAGTCTAGCAGCACCACTGAGGAGATGGCAGGCTTTATGCAGTGCAGTTGAAATGCAGTGGAGGGATGTGTCTGTTGTAGACCTGTAGGTCACCAGCCCATAATCGATGAGTGAGATGACTGAGCTATTGATGGCAGTGCTCAGGGCTTCATGTGAGAGACAGTGCCTGTGTCAGTACAGGACCCCAATTCTGGTACTGATGGCCCTTGCAATAATGTCGATGTGCTAAGCATATGATAGGGTGGAACTGATACTGATGCCTAGGAATTTGAAATGCCAAACAAGTTCAAGAGTGGCACCTACAATGTTCATAACTGCAAGGGGAAGGCTCTGTGTTCGCATTGTGGGGTGGGGAACATCATAGTCTTGGTCTTTTTACAATTCAAGACAAGTCTATTGTCCTTAAACCACTGTTCTGCGGATGCAAAGCTACTTTGTAGATATGCCTCCAGGTGTTCAGGGTGTTGGTTTCTGGTGAATAACACCACATCACCTGCATAAAGAAGCATTTGACACAAGCTAGCGTTTGGGAGGTTATTTAAGAATAAGCTGAACAGCAGTGGTCCTAATATGGATCCTTGCAGTACACCAGATCTGACAGGTCTGCTGTTAGAGATCACATCCCCAATTCTAACCTGCTGAAAGTGGTTGCTCAGGCAGCTGCTGAAACAGCCCACAGTTTCTGAGGAAAGCCCAATGTCAAACAGTTGTTTGAGGAGGAGCCCATGATACACCATATCAAATGTCTTTAATAGGTCAATTTAGAACCAATTTAGAAATACCACTTCTCTCAGTGCAGTTTAACCCCTGCAAGGTATATATTTTTAAATCAAGGATGGAAATGAGAAAGGAAAAAAGTGTGACCCACTGGGATCTGAACCTCAGATCTCTGGTATGCCATTCCAGCACTCTAACCATTAAGCTACAGACTCACTGGTTAAAGTGTCTGAAGAACTTCCTTTTTACAGCCACACATTCCTTTCTCTAGTGTTGTGCAATCATGCAACTAGGAACCAATTTAGAACCAATTTAGAAATACCACTTCTCTCAGTGCAGTTTAACCCCTGCAAGGCATATATTTTTAAATCAAGGATTAATAGGTCAATGAATGTGGCCCCTACTAGGAGGCCTTAGTCTAATACATGGTGGATGTATCCCATAAATTCTAGCAAGGCCGTGTTGGTGCTGTGGCCACTCCTGAACCCATGCTACTGAGGACACAGTAGTTGATGATGGCTGAGGCACTCCACAAAGTTGATTGGCCACAATCCACTCTAGGGCCTCAGAGGGCGGAGGGAGTATCAAAACTGGTCTATAGTTATTGAGCAGAGTCCGATCACCACTTTTATGCACCAAGGTAACTGTCGTAGATTTCCAGCACTGAGGGAATTGTGAGTGTCAGAGCAAGAGGTTTATAATTTGTGTCAGTGGGCTGAGAACTTCCTCAAGTGCCAGGCTAACAAATTTTAGGTCTAGAGAGTCCCCACTGCATCTTGACTTGCCTAGTACCATTTCCAGGTATTTTCTGGCATTGGCTTCAGAGACTACTTTGAAGTGAAATAGTGGTTGGTCATGGGGAGGCAACTGTTTACCTTGTGGGTCATTTGTGGTGAGAGGAGAGAATTGAAGAAATTAGCAGGTAGCAAGCTGCTTAGGTCTGTGAAGGCATGACTCAGGGAGTTGGCAATGACAGTAGGTCTAAGGATGACACCCCATTGATTGTGAGTATAGCTGGAGCATTTTGGGTTTTTTCCCAGTGATGTCACTGAGGCTGTCCCAAAAGGACTTGTTGCTATTCTACGAACTGGTGAGGGCTTCTTTGTAGTGGGTACTTTTTGCATAATGGATGGCTTTCATGCAGGCATTTCATGCTTGTTTGTAACGTTGGATGTTTGCTGCTGAGCCATGTGCTTGTGCCACTTGCCAGAGATGATCTCTTGAGGTACACTGCTCTAGCAGATCTGGGGTAATCCAGGGGTTGTAGTGTCCTTTGACTAATCTTACTTTTACTGGGGTGTGCTTTTCAGAGACAGAACTGAATTTGGTTATGAAGAGGTCAAGGCTACATCCATATTCTTGACTTTATACAGGTCAGACCAATCTTGCTATTTGACTTCTGTTTTGAGCTGTTGTACATGGCCTTTTAGGAGGACACGGCTTAATAGATTTCTGGCAGGAGGTTTGCTGTAGTTGTTATTCCAGGTGCATATGACAGGGGAGTGGTTGCTCAGAGAATCCGGGAGTACAGTTATACTCTTCACATGTGCAGGATGGTTAGTGAGTATCCAATCCAGCAGGATGCTGGTGCCGGTTTTGTAATTGACTCTTGTTGGAGATTCTATCATTTGGGAGAAGTAGATGGCAGACAAGGTGTCCTTGATACTGGCAGATGAGGAGGAGAGCCAGCTGATGCTGAAGTCACCTAGAAGTATAATTTCTGTGTTGAGGTAGAGGGTACCGATATAGTCCATAAGGTTGCTGGTGCAAGCTGTGGTCTGTTTAGGTCAGATGTACACTGAGAGTGGCCTTCCTCTGCACTGTTTCTTTGCAGTGTCTGTAACATCTCAGCCCTTCCCTTTTGACCTCAGTTGAGTACTTCAGCAGCATCAGCCATTCCTCATAATGCCTGCCCCGCATACTATGTATCATTTTCGTGGCCTTCCTCTGCACTGTTTCCTTGCAGTCTCTGTATCATCTCAGCCTTTCACTTCTGGTCTCAAGTACTTCAGCAGCCTCATCCTTTCCTCATAAAGCCTGCCCACCATGTACCATTTTGATGGACTTTGTCTACACGGTTTCCTGATTATATGTGTCTGTCTCTTATGATAAGGGTCCCAATCCTGCACAGAGTACTGCAGCTGTGGTCTTATCAGGGATCTGTAGAGAAGCATGATCATGCTCTACCCTACCATCAATAAATCCTCTGTCATTGCATTCTGCTGGCCTTAGTATATATCCCTTGTTGCACATAGCTAATGTTCTAAGGATATGTACTAATGATTACCCAAGGTCCCCTTCCTCCACTGTTTGGCCAACTCTGACAAGTCCTAGGTAACACTATATTTTGGAGTTGGTTTTGCCAATGTGCATAACCTTCCATTTTTCAATGAATTTGAGCTGCCACACCTCAGGTTCATTTTTCCAGCCCATGCAGCTCCCCTCTCACAGCCCAGCTCTCTTCCTCCATATCCACCCTGCTACAAATTTTTGTTTCATTTGTAGATAAGTTGATCTTTACCTGTATGCCCTCTCGAACCCCCTTCCTCTTAATCCCTTGGAGCTACTTGCTCTCGCTCTCCCTCAAGTGAAATCTACTGCTGGCCGAGCCACCTTTTCCTTTTGTTTCCCTGAACTATGAGTTCTCTTACCCCCTTCCATTCACTCTGTGCCTTCCTTTCCTGCTCTGAAATCTCTCATCTGTGAGTTCTATAGTCACTAAAGCAGTTCTTTCTGATACTGGGGTGGATTCCTTTTCACCTGCTTTCAACCACACCAGCACTGCCCTCTCCTATTGTCAGTCATTTCACCTTGCCTTTCACCAACACCAACACCTGCACTGCCCACCCCATTGTCAGTCATTTCACCCTGCCTTTCACCAACACCAACACCGCCTTCCCTATTGTCAGTCATTTCACCCTGCCTTCCACCAACACCAACACCAGCACTGCCCTCCCCTATTGTCAGTCATTTCACCCTGCCTTTCACCAACACCAGCACTGCCCACTCCTATCAGTCATTTCACCCTGCCTTCCACCAACACCAACACCAGCACTGCCCACCCTTACTGTCAGTCATTTCACCCTGCCTTCCACCAACACCAGCACTGCCCATCCCTACTGTCAGTCATTTTTTCCTGTTTCATTTTGTTGCTGCTTACCATTTAATGTTCTTTTGCACAGTCCATCATTTACATTTTGCAGTTTTACTGAATGATGATTTTTTCTGTAAGTGTTCTTAGCCTGCATATTTTGATGTATTATTTCCTTTTTATTGCATTATCTTATACATTGTATACATTCTCTTCTCCTCTCTTTCCCTCCCCAGGATGCATCTGGAAACAAGCTGACACCAGCTCAGTATGACTTTCTTGGAGAAACTTTTGAAATAAATACTTACATAACTAAATAAATAAATTCTAGTTGCAATTGCATATATTGAAAAGTACATGTCCAAGTGCAGAGCCTGTGGCACCCTACTGGTAAGCTTCCAGTACCCTAAGTGAGTTCAGTTTACCATCACCATATATGTTCTCTCCATCAGTCCACTGCTTATCCAATCAAATAAGCTTTCCCCATTCCCAGTTCCCTCAGGTTCTTCATGGGTCACCTGTGCAGCACCAAGATGAAGACATTGTTGAAATCTAGAAAGAGAACATCCACAGCCGGTCCCTTGTCCAGTAACTGCAACACTGAGTTAAAGTAGTCAATGAGGTTTGTGTGGCACATCCTCCCTTAACAGTGCTGTGCTGCCTTTCATTATGTAGACCATCAGTCAGTGAGGGGTGTGTGGCACAGCCTACCCTCAACAAAGCTGTGCTTCCATTCATTCTGTAGGTCATCAGTCATTGAGGGGTGTGTGGCATAACCTACTCTTAACAATGCTGTGCTGCCTTTCATTATGTAGTTTATCAGTCATTGAGGTGTGTGTGGCACAACATACCCTCAACAATGCTGTGCTGCCAGTCATTGTATAGGCCATTAGTCATTGAGGGGTGTGTGGTACAATCTCCCCTTAACAATGCTATGTTGCATTTCATTATGTAGGTCATCAGTCATTGAGGTGTGTGTGGCACGACATACCCTCAACAATGCTGTGCTGCCAGTCATTATATAGGTCATCAGTCAGTGAGGGTTGTGTGGTACAACCTCCCCTCAACAATGCTGTGTTGCTATTCATTATGTAAGTCATTAGTCAGTGAGGTGTGTGTGACACAACCTACTCTTAACAATGCTGTGCTGCTATTCATCATGTAGGTCATCAGTCAGTGAGGGTTGTGTGGTGCAACCTACCCTTAACAATGCTGTGCTGCATTTCATTATGTAGGTCATCAGTCAGTGAGGTGTGTGTGACACAACCTACCCTTAACAATGCTGTGCTGTTATTCATCATGTAGGTCATCAGTCAGTGAGGGTTGTGTGGTACAACCTCCCCTCAACAATGCTATGCTGCCTTTCATTATGTAGGACATTAGCTTCAAGGCATTCCACTATTTCTACCACTCACTGGTCTTCCAGAACCCACCATCACCAAAGAGCAAATAAAAAGCCCTGCTGGTGCCTCTGCCAGTGCCCCAACTTCTCTCAGTGCCTGGAGGATGAGGCCCCTCTGGCCCCCAGTGTCTTGTTTACCATCAACCTCCTCAGTCTTTTGAGCATCAGGTCACCTGTAATTTACCCCATTTCCAGCTTCAGCCTGTTCTCCTCTGACTTTGTGGGGGTCTCTGGAAGAGGATCCCCATCTTCTACTATGAATTCTGAGCTTAAGTATTCATTAACAAGTTTCACCTTCCATGCCCATCCAAGATCTCTCTTTTGTGACCTTACTATTTTCTTCCTCTTCTTCTACTAAGAGCTGAAAGGGAAGACCTACATCTTTGTGAAGGACACCAAAATATGCAATAGGATGGATGCTTGGGGGAGGTGATGGAAAGGATGAGCCAAGACCTGAGAAAACAGGGGCGCATCCCTCTAGTTGTACCTCTCCACAATTACTATGCTGTTCTGGCAAAGTGTGGTTCCTCTATGGAGGCACCCGCAGTGGAGACCAAGGAGGATGCTGGGAAGCTCCACAAAAGAGACCCACAGGAGGGTAGCATGGAACCCCACAGGGGAAGACAACAACTCCTGGTGGGGGACTCCATTGTTAGGAGGGTAGAACTGGGGGAGAAAGGGGAGAAGTAGGTAAGGTGCCTGCCTAGTGCCATGACTTGGAGGGACAGGGAGCAAATCCTCAGGATCGCTGGAGCAGCTGCACAGGGGAGGGAGCTGGATGTCATTATCCACCTAGGGACAAATGACCTGGCTAAGAAAGGGATCAGAGCAGTGCAGGATGAGTTTGTGGAGTTGGGGAGGGACCTTAGACAAGTAGCACGCACGGTAACCTTCTCTGAGGCGCTGCCTGTCTATGGTGTAGATGAGGCTAGGGTGCTCCACACCATGGAATTCAATCAGTGGTTGAAAAACTGGTACAGAGCTCAGGGATTTGGCTTCATTGGGGACTGAGGGTCCACCTGGAGTAATGCAGGCTTATACTGTCATGATCGGCTGCATCTGTCCAGGAGGGGAAACAGGATCCTAGGTGACAGGTTTAAATGCTTCATTGGCAAGCATTTAAACTAGCCAAGGGGGGAGGCACTGGAAAGGAGCAGGGAAATCCTAGCCCTCCCACAAAATTCAGGGTAGTAAGTGAGGTAAACACCAAGACAGAGATGTCGATAGTGAGAAGGGCAGGGGTAAATGGAGAAAATGGTAAAAGGCAATAAGGACAGGGATGAAGCAAAAAGGAGTAAGGCCATCAGGAAATGGAGGGTAATGAGTACCAATGCCCATAGTCTGGTCAATAATCTCCCTGAACTGGTGGCCCTGGTGGAAGAGGGATGCCTGGATATCATAGCAGTCTCAGAAACATGGTACACAGAGAACCATGACTGGGATGTTAACATACCAGGGTACACAACCTACAAGAGAGACCGGGGAGGGGAGAAGAGGGGGAGGAGTAGCTCTCTATGTAATGAAGGGATAAAAGAAACTGAACAAAAGAGTATACAGGGAGGAGAGGAGGCACTGTGGGTCATCTTAGAGACTGGAAATGGCACTACAATCTGCACAGGGGTTGTATACAGACCTCCATGTCAGGGGAGGGAATGGACAAGGATATGATAGAAGGCATTCTTAGGATGGCAGAGAAAGGGGAGATACTGTTGATTGGAGACCTGAATATGCCAGGTATTAACTGGAGCACATTTGCTGCAGCCACATCCAAGAGCAGGGCCACTGCTGATGCCCTACAGGTGGCATGCTTCAGACAGCTAGTTTCGGAACCCACTCATGAGGGAGCAATCTTAGACCTTGTACTCTCAAATAGGGACAGTGAGATGATCTCTGATCTAGAAGTGGGTTGCCATCTGGGAACAAGTGACCATCATACAGAGTGGTTCATGTTAAAATCAGCTACAGAGTCAAGCCATACAAAAGTGAGGGTACTGGACTTCAGGAGGGCTGACTTTGGTAGGGTGGGAGAGTGCCTTAGAAAAGCATTAGCAAACAGGCTAGAAAGAGGGGTGGAGCAACAATGGGGAAACATCAAAACTGCCATCACAGAGGCAACAAGCCTTTGTGTGAAGCAAATAAACAAATCAAAATGAAAGAAAAAGCCACCATGGTTCTCAGAAGAAATGGCAGGGAAAGTCAGGGAGAAAAATATAGCATTCAGGAAGTATAAGGAAACACAGAAGGAGCAGGACAGAGAGCTGTACCAGTTAAGGCAGAAGGAAGCAGGGAGGGAAGTCAGAATAGCAAAGCCCAACCTGAGGAAAAGATGGCCAACTCAGTTAAGGAGGGGGATAAAACTTTTATAGGTACTGTATATCAGGGAGCGTAGAAAGACAAAGGGAGGGATAGTGAGGCTGAATAGAATGGACGGTAGGTGGGCAGAGAGGAACAGTGAAAAAGCAAAGATACTGAACAAATATTTCTGCTCAGTATTCACAAAAGAGGAAGGGGAGGTGCCTAATCCAATAAACAGAAGCACTCTTGATAGCAGGGTTGATCCCAGTCCTTTCACAGAAGAAAGGGTTCTGAAAGAACTCCTAAAACTGAAGGAGAAAGAAATGGGTCCTGATGGAATTCACCCCAGAATTCTAAAAGAATTAAGGGGAGAACTAGCAAAACCACTGACTACCCTTTTTACCAAATCATGGGAGGATGGTGTGGTACCTGAGGACTGGAGGAAGGTGGATGTGATTCCCCTTTACAAAAATGGGACCAAGATAGAGGCAGGAAACTACAGACCTGTCAGTTTGACCTCTGTGGTAGGGAAAGTGATGGAATCACTTCTGAAGGAAGGAGTTATTGAGTACCTAGAGGCCAGTGGGGCACAAAACCCAAGGCAGCATGGGTTCACAGCAGGAAGGTCACGTCAGATGAATCTAATTGATTTCTTTGACTGGGTGACCAAAATAGTAGACTAGGGAGGGGCTGTGGACATGGCCTACCTAGACTTTAGCAAGGCATTTAACACAGTCCCACACAAAAGATTAATAGTCAAATTAACCAGCCTGGAAGTGGGTCCCAGGTTGGTAGCCTGGGTAAAACATTGGCTGGGCAACAGGACACAGAAGGTAATTGTAAATGGAGTCCACTCTGAAGAAAGAGAGGTTACTAGTGGGGTACTGCAGGGTTCAGTACTGGGTCTAGTCCTTTTAATGTCTTTATAAATGACACTGCAGAGGGACTGAAGGAAAGTATGCCTCTTTGTAGATGACACAAAGATCTGCAACAGGGTTGATACACAAGGAGGCATGGAAAGGATAAGAAGGGATTTGGCAAGGTTGGAGGAATGGTCAGAAGTATGGCAGCTTGATTCACGCAAAGAAGTGCAAAATAATGCACTTGGGAAACAAAAACCCAGGGGAAGATTACAGCAAAAATGGAAAGGGACCTGGGGGTAATCATATCAGATGACCTTAAGGTTAGCAAGCAATGTGAGAAGGCAGTAGGGAGGGCTGGGGGTACACTGGGATGCATACAGAGAGGCATCACCAGCAGAAAACAGGAAGTTGTTATCCCTCTGTACAGACAGTTGGTAGACCCCATCTGGAATACTGTGTCCAGCTCTGTAGACCCAATTTCCACAAGGATATAGACAGGATACAGGCAGTCCAGAGGAGGGCAACTAAAATGGTGCAGGGTCTGCAAGAGAAGCCATACGAGGAAAGACTAAATTTGCTTAATATGTATACCCTTGAGGAAAGGAGGGAGGGGGGGACACAGAATTTGACGGCAGATAAGGACTGCTTGGCCCACCCAGTCTGCCCATTTCCCTGCCTACTGGATAAGCTGCAGATCCTAGTTAACAAGCAGCCTACTTCTTCCTACCCCATCCCCTAGAATTGCCTTATGACTGTCCCATGCATGCTTGAATTCTACCACTGTGGACATGATAGAAACTTTTAAGTACCTCAGTGGAATCAACAAAGTCCAAGAGGGTAGCATCTTTCAGAAAAAGAGACATGCAAGAACAAGGGGACACAATTTAAAGATGGGGGGGCAGTTCACGGGCAATGTGAAGAAGTATTTTTTTACAGAGAGGGTGGTGGATGCATGAAACAGAACAGTCTTCCTGAGGAGTTTGTGTGGTCTAAAACTGTGGGAGAATTTAAGAATACATGGGACAGACATAAAGCATTTCTTGTGGGGGGTAGGAAGAGATAGGCTGTTGGTTAACTAGGATCTGCAGCTTATTCTGTAGGTAGGGAAACTGGCAGACTAGATGGGCCAAATGGTCCTTATCTGCTGTCAAATTCTATGTTTCTAGTGTTGCCTCTGTATAGATTGCTGGTAAGACCCCAGCTACAGTTCTGTGTCCAGTTCTGGAGACCACATCTCTGGAAAGACATAAAGTAGACCTGGTCCCAAGAAGGGCAATGAGAATGGTGCGGTCTGCATCAAAAGCCCTATGAGGAGAGCTAAAGGACCTCAATATGTACATCCTAGAATAGAGGAGGGAGGGGGGGATATAATAGAGACCCTTAAATACCTCACCAGAGTAAATAAGATGGATGAGGGTAGTTTTTTTCATAGATACATAGACAGTGTCAGCAGATAAGGGCCTATGGCCCACCCAGTCGTCCCATTTGAGCTTACATAGAAACATAGAAACATAGAAGTTGACGGCAGATAACGACCGCAAGGCCCATCCAGTCTGCCCATTTCTTTTTCTACCTTATAAATGTGCCATCGGCCTCTGCTCTGTCAGTGACCTATCTATTCATAGTCATTTGTATTGCTCCCTTATGCCTATCCCATGCCTGTTTGAAGCCCTGCACTGTATTCATAGCCATCACTTCTTGTGGTAAGCCATTCCATGCATCCACCACCCTTTCTGTGAAAAAGAATTTCTCATTCCCCTTAATCAGCCTCCTCTAATCTCATGCTGTGTCCTCTTGTCCTGCTATTTTTCTTATATTTAAACATGTTAGACTCTTTCACCTTGTTTATGCCCTTAAGGTGTTTGAATGCCTCATCATATCACCTCTCTCCTCCTTTGCTCAAGGGTATACATATTGAGTCTGCTAATCTGTCCTCATATGTCTTCTGATGCAGTCCCTGCACCATTTTGGTTGCCCTTCTCTGGACTGCCTCAATTTGGTTAATGTCTTTGTAGTTGTGGCCTCCAATACTGCACGAGTAATCAGATGGGGCCTAACCAGTGTCTTGTACAGAGGGATTATTACCTCCTCTACGACTTGTGATACCTCAACACACCCCTAACACCCCCTAGCTCTTACCTACTGCTTTAGAGGTCTGCTTGATGATTTTAGGTCATCAGTGATGATGATGCCCAAGTCTCTTTCTTCCTTTGTGACTGCTAGCAACTCCCTCCCAGCCTATAGGTGGCTTCAGGGTTTTCTTCCCTATGTGCATGATTTTGCACCTTTTGCATTAAATCCCAGTTGCCACTCTTCTGACCATTCTGCTAGTTTATCCAGATCTTCTCATTCTGCCCACCCCATCTGGATCATCTACTCTGTTGCAGATCTTGGTATCATCTGCAAACAGACAAGCCTTACCCTCTAGTCCATCTGCAAGGTCACTAATGAAGATGTTGAAGAGGACTGGCCCCAGGACTGATCCCTGAGGTACCCACTTGTGACTTGCATCTCTTCTGACTGTATACCATTTACCACCACTCTCTGTTTTCTGCCCGCAACCAGTTTGCCACCCAGTTGACCAACTTCTGACCCACCCCGAGCCTACCCAGCTTATTTATCAATCTTCTATGTGGAACAGTGTCAAAAGCTTTGCTGAAGTCAAGGTAGGCGACATCAACTGCCCCCTTGGTCCACCACTTGGTTACCCAGTCAAAGAAATCTATGAGATTAGTTTGACAGGACCTTCCTTTTGTAAACCCATGCTGTCTTGGATCCTGTGCCCCTATGGATTCCAGGTGTTGCACTATCCTTTCCTTAAGGAGTGCTCCATAATCTTGCCCACTACTGAGGTAAGACTGACTGGTCTGTAGTTCCCGCCTCCTCCCTGCTACCACTCTTGTGCAGCGGGATCACATGAGCCCTTCTCCAGTCTTCTGGAACCTCTCCTGTGCTCAGAGACTCACTAAACAATTCTGCTAATGGCTCTGCTAGTTCCTCCATTAGCTCCTTAAGTACCCTGGGATGTATGCCATCAGGTCCCATTGCCTTATCCACCCTGAGCTTAGCAAGCTCTTGTAGGACCCTTTCTTTTGTGAAGGGAGTAGTACTCACCTCCTCCCCTGTGTCCATGATGCTGAGCTGTGGGCCCTGCCCTACCTTCTCTTCAGTAAATACTGAGCAAAGTATCTATTTAGGATAGATGCCTTACAGGGTCCTCCTCCTCACATGCTCCCTTTTCTCCATTAAGCTTAGCAATACCCTCTGGACTTCCTCCTTTCACTAATGTATCTATAGAAAGTCTTGTCACCTTCTTTTACTGTTCGTGCTAGTGTTTCCTCAGTTTGGGACTTTGCCTGCCTTACTGCCTTACCTGCTTCCCTTAGGGCAGTTTGGTATGCCTCCTATCTTCATCCCGCTGTGTTCCCTTATACTTCCTGAAGGCCAGCCTTTTGGCTCTGACCTTTCTGCTACTGTATTTGAGAACAAAGTGGTTTCTCTTCTTTGCACTTCCTTTTCTGTCTAACACAATGGGATGTTGCTTCAAGTATTGCATCCTTAATGCTTGCCCACTTGCCTGTACCCCTCACCTGTGTTTCTTTTGCCAGGGCTAGCTTAACTCTGTTGGCCATCTTATCAAAGTCAGCTCCTCTGAAGTCCCATATTTTGCCTTGGAATGGGATGATTTAGATGTAGTACAAATTGAACCATACCATGTGATGGTCACTGGCCCCAGGTGACCTTCTACCTGAGATCTGTGATCCCTTCTTGTTAGTCAGTACTAAATCTAGGATAGCCCTGTCTCTTGTGGGTTGCTGTACCAGTTGTTTGGGCCCTCTCCTGCAGGGAATCCACTATGAGCCTAGTTCTGGC
This sequence comes from Neoceratodus forsteri, assembly GCA_016271365.2. Lineage (NCBI taxonomy): Eukaryota > Metazoa > Chordata > Ceratodontiformes > Ceratodontidae > Neoceratodus > Neoceratodus forsteri. The sequence continues at coordinate 495,722,697 of CM057457.1, forward strand.
AGATGTTCCTGCTGGTATTGACCAATCTGTATCTGGCATGTTGAAGTCTCCCATTATCAGAACCTCCCCTTTAGCTGTCATGTTTTGTATATCTTCTAACAGTAATGTGTCTATGGCCTCCCTCTGGTCTGGGCCTGTAGACAACCCTAGTTCTTATGGTTGTCCCATTTCTGTTTCAGGATGACCCACAGTTCTTCTGGCTCCTGTGTATTCTGAATTTCTGTAGCTTTGATATTTTCATTAACATACAGGGCCACTCTCCCCCTTTTGCACCTCGGTCTCTTCTGAACAATACATAGCCAGGTACTGAAGTCTCCCAAGTGTGGTTACTGGTAAACCACGTCTCACTAATTGCTACTATGTCCAGTTTAGCCTCTGACATTATTGCCTGCAGGTCTGGGATCTTATTTCCCAGGCTGTGAGCATTTGTGTACATGATTTTCCATTGGCCAGATTTTGGTGTGTTAGTTGTTGGGTGAAGTTTGGCTTATAAGTTCAGTTTATGTTTTCCTAGAAGTCTGTTGCCCCTTATCCCTGACCACCAGAATTCCTTTATGTCTATCCTATGCATTCTTAAATCCCGTGATTGTTTCAGCCCCCACCACTTCCTCTGGTAGGGTGTTCCACTTGTCCACCACCCATTCTGTGAAGAAATTCTTCCTCACGTTTCCTCTGAACTGCCCTCCCTCCAACTTCATCCCATGCTCTCTAGTCCTGGAACATCCTTTTCGGTTAAAAATAGTGTATTCCTGCACCCTGTTCCTCCCTGTAAGATACTTGTATGTCTCTAACATATCCCCACTCTCCCTCCTCTCCTCCAGGGAGTACATTATCAGTTTCTTCAACTTGCCCTCATAGGACTTGTAATGCAATCCATGTACCATCTTTGTTGTCCTCCTGTGAACCTTCTCTACCCTGTCTATGTCCTTACGTAGGTAAGGTCTCCAGAACTGTACACTGTACTCCAGGTGGGGCCTCACTAGTGTCTTGTATAGTGGAATTATGACCTCCCTTTTCCTGCTGGTGATGCCCCTGCCTATGCATCCCAGCATCCTATTTGCTTTACCTGCTTTCAGAAAATAAAGGTGCTCAAGAACAAGGGGACATGCTATGAAGATGGAGGGGTAGATTCAGGACAGATGTGAGAAAGTACTTCTTCACAGAATGAGTGGTGGATTCCTAGAAAAATAACACCCAACAAAGGTGGTAGAAGTGAAAACAGTGATGGAGCTGGGAGTCCCAGGTCTCAGAATGAACTTGGGTTTCCCAACCTGCTATTATACCAGTGATACACACATAATGTCCCGCGCTACCACATAGGAGTCTCAGGTTTAAGAACACACTCAGGTTTCCCACCCTGGTATTATACCAATGAAACAGAAATGACCCCTTGCACTGCCACCTGGGAGTCCCAGGATTAAGAATGGACTCAGGTTACCCACTCTGGTTTTATCCCAATGATACAGACCCCCCCCTGCACTGCCACCTTTGATGCCCCAGGTTTGAGAATGGATTCAGAGTTCCCACCCTGGTATTACACCAATGATGCACACATAACCCCTTGCACTGACACCTAGGAGTCCTGGGCTTGAGAATGGACTCAGGATACCCACCCTGTTACTTCACCAATTATACACATATAACCCCCTGCACTGCCACCTGAGAGTCCCAGGTTTGAAAATGGGCTCAGGTTACCCACCATGGTGTTATAACAATGATACATACATAACCCCCTGCACTGCCAGCTGGGAGTACCAGGTTTGAGAATGGCCTCAGGTTATCCACCATGGCATTATACAAGTAATACAAAAATAACCCCCAGCACTGCTACGTGGGAGACTTGGGTTTGAAATCAGACTCGTATTTCTCACACTGGGATCATCACAGCTTCTCAGCATCTAGCCTATATGTAACATTTACCAGGGCATCTACTTACTGTTGATGGTATTTTCTTCAGGATGTTGCTGGTGTAGGGTCTCATTCCTGCTCACTGACTCCAATACTAAGGGTTCTTCATCTTTCACAGTCCATGTCAAATAGTTTTTTGTGACTGGAAATTCATCTTCTGTTAAGAGAAGATAGGTAAATCAGAAGTAAGGGCACAACCACTGACATTTGTCCTGTGATAACAGACATAACTTCATACTCTGCAACTGGGGAGATCAGAGTTTGAGAATGGACTCAGGCTTCTCACCCTGCTATTATAGCAATGATACAGACGTCACCCCCTGCACTGTGACTGGCATTACCATGTTTGAAAACAGACCCAACTTGTATACCCTGGTATTATCCCAATGATTCAAACATACCCCCAGCATAGTCTTCTGGGAGTGCTGAGTTTGAGAACAGACTCAGGTTTCCCACCCTGGTTTTATAACGATACACACATAACCCCCTACACTGCCACCTGGGAGTCCCAGGTTTTAGAATGGACTCAGGTTATCTACCCTGGCATTATACAAAATGATACACTCATAACTCCAGCACTGCCACCTGGGAGTACCAGGTTTGAGAATGGACTCAGGTTACCCACCCTAGTATTATACCAATGATACGCACATAACACCCTGCACTGCCACCTGGGAGTACCAGGGTTGAGAATGACCTCAGGTTACTCACCATGGTATTATATCAGTGATATAAAAATAACCCCCAGCACTGCTACCAGTGAGACCTGGGTTTGAAATCAGACTTATATTTCTCACACTGGGATCATCAGGGCTTCTCGGAATCTATCCTGTATGTAACTTGTACCAGGCCATCTACTTACTGTTGATGGTATTTTCTTCAGGATGTTGCTGGTGTAGGGTCTCATTCCTGCTCACTGACTCCAATACTGAGGGTTCTTCATCTTTCACAGTCAATGTCAAATATTTTTTTGCGACTGGAAATTTATCTTCTGTTAAGAGAAGATAGGTAAATCAGAAGTAAGGGCACAACCACTGACATTTGTCCTGTGATACAGACGTAACGTTGTATTCTGCAACTGGGGTTGAGAGGTTGGGAATGGGCTCTGGCTTCCCACCCTGCTATTATAGCAATGATATAGACATAACCCCCTGCACTGCCAGCTGGGAGTACCAGGTTTGAGAATGGCCTCAGGTTATCCACCATGGCATTATACAAGTAATACAAAAATAACCCCCAGCACTGCTACGTGGGAGACTTGGGTTTGAAATCAGACTCATATTTCTCACACTGGGATCATCACAGCTTCTCAGCATCTATCCTACATGTAACATTTACCAGGGCATCTACTTACTGTTGATGGTATTTTCTTCAGGATGTTGCTGGTGTAGGGTCTCATTCCTGCTCACTGACTCCAATACTAAGGGTTCTTCATCTTTCACAGTCAATGTCAAATAGTTTTTTGTGACTGGAAATTCATCTTCTGTTAAGAGAAGATAGGTAAATCAGAAGTAAGGGCACAACCACTGACATTTGTCCTGTGATAACAGACAGAACTTCATACTCTGCAACTGGGGAGATCAGAGTTTGAGAATGGACTCAGGCTTCTCACCCTGCTATTATAGCAATGATACAGACGTCACCCCCTGCACTGTGACTGGCATTACCATGTTTGAAAACAGACCCAACTTGTATACCCTGGTATTATCCCAATGATTCAAACATACCCCCAGCATAGTCTTCTGGGAGTGCTGAGTTTGAGAACAGACTCAGGTTTCCCACCCTGGTTTTATAACGATACACACATAACCCCCTACACTGCCACCTGGGAGTCCCAGGTTTTAGAATGGACTCAGGTTATCTACCCTGGCATTATACAAAATGATACACTCATAACTCCAGCACTGCCACCTGGGAGTACCAGGTTTGAGAATGGACTCAGGTTACCCACCCTAGTATTATACCAATGATATTATAACACCCTGCACCGCCACTGGGAGTACCAGGGTTGAGAATGACCCAGGTTACTCACCATGGTATTATATCAGTGATATAAAATAACCCCAGCACTGCTACCAGTGAGACCTGGGTTTGAAATCAGACTTATATTTCTCACACTGGGATCATCAGGGCTTCTCGGAATCTATCCTGTATGTAACTTGTACCAGGCCATCTACTTACTGTTGATAGTATTTTCTTCAGGATGTTGCTGGTGTAGGGTCTCATTCCTGCTCACTGACTCCAATACTGAGGGTTCTTCATCTTTCACAGTCAATGTCAAATATTTTTTTGCGACTGGAAATTTATCTTCTGTTAAGAGAAGATAGGTAAATCAGAAGTAAGGGCACAGCCACTGACATTTGTCCTGTGATACAGACGTAACGTTGTATTCTGCAACTGGGGTTGAGAGGTTGGGAATGGGCTCTGGCTTCCCACCCTGCTATTATAGCAATGATACAGACATAACCCACTGCACTGCCACTGGCATTACCATGTTTGAGAACAGACCCAACTTGTATACCCTGGTATCATCTCAATGATTCAAACATACCCCCAGCATAGTCTTCTGGGAGTGTTGAGTTTGAGAACAGACTTGGGTTTCCCACCCTGGTTTTATAACAATGATATACACATAACCCCCTACACTGCTAGCTGAGAGTCCCAGGTTTAATAAAAGATTCCATTTTCACAACCTGTTACTATATCAATTTTGCACACGTATCCCCTGCACTGACACTTGGGAGTCCTGGGTTTGAGAACAGACTTAAAGCTTCCAGCTTCATATTATAGCAATCACACACATAACACCCTGTACTGCCACCTGTGAGTCCCAGATTGGAGAACTGACCCATGTTTTCCATCCTAGGATAAGTATGGCATCTCAGCCTCTGTTCTACTTGTAGCATTTGCCAGGCCAGCTACTTACCGTTGATGGTGCTTTCTTTAGGAGATTGCTGGTGAATGGTCTAATTACTGTCCTCTGACTGCAATACTGAGGGCTCTTCATCTTTCACAATCAATGTCACATAGTTATCCAGGACTGAAAATTATGCTTCGGTTAAGAGAAGATAATCATACTTATTATAGAATGTTTAGAGATTAATATATTTAGAGATTACAGTCTCTGTGTTTTCCAATGAAAAAAGTAACTCCCAAATGGGAGTCAGCTGAAAGACAGCAGAGATGTAGCTCTGGTCCATTATGGAATGACTTTGTCTCTACATTTTGTGTCAGTGTGTAGATGCACCTCCACCAGCCATGCTAGGAGCTCCAGAAGCTGGATCTCGGCCCCTGATCGGGCTCGCTTCTGCTGCCGAAGTGGCCAGAGCTCAGGAAGCTAGCCGCCCACCCTCACCACTTCCACCAGCCACCCTAGGAGCTTCAGAAGCCGGGTAAGATCACAGACCTATCTGGGACAGCACTGTGAAGCTTCCATTTGCTAGTGCGGTTTGCTGCCTCCTCCGATTGGACTTGGCCTTTACGCCTTTGCCTGTGACTGGTCCAGCTTCCAAAAGCTGATTCTGGACTTCAGCGTCCATTGAAACTCATTGGAAGGTGCCAAATGTTATGACCACCCCCGACCTTCATCAGCTTTAATTAAATAATTAGCTCCTCCCCTTTCCTCAGCCACCTCTCTACCCCATTCTCTATTGGTACCTCCTTAACACCTCCCCCCACTGCCACTCCTACTTCTGCCTGTCCTCCCTCTCACCAACTCTCTCTCCCCTCCCTGCAACTCATTCCAATGTTTTACTTCTTTCTTGCGCTTCTCTAATGTCAACCTAGCTTACCAACTATGGCTGTTAGTTGGATCTCAATACATACATGTTTGACTCCCACTCCCACCCTCATCATCAGCTCCCACTCTTTATCTCCTGGGCCAGCTACCCCTCCCCCCTACCCAAATACCATTTCAACTTCATCCACTACCCCACTGGCATCCTTACCTTTTTTCCTTCCAGCATCCCTGCACCCACCACATGCTCGAAATGGCACTGCTCAGGAACTTACGCCCATGGTCTCTGGGCCCTCCCACCTCTGCTCCCCCTTTTAGAACTTATGATGTCACTCTGGGAACATCACCAACAGCCCGCTCGACCTAGCAACACTGAGCGGTCTTGTAAATTCTCCCTCAGGGCCTTACGAGTGTCTTCCCTGAAGCTTCTACTCCTTCTGCTTCTGCTGTCAGGGAATATTCACCCTAACCCAGGCCCCCTAATCGTTGGGCCAGCCAAGAAGGTGAAACACACTGGAGTGTTCTCCTTTGTGACCCTAAACATTTGCAGTCTCCTTCCCAAGTTTGATGCCCTGCAAGTGTTCACCAACCAGCATAAACCTGACGTCACTGCAGTTGTCGAAACCTGGCTCTCACCCAAAGTTCCTGTCTTTGCAATTGCCCTACCTGGCTACACTGTCTTCAGGCTGGATCGGCAGGCTAAAAGTGGAGGGGGCTGTGCACTATACCTCGAAGACTCCCTCCTGGGCCACCCCCTAACTGCCCCATTCTCAGACTCATCTGCACAGATCCTCCTGATCCACATCATCCTCGGAGCCCATGTCAAAGTACTCACAATTGCCGCAGTCTACATCCCTCCTAAGGACCAAGTGAAAGATCTCAACTCTGTCCTGGAATTCACCCGATTGCATCTACCTGGCTATGAGTTAATCATGCTTGGTGATTTTAACATAAACTGGCTTGCCCCTGATCCTGGAGGCCTCAAGGACGCCATCTCCTCTATTCACCTCACACAACTGGCAGACCCCCTGACCAGGCACAACTACAGAACTGGTACCAGCTCCCTGTTGGACTGGGTTCTATCCAGCCACCCCACCTGAATCTCCAATATCGCCATACTTCAAGATTCTCTTACTGATCACTCTCCTATTACCTGTGTGTGGTATAACAAATTCTGCAAACCTCCATCATCAGTCATCACCAGTAGAATCCTTCCCCGTGGGAACCTGAATCTCCTTAAATCCCATCTCAGGAACCTGGACTGTGTGCCAATATTCAATGCAAAGGATGTCAATACAGCCTTGGACTCCTTCATCTCCATCTTCAGTGAAGCCTGTGACACCTATGCCCCCTTCAGAAAGTGAAAAGTTAAGACCCTTTGCAATCCCTGGCTTACTGCTGACCTAACAGCGCAGCTAAAATCAAAGGACCACCTCTGGCTCTTGGCCCGAGACTCTGGATCACCAACTGCCATCCAGAGCTACAAACATGAGCGGAATGACTGCACAAAGGCTATTAAACTACACAAAAGCACCTATTACAGGGAAGCCCTCAATAACACATAGGGAAATGGTACAACTTTCTGGAACATCAAGGAAGTGACTGGTAAACAGCCCAAAACATCCCCAAATATGCTCAGCATTGATGGAACTATTACACTTGACCCCACGACTATTGCTAATACCTTTAATACCGTCTTCACTGACCTCAGCTCTGTTCTTTCCCCCGATTTCTTCACTGAATCCAACACCTCGGCAGACCCGACCAGCACCTCTCACCCTACTTCTTACCCCCCCTTTTATTTCAAAGCAGTCAAGCAGCATGAAGGTCGCAAGTACATTAGCATGGCCATCGCCAATCCAAGAAATAGCGGGGACTCATTGGACCTAAAACTGCTGTCCCTTACTCTTGACAAAGTCATCAGACCACTCACCAAGATCTTTAATCTCTCTGTCTGCCTTGGCCAGTTCCCTGACAGATGGAAATCCGCTATCGTCACCCTGGTACACAAGAACGGTGACAAGACATTCCATGGAAACTACCAACCAATCTCCATACTACCTCCCCTCTCAAAGGCGCTCGAACACATTGTTGCTGACCAACTCACCGACTACCTGGACAACCACATCATCTTATGTTCTCAGCAACATGGCTTCAGAAAAGGGCACAACACCACACCTACCCTCCTGGAATTTACCACAGCCATCCACAGTCTTCATCGATTTAACCAAGGCTTTTGATACCGTCCACCACAAACTGCTTCTGAACCAGCTCTCAATTGCTGGGCTCTCCCCCAACTCTATGGCCTGGTTCCAAACCTACCTGTTAAATAGATCGCAACAAGTAAAGATTGCTGGTATTCTCTCTAATGCTATGTCAGTCTGCTCTGGAGTTCCCCAGGGCTCTATACTGGGGCCGCTCCTATTTTCCCTCTTCCTGAATAATCTCCCTAAATCCTGTCCAGAACAAATTATACTCTATGCAGATGATGCCATATTTCTCTCCTCCCATAAGGACCCACACTCCCTGCAAAATAATCTCCAACTTGGTTGAGAACTGGTTCAGTACACAGAGACTTATTCTCAACTATAAAAAAGCTAAGACCATGCTTTTCTGTAACTCGTTAGTGGAGAAATCCAAAGCACCCGTTGCACCAAACGAAAACACACTGACCAGATGCATGTCAAACAGGTCACAATTTAATGCAATAACCGGCCATTTGAAGGTTCAATAGTAAATAAAAACTAACGCTTCACCTAGTGTACTGCCAGGCTTCCTCAGAGTTAAACATAATAAGAACAATAGCGCCTTTTTATATTTATTTATTTATTTATTTATTTATTTAGCTTTTGTTGACCGGGTAAGTGCACTAGATAATTTCTGACTATTTTCAGGCACGACCCGGGGGAGGGGGGATACAGATGAATGCCAACTGACCTTGAACCAGATTAAGCTGTTGGTGGTATTTTTAGTGAATGCTATACTATACACATTCAAACATACATGTGATGCTTAAAAAACAATCAGAAACATCTGACGGGTAAACACACCCACCTACACATTTAAAGTGCCAAGTGTTATGAATTACATGTAAATATATCTTAAAACTTGGATCAGCTTCCTTATGACTTCATCAAAAGTATACATATAACACCCATATGTGTATACAAAAACTTTTATGTATACAGCAATGATACTTGTTACATAACATAATAAATAGACATTACCTCCATTTTATTATCATCATTGCATCCCCATATCTTAGTTCTGTGTATCTACTTATATTTAGTGTGGTTATACTTTATTTCTATCATGCTGTTCCAGGCACTCTATTACTTTATGTTAATCCATTACATTATCTGACGGCTGGATGTTTTGTTCATCTATCCCCCCCCCCCCCTTTCTTTTACTTTTTTATTTTAATTTTATTTATTTTTATCTTCTGTATGTTCATTATACAGCAGCTCGCATGCATCTATATTTTTTCAGAAAAGCACTCAAGTCGATGCTATCATTGAGCCCTTTATTCTGTCGAGCTCCCAATTCAAATATCCTTTAACTTTCTCTCTGCCCTATAAGTTTGTTCAAGTCCCCACCTCTACCACCTAACTTCACTAACTCAATGCCTACAAAACAAATACTGTGTTGTGTTGTTTTGTTTTGTCCCACAGTACATGCTTGACAATTGCATAGGATAAATCACATTCTTCCAATGCTCTTATGTGCTCCCCAATCCTTACACAAAATTTTCTAATTGTGCGGCCTATATAAAAAGCTCCACAGCTGCAGGTGAGCATGTATACCACCCCACTACTATCAAATGTGATCAGATCCTTAATCTGTATGTTTTTGTTAGTTACTGGGTGCATGAACCCTTTACAAGTCTTAACATATTTGCAAAAACTGCACTTGCCACAGTGAAATGTGCCCACTGGTGCAGGGGCAAGTAACATTTGCTTTAGTGGTTCAGGACCCAGTGTTATGCTACTGACCACCATATCTCCAATACTTCTGCATTTGCGAAACACTATACTGGGTTCTTTTTCACTAATCTTTTTAAGCTTAGGTTCAAGTTGCAGTATTGGACAATTGTCACTAATCACGTTTCACCTTTTCAGCTCTCCTTGAGTAACTTGTAACAAATGAGCATTCCTGTGTACTGTTATTGGTTCTATAGGCGTATTATGAAGTGTGCTTTCTATCCATGCCATCCACCTTCTGGATCGCTGTGGCTATGCTATGTCTGCTTTAGCCACGTTCCTGAAACCTACGAATCTGTACTCCTTTCTTGTGTGTATACTCCGATTGTTCAGTACAATTGCGTAGAGTGTGTACCATTTGTACCTTTGGTATATTGTGACGGACATGGAAGGGATGACAACTATCAAATCTTAAGACTGTTACGGTCTGTTTCTTCCTAAAAAAGCATTGTACATACACATCCTTCACCATCCTTATACAGTTTGAGATCCAGAAAGTGGATAGCTGTCTGGCTTAATTCATATTTTTAAGTTAGGCAACCACTAGTTAACTCCATCCACTTGATAAAGAGTGCAAATTCTTCTTTGGTGCCTTTCCACACTATTAAAATATCATCTATAAAGCGCCGCCACAAATACACCTTGTCTAGGAAAGGATTTGTGGCGGCGCCGTACAGATGATCACACTCCCATTTGCCAACAAACAGATTTGCATAACTAGGGGCCATTGTTGTGACCATAGCTGTGCCTCTGACCTGATGAGACAATTGGTCCTGAAAAAAGAAAAACATTTTTTGCAGTACTATTCTAGCTAGCTAGCTCTGTAACTTCCACAGCAAACACAGGTTGCACCCCCCCCCGATCACATCACACCAACGTGGGTCAACCCTCAAACAGGTTCTAACCTTCAAATACTCAAGGATCACTCTTGACAGTAACCTATCCTATGGGACCCATATTGACAGTGTTGCAAAGGCTGCCAACATGTGTCTTGGCCTTCTGTACAGGCACAGTTCTAGGTTAACCCCTGCTGCCTTACGCATTGCAGTTCAAAGTTCAATTGTCTCCATCATCGACTATGGCCTCATCATTTACGGATCGGCCACTTCAACGGCCCTCAGACGTATCTCTTCTTTGCTCAACAAAGCCTGTCACCTTATTACTGGGTCCCACTGTCTAACCCAGACATGCAACCTCTATGCCCAAACTAGCTGGCTGCAACTATCTAATCAAATAAAATATCAGACCTGCACTATGGCTAAGAAGATCACTATTGGCCTGGCCCACACTGGGGGTACTATCTCTCCTCAGCCCAAGTAGTACCCTCCGCCACACTAGGGGCTCAGAATCACATCACCTGTTGGTCTCACTTTGCAGAATCTCCCTTGGTCAATGCTCATTTTCCTACCAGGCTTCTTGCTGGCTCAATAGCCTCAACACCGAGCTCTCCTCCACTCCCAAGCTAGGCCCATTCAAATTAAGGCTCCAGCTCCACCTCTCTGCCTCCAGCACCTGCGACTGCCATACCTAGCCAGCCCTCACAGCTATTTCCCACGGTCATAGCTGCTTTGTCCCACTCTTGCACTTCTCTCATCTTTCCCTACCTTCCCCTCTCCCCTATCTACCCATTCCCCCCGCCACCCTGCCCCCCTACCTGCACTTTTCTTCTGGTTGACAACTGCCTCTGGCAAGCTCTCACCCCTTTCAGCATCCCTTCTCCTCTGACCCCTAGTATATCTACCGTACTACATATATGTGTGTGTGTATATATATATATATATATATATATATATATATATATATACACAAATCACACACGCCCCCACAATGCAAAGCTTCATGGGCTGCATATGCAAATCACCACAGAATACTATGCTGGTTCAACTTTAAGCAGAAATACATGGTGCCGAAAGGCCTCTCACACATTTTGCAAAGGGTACCAACAGAAGACATAGACACGTGTTTCGTCCTACCAGGACTCATCAGTATGCCTCGTCTGTTTGACACCCCAGTGGAATGAACCAGCTACCCTAAGATGGTCTATCTGGGTTATATTGTGGTGAAACCAATTAAAACAAAAAACTGTTTTAAAAGATGAACCTCTTTGTGCAAGCACTGAGGCAATTGTTTTATATATATGTGTGTGTGTGTGTTTTATTTGCAACTGTATCTTAAATATGTTTTATCCTCCAGAATTTTGCACTTGCTTTATTGAATATTGCATTTGCTTCACTGTGTACTACTATATTGTCCAGTCTCTGATGTGGAACCTTTTTAAAAGGTACTTGTAATCCTCAACTTAAATAAATAAAAAATTAAAATAAATTTGGTGCGTCAACACCTGGAATATAGTAGTTCCTCGATATGGGGACTTGTGCATCAGATGGGGACGATGTTTCTGGGCCAACTACTCATCCAAGCCAAAAGGTCATGTGTTCAAGTAACAAAGCAGAGACTTAAAGATACCTAAACCATTATTTTTAGACATTTTGGTTTTAAAACAATTACTCCTTAGGCTTGTAAAGGAGAGGCTGTTGTTTACATATATACTGAAACTACGTTTATTAAAGCAGAATAAGTGCAGTTTCATGGAATTCGAAAATTGTAAACACAGCCTCTCCTGATTCAAAAATCCTGCACTACGAATCCTAAAATGTATGCCTTGGTGATGTCACTGAAGAGAGATGCCCAGCTGTGCAGATGTATCCTAGCTGTGCTAACCGTATTCAAATGCAAACAACTTTAAAATGAAAAATGACAGCATGGTACTGTCAGCACAAAACTTGTTCACCACAAAAATATCTACAAAATGATTGTTTTTTTATTTATAGATACTATTTTGTTTTTCCAAAATTAGTAAAAAAGGCAGCAGAAAACTATTTTTTACTTTTTCAACAAACAACACAAATAATATTAAACAAAAAATGACAGCATGGTACTGTGAGCACGGCATTTGTTCAGCACAAATATCTATAAAATGAGTAGTGTTTCATTTATATGTGCTTTTTGGTTTTTTCATAATCAGCAAAAACAAGCAGAAACTTCAATTATTTTTCACTTTTTGCAACAGACAAATGCAAATAGCTTTAAACTGAGGAATGATAGCATGGTACTTTGTGCACAAAAGTTGTTCAGCACGGGTTTGAGAACAGACTCGGTTTCCTGCCTGGTCATACCAATGATACAGAAATGACTCCCTGCACTGCCACCTGGGAGTTCCAGGTTTGAGAATGGATTCAGGGTTCCCACACTGGTATTATACCAATGATGCACACATAACCCCTTGCACTGACACCTAGGAGTCCTGGGCTTGAGAATGGACTCAGTATACCCACCCTATTACTGTACCAGTGATACACACATACCACCCTGCACTGCCACCTGGGAGTCCCAGGTTTGAGAACGGACTCGGGTTATCCATCCTGGCATTGTACAAAATGATACACTCATAACTCAAACACTGCCACCTGGGAGTCCCAGGCTTGAGAATGGACTCAGGTTACCCACCCTGGTATTATACCAGTGATAGAAAAATAACCTCCAGCACTGCTACCTGGGAGATTTCAGTTTGAAATCAGACTTGTATTTCTCACACTGGGATAATCAGGGCCTTTCAGCATCTATCCAGTATGTAACATTTACCAGGTCATCTACTTACTGTTGATGGTACTTTCATCAGGATGCTGCTGGTGTAGGGTCTCATTCCTGCTCACTGACTCCAATATTGAAGGTTCTTCATCTTTCACAGTCAATGTCAAATAGCTTTTTGTGAGTAGAAATGTGTCTTCTGTTAACAGAAGAAAGGTAAATCAGAGGTAAAGGCACAACCACTGGCATTAGCACTGTGATACACACATAACTCCATACTCTGCAACCAGGAAGAGCAGTGTTTGAGAAAGGGCTCAGGCTTCCCACCCTGCTATTATAGCAATGGCTCAGACAAGACACCCTGTACTGCCAATGGCATTACCAAGTTTGAGAACAGACCCAAGTCATATACCCTGGCATCATCCCAATGATTCAAACATACCCCCAGCATAGTTGTCTGGAAGTGCTGAGTTTGAGAACAGACTCGGTTTTCCCACCCTGGTTTTATAACAACAATATACACATAACCCCCTCCATTGCTACCAGAGAGTCCCAGGTTTAATAAAAGACTCCGTTTTCACCACCTGTTACTGTACTAGTTATGCACACATAACCCCAGCACTGGCACTTGGGAGTCCAGGGTTTGAGAACAGACTTAAGGTTTCTAGCCTCATATTATAGCAATGATACACACATAACACCCTTCACTGCTACCTGTTAGTCCGGGTTGGATAACAGACCCTTGTTTTCCATCCTTGGATCAGCAAGGCATCTCAGCTTCTGTCCTACATGTAGCATTTACCAGGCCAGCTACTTACTGTTGGTGGTGCCTTCCTTAGGAGACTGCTGGAGCATTGTCTCACTGAAGTGATTCCTGCCACTGAGATTGGAAAGACAATTGTGTGAGAGACTCTTGCTGTTTTCCGTGGGACAGCTGAATTTTCCAACTGCAGTGCATGTAGGTGGGCTTGGGGAGTGTCCTGTGAGGTCACTCAGGGAGGAGGATTTGAGCCTGAAAAGTCACATTGTTTCAAGTCGAATAGGAGTGGCGCGAGCCACTGGGTAAGAAAATTTAAATACAATTTAAAAGTTTAGAAGTTGTAGTATGAGGTTATATATGTATTTGTTTGTGGGTGGTTGGATATTGTGGGGAATGTGTGGTTAATCTAAATGGGCAAAAAGGATTGTAACAGCGTTAGTAAGGGCTTGGGATTTGTTACTTTGGGGTGGGATTTTATCCTGAAATAAATAATTTTATGTAAGAAGGAATCATTTTACTAATGAAAAATGTAGATATATAAAGAACAAGTGTAATACAGATTAAGAATAGAATAAATAATATAGGTGTGGGGTTTGCTTTGCATACTTTTATTGATGCAAAGTGGAGATATAGAGGCTAATCCGGCCCCAAAGAAGGGAGGTAGTTATTTTTATCATGAGAATGCAAGAAGTGTTGTATATAAATTGGATGATTTTAGAGTTTGGGTATCAGATAAAGAATATGATGTAATTGCTATATCAGAAACTTGGCTACATTTGGGCATTAGGGAATGATGAAATTAATTTAAAGGGTATGGACTGGAAAGAACAGATAGGAAAATGAGGGGTGGAGGGTAATGTTATATTTGAAGATAATCTTGGTCCCTATAAGGCTAGTAACAGAGTGTTATGAAGGAATAGACTGTTTAGTTATAGAATTGCTCAAACTAATTGATTGTGGAGTGTTTACACCCCCAAAACAAAACTTAAATATTTTGATTTATTTGCAGATTTTCTCCTGACAAAGTAAAGGATAAAAGGGTAGTCTTTATTGGAGACTTTAATGCTGATTGGAAACAGGCAAAAGGGTATTAGGTTAAAAGAATTTTGAATGTTTGGGGTTAAAACAATTAATAAATAAGCCAACAAGAACTACGCATTTGCTTAATCAGGGAACTATTTTAGATCTTATATTTGTTTCCCAGGAACTGGATATAGAGTCACAGGATGTTTTGCCTATAAATCTTGGGGATCATAATCCCGTTACATGTAAAATAATACAAAATCAGGTTTTCCCAATTCCAAAAGAGAATATAAAGTGGGAGAGGGATTATAAAAGATTTAATGAGATCCAGTTTAAAGATTTGTTTAGGGACCAAAACTGGAATAGAGTATATTTGATTCCGGATATTAACTTAGCAATACAAGAATTTAGTGAATCCCTATTAACTGTGATAAATAAACATGTTCCAATGGTACAGAAAAGGAGGAAAATAAAGAAGACCTATGGATTTCAGATAAAATAAAAAGAGCTAAGGGTAAGAAATAGAATATGGCAGAAAGCTAGAAAAACTAAGAACTTAGAAGATTGGGAGAGTTTAAAAATGGAGAAACAAATGTAAAGGAATATCAGGATGGCAAAGAGTAAATATTATTTGAATAAATTTGAGAAGGTAAGTGATTCAAGAATGTTTTGAAACTTGTTTCTGATCTAAAATATAAAAATAAGGTAGTAAAATAGAAAGTATATTACAGGAAGGAAGTATGATTGAAGATTCAGTTAGTATTGCAACTATATTGAATCATTACTTCCAAATTACCTGATTTGGATATCCTGCCACCGAAAGAACAGATTGCTGATATAACTATAACTGAATTAATTGCTGAACAGAAAAAGAAGTATAAGATACAGCAAGGAGGTAAGTTTAACTTTAGACTCTTAAGTATAGCTGAAATAAGGAAACAATTACAAAATTTAAATGTAAATAAGGCAGGTGGTTTAGATGGAATTGAAGCTAGATTTTTGAAGACTGGTGCAGATATATTGGCACCAATAGTAACATATCTCTTAAATTGGAGTCCAACAAGTTCAGTTGTCCCTGATATGTGGAAAGTGGGAAAGGTAATTCCAATTTTTAAGGGTGGGGATAGTACTGTGCCATCTAATTACAGACCAATTACGATTCTTCCAATATTATCTAAAATATCAGAATGTAGTGTTCATTTACAACTTAGTCATTATATGGAAACGAATGAAATATTATCTGATAATCAACATGGGTTTAGAGTAGGGAGGTCCACGGGCACCGCCCTACTGGATTTCCAAAACTTGGTGGTAACATCACTTGATGAAGGAAATGTCACTGGGGTGGTGTTCGTGGACCTCAGTAAAGCATTTGATTTGGTACAACATAGAAACTGTTAGAAAGACTTTGGAAAGTGGGGTTAGAGGAAGGACCATTAACATGGATAGCATCTTACTTAGCAAATCATAGACAGTGTGTTGTCAATGGTGATTTTGTATCGAGCCTTGGGGAACTAAATCGTGGTGTTCCCCAGGGATCAATACTAGGCCCATTGTTGTTTAATATTTATGTGAATGAGTTAGAGCAAACAATAAAATATGGGGAGGTAAGATTATATGCGGATGATACAGTTCTGTTGGTTTCTGCAGATAATATGAGAAATGTTGAATTGCAGTTACAGAGAGATTTAACTTCGTTGGAAAATTGGATGGAAAATTCTGGTCTTTTGATTAATGCAAAGAAACCCCAGTGTATGGTGTTTGGTTTGCGGCATAAGCTGAAAAAACAAAAATATCTAAATATTCATTTGGTAAATGGCACTCTGATTGAGGAAGTTAAAGGTTATAGGTATTTGGGTATGTACATAGATTCAGGTATGACATTTGAAAGTCATGTTGATATGCAGATAAAAAAAGTTGATCAAAGACTGGGTGTTTTTAGAAGATTAACAAATGTATTGACTAAATTTGCCAGGAAAAAACTTGTTAAGCAAATGTTAATTCTGGTGCTTGATTATGGATTGCCAATATATATAAATGCATCACAGAAAGTGTTAAAAAAAGTTGATCAAACAGTTTATAGGTTAGGTAAATTTATTATTAAGGGTGAATATAAAATGCATCATTGTAAATTATATGAAAGATTAAATTGGTTGCATCCTGAAGTACAGAAGAAGTATATTTGGCTATTAAATTGTCATAAGTTAATATATGCCAAAAATAATCATCCATTACTTAAGTATATTAAGTTGCAGATTCTGGCTAGTTATAATTTATGTACAAGAAATTCTGAAAATAGGGTACCATTGCTCAAATATTGTAGTAACTTAGGAGAAATGAAGTTACAAAATAGATTTCTTTATCTTGGAATAATTTACCAAGCACTTACAGAATATAGCTAGCTTTGCCAGTTTAAAAGTAAGTTATTTGAATACTTGCAAGTTATGTGTGTGTATGTTATGGATAATGTTGTATATATTATTTTATTTAGAAATATTTGTATTTGTATTTTGAGTTTATATATGTACCACCTATATAGGACTTGATTGTAAACAGTGTTTATTGCACTAATCAAATATACCTGTATAAAAATAAAGTTTTAATCATCAATCATCATCATCATCATCATCATCATCATCATCATCATCATCATCATCATCATCATCATTACTGTCCCCTGACTCCAATACTGAGGGCTCTTCATCTTTCACAATCAATGACACATAGTTATCCGGGACTGGAAATTATGCTTTGGTTAAGAGAAGATAATCATACTTGGTATAGAATGTTTAGAGATTAATTTATTCAGAGATTAGAGTGTCTGTGTTTGCCAATGTAAAAAGCAACTCCCAAATGGGAGTCAGCTGCAAGACAGCAGAGATGTAGCTTTGGTCCATTACAGAATGACTTTGTCTCTACATTTTGTGCCAGTATAGATGCAAGTCTTTCATTTGGTGCGTCAACACCTGGAATAGAGCAGTTCCTCAATGTGAAGACCTGTGCATCAGATGGGGACAATGCCTCAGGGCCCACTCCTCATCCAAGCCAAAAGATCATGTGTTCAAGTAACAAACATACTCATCACTGACACTGCAGGTGAGCACTGGGGAGGGGTTAGTATCCTACCGGAGGTTGAATTCAACTCCCACCGCACAGACTTGGGCTTGTTCTATGGCTGACATGGCAGGAAAGTACTGGAGTACGAGTTAATATCCTACTGGAGGTCATCTTCAAGAACCACAATGGAGATGTTGATTCTTGCATCACTGACACAGCAGGGCAGTACTGGGGTAGAGGTGCTGCTCTAATTCAGCTTGGGTTCAAGTCCCACAGCAGATACTTTGGCTCATCTATCTCAGATACTGGGGGAGGGGCTGCTGCCCTACTGAAGGCTGGATTCAAGTCCCACAGCAGAGGCTTTTGTTCATCACTCACCGACACTGCAGAGCAGTATAGGGGATGGATTTCCAACCTATTAGAGGTTGGGATCAAGCACCACAGCAGATACTTTGGCTCCTCCATCACTGACACTGCAGGACATAGAGGGACAGCATCTGCACAGTAGTATGGGGAATGGATTCCCAACTTGTTAGAGGTTGGGATCAAGCACCACAGCAGATACTTTGGCTCCTCCATCACTGTCACTGCATGGCAATACTGGGGGAGGGTCTGCTGCTTTACTGGTGGCTGGGTTCAAGACCCAAAGCAGATACTGTGACTTATCCATTACTGACACTGTAGGGCAGTACTCAGGGAGGGTTTGCTGCCCTATTAGAGGCTAGGATCAAGTCCCGCAACAGAGATGTTGGCTCACGTATCAGTGACACTGCAGGGTAGTATGGAGCAATGAGTTGCTGCCCTGTTGCAGGCTAGGATCAAGTCCCACAGCAAAGACTTTGGCTCTTCCATCAATAACACTTAGGGTAGCACTCAGGGAGGGGTTGCTGCCAGATTGGAGGCTGGGTTCAGGTTCCACAGCTGAAGCATTGGCTTGCCCATCACTGGTGCTGCAGGACAGTACTTGAGGAGACGTTGTTGACTGTTTGGAAGCTGGGTTTAAGCCCCACAGTAGATAATTTGACTTATCCATCACTGACACCACAGGGCAGTAGGGGGTAATGGTTTGCTACTATACTGGAGGTTAGGATCGAGTACCACAGCAGAGACACTGGCATCCACTCATAGCCCTTTGGGCCAACAGCACCTCCAATGGGGGTCTACATGCCTCCACGGTGAGAAGAGCTTGAAGCCACACTCCCTGAACCCTTGCTTGCAGGCATCTTCTCATAGCCCTTTGGGCTGAAACAGTGCTTCTGACAGGGTTCTACACGTCTCCATGGTGAGAAGAGCCTGCTGCCACACTCCATGAGCCCTCGCTTGCAGGTATGGCCCAGACAGCATTACGGGAACTCAAGTCTGCGTGGCTGTCTCTGTAAATTTTCTAAGGACAATTGCCTTTCTCTTGGGACAGCTCTCATTGGTCATCCATGGACCGCGAGCTCCTTGTTTGGTTCCTCATCCTGCCAGGCATTTTCAAATTCCTCCTGACTGGACTATGTCACTACCATCGGCCAGTTTAACCATCCCGCCTCCCCCCCAATCCAGTATTGCCTCTGATTTCTGGACTGTTTTAATACTCAGTGTTGAATTTCTTCAGTTTGAAGTGTAATATTACTGGTACTTGTATGTGTTTGAACTTGGAAGTTTAGAGGGCTAGACTGTATTCCAAATTCTGTGATAGAACTTGAACAGTTCTGAGCCTCTGCTACCACATTAGGTATTTCTGTGAAAAGTCACTTTCAGTTAATTTCTCCTGTCCACCTCCAATTTCATCGTCTTTTGTTTTTCCCCTTTGCAGACTCAGGTGGTGCCTAGCTCACTGTCTGAGTCTTGCCCCACAATTTAAACTCCCATTATTTGTGACAAAGCTTTTTGGTGAATTGTAAAGCAGGAATCCTCACACTGTTTATGAAGGTGGGGTGGAAAGAATGAAAAGGGACTTGGCAAGGTTGGAGGAATGGTCAAATATGTGGCAGCTTAGATTCAATGCAAAGAAGTGCAAGGTAATGCATCTGGGAAACAAAAACCCAGGAGAAGTGTACACAACAGGGGGTGAGTTAATAACAACAACAAAAATCGAAAGAGACCTAGGAGTAATTATATCAGATGACCTAAAGGTGGGCAAGCAATGTGAGAAGGCAGTAAGGAGGGCTGGGGGGATACTGGGATACATAGGGAGAGGCACCAACAGTAAAAAACAGGAAGTTGTTATCCCTCTGTACAGAAAGTTAGTGAGACCCCATCTGGAGTACTGCATGCAATTCTGGAGACCCCATCTCCGCAAAGACATAGACAGAGTGGAGGCTGTTCAGAAGAGGGCACCCAAAATGGTGCAGAGTCTGCACCAGAAGGCATACGAGGAGAGACGAAAGCAGCTTAATATGTATACCCTTGAGGAAAGGAGGGAGAGGGGGGACATGACAGAAACTTTCAAGTATCTCAAGGGAATTAAAGTATAAGAGGGTAGTATATTTAAGAAGAAGAGATGTGCAAGAACAAGGGGGCACAATTTGAAGATAGAGGAGGGACAGCTCAGAGGTAATGTTAGAAAGTACTTTTTCACAGAGAGGGTTGTGGATGCATGGAACAGCCTTTCTGAGGACGTTGTGGAGTCAGGAACAGTGGAAGAATTCAAGAATGCATGGGACAGGCATAGGGCAATTCTAGTGGGGGGTAGGAGGAAGTAAGCTGTTGATTAACTAGAATCTGCAGCTTATCCATCAGGTAGGGAGATGGGCAGACTAGGTGGGCCAAGCGGACCTTATCTGCCATCAAATTCTAAGTTTCTATGGAGCTATATCTAACCGCAGCTTGTCCATACAAGTGCCTACTTTTCCATTTGCAGATTACACTGTAAAGCCACTAGAGGACAACAAGATATGTAGGTTACAATCCTCTTCCCACTGCTCTCCCCTAAAACTTCTAGTCCTGGGTCATTCATACCTAAAGCAAATTATCTATGTCCTAACATTCAATGGCGTGATCTGAATCTGTAAGTCTGTACAAAGCTTCTACTACCCTACCCAGAATGGTTTCCATCTCCCTCCTACTCACACCCTTCCTAGTTCTTACCCTTATCCCAGTCTCCCCCTCTACACCTATTGCTACTTCTCTCTCAACTTCCCTTCCAGATACCTCCTCCATCCTGTCACTCACCCCCACAGCATCTCTTGTAAACAGAACCCACTTTCTCTACTACCCTCCAGCCTCTCTGTTTTCCCTTCCTAATCACTTTGCCTTTCTTTATTTCATTTCCTTATCTCCTCCTCTCGACCCCCCTTCTCTCCCTCCCATATTTCCTACTCTAATTACAAAAATCTAAAACTACACTATTTCATCCTTGCCCTTCTCCTTCTTTCATCAGGGAACATCCACCCCAACCCTGATTCTAATGCTTCTCCTACCCTGACTCCTTACGCAAAGAACATGTCTCCAAACCTCACTTCCACTACAACCCTTCCTAATGGGTCAAAGCTTCTCCACCTGAACATCTGCAGCCTGCTACCTAAAATTGACCTCCTACAAACTCATGATTTCACACACCCCTGACATCCTAATTATTACTGAGACATGGCTCAAAAAAAGCATCCCTGACAATGCCATTGCTATCCCTGGGTATTCCCTCTCCAGACAGGATCGATCAGGTCCCAGAGGGGGAGTGGCCATGTATATCCTGTCCTCACTGCAGTTTATTGCCACCCTATCTACCTTCATCCCAGCTACCTATGAAGCCCTTGTCACCTGCATTACTCTTCCTTTCTCAATCCCAATCTTTGCGGCTGGCATCCATTGCATTCAACCCTCGGTCACGACTGAACTCTTAGCCAATATCACCTCCCTCTCGCAATCTGGTGAACTGTTCATAATAGGTGATGTGAATCTAAATTGGTTGTCTCCCAAATTCAACAAGCTATGCAATGATGTCAATGCTCTAAGCCTCACTCAATTTATACTTGAGCCCACATGCCATAATCCCAAAACACAAAACCACACCCTGTTTGACTGGGCACTCGCCACCCATCTGCACCGTGTCATTAAATCTGGTCTCCTCTTTGATGCCCTTAGTGATCACAGCCCCATTTTCATTGTATATAAGGTCCATCACCCCAACCCTAAAATCATACAGCTCTAGTCCTTTAACTCCTTAGACCTTACCCCACTTAGCTTTGCATTTGCTTCCACTGACTTGACCCCCCCTCTCCACTGCCCTTTCTGTCGACCAAGCCCTTGACTATTTTAAGGATAAATTCATTACCACCTGGAATGCCTTTGCTCCTTTCAGAAGGACCAGAGTCTGTGGGCTTCATCTCCCCTGGATCACTCCCGAACTTGTGGCCTGTTACAAGGAGCATGACCGGGCCTGGAAAAAACACAAATCTACTAAACAACCAAGCAACTACACCAAGTACAGAATGCTAAGCAATTCATGTACTAAAGCTACTAGACTGGCTAAGTCTGATTATTTCAACTCCTCATTCCTGACTAACATTAACTCTCCATCTAAATTCTGGAGGGTAGTTTATGCCCTATCCTCTTCCCCCTCTCCCCCTTCCCCTCCAGTTCTCAAAATAAATAACTCTCTAGTTTCTGACCCTGGCTCCGTGGCCAATGAATTTAATGCCTACTACACCTTGTGTGCCACATCGCTTCTAAATTCCCTTTCCCCCTTGCCACCTACTAACTTCAGCCCTTCACCTCAGCCAGTGCCTACCCCTCCCCCTTTTTCCTTATCTGTTATCTTCTCTGACAAAGCTCTTCTTGCCCTCTTATACCTCAACCCCTCTAAAGGCTCCTCGCCAGGTGAGCTCAATCCTAAACTTCTCTACCTTTCTGCTCCTGCAATTGCTTATCCTATTTCCCTAATCCCTAACCTCTCCTTTATTTCTGCCCAAGTACCTTCATCCTGGAAACATGCTGTAGTCCCTCCTCTCCCCAAGGGAGGTGACACATCCACTCCTGGCAACTATCGCCCCATTTCCCTCCTTCCTACCCTTGCCAAAGTTCAAGAACATTTAGTTCTCTCTCAGCTATCACCCTTCCTCTCCAATATCTTCTTCTTCACCCCTTCCAATCTGGTTTTCGGAAGAACCACTCAACAACCATCTCCCTCCTCAGGCTTACTGACACCATCCTTTCAGGGATGGACGATGGCCTGATCACCTTGGCCATCTCTATCAACCTAGCCAAGGCTTTCGACACTGTTTCCCATCTCCTGCATCTCGAGTCCCTCTCCTCAGCTGGCCTTGCTCTGTCAGCCACAAACTGGTTTAATTCATACCTAATTGGCAGGACCCAATCAGTGAGAATCCTTGATTCCATCTCCCCTTCACTCCCCATCATCACTGGTGTCCCTCAGGGCTCAGTGCTTGGTCCCCTACTCTTCTCCATTTTCCTTAATGATCTTCCCACATCTTGCTCATCCTCATCTATCTATCTACATGTATGCTGATGATACTGTTTTGAACAGTTCCGGAAAAAAATCTGCTGCTGTGGAAACCAGCTTACAGCATGACTTCAACCAAGTTCAGCTCTGGTTTGCTTCTCACCAGCTTTTTCTAAATGCCAAGAAGACAGACTCATTGTCCTTTGGCACCAGACAGAGATTCTTTAGGCTCCCGGCCCTACACATCTTACATACCCTTGACGGGACCATCTTGGAGGACACCTCCTCATTTAGATATCTGGGGGTTTGGCTGGACCAAAACATCAACTTCTCTGTGCATATCGATGCTATCCTGCATAAACTGTGCCCCAGGCTTCGTGCTCTGTACAAGAACTGTAGTTGCATCCCGCTGACTGCAAGGCATGAAATTGTCCAGAAGATTATACTCCCCATCTTTGACTACTGTGACATAGTATATGGTGCTGCTCCCAAATCTTCCCTGACCAAGTTGGACACTCTTTAACTCCTTCTGATGCTTTGCTCTCAACTCACATTCCCGATGCCACCTCTGTGAACTCTATCACTCTCTAACCTTCCTTCCACTATCTCACAGACTCATCTCACACTGTGCCAAACTAACCTCCGAATTCTGATTCGGAATGCTCCCCCTATCTTTCATCCTCTCTCTCCACCCCACCCCCACCCACTCTCTCAGATCTAATGACACCCACACCTTGACCGTCCCTTGCTGAACCACCCTCATCAGTCAGACTGGTTTCTCCCATCGTGTCCCTAAAATCTTGAATTCTCTCCCCCAAAAATACGACACTCCTCCTCCAACTACTACCTTACCTCTGCCCTACACAATTACCTCTCCCTCAGCTGTTCCTGCTTTAACTCTCTTTAATACCTATCCCCAGTTTCTGCCTTCCTACCCTGACACCCCCCCCAGCAGGGTTTTCAACATCCTAAAGGGGGAATCAGGAAATGGCTACCCCTTCTCCTCATATTCAGTTCTTGCCTCTCCCCTTCTCTTCTCCACCTGTGCTTCTAGGTCACCTGTGTGCACAACCTACCCCATCCTTTTTACTCCAACAGCACTTGTGTACTACCTCGAGCCTGATCCTGGTACACTCATGCACTATGATGGTTCTGTTGCATTATTACTGTTTTGTAAGTTTATATGTTCTTTTGTATAATTTTGGACATGTATTGTAATTTACCCAATATTCCAGTACTGTTTATTGTACAATACCTTATGTTCCAACTGTTGCATAATCTTACAATGTTGTTTTGTTTGTACTACCCATATACTATTGTAACTGATCCTCCTTCACAAACCTATATAACCCCCTCCCCCCAGGTCACACCGTGAGACAAGCAACTTGTTGTTCAATGTGCCCGCCTGGTGAAACATTTTAATAAATAAATAAACAAACAAACACTGGCTCTTCCATTGCTGACACTGCCGATCAGTACTGACAGAGAGGCTGCTGCCTTATTAGAGGCTGGATTAAAGCCCACAGGAAAAACACTAACTCTTATACTGCTAGCAATGTAGGGCAGTACTAGTTGAGGTGTTATTGCACTACTGGAGGTTGTGTTTAAGCCCCACAGAAGAAACACTGACTCATCCATCAGAGACATTGTGTGGCAGTACTGTGGAAGGGGTTGCTACCCTATTGGAGACTGGATTCAAGTCCACAGCAGTGACATGGGCTCACAGCATGACAGTGCAAGGCAGTACTGGGGGAAGGTTTGTTGACCAACTACAGACTGGGTTCAAGTCCCACAGTAAAGATGTGGGCTCTCAACCATAGCTGACACAGCAGGGCTGTACTGGGGAAGAGTTTTTTTTGTTAACATTTGTGACCAGGAAATACACACTGAGCCAAGGGGTAAAGCTTGTTTAACTTTTCAGGTGCAACCTGGGATTACAGGGAAGTTAAGTGACTTGCTCATGGTCACACAGTATGTAAATGATTCACAGATTCCAACCCAGTTTTCCAAGCTTGCAATTCAGTGCTTTCCACCACTAGGCTATACTGCCTCCCCCAAGGTTGCTACCCTATTGGAGGCTGGGTTCAGGTGCCACAGCAAAAATGTTGGCTCAACCACCACTGACACTGCAGGGCAGTATTAGTGAAGGGCTGCTGCTCTACTGTACATTTGGTCTACTCTAGTAGAAGGCTCTGATGAGGGCATGTCAGCAGTCCCCGCACAGAAAGTTAACAATACACTCAGACCCATTGCATATGCATCCCAAAAGTTCATACCAGTTGAACTGAAATATTCTCTATTTGAGATACACCTTCTGGCTAACTCATGGGTGATCAAACACATCCTATATACTAACTTACTACTAACATACTAAAATGCCAGCAGAATAGGCCTAACGGTCTCTTGAGTCTGCTTGATTTTCAGCACTCTCACTGAGGGCCGATTTTAGTGTCCCCCCCATTGGTTTATACTGTCCCCAGTCCCAGATGAAACATAGAAACATAGACTTTGACGGCAGATAAGGACCGCTAGGCCCATCTAGTCTGCCCATTTCCCTACCTACAGGATAGGCCGCAGATCCTAGTTAACCAACAGCCTATTTCTTCCTACCCCCCACAAGAATTGCCTTATGTCTGTCCCATGCATTCTTGAATTCTCCCACAGTTTTAGCCCCACAACCTCCTCAGGAAGGATGTTCCATGATCCACTACCCTCTCTGTGAAATAATACTTCCTCACATTGCCCTAAACCGCCTCCTTCTATCTTTAAATTGTTCCCCTTGTTCTTGCAAGTCTCTTTTTCTGAAAAATGCTACCCTCTTGGACTTTGTTGATTCCACTGAGGTACTTAAAAGTTTCTATCATGTCCCCCTCTCCTTCTTTCCTCAAGGGTATACATATTAACCTCCTTTAGTCTCTCCTCATCTGACTTCTCTTGCAGACCCTGCACCATTTAGTTGCCCTCCTCTGGACTGCCTCTATCCTGTCTATGTCCTTGTGGAGATGGGGTCTCCAGAACTGGACACAGTACTCCAGATGGGGTCTCACCAACTGTCTGTACAGAGGGATAACAACTTCCTGTTTTCTGCTGATGATGCCTCTCCCTATACATCCCAGTATACACCCAGCCCTCCCTACTGCCTTCTCACATTGCTTGCTAACCTTAAGGTCATCTGATATGATTACCCCCAGGTCCCTTTCCTGTTTTGTTGTTGTTACTACCTCCCCACCCATTGTGTATTCTTCCCCTGGGTTCTTGTTTCTCAGGTGCATTATTTTGCACTTCTTTGCATTGAATCCTAGCTGCCATACTTCTGACCATTCCTCCAACCTTGCCTAGTCCCTTTTCATCCTTTCCACGCCTCCTTGTGTATCAACCCTGTTGCAGATCTTTGTGTCATCTGCAAAAAGGCATACTTTTCCTTCCAGTCCCTCTGCAATGTCACTGATGAAGATATTAAAAAGGACTGGACCCAATACTGAACCCTGCGGTACCCCACTAGTAACCCCCCTTTCTTCAGAGTGGACTCCATTTACAATTACCTTCTGTGCCCTGTTGTCCAGCCAATGTTTTACCCAGGCTACCACCCTGGGTCCCACTCCCAGGAGCTCCCATGTTCTACCTGTATTGGGCCTGGTCAGATTTATACCTCCCCTGTACCTGTCCCATCCCCTCTTAAACCCGTCCACAGTCTCCTCCCCTACCAGCTCCCTGGGCAGTACATTCCATGGCTCCACCACCCTTTCAGTGAAATAACATCTCCTCCTCTCCCCTCTGAGCCTGCCCCCTTCCAGCTTACACTCATGACCTCTTGTTGCCCCACCATACTTCCTTTGGAGCACCCTGACTGGGCCTCCTTTATTGATCCATTTCATGTACTTAATGATGTCTATCATGTCCCCCTGTCTCTCCTCTCCTCCAGGGTGTACATGTTGAGCTCCTTGAGCCTCTCCTCATAGGTTCTCTTCCCCCAGGCCCCAGATCATTTTGGTTGCCCTCCTTTGGACCCATTATAGGAGTGTAATGTCCCTCTATAAATGTGGTCTCCAAAACTGTACACAATACTCAAGGTGTGGCCTAACCAAGCAGTTGTACAGTGGAAGGATCACTTTCACCTTTCTGGAGGTAATCCCCCTATATATTATAGGTTTTTCTCCAATTGTATTCCACACCAACCATACCCCTTCCAACATTTTGCTTTCAGACAGAGTCAAGGATGGCACAGTCTCCAACACCAGACTCACCCATTGGTCCCTCCTCTTTCAGAATCAGGACATCAGAGAACAGCCAGAAAAAAATCCCTCCATCTTGGCCCAAGGACTGCTGTTCAAAGGACCACCACGAGTGTGGCTTACAGCCATCAATCCTGCCAAATCCAGGCCCTTTCATGCCAGTCACAGAGCTGGACCTGAAAAAACCTACCTTGTGTCACATCTTCACAGATGGCTCCTCATCTTACCATGAGAGGGAACAAAGAGCAGGATTAGGTGTGCTGATCAGGTACCCCAATGGGCATGCATTACAGGTATCCAAAACATGCACTGTTAAATCATCTCAGTATGCAGAACTAACAGCAATGGCCTGTGCTCTGGAAATTATTAAAACTGGAAAAGCCGATATCATCTTCACCGATTCCACTTGGGTATGAAATTCCCTCACAAAATTCATGCCCTTCTGGAAAATTAATTCCTTTACCTCTTCTGGTGGCACACCAGTCAAATACAGGGACCTATTCATATACATTAATGGAATGGTTAAAAAGTTCAAGTACAAACTGCACATCCATAAGGTTAAGGCCCATTCAAAAGCCAAACCCTTCCATTACTGCAATGATTGAGCAGACATCCTTGCCAAGGATGGTGCTTGAGTGGGGGACATATGGATCATGTTTTACTTGATAGCAGCAGCCAATACAAAATAACAAATTGTCCCACTGGATGTCAGTACAGCTCAAAAGACAGATCCACAAATAAAAGAGGTGTTTTACTACTTGCCAAAAGACAAGGAAAAAGAGCCACCAACAAACAATCCATTCAAAAGACATGCAGATAATTTACACCTAGCAGAAGTTGACATGGTACAAGTCTGCAGAAGAAGAACAAACATTACAGGTGGTTCCTACATCACTGTGATAAGAGTTCATTCATCAGGTCCATGATACTCCTACTAGTGGACACCAAGAGGGGGTGGATAAAACCCTGTAGAGGCTCAGAACTGCAGTATGGTGGCCTGGTAGGACAGTGGATGTCCAGCATCACTTGGATAACTGTCCAGTCTATGCGCAAAATGATCCAATTCCTGGATCGAAAAATGCAAAGTTTCTAACCCAGAGGTAATCTGTCGTCTGGCATGCAATCTAAATCAGTTTCATTGGACATCTACCCAGAACCAGCAGAAATAATCAGTTTGCACTTGTGATCAGAGATCTATTCTCAAAATGGTTTATGTCCAGCAGGGTTGGTCACACTAGTGCAAGACAGTGACTGAGGTAGTCAAGTTGCTACATGCTCTTTGTGTTGTGGAGGAGCAAAAAGAAGCAGGCTAGCAGTGCTCAAAATTTTATAATAAAAGGTATGCCATTGTTGCCTGTTGTCTGCTAGCTATCCAGATAATCTTTATGCAACTGACCATTCGTATGTGCGTTTCATTTGTATTTTGCTTAGAGATTGGATAATCGGTGGCTACGATGGGGTCAGGGGTCTGTTATTTGCTAACCTTAGCTACTGGTCCAGCTCCGGCTTTGAGGAGGATTTGTGGATCCTGAAAAAATCCTGAAAAATTTCCAAGACTTTTGGCCAAGGAAGATTTCGGTGACCAAAAAAAAAATATGGGAAAAAGGAGGAAGGAGAGTGTGAAGCAAGGAGCTGCTTGAATTGCATATTTTTTTCAAAGACCTTTCAAGTGTGTTTAAGCAACCAGAGTCAGATCTGGGTTTACAAACAGAATATAACACTCTACGCTCTGAAAACTGAGTTTTTCACTGTCATAGTCTGTTTTTTGCTGCTGCTCATGTTTATTGTTTTTGTTTATTTTACTTTTATTTCATTTTATCCTGTATTTTTATATTATGTAAACCATTCAAGTGAAGGGTTGTGATTATAAGAGTTTTAAATGTCTATGGGTCTTTTGTATGTCAGTTTTAAGTTTGAGTATAGAATTGTGTTTGTGTCTTTAAAAATTTAATTTTTACCTTTTTCAAATACTTGTAGAAAGTGCGTAGGGACCCAATAAACATTAGAATAACTTAACTAAAGTTGTGGAAGCACATGAAACACACAAAGTTATTTTTAATTGTTTTACACGTGTTATATGTGTTTTTGAGTTTAGTTTTTTATAGGCTAGTTCATTATCAGCTAGTTTTATAAGTATAGTTCTATTAGCATACAAGATTGCTAATTAATTACTTAATTGCTTTATGTTCTAACTATCTGAGTAGTGGATATCTAGTTAGTAGTTAATTTTTTAATTGGTTAGCAGTGGGGGTATTTTAGAAGCACAAGTACGAGTGAGAGTCTATCTGACCAGTTTGTGTTGAATCCCCGAAGTGTGCGTAACAGAGCATTTCTAAGCACTTGGAATGTTAAGCTCTCTTGAAGTGATTGCAGGAGCTGTTTTATAATGAATGATGCATTCTGACTTCCTGCTTTAATATTTTTTTAAGCTAGTGAGATATATTTGTCGTAGCGTCCGTGTTCATGGGATTTGCGCAAGTATTCCTGTGTGATTTCTACCACGAGGACATATTAAGTAAGGTGCTATGATAAGTCCCACTGGTGTTTGTAATTCTGGAAAGTTGAAGAAATCGGAGAAAGTAAGTTAGTACGTTAGAATATTTTTAAAATAGAAACCCTAAGGGCATATATGGGTGGGTTAGTAGAGACTTAAAATTTTTTTTTTTTTAGGTTTAAATTAGTTTTCAGGTACTTTGTGCTACATGTTACAGATAAATATAAAGTCAAAGATACTTGAGTTTTCTGTAGATCCTAGTCCACTTGGTACATTTTTTTGAGCTAGTAGGCAATATCTATTGTAAATGGTAAAACTTTAAGTATATTATTTATTTATTTTCAATGGGAGTGCTACGTGCCCTCAAGAAGTGGAATTGGGGTTACTACTATGTTTATTATTTGTTGCGCATCTGCACTATAGAATGAAGAAGAAAAATTTACCTGACTATTTTTGTGACTCTGGATTGGACTTTATGAACTGGTAATTGTGGAAATTTTTTCTGATCTAATCTCTGAATTTTCTGGGCTGCTGTCCTTGTTGTCAGATGGGATATACAGCTATTCTGAAAATTTATTAGAAGAAAAGACTTCTTTAACTGTTTCTTATGACAAAGAAAGAGATGATTTTATAAATTTGTCAGGATTTGCGCTTTACTTAGGATTCTCAAGATTTTAAGAGTTTTGCTCTTGTAATATTTATTGAAGTTTTGTATTTGTTCATTAGAAGCAGTTTAGGGCTTTAGAGGCAATAATGCCCTACAAGATAGGCAAGAGAGCCGCCAAAACATATACTAAAAGGAATAGTAATATTGTTAAGAAGAAAGGGAATAGTGGAATGAATTTGGGGAGTGATAAGACTGGAAACCAGAAAATAACTCAGTTTATGTGCCCATCAGTTGCTCATATTGAGCTTAGGGGAAACAAAAAAGAGTGGCTAAAAATTTCCAGCCTAAATTAACTTCCTCCCCAGTAGAAAAATCATGTGAAGGTAGTCACTCCTCAACTCATCCCTTGTTAAAGCAAATTAGAGGCTTGGAAGAATCAATAGTGACTAAACAGTTGGGGAAAAATAACTACTTTGAGAGAACAAGAAACAATAGACAATGCTAATGGGATTAATGTAACTAATGCCACAAATGTCACAGGCCCAGATCTTCATCTATCAGATTTAACATATTCAGTGGTGACCTTAAAGGGTACTAAAGGGAACAAATATTTTTCAAATAGAGATGGTTCTAATCTTATAGATTTGGTTGACTGTGTTGAGGAAAATAATAAGAGAATATATACTGGAAAACCAGCTTCAGGAGCCGTATCAACCACACAGGGAATTGATTTAAAAAAAATCAGTCAGAAGTAGTATCCCCCAAAATGCCTAATTTCTTGATAATTTTGATTCTTTTCTGACTCCACACATCACTAAACAGAATATAAAAGGTCAGACTTATCAAACAGGTACAAGTGGTGTTTTCCCCATGATTGCACCGAGGGACGAAACATTCTCCCAAAGCACGGCGGCGTTAATTGGAGCAGCATCGAGAGACCAATCCCTGAAGATCATGTTATTGAAAGTTCACTTTTAGTACTATTTAAGGAACTGAAGAGGGAAATACGTTTTGGTAATGAGCAGATCCTGGAACTGGTTACACTGCTTAGATGTTTTGTAACAACTTTCATGAAAGACAGGGAATGTCATAATGGTCAGGGTGTTAATTCAAATACTGCCAATATCCAGGCAGAAGTTCCCCATTATGACAGGCAATGTCTGAACACTGCCAACAAGAGTTTGAGAAAGATATACCTGTGGCCAGAGATTTAGAAAGTGGTAGGGTTAATAGGAGTATTAGATCCATTACAGATAATACAGCTAATAAGAAAGTTTTAGAAATAGAAAAACTGGTGAAAGAACTTGAAGAAAGAAAGAGATGTTTGGTTAAGGAAGATAAAATGAAGGAAAGGAAAACAAGTGAGAAATAGTGAAAAACAAAATGTGTCAAGAAAGCAAGGATTTAGAACAGGGAAAAAGGTATAAATGATGTAGCGTGGAATTCAAAATGGTGCAGAATTTACAAAAGGTACAAAGGAAATAAGAAAAAGAAAGTGAATTTGGGAAAAGCAACTGAAGTTAGTCCTACTGAAAGTAACAACATGGAAGCTGGAACAGTAGAAGAAAAAAAGGAGTATTTGATTAATATGGGAGAAATGTTATCAACTTTATTTATAAAAGGATTACCCAAAAGCAAATCTGAGAATAATTATATTCTAAAACTATCTACATACAGTTTGATTAAAGGCCTTGCAGGGTTCAAAACTGGATGGCAAGACATTAAATCTACGTACAGGTATAAAGATGGTTCTGATAAAGGTTGGATATGTGCAGTGTTTAAAAATGCTACTATAAGATCAGAAGTTATTTTACTGAAGGACAGGTTCATGGATAAGGGAGTAACATTAGAAGTAACAATTAGGAATCAAGTAAAAGATTCATTGGGAAGTCTGGAGAAAAAGAATGGGAGATTAAAGAGTATGGAGACAAAAGAAGGGGCTACTGTAATGCCCTGTCCACACTACACCGCTCAGACCCTGTAACAGACAGAAACCGTTACAGCTGGGGAGTGGTACAGTGTGTCCACACTGCAGCAGTGACCGGTACGAGACTGTTACCGCCAGTCCACACCTCGGGATCCGGGCGACCGTTACCGTGGTGCCCAATCCCACAATGCAGCTCGCGCTGCACTACGGGCCCTGCAGGGGACCGTTACTGCCCGTTCACACTACCGCTGGTAATGTTAGCGAGGCAGGACCGGTTTCATAACAGTTGTTGAAACCACCTCATATGTGGTTTCCACAACGGTTATGAAAACGGCTTCTGTAACAGTACAGGTGTAAACGCAAACCGTTGCGGTAACGGTTTAGGCACTCTGTAATGTTACAGAGGTGTAGTGTGGACAGGGCCTTAAAAAACCTCAGATTACAGCTTACATTAAACCAAGTGAACTAGTGCATAACCTGAAAGGTGATGAAGAAATTATTTTAAGTAGAAGAGGAAAGAAACAGATGGGAATAAGGATCAATACTAGTATAGTAATGGAGGAGGAAAGTAATTAATTTCTTACATCAAACTCTTTGGTAGAAACTTCAATAGCTAGTGAGGTTAATTCAATACAACAATAATTTTGGATGATGATATCATTTGACAGTCTGTTCTTCATTCTTATAATAAGGAAATTAACATACTATGCTGGAATGTAGCTGGGTTAAGGAGGAAATTAATGGACAAGCAGTGTTATCAATGGTTGAGATCTTTCACAGTTTTATTTGTCCAAGAAACCTGGCTAAAAAAATATAGATGAACAATTGCTTGATGGCTTTACTGCCTGGCTATCTCTGGCATATAAAGTAAAATCTTATGGCTGATATAAGAGTGGATTAGCTATTTATATGAGTTCCAATTTGGATTTTTGTACTACTGAAGTAAGTGCAGAAAATTAGTTCCACATGTATATTGTGATTATGAATAACAAGATTAGGTGGGCTCTTTTTAATATATATATATTCCTCCAGGATTAAAAGCAATAGTCTATTCTAAGATTACTGAGATGGTAGGAAGCAGTATTGAATCCTTAAAAATCAAGGTTCCCAGAGATAAAAAAAAATGTAAGCACGGGATTTTAATGCCCATTAGGGCAATCTTATAGAGGAACAAACACATGAGTGGTGTATTGATGGTTCACTAAATATCCCTGTGAGATAATCTCAAGATAAAGAAATTTCCAAACAAGGAAAAAATATTATACAGTTTTTTGGAGAATATAATTGTAGAATTCTGAATGATAGGACAAAGGGGGATTGGGAAGGGAATATTACATTTCCAACAGTAAAAGAAGGAGGAGTTCTGGATCTTTGCGTGGTAGAAGTTCTGGATTTCCCATTAGTCAGTCAATTTAAGGTATTTAAGTCATGGGATAGTGATCATTTTCCCATTATGTGTACTTTAGCTTTAGGTTTTAACAAACATATATTACATAAAGAAGCGGAACTTATTGCTGATTCGCATATGTGTATCAAGTATGGAAAAAAAAAATTAAACAGGATTCCTGTTCAAAAGAGGTATTATCATGTCCGATCAGTTACTAGAAAAAATGAATACAATCTGGAATACTAGTCAATTGGGAGTGGACTCTCAAATTAAAAATTTAATGAGTTAGTAGCTTTTATTTTATCTGAACTTGGCAGAAGGCAAAGATCCAAAAGGCAAATCATTTTGGGTAAACAAAAACCATGGTTTGATATAGAGTGTTATATGATGAGGAATGAAATTAAAAAAGTGGGGAAATTGAGGGTCAAGGCTCCTTCAGTTTCTATTTTGGGTGCTTTTAAATATATGAAATTGGAGTACAGAAAAATGCTGGATTATAAAAAAAGAAGTTATAAGGATGATCTGTGGGGAAAGCTTCAGGATTGTATATTGACAAATGACACAAAGTCCTTTTGGAATATGGTTGCATTTGGGTGAAGTGATGATGACATTATTTATAATATACCAGGTATGATAAGTGAACAAATGTGGGTATTGCATTTTTGTCTGATTTATAAAATAAATTTAAATCAGAATATTATATTAGAACTGGTCTTTGGGATGTATCCAAGGGATTCAAGTGAAAGTGTGTTTGATTTTTCATTAAATGAAGTAAAAGCTGCTATTTTAGCACAAAAAAGAAATAAAGCAGCAGGGGTTGATGGACTTCCTGCAGAAGTTTTTTTAAATAATCCAGACTATTGGGCCTCAGTTTGTGCTCCAGTATTTACAGTAATATATAAATACCTGATTCTTCCCCAAAATTGGAATAAAGGGATTAGTGTTCCCCTGTTTAAAAAGGAAGATAAGCGAGACCCTAAATGCTACAGGCCTATTACACTTTTACCAGTTTTACAAAAAAATTTTTTCGAGATTAATATTAAACAGGTTGTAGGTCTGGGTTGAAGAAAATAATCTGCTTTCTAAATTTCAAGAGGGATTTAAAAAAGGGCATAGCACTCTAGATCAGATTTTTACATTAAATTTTTTGGTAGATAAATATGTTAACAATAAAAAGGCACTTTATATTTTGTTTTCTGGACATAAAGTATGCTTTTGATACAGTGAATAAAGTTATGGGAGATTTTGGCAGCTCTTAATATTGATCCACAGCTTTTGCAGATTCTTAAACTCTACATCAGAATACAACGACTGAGGTAAAGTATGGAAGGGATGGAGCACTTTCAAGAGAATTAGTTATTGAAGCTGGCGTTAAACAAGGCTGTTTGTTGGCGCCTATTTTATTTAACCTATACATAGAAAATTTGGTTAAAAATATCAGCCAGATTGATACTTTCGCACCTGTTGTAAATAACAAAGAAATTAAATTATTATTATATGCTGATGATGCATTAGTTATTTCTAGAACCCCATTAGGTCTTAAATGAGGCATTTCTAATATTATGAGTATGTTAAAGGATCTGGATTTTGAGCTGAATGTTTACAAATCAAAAATTATGATCATAGGAAAAAATAGAAAAGTGATACCATGGACAATTGAAGGTTGCCATTTTGACATAGTTAAGGAATTTAAATATTTAGACATAATAATTGATAGTAATATGATGTAGCTCCAACATTTGGAGGAAGTAAAGGATAATTCTTATAAAATGATGGGAGCAATAAGACATTTTGTGTCAAGATTTGCTGGTAATTCTTTTGTCTCTTTGAAAAAACTTTCGAGGCTAAATTGATAAATCAATTATTATATGCAAGTGAGACGTGGGATATGTATGCTGAAAAAAGCTAATTCAGAATGCTTACAAAACCAGTTCTAAGATCTACTTTAAATCTCCCTCGTGACTGCCCATCAAGCTTTTTAAGATTAAAGTCTGGTCTTATCCAGATTAAAGCAAGGATTTTGATAAGGGCAGTAAAGTTTTGGGCCAGATTATTAAAAATAAATAAAAACAGACTTCCACGGTTATGTTGGGAAGAAAGTATGATTAAGTCAAATACAGGAAGCGAATTTGTGACATGGTTTCACAAATTGAATATTAAACTGAAATGGTTTGGCTGTATTGCTCTATGGAATAGTTCTGTAACTGATAATATAGAGGGGTATGTGAATGAAACAGTGCAAAGAATTAATGATGTAATTATTCAACAGGATTATGAAAGAATATATGAGTTGGACTCAATGGGGTTGTACTCAAGTATTAAATCTAGTTGGGGCATAGAGAAATACCTGATTGTTTGTGAAAATGTTATTCATAGAAATATGTTAAGGAGAATTAGGTTAGCTTGCCTGGGAAATTCTTATATTAACGTGAATAACTGGCACTGTGAAAAGTTTAAAAATGGCTGTAAAGGCACTGTTAGGTCAAAATTATATATTATGCATATGATATTTGAATGTAAATCTTGGGCTCAGCAGCGTGAAAGAACTTTTTCCAAATTAATGCCATAGTACCTTATTCCTAACAGTTTAGAGTATAAATTGTTTTACTTAAACTAGATTCAGTAAAGCTAATTTATGGGGTTGCAAAATATAGCTTATTCTAAAATATAACTATGAACTCAAAGTTGGATGTAGGGTTTTATGATTTCTGTCTGTGTTTAAATTATATATGGTGTAAAATGTTGTTCAGTTTTGTAAAAAAATGTTGAATAACAAACTTGTTTTTTATACATTTATCTTAGTAAAGAACTTGAACTATTCTCAAAATGGGTAGAGACCTATCCAAGTTGAGTGCCCAAAGCAAAACTGACAGCAAGAATTCCATAAGAACAAGTATTTACCAGATGGGGTCTACCTCTCAAGGTAGACTCTGACCAAGGATCCAGCTTTACAGGTGAGGTAATAAAACAATCTTTGATAATGCTTGGTGTTAGCCAGACATTTCACATCCCATACCATCTTCAATTCTCAGGTTAGGTGGAGCGAGCCAATTGAAGGCTCAAATTAATGCTTTGCAAATTCATAGACAACAACCCTAAGAACCGGGACACTTTGTTGCCCTTACCCATAATAGCAATCTGAGCGACACCAGCTGCAGCAATCTGATGTACTCCATTTGAAGTAATGACTGGGAGATGCATGAAACTGCATTGGTTAATTGACCTCACAGCCCCCACCACAGATAGAGTGGCAGAGGACACCTATGTTGCACAATTAAGGAACAACATTATCCAAACTCACCTGTTTGCAGCTTGACACATGGGATACATGCATCAGCAATCTAAAATGTACTTTGATAAAACTGTCAAAGAAGTCAATTGACTGGTGGGAGATCAGGTCATGATACTGAAATTTGCTATCCCACTCCACACATTTGTAAATAAATGGGAAGGCTCATATGACATCATAATAAGTTGTCCCCATCTGTGTATCAAGTCAGAATCACAGATAGGAAGAAGCCAATAGAACAGTGGCTTCATGCCAATCAGTTACACAAAGGTAATTAAAGAACTGCCTTCCCACCAGAGACAGGAAGGTCACTGATTACCAATGGACAGACTTTCTCTTCACAGGTACCCAGAATGACTGTGGCAATATTTCTAGTGATTGTCCTGATCCAGAACACACTGTCTGGTGGGCTCCTCAAAGATGTTTTCATAGACTCCCAAAAGGAGATAAATCCTAACACCAATCCACATTTGAAAAGGCTACTCCATGCCTTACGTCCCCAGGATAAAAGATATTTTCATAGAAACATAGAAATTGTCAGCAAATAAGGACCACTAGGCCCATCCAGTCTGCCCGCAGGACCTATACATTATATGTGGCCACTGACCCTATGTGATCAATGGCTTTTTATCACTCCTTCCCCTCTCAAGTTTCCCTTTGTGCCTCTCCCAGGCATGCTTAAACCCCTTCACTGTGCTTGTCCCTACTATCTCCTGTGCCAGATTATTCTTAGCATTGACTACCCTTTCTGAATGGAAGAACTTTCTCATA
Organism: Neoceratodus forsteri; assembly: GCA_016271365.2. Lineage (NCBI taxonomy): Eukaryota > Metazoa > Chordata > Ceratodontiformes > Ceratodontidae > Neoceratodus > Neoceratodus forsteri. The sequence continues at coordinate 495,760,842 of CM057457.1, forward strand.
TTACCTCTTAATCTACCCCCTTCCAATTTCATATTGTACCCCCTTGTTCTAATATTTTTTCTACATTGGAAAAGGTCCCCCACCTGCACCTTGTTTATGCCCTTGAGGTACTTGAAAGTTTCAATCATGTCTCCCCGGTGTCTCCTCTCCTCCAGTGAGTACATACTGATGTCCCTTAGTCTCTCCTCATGTTTGGTGGTGCAAGTCCTGCACCATCTTTGTTGCCCTTCTCTGGATAGTCTCCACCTTATCTATGTCCTTGCACAGGTGTGGCCTCCAGAACTGCACACAGTACTCCAGGTGAGTCCTTACCAATGTTTTATTCAATGACATCACCACTACCCACCTCCTGCTAGTGATAACCCTGCCTATGCACCCCAACATGCCACTGGCCCTATCTGCTGCCTTTATGCACTGCTTTGATACCTTAAGGTAATCAGAGATGATAATCCCTAGGTCCCATTCCTCTTTGGTGACAGTCAGCTTCTCCCCCCAGCCTGTAGCTCTCTTCAGGGTTCCCTCTACCCAGGTGCATTATTTTGCACAACTTTGCATTGAACCTCAATTGCCACATCTTTGACCATCTTTCAGCTGCTCCAGGTCCCTCTTCATTTTCTGCACCCCTTCTGGAGTATCCGCCCTGTTGCAGATCTTGGTGTCATCTGCAAACAGGCAGACCTTTCCTTCTAGCCCCTCTGAAATGTCACTAATGAAGACAATGAACAAGACTGGTCCTAATACTGATCCCTGTGGTGCCACACTGGTCACCCCCATCTCCCCAGATTGTACCCCATTTACCACCACCCTCTTTCTCCTGTCTGTTAACCATTTCCTAACCTAGTTCACCACCTTGTTGCCCATGCCCAGACTACCCATCTTGTTAATCAGCCTTTGATGTGGGACAGTGCTGAAGGCTTTGCTGAACTCTAGGTAGATGACATCTACCGCCCCTCCCTAATTTGATTCCCTAGTCACCCAATCAAAAAATTCTATTAGATTAATTTGACATGACCTTCCTGCTATGAATCCATGTTGCCTCTGATCCTGAGCACTGCTGGACTCCATATGTGCCACTATCCTTTCTTTCAGCAGTGTCTCCATGATCTTTCCCACCACTGAGGTGAGGCTGACTGGCCTGTAGTTCCTCGCCTCCTCCCCTTTTGCCGCTTTTGTACAGTGGGACTACATGTGCCCTCTTCCAGTCCTCTGGAATAACACCCATGTTGAGTGACTCTGTGAACAGGGCCACCAGAGGCACTGCTAGTTCCCTTTGCAGCTCCTTTAATATCCTCAGGTGGATGCCGTCTGGCCCAATGGTCTTATCCAACTTCAGTTTTGTAAGTTCTTCCAGAACTCTGTCCACTGTGAATGGACTGGTGTCCACTCCCCCCCATTGTCTCTGAAATCCAACTGTGGTCCTTGACCCTCCCCTTCTTTAGTGAATACTGAGCAGAAGCATTTATTCAGTATTTCTGCCCTGTCCAGATCCCCCTCCTTACATACTTCTTTCTCTCCGTTGAGCCTCACAATCCCATTTTTTCTTCTTTTACTGATGTACCTATAAACTGCCTTACCCTCTTTGTTTACAGACAGTACTAAATCGTCTTCTGTCTGTGCCTTTGACCTCCTAACAGCCTTCCCCACTTCTCTTAGACATTCAAGGTACACCTGTTCTCCTTTGGCTCCCCTTATATTTCCTGAAACTCAGCCTTTTAGCCCTTACTTTTTCCCCTACCTCTTTGGAGAACCATAGTAGTTTCCTTCTTCTTTTCCCTTTGGCTACTATCCTAATACACTGGTTTGCTGTCTCCACTATGGCTGCTTTTAGTTTTTCCCATTGTTCTTCCACACTCTCTATTACCCCTCCCTTCCCCAGGATGGCTTCTATACATCTGCTCATTTCAGTGAACTCTTCCCTCCTGAAATCTAATACTCTTGCCCTTGTGCGGCTTAACTGAGTAAATGTCTCCAAGCTGAACCACACCATGTGGTGGTCATTGGACCCCAGCTGCCCTTCCACTTGTATTTCTTTGACTCTGTTCCCATTGGTCCACACCAGGTCAAGAATTGACTTGTCCCTGGTTGGCTCATGTACCAGCTGCCTGAGTCCAACCCCCTGTAGCGATTCTAGGATTGCTGTGCTTCTGCCTGAAACAGCCATCTGGGTGGCCCGATCCATGTCTGACATATTGAAATCCCCCAGTAGTAGGATTGCGCCTTTAGCTGCCATGTCATATATGTTCTCCACTAGTTACTTGTCTACTTCCTCCCTCTGTGGCAGAGGTCTGTAGATCACCTCTGTGAGTACTGCTGTTCCATTCCCTGGCTCCAGGGTGACCCATATTACCTCAGCCTCCCCCTGTCTTCCCTGAACTTCTGTAGCCTTCATACCATCTCTGATGTACAGGGCCACTCCTCTACACCTTTTACCCTCCCTGTCTCTCCTGCACTGTGTATATCCTGGTACACTGACTTCCCAGCCATGATTAGCAGAGTATCACATCTCTGTTATTGCTGGTATGTCAAGGTCTGCATCTGCCAACAAGGCCTCCAGATCAGGGACCTTATTTCCTAGGCTATGGGCATTCACTAGAACGACCTTCCATGTTTTACAATCTGCCCTCCCTCTGCTCTTGATCTCCCTCTCCAGTGTCTTCCCCCCACCCCAGTTTCCTTTCCTACATGCTCTCACCCCCCCATGACACTCGTTATACATTCTTCACCTGTCTGGCCTCCCTCCTTGCTTTAGCTGTTCCTGTAGTCAACTTATGTTCCTGCATGTTCCCATGGGGGGGTGTTCCTAAGCCTCCTGCCCCTCCTGGCTGTCCCTCCTTGGTCAGTTTAAATGCTCACAGCTAAACCATTTAAACTTCTCACTAAGTACCAAGGTCCCCTTCTCAGACAAATACTGGCCATCCTCCTTATATAAGCTCCCATCTGCCCAGGTCAGGTTCCAGTCCCCTATGAAGCCCAAACCCTCCCTTCCACACCAATCCTTCAACCAAGAATTGAAGGTATGGATGTGATGTGCCCTAGCTTCCCCTTGGCCCTGGACAGGTAGCACCTCTAAGAATGAGACGGAATGTGCTATCTGTTTCTGGATTCCCCCAGCTTCTTGAAATTTTCCTGGGCTCTGGCTAACTCCCCCCATCTCCTGGCCAGGTCATTGGTCCCCAGGCGAACAATGACATCCAGCTGCTCCCTCCTTGCTACTGCAGTAGCAGTCCTATGAATCTGCTTCCCATCCCTCCATGCAGTGGTTTGTGGGAGGCCCTTGACCTCTCTCTTCCCTGCTAGGTGTCTCTAACTCCACTCCCCAGACAACAGTGTCCACCAAACTTCCCCCTCCTCTGGGTGACCCCAGCCTCCTTTCCCTGGGGCTCCATCCTGGAAGATCCTCCCATCCTTCATGGTCCCAGCCTCAGGTTCATGAGTGGGACTTTCCTGCTCCTTCAACACAATGTAGGAGTTACTAAGCAGGACAGGCTGGGGGATGTGCTTTTGACTCCCCCACCTCCCTGAGCCCACTATAGCACAATCATTCCTCTCCACTGATATCCTTTAGGTCCCAGCTGTAGTCCCAGTGGTCTTTGGGTGGGTTTGGATGCCACCTTCAGCTTGGCCAACTCTACTCAGAGACAGGCAACCTCCTCCCTAAGCCCTAAGTTTGGATATTGTACTAACACACATACTTCCAGATTTCACAGTGTTTTGCTACTAGACCTCTTAGAATCTTATCAAACATGCACACAGGACCCGGTAGCTCTGCCAAACACCACAGAATGTTTAGGTGTATTTTGTTTCCCCAAACAAAAACAAGGAAGTAAACAGAAAAAGAGACCTAACAGATGCCACCAGTGCCACTGGTGTTGTTACAGGTCTATTTGGTACAGGTATGTCAATATGGAACAGGTCAAACCTGGTAGCTATTAAAAGTCAAACCCTGAAATTTTAGACTGGTGGAGGCCAGGATATCCTTACCTCTGTATTACATGGTATAGGTGGTATTACTAAAGAAGAAAGGTTTACTGTGTATAACATGTTCAATATTGCTCATAGACTTAATGAATCTAAACATAAGATTAATGAACTGGTATTACAAAATAAGAAAGAAGCTTCTGAGCACTACATAGCCAGGGAACCTTTTATTCAGCATATGGTTCTTGTGTCATGACCACCATGAAAAATCTCTTCCGTGATTTGGAATCTGGTAAGCTTTCAGATTTAATTCATGGTAAGCGTATGGCCAAGTGGTATTGCCCACACTGCCATTCTTTATCATGTACTGTAAAATGTATGCAAAGAACAGTCTCTTTTCCTTTAACAACAGCTAGAAACCTAGGTTATGTGACCAGATACCCTAAACAGAGATCCTCTTACAACACGTCAATGCTCTATTCACGTCACTATGCACGACTTTTACTGTGTCTCATCCTTGTTTTGATCCAAAAACTATTTTTGATAAACTTGCCATTATCCATTCCATCCATTCACAAGGTGGGGTGGAAAGGATGAGAAGGGACTTGGCAAGGTTAGAGGAATGGTCAAATGTATGGCAGCTTAGATTCAATGCTAAGAAGTGCAAGGTAATGCACCTGGGAAACAAAAACCCAGGGGAAGAGTACACAATGGGGGGTGAGATACTAATAACAACAAAAATGGAAAGGGACCTGGGGTAGTCATATCAGATGACCTAAAGGTGGGCAAGCAATGTGAGAGGGCAGCAGAGGGCTGGGGGATACTGGGATGCATAGGAAGAGGCATCACCAGCAGAAACAAGAAGTTATTATCCCTCTGTACAGACAGCTGGTGAGACCACATCTGAGTACTGCGTGCAGTTCTGGAGACCCAATCTCCATAAACACATAGACAGGATGGAAGCTGTCAGAGGAGGCAATTAAAATGGTGCAGGGTCTGCACCAGAAGACATATGAAGAAGAGACTTAAGGAGCTTAATATGTATAGCCTCGAGAAAGGAGGGAGGGGACATGATAGAAACTTTCAAGTACCTCAAGGGAATCAACAAAGTCCAAGAGGTAGCATCTTTCAAAAAAGTGTGCAAGAACAAGGGGCACAATTTGAAGATAGAAGGGTGGCTCAGGTAATTTAAGAGTATTGTTTTACAGAGGGTTGTTGATGTATGGAACAGCCTTCCAGAGGAGGTTGTGGAGTCAAAAACAGTGGTGGAATTCAAGCATGCATGGGACAGTCATAAGGCAATTCTAGGGAGTGGGGGTAGGAAGAAGTAGGCTGCTGGTTAACTAGGATCTGCAGCTTATCCATCAGGTAGGGAAATGGGCAGACTGGGTGGGCCAAGCGGTCCTTATCTGCCGTCAAATTCTATGTTTCTATGTTCCATGGGACATCTCAAGGGCAGCACCTACAGAGAAAGGATCGATGTACCACCTCTACTGGTCCTTCACAATGAACTTGATGCGTGGGTTGCACCCCACACTGACTGTTGTCCCAAAAAGGGTTATCACCACTTATGTTGTTGTGATGTCTTCTGATTTAATCAAACTTGTATGCTGTTATGTTCCAGATTCTATTGATTGGTCATTTTCCACTGATAATAATGTTACTGACACTATGAACTTTGGCACTGTCCAACCACAGTTTTCTATAGCCTGGCCAGTCAGACCACTACCAGCTTCGATCTACAAGGAGGATGTTCGATGTTTCACCAACTTTTTGACGAATTCATCATTTACCTGCCCTATCCAGTTCACCAAATGGAAGATTCCACAAGTTCATACCTCCTACAATTCTCACGGACAGTATTGTGTTGTAAAAAATCATAAAACCTTTGCATATGGTGAGTTAATCTGCAATATCTCCAATCCTAACTTTTGTTTTGTTCGACATGAAAGTACAGTTATTGGCCATTTGGTTATAACACCTGTTCCCACCCCAGAACCAGATTATACTGGCAGTTACCCTGACTATCTGAATGCTCTATCCCAGTATCTACTCATCTTCAATGTTCACATCAACGCTTTGACATTGAATTTATGCTCATTGCTTGAAAGGAAAGATTCAAACCCGATTCACAGTCGTAATAATATTACCAAGACAGGGGATTCCCTGAATAATTTATTTAACAATGGAGACTTAGAAGCTGTTTTTTCTAGTACCTAGTTAGAATTTACATTTAAAGGTTTTGTTATTCTACAAGCATTTTTGATTATTTTTCTGATACAAACACTTTGCTGTTTGAAATGCACGTTTCCTTATCATGCACAACTGAAGTATCTTTTAGACTCTCATGCAACTGGTCTGTGAGAGTGCTAACACTATTCAACCACCCTATTTGTGTTGCCTCCTTATTCAGGCAACAAGGAGGGGATTATGTAGGCCTGCAATCCTCTGGTCCTCATATACCATCACCATAACATATAGAAATGTTTATAACAAGGTTTGTGATCGAGTACTACTTAGCTAGATTTAGGTCAACCCTGTATGTATGTATGCACACATGTATATATAATATATGTAATAATACATGTATTTATATGGTGCCTTTATATTGCCAGGCACCTAACAATATAAAAACAAGTCATGCAACATCAAATGATAAATAAATACAACTAAAATCAGATACCAAAACAACAGTTGCTCATTTCAGTTAACTATAAAGCTTTTTTCCACAGGTAGTTTTTAAATCCTGCTTAAACTCCTCCACAGTTGCACACTCCATAACCGCGCACGAGAATTCCAAAGGGTGGGGGCTGCATACAAAAGTTCTACAACCTGATGACTTAAAATTCACCTTCAGAATCTCTAACAACACCTCATTGGCCAAGCGGAGCAATCAACCAGGGCAGTAAGGAAACAGAAGCTCTTTCAGATAGTCTGGGCCCTGTTCTTGTAGGGCTTTGAAAGTCAGTAAACCAACTTTAAAGGTGATCTGCCACTGTACTGGCAGCCAGTGCAGTTCACGCAGCACTTTGGTAATATGGCAGGATCATGAAGATCCTGTCAAAAGCCACGCTGCCACATTCTGCACCAGCTGTAAGTGATGGATTTCAACCCCAGAAAGTCCTAGATAAAGGGAGTTCCAATAATCCAAGCGCAAGGACACAAAGGCATGGACCAGGGTAGGAAGGTTGTCATATGGAACCAGATGCTTAATCCTGGCAATATTCCTAAAATGATTAAAGGAAGTTTTGATGACAGCTGACACCTGGGAATGTAGGGTTAGTCTATCATCAAAAACTACCCCCAGGTTACGCATCCGTTCAGAGGTCGGGAATGAGATGCCACCAAGAAAAATTACAGAGGGTGCACCATCACCCGACTCCTTTATCTGACGACCTGTGTCCACAACCAGTACCTCAGTCTTTTCTGAGCTCAACTTCAGCCAACTGGAATCCAACCACTCCTGGATTTCTTTCAGACAGTTGTTAAAGACCGAGAGAGCTCCATCCTGGTCAGGTGCAAAAGAGAGGAAGAGCTGGGTATCATCTGCATAGCAGTGAAACCTCAGCCCATACCTTCTTACAATGTCTCCGAAGGGTAGCACATACACCGCGAACAACATGGGTGACAGTACTGACACCTGAGGCACCCCACAAGACAAAGCAGTTGCGTCAGAAGAAAAAACCCGGATACAACTCTTTGTGTTTTACTCATGATAAAAGATGTAAACCATCCGAGGAGTGTCCCTGACATTCCACAGATATGCCTCAGGTGTCCTATCAACACCATGTGGTCCACGGTGTCAAAGGCTGAAGAGAGATCCTGAAGAACCGAGATGGAACAGTTCTTCCGATCTCTCGCCATCAAGAGATCATTGAGCACCCGAACCGTGCTGTCTCGGTACTATGTCTTTTATGAAAACGGACTGGAGTAGTTCATAAATGTCATGGATGGTCAAATGGTCCTCCAGTTGCGCTGCCACTACTTTCTCAATCACCTTCCCTACAAATGGAAGGTTAGAGATAGGTCTGTAGTTTGCATGGCAGTCTTGGTCCAAGGTAGCTTTCTTCAAGAGTGATGTCACCACCACCACCTCTTTCAGAGAGCTAGAAAACTCTCCAGATTCCAAGGAGCACCAGACTATCCACACAAGGACTGGACTGATGATGTCAATACAACCCAAAATTAGGGAGGTCGATCCAGGGTCCAAACTACAGCATGCAGGGTGCACACTCTGGATGATCCTCATAACATCCATGAACTCTGGTCAACTGAAGGTACTCCAGGAAAACAGTGGTACGGTGACCCCATACTGATCACAAACGACCCCAATAGAGTGTGCTGGCTGAAGAACCGCCCTGATGTCGGTCACCATATCTGCAAAGAATTGAGCAAGCTCATTGCACTCTAATTGCAAAAAAGCTTTCTGAACATGCAGACAGGCTGGGTTGCACAGTCTGCCCACAGTTCGGAATAGCTGGGCTGGGTATATAACTATAATACACACATATATACACACATTATGTGTGTGTGTGTATAAAAATATATAAATAAATACATATATATATATATTAGAGGCAAAACTCCATTTAATGCATCAGTTAGGGTTGTTCCACAGTGACAAAAGTGAGGAAATTTGATGTTAGGGTTGAAACTCCTTTGCACTCCTCCAGCCCACCCCCCCAACTGAAATTGGGGTGCGCATTGGGGTCATTGACCCGAAGTGTCACCCCATCACATGTGGAAAGAAGCTGAGGAATAGGAGAATGGGGTGACAGTTAGGACCGATGACCCCAATGCACACCCCGATTCCAGTTGGGGGTGGGCTGGAGGGGTGCAAAGGGGGTTTCAGCCCTAACATCGAATTTCCTCGCTTTTGTTGCTGTGGAACAACCCTAAGTGATGCATTAAATGGAGTTTTTGCTCTAATTTTCCCTTCTTTTGAGAATGATAATGAGAAATAGTGAATGTAATGCAGCGCGTGAGCGCGGGGTGATGTCTTGTCGCATTGTAACATTGTGCCCGCAAACGCAAATCGTAATGCGCATGGTGATGCAAAGCAGAAAGAGGAACAGTACTGTAGACAGAAATGTTAAAAACAACAGAAACGCAACCACAAATGAAAACGCAAAGGGTAATGCACATGGTGGCATAAACGTGAACGGTAAGTGAAACAGGTACGGAACCGCAAGCAGAAACGATAATGGTAAGAGTAATGTAAGCGCACAGTCTGGTTTTCCTCAAAAGCTGTATAGAGAAAGACAGTGAGTAGAAAGAATGCATGCAAAATAATGACCCTCGGAACACAAAAAATCAGTAGTTGTAATAGTAAATTGCTTATATCTCAGTAACCGTGCAACATAGAAAAAAGTTTAAAAGTCATATGTATTATCACTTTCCTGGCTAGTTTTATACGTAGGGGGCTTTAATTTTTTGACAAAAACTCCGGATCTCCCACCGTTTTCGAGACACGGGCCCTCAAAGGCGCGGCGAACGCCGTAATGTTATCTTATGGGAAAAAAACAGAAGTTCGGACTGCCATAACTTTTGAACCGTTTAATATTTTTTCATGAAATCTTCTAAAGGCACATCAGGGACCCCGGCCGCATGTTCCCTGAAGATTTTGGGCCGGTCGTGCAAACCATGCAACCTGTAGGCGCGACCGTAGAATTCCAGAAAAAGCGTAAACGCACGTGCAGATCATGCTTTAATAACTCCGTAGCCATGTATCCGACCAGTACAAAACTTGGCAGATCCTAAGGCATATGGGTCTTGATCATGTATTCCAAATTTCAGGCAAATCTGTCAAACAGTTGCAAAGTTATTAGGGTGCAAAATTCTGGGTTTAACATGTAAATGGCTCCTCGACCTAACTATGGTAGCACTACCGTGCTACCATAATATTATATATATATATGTATATATATATATATATATATATATATATATATATATATGTGTATATATATATATATATATATATATATATATATATATATATATATGAGGCAAAACTCCGCTTAATGCATTAGTTAGGTTGTTCCACAGCGACAAAAGTGAGGAAATTTGCTGTTAGGGTTGAAAACCCTAACTCCGCATTCACCCCCCAGCACCACACACACACACACACACACACACACACAGACACACACACACACGCAAGCATGGGGGAGGACCAAGTCAACACAACCAACGACAGACATCCAGCAGCAGGTGACAGAAATAACAAACAATTGTCTAAATGTACTACGAGACATCCCCACCCACCTGACCAGGTACTGCATGCTCAGTGGAGATCAACAGCAAAACTGAGGCCATGTACACCAAACGTACCATCCCTGATTGCAGCTGCACACAGCATACCACACTTAGTAGTTGCATGGCCTTACCTACCGATGCCCCACACCAGACCACACCACATGTGGTGGGCCACCTGAGCAACAGAGTTCAGCAAAACCAAGGAGTTGTACTGGTATAATATCTCTGATTATAACAAGGGTTTGAGAAATGCAGCTTTCTAATTGACTGTAAACATTGTAACAGCCTTATGTTTAGTTTTTATTAACATACATGTAGAGCCTAACCATTTGATGAACATGGTTTAATGTTGTTTAAAAAACAGTTTTATTATGATAGCAATAAGCCACTCCCAGGTATTACGTTAATGGTCAGTTTATCATTGTCTAGCGACATGTGGCACTCGGCTATGCCTCATTCAACATTAAACCCCTACAGGGTGATTAACAGACCATTTAACATAACTGTTGGTCATGCCTTATTGCTTAATTGTCTTTATGAGTATATACTCTCCTCTGCTAGGCACTGCAGCAGCTTTGCAACACAGTGTCCCACGCAGTTACACATACACTGTCTAGTTACTGGAGAATGGCTGGAACATGAACTCATGAAGATGAACAGTGTAACTTGATCATTACAGTCATCGAAACCTTATGTGTGATTATAACTGACAGAGTCAGTGATAGAGAATAACCCCTGCTGTCCTAGTACACTTACCCCATTGTGAGTTAAATCAATACTAAAAGACATTCTGTTTATATCTACACTATACCTACTTGATTACTGTTGTACCACAATTAACATAGTTATCACTTTGATAGCATCAGTGACAGAAGTGTGGCAAACCCAAACACTAGGCATACAGCCTGAGTATGAAACAACTGTTAAAAAAAATTACACTGTGTCCATAAGTGGCATAGATCACTCATTGCAACAACAGTAAATGTATTACTATTTGAATAAGTTAGTCATCACAGATGCAATGAGATTGCCTTTATCAGGTACAACATACTCAGTAAGTGCTTACAGGAAAATCTATCCTATATACATCTCCGATACAGGTCGTCATTGTTGGCTCAGTAGTGCTATGATATTTAGAAGTTGCTTGGCCTGATCCATGCAATTACACTGTTTCTTACAAAGAATACTTACTGCATCTTTAGTATTGAAACACACTGAAGGTCTATGTATGTACATCAGCAGTACACCTTCATCAGTAAGAATGCATCTGATACTGGCATGCAATTTCACAGCATTGAACAGGCAATGCTTTTCCATACATTTACATCAGCCTCTCTATCTTGAGTAAACCGTTGCAGTAAATGTACTACTATGTAAATCACATACTAAATGTAACACTACTTTTATCTTGAGCATGCTAGTGTCTTGTAGTTAATTTATGTACTTCTCTTAATTAATGTATACTCACTAGTGTTAAACCTTTCTACAACTGTCATCATGCACCTTCAGCATTTATATGGACTAACGGCACAGTACCAGTTGTGGTGTGGTGTGGGGCATCGGTAGGTAAGGCCATGCAACTACTAAGTGTGGTACGTTGTGTGCAGCTGCAATCAGGGATGTTATGCGTTGGTGTACATGGCCTCAGTTTTGCTGTTGCTCTCCACTGAGCATGCAGTACCTGATCAGGTGGGTGGGGATGTCTTGTAGTACATTTAGACAATTGTTTGTTATTTCTGTCACCTGCTGCTGGATGTCTGTCATTGGTTGTGTTGACTTGGTCCTCCCCCATACTTGCATAGTGTGTGTGTCTGTGTGTGTGTGGTGCTGGGAGGGGGTGAATTTGGAGTTAGGGTTTTCAACCCTAACAGCGAATTTCCTCACTTTTGTCACTGTGGAACAACCCTAACTAATGCATTAAACGGAGTTTTTTGCCTCTAATTTCCCTTCTTTTTGAGAATGATAACGAGAAATAGTGAATGTAATGCGGTGGCAGGAGGGCCCCGCGCTCCCGCCACATGATGTCTTGTGGCATAGTAACAGGAACAGCAACGCAAACAGAAGTGCTAACAGTGGCGCACAAGCAATGGGTGCGTAATGAGAACAGAGAAAGGGTAATCTAACACGGTGGACGACGGAACGGTGCTACGTGATGTCTTTGTCACATAGTATCATGGTGCCTGCAAACGGAAATGTCAATGGGCATGGTGACGCAAAGTGAAACAGAAAGAGAAACAGCACGGTAGACACAAATGGCAAAAATAACAGAAACGCAAGCGCAAATGAAAAGAAGATGACGACGTAGGCGAGACATCAACGGTAGGTGAAACGGGCATGGAACCGCAAGCAGAAAGGGCAATGGTAACAGTAATGTAAGCGCACAGGCTGGTTTTCCCCAAAAGCTGAATAGAGAAAGACAGTGAGTACAAAGAATGTATGCATAATAATGGGTATCGGAGCAGAAAATGAGGACTTGGAATACTAAATAGGTTACATCTCAGGAACCGTACAACGTAGGAAAAAAATTTAAAAATCGTATGATTTATGACTGTCCTGGCTAGTTTTTAGGGGGCTAAGAATTTCTCTGACGAAAAGTCCGTATCTCGCACCATTTCCGAGATACGGGCCCTGAAAGGCGCGGCGAACGCCGTAATGTTATCCTATGGGGAAAGAAAGTTCGAGCACCATAACTTTGCCTCCTGTAATATTTTTCACCAAACTACTGAAAGGCACATCTGTGGGCTGTTGGCTGTCTTCCCTCAAATTTCAGGAAAAAAACCAAACACGTTATTTTGCAGCAGGGTGCCAAAAGTTCTGCAATCGTCAGGCGCCGTAATGTTATCCTATGGGAAAACTGTCAACTTTGGAGTGCCGTAACTTTGCTGCCATGTAATACTTTTCAATACAACACTGAAAGGCACATCCGTGAGATGTCAGCTGACTCCTCAAATTTCAATCCAAAACTCCCAACCGTTCTTTGCAGTGCAGTGCCAAAGAATTGCTGTCATTTTCCCACAGACTAGAAAATTACTGTCGCACTTGCTAAAGCTCGAATATTTGTGACACTTTCAGAGCACGAAAGTACTTTGCAAAAGTACTTTTTCCAGAAATCTGAAAACATATTTCTGGGGTGTTTTACCCCAAAAAGACATGGCTAGCATCCTCTGGGTCCAACTAGGTGAATACAAAAGAATTAGGTTGCTAGAGGTCCCAAATTTAAATGGCAAGCATTTTCTAATCACCAACTGAAAACAAAATGGCCAATTTGCAAAAGTAACAGGCCCATTTCCGAAAGTAAAATGCATTTGGAAAGTGTTGAACTTTTGTTAACTTTTCCATTGACTTATAATGGGAAATTGTTTTTGAGTAACTTTTGAATCGTTTAATATTTTTTCACAAATCTTCAAAAGGCACATGGGGACCCCGACATACGTTCCTGAAGATTTCGAACTGAGTCAGCGCAAACGATGGAGCATATGTATGTTACCATAGAATTCCAGAAAAAGCATAAATGTGCGCGCAAATCACGCTTAACTCCGCAGCCATGTATCTGACTGGTACGAAACTTGGCAGATGCCAAGGCCTATGGTTCTTGATCGTGTATTCCAAATTTCAGCCAAATCTGTCAAACGGTTGCAAAGTTATTAAGGTGCAAAGTTTTGGGGTTTAACATAGAAATGGCTCCTCAACCCTAACTTTGGTAGCACTACCGTGCTACCATAATATATTTATGTGTGTGTGTGTGTGTGTGTGTGTGTACTGAAATGAGTGATTTTACTAATACGTTACTGTTTTCGGTTATAGGAGAAATCCACAGTATAAGTGGGGGAATAAGGAGATGTTTAAGCAGGGAAGATTGTACCAAAGAAGCTAATACACTGTTTTACCATGATGTATATCTAACAAGTGGATATGGTCGGCAGCACCATTTGCAGGCACTGCCAAGCAACTGTTGTTGCTGCCTTACTTATGCATTGGTCTATTGTTTCACCAAAAGTGCCTAGTCTGTAAGTAAAGTATATCTGAGATAACTGTACTAGCTGGGAGACACCTACTGCATTAGTCACTAGCAAAGTATGGCGTAACACCAAAGTATGCATGGCAACTATCAGCCATTTATGATGTAAGAACTGTGATGTATTGGCTGAGTTCACCATTCTGCCTGGTAGAAAGGCATCTTTTGAGCTCCCAGATAGGCAAACTGTAAAAATGTTTGTCTTTTGTGGTAAGTAAGTAAAGCGTTATTACTAACATCTGTTACATAGAAACACAGACTTTGTGGCAGATAAGGACCACTTGGCCCACCCAGTCTGGCCATTTCCTTCCTATTGGATAAGCTGCAGATTCTAGTTAACCAACAGCCTACTTCCTGCAACCCCCACTACAATTGCCTTATGGCTGTCCCATGCATGTTTGAATTCCCCACTGTTTTAGACCCAACAACCTCCCCAGGATTGGTTCCTGGGTCATATTTTGCCATTTGGTCAGAACACTGCAAGGGGACTAGGCCTCCTGTCAGGTCACAGCATAATATATTAACTGCTTCAGAATCCAGTCACTGCTGCACTACCTTGCGCTCGCTGTGACTCTCTCTCTCTCTCTCCAACTGTAGACCGATGTCCTGACAGTGCCATATGTCCCTGCAGGGTGCTGTGTCTCTCTGTTGCTACCACACATAAGTCAAGAAACACAGATGTGATGGTCTAGTGGTGCTCTAGAGAAGATGATGTAGATGAGAGCAGCCAAAGGTCCGAATTATTTTCGGATAGGATAACTGCTATCCGGACAAGGAGAGGCAGGAGTCAACTTAGTATTTTGATGCCTGCTGGGCGGGCGTTTATTTGGCACCAAGGGGTAGACAGACACAGTCACAAGAAGGAGTAGGGGATGCCCAATTAACGATAGGGCAATGGAACAGGATATACGGAAATACTTTTTATCTACCACTTTATGGTTACTCTACAAGCATAAACTTTAGGCCTACTGCCACTCTTATTGAATACTAGTTTATATTGTACTTCTATACTCTAAACAAGATTCCAATCTTATTTTGATACAAGTTTATACTGTACTTCAATACTCTAAACAAGATTCCAGTTGCATAGGCTACTCAGCACTACATTAGGGTGATCAGCATCACACATCTACAAAAGAGTCAGAATTTTACAAAGTCCAGAGATCCGAGCGTCTTCGTGTACACGTCGTTCTTCGTTGGTAGCTACAAAGAAATAAAACAGAACTGTGGAACCCTAATCTCAATTCCCAGCAAGGACCTAGATAAGGCCACTGTGGTGGTGAGAGGTTTGGTAAACAGACCATATATCTTCGGCAAAAGCTCACTCTCTCCGAGGCTGCCAGAATGTGGAACCAAAGCAACTGGTTCCTGAAATAATCACACTAAAGCAAGAGGTTCCTCGGCCAAAACCCACTTCTAGGGTTGCCAAGGATGAAGAAAGACCAAGATCTGCATGGCGACGAATCCAATGGAGGACTACCACGATCCGACTGATGCTGCAGCACTCCAAGGGCCAGCTGGACTCGGAAGGAACTCTGACAGGACCAGGAACCATAAGAATCTGAAGAGATGATGGTTGACTCTGCAATCCTCGGATCAGGAACTAACACAAAACAAAAGCACGGACACGTCCCGGACTGGGCTCGTCGGACTCGACTTTCGTGACGACCAGGTGGGGCGCAGAACAGGTTCTCCAAGATGAGCTCTCTCTTCTTCTGTAGAGGGCGACCAGCTTTTGGACATCTGGAACAGGAACCATACGGAACGACACTGGCACGGCTGTCGTGATGCGTTTCAGCGGACGTACTTTCAAGCTGTGAAAACAAGAAAACGGTGGGTACAACTGACGATGGACTCGACTTCGGCGGACGACACAAACGGATGGAATGAGTTGATGGATGATCTTCCTGGAGTGAAGAATGCTGGAAGGATGTCTTCTTCTGAGTAGAGACTGATTCTGAGCATGTGGTGTTACAGACCACACTATGAGACTGCAGTGTGGTAGAAGATTGAGACTGTCTTCGTACAGTAGTAAATATATAACTGAAGAATGCCCAAAGAACTGTGGAATAGTACAATAATTTGCCAGGGAGGGCAAATTATAACTTCAGGGGTAATTGTTACTGATAAGGGCCAATGTCCAGGTGCTTAGAGCAAAAGTTCAGGTACTTTGGGCAATAGTTCAGGTACCTCGGACAATAGTTCAGGTACTTAGGGCAATAGTTCAGGTACTTTGGGCAATAGTTCAGGTACCTCGGACAATAGTTCAGGTACTTAGGGTAATAGTTCAGCATAAGCAGTACAGTAATCACGGTAATTTCACAGTATAGGCAAATAGAACAGTCTCAAATGAACCCCCGTTTCTATAGGTAGGTATTCTGGAATAGGATCCTTACTGTATGTTGTGGCTAGGGGATCCTTTAGTACCACTAGGCTGGCTTGCCCTATTCCGCTAGGCCGGGGCCTCCCTTTAGTACCACTAGGCTGGCTTGCCCTATTCCGCTAGGCCGGGGACTCCCTTTAGTACCACTAGGCTGGCTTGCCCTATTCCGCTAGGCCGGGGACTCCCTTGAGTACCACTAGGCTGGCTTGCCCTATTCCACTAGGCCGGGGACTCCCTGTAGTACCACTAGACTGGCTTGCCCTATTCCGCTAGGCCAGGACCTCCCCTTTAGTACCACTAGGCTGGCTTGCCCTATTCCGCTAGGCCAGGGACTCCCTTTAGTACCATTAGGCTGGCTTGCCCTATTCCGCTAGGCCGGGGACTCCCTTTAGTACCACAAACATCAAGTAGTGCGGGGTATAACCTGTGGAGCAATGAATCGTGTTATTGTACAGATCACCAAGTTCAGGGAGTAAAGCTGGCCAGAAAGGACGTTTATATTCTGGTAGAGCTCTAACATTTCTAAGAGAATTTGGTTTGTTCTTTCACAAAGTCCATTTCCCTTGGGGTGGTAAGCAGTAGTCTTTAACTTATGAGTCCCATATAGAGCACACAGTTCATGAAAGAGTTGAGATTCGAACAACGTTCCTTGATCTGTTAGGATTTTAGTGGGTTATCCATAAGGTTGTACAAAACATCTCATAAAGGTTTCAGCAGTGGTTCGAACAGATAGATCTTTCACTGCACTTGCAACTACGAACTTGGAAAAGTGATCCACCATAGTGAGGATGTAAACGTGTCCATTTGAACTAGGATCCAGTTTCAAGTGATCAAGAGCAACGAGTTCCAATGGTGCGCTACTGACTATTGGATGGAGAGGAGCTCTCTGATTCCCCTTTTCCTAGCGCTTTAAGTTGCATGTTGGACATTCCTCACACCATTTTGCTATATCATTACGCATTCCTACCCAATAGAATCACCTTCTGATGATAGCTTCTGTTTTCTTGTGACCGAAATGCCCTGAGTTGTCATGGTATGCTTCCAACACTACTGAAGCACTGGTCTTTGGAACTACGATTTAAGTTATCTCTGTGTGGGTGGTGGGATCTCTACTCTTCTTCACCAGACGATCATCTTCTATTGTCAAGCGGGTCATGTGCCTCCACAGTTTTGTCATCTCTGTGGTCAATTTCCTTCTTTCTTTTCTGTTCATGCACTTCTGTTGTGCAGCTAGATCTTTCACTTGGCGCACTATGGGGTCTTGACTTTGCAGTTTCACCCATAGGTTCTTTTGATTAGCAATCATGTCATCTTATTTCTGGTTGATCTTCCTCTCTAACCTCAGGAGCAAGCTGACAGCATGCCTGTACAATTTCAGCTGGTACTTGTAGAAAAGGTGGCATTTCAATATTTTCCAGTGGGCTGTCATCTATTTCTGCTTCTCCGTGTTCGGGCATCTGCGACAAGGCATCGGCATTCACATTCAATTTACCTAAGCCATACTTGATGGAAAATCTGTAATTTGCGAGTCGAGAAGCCCACCTTTGCTTGAGGGCTTCTAGCATTGCAGTATTCAGGTGTGCTAACGGATTATTGTCTGTGAAGACTGTGAAAGGGGTGGCAGCCAAATATTGTCAAAATTTTTCAGTGACGGCCCAGACTAGCGTCAAAAACTCCAATTTAAAAGAGCTATAGCGGGCGTCGTTCCGCTCGGAGCCTCTTAATCCTCTACTGGTGTAGGCTATTACCCTTTCCACACCATTCTGTTCTTGTGCGAGTACCGCACCCAATCCTCTGTTGCTGGCGTCTGTATACAATAGAAATGGTTTTGCATAGTCTGGATACGCTAAGATGGGAGCTTCAGTAAATATTGTCTTTAGTTGATCGAAAGCCTCTTGTTGCTCGGTACTCCATGTAACCAGGCGATTCTTCGGGACTCTACCTTCTGCTGATCCTCTCAGGAGTTCGTGCAAAGGCACGGCAATCTTTGAGAAATTCTTAATAAACCTTCGGTAGTATCCAACAAATCCCAAGAATTTCCGGTCCTCTCTGATGGTGGTAGGAACAGGCCATTTCTTAACAGCTTCGATCTTCTCTGGGTCTGGCGTCACTCCATCTGCGGAGACTATATGTCCCAGGTAACTTACTTTGGTCTGCAGCAGGTGACATTTGGATGGTTTAATTTTCAGCCCATACTGGATCAACTTTTGGAATACTTCGTCCAGGTGGCGCAGATGATCTTCATGCATTTTGGAATATACAATAATATCGTCCAAATACAACAGCAGGGTGTCGAAATTTGGCTCCCAAGACAATGTTCCACTAGCCTTTGGAAAGTTCCAGGTGCATTACACAAGCCAAAAGGCATCCTAGTGAATTCAAATAAACCCATGGGAGTAATGAAAGCTGTTTTCTCCTGATCCTGGGGCACCATAGGAACCTGCCAGTATCTGCTGGTCAGATCTAGGAGTGGAAATCTGGCTGCTGACTGAAGAGCGTGAGAATCCTCGATCCTAGGCAGAGGTATCGTCTTTATGAGTGATGGCATTCAACTTGCGGTAATCCACACAGAATCGGATCTTACCATCCTTCTTCTTGACCAGAACAATTGGCGCTGCCCAAGGGCTGTGACTTTCTCTTATCACATTAGCCTCTTTCATCTCCTTGATCATCTCTTTGACCTGCTGGTACATAGCCGGTGGAATCGGCCTAAATCTCTCTCGGATAGGTGGATGTCCATGGGTACTGATGTGATGTTGTACCCCACGAGCTGACCCAAAATCCAAGAGTGTTGGCTGAAAGCTTCTTTCCAGTGCAAAACCACCTCAGAACATCGACTTTTTGCTTCATGCTAGTCTTTGCATTACCAACTTTGATCTCCTTGGTCTACTCTGGTTTCTGGTCACCTTCCATCCCATCTTCCGGCACTTTCTCCATTTCTTCCCCAGCTTCAACAATATCCTGCAAACATACTGTGTGGATCTGCGCAACCGGCTGGTTCCAGTACAGCTGTACGTCATGAGTCCCGTAATTCAGCACTCAGACTGGTATCCTACCTTGGATCACCATGGCCACGCTTCTAGCCACTATTATAGGCTCTTCCTTATTCATTGGGTAGGGTTCTACTAGGGCGTCGTAGTCTTGACCTCTCGGGCCCACCTTTGCTTTACACCACAAAGTTGTTTCGGTGCCCGGCTTTAAGGTTACAGGTCTAGCATCCGTCACCCGTACCTTACCAATTTCACCCTCGGCATTGGCGAATCTTTGGTGGCATTGCAAATTGTGTATGGTCTGTTGCAGGGCATGCTTCTCCACTCGAGGCACGTGTTTGGCTTGCTGCTGGAGGATGCTCACTAGTTCGCCGAAACAATTCTGTAGAACGTTCATCCCGAGAATGAGTGGTGGTAGCTGATCACTCTCAATGTCGCTCACAATGATGCCTGTGCTACGTTGAATGTTAGCCCCTAGCTGTACATCAGCTTCCAGGTAACCTAAGTATGGGACTTCATCCCCATTGCTTGCGATCAACTTTACCCAAGATCTAGGAGGTGGCTTCAGATCATTGGGCGTCCAGTACCTTCCGAACTCTCTTCCTTGCAGGGTGGTGACTTGCGATCCGGTGTCCAATAGCGCCATTAGCTCGATGTCATCGACCTTAACTGGAATCATGGGGCTGTCGCCAACAAAACACGACTGTTCTAGCGGGACTGCTGGACCTGCTCGACTGTTCTTCGGGGGTCGGTCCTCATCTCCGAAGAATTCCTGTTTAAACTCAAGGTGTTGTTGACTGGCTGACCACATCTCCGTTCGACATGACCACTCACACCACACCGGCGACATATGGGCCTTCCTTGACCATCAAATTGATCTGTGGAGCGTCTCCCTTCACTCCTCCTAGAGTGGTTCATTCGGTCATGCTTCCTCTCTTTCTCCGATGGACCGAAGCTTTTCTCATTCTTCCACCCAGCCTTCCAACTCTGCATCTCTTTATGCATTTCTGCCATCTGGTTGGTCAGCATGGCAATCTGTTCCGTCAGCTCTGAATGGTGTTGAGCACCCGTCTGTACAGAGCATATCGGGGTCTGTGACCTTGGGTCAGGTATATGATTATGTTCGGAACGACGGCTCGGGTATGCAACAGCTTCTCTTTCTGGCTCTCATCTTCATAAGGACACTTCTGGTTGGAGGCCTAATTGCCAAGACTGATCTTCTTTCCAACCCTTGTCAGTGTAGGTCGGCCATTGAGTTCCCATAGAGATTTGGGGATATGCTGGAGCTTCCTCTCTAGGATGCCCTGAGCCAAATATTCGGATGGCTTTCTCTTTAAAATCCAGAAAGTCAACTTCAGGGTTCTGCAGATGCAGCATCCATAGTTCCCTTTTCAAGGCCTCGCTTTGTACTCCTTCCACAAATTTCTTGACTAGAACTCTGTCTGCATCCCGGACCTCTGCCGCATCTACTCTCTCTATTGCTCGTTGCTTGTGGACTTAATGCAAACTCTCTCAGGGTCTCTTGAGACTTTTGAGAATGCGAAAAGAACTTCATTTTGAGGTCAGACACGGTCCTAGCATCGAAAATCTGCTGCAACCTCTGGAGTATCTGATCTGCTGTGGCTTTTGCTCCACTCGGCCATGATTGGACTTTATGGTGGGCAACTCCCTTCAATTGCCCGATCAAAATTTCAACTTTTTGTGGCTCTGGGATTTGATACAACCGGAACATGGCTTGCATTTTTGAATGGAATTCTCCCAGATTGCTGGTTCCGTCTCCATCTTTCTCTCCGGAAAACTGCGGAAGCCATGGCGCTCCAAAGTAGTATGGCATGGTATGGGGAGATGGTGGGATACTCCCTCTAAGTCCATCTCGGTCTCCTCCGGACAATCCACTACTTTCCCCTGGCTCCATTGGTGCTTCCTACTAAGCCACTCCAACTTTGGACTCCTCGGATAAATTATCTCTATCCTGCCGACTACGCCAATTAATTTATTGTGATGGTCTAGTGGTGCTCTAGAGAAGATGATGTAGATGAGAGCAGCCAAAGGTCTGAATTATTTTCAGATAGGATAACTGCTATCTGGACAAGGAGAGGCAGGAGTCAACTTAGTATTTTGATGCCCGCTGGGCAGGCGTTTATTTGGCACCAAGGGGTAGACAGACACAGTCACAAGAAGGAGTAGGGGATGCCCGATTAACAATAGGGCAATGGAACAGGGATATACAGAAATACTTTTTTTATCTACCACTTTTATGGTTACCTCTACAAGCATAAACTTTAGGCCTACTGCCACTCTTATTCGAATACTAATTTATACTGTACTTCTATACTCTAAACAAGATTCCAATCTTATTCTGATACTAGTTTATACTGTACTTCAATACTCTAAACAAGATTCCAGTTGCATAGGCTACTCAGCACTACATTAGGGTGATCAGCATCACACATCTACAAAAGAGTCCAGAATTTTACAAAAGTCCAGAGATCCGGCGTCTTCGTGTACACCGTCATTCTTCGTTGGTAGCTACAAGGGAAATAAAACAGAACTGTGGAACCCTAATCTCAATTCCCAGCAAGGACCTAGATAAGGCCACTGTGGTGGTGAGAGGTTTGGTAAACAGACCATATATCTTCAGCAAAAGCTCACTCTCTCTCGAGGCTGCGGAATGTGGAACCAAAGCAACTGGTTCCTGAAATAATCACACCTAAAGCAAGAGGTTCCTCGGCCAAAACCCACTTCTAGGGTTGCCAAGGATGAAGAAAGACCAAGATCTGCGTGGCCAGCAATCCAATGGAGGACTACCACGATCAGACTGATGCTGCAGCACTCCAAGGGCCAGCTGGACTCGGAAGGAACTCTGACAGGACCAGGAACCATAAGAATCTGAAGAGATGATGGTTGACTCTGCAATCCTCGGATCAGGAACTAACACAAAACAAAGAAACGGCAGACGCGTCCCGGACTGGGCTTCGATGGACTCGACTTTCGGTGAACGACCAGGTGGGGCTCAGAACAGGTTCTCCAAGATGAGCTCTCTCTTCTTCTGTAGAGGGCGACCAGCTTTTGGACAT
Source organism: Neoceratodus forsteri (assembly GCA_016271365.2). Classification (NCBI taxonomy): domain Eukaryota; kingdom Metazoa; phylum Chordata; order Ceratodontiformes; family Ceratodontidae; genus Neoceratodus; species Neoceratodus forsteri. Next base: position 495,783,483 of record CM057457.1, read on the forward strand.
CTGGAACAGGAACCATACAGAACGACACTGGCACGGCTGTCGTGATGCGTTTCAGCGGACGTACTTTCAAGCTGTGAAAACAAGAAAACGGTAGGTACGACTGGTATGATTGATGACGGACTCGACTTCGGCGGACGACACAAACGGATGGGATGAGTTGATGGATGATCTTCCTGGAGTGAAGAATGCTGGAAGGATGTCTTCTTCTGAGTAGAGACTGATTCTGAGCACGTGGTGTTACAGACCACACTATAAGACTGCAGTGTGGTAGAAGATTGAGACTGTCTTCGTACAGTAGTAAATATATAACTGAAAAATGCCCAAAGAACTGTGGAATAGTACAATAATTTGCCAGGGAGGACAAACTATAACTTCAGGGTAATTGTTACTGTTAAGAGCCAATGTCCAGGTGCTTAGAGCAAACGTTTAGGTACTTTGGGCAATAGTTCAGGTACCTCAGACAATAGTTCAGGTACCTCAGACAATAGTTCAGGTACTTTGGGCAATAGTTCAGGTACTTAGGGCAACAGTTCAGGTACTTTGGGCAACAGTTCAGGTACTTTGAGCAATAGTTCAGGTACCTTGGGCAATAGTTCAGGTACCTTGGACAATAGTTCAGGTACCTTGGACAATAGTTCAGGTACCTTGGACAATAGTTCAGGTACTTAGGGTAATAGTTCAGCATAAGCAGTACAGTAATCACAGTAGTTTCACAGTATAGGCAAATAGAACAGTCTCAAATGAACCCCCTGTTTCTATAGGTAGGGTATTCTGGAATAGGATCCCTTAATGTATGTTGTGGCTAAGGGATCCTTTAGTACCACTAGGCTGGCTTGTCCTATTCCGCTAGGCCGCGGCCTCCCTTTAGTATCACTAGGCTGGCTTGCCCTATTCCACTAGGCCGGGGACTCCCTTTAGTACCACTAAGTTGGCTTGCCCTATTCTGCTAGGCCAGGGACTCCCTTTAGTACCACTAGGCTGGCTTGCCCTATTCCGCTAGGCCGGGGCCTCCCTTTTAGTACCACTAGGCTGGCTTGCCCTATTCCACTAGGCCTGGGACTCCCTTTAGTACTACTAGGCTGGCTTGCCCTATTCTGCTAGGCCGGGGCCTCCCTTGAGTACCACTAGGCTGGCTTGCCCTATTCCGCTAAGCCGGGGCCTCCCTTTAGTACCACTAGGCTGGCTTGCCCTATTCCGCTAGGCCAGGGACTCCCTTTAGTACCATTAAGTTGGCTTGCCCTATTCTGCTAGGCCAGGGGCTCCCTTTAGTACCACTAGGCTGGCTTGCCCTATTCCGCTAGGCCGGGGCCTCCCTGTAGTACCACTAGGTTGGCTTGCCCTATTCCGCTAGGCCGGGGCCTCCCTTGAGTACCACTAGGCTGGCTTGCCCTATTCCGCTAGGCCGGGGCCTCCCTTTAGACCAGGCTTTACCTCGGGCCTAATGCCCTACCTTTACCTCGGGCCTGAAGCCCTACGTTGCTTTGGCCTGGTGCCCCACCTTAAATTGGGCCTGGTGCCCTTCTTCAAACTGGGCCTGGTGCCCCTCTTTAAATTGGGCCTGGTGCCCCTCTTCAAACTGGGCCTGGTGCCCCTCTTCAAACTGGGCCTGGTGCCCCTCTTCAAACTGGGCCTGGTGCCCCTCTTTACACTGGGCCTGACTTGCCCTTTTAAATGTATTGCCCCTTTAAATCTTCAGGATCTCAGTGCCTGCAGTCATTTATCTGGCGAAAGCCCACCTCCGCTCCGCCCTCTCATCAATATTCATAGGCTGCTATGCTGGCCTTGCTTCTCGGCCCCTCCCTGTGGGCGTCGCTAACCCCGCCTCCCTCTTAAATATTAAAATACAAGGGTCCTAGTGACCCGATGCCCCTGCGGCACTTGGCCGCCTTCTGAGAGCACCTAATGCACTTTTTTTCAACAATGCAGTTCCCCCTGGACAAACTGGCGGTCAGCACAGCGTGTGCTACCACTGACTCACCGCTCTGCAGTCTCCTGAAGTTCGTGGTTGTACTGGGAGGTGGGAGGGATGCTGGCAGTGGAAGGGAATGATAGGCGATGAGAGGGACAGCTCCGGGGGCCTCCAACAGCTGAAAGGGAGATGCAGTGCTTCTCTGCTGCCGGTGTGGGACCAGGATTCACTTTTAAAATATGGGGAGGGGGTAAAATAAAAAAACGACGGGGCTATTCAGCCCAAAACGTGGCAAACGGATGGTTTTCATCTTCGTGGTGCCCCGATGGCACCATCGACAACAGACTACTGCAGCAGAGGAAGTCTTCAGGCAGGGGAGGCAGCACAGGACCACAGCAAGCCCAGAGGGATGGCTTCAACACAAGGTAAGCCCTAAACTGTCCCTTGACTTCTGTGTCCTGTCTCCTCAACCACTGCCCAGGATCAACTGACTAACTGTGGAATTGTATTTGAAAGTTAAACCTGCTTGGGTTCTAGAATGGCTGGATTGGAATGCTGTGCATGAGCCACTCAGCACAGCATTCCATCCAGGCTATTATGACATGGAATGCTTACAAAATCTATCTTTTGACCAGCTGTAAGTGCACAAGGCACTTTTTCTATTATTTACAGTGTTTTGTGTGTGCAGGAGGTTGACTTTTTATGTCTAGGGGCCCCTTTGTACAGTACCCTGCTGCCTACCCCTACAGCAGGTACTCTAAGCACCTGTGTATTCAGCGTTCATTTAGTTTTATTTATTTTTCTGGAATGACCACCTTTGGGGCATTACACAGAGAGAGAGAGAGAGAGAGAGAGGGCACTCTTAATCCCAAACTTCTTGTCTCTGTCTCTAGCTGTCTTTCTGTCATCTACAGGTGGGCATGGACAGGGCCAGCTGCTGGCAACTGGCATGGCATGGCTAACACACACACACACACACACACACACGGAAATGGCAGTGCAGTACTGCTAAGTGAAATGTTCAGTTGTCTCTCTCTCTCTCTGGGATTCACACACAGAACAGGCAAGGAACACATGCCACATTCCCGATCATTCACTCTGAATTTTACATGGCTGCCAGCATACATTTTCTGTGCTCTAAATAGAAGGAAACCCGGTGCCGCATCTTCAGAGTCACTCCACAGAACCATGGATTAAAATGCTAACTTAATCAATGGACATGCAGAGTGACTCTACCAATGGCATCGCTCGTTTCTCCAACTTGTGTAACAATGCAGTACTATACAGTGCTCTGAACACTGCAATGAACAATCAGCATAAAGTGAATCCTTGACTAATTTACTAACAACTATGGAATCCACTTCCATCATCACTTTGCTAAACCACTCTTCTGCTGAAAATATTTTCTTGCCTTAATCTCCTCTAACAGTAGTTCAGTCCTCTCTGAACTTTCCAAGTCCTTTCTTTTCCAAGAACAAAATGTTTATAATACAGATACCTGCCTGTTCACCGACTCCTGGAATAAGGACCTCATGAAATAAATCCTTTCTCATGTCCACCAACTCCCAGTTCATTTCCATAGCCACTACAAAATATAACCTGTTTGTTTTAAAAATTCTTGGCTTTATTCATTTGAGCCTTTCTGACATCATTTTTATCTCCTCATAATGCCATAGTCCCTGATCCTCCAACTCTACATTTTCCTTACTCTTCCTAACCCCTCTCTCCAGCAGTTGGAAAAATTCACATAAGTTCATTATTTAGTCATCCACTTACTGCTGGGAGTGTCTTCAAGATGATCCTTCTGCTGTGCTGTCTCTTTCCTCTCCACATCACCCCAAGGGCATTTATCCTGTTTAAATAACAATAACAGTTTCTTCTTTGGAACTTCGTATCCTGCACATAATAAAGAGAAGAAACATAATAATACTGTTGTAATTTATAATTAGAGCTAAATGAAGGTAACATAAGACCCTCCAAGGTATATCTGAATTGTACCTGTAATTGCTATTACATGAAAATGGAGATATGATGATTCATGACCACACCAGTATACCATCACAATGTTTTTAACTGTTCAGGGTAGGCACATACCATATATCAAGTCCAGATCCCTGGAACCACACTCCACCCTGGCACTTCCCTCCCAGCTGCTTGGTTCCAGAGGACCATGATATGCCCTTCACAGAGGTACTCCCTGTAGGTAGAGACCATATCACCCTATGAGCCTCAGCTGAGATTTACGCCTTCATAAAATTTCTGTGTGCAGGAGGTAAAGGGTCCCGGCATCAAGCTGCAGCCTGGTGAGAAGGGTTTTCCTTTGAAGCTTCTCCCTGAAACTCAATCATGCAATGGCATCAGAGACATGCCAAGCAGTCCCCCACGTACCCCCCGCGTGTGTGTGTGTGTGTGTGTGTGTGTGTGTGTGTGTGTGTGTGTGCGCCAATTACTCCAAGCCCACATGCACACAGAGTATTGGGTGCACTGACCTTTCATCTCCATATGAGTCAGACTACTGCTGACTGCCATGACCCTCCCATCCCTGAGAAGGTGAGCAGTCCTCTGGATGCTGATCCTCCTCCTCCTCCTCACAGCCAACCCTCTAAGGTTCCAGGCTTATCCCTGAACCAGAGTCTTTGGTGCCGCAAGCAGCAGTGCTACCGCTTGTGCCAGGGGGCTGGCTATTCCATCACAAATTTGGGACTAAAGATTGGACAACTCTAAAATAAAATTACTACTTTCCACACTTGCATATTCCTGTACCTAGTGTTCTTCATTTACTTACCTATTCCTACCCATCCTGCTGTCTCCATATTTACATATTCCTATACACCATATTGTTGCCAGGCTTACGTATTCCTGTGCACCATGTTCTCTCCACTGTTACATATTTTTATATTTGTTCTCTCTATACTTTCAAATTCTTGCACCTCCAGTTCGTTACAGAATGACGATCATATAAACAATTACAGGCAGAAAAAGACCAAAGATACATCCACTCTGACCTGGTCCAACCTACTTTCACTCCATCCTGTCACTGATTGGGCTTATTTCAAGTCCTCTATAAGTAGCTCAGACTATTTTGTAGCTTTGCCCACTCTCACAACTCATTGTACCTGTCTCACCTTGCCCTGAATTCCTCCACAGTTTCTGCCTGAACCACTTCCCTTCACAAGCTATTTCAGTTGTCCACCACCCTCTCCATGAAGAAATATAGCATCACACTTCAGCTGAATTTAACCCTAGCCAATTTGTATCTATTTCCCACTTGCACAGGTCCCTTCACTGAGTTTGATCAATTGTTGACACTCCACCATAGTGATAGTTTGAGGTAGTCAAACGTTTCTATCATTTCTCCCCTTGCCCTTCTAGCCTCAAGTGAGTACTTCAGCTCTTCAGTCATTCCTCATAAGATCTTCCCTGCATACCATGTATCATTTTGGTGGACTTCCTATGCAATCCTTCCAGGCAGTCTCTGTCTTATTTCAACCATTCCCCTTCTAGCCTCAAGTGAGTACTTAAGCTGCATCAGCCCTTTCCTCATAAGGCCTTCTCTGAATACATGTATCATTTTGGAGATCTTCCTCTACACCATGTCCAGGCCATCTCTATATCATTTCAGCCCTTTCCCCTCTGGCCTCAAGTGAGCACTTCAGCTGTCTCAGCCATTTTTCATGAGCTCTGCCCTGCACACCACATATTAGTTTGGTGGTCAACCTATGCACAGTTTCCAGATAATCTGTGTATCTCTTAAGATTAGGTCCCCAAACTTACACAAAGTACTCTAGGTGTGGCCTTACCAGGGATCTGTAAAAAGGCACGATAATGCTCCTCCCTCCTACTGGTAAATCCCAATAATGCATTCTGCTGCCCTAAGCATATCCCTTGTTGCAGCTGGCTAATGCCTTCAGGATGTTTGACGATCATTATCAAAGGGTTCCTTTCCTGCCTATTCTGGCACAGAATATAGTTTTTGCTTCTGCTTTTAGGAACAGCAGATTTGGGAGAGGAAAAGGGAAAAGCAGCTACAGCTTGCTCTCCCCATCACTTAACTACTAGCTGAGGAAGCCTAATGGAAGGGGCCTGTGATCTGTGAAAGCAGAGTCAGGTTTGCCCTACCTCCATTTTGCTTCGGTTTCTTAAGGACCAAACCTTCAAACAGACCCCATACTTTGCCCCCCCCCCGTGAAGGACCCATAAACAAGGATGGGGGAGTCTGCCTGATGAAGTCAGCCCAAGGAGATGAACAACAGCTGGGGACCCTGCCCATTGGAACTAAGATAAATCTGTATTGTCTCTGGAGCACACTGTACTGGGGTGAGGAAGCTACTACTAAATATGTTCTGGGGAGAACTATGTGAATGTGAGAGGCTCATAAGTACTGTGCTAAGGGTACAGTGCACAATGCTGTAATTGGGGGGCTTGTTTTAAAATCACAGGGGAATTTTAGGTTTGTGAATTAGGAAAAACACAAGAACCAAGGCCTCTGAGTAAAACCTTATATAGGGTAGGTTTACAAAAGAAATTTAAAGGAGTAGAAAGGGGTAAAAAGATAAGCAGACAGGCCGGCTTGGTGGCATTGAGGGCTGAGACGTTGGACATCTTATCTCATGCCACACCGGCGACCCATGTTATGGAACAAGCATGGGTTGGCAGGGGAGGAGAAGGATCGAGTGCCTGATGGACTGCTCTCCTTCTCCGGGGAGGGGGGTTACCAGTGGTCGGCATCTGACTGGCCCCTAGTAGAGGCTGAGGGACAGTGTGCCAACACTGCAGAAAGGGGGAAGAGATGAGGCAGACGCTTGCGAAGCGTGTGCAGACATGTGCACACTCTCTCCGTAGGCATCATTGCATGCCTCACCACCTAGGAGAGGGCACTAGAAAGAAGGGATGCAGTGGCGAATGATGGAGGGAGCCTCAGAGGCAGTGCTCCAGGCTAGACACAGCACTGATTACAGTGGATCTGGTCTCTGGTGGGGGTTGGGGAATCCCACCAGCCCCACCGGGGGGGGCAAGCCCTGAGGGTATAGGTCTGTGCTGGATGGTGGGATGCCAGGGGACAAGGCTGGGGACTCCTCTAGAAGTAGGGCTGCAGCACAGAGAGGAGCATAAAAGTACTTACAAAAAAAAGAACAAGCAGACAGGACAGAATGAGGGAAGCTGTGCAGTGTTGTACCTGTGGGTCTGCAGTCTTCTGAGACACCTTCTGGAGGCTGTGCTGTTGCCCTATATGCATGCACCTCTATGGGCTGAGGGAAGAAACTGCCAGACTCAAGCCAAGCTGGCTTGGTACAGGGACCACCTAGTCCACCACTACTACCTCAGAGGTTGCCCAGAATGAGGAACAGGTGGATGACAGTGGGCACTGGGAGAGTTTAGGGTAGTGAAGCATAGGCACATCTCAAAACTGGTTCCACTACAGAACTCCTGCACCATCCTGGAGCAGTGGGAATGTCTGACCAAGGCACCTACAGTAGTGGCCAGAAGGCATGTGGGGTCCTTCCCAGTGAAGACCCCAAGGAGGGTGACAGGAGACCCCAGAGGAGGAGAACAAGAATCCTGGTGGGCAACTTCACTGTAATGGGATAGAGTTGGAAGTAAGTAGTGAGGAGGAGCACGGGTAGCAAACAACTTGATTGTTCAGTATGCTTTCCTAGTAAAACCTTTCAATAAATAAAATAAAATACAGAAGAGGGAAGTTTGGTGCCTTCCTGGCATCAGGGAACACAGCGGTGGAACAAAGATCCAAAGGATTGCTAGGGAAGCAGGAAGGGAGGCAGAGCCAGACATCATTGTCCACTTGAGGAGGAATGATCTGGCTAGGGATAAGACAATAGTTGTGCAGGAAGAGTATAAAGAGTTTGGGAGGAGTTTTAGGCAGGGAGCTTGATCAATAACCTTTCCGGAAGTACTACCTGTCTATGACAATGGGGTGACATGATCCTCCACACCAGGATCTTCAACACTTGGTTGAGGAACTGGTGCAGAGAGGATGATTTTAGGCTCACTGGGGACTGTGGCCACACATGGAGGGGTGGGAGCCTGTACAGTGGGGATGGCCTGCATCCATCCAGGAAATGGGCTGCAGTCCTCACTCAAAGGTTTAAATGTTACAATGGCAAGCACGTAAACTAGCTGAGGAGAGAGGCAGAATAAGACTGGAAAACAGAAACTGTCCCCCCAACAAGTTCCAGAGGCTAACTACGGAATTCTTAAGAGAGTCAAACCCCAGAAGAAATCAAATGAAAATGAAATCAGAGAAGTAGAGGAAAGTTTGAAGCTGAGAAAAAGGGGGGCATAATAAAGGAAGGCAAAAAGGGGAGAAAGTGATAACACTATCTAGGGAGCTATGTGTGCCAAAGCTCACAGTCTGGGAAGCAAAACTGCAGACTTAGAGGTCACCATGGCCAAAGCTGACCTGGGCTTAGTAGCCATTACAGAAACTTGGTTCAATGAAACCAGAACTGGGATGCAGCTATGCAAGGATATAATCTATCTAGAAAAGACACAATGGAAAGAACATGAGGAGTGGCTATTTTTGTAAAAAACAACATAAAGGCTACAGAAATACAGGAGGGGAAGGGCGTGCAAAAGTGCTGTGGGTCAAACTGGAAAAGAGGAAAGAGGCAGTTATTTGCATGGGATGGTCTACAGACCTCCATCAAAGGGACTAGGCATGGTTAAGGAAATGTTTGAAGCAATGCATAAGATGGCTCACAAGGGAGAAGTGTTACTAGTAGACAAGGCCCCTGGAATTCTGCGGTTCTGCGGTTGCAGAATTTGCTGCAGAATTTGCATCATACCGCAGAATATATATAGTGACGCAGAATTCATTATTTTTGGTGAATTTTCATATAAATATACTGTTTTTCCATAGCTTTCTTTCCCACCTCGTTTATCCTGAAGCCCCTCCTCTATGCTCAGCATACGATGTCATCAATGACATCACATCATATTTAGACAATGACAGGACTGCATTCTGCCAGAGAAATGAATAAATCATGCCACAGAAATCAGAAAATGCTGCCGCAGAAGTCAAGGAGCCCTGCTGCAGAAATCAGAAAATTCTGACACAGAACACCAGGGGCCCTGCTAGTAGGAGACTTCAATCTGATGTATGTGGATTGGAGCCTCTCTGCTGCAGCAACAACCAGAAACATGGATTTCCTGGACTCCATGCAGGGGGCATTCCTCTAGAAACTGGTTAAGGAACCCACTCATTTGGGGTGGGGAGGCATTGCTGGACTAGGAACTGACAAACAGGAACAGCAATACTGACATTACAGTTGGAGACCATCTGGGGACCAGTGATCACTGGATGATATGGTTACATGTAAGAACAGAGACAGAATCAAACCAAACAAGGACAAGGGTCCTGGACTTTAACAAAATGGGAGAATGCCTCAGCGACACCCTGGTAGGGATACAGAAACTTGGGGTGCAGAAGAACAGTGGGATACAATAAGAGAAGGAATTGGAACAGCTACTAAGTACTGTGTCAAGCAGGTCAGCAAGGGCAAGACTGGAAAGAGACTGCTATGGTTCTCTAGAGAAGTAGTGGAAAAAAGTAAGCAAAAAAAACTAGCCTTCAGAAAATATAAAAGAACACAGAAGGAAGTGGACAGGAGAGTTACCAAGAGAAACACAGGCAGGCAGGGAAGGCAGTTAGGAGTGCAAAAGTGGAAACAGAGGAAAATACAGCCAAACTAGTAGAAAGGGGGATAAAATATTTTTAGATGCATTAGTGAAAGAGGAAGTCAAGCAGGCCCAGTGGCATGGAGTGCTGAGGCATCATGCCTTACCTCCTGCCACACTGGCGACTCTGTGTTCACAGTGTGAGTAGGTCTCTGGGGGTCAGCCAGGAAGGAGAGGATTGAGCATCAGAGGACAACTTTCCTCTATTGGAGAGGTAGACTTGCTAGTCCCACGAATGACTGTCCCCAGGTGGAGGCCTAAGGGTAGAATGATGCGGTAACACCAATGAAAGGTGGGTACTACGGTACTCCACAGTGACAGTACACCTCCATGTACGTGCGCTGATGTGTCATGCCCCAGCAACGGGGAGTGATGGGTGAAAATGGTAAAAAAACAAACAAAAAAAAAAAACACAGTGGCGAGATGATGATTGATCACCCACTGGCTCCACAGCAGTGGCCAGGCAGCCAGGTCCTGTGGCTAGAATGGCTTTATTTATTTATTTATGAATTTAATTTTGTTGACCCAGTAGGCCCACTGAGAGGAGAAGTCCCTTTTTTAAGGGAGACCGGGGGTAGGAGGTATACAGATAGTAACCAACTGAAACTGAACCAGATTAAGCTGTTGGTATTTTTAGTGAACAGGAGAAATTTGGCCAGGACACTGAGGAAATTCCACACCTCTTTTCAAGAAGTACCATGGGATCTTTAACGTCCACCTGAACAACCACTAGAACAGGCAGATGGGACCTCAGATTAATGTCTCATCCGAAAGACGGCACCTCAGGAGTGCAGCATCCTCCTCATGCTGCACTGCAGTCTCAGTATTGGGATAGTAACTCAAGTGCCTCATGTGGGGATAGAACCCACACCCATCTAAACAAATACTTCAGTTCAGTATTCACAGAGGAGGGGGTAGGAAATGGACCTTTGTTACAAGACAAGGGCATAAAGGCTCAGGGGTGGATATTAGCCCTTTCGCAGTGGAAAGAGTCCTAAGGGAGTTGTTAAAGTTAAATGTAGACAAGGCAGTGGATCCAGATGTGATGCACCCCAGGTTGGTGAGGGAGCTTAGGAGGAGCCGGCTGCACCTCTGACAGCCCTGTTCAACTGGTTACTAGAAACGGTGAAGATACTGGGGGACTGGAGGAGGGCAGATGTCCCACTCCAAAAAAGTGGAAATAGGGTGGAGGCAGAAATTACAGGTCTGTCAGCCTGACTTCAGTAGTGGGCAAAATAATTGAATCACTACTGAAGAAAATGTTTGGAGAATACCTTGTTACCAGTGATCTACAGGATCTGAAGCAACAATGTATTCAAAGGAGGGATGTTCTGCCAGAAGAACCTGATCAAGTTCTTTGACTGGGTTACAAAGAAAGTGATTTTTTTTTTTTTTTAAGTAAAGACTCTCAACCCAAATAATATCTAACAGTGTTTTTACTAATGCCATTAAAACTTTTCAAATCTTCACAGTTCCTTTTAGGATAATTTTCTTTTCCAAAATCCATTTTCCTTCACAATTTTAGCACTCATAATTCAAATTAACATTACATGGATGTCTGAAGACAGTCATGTCCCTTTCTCAGAATGAGATTTGTGCTGTAAAACGATAAAGCAAAACAGCCATTGTAGAATCAAATAGAAACCTTAAATGAAAATAGACTGAACCTTACTCGTAAAATAATTTACTGTGGGCATGGGAACACACCCAAGAAGTGGACCAGGGACAGGTGGTGGATGTGGCCTATCTGGATTCAGCAAGGTCTTTGACATTGTTCCACATAGAGAGCTGGAAAATAAACCGGTAGCCTGCGTTTGCAGCTATCCACTTGCCATATCACCTCTGGCAAAGCCACAGGCTGCGTGGCTAAAAACTGGAAAACCCTGAGCACCACAGAGGTGAAATAAGTTCACTTCAGGCGGTTTATACCACAGTTAATGCTCGTGTGCTTTCCTGCTGCTCATATATTTTGAAAATATAAGAGCAGCAGGAAACCTAATGAAAACCACAATTACAACTGCAGGACAGCAGGGTTAAGCAGGAGGCCTGGAGAACATTTAAGGCAGTCACACTGCAAAATAATTTTAGAAGCAAGGCTGTCAACAAATCATAATTGTTGCTACAGTAAAGGGCAGCAAGAGTAGTACATTCAGGCAGGATAGAAGAAGAATCAAAGCAAGTTGCAAATAAAAGTGCAGCCAAGATAAATGTCGATGTATAATTAAATGTCATCATTTGTTAGTATTTGAAAATAATCACATGATTTGCACTTAAATAAAACCTCAGTAGGAATTTTTACCTTTACTTGTGTGGCTCAGGGTCCTTGCAGTGGCTAAAACATAAGGGTCTGTTTAGCCATGAGTGGCTAATAATTATGAAATCCTAGGGGACATGGGTAACCTAGCAGTAGGTCCTAAAATAGTAAAATGGGTGGAGAGATGGCTTAGTGGTAGAAGTCAAAGAATGATGGTAAATGGGGTGCACTTTCACTCCAGCATTGTTTTCCTTTGTACAGGTCTCGCTAAAGGACATGGAAGACCTCATCCTGAAACTGGACATGAAGAAAAGTGCAGGGGCGGATCTTATAGAACCCTACTACTTAAAACTTGGTGTCTATATATTATTCCCCTCATCACTCACCTGTTCAATTTATCTTTATCCCAGGGTACCCTGCCATCCGACTGGAAGATGGCACATGTAATACCCCTGTTCAAATCCAGTAGCAGATGTGAGTTAAATAATTACCGCCCCATCTCACTAATTCCCATTTTATCCAAACTATTGGAAAAGGTGATTAGTGCCCAGATCAAGAATTTTCTAGAATCAAACAATATCCTTAATCTAGTCCAATTTGGCTTCAGGCCTAAACACAGCACTACCTCTGCTCTAGCTAAAGTATCGAATGGCTGGTTAACATTCTTGGATGCGAAAATGCATCTGTGCTCTCTGTTTCTTGATCAGAGTAAAGCGTTTGATTCTGTCGACCATGGCATGCTCCTCACTTCCCTTGAGAACACTGGCCTCAACAGACTGGCTATGTCTTGGTTCTCAAGCTATCTTACAAATCGACAGCAGTGTGTTAAGGCGGGAGGAGACCTCTCCCCTCCAAAACCATTATCAAGAGGTGTACCGCAAGGTTCAATTCTGGGGCCTTTACTCTTTGCTATCTATATAAACAACATTGACAACAGGATTAAATTGGCAAACATACACCTCTTTGCCGATGACACAGTCTTTACTTAGAAAGGTCTACCCCTGGAGCAGTGTGCAAGGACTTGCAAACAGACTTTAACACCATACAATCCAACCTTCTCTCCTTAAAATTGCTAAAAGACGGTGTCGTCAGCAAAGAGGTGTTTGTTTGCTGATTTAATCCCATTGTCGATGTTGTTTATATAGATAGTGACAGCTAGTTTTGGAACCCACTCGTGACGGAGCAATCTTAGACCTCGTACTCTCAAACGGGGGCAGTGAGAAGATCTCAGATCTAGAAGTGGGTTGCCATCTGGGGACAAGTGACCATCAAACAGTGTGGTTCATGTTAAACTCAGCTACAGAGTCAAGCCATACAAAAGTGAGGGTACTGGACTTTGAGGGCTGACTTTGGCAAGATGGGAGAGTGCCTCAGAAAAGCACTAGCAAACAGGCTAGAAGGAGGTGTGAGCAACAATGGGGAATTATCAAAACTGCCATCACAGAGGCAACAAGCCTTTGTGTGAAGCAAATAAACAAATCAAAATGAAAGAAAAAGCCACTACGGTTCTCAAGAGAGGTGGCTGTGAAAGTCAGGAAGAAAAAGATAGCATTCCGGAAGTATAAGGAAACACAGAAGGAGCAGGACAGAGAGCTGCACCAGTTAAGGCAGAAAGAAGCAGGGAGGGAAGTCAGAATAGCAAAGGCCCAAACTGAGGAAAGATAGCCAACTCAGTTAAGAAGGGATAAAACCTTTATAGGTACATCAGCGTGAAAGACAAAGGGAGGGATAGTGAGGCTGAATAGAATGAACGTGGGTGGGCAGAGGGGACAGTGAAAAGCAGGAATACTGAACGAATATTTCTGCTCAGTATTCACAAAAGAGGAGGGGAAGTGCCTAATCCAATTAACAGAAGCAGTCTTGATAGGGGTGATCCCAGTCCTTTCACATAAGAAAGGGTTCTGCAAGAACTCCTAAAACTGAAGGTGGACAAAGCAATGGGTCCTGATGGAATTCACACCAGAATTCTAAAAGAATTAAGGAAGGAACTAGTGAAACCACTGGCTACTCTTTTTAATAAATCATGGGAGGATGGTGTGGTACCTGAGGACTGGAAGAAGGCGGATGTGATTCCCCTTCACAAAAGTGGGACCAAGACAGAGGCAGGAAACTACAGACCTGTCAGTCTGACCTCTGTGGTAGGGAAAGTGATGGAGTCACTTCTGAAGGAAAGAATAGTTGAGTACCTAGAGGTCAGTGGAGCACAGGATCCAAGGCAGCATGGGTTCACAGCGGAAGGTCATGTCAGATGAATCTAATAGATTTCTTTGACTGGGTGACCAAGTAGTAGACCAGGGAGGGGCTGTGGACATGGCCTACCTAGACTTTGGCAAGGCATTTGACACAGTCCCACAAAAAGATTATTAGTCAAATTAACCAGCCTGGGAGTGGGTCCCAGGGTGGTAGCCTGGTAAAACATTGGCTGGACAACAGGACACAGAAGGTAATTGTAAATGGAGTCCACTCTGAAGAAGGGGGTTACTAGTGGGGTACGCAGGGTTCAGTATTGGGTCCAGTCCTTTTAATGTCTTCATCAGTGACATTGCAGAGGGACTGGAAGGAAAAGTATGCCTTTTGCAGATTACACAAAGATCTGCAACAGGGTTGATACACAAGGAGGCATGGAAAGGATGAAAAGGACTTGGCAAGGTTGGAGGAATGGTCAGGCGTGTAGCTAGGATTCAATGCAAAAAGTGCAAAATAATGCACCTGGGAAACAAGAACCCAGGGAAGAATACACAATGGGTGGGAGGTAGTAACAACAACAAAACAGGAAAGGGACCTGGGGTAATCATATCAGATGACCTTAAGGTTAGCAAGCAATGTGAGAAGGCAGTAGGGAGGCGGGGGTATACTGGGATGTATAGGGAGAGGCATCAGCAGCAGAAAACAGGAAGCTGTTATCCCTCTGTACAGACAGTTGGTGAGACCCCATCTGGAATACTGTGTCCAGTTCTGGAGACCCCATCTCCAAGGACATAGACAGGATAGAGGCAGTCCAGAGGAGGGCAACTAAAATGGTGCAGGGTCTGCAAGAGAAGCCGTATGAGGAGAGACTAAAGGAGCTTAATATGTATACCCTTGAGGAAAGAAGGGAGAGGGGACATGATAGAAACTTTCAAGTACCTCAAGGGAATCAACAAAGTCCAAGAGGGCAGCATCTTTCAGAAAAAGACTTGCAAGAACAAGGGACACAATTTAAAGATAGAAGGAGGGTGGTTCAGGGCAATGTGAGAAGTATTATTTCACAGAGAGGTAGTGGATGTATGGAACAGCCTTCCTGAGGAGGTTGTGGGGTCTAAAACTGTGGGAGAATTCAAGAATGCATGGGACAGACATAAGGCAATTCTTGTGGGGGGCAGGAAGATATAGGCTGTTGGTTAACTAGGATCTGCGGCCTATCCTGTAGGTAGGGAAATGGGCAGACTAGATGGGCCTAGCGGTCCTTATCTGCCGTCAAAGTCTATGTTTCTATAAGAGTAAAGGCCCCAGAACTGAACCTTGTGGTACACCTCTTGATAAGAGTTTTGGAGGGGAGAGGTCTCCTCCCGCCTTGATACACTGCTGCTGGCATTTCACTCCTTTAGAATGACATCTGAATATTCCTGAGTGGCCACCATGCAGGAGTGAAAGTATTTTCCATTTCACATGAATGCACATCATGTATCAGATTTATACAATGGGGGCTCCTATTGTTGCAAAATTTACTGTTTGTGTGAGTTTGCGCAGGTTTCGTGCAGACTTGCGTGGGTGTGATAAATGTAAGATTTATACAATGGGGCCCCTATTGTTGCAACATTTACCATTTGCATGGGTTTGCATGAGTTTCATGTGGATTTGCATGGGTGTGATAAATGTCTGTTCTTACATTTATCACACTCTGGTGAAAATAACATGACTTGTCACACATTTATCACTCACCTTCATGGTATAAAAAAAATATATATATATATATATATATATTTATACCACGGGGGTGAGAGCTTTCTCAGTAGGATAACCTGTGTCATTTCCACTGCAGTGAGGATAAATCCTGATGACCACAGCAGAGTGAGGATATCGACATTTATCCATACTCTGCTGATGTCACCTGAGTGAGGATAAATGCACTGCAGCTTGCATTCTAAAGGAAACTGCTTCAGAAAATGTTTCTCTTTCTCACTGAAGCTGCAATTTACTCAATTAGCTTTGCAAAAGACTGTCACCTATGTCGCATTGTGCTTCTAACATTGCTAGCCCATTACTGTGCTGATCTCAGCTTCAAAAGAACCTGAATTCTAAATGAAAGTCTTTTATAAAGCAGGTTCTGTTTCTCAGTGCTACCTGCAGCACTTTGTCTTTCTCACTGAGCCTCTGACTCACTCAATTAGCTTTGCAAACCACACTCACCTGTGTTTCTGACTCCCAGTCCATTCAGAACACACACACACACTGATAGCACACACACACACACACACACACACTGACAGCACACACAGAATGAGCAGGAAACACAGACTCAGAAAAATGCTCCTGCAGCTCTCACCCCGTCGTATAAATCAAGAGTGAGTGGCAGTCAGGTTGAGTGAAGTTTTCAGCAGGAAGTCAGCCTGCTGGCGCATGCAGACAGCGAGGGAAGCCCGTCGTGTGTTTGCAGTTATAACCAGCAGGTTATAATGGCAAAATTATAAACGTGCTTCCCTAAGTGAAAAAAACATGACCCGGTAATTACTAACATTTATCATATTTGCACAAACCTGCACAAAACTCATGCAAACCCACACAAGCTGTGCAAAGCTGCACAAATGCTAACTTTTGCAAAATAGGGGACACTTTTGAATAAATCTGATACAGGATGTGCATGAGTGTGATATGGAAAATATTTTCACACCTGCACAGTGACCTCTGGATCCTCACTCATGGCTCACCACCGTGAATATCCAGAGGTTGCTTTAGAGGAGTGAAAATATTTTTCATATCACACTCATGCCCATCATGCATCATATATATATATATATATATATATATATATATATATATATATATATATATATATATATATATATATATATATATATATACACATACATACATACACACACACACAATAGAGGTGTGTTGTATTTGTTGACAATAAAATCATATATTCTCACCCCAGTGAGATAAATGGTTGATGACATGGCTACAGTGAAAATATTTACATTTACACATACTGTAGTTATGTCATCAGCCAATATTCTCACTCCAGCAACATGTCCCCAGTGTATGTTAGAACTTCTTTTAAATGTGAAACTGAAATATTTGAGGTACCTAATTAAGCAGCTGGTCTACATTCTTCATTCTTTGCTTGCAGTTTCACAAATGCCAGAAGCCTGCAGCAGTACAGTCCTCACTGCATTAAATGGCGCACACCTAAAACAGCACATTTCTGTACTGCAAACTGCTGAATGGTCATGCAGTCTCTCACACTGCATCCAAACTATAAACCTATTGGGTCCCATTTATGATCTCTGCGATAAGAAACATAAAGAAAATCTGTCTACAGACTCCGAGTCTGACTAACATACCAGTGAAATGCACAGCACACGTATTTCCACACCGAAGTCTTCAGTTCTTAATTTCATTTCTTCACATGTGACAACAATCTAAACATGACCTCTTTAAACCGGGTATTACTTACATGATATATACTCTGAAACTGTAAAATTTCTGCTGTCGGTCTCAGTGGAAAATAAAGCTGAGTATCTCAATGACAATGAAAGCACCTATACAATCGAAACTGCTCTCATACCTGTAGTTCCTATGGAGCTTCTCACAGACATTCCAAAACACATAACATATAAGCCAACCACAAATGAAAAAGTTACACACAGCAGCATACAACAAAAATTAAACACTACTCATAATAAAAATATTGGGAAAAAGGAAATCCACACACAGTGGCCCAGATATTCAAAAGGGTTGCGCCATGCACAACCCACTGATGCACCCCGATGCGATATTTAAAAGGGAAAAGTGCGCCTGCACAAATCCCAATGCGCCAGGGTGCATCAGTAATGTATGCAGGCACAGGTGGGGGGGCATGCCCATGCATAAACTGCACAGCCCGATATTCCGCTGGTTGTGCAGAGTTGTGCAGGCGCAACCCCACCCGCGCCTGCACAAACTTTACGCAAAAAGGATCAAGTTGAGGGCCACCATTAAGGAGCTGCTGCATTGCAGGGCGAACATTGCAGCTGCCACCAGTGGGTGGCCTCAACTTGTTCCCAGTGCCCCCATGCTGCCCGATCAGGCATAATGTAATTCTCCCCAGCAGCCTGATCACGGGCATAATGTAAACGCCCCCATCCCAGATAGCCCGATCAGCTGGCATAATGTAAACGTGCTCCATCTCTCTAATAGCCCGATTGCGGGCATAATATAATTGTCCCCCACCCCGAATAGCCCGGATCACGGGCTTACTATAAAGGGGTCCCCACTCCGAGTAGCCCAATCGTGAGCGCATCCTCACCCCCCACGCCCAGACTCCTGGTGATCTAGTGGCCCCACCCCTCCCGCCCACGGAGCCCCACCACCCCACTCCACCACCATCAGCCTGCGGGCGGCAGCACCCCACCCGCCTTCCGCCCCGCCCGCCAACTGACAGTTGGAAAGGCTGCACGCCCATTGGTTCACAGCATGAGCCAATTGGCCTGCAGCCCATACCGTCAAAGGCAGTCCAGATATGTAGAATGAATTCATTGATGATGAGAATGACATGGAAAGTTTCTCACAACAAAACATGCACTTGTTGGAGATGTGCTGCACACTATGACTGGACAGAAAATACCTGTGAACATCCTGTTTCATTTAGGAAATAGTTGCAGTTATGACCAAGTGTGTGAAATTGAAACTGGTTTAGCAGAACTTTCTCAGCATTTACAAGAGCAAGATCTGTTACTGCCACTTCAGCCAAAGTCAAGAGTCTTCTGCTGTCTTAACAGTTTTCTGGATTTACAACTTTGATCAGAACATTGAAACAGTAACTGGACATGGAACAATATACATGGTGTTGCATACCAAGAAGAATCTAAAGGCTCCATTCTCTAAGAAGATGCTATTGAAATTCCTCACTCAAAAGGGACAACTGTATCTAATAAAAAGGACTTAGAACATCGACAGGTGACTTTAAAGAAGGAGCCAACCATATCTGGCAATATGCCCAAGTCTACTTTGCCAGCATCAGTGATAAACATTGGCAAAGCAAAGCTAAGTCCATGGAACCTCATTCTGACAGCATACAAGGAGAATCAGCTTGTCCCAAGGTTTACCGGTTGGCTGTTGCTAGTTTGCAACAATTATTCAAGTTCACTAAAGAAGACTATTATCAAACATCTTCCACCCATCCACAAACCCATCACTGATTTTGCCACTGTAGTTGAATACCTCACACAAACACAAGAAATAGCTCAGCAAGTAAATATGCCCTATGTTCACCCGACACTTGATGTTGGAGCAGCACTAAAGGCATATCATGTGGTGTGGAATTTCCCTGATCAGTTCTGCAATGTCATAATTCATTTGAGAGATTTCCACCTATTCCTGGAAATGTTGGCATTATATAGCAGGACAGTTAATTGATGGCAATGGCTTTGAGTGCATACTATTTCAGGTTGGTCTTTGTGCCTCTGGCAGCATAAGGGGAGTTTTGCATGGAAAACATTACATGCAGGCATGGACTGTACATGAGCATTTTGCAGATGCCTTAAAGCAAATGCTTCAGATCAGATTTCAGAGCATTCAACAGAACTGAATGCCACCTTCACAGTATTGCTTGACCTGATCAGATCATCAGCTCAACCCACAGACTTCCATAACCTGCTTCAGGAAGATGAAATTATAACTTTTCAGACTAAGTATGATGCCTTTAAAAAACTTTTAAAATTAACCTTTGGGGCAACCTACAGGTATGCATTTAAAGATCTAACTCCCACCTATTCATTGAGATCACACTTGAATGCATCGTTAAATTAGTTTCAAAGTAATGCCCAAGAATCTGCATTAAGTACCCATAGCTGAAAATCGCAACATTTGACAAGGTATGAACTTGCTAAAATTTCATCTATTAATTTATCCTCTTATATGACCTTAAGTCTTCAAAACCACATACAGATTTCAAGCAGAATCCTTACACTTTTAGACAACATAAAATTATATTATAAAGCACAATAAATACTGTCCGACAAGATTAAATTTAAAAATATTTAGAAATTACACAAGAAATTAAGGGGTGGGGTTTGGCATTCAACCCTGTACCTTTTAACATTAATCTTCTGAGGTAACGTATGGGTGTGCATTTTAAAACTCTTACTCCCACCTATTCGTTGAGACCACACTTGAATATATATTTCTCTTACTCTTGAAGTAATGACCAAGAATCTGCATTAAGCACATGGAGCTGAAAATCATAAAATCTGTCAAGGTGTCAGTACAAAATTGATGCAAACTACCATTTTGCCCCAGCGCTCATGCAATCAACAGATAGATTATGAATTTGGGGTATATCTGCTACATTAAACAGCCATCAGTATTTATTTAGCTCTCAGGTAATAACCCACCTCCATCTATACCTGGTCTATTATCGTTCAAGGGTTTCTTCAATTTTACCAAATGGTTGACACAATTATCACTTTGGATGGGAAAAATTGGGATTAAATGTTTTAGATGCTTCATGTATAAAACTGTGGTAAACAATTTATCAAGGGGAGAATTTACCTGTGATCAATGTAAAACAACATAGAACTGCTTCTTGGAAATAATTTCTTTTATAATAAACTTGATATGTTAGAACAAAGTCAAAATGAAATGGCCTTAAGACTTATGAATTTAAAGAATCAGGCCACCCCTGAGAGAAAACGGTCCACCTGAAGCTTACCAAAACAAGCTGTAGTCAGCCACATATTTCTAGCAATTTGACAAATACTGTTACAGGGGAACAACATGAGGCAACATCCTCTGAGCAGTTAACATCAGCTGTCCCTCTGACTAGCACCAAGGAAAACTCTGGTCTAAACAGTAGTAAAAGGGACAGAGAGGAAGATGGCCAAGAAAATCTAGGGCTTGAGCCAGATTGGACTCTTGTAGAAAACAGACACGCAGTTAAAAATTCATATTACCTACTTCTAACAGATTTCATCTTTTAATTAAAGGGGAACTGTCATCAATAGGATTTCATAATATTTGAAAGCCCATAAAAAGCTAATTTTATTGAGTCATTGTGTTTATCTGTGAGTTTTTGCCGTCTAGAGTTATTCATTTATAATTAATGGCTTCCAGTTTTTTCAATGGCAAAAACCATGTGTTAAATGCCGTAACACCCGAATAGGTGTTACGGCATTCACCTGCTCTCTTCCCATTCAAATCCGCTTGAGACAACACAGCATTCACGGCTCTATTCCGATTCAAATCTGCTTCAGACAGCACAGAAAGACAACAAGTTTCCCACAGTCTGTTTCAGCTCAGAAACCATTGACCATATAAACTCACCTCCTCACTAGCGCTCGCTCCTTACAAAACATTCTCAACAACTGATATAAAAAAAACATTTTCAGCACATTTCAAATCACGGACTAAACGGAAACACAACAGTTTTACACTCCTAACCACTCTCCCTTTCAACCCTCACCTTTCCCCTGTAGGTCAAATGACGCCAGCACTTGAAAACACTGCTTAGTCAGAAAGCACACAAGGATCAAGACAGTTTTGTTTTTTAATTTTCTTCTTAAATATTTAGTTACTTATTAAACCTGTTCTCTGTTCAAAATTACACCAGTTACTCAACAGAAGGTAAAAGTCCCATTTCTTTTTTACCTTTTCTACCAGAAAAAAACAGAACTACCAGAAAAAAATGGAAGCCTTCAATTATATAAAATAAAGTATAGGGTGCAGTGTGTTTAACTTAAATTTAACACACACCCTCGTTGTTGGATGGCTAGCATAAACCCCTCTGGCTTCGCCCTTTGGGGTTTATGTGCCATCCAACAACTCAGGTGTGTGTTAAATTCTCGTAACACACTGCACCCCATACTTTATCCTATATGTAAATCACCCTGCTATTAAGGGCTGGTGACGGCCATATGTTTTGGGCTCCTAACAGGAAATGATGTCACGAGGGTGACTGTATTTAATCAAAGGTTAAATAGGAAATAGACTGTTTTATTAAGTGTGTTTTAAGGTGTTATTACAACACTTTCTACACTATTACTGTTTTGTATGAGTTTTGAAACTAGTGAGTTATCACCTTTACATTTCAAACTGTTAATAAAAATAATCCATCTTCCGGATTGCTTTAACCTCTAGGACATACAGTACTGTCGGCTGAACATGTCAGTACAGATTTCTGGGGCTGCCACAGCACCACCTTCTGTCTTTTCCAGTCCCTCTCTTGCAGCCTTTTCTCTCTTTTTGTGTGTGAGCTCAGGTCAACAAGATGCAAATATGGATACACACCTACTGGCCTGACAACCAGGTGCTCCACAATACACCCAGGAAATACAGGTTACTCACCTGTAAAAGGATTTCTAGGAATGGTATATGTTGTTCATCCACACTTACTGGCAGGTTCCGTGCCGCTTTAAATCTTGCCGGAAGGTCTTCAAGCTGGCTCCTCCCACCCACCCAGGTGGCAAAACTCTCGGCTCCACCCCATGATGCCAGATCTAGCCCGCTGGAAGCCAGGTTGTGCGTCAAAGCCGGGGAGGTCGGGTGGACTTGTGGATGAACAACATATACCATTCCTACAACTCCTGTTACAGGTGAGTAACCTGTATTTCTAGGGACATGGATATGTTGTTCAATCCACACTTACTGGCAGACTCCTAGCAGTTCTCCGGGAGGAGGGAGGCAAGGCGCACACTCCTACTTGAGAAATAAGGACTGGAGAACCGAGGTCCCAAAACCAGCATCCCGGCGTGACTCAAGGTCGATGTGGTAGTGGGTAGTGAAGGTGTGTGCTGACTTCCAAGTAGCAGCCCTGCAGATTTCCTGGATAGGGACATCCCTGGAAGCAGCCACCGATGCAGCAGTATGGTGGGTAGAATGAGCTCTTATCCCTTTGGGAGGCTCCATGCCCGCCAACCTGTAGCAGAGATCTATGCAGGAGGTGACCCACCTGCCTGTCGTCCACTTGGCTGCAGGTCTGCCAGGTGCGGCTTCAGCTTAGGTGACAAACAGCTGGTGAACCTCTCCCCGAACTTCAGCTGTCCGCTCCTTGTAGCAGGAGAGCGCTCTTCTAGGGTCCAAAGTATGGAGCCTATATTCGGCCTCCGAGGTGTGATTGGGGTAGAACACCGGCAGAGTTAGCACCCGGTTAAGGTGAAGGTGAAACTCCGACACCACCTTCGGAAGGAATTTTGGGTGGGGGCGCAGGACAACCTTGTCCCCTTGGAAGACCAGATAAGGAGACTCGATGGAAAGCACCTGCAACTGTCCCATCCTTCTGGCTGACATGATAGCCACAAAGAAGGAGGTCTTCCATAACAGGTGAGAGATGTCACACCTGTGCATCAGTTCGAATGACTTGCCCATGAACTTAGCCAATACCAGCAGTAGATCCCACGGAGGTGGAGGTTCTCGCACTGGAGAGGATATCTGATTAAGGCCTTTGAAAAGGCACCTGACCACCTTCTCTTGTGCCAACGACTGCTTCCCAGCCCATGCCCGGTAAGCAGAGATGGCTGCCAGGTGCACCTTAAGGGTCATCGACCGAAGCCCTAGCTGAGAAAGGGACCACAGGTAGTCCAGAATGCTAGCCAAGGAACAGGAGGAAGGGTCCAACCCCTTGCCCTGACACCAAATGGAGAATCTCTTCCATTTGAAGGCATAGCATTTTTTGGTCAACTCCTTACGGAATGCCTCAACAACGTTGAGGACCTCGTCAGAAAGACCCAAGGCCTGGAACTCTAGCCACTCAGGAACCAGGCTGTCAGGTGCAGGGACTGAAGGTCCGGGTGGAGAACCTTCCCCTGGTTGACTGAGATCAGGTCCGGGTGGACTGGAAGCTGCCTTGGGAACCTGGAGCTGAGGCTAAGGAGATCTGGATACCAGAACTGGCAGAGCCAGTCTGGGGCTACCAGAATCACCTGCGCCTTGTCCCTCCTCGCTTTCAGAATCACACTGTGGATCAAGAGAAATGGGGGAAAGGTGTAGAAGAGGCCCAGGGTCCATGGCCTCAAGAAGGCATCCCCCTGCAGTGAGCCCTACTGAGTGGGGCAGACATGAACAGCCTCAGCTTCGCATTCTCCCTGGAGGCAAACAGGTCCACCTAAAGGATACTCCAGTGGGAGAACAGACTGTGTACTACCTCCGGCAGGAGAGACCACTCATAAGATGCAGCACCTATCCAGCTTAGGGCATCGGCCACAGTGTTGGAGGCTCCCACCACATGGATGGCTACGAGATCCGCCTCCAGTCTGCTCATGAGAGACCAAGTGTAGACAGCTTCCTTGCACAGAGGCAAGGAGTGCGTCCCGCCCTGGAGGTTTAGGTAGTACATGGTCATGGTATTGTCCATCTGGACCTGGGCCACTTGACCCGACTGAATGGAGCGGAAGGTGGTGAGAGCTAGTCGGACCGCTCAAAGCTCCAGCAGGTTTATGTGGCATCGAGACCCTGAGGGGACCAGAGGTCATGCGCTCTGAGCTCCCCAAATGGGCACCCCAACCCATCAGAGAGGCATCAGTCGTTTGAGTGACCATCGGCTCTGAGCGGACAAACGGGATACCCTCCTGCAGATGAGCTGGAATGATCCACCACTGGAGAGCGTTCCCCATCTCCTGGGTCACTATCACTGGCTGGTCCAGAGGACCAGAGCACTGTGACCATTGGCAAGTCAGCCTCCGTTGTAGGGGACGCATGTGCCAGCAAGCCCAATGGACCGCGCTGGTGCAGGCTGCCATGAGGCCCAGGAGGTGCAGAAAGTCCCAGACAGGGTGCAATTGCCCAACCAGAAATGATTGGGCAAAGGAGGAAAGGATCTCAGCCCTGTCCGCCAGGAGCCGGGCTCTGGCTCAAAGAGAGTCGAGTTCTGCCCCGATGAACTGAATCACCCTGCGAAGGCACGAGTTCGATTTAGCCTCGTTGATGAGGAGGCCAATCTGAGAGCAGACCTGGGCCAGATCCCTGGACTGCTCCACCTCCGACCTGGAGGGGCTGCAACCAGCCAATCATCCAGGTAGGGTACACCCAGACCCTCGACACCGCAGGAATGCTGTCACCACTGCCAGGCATTTGGTGAAGACCCTTGGAGCTGGAGAGAGGCCGAAGGGCATGGCCCGGAACTTGTAAAGGGATCCCTCTGCTCTGAAGTGTAGGAATCGCTGGAGAGATGGACAGATTGGGACGTGAAAGAACATGTCCTGATGGTCCAGAGAACAAAACCACATGCCTAGTTCCAAGGATGGAATGATCTGAGCCAGAGTGACCATCCTGAAGGTGCACTGCCTTAGGAACTGGTTCAGGTCATGTAGGTCGAGAATGGGGCGCCAGTCCCACGTCCGTTTTGGGACCAGGAAGTACCTGGACAGAAACCCTGGGTCTGGAGGAGGATCCGCCACCTGGCTGATCACCTCCTTCTGAAGGAGCAAGGCAATGTCGGCTCGACGAGTCGACAGGGAGGCTGCAGACCACATTGCCCCCCGTGGGGCGAAGGCTTGATAGGGAGGGAACTGCTCGAATTCCAGAGGCAGACCCCTGCCACCACTTCTAGCACCCAGCGGTCTGTGGTGATAGCGGACCAGGCGGAAAGGAAGTGGCAGAGCCGTCCCCCCACGGGGGGAACCCGGGGAGGAGTGACGAGGTTGGGGGCGACACCCCTCAACCTGTCACTCAGCAGGCTTGGAGGAAGGGCCCACCGAGGGATCTCCTGGACCCTTGCCTCCAGGCATCCTACTGGAGGAAGTGGCAGACTTGGCCTTAGGGTGCCAAGTATGTGCCTGCTGGCCCTGGTGCTGGTGCTGTTCGGCCGGACGTGCCGTAGGGGCAGAAGGGCCAAAGGACTTAAGCTGCTGCTGGCGGCCTTTGTCTTTCTGGGCAGACGTGACTGAGTCCAAGGCGGCATTGGACTTCTCGAGCCTCTGGAGATGGCCTTCCACCCCCGGCCCGAACAAGTCGGTGCCCAGGAAGGGAACGTCTGCCAGCTTGTGCTGGGTGTCTGCCGTGAAGGTTGAGATCTGCAGCCAAGCTCTGCGGCGCATGGCCACTGCGGCCGCTACTGATCGGGCACAAGAATAACCTACTATATGTCCAACGAAGTTTGGAGCTGCTGTTTAGCCACCGCCTTTCCCTGATCCCGGACCTGCTTGACCGTCGTCTGAAGGTCAGCTGGGAGATGAGGAATCACCTCATCCAGGAAACCCAAAACGGCATGTGAGAAATGTGCCATCAGAATGGCCGAGCTAGCCTGACGAAGACTTAGGAAGGAAGCAGCGAAAACCTTCCGCCCCACGTAATCCAGCTTCTTGGATTCCTTATCGGGCGGTTTGTCCACGTCCCAAGCTGGAAAACACAGTGGGTCACTAACCCCTCTGCAGATGGGTGCTCCGAGAAACCGGAGAGTGAGCCGGTGGGGACTGTGTACCTTCGGACCATCCTGGCCAAAGGCGCAGGACAAGATGTTGGCCGCTGCCACAACTTCAGGGCCAGGCCAACAATGGCCTCCGAAAGAGAATCCCTTTGGTCCAGTATCTCTGTGAGGAGATACTTGGCCTGTCTCAAAATGGGTTTGAGCTGCATCCCGGTGGACTCCGAGATGAGCTGAAGTAAACCTAAAAATGAGGATGGGCTCTGTCCACTGACTGACCCCCACAAACTCCAGGTCAAGCGGTCTGGAGAACAGGGAGGAGTTGTCATCAACTCCGAGGAGTCTGCAAACAGCTACTGGGCACCTGAGCTGCCCTCCACCTGCTGAGGTCGATCGGGAGTGAGGGTAACCGACAACTTGTGGGGCAGGCCCTGACCTGACCGAGAATCCTTGGTCACGGTCCCAGTCTTCGGTTGTGGAGGTGGGGGGTTCCACCACAATGGGTGGAGCAACGGCTTCAGCCGCACAACCAGTGCAGTCGGCTCCTCGACCACTATGAGGGTTGTTCGGCCGCCCCAGTGACAGCCACTTAATGGCCAGGAAGGCTATGGAGTTGGCTTATTCCCAGACAAAGCGAGCTGCTACCACATTAAGTCCTCGTAGTGCCGATGCAACTGGCGCCACAGGCTATCCTCCGAAGATGACAACGGGTGAGTGGCGACGCCGCTTTCCACGGTGCGAGACCGAGACCGCCCGGCGTCGGAGGGACCAGCTGGACATGGAAGAGGACCAAGACCGAGACCTTCAGGGTTTCCAGGGTGGGTCAGAGAGAACGGGGAAACCTGCCCTTCCTTCAGTTCAGGTACCTTAACCAGGGACTCCGGCACAGGAGGCACAGGCAAGTCCTTGGTCATCACCAGGGGAACAGATGAAGTAGGGATGTCGGCATCACCAGTCGACAAACCATCCGACGGGTCGAGAAAAATCTTGACTGTGTTGACGGTTGTCTCGGCCTGCTGACCTGACGGGGACACTGTGAAGCCAGCGGCCTTAGCCGCAACCTCGACCGAAGTCGAAAGTCGATGGTCCGGTGAAGGGGATCTCTCCCCCTCCCACGAACGCTGATGGTGGGACTTATCTTTGAGTCCTTCTTTTGGACTGACTGGAATGTCCGATGGCCTTTCTTCCTTGGTGGAGAGGGACTGGCAAAGCTCTTAAATGAAGCCGTGTGAGGAGGCCCAAAGAAGCGGGATAAATGCCGCAGCTAAGGAGGAAGAAGAAGCGGCCTGGGCCGCCTCCTCCTTGAGGGCGATCATCTGCTCCAACTGTTCCACAGAGCCCGCCGCCGAAGACACCGCCCAACGGGCCTCCTTTGACTTGACCAGCGGATACTGTTTTTCAGGACACCCAAGAAGAAATCGAGCAGCGCGGTCCTCCAAGACCGAAGCCGAGAAGGAGCTGCACAATTCGCAAGCCTGCGAATCGTGACCAAGCCCCAGGCAGTAGACGCACGTGGAGTGCTGATCAGTCCAGGACATCTTCTGCCCACAAGGGCACCGAAGAAAGCCGGGAGTCGATTTGTCCATCGCAGAAGACGAAGACCGAAGTCTTGTAAACTTTAGAATTAGTTTCGGGTTAACCGAAGAGTTTGGATCCAGGCCAAAAAGCAGAGCGCTAAGGAGGAACCTGAGCTTCCAAGCAGTAAGGAAGATCTGGCATCATGGGCGGAGCTGAGGGTTTTACCACCGGGTGGGTGGGAGGAGCCAGCTTGAGACCTTCCGCAACATTTTAAAGCAGCAAGGAACCTGCCTGACAGTGTGGATTGAACATATCACGTCCCTAGAACACAGAGTTTTACAACATGTGGAAACAGAGGAGTAAGCTCAAGGTACTTCACATAGTGCTCCAGTTTTCAAGTAAAGTACAAAAATATTACAGTAGATCCCCTTAGCCAGTCCATTCATCTGTTCCTCATGACACAGTATTAGGCTTCTAAGTTGCAGAAAAACTGAAAGTGAAGGTATGCCTTTTTGCAGATGATGCCAAAATCTGCAATAGCGTGGATACTCAGAAGGGGGTGGAGAGAACTTGCAGCATGTCAATTGGGAATCAAATGCCAAAAATCACGGGTGAGGTATCAGCAAACACACTCTGGGACACCTTAAATGCCATTGTTCAGGGAAAATTTATCTCGTATGTGGCGGCAAACTGCAAGGATTGGGATAAAAAGATGCCATCTTTATCTGCGAAAGTCCAAACTCATCAGGCGGCAAAAATGCAGGGTGATAAGTCGGTCCATACTAGATTATTGGCAGCAAAGTCTGAATTGAAAAGATATTTAGATCAGAAAACAGAATTTGCATTATACTACCTCAGACATTTTCATTTGGGGGGACTAAGTGCTAGATACCTAACTTGTCACCTTTTCTTTCAAACCAACAGCGACTGTACTTAAATTACATAACCCTAATACAAGCGAGTTTACATAGTAATGAGAGATTTGTCTACCTTCTGGTCCTATTGTCTCACTCTTTATTCAGAGGAAGCCTAGCAGGCTCCTCTAGGAAAAATGTCCACTTTTTTAACACAAGCTACGCTCCCAAAATCGATGCCTCAACAGAGGACATCTTTGTTAACTCCGGTATCCTGTCTTGAATTACATTTGGCAATTCAGAAGGCAAAGTTGGGAAGAGTCCTGGTGTAGATGGAGTCCCCTCCGATTTTTACAAGGTGAAAAAACTACAAAAGGTGGTGGGCTCTATACTTTTGAGGGCCATGGGGGGGCCAGAATGGGGAGTCTCCTCCCCCATGCTCATCCCGGCATTCTGCTGTCACTGCAGCTCTGCTGAAGCCAGATAAAAAAGCCACTAGGACAGAATCTTATCATCCTATATCTATGCTGAATTCAGACTATACATTTTTTTATGTCCATTTTTGCAGCTCCCATCCTTGGTTGACCAGGACCAGGCTGGTTTTATTCGTAAAAGTACAGTTATGTAAGAACTTACCGTAACAATAGATCTTCGAGAGGTGCTCTTGCAGCAGGCTATAACCATTAGGACTAATGCTGCAGGCCTTAGGACCCACCAGAAAAAACTTAGCTAGCAGTACCCAGTAGGGGCCTCCCCCGATGTCAGCTCTACCTCGATGTCAGTCATGCTATAAAAGGGGGCAGTCCCTAGCTCCACCTCAGTTCACCCACAGAGGACCCGTGAATGGACCCCAGCAATCGAACAGCGAGCTTGCCCCAGTCATGCTAACTCTCCGGGGGAAGGAGAGTGAGAAAGCAGCGCCTGCTGCAAGAGCTCCTCTCAAAGATCTACTGTTACGGTAAGTTCTTACGTAACTGTACTATCTTACTTCGAGGGGGAGCTCTTGCAGCAGGCTATAACCATTAGAAATGAATCCCAAGCAGTCCCACACTAAGGAGGTGACTAGCCCCAGGAGGAGGATGACAGAAACTATAACAGCATTGCCTAAAAAGGCTGAGATCGGCCAGCCCGTCGGCTGGCGGTGGGATTTCGCTTGCTGACGCTGACAACGGGTCCGAGGAACGGACCGCGGATCGACCGGAGGGTCGGCCAGGGGAGTAGGATTGAGCATCCGATGGACAGCTCTCCTACTCTGGGGGAAGGTGCGGGCAGTGCTCGGAGCGCTGAGGACTCCTGGCGGAGGCCAGGAGTTCCAGCGCCGCCGACGCCTGACGTGGGTGTGGGGCAGACGCTGCCGTCATTGCACGTCCCTGCCTCCTCTGGGAGGAAAATTGGAAAAAATGGTGGGCGGGACCACCATAGGATGAAACCCTCCCGGAGGCCTCGCCTCGCCACCGCGCTGGGACCCCAACCAGTCACAGTTCCGGGTCAATGGCGGTGGCCTGCGCCCCATCTGGGGGTAAGCCGGGGTGACCAGGGTCTCAGCAGCTATAGGCGGTGGTGGAGGTCTCCGGGGGCCTTGACCAGGGCAGAGGGCTGACGGTGGTACCACCAGGAAAAAAGGGGAATAAAAAAAAAAGGCTGAGAGTCAGCACATCAGGACAATAGTCTCTGAAGGACTGCCAGGCCAAAACCGGCTCGTCGACTAGAAGCAATGTCTAGGCTGTAATGCCTGACAAAGGTGAGTACTGAACTCCAAGTAGCAGCTGCACAAATGTCTCGGAATCAGACATTTTTTAAGGAGGCAAAGGAGGTAGAAACTCCTCTGGTAGAATAACATCTAACCGCTCCTGGTAGAGGTTTGTTGTACTTGTTGTAACATAAGACAAATGCAGTGGATTAGCTACTGAGATATAGTCTCTTTAGACACTGGTTTATCCAGGTGTTGTGGTGCAAAAGCCACAAACAGTTGCTCAGATTTGCAGTGCGCCACTGTATGCTTGAGGTAGTACCTCAGCGCCCTGTGGACATCCAATGTGTGTAAGAGAGCTTGCCCCTATGGTAAAACGCAGAGTACGGAAGTTCTCCTGCCCCTGGTTCACAGCCGAGCTAAGGACCTTGCTAAATGGGAGGGATCACCTCTGGGCTATAGCCAGGCTGACCAACCTCCCTTCTGACTGGGCAGCTTTTAGAGCCTGTCATAACAATTGCACCAAAAGAATAAGGGACACAAAGGCAAATTTTTGCCTGTCAGCCTTTGGTACTGCTAAGGATAACTTCAATATGTTCTGTCATATCATTAAGTCTGTTGAAGGCAATAAATAGTCATCCTCATTACCTGGGAAGATCTCCTACATGGACACTGCTCTCTCTGATAAATCCAATATTCTACTCTGCTTTAATGAGCACTTCTCTATCATGGGTCTCACGTTCAACTCCTCCAAAGCTGCCTCCCTTGTCCCCAATGCTCCTACACATTCCCCAATGCCTCCCAGCTCAGTCTTTGCCTTCTCCCCATTCCAGTACAGAGGTGGAAGACCTTCTCCTCCACCTAAAGTTTAACAAAGGTACTGGTTCAGACAGTTTAGAACCATACTTCCTCAAACTTGGCATCCAGTACCTCATGGCCCCCATCTTACACTTATTTAACCTCTCCATTAACTCCAGCACTGTTCCTGGGGCTTGGAAAATAGCTCGGGTACTTCCGTTATTTAAGTCAGGCAACCCTCCTGACCCAAATAACTACTGACCTATTTCCATTCTGCCTCTGCTCTCTAAGCTCCTCGAGAAGCTGGTAAACGCACAAATTAGAAATTACCTTAAAAAGTTATTTATTTGAGAAAGCCTTTGATTAGGCCAACTTACTGTTTTTTAATTGTTTTTAAATGTATATTTATTGTTGGTTGTTTTATCTGTATTGTATTTGCGCTTTGATAATTTTGGAAAGCGCTTTATAAATAAAATTTGATTTGATTTGAAAGCAAACCTTATAGACTCAGCCCAATCAGGATTTCGTCCTTCCCATAGCACCACTTCACCTCTAGCCCCAGTTACAAATGACTGGCTCCTTGCAATGGACAGGAAACAAGTCATAGGGGCAGTCTTCCTGGACCTCAGCAAAGCATTCGACACAGTCGATCATGCTTTACTCCTTGGTTCATTGAACTGGCATGGAATCTCCGGCACTGCACTGTCATGGTTTGACAGTTACTTGTCAACTAGATCTCAGCAGGTGAAGGCTGAGGGCTCCCTATCCCCACTCCTTTGGCTCAGGAGAGGGGTACCCCAAGGTTCGATCCTTGGACCACTTCTATTTATGATATACATCAACCTGATCGGAAATGGCATCAGCAAAGCAAAACTACACCTTTTCACAGACAATACAGTGATATACATATCCAGTCCCTTGGTAGACAAAGCCCGCGCAAAATTACAGGCAGAATTTGATCTCCTCCAGCACAACCTCGTACGTTCCAAACTGCTGTTAAATGTTAAAAAGACAAAAGTGATGTTCTTCTATTCCAATCACTTTCCCTCCGTTCCTATTTCACTTGCTTTCTTGCCCCCCCATCAACAATCTCCATGGCGATGATCTCGAGTTAGTCCACAGTTTTAAATACCTAGGCTGTGAACTAGATCGACACCTAACTTTTTCAGTTCATATCAACTCCCTCACAAAGAAATTACATCAAAGAATTAGCTTCTTTTATAGGAATAAATATCTATTTGATTCTGACTTCAGACTGCGCCTGGTCCAAACAACCTTTATACCACTTATCAACTATGTCGATATTCTATATGGCAGATGTTCTGATGCCCTGCTACGTCAACTGGACACTCTCTATCACAGAGCAATATGCTTCATTTCCAATGCTCACCATCGGACTCATCATTGTGACCTGTATGCCTCCCTCGGGTGGACCTCCTTAGCAACCAGGCGTCTTTTCCACTCTGTCACCTGGCTCTACAAAGCCCTGCTGGCAAAACCACCTCCCTATATTTCCAACCTCTTCCAATGAATTACCTACCCCTACCCCCTATGCAGTAACTCCTTCATTATGCTAGACGTTCCAACCTCCCGCTCCCGGTTTGGAGACATGGCTGTAAGCCGTACCCTCCCGGCTGCCTGGAATAAAGCCCAATCCAGGCACAAACTGCAAAGCCTGATCCCCCTGAATAGCTTCAAAAGACTTGTTTATGACAACCTACTGGACTTCGGTGACTGCGGTTGATAAACTGCCTTCTCCCTGTCTGTTCTATTGCAGTGACCACTCTATCCTCTTGTCCACCCCCTCCCTCACCCCTAAGTGACTTGCCATTATACTTCCATTCCCCCTTCTTCCTCTCCCCTTCCCCTTTCCATGTTACACTACCATCACCAAATGATCTACCCGTAGTCTGTATCCCACACTATCGTCACTCAACAGTCCCCGCCCTTATCTACAGCTATCCTTTCTTTCCCTTCTATCTCCACCTCCTCTCCCTGCCACCTCCATAATGCCCTTGCCCCAGCCAACACAGCCACCCTGTTATATTCACTTTTTCCACCCCTCCCCCCATTGTTTGCCCCCTCCTACCTCCATCCTACCATCCTCTGTCCCCCCCTCCCCTCTGACCTTATCTCATCCTCCCATGCCACTATCTTTACTTTCCTTGCTGGCCTTGTAATTCTACTTCTCTCACATGGCACTATCCTGTTACCCAATGCTAACCATTTTTTTAACTCCTAGCCTTAGTGCGCCTATGTATATATGATGTAAATATTATTGTCCTATTTTCTTCTCATGGATTATTCGTGTGTTTAATGCATATTACTTTATATTCTTGTGTAATGTCCCTATTGTTTAATCAGGACCTCCTTGTAAATGAGCCTGCGCAACGGAGTTTTTTCCTACCAATAAACTTGAGCTTGAACTCTCCCCTGTTAGAAGGGGTTGAATAATAGACTGGAAGGTCAATCGACTGGTTGAGGGTTAATTCAGAAGCCACTCTGGATAGGAACATAGGATTTGTTCTGAAGGAAACCCTTTCCCTATGAAAAATTAAATAAGGCTCCTTGCACATCAGGGCCTGAAGCTCGGAAACCCTTTGAACTGAAGTAACAGCAACTAAAAATGATACCTTCCAGGAAAGATAACACAGATCACACTCTGCTGCGGGTTCAAAAAGAAGGAAAGTAAGCTTCTCTAACACAAAAGGAAGATCCCAGGGGGTAATTGGATCCCCAATGGGAGGCCTCAAATGTAGAATGCCCCATAAAAAGGTACAGGCCATGTCCAGCTGGGCTAGGGTTCTGTCGCCGAAGAAGATATAGAAACATAGAATTTGACGGCAGATAAGACCCGGATGGCCCACCAAGTCTGCCCATTTCTCTACCTAATGGATAAGCTGCAGATCCTAGTTAACTAACAACCTACTTCCTCCTACCCCCCACTAGAACTGTCTTATGTCTGTCCCATGCATTCTTGAATTTCCCCACTGTTTTTGACTCCACTACCTCCTCAGAAAGGCTGTTCCATGTATCCACAACCCTCACCATGAAAAATTTTTTTTTTCACATTACCTCTGAGCCATCCTCCCCATCTTCAAATTATGACCCCTTGTTCTTGCAAATGCTGCTTTTCTGAAAGATGCTACCGTCTTGGACTCTGTTGATTCCCTTAATGTACTTGAAAGTTCCTATCATGTCCCCCTTCTCACTCCTCTCCTCGAGGCTATACATATTAAGCTCCTTTAATCTCTCTTCATATGTTTTCTGGTGCAGACCCTTCACCATTTTAGTTGCCCTCCTCTGGCAAGCCTTCATCCTATCTCCTTGCGGAGATGGAGTTTCCAGAACAGCACACAGTACTCCAGATGGGATCTTACCAACTGTCTGTACAGAGGGATAACAACTTCCTGTTTTCTACTGGTGATGCCTCTCCCTATGCATCCCAATACCCTATCCCCCCAGTCATCCTTACTGCCCTCTCACATTGCTTGCCCTCCTTAAGGTAATCTGATATGACTACCCACAGGTCCTTTTTCATTTTTGTTGTTGTTAGTATCTCACCCCCCACTGTGTACTCTTCCCCTGGGTTTTTGTTTCCCAAGTGCATTACTTTGCACTTCTTTACACTGACTCTAAGCTACCACATATTTGAACATTCCTCCAACCTTGCCAAGTCCCTTTACATCCTTCCCACCCCACCTTGTGTATCAACCCTGTTGCAGATCTCCATGTTGTCTACAAAGAGGCATACTTTGCCTTCCAGTCCCTTTGCAATGTTACTTATAAAGACATTAAAAAGGACTGGTCCCAGTACTGAACCCTGTGGTACCCCACTAGTAACCCCCCTTTCTTCAGAGAGAACTTCATTTACTATTACCCTCTGCTTCCTGTTGTTCAGCCAATTTTTTACCCAGGCTACCACTTTGGGACCCACTCCAAGGCTGGCTAACTTGTATATTAATCTTTTGTGTGGGATTGTGTCAAATGCCTTACTAAAGTCTAGGTAGGCCATATCCACAGCTCCACCCTGGTCTACTATTTTGGTCACCCAAAGAAATCAATTAGATTCATCTGACATGACCTTCCTGCTGTGAATCCATGCTACTTTGGGTTCTGTGCCCCACTGGCCTCTAGGAACTCAACAATTATTTCCTTTAGAAGTGATTCCATCATTTTCCCTGCTACTGAGGTCAAACTAACAGGTCTGTAGTTTCCTGCCTCTGTCTTGCTCCTACTTTCGTGAAGGGGAATCACGTTCGCCCTCCTCCAGTCCTCCAATACCACATCCTCCTCCCATGATTTGTTAAAGAGGGTAGTCAGTGGTGTCACTAGTTAAATGTGATAAGCAGAAATGGCCCACATATGCACCTTAATGGAGGAGTAGCTCAAGCCTTGCTGATATAAGGAGAGAAGATACTGTAATGCTGAGTTCACTGGACAGGTAAGGGGGTCCAGGTGATGAGATGAAGCCCATAAGCAAAAACATTTCCACTTTATAGCATAAGTAGAATGAGTAGAGGGCTTCCTCACTGAAATGAGGATGTCTGCCACGTCTTGGGAGACCCCATACCTTGATTTAACTCATTCACACCACAAGAGCTCTTTGAGAATTCCACCAGATGTGTCTAGTATACTCTTAGCACTGCAACCTGGGGCTTTCTAAGCAAAATCAAACCATAATCAGCATGCCACAAACAAATGTGAATGTGAAAACCGTAAGTGCTACACACAAAGTAAGAGTGGCAAAGTTGTTCAGCACAACATTACCTTTCCAATGCTGCTATGCAATCAATTGTAATAAATTTTGTTTTTATTTTATACTGGCTGAAATACCAAACAACTGTGGTTTTTTTTTTTCAGATTTTTTTCAAGGTGCTTAGGTCAGGCTTGAGAGAAATGTCAGCCATGCACACCATACCTTAAACAAATGTGAGTAACTCCTAAAGTATACATGATAGACACAAAGTATCAGCAGCAAAATTGTTCGGCACAACATTACCTTTCTAACGGTGCTATGCAATCAAGTCTAAGCAATTTGGTTTGTTTTATATTTAGGTAAAAACTGCTGACTTCCTCAGATGTTTTCAGGCCTGAGTGAAAGTTAGCTGAGTACTTCTACAGGTGTTATTGGCCTGAGTGGCTATGCTTTCAGCCGCCACCTACAGGCATATCTAGGTCTGAATGAGCTAACTATGTCTGCAGGACCCATGCATGAAGGTGCAGGGACTTGAGATCTGGATGTACCAGCTTGCCCTGATCTTCGGACAGTAATTGCCAGCATACTGGCTGTGGAATCGGAGGCAGCGACAACAACCACTGAAGTAGCGAGAACCAAATCTGCTGTGGCCACAGCGGGGCGATTAGGATCAACCGAGCCCCCTCAGCCTGTACCTTCAACAGAACTCTCTCTCTCTGAGAGGGACGGCATAAAGGAATTTCCCTGCCCAACAAAGGGACAACGCATCTGGCCAAAAAACACCAGGTGCATGCTTTCGTAAGCAAAAAATTGGCAGTTTGGCGCTGCGTGGAGACGCAAAGAGGTCCAACTCTGTACAACCCCAAGTGTCGAAGAGCTGGTCCACTACAGATTGGAGTAGCTCCCACTCGTGCGCCTTGTACCGAGACCTGCTTAAGTTGTCCACCAAGGCATTTTGAGCGCCTAGAACATGAACGGCGGGCAGAGAGATGTGATGTTCCAGTGCCCAATACCAGACTCTCATCACCTTCCTGCACAGAGGGTAGGAGTGTTTTCCCTCTTGCTTGCTGATGTAGAAAACAACAGCCACACTATCCATCTGAATGAGGAGAGAGCCTGGCACTAGGTCCTCCTGAAAGGCCCGTAGGGCATTAAGGAGCGTCCACATTTCCAGAACACTGATGTAGAGGTTGCTCTCCTCTGGGGACCAAATGCCCTAAGTCTGGCAGTCCCCCAGGTGAGCCCCCCAGCCTAAGTTGTAGTAGTCTATTGTCAGTGTCCGACTTGGCTGCTCCTGTCAAAACAAGACCCCTTTTTCTAAATTGATGGGGACTAATCACCAAAATAGGGTCCTTCTGAGTGGCTCAGAAATCCTGATCAGATGGTGAAGACCAGCGGAGCTTTGATCCCACTGCACCCTGAACATCCACTGTGGGACCCTCATGTGGAGGCAGGCCAAGGGAGTTACAGGGATGGCCACCATCATGTGCCCCAGAAGTCTGATGAAGGTTCTGGCTTGTACCTGAGGGGTTACGAGGACCGTTCAGGCCACTTCTTGCAGGCAATCTCCCCTTTCCTGTGGGAGGAAGACCATGCCCTGGACCGTATCCAGGACCACACCTATAGAGATGAGTCTTTGGCTGGGCTCGCGGGATAACTCTGGCAGGTTCAGGGTGAGCCCCAACTCTCAAAATAGAGTATAAGTGTCTCCAAGAGCTTGAATGAGGTGCATTCTGGATGGGGCTGCCAAAAGCCAATCATCCAGGTAAGGGAAGACATAATGCCCTTTGTGCCTTAGAGCCGCAGCTATCACTGCTAGGCACTTGGTGAAGACTCAAGGAGCAGAGGAGAGGCCGAACGGCAGAACCAGAAACTGGTAATGTCCCCCCTGGAAGTGGAATCCCAAGTACTTCCTGTGAGGGGGAAAGACCCCGATATGCATGTAGGCATCTTGCATGTCCAGGGAACAGTGCCAGTCTTCTTGGTGCAGCAGAGGAATTAGACCTGGAAGGGTCACCATCCTGAACCTTCGATACTCTATATATGCATTTAAGAAGCTGAGGTCCAGGATGGGCCAAAGATCCCGAGTTTTCTTTGGAACCAGGAAGAAATGGGAGTAATACCCTTTTCCCCACTGTTGCAGGGGGACTGGCTCTATTACCCTTTTTTGCAAGAGGGCCTGGATTTCTCCTTCTGTGAGAGGTATGTGAGAAGGAGGATACCTTGAGGACCTTGATGGAGTTTCTGGGGGGATTTGAGTGAACTCCAGCGTATGTTCCCTCCTAATAATATCTAGGACCCAAAGGTCCGGAGTGATTCTGCTCCATCCTTCCAAGTGGAAGGAGAAGCAACCCCTACTGCCTCCCCCTGTGCCTCCTCCAGAGGGGGGGTTCAACAGGGAGTCATGGGCTAAAGCCGGGGGTTGGCAGAGAGGTTTGGGAGGACTTTGGGCCTCGAAAGGGAGCACCTCCAGGTTGCTGGCTTCCGGCCTTCCTTTTAAAGCCACCTCTCTGGGTTGATTGGTTTCCACGGGCAGGCTGGCCTGAGAACTTGTGAAAAGGCTGTTTTTGAAAGTGTTTCTGGTCCCCTTTATACATCTGTCGCATGGACCAGATGGATTTACCCGACTCCTGGAGATGAGAGATAAGGTCCTCGGTCTCCAACCCGAACAGCACGGAACCATGGAATGGAAGGCCCCTGATTCTGGTCAGCAGATCCTGGGAGAATCCTAAGAGTCAAAGCCAGGCATGCACCTTAGGCAGACACCTGATGCTGACGCACTAGATGCCATATCTGCAGTGTCGTACGAGGCACGCAGAACATGAGTGCCTACATCTGAGCCTGATTTGAGAATGTCCAGGAGCTCCATTTTTGGCGCAGTGTCTGGCAAGGCACTGGCTATCTCTTGTCCCTTCTCCCATAGAGCATATTCTGGTACTGAACCAAATGTGTGAGAAAGTTCAGGGAACATATGGAGCAGATGGATGCAGAGTATACCTTTCTGCCCACCTGGTATAAATAGCAGGACTCCTGATCCAGAGGCTGAAAGGTGATGTGTTTAGGCTGTCAAGATTTGTCAAGAGTAGCTGCTATAACCATAGAGTTGGCCTGAGGGTTTTCCGTCAGATAGGGCTCGTCCCTCGGCGCCCTACACAGCCTGTCTGATTTTTGGGGAAATGCCTGGACTGTGGCTGGATGTTTCCAAATTATCCTGGTAAGGTCTTGGAATGTATCCACCAAAGGGAACACTGCCAAAGGTTTTGGCTCCTTTTGCCTCAGGTAACATGCCAGCCTCCAGCGTTCTGGATCCAGGTCCTCCGTCTCATGACGTCCATGAAAGCTGGATCGTCATGAGGTGAACGGGGTAATTCCTTATCCTCAGGAGAACCCCCAACTCCTGAAAGGGATGAGGCAAAAGAGGCAGACCGGCTGCTGGAATGTGAGAAGTCTGAACCATGCCTGTAAGCACTACCCTCCCTAGAGCATCAGGTACTTTTGGACTGACGTTGGTCCTGGGACCAACGACCACTTGTGGATCAATGATGGAGCTGAGACTGGTGCCTGTTGAGGGACTGGCATCCACTAGAAGAGTGAGCCTGCCTAGAGACAGACCTATGGCGGCTGCGGGACTTGCTCTTGGACCTAGACCAATGACGGCTGGAGGACTGTGAGCAGTGCAGTTGGCGGTCCCTGAACTGAGACTGAGATCAACCAACCGAGAATGAGTGGGATTGGAAGGCTTACGCCGCTCTACGGGGGTTTTGGAAGGTAACTCTATGGGAAGATCCCTGGTGTCCTGGATGTCCGGTCGGTTGGGAACCAGTGTCGGGTCTGGCTTCAGGGTAGCCTCATCCTTTTTGACTTGGCTCCACCAGAAGGAGAAGAACTCCTGCAACTCCTCTTTATTAAAAAACAGAGGCACCACCCCTTTCGGGGGAATAGGTGAAGTTGGAAGGTCTGGCAGGGCCTTAGGAGAAGATCCCAAAGAACAGCCCTCCAGAGTGGAAGACTCTCAGGGCCAACGATGGTACCTTGACCAGCACAGGCTCACCTTTAGTCACGTCAGCCTTAGACACCGTAGCCAGTGTGGAGGCTGGTGTCTTGGCTGGGGTAGGCTCCGACTTAGCCGATTTGGAAGAGTGGGACCCAGAAGAGGACTTAACCTGAGATTCCTGGCCCTTGCCTAATGGCTTACTTGACCAGGGTAAAGCTGTAACCAGGGCCTTTTTCAGCAAGGCCAAAGTATGCACCGAGGTGAAATCCGCCAAGGTAGAAGAGATGCACAGCAGTGTAACCTTCACCTTACCCAGTTTGTCGGTAGAAGCCCCTACCTGGACCGGCATTGATGTCTTGGAGGGGGCGTCAGGCCTCGACTTTTCTTCATGTCTGGAGTGCTTTGAACGGTCAGAACCATTTGAGCCAGAAGAGGAGGCCTTCCTATAGGGAGAGCATGACATGGACCGCTGGTGGGCCCGGCTACGGTCCTTCTCATGGGACTAGTCCCAGTGCTTGCCCTTTTCCCCAGAAGAGCTCTGCAGGATGTCCATTTTTTTCTCTAATAGATGGGCTCTTAAGACCTTCAGGTGCCGTATACGAGTCCTGCTGGTGAAGCCCTTGCAAATCTTGCAGGAATGAAGGTTGTGGTCTGGCCCCAGACAGAAGGCACAGGCTTCGTGGCTGTCCTTCGATGGTATTTGACAGCCACAGGCTCACTTAGTCTTCTTGGGACTGGAGGATGAGACAGACAATGGGGACAACATGCGATGAAGGAAGAACTAGAGAATGAAGAAAC
The DNA here is from genome assembly GCA_016271365.2 of Neoceratodus forsteri. Taxonomy (NCBI): domain Eukaryota; kingdom Metazoa; phylum Chordata; order Ceratodontiformes; family Ceratodontidae; genus Neoceratodus; species Neoceratodus forsteri. The sequence continues at coordinate 495,824,228 of CM057457.1, forward strand.
AAACTGCAAAAATGAGAAAAGCTGAGAGAAAACTAAAATTTGTCACCAAATTTCACTGGAACTGCTGAAGAACACACTAAGACTTTCTCAACAAGAGTGGGTCTGCGGCGGGAAAAGAACTTGGGGGAGCTAGGGGCCGCACCTTTTATGGCATGACCGATGTCGAGGCGGAGTCGATGTCGGGAGCGCCCCCTGCTGGGTAATGCAAGCTAAGTTTTTTCCGGACGGTCCTAAGGCCTGTGGCATTAGTCTTAATGGTTATAGTCTGTTGCAAGAGCTCCCCCTCGAAGTAAGATAGACAGGTTCATAACAATATTTGATGTACCGATGTCCTTTTCTAACACGCAAATAGAAGACGGAACCCCCTGGTCCTGGCTAGCCTGGATGTGGAGAAGGCCTTTGACGGTGTGTCTTGGCCCTATCTTTGGTCAGTCCTACAATCATTTGGGTTTCCCCTGTCCTCTGTTAATACGTTCCTGTCCCTTTATTCCAAGTCAAAAGCCTATGTTATGGTTAATGGTATCTTTTCTGCCCCATCTGAGTTAGCATGGGGCACCTGACAGGGTTGCCCCCCTCCCCTTCTCCTCTTTGCCTTATACATAGAACCCTTGGCATGCCATAATCGAATTTCACAAGAAATTGAAGGGATTCCAGCAAGATATGGGACTATCGTGTCTCGTTATTCGCTGATGACATTATTAACTAACAAATCCCATTTCATCCTTATGAGAGATATTTCACCTTTTGGGATAATTTAATTGGCAGGATTTCAATTAAATAGACAATAAACAAAATTTAAGCTTACCACTATTCCCTGCCAGACAAAAATTAAGAATTTCTTCCGGTGCCCTGGAACAAAAATTATTATAAGTGTTTGGAAGTGGTTATAGTGAAATCCTTGGATTTTGTAGACCTCCTTAATTTTGAACCTCTTAGACAATTAAAACAGACCTCTTAGCTTGGTCTTCTTTGCCTTTATCATTTTCATGCCAGCTTGAAATGATCCGCTTAGTTGTTTTGCTGTGAATGCTATTTTTCTTGCAAACAGTTCCCATCCTCCCTTCAAGGGCCTATCTTCATGAGTGGTAACGTCTCATCTTGAATTTTTTATGAAACGGTAAACAAGCCAGAATTCATGCCTCCAAATTATACAAAGGCACTTCTCAATGGGAGCGGGACCCCTCAGCTTCAAATGGTATGCCCTACTTCGCACTCTTTGTTACTGGACCAATCCAACCTGCAGAGCTTATTTGAAAGACATAGGATCAACCTTAAATGATTCTGTCAATCCGACTAAGATCTCCTAAACAACTCCTATTTATAGGTCCTCTCTATCTCATTTTTACAACTTGGCTCAGGAAGTCTTGAGGGTGTGGCTTAGGTACTGGAGGAGCCTACCAGTTGGAGAAAGATTGCTGGTGATAGTGATGGCCCGGGGTGAACATAATCTGTTGCTCAAATTTTTTAGGTAAGTGGACTAGGCTAGGTCTGGAATTTACCATCAATTATTCAGACTGCATGGACAACTAACCTTTGCAGACTTTAAGGCTCACTATGCACTTCCCTCATTTGATCACTAAAGATATTTGCAGCTGTATACCTACAGTATCTACATTCCCTAGCTTATGCAGATCAGTTTCCTCACAGGCTACACCCTCCTAGGGTGCAGCTGATTATTCAGGCATAGGGTACAGAGCAGGAACATTCGATTGGAGTTTGGTATCAAAATATATGGGAATTAAGAGCTGGCTCAACGTATTCAACCTACACCAAATAGGTGTATAGTTTAGAAATATCCTGCACATGGAGGGGGAGTGGGAAATGGCCTCCACATTGACATCCTCTGTCTCACCTATTCCTTATTTATGAGAGTTTGCCTGGAAGTGACGCTCCATATTTTTTGCCTCTCCGCAGTTTGGGTAGCAAAATATAAGACTAAGCAGGTGACCCCACTGCTGGCAACCCTGTAGGGAAGTAATGGCAGATCAGCCCATATTTTGGGGAATTGCCCACTGTTATGTCACTTCTGGCAGAATATTTCCTCAGATATTAATTAGATGTTTACTGAGTCAATAGTCTTGACAAAAACCCTAGTTTTAATTCATATTCCTCCCGCTGACTTCCTTTGTCGGGGCGCCAGGTAAAGTTATTAACTTTAATTATTTGTATAGAGAAAGTTATTACCAAGAATTGGTGTCAAAAACAGATTCCTGTTCAGCCATCCTGGTATGATATTGGTGTCACAAACCCGGTCAGCCCTCTACTCCCAAAGTGCCAACCTCTGAGCGTAGAATTGTGAACAGTTAACAGAACAAGGTAACCCTCTTGTCTGTTTTGTGGGTTCGAGTCACCTTAGTCTCAAGTTCTGGAGGGATTTAAACTGATAACCTCTTGTTAGCATACCCAATTATCAGGCACAGCTAATTCTGTCTTCGGGGGGGGAAGCAGATAACTTAGCCTATGGGCACCTAACCAGGTCTACAAAATGAACCCGTAGAACTCTATGTAAGACTTATTGAGCTCTTATCCATCTCCCAGTTTGGTATCACATTTAAGCACATGCACAGTGTTCAGCTATAACCAACTAAGCTTAACTTATAAAAAAAAAGAAGTTTCAAGGCACACCAGGCAGTTTCTGTTTTTAAAATATATATCTTTACTTTAAATTAGGTAAATAGGAAAGCAGTAAAAGACAGAACAAGATATCCCAACACATACAGCCTTAAAAACAAAACAGGTTTAAAAATGCAAATTCCTTCAATATATACATTCAGACTAGTCTTGTCTAAGGTCCTTACTTATTAATCTTTCAGTGTTTCATGGTCTCTCTTCTCTCAGTCAGCAAATGGAAAATAAATGTCCTTGTATAAGGTCTGCTCAGTAGTTTTAACAGCAGTCTTGAGTCGACCTTCTCTCTGAGGTCACATAACTCCACCTTGCAGTATTAAAATTTATATTTTATAACATAGAATGACCTACTAAGTTATTTAAAAAAAACAATAGATGTCATAATAAATCACCTCTCTTTATGTGACTGGTCCAAACTGGTCTGTGATCTGCTTTACCCTAGACATTAAAAGTCTCTTTGATGCAAGTTACTGTATATTCCACCCAAATGTATACTGGACTCCTTAATTTAGTCTGGGATCTGGTATCCCCAGACATCAAAGGTCTCTTTGATGAAATGAGCTGGCTTCCTGGGAGGATGCCCATAACACTGGCCTGTGCCCCTTTTCTCCTGACACCTAGTGCAAATCAAAGGATCTCCCTGAGGGCATTATAAAATGGATATTTTGGTTCCTGGCTACAAAGCAAATTTAACAAAGTAATTGCATTTCAGATAGCTGCAGATTTAAGCTATGTTCTGTCCTTTGAACTTATCCCTGGGGGTTTTGTTGTTTCAGTTCCAGCAAGACAGCATTTTCTCTTGACACAGTCCATCATACATTTTTGTATATTTACAAAAAAAAAATGATACAGAGATCAGAACCAGCTGTCCAAGTGTGACAATTCCTCCCCACCTAGACTGAATTTGGGGGTCTATCCCCTGCATGGGATGAACATCCCAAATCAGTTCACTCCTCATATACATGGGACAACCCATCTGAGTTCTGGTTGGTCGCTCCAGCCCTGTGTAGAATGGTCATGTCATATCCTTGCAAAGCAAGACTCCATCTTAGCAGTCTGCCATTGTTTTTCCCCACCTGCATCAGCCAAACCAGGGGGTTGTGGTCAGTCTGCACCACAAAATGCTGCCCATACAAGTATGGCTCCAATTTCTTTACGGCCCAAACTATGGCGAGACACTCCTTTTCCACCGTGGAGTATGTCTGCTCCCGGGAAAGTAACTTTTTACTCAGGTAAGCTATTGGGTGATCCCTTCCCTGGCTGGATGTCTGACTCAGTACTGCCCCAATACCCATGTCTGAGGCGTCAGTTTGAACTATAAAGGTTTTACTATAGTCAGGACTTGTCAAAACAGGAGCACTGCACAGTGCCTCCTTTAGTTTGGAAAAGGCTTCCTCACAGGCTGGGCCCCAGGTAATTTTCTTGGGCATCATTTTCTTTGTCAGGTTAGATAGGGGAGCAGTCAGGGCACTGTAATTGGGTAAAAAATTTTTATAGTACCCTGCTGTCCCGAGAAAACTCCTGACCTGCTTCTGAGTTTCTGGTCTGGGCCATGCCTGGATTATCTCTATTTTTATTTGGTTAGGATGGAGCTGTCCCTGGCCTGCCACATGCCAGAGGTTTGCCACTTCTCCCATGGCCACCTGTCACTTCTTGGCTTTGACAGTGAGCCCGGCCCTCTGTATCCTACCCAGCACTTCACTAAGGTGGGATAGGTGTTCCTCCCAGTTGGTAGTAAAGATGGCAATGTCATCCAGGTATGCCATGGCGTACTTCTCAGCACCATTTAACACCTGGTTCACCAACCTTTGGAAAGTGGTTGGGGCGTTCTTCATTCCGAAAGGCATTACTTTAAACTCAAATAAGCCTATGAAGGCCAACCTCTCCCTAGGTCTGTCCATCAACTCTACCTGCCAATACCCCTTTGTCAGGTCAGTGGTCGTAAGGTAGGTCGCCCCTCCCAACTTGTCCAGAAGTTTGTCCATCCAGGGCATCGGGTGGGCATCTGACTTTGTGACTGCATTCAGTCCACGACAGTCTACACAGAAATGAGTTGAGTCATCTGGCTTGGGTACAAGGACTATGGGTGAGGCCCAGGAACTGTGGGATCTCTGGATTACCCCTAAATCCAGCATCTCCTCCACTTTCCTCCTAATGTCCTTTTGGACAGCCTCTGACACCCGATATGCTGTCCTCGGTATGGGCATCTGTGTTCCTGTCTCCACATCGTGTGTCGCTAAGGTGGTTACTCCAGGCTTGGCGCAAAACAAGGGGGCAAAGTCTGCTAAAACCTCCCTTACTTTCTGGATCTGGCCTGGGGTCAGCTGCAGAGACAATTTTACTGCCTCCACAGAGGACTCCTGCTTACTCTCTTCCAGCAAGTCCAGAAGGGGGTCTCCTTCATCTGTCCCCTCCCCATGACTACACACTGCAAACATCATGTCAGCCCTATTTGCATACGGCTTCATCATGTTGACATGGTACATCCTTTCTGTCTTCTGTCAGACAACTCCACAATGCAATTCACGTCATTTACCTTCCTAACCACTTTGTACGGTCCTGCCCACTCAGCTTGCAGCTTATCTTTCCGGACCGGAATAAGGACCATGACTTTCTGACCCACCATGTATGAGTGAGCTCTGGCTCTACGGTCATACCACACTTTTTGTTTTTGTTGGACAGCTGACAGGTTGCTCTGGGCTGTTCCCATCAGTTCCTTCAGCCTTTCCCTAAACCTAAGGATGTAATCCACAATGGGAGTGCCCTGGGTGGTGTGCCTGCCTTCCCAGTCTTCCCAGATCAAGTCTAGGGGCCCATGTACCCAGCGTCCATATAAGAGTTTGAAGGGGAAAATCCTGTCAACTCTTGAGGCACCTCCCTGTATGCAAACAACAGGTGGGGAAGGTATTTCTCCCAGTCCCGCCCATGCCGTTCAGTAAATGCCTGGAGCACTGATGTTAGGGGAGCACTGAATCATTCCACAAGTCCATTGGCTTGTGGGTGATTTGGTGTCATGCATCTCTGCACCACCCACACTTCTCCCATAAACATTTTATCAGGTCCGACATGAAGGAACCCCCATGATTGGTGATTACCTCCTGCGGAAACCCAACACATGAGAAAAACCCAAGTAAGGCATCTGCCACTTTGTCTGTCCTGACAGAGGATAGGGCGACTGCCTCTGGGTACTGGGTGGCATAATCCACTACAGTCAGGACGCATGAGAAAGAACTGGAAGGGGGCAGGATCAATTGTGTTCCAGGATAGTAGCTGCTGCTGTTTTCACAGGGTTCTTGTGGATTTTACTTGGTAGGTTAGTTCTTTTCTTTCTTGCTTCTAAGGGGCTAGCAGGGTATTGTTCTGGGGGATCCTGGATGTTTGTAAACTGATTTAGTGGCTGTAAGTGGGGCTCTTTTGTGGATGTTTCACTTTGTAACAGGCTGCGCTTGGTAGAGGCCTATTTCTTCTGATTTAAAACCTGTTTGGTGGGATTTGCTTGGAGATGGTTATTTGAATTGGAGACCTATATCTGTTAATTTCAAGCCTAGTTTGATTTGGTGTTAGTGAAGCTGATTAATTGGAGAACTGTTTCCTTGGCAGCAAACATATTTTGGGGCTTTGACTTGAATTTTGATTCCTTGTGCTGACTCCATTAGCTGTAAAGGTTAGTTCATAGTGGGGGAGGGTGTTAATGGTCTGGCCAGGTCTCACTCAGCCAATTGAGTGGAGGCAGGGCTGAATCAGGTTGAGGTGCTAGCTGCTTTGTCTTCTCAGAAAGAACTGGAAGGGGCAGGATCAGTTGTGTTCCAGGACAGTAGCTGCTGCTGTTTCACAGGTTCTTGTGGATTTTACTTGGTAGGTTAGTTCTTTCTTTCTTGCTTCTAAGGGCTAGCAGGGTATTGTTCTGGGGATCCTGGATGTTTGTAAACTGATTTAGTGGCTGTAAGTGGGGCTCTTTTTGTGGATGTTTCACTTTGTAACAGGCTGCTCTGGTAGAGGCCTATTTCTTCTGATTTAAAACCTGTTTGGTGGGATTTGCTTGGGCCTGGTTCTTTAGCTGCAGGGCTTGGAGGAGACACAGGGCTGATACACTCTCTCTGTCAGGTGTCTGCCCAAGACCACCCTCCCAGAAGTCTGCAAATTTATGAGGAAGACCTGCCCTGCAATTGGAGAAAAGGCTGCTGGTGCAGCTCATGTATTCTAGCCACTGAGGTTGAATTTAAAGGCGAGAGAGAGGAGCTTAGGAGTTGTTCATTTTCCTTACATGTTTAATGTGTAGTACGGCACCCAGTAACAGAGTTACTTGTGTACAGGGACTGTCTCTAGGATTAGTGGTGACCTGATTAGGCAGTAGGGGTACTTGGAATAGGGGAACCTGGTGGCTCACCCAAGGAAACCTATTGAAAGGGATGGAACCACATCATTAGGGCCGGCATCTTTGGGAGGGTGGTGGGGTGCACAGGGTGTGGAGCAGCCATGATACTGGACTGGGCTTGGAAGTTTGGTGGTTGCCCAGTGTGCTACCAGCTAGCACAATTAGGGAGGAGGTTCATGGGATGAGGAGAAAGCTGGGGGAAGGGGGGTGGTATAGTTGGGGAAGGGGCTGGAAATCTCCCACAGGGTTGCACCAAGCACTGGGGGCGGGGGTATAGGGAAAGGAGTTCAGGAGAATACTCAGGGGCCACATAGGGACCCTGGCAGAGGGGGCCCAAAAGGACACTACCAAGGAAGCAGGCAGGTAACTGGGGACCCTCACAAAGGGGGGACGGAGGGACAACATTCTCAGGGAAGTAGGCGGATAGCCAGTGCTGGACAGAAGGAAGCAAGGCAGGGAGGTGGATCAGACCTTATACTTAGTAACCGCTTCAATTCTCTTCTTCTGCTCAAGGATGGGGGGATGTAGCCACGACAGAGGTGGTTAGAGACGGAAAGGGTGTGGGAGTGGGGGGCAGGAGGCAGGGGCCAGATAGCAGGAAGAAGAACGGGGGACCTGGAATGCAGGAGAATGGGGGAGCAGGATCGGAGCAGGAGGGGCAGGGGGAAGAGGGAGGAAAGCACAAGGAGAAGGACCAGTTGGGAGGAAAGGTAAAGAAGGACCAGAAGTACAAGGAGGATTCAGTAAAGAGAGCTGAGGGGTAGGCCAGGGAGCACGACGAGCAAGGAGGAAACTAAATGGAGACAGGAAGGAAGGAGGATGAGCCAGGCTAGTTTAGCAGATGGGGAGAAGGACCAGTTGTGAGCAGTGAGGGGAATTAACAAGGTACAGAAGGATAGGGAGGAGGAGAGCATAGGATTGGAGGGAGAGTGGACATGGTAAATAAGGAGCGGGTGGCATGTGGCACACAGATAGAGGGAGGAACAAGGAGCCAGCTGGGTGGAAGGGCCAGTAGAAAGGATGAGGGACATGGAAGGGGGGAATGGAGGAAAAAGAGTGGTCAGAGTGCTCCTGCTGGGGGATTCTATGATCAGGGGTATCAAATGGGATAGGGAAGGAGAAGCCTGGCCAGTTAGAACAAGATGCTTCCCTGGACTAACGGTGCACAGGGCTAAGCACGAGGTATATCAGCTGGCAAGGACTGTGGGTTCCCAGACATACTGGTCCACCTGGGCACAAATGACATTGGGGAAATAGCGAGCTAGAGATACAGGCAAGATTCAGGAGCTCTCAGGTCTGTCATGACATAGGATACTAGATCCTTCTCAGAATCCTGCCAGTGCCAAGGGCTAGTGGGGAACACAAAAGAAAAATTAGGAGATAAACCAGTGGCTCAGGGGTGGTGTGAGGCCAGAGGGTATGGGTTGATGGGGGATTGGGGGAGACCTGGGAGGATAAGGAGCTGTATGCTAGAGATGAGACTACATCTCAATTTGGAGGAGGAATCCTTAAGTTGAAAATAGAGGAGTTCATTGGTGAAAAGTGGGGTTTAAACTTGTGAAGGGTGGGATGGGAGAAAAGGCAGTCAAGGGGATGCCGATAAAGGAGGGACTCTGTCTTCACCCCCCTGGGGACCAGGAGGATTGCAGGAAAAGACCAACTGGCAAAGTACAGACCAGGAGAAAGCAGAATCCCCAAGGGAACACGAGCAGGGGAAATGGAACTATAGGGAAAGGGTGGAAGGTAGTCCAATAAAATGCCTGAGCACCAGGTGATGTTAACTGAGGGAGCAGTGGATGTGGCAGCGGTCACTGAGACTTGGGCCACTGCAAGACATGACTGGGATCTGAACCTGGAGGGTTACACTATGTTCAGAAAGGACAGGGGGAGGGAAGGGAGGGGGTAGCAGTGATAGTAAAAACTGCATTGGCATAGGGGGAGTAGGAGGGGAGGGAACCGTGGAGGTGATTGGGTCACCTTGATAACAAGGGGCAAGAGAGTAAAATAGGAGTGGTGTATAGAGCCCCTGCCCTGGCGGAGGAGCTGGAGGACAGTCTGGTGGCAGATGTTAGGAGACACTGCAGACTGGGCAGAGGAAAGGTGGTGGTGGTGTTAGGGACTTAAACATGCCAGGAACAGACTGGGAGACTATGACATCCTCTGTGACCAGGGAACAGAGGTTGTTGGATGTCTTTCAAGAGCCGTTCCTAACTCAGCAGGTGAGGAACCGACCAGGAGGCACCGGGTACTGGATGTGGTCCTGTCAGACAGTGACCAGATTGGGGAGCCTGGAGGTAGGGACCCATTGGCGGGAGTGACCATGCCGGTCTGGTTCTGCCTGGACCTAGGAGGGTAGAAGGCTGCACAAAGACAGAAGTAACCGACTTCAGGGGGATTTTAAGGAAATGGGAAGGATCCTTAAGGAGCATTTGGATGGGATTGGGTCAGACATGGACGCTGATAGTAGGTGGGAAATCATCAGGAGAGGGGTGCAGGATGCTACCAGCACCTGTGCAAGAGTAAGACAAATGCGGTGAGCCCAAAAACCCTGTTGGTGGACCAGGAGGTCCAGGAGGTGGTGCGGGGAAAGAAAGCAGCCTATAAGAAATTCAAGTGCTCAAGGAGTGAAGGGATCGGGGGAGTATGAGCTGATGGCTAGAAGGGCCACTAGAGTGGTGAGGGTGGCTAAGGCAAGGAAGGAGCAGAACCTGGCCAGGGAAATGAGAGAGGAAAGGGTTCTTTAGATACATTGGGGAAAGACGAAGGGTGAAGGGGCAGATTAGCAGGATTAAATCAGGGAGAGATGGTCACAAGACCCAGAGGAGCAGGCTGAGGTACTAAATGGATACTTCACCTCAGTTTTCATCAGGGAAAATGGGGATGCTGCATCATACATGGGAGGAGACAGATAATGAGGAGGGGCCCTACCAATGCGGCAGGTCTGGGAGAGGGGGCATCACTGGCAGGTGGGGAGGGCTAAGCAGGAGAAGAGGTACTGGAAGTGGAAATCACAGCAGAGAGTGAGGGAAGCCTTCAGCTCCCTTAAGACGGAGAAAGCACGGGGCCGGATAAATTACATCCTAGAGTGCTGAAGGAACTTGCAGATGTCTGGCGAAACCCTGGCAGAGCTTTCACCATCTCTCTGAGGACAGGGTGGGTGCCCCAAGACTGGAAGGTGGCGCATGTAGTGCCTATCCACAAGGGGGATCAAGGGAGGTGGCAGGGAACTACAGGCCTGTCAGCCTGACATCAGTGGTGGGCAAGGTGATGGAGGGCATTGTCAAGGAGAGGCTAGGGGGGGACCTGGATAAGTCAGGGTGCCTGGACGATAGACAGCATGGATTCATCCCAGGGAAATCGTGTCAGACAAACCTGGTGGAGTTCTATGACTGGGTGACAAGTGCCTTGGACCTGGGTAGACCAGTGGATGTCCTCTTTCTAGACTTCAGCAAGGCATTTGACTCTGTTCCTCACGTGGGCCTGTTGGATAAACTAGGAGAAATGGGGGTGGGAAACCAGATGATCCGATGGATAGGCAATTGGCTCCAGGACCGGATAGTTGGTGGGATAGTCTCTTCCCCAAGGAGGGTCATTAGTGGGGTCCCACAGGGATCAGTCCATGGGCCCCTTCTGTTCAACGCCTACATATCTGACATAAGGACAGGAATCAGGAGTGAGATGAGTCTCTTTGCAGATGACTGAAACTGGGGCGGTGGTGGATGGGAGGATGGGAGGGTGGCCTGCAGGGGACCTGAGGCTCAAGATGGTCTAGAAAGTGGAAGCTGAGGTTTAATGCAGGGAAATGCAAGGTACTCCACCTGGGGCTAGAAACCAGCCAAGGTACACCCTGGGGGGGGGAATTACTACAAGTCTCAATGGCTGAGAGGGACCTGGGGGTGGTGGTGGATGTCAAGATGAACAACTCTGAGACCTGTAGAAGGGCAGCAGCCAAGGCCAACAGGATGCTGGGATGCATCGCTAGGGGGATCACCTCCAGAAGGAGGGAAGTGATACTCCCTCTGTATAACTGCTTGGTGAGGCCGCACCTGGAGTACTGCATGCAGTTTTGGAGGCCGCGCTTAAAGAGGGACATTAACCTCCTGGAGAGGGTCGAGGAGGGCAACCAAAATGATTTGGGGCTTGGGGACAGGACCTATGAGGAGAGGCTCGAAGAGCTAAATATGACACTTTGGAAGAGAAAGGGACAGGGGACATGATAGAGGTCTTCAGGTACATGAAGAGGGTAAATAGGGAGGAACAGTGAGGTGCTTGAAGGAAGGAGGAGGGGCCACTAGAGGCATGGGTGGAAGCTGGAGGGAAGATTCAGGGAGAAAGGAGGAGGTGCTACTTCACTGAGAGGTGGTAGAGCCATGGAATGCACTACCTAGGGGCTGGTGGAGGCAGAGACAGTGGAGGAGTTCAAGAGGGGGTGGGACAGGTACAGGGGAAGGGTTTACGAAGCAAAATCCAATGCAGCAAGAATATCCAGAACTGGGAAGGGAGAAGCCAGAGAAGGCGAGGGGGACAGCAAGGTCAGCACCCAGCGTGGGGGCTGACCAAACGAGCAGACACGAAAGACCATTAGGCCTATTCTGCTGGCATTTTAGTATGTATGTTAGTATGTATCTCTTCCCTGAAGAGCTGAGGGTATTTAAAGGCCCCACAATATCCATTCCCACCCTCTGGAATGGCTCCTTCACTATGATCAATGGAATCAGGGCGGCTTGGGTTTTCTTGCCCACCTTCCCAATTTCTTGGCACCGGTGACAAGACCTGCAATACTCCTTTACCTTCTGGGTGAAGTTAGGCCAGTAGAAATTCTGGGTCAACCGCTGCGTAGTGCACGTGATTCCTAGATGACCAGACAAGGGAATATCATGTGCAATTTTGAGCAACTGCTCACGATACCCCGGGGGAATGACAAGCCACCTGCCTAGCATCCCTCCCTCTGTCTGTACTGCCTGAGAATACACAAGTCCATTTTTCCAATAAACCTTATGTCTGCTGTCACCTCCCTGTGCTCCGTCAGAGTCTGCCCAAGCCCTTAGCTTCTCTAAAATAGGGTCACTCCTCTGAGCAGCTGCAAACCCCTCATACAGTTCCAATGCATGGGACAGGTCCCCTTCAGTTGCTAAACTAGGGTCCCTAGCACTAGCGTCAGGGCCCTCAGGATCACCGTCAATCCCAACCCTCTGACCAGGGGTCACTCCTTCCTCTTCAGAGTAACCCTCTGTAGCTGTGTGATTACTTGCTACTGGGGAAATTTCTACCCTCTTTTTATCAGTCTCCCCATCTGGAGACACATGCTGGGGAACCTGCCTCTCAGTGGTTTCCACACTGGCTTCTGTGGGGTTCAGGGAACTACAATTTTCCCTTGCCTCTTGGCTACGGGTAACTGCACATGCCATCCTCTGCTGGAGATTGTTACCCAGGATCATATCCACTGCTAATGTTTTGGCTACAGCCACCAGTTGCACAGTTCCCCCTGTTTCACCCCAGTCTAGGAGAACACTAGTGAGGGGCAATGTTTTCTCCCTGCCCGCAAAGTCCTGTACAGTGATGTATTTATTGGATATAAGCTATCCAGGTTGTACCAGATGCCCTTCACCAATGTCAGGGATGCCCCTGTGTCCCTTAACCCCTGTGTCTGTACACCATTCACCATGACTGGGTGCATGTGTTTCCTCATGTTCACTGGCATGTTCCCAGGGACACACAAACAACCCACTTCTTTTCTAGCACCCTGTTGTGTATTATGGCTCACCTTTTTGGGACACTGTCTGGCAATATGCCCAGTTTCTTTACACAACCAACAGGCATTTCTGACTTCAGAGAAATCATTTTGTTGAAACCTGGGGCTAACTGGTTTCGGTGGAGGCAGTGAGGGTTTTAGCTGCCCTGAAGGCGTGCTTTTCCCTTTCTGTGCTGCCACGCCTGCTCCATTCACCCTCAGAGCAGGTCTGCTCTTGGCATTGCGGTCCGAGAGTTCAGCATCCTCTTACACTGTTTTTGGATCTCGGTCCTCTAGCCAGGTTTTTAGCTCTGCTGGGCATGCCCAATAAAACTGTTCTAATAAAATCACATTTTCAATTTTATCAACACAGTTTGCCTCAATTCCTTCCCACCAACGTTTTACAAACTGACGTCATTTCGTGGCTAGCTCCTCATAGCTCATATCAGGGCTTCTCCTGAGCTTACGGAATTTAGCTCTGTATGATTCAGCAGTTAATTCAAACCTTTTCAACAGTGCAGCTTTTAGCTTACTGTAATCATTGCTGTCTTCATTGTCCATTTGACCCAATGCATCCTGAGCTTTCCCAGTAAGTAGTGGGGATAGCTGGAAGCTCCAGGACTCTCTAGGAATGTTAGCCTGAATACAAACTTTTTCAAAAGAATTTAAAAAGGCATCTATGTCCTCCCCATCTGTAAACTCGGCTATTAATTTGGAGATTCAATTTGTATCCCAGTCCTGCAGTCCCAGTTAAACCCAAGATACTTAGCTGCTCTGGTGCTGCTGGTTGGAGTCGTAGCTTCTCCAGTTTGTGTTGCCACTGGCCCTCCTCTCTCTTCTCCTCTGCAGCTCAAGCTCCTCATGGTCTGCCTCCCTCTGTTGTCGCTCTGCCTTTCTCTGTTCCCTCTCTGCCTCTCATCGTTCCTGCTCTACCTCTTGGCTGTCTAGCTCACTCTCTTTCTGGAACTCCAGCTCCATCCTGCACAACTTAATTTGCAGCCTGAGTACCTCTGGATTCAGGATACTGGTGACCATCCCTTGCTGCTGTGGCCCTTCACTGACAGTGGCCCTGCTGTCCCCCTCACTGGACCTGGACACAGCACTGGCCACTAGCCCTGCCACACTCAAGGTCTGGTCCCTTTCAGTTATGGTTGGTGACTCACTGCTCTGGGTATCTGCTACCATCAGAGCCTCTATGAGGTTCTGCTTTTTGGCTGTCACCTTAAACATGACTCCTCTGTCCTCGCACAACTGTTTTAAGTATTCTACAGTGTGCCTGCTGTAGTTGAAAGCCATCTTTCCTGACTACTGCTAATCTGACTGGCACTTTAGAAAAAAACTGAAATGGGTAGGAACTTGACTATAAGCCAAGGGATATAATTTTGGTTCCTTTTGAAATGAAACACTGCCTTTCTTTTTTCCCAAGTGAGCTGAACAGTCACAAGCTGACACACTGAACAATAAAGCTTATAACACCAAACTTTTGTATGCCACCGCTAACAACGAAATCTGTCACAAACCTGCTCAGCCCTCTATTCCCACAGTGCCAACCTCTGAGCATAGAATTGTGAACAGTTAACAGAACAAGGTAACCCTCTTGTCTGTTTTGTGGGTTCAATTCACCTTAGTCTCAAGTTCTGGAGGGATTCAAACTGATAACCTCTTATTAGCATACCCAATTATCAGGCTCAGATAATTCTGTCTTCGGGGGCCAGATATCTTTGCCTACGGGCACCTAACCAGGTCTACAAAATGAACCCTTAGAACACTATGCAAGACTTATAGAACTCTTATCCATCTCCCAGTTTGGTATTGCATTTAAGCACATGCACAGTGTTCAGCTATAACCATCTAAGCTTTACTTATAAAAAAAAGAAGTTTCAAGGCACACCAGGCAGTTTCTGTTTTCAAAATATATATCTTCACTTTAAAATAGGTAAATAGGAAAACAGTAAAATACAGAACAAAATATCCCAACACGTACAGTCTTAAAAACAAAACAGGTTTAAAAGTGCAAATTCCTTCAATACATACATTCAGACTAGTCTTGTCTAAGGTCCTTACTTCTTAATCTTTCAGTGTTTCATGGTCTCTCTTCTCTCAGTCAGAAAATGAAAAATGAATGTCCTTGTATAAGGTCTGCTCAGTAGTTTTAACAGCAGTCTTGAGCCGGCCTTCTCTCTGAGGTCACTCAACTCTGCCTTACAGTATTAACATTTATATTTTATAACACAGGATGGCCTAAGATATTTAAAAAAATAATAGATGACATAATAAATCACCTCTCTTTATGTGACTGGTCCAAACCAGTCTGTGCTCTGCTTTACCCTAGACATCAAAAGTCTCTTTGATGTAAGTCACTGTATATTCCACGCAAATGTATATTGGACTCCATAATTTAGTCTGGGACCTGGTATCCCCAGACATCAAAGGTCTCTTTGATAAAATGAACTAGCTTCCTGGAAGAATACCCATAACACTTGCCTGTGTCCCTTTTCTCCTGACACCTAGTGCAAATCAAAGGATCTCCCTGAAGGCATTATAAAATGGATATGCTGGTTCCTGGCTACAGAGCAAATTTAACAAAGTAATTTCAGATAGCTGCAGATTTAAGCTATGTCCTGTCATTTGAACTTATCCGGGGGTTGGGGGTTGATGTGTCAGTTCCAGCAAGATAGCATTTTCTTCTGACACAGTACATAATACATTTTTTTTATATTTATAAAAAAAATGATACAGGGATCAGAACCAGCTGTCCAAGTGTGACAATTGGTAATTTTATATTTGGTCTGGAGAAGATCTTCTACAAGCTCTTGAATAATTAGGCTATTTATCAGGAGGTTTGGAGTCCCTGGATAAATCTTCAACTTGTAGTTAATCACAGCTTTGTTTCTTAATTAGTAATTGAGCTATTCAACACTATGTAGTGATTAATATGAGAGAAAATGGTTATATTTCCCCTTCCCGGTTCCATTCTTGTCTTTTTCATTATGTTGCCTTGGGGGGGGGGGGGAGTTGCTGCTTTTTATGTGTATTTTACAAACCTTGATTCAGAATTTCTATCTTATGTTTAAAGCCCTGTATACCTATGGCTCTGTGAGTCAATATGTGTATAACTTGTTCAGCCTAGTGATAGTTATGTTTCATGATGCTATGTATAATTACTTCTTATACCACTTCAGCATTTGGTGCTGTATAGTACTGCAGACCACTTTTCTTGTTATTTGCTCTTTCATAAAGTTTTAATAAAGTTTAAATATAAAATAGACAAAAACTGTGAAGGCATACACCTAAGACATAGGAACTCAGAAGCCGAATATAGTCTGGTTGAAAGTACTGAGTCACTAAACAGGAAACAAACCTTGGTATTATATCTGATTACCTCAAAGTGGAAGGGCAGTGTGAGAAAGCAGTAGGTAGGACCAGTGGGATGTTAGGATGCATAGGGAGAGGTATCTCCAGCAGGAGGAGGAGGTAGGTGCCGTTGCCACTGTATCGCTCGCTTGTGAGACCCAACCTGCAGTGTTGTGTCCAGTTCTGAAAGCCATACCTCAGAAAGGACACAGACAGGGAGGAGGCAGTCCAGTGGATGACAACTTAAATGTTGCAAGGGTTGCATCAAGGGCCCTACTAACAGAGACTTGGAGATCTCAACATGTACACCATAGAAGACAGTAGAGCAACTGGGTAATGACACAGACAGTACAGTTACGTAAGAACTTACCGTAACAGTAGATCTTCGAGAACAGCTCTTGCAGCAGGTTACACCATTAGGACTGAAGCGTGCAGCACCAGGATTACAAGAATTTCTGTAGCTATCTTCAGCGGGAGGCGCCCCGGCGTCGGTCCCACCTCTGACGTCAGGCATGGTACATAAGGGGGCGGTCCCGCCAGAATCCCCAGTTCTCCCGCCGGAGACTCCCATCCACAGGATGACATCAGAAGGGGAGACCGAGGATCCGCCGTCCGAAGGCAATTAAGGAGAAAATCTCAACCAAGGCATTTCTTTCTTTTCCTCCATCTCAATCATCCATGACATACTGCTTCTGCGTTAACCTTTCATTTTGTTGTTTGCCTGTTGTTTTTTTTTTAAGCAGAGCCGAATCTCCTCTAAGGGGGAAGGTGGGCGGGAAGGTACCTGCTGCAAGAGCTGTTCTTGAAGATCTACTGTTATGGTAAGTTGTTACGTAACTGTACTATCTTACTTCGAGATACAGCTCTTGCAGCAGATACCTCATTAGGACTGATTCCCAAGCAGTACACGCTGCCAGAAGATCTGGGAGGTGGCATAGAGACAAGAGAAAAACAATCCAAGTCCTGACTCAGGACAAGAGACTTGCAACACCGCTAGGCCGAAACTGCCCTCACGCCTAGAGGCTATGTCCAGACTGTAATGCCTGATAAAGGTATGTACAGAGCTCAAGTAGCAGCAGCGCAAATAGCTGAAATAGAGACACTTCTGAGCTGCAAAGAAGTGGCCACACCTGGTAGAATGACCCGGATAGAACCCAGGAGGGTTTTGTTTTAATCTGGTAGCAGTGAGATACACTGGACAAGCCAGCGTGACAAGGTCTGCTTGGACACCGGTTGGCCTTCCATTCTCTGAGAAAAAGAGACTAAAAGCTGGTCAGAAGCCCATAAGCGCTTAGTTCTGTTAAGGTAATACCTCAGGCTGCGGTGAACATCCAGGGTATGAAGCAAAGCCTCTCCTCTGTTGGAGTAACTCAGAAGTAGACCGGAAGGTCAATATCCTGATTTAAAGTAAGTGTCGAAACCACCTTAGGCAAAAACTTTGGGTTCGTCCGTAGAGATACTCTGTCCCGGTGGAAAACCAAATAAGGCTCTTTACACATGAGAGCATGAAGCTCAGAAATCCTTCTGGCTGAAGTAACGGCAACTAAAAATAACGCCTTCCACGACAGAAAACGTAGCTTCGCCAATCCACGGCAGGCTCAAAGGGAGGCGTGAAGTTGTTCCAGGACAAAGAGTAGATCCCACGGAGGCAGAGGTCCCTAATGGGAGGCCTAAGGTGCAACACTCCTCTAAGAAACTCCCGAGAACCGTCAAGCTGAGCAATAGTACAGTGCCCCACGGAAGATGGTAGGCTGAAATAGCACAAAGGTGCACTTTAATAGAGAGTAGGCTAGCCCAGAATTGAAAAGAGAAAGGAGGTAGTCTAGAACCACTCCAACGGACAACCTAGGGGGAAAGGTCACGCAGCCGTGACCATAGATTAAAAACGCCGCCACTTCATGGCGTAAGTAGCATGCGTTGCCGGCTTTCTGGCTGTGGAGAGAATCTCCAACTCTCTTATAGACCCCATGGCGAAATGGCTATGTCTCTAGGAGCCATGCATGCAGGTTCAAAGAGTGGAGATCCGGATGAAGCAATGAACCTCTCCTGAGACAGTAAGTGGGAGTTGAGCGGCAACGGGGCGGGGTTCCAGATAGCTGTGCCAACAAGGGAACCAAATCTGTCTGGGCCAAAACAGGGCCACCAGAATCATTCTTGCATGTCCCTGTGCAGCTTGAGAAGAACTCTGGATCAACGGGAAGGGAAGGAAGGCATAAAGGAATCTGTTCACCCAGGAGAGGGACAATGCGTCTCGCCAGAAAACACCAGGCCCTGGATCTAGCGAGCAAAAATTGGGCAGTTTTGCGTTGGATGGGGATGCAAACAAGTCCAGTTCTGGAGTTCCCCATCAAAGGAACAGATCTTCTGCCACCTCCTGAAGAAGTTCCCACTCATGGACTCTGGCCTGCAAGGCGACTCAGGCGTCGCGATCGTGTTGTCCACTCCGGGGAACATATACAGCGATCAGGTTTCGCCCCGTGTCCAATTACCCAATCCCACACCCTCTGGCCTCCCTGCAAAGGGGGTAAGAGGCGCCTCCTTTTGTTGAGGTAATACATCACTGGTGTTGTCCGGCCTGAAGCAGGATCGGCACGGCGGGATCATGGACTGAAAGGCCTGGAGTGCATAGAGGACCGCCCTCATCTCTAGGACGTTGATATGGAGATGAGCCTCCAACGGGGTCCATACACTCTGAGACCTCACCCCGTCTAGGTGTGCTCCCCAACCGAGACCCGAAGCATCCGTGGTGAGGGTCATCTCTGGGGACGGCGCTGCAAATGGGACGCCCTTGGAGAGTGACCCGGGGGCTAACTACCATTGCCAGTCTCGAACCACAGATTTCGTGATTCTGACTGGATGCTGCAAATGGTCTTGCCTCTGATCCCATTGCACTTTGAGCATCCACTGCGTTATTCGCATGTGGAGTCGCGCGAGAGGGACAGTAGGAATGGCCGCAGCCATGTGTCCGAGCAGACGAAGGACCAACCTGGCTGGTACGATCTGGTTCGTCGATAAGTCCCCTATGAGGGACCTTATGCGTTTCGCCCTGTCGGCTGGAAGAAAAGCTCTTCCCTGGATTGTGTCCAGCACTGCTCCTATGAACTGCAGCTTTAGCGACGGTACCAAGACGGACTTCTCTCAATTTATAAGAATGCCCAGCGATCCAAATAGGTCTTGGGTGTCCTGGATCGTGAGCAGAAGCGCCTCGCTGGAGACGGCCATGAGAAGCTAATCGTCGAGGTACGGGAACACATAGTGGCCCTTTCTCCTTAGAGACGCTGCCACGACTGCCATGCCTTTGGTAAAGACCCTTGGTGCAGATGACAGTCCAAAAGGGAGAGCCCCGAACTGGAAGTGGTGGCCTAGAAACTTGAAGCGCAGGAACCTCTGATGCGCTTGAGCTATGGGGATATGCAGGTAGGCGTCCTGCATGTCTAAGGTTGCTAAATAGGTGCCCTGTTTTAGCATGGGGATCAGGCCCGGGAGGGTCACCATGCGGAATCTTTTGTATGTGACCGACATGTTGAGGTCGCTCAGGTCCAGAATTGGACAGAGGTCCCCTGTTTTCTTGGGAACCAGGAAGAAGTGAGAATAATACCCTAGTCCTCTCTGGTTTCCCAGGACGTACTCTACTGCCCCCTTGTTCAGAAGCGTGAGTATTTCTTGTCAGATTAAGGCGCCGTGCTGACCCGAATACCGGGAGAGCAGAGGAGGCCTCGAGGGTGGCTTTTCTACGAACTCTAAAAAGTGGCCAATGCTGACCAACTGAAGAACCCACCTGTCGGTGGTGATTGCCTGCCATCCCGGCAGGAAGTTCGCAATGCGACCCCCGACCATAACATCCCATTGATCCTGAGGGGCGGGGCCCAGAAAGGAGTCATGCTGTGGCGGCAGACGGGCCCACTGGCTGGGTCACTCTAGAGGTACATTGACCTCTGCTAGCGGGTTGCTTCCCCTGGGTTCTGCGAAAACCAGAGCCCCTCTGTTGTGTGGCAGAGCGAGGTTGTTGCCTCTGTGTCTGCCCACGAAAACCGCCTTGGTGACTACGAAAGGACCCAGGCCTAGGCCGGTACATTGCCTGGACCGACCTCACTGCCTTTCCAGCCTCTTGCAGTTTGGTAATGATTTTTTCCGCAGGATTACCAAACAACACATCTCCCTCAAAAGGAGCATCCATAATGTTCTTCTGGACGTCCGGGGTGAAGCCGGAGACACGGAGCCAGGAGTGCCTCCGGAGACAAACGCCTGAAGCTGCTGCTCTGGCCGATGAGTCCGCGGAATCATATGCGGCTCTAAGCACTTGGGTCCCCACGTCTGAACCCATGCGGAGGAGCTGGAGCATCTCCTCCTTCTGACCACCTTCAGGAAGCTTCTCAGCTGCCTCCAGACCCTGTTCCCACAGTGCATTCTGGAACTGAATCATGTGGGTCAGATAGTTCAGGGATCTGATGGCGCAGGTTACCGAAGCGTACGTGCACCTGCCCAGATAGTGCAACTGCTTGGATTCTGGATCCGGTGGTAGGGTGCTCAAATGCTGTGGCCTTTGGGACCGGTCATGTGAGGCTGTTATGACCAGAGAATCGGCCAGAGGTTGGTGCGTCAAATACTGGACCTCCCTAGGGGCCTTGTATAGACGGTCAGCTTTCTTCGGCACCGCCGGTAACGAATGTGGACGCTTCCACGCGGCCTTGATGACATCCACAAAAGTGTCCACCAAGGGTGGCACCACCACAGGCTTGGGGTCCTGCTGAAGATACTTAGCCAGGTGCAATCTTTCGGGGTCTAACTCCTCAGATTCCCACCCCATGTTCTCCTGGATATGGCGCATGATATCCATGAACAAGGGGTCATCCGGAGGAGACCGTGGAGTCTCACGTGGGTCCAGAGAAGGGACTGAGATTGGAGATGGAGATCTGGAAGTGGCATACACAGATCCCTTGTCCTACGTTGACGGTGAACGTCGGCATCTCCTGGATCTCTTTGGGCTGGGTGATCCGGAAGACGAGGATCTAGATGGAGGTCTCCTCTTTGCACTTCGAGCCCTGGGAGGGGATCTGGACTCCCTGGGGACAGTAGAGCCGCCAGCCAACCCCACAGGTGAAGGGGGGGCCGGAGCCGAAGGAGGAGGAGGAAGAGCGGTGGGCACCACGTCCTTCTTGATGGTGTCCCACCAGTATGTAAAGAGATCCTTTACGTCCTCAATAGATAATCCCGACGCCGGCTCAGATGTCGAGGGTCGGACGCAGGTCCCGGTGACGGCTCCACAGGGACCTCGGGTGGCGGCGAGGGAGCCCTGGGAGACTGCGCGAGGCCGGGATCGCCCGTCTGGTCTTCAGGCTGCGTTGAGTCTTCCTCCGTAAGGGACTCCTGCCCGACGACGGTCGGAGATGCAGGAGCCCTCTTCTCAGGCGCCGCGGACGTCGGTCCCCCTGCCGACGTCCGATGGGTAGATTTGACCGACGACAGTCTGACAGCCGCATGTACGGCCCGAGGAGCAGTGATGAACGGCCGACGGAGGTCGAGCCGCAAGCCGGGTCTGCCGCCTCTTCAGAGGGGTAAGCCCAGGGTCTTCCTCGGCGGCACTGAAGAGGACCGACGCCGGGACGACGACGAGCGGGAGCCTGACTTGTGGCGATGGTGATGACGCCCCGGACTTCGCCCTGGCCTTAGGGGTGGAGGACGACAAAGGCCTGGCGGTAGGGGCCTGAGAAGATCGAGAAACGGCCACCGCAGCCGGGGGGAGGGAAGAGGCCCTGGACAGGGACCGGTCCGACTTCGATCTGGAGCTGCGGGACTCAGAGGCCCGAGTCAGAGACCTGGAAGGGTCCTTCTCCCTTCTCTTCTTTTCGGCGTGCTTGTGAGAAGATTCCCCTTTAGAGGACATGGCTCTAAGTTTTTCTTCCAGGAGGAACGCCTGCAGAGCCTTCTGTCACCAGATCCTGGTGCGGCTGTTAAATCCCTGGCAGAGGGAACAGGCCTGGGTGTCGTGCTCTGGGTCCAGGCACTGAACGCAAGCCGTGTGAGGGTCCTTAAAGGGGATCTGTTTTCCACAAGCACACTTAGACGTATGCCCGGAGGTCGGTGAGGACATCAGAGAAGAAAAATCTTTGAAATGAAGCAATTTCCGTAGGGAAGTTCAACAACCACAGCGTCGCGCTGAACTGAGACTGAAGGTGAGGGCATGCAAGTTCGGACGGGCGGAAAGAACTGGGGATTCTGGCGGACCGCCTCTCATGTACCATGCCTGACGTTGGAGGCGGGACCGACGTCGGGGGCGGTCCTAGCTGAAGATAGCTAGCTAGAAACTTTCCGTGGGGTCCTGGCGCCTGCCGGCTTCAGTCCTAATGGTGTAGCCTGCTGCAAGAGCTGTATCTCGAAGTAAGATCTACAAGTACCTCATGGGGTGAGCAGGGTGCAGAAAGGATTCTCTTTCATATGTGAAAGAGCACCAGGACCAGAGGGAATATGATGAAGTGTTGGGGTAGAAGTTTGAGAGGGATGTGATGAAACACTACTTCACTGAAAGAGTGGTGGAAGTCAAGAACAGACATCCAGCAGAAGTGATGGAGTCAAAAATAATGAGGGGCTTCAAACAGTGTGGGATACACATACAGAGATTTAGTAAATGGAAAGGGAGGAGGGAAGGTTGCCAGACAGCGGTTAGGATCTGCAAAGAGAGACTAGGAGGGATTATCCGGGCAGACTTGGTGGATGAAAAGGTCCTTTTCTGACAACAAATTCTATGTCATTGGGCATGACATTTTAAAAGTAAGGCCACCCTGCCAAATAAAGATCCCACTTCCCAGACTGTGATTTATCCTTACCTACTGAAACCATGGTCTCATAATTCTGCATCATAACTTCCCTGTGAAGCTCCTTCTCTTGTTTGCTTAACATCTTCCACTCCTCATCTGAAAAAGTGACAGCAACATCTTCAAAGGTTTCTGGTACCTGAAAGGACATGGGATGTGTTTAATCAATCATTATTTCACATCACACATTGAGAAATCTACAACTTTACAAGAAGAAAACAAGCATAGTAAAAATTTCCAGCCCAAAGTACAAGAATGAATCAGTCACCGATTTACCAAGGATAAATCAATTCTCCCTTTCACCACAGTGACAGAGAGAGAGAAATCTGATGACGGTTCAGTGATTGGACAAGTGAGCTAGCAGACAAGGTGGAAACTCATGATTTTTAGTTGCACTGATACAAAAGGAATGGTGGCTTGGCAGTATAGTATTTTTTTTAATTTTATTTATTTAACAAACCCCACAATAGTAGAGAGAGGAGGTTGTTATCATAAGTGGCTAGCAATCGAATGTTGCCTTTCACATCATTATCTATGTCTGAAGTTGATGTGGGAAGAGCTACAGGGAGCATATAGACAGGGTGCCCAAAAAGTGCCAGAAAGCTGGTACAGAGCGGACACTCCAAGTATCCATGGAGGATATTAGCCCTGGGGTGCAGGCAAAGGGTCAGCTGTGGCACTCAGTGTATGGGTACAGGCTGAAAAGGGTAAGCAGACACTGCCATTAAGGTGCTGGGGAGTCCGGTATACTCTTGTGAGCCTTGCTGAGGTAGGCTCACAAGAGTAGAAGACTTGGTTTGCTGGCCAAGGCACCTAGCTTCACCTGAGCTCCTTCCTTCCAAGACTGCTTGAAAGGCAGAGTAGAGAACCTTACCAGAGCAAGGGAAAAGGATTAAGACTTCTTTTGGCTAAGCACATTTACTGTGTGGTGTTGCTTTTATTTTTTACTCACAGGGATTGCTACTGTTTGTTGCTAACATTTAATTGCTTTATTTTTCTCTGTAGCAAAATGTTTCTTACAGCGTATGTCTTCTCTGAAATTATTACAGGTGGTGCTTTACAGGTTTTACAGTTTTATCTAACATTAGGATAAGCTTTCAGGGTTACTGCATTTGTTGTTGACTGTTTGTTTATGCTCTTACCTCTTTGTTCTTTCATCCGTGGTTCTTCTTTTTTCGGCAGGGGAAGGGCCCAGCCACCCACCTCCATCCCCATTCCCACACTACACTCCTTTTATAGGGTACCACAGTTGTGACATTTCCTGTGGCAGAGCACGAAGGGGCCGATCAGTGGGGCATCCAGAAGGTGAGCTCATTTACAGGGTCACTAGTAATTTAACTTGTTATAACAAGTTAGACAAAAACAAAACACAATCAAAAGATTACTTGCATTTTTTTCCTTGTAATTACTCTGACTAGGTTATAAACCCAGCAACTTATCTGGAATGGATATCATTAAATGCAGGTACTGTGGAACAATTTTCAGACAGTCTTACAGGATTTAGAACACTGTCCTACATGCTGGGCCATTGGAGATCTTAGGGCTCAGCTCCGGGCAGCATGGGCAGAGATTGCACGCCTAAAATTTCATATTCAGAGGAAATACATTATAAGAACCACCGCCATTTCCCAGCATCCAACAGAAAAACCTCGACCGCAGAGGGTAGTTGGACCAGGAGGTTGGCAGGTGGTTAGGAAGGGCAAATCGGGTGCCCCATCACTCTCTGCTCTCCAACATCTTACCTCCAAAAACCATATAAACACTACAAACAGGTATCTGCCTCTATCTCTGAAATCAAACAAAGAGGCCGAAGACACTGCAGAGCAGGACACTGCGGCACAGGAGCTAGCACAACAAAACTCACCCAAATCAGGACCAAAACAAAAAAGCAAAAGAAATCCAAAAACTTCTGATCATAGGAGACTCCATGATTCAGGAGTTGATACCATCTCCAGCCAGGGTAATGGTCAGATGTCTCCCAGGTACATCAGCATGGAGAGACACTGACTGCATTCTAAAAACTGTTCACAAAGCAGGAGAAAACATTGATATCCTAGTACACATAGGACAATGATCTACGCCAGCCGGTCAGTTGTGGAGACCAAGGAACACCTGACCAAGCTGGGTGACAAACTATCATCTATTTCATCGGATCTCCTTCTCTGAGATCCTGCCAGTCTGGGAGAGGGGGCAGATGGACGGAAGGTCAGAGAAGGGGAGATAGGGGAGCTAAAACGTGGCTCAAGGGCTGGTGCCAGGAAAAGGACACAATTTGTAGGGAACTGGCAACAGTTCTGGGAGCGAAAGTTCTTTAAATTTGATGGACTGCATCTGACTAAGGAGGAGTCAGTGCATTGAGGCAGAAGTTTGACATCTTTGCAAAATATTTAAACTAGCAAATGGGAGAGGGTGCAGCACCCCATACATTGAATGGGAAGAACACCCTCCCTCCTCAGCTAGTGGTCAAACAGAGATTCAGCATGTTTGCAGTTCATTTGCATCACCAGGTAAGAAAAAAGGTTTGTCTCCCCATATGACGCACAGGGGTAATGCCAAACCTCACCTAACAACTAACACACTGAAATCTGCCCAATGGAAAATCATGTACACAAATGCTCACAGCCTGGGAAATAAGATCCCAGACCTGCAGGCAATAATGTCAGAGGCTAAACTGGACATAGTAGCAATTAGTGATATGTGGTTTACCAGTAGCCACACTTGGGAGACTTCAGTACCTGGTTATGTATTGTTCAGAAGAGACAGAGGGGCAAAAAGTGTGGGGGAGGAGTGGCCCTGTATGTCAATAAAAATATGAAAGCTACAGAAATTCAGAATACACATAAGGAGCCAGAAGAACTGTGGGTCACCCTGGAAACAGGAAATGGGACAGCCATAAGAACTGGGGTTGTCTACAGGCCCCCAGACCAGGGGGAGGACATAGACACATTGCTGTTAGAGGATATACAAAACATGACAGCTAAAGGGGAGGTTCTGATAATGGGAGACTTCAACATGCCAGATATAGATTGGTCAATGCCAGCAGGAACATCTGCCAGAACTAGACACATAGTGAATTCCCTGCAGGGGGAGGGCCTCAAACAACTGGTACAACAACCCACAAGAGACAGGGCTATCCTAGATCTAGTACTGACTAACAGGGAAGGGATCACAGATCTCCAGGTAGAAGGTCACCTGGGGCCAGTGACCATCACATGGTATGGTTCAATTTGGCTACTACATCTAAATCATCCCATTCCAAGGCAAAATATGGGACTTCAGAGGAGCTGACTTTGATAAGATGGCCAACAGAGTTAAGCTAGCCCTGGCAAAAGAAACACAAGTGAGGGGCACAGGCAAAGTGGGCAAGCATTAAGGATGCAATACTTGAAGCAACATCCATTGTGTTAGACAGAAAAGGAAGTGCAAAGAAGAAGGAAACCACTTTGGTTCTCAAATACAGTAGCAGAAAAGGTCAGAGCCAAAAGGCTGACCTTCAGGAAGTATAAGGAACACAGCGGGATGAAGATAGGAGGCATACCAAACTGCCCTAAGGGAAGCAGGGAAGGCAGTAAGGCAGGCAAAGTCCCAAACTGAGGAAACACTACACTAACAGTAAAAGAAGGTAACAAGACTTTCTATAGATACATTAGTGAAAGGAGAAAGTCCAGAGGGGTATAAGCTTAATGGAGAAAAGGAAGCATGTGAGGAGGAGGACCATGTAAAGCATCTATCCTAAATAGATACTTTGCTCAGTATTTACTGAAGAGAAGGTAGGGCAGGGCCACAGCTCAACACCATGGACACAGGGGGGGAGGGAGGTAAGCACTACTCCCTGCACAAAAGAAAGGGTCCTACAAGAGCTTGCAAAGCTCAGGGTGGATAAAGCAATGGGACCTGATGGCATACATCCCAGGGTACTTAAGGAGCTAAAGGTGGAACTAGCAGAGCCATTAGCAGAACTGTTTAGTGAGTCTCTGAGCACAGGAGAGGTCCCAGAAGACTGGAGAAGGGCTCATGTGATCCCGCTCCACAAGAGTGGTAGCAGGAGGAGGCAGGGAACTACAGACCAGTCAGTCTTACCTCAGTAGTAGACAAGATTATGAGGCACTCCTTAAGGAAAGGATAGTGCAACACCTGGAATCCATAGGGGCACAGGATCCAAGACAGCATGGGTTTACAAAAGGAAGGTCATGTCAAACTCATCTCATAGATTTCTTTGACTGGGTAACCAGAGTTGTGGACCAAGGGGGAGCAGTTGATGTCACCTACCTTGACTTCAGCAAAGCTTTTGACACTGTTCCACATAGAAGATTGATAAATAAGCTGGGTAGGCTCGGGTGGGTCAGAAGTTGGTCAACTGGGTGGCAAACTGGTTGTGGGCAGAAACAGAGAGTGGTGGTAAATGGTATACAGTCAGAAGAGATGCAAGTCACAAATGGGGTACCTCAGGAATCAGTCCTGGGGCCAGCCCTCTTCAACATCTTCATTAGTGATCTTGCAGATGGACTAGAGGGTAAGGCTTGTCTGTTTGCAGATGACACCAAGATCTGCAACAGAGTAGTTGATCCAGATGGGGTGGGCAGAATGAGAAGAGATCTGGATAAACTAGCAAAATGGTCAGAAGAGTGGCAACTGGGATTTAATGCAAAGAAGTGCAAGATCATGCACATAGGAAAGAAAACCCTGAAGCCACCTATAGGCTGGGAGGAGTTGCTAGCAGTCACAAGGAAGAAAGAGACTTGGGCATCATCATCACTGATGACCTGAAATCATCAAGCAGACCTCTAAAGCAGTAGGTAATGCTAGGGGGTGTTAGGGTGTATTAGTAGGGGTATCACAAGTCGTAAGAGGGAGGTAATAATCCTTCTTTACACGACACTGGTTAGGCCCCATCTGGAGTACTGCGTGCAGTATTGGAGGCCACACCTTCACAAGAACATTGACCAAATTGAGGCAGTCCAGAGAAGGGCACCCAAAATGGTGCAGGGACTGCATCAGAAGACATATGAGGACAGATTAACAGAGCTCAATATGTATACCCTTGAGCAAAGGAGGGAGAAAGGTGATTTGATCGAGGCATTCAAACACCTTAAGGGCATTAACAAGGTGAAAGAGTCTAACATGTTTAAATATAAGAAAAATAACAGGACAAGAGGACACAGCATGGGATTAGAGGGGGCCGTTTAATGGGGAATGTGAGGAAATTCTTTTTCACAGAAAGGGTGGTGGATGCATGGAATGACCTACCTCAAGAAGTGGTGGCTATGAATACAGTGCAGGGCTTCAAACAGGCATGGAATAGGCATAAGGGAGCATTACACACGAGTATGAAAAGATAGGCCACTGACAGAGCAAAGGCTGATGGCACATTTATAAGGTAGAAAAAGAAATGGGCAGATTGGATGGGCCTTGCGGTCCTTATCTGCCGTCAACTTCTATGTTTCTATGTTTCTAGGCACACATCATGTCGACCATGAGGATGGCTAAAGGACATAGGCCAGGGCACAGGAGGCCCTCAGTGAGTGCCTCCATCTGGAAGTCTGATCTCGAGGGTGGCAAGATGTCCTGGATACTTAACTATAGTAATATCATTAGTGTAACATTGAGTCAGACCATGGAGGCTGAGGGAAGGGGACCTCAGGTACTCAGGATGTGTCCCATATCTCTGGGACTGGTGGGTGAGGATCTGGGGCAATATCCACAGTTTGAAGGGACAACCAAGAGGGTTTAGGAATCCATAGGGATGTCTCTTCAAGGGACATCTCCAGAGGGCTTTTGGGTCTGAGGGAGGTTCCCCTGAAATGCACTGTGGACATTCTAATGGAGGTGGGAACCCCAAGACCTGTGTTCTGATACCATCGAGAACCTGAGAAACAGGTCAAGCAGATACTGCATACAGACAGCAAAATCCAGTAGAAGACTCATCTCAATAACTTATGTGGAGAGGGGGAAGTCTCCAAGCAACAGTGGGGATCCTATGGCCTGTGTCACCAGAATGCCATCCTGGTAGAGGGGCCGTAGGGTCCTCTGTGTATGCATCAAAAGTGGTGTGGGTGACGTCCAGGAGGTCTGGAGACCTGGTGAGGAAAGTGCCAGCTTGATGGATTCCTTAGGTTGAGAGTTCACCCTGACAGCTGGACAGTGGTGTGGAGGGTTAAAGCGCTGGACACCACACCTGCTGCCACACTGGTAACCCTGGTTCAGAAGTGGACCAGGGCTCCTGAGGTTTGGACAGGGAAGGAGAGAGTGAAGCATCAAGGGAACAGGCAAGCAACATCTGTCCCAGTGCAAGCCTGGCCCCTAGTGATGGTGTGGCAAGGCAGACGGGGACCATTACATAGGTGATCAGGGAGCGGAAACTGCTGATATCCTGCACATGGAAGCGTGCACTGGACCGTCTTGAGCGGCACTGTAAACCTGCTCCCCTAAGTGGAGAAAATCAAAGAAACAGTAGTGTTTCCCAGTTCGGCTGGCCATCGTTGCTACTTGCAGGCACTCCACCCAGTAAGCACCTGGGTCACACTGCATGATGCGGAACCATAAGTCCTGTCGGAAGGCCTGGTGATGGGGCTGGAAGTGTTCTGTTATCCCAGGAGCTACTGGAGCAAGAATAAAATAACTGCAAAAAGACAGTCTACCCTGATGTTACTGGGTGCCTTGCTGGAGTGCTGTGTTCTGTAACAAGTAATTGGGCATCTGTGCAGGTAGTAGCTCAAAAAGAAAGAGCAGAAAAACCAGGTTTTAGCACAGAAGGGGGGGGATAGGGAATCTCCTGGTACCCTGCTAGTCAAGAAGTATGACACTAGGTCAGAAGAGCGCAGTCAACAACAGTGCTGTCTTACATAGTGCTATAATGACGCTCTCCACTACAGCAACAGGACAGAATGCAGCCATGCAACAGAGCACCAGCCATTCCAATCATGTATTTTTTATGTGGGGGGCTCTGCCTTCCACACACCCCTATGCAGGTGACTCTGCCCCCCATACCTTCTGATCTAAACGATTCTCACTCTGGGATGGGGGAGCGGATCACAGGGAAAGATGAAATATGTGGAGCCGTGGAATACTGTTTCCACAGACCTTTGTAAAAAAAAAAAAAATAATAAAAAAATAAAACACACTCATGCGCCATAGGAAAGAAAAAACAGGGAGACCAGGATTAGAACCCCAGTCTAGCTTTTGTCCAGAGATTGCTCCAAAAGACTGCGGGACCGTCACCAAATGGACATTCATACATTACTGACAGAGCCCACAAGGTGCTTCCCCTACCCCCTTAAGGAGATCATCCGCAACTTATACAGTATTTAGACTGTTAAAACTCTTGGACAGGGTCCACAGTCTGAAAAAAATGCAGAATCTTTAAGAAGTACTTTGGGATAGGAAACGTCTCTTTTTATTCCAAGACTTGAACCTGCAGGTGTGCCAGAAGCAAGCCGAGTAGAGACATCAAACCTAAGCTGCATGTTTGGGCAGGATTAAGGGATTCTAGCTGATAAGTTTGTGACTGTGTGTTTGTAATTGGTTGTGTCTGAACTTTAAGTGCAGGCATCATATTACAGGGATTAGTGTAGTTTGAATGTGAACTCTTAACTGACATTTTAATGTGTTCTACATTTAGTTTGGACAGGATTGAGGGATGCTAGCTGGTAAGTTTGTGACTGTGTGTTTGTAATTGAATTTGAGCCGGTAGTTTCTTAACTGCTGTTTCAGTGTGCTTTTCCAATTAGTTTGGGCAGGATTGAGGGACTCTAGCTGATAAGTTTGTGACTGTGTGTTTGTAATTGGCTGTGTCTGGACCACGGTGAGTGGAGTGAGGAGCCATTGCCAAAAGATTCCTTGGCTGATTTTTTGGACACAGCCTGTGGTGTAGTCCCACACACCCCAGGACTTACCCTACATTTATAGGGTGGGTCCCATGGGACCTTGTAATATCCTGCACCCATACAGGAAGTAGCAAAGAGTGAAAGCATAACAAAAAAAAAACAAAAGAAAAACACAAATATTTGGGAGATAACAAGTAGCTGTCTTAAGCAGGCAGTAGATTGAGGAGGGAAACAGACATGACGGGAGTGGTGCAATGCAGTGGTTGTGGAGCAGCTGTCTTTAGGGAGACGTTCTGGAGGCTGAGATGCTGCCCTATCTGCAGACACCTCTCTGGGCTGAGGGAGGAAGTTGCCTGTCTCTGAGCAGAGTTGGCCAAGCTGAAGGCGGCATCCACCCCCACCCAGAGACCACCGGGTCCACAACCTGTACCTCAAAGAATGCCAGGGAAGAGAAGTGATTGGAATACAATGAGCTCAGGGATGGAGGGTGGGGGGTGAAAGCACATCCCCCAACTGGTTTTGCTTAGTAACTTCTACACAGTTTTGGAGGAATGGGAAAGCCCCACTCAGGAACCCAAGGCTGGGACCAGGGAGAATGGGAGGGTCCTCCAGGAATGAGCCCCAGGGAAGGGAGGCAGGGGACCCAAGAGGAGGGTGAAGCTTCTCTTAGTGGGGTACTCCATGGTCTGGGGAGTGGAGTTAGGGACACCTAGCAGGAGAGAGAGGGAGGTCAAGTGCCTCCCAGGAAGCGCTGCGTGGAGGGATGGGTAGCGGATCCATAGGATCGCTATGGCAATAGCTAGGAGGGAGCACGTGGATGTCATTGTCCACCTTGAGACCAATGACCTGGCCAGGAGAAGGGTGGAGTTAGCCAAAGTCCAGGAGGATTTCAGGAAGCTGGGGGGAATCCTGAAACAGACAGTACACTCAGTCTCATTCTCAGAGGTGCTACCTGTCCAGAACACAGGGGAACCTAGGGCACTCCACATCCAACCTTCAACTCTTGGTTGAATGATTGGTGTAGAAGGGAGGGTTTTGGCTTCATAAGGGACTGGGGCCTGACCTGGACAGATGCAGGCTTATATAAGGAGGATGGGCTGCATCTGTCTGAGAAGGGGATCTTGGTCCTTTGTAAGAAGTTTAAATGCTTCAGCTGTGAGCATTTAAACTGGCCAAGGGGGGAAAGCCAGGAGGGTCAGGAGGCTTAGGGACACCCACCCATGGAAACATGCAGGAACATCAGTTGACTACAGGAACAGCTAGAGCAGGCGGGGAGGGGCAGACAGGCAAAGAATGCATAACAAGTGATATGGGGGGGCAGAGCACATTGGAAAGAAAACCGCAGTAGGATGAAGATGCTGAAAAAGGAGAAGAGCAGAGGGAGGGCAGACTAAAAAAATGGAAGGTCATGCGAACGAATGCTTGTAGCCAAGGAAATAAGGTTCCAGACCTGGAGGTCTTGTTGGCAGATGCAGATGCTGACACAGCAGCAACAGCAGAGATGTGGTACTCTGCTAGCCATGGCTGGGAAGTCAGTGTAGCAGGCTATACTCTGTTCAGGAGGGACAAGGAAGGTAAAAAGGATGGTGGCGTGGCCCTGTACATCAGAGATGGTACAAAGGCTACAAAAGTTCAGGGAAGACGGGGAGGCTGAGGTAATGTGGGTCACCCTAGAGCCAGGGAATGGAACAGCAATACACATGGGTGATCTACAGACTTCTAGCACAGGGGGAGGAGGTAGACAGGGAACTCATGGAGAACATACACACAATGGCAGCTAGAGGTGAAATCCTGCTACTGGAGGATTTTAACATGCCGGACATGGATTGGGCCCCATCTAGGCGGCTGTTTCAGCCAGAAGCAAAGCCATCCTAGAATCTCTGCAGGGGGTTGGACTCAGGCAGCTGGTGCATGAGCCAGCCAGGGTCAAGTCAAATCTGGATCTGGCATGGACCAGTGGTAACAGAGTCAAAAAATACAGGTGGGAGGGCAGCTGGGGTCCAGTGACCATCACATGGTGTGGTTCAGCATGGAGACATGGACTCAATCAAGCCACACAAGGGCAAGAGTATTAGATTTCAGAAGGGTAGATTTCACTGAAATGGGTAGATGTAGACAAGCAGCCCTGGGGAAGGGAGAGGTAATAGAGGGGGTGAAAGAACAATGGGAAAAACTGAAAGGAACCATAGTGGAGATAACAAACAAATGCGATAGGATAGTGGCCAAAAGGAAAGACGAAGGACACCACTATGGTTCTCCAAAGAGGTGGGGGACAAAGTCAGGGCTAAAAGGCTGACTTTCAGGAAATATAAGGGGAGCCAAAGGGAGGAGGACAGGGAGGTGTACCTTGAATGTCTAAGGGAAGCAGCGAAGGCTGTTAGAAAGGGTGAAGGCACAGACAAAAGAGGGTTTAGCATGGTTTGTAAATAAAGCAGATAAGGCAATATGTAGGTACATCACTGAAAGAAGATAACTCGGGGGTTGAGGCTCAAAGGGAGAAGGGAGTGTAAGGGAGGGATCTAGACAAGGCAGAAATACTGAACAAATACTTCTGTTTAATATTCACTAAGGAGGGGGAGGGTCAACGACCACAGTTGGGTTGCAGAGGTAATGGTGGGGGGAGGGGAGAAATGGACACCAATCCATTCATAGTGGGGAGAGTTCTGGAAGAACTCACAAAGCTGAATGTGGATGAGGCCATGGGGCCAGACGGTATCCACCCGAGGATATTAAAGGAGCTGCGAAGGGAACAAGCAGCGCCTCTGGCGGCCCAGTTCACAGAGTCACTCAACATGGGTGTTGTTCCAGAGGATTGGAAGAGGGCACATGTAGCCCCACTGCACAAAAGCAGCAGTAGGGAAGAGGCGGGGAACTACAGGCCAGTCAGCCTCACCTCAGTGGTAGGGAAGATTATGGAAACACTGTTGAAAGAAAGGATAGTGGCACATATGGAATTCAGTGGTGCTCAGGATCTGCGGCAACATGGATTCACAGCAGGAAGGTCATGTGAAATGATTCTTCTAGATTTTTTGATTGGGTGACTAGGGAAATAAATCAGGGAGGGGTGGTAGATGTCGCCTACCTAGATTTCAGCAAAGCCTTCAATACCTTCACATATAGAAGGCTGATTAACAAGATGGGTAGTCTGGGCATGGGAGACAAGGTGGTGAACTATGTCAGGAACTGATTAACAGACAGGAGACAGATGGTGGTGGTAAATGGGGTACAATCAGGGGATAGGGGGTGACCAGTGGGATACCACAGGGATCAGTACTAGGACGGTCCTGTTCAATGTCTTTATTAGTGACATTGTAGAGGGGCTAGAAGGTAAGGTCTGCCTGTTTGCAGATGACCAAGATCTGCAACAGGGTGGATACTCCAGAAAGGGTGCAGAAAATGAGGAGGTGACCTGGAGAAGCTTGAAAGATGGTCGGAGATGTGGCAACTAAGGTTCAATGCAAAGAAGTGCAACATAATGCACCTGGGTAGAGGGAACCTTGGGGAGAGCTACAGGTTGGGGGGGGAGCTGACTGTCATCGAAGAGGAAAGGGACCTAGAGGTTATCATCTCTGATTACCATACAGTATCAAAGCAGTACACAAAGGGGGCAGTGAGGGACAGTGGCCTGCTGGGGTGCATAGGCAGAGGTATCTCTAGCAGGAAGCAGGAGGTGGTGATGCCATTATATAAAATATTGGTAAGACCTCACCTGGCGTACTGCATGCAGTTCTGGAGGCCACACCTGTGCAAGGACATAGATAAGGTGGAGACTATCCAGAGAAGGGCAACAAAAATGGTGCAAGGCTTACCCCACAAATCATATGAGGAGAGACTAAGGGACCTCAATATGTACTCACTGGAGGAGAGAAGACAGCGGGGGTAGAAGAAGAAGAAGAATCAGCATTTATATAGCACTTTTCATACACAGTGTATCCCAAAGCACTTTACAAGCAATGCTAGACTGGTAGTGAAGTGACTGAATGTTTGGTGGTGGCCATATTGCACATCATTACCCACACATAGCCTGGATAATTGCATGAACCAGTTTATAGGAAGGGGAATGTTGGCCAGGACACCGGAAATGTTCCCTGCTCTTTGCGAAGAGTGCCCTGGGTTCTTTTACTTCCACTTGGACACCCACCAGGACAACACCAGGATGGGCAGAAGGGACCTCGGTTTAACGTCTCATCCGAAGGACGGCACACCCCAGCAGTACAGCACCCCCCAATACTGCACTCGGATGCCAGGGTATATGATTGAAACTTTCAAGTACCTTAAGGGCTTAAACAAGGTGCAGGTGGGGAACCTTTTCCACTGTAGAAAAAATACTAGAACATGGGGGCACAATATGAAATTGGAATGGGGTAGATTAAGAGGTAATGTGCGGAAGTTTTTCTACACAGAAAGGGTAGTCAACACTTGGAATAGTTTGCCACTGGAAGTAGTAGGGGCAAGCACAGTGGAGGGGTTTAAGCATGTCTGGCACAGGCACAAGAGAAGTTTGAGAGGGGAAGGAGTGATGAAAAGCCATATCTCATATCAGGTCAGTGGCCACATACAGTGTATAGGGCCTATGGGCAGACTGGATGGGCCTAGCGGTCCTTATCTGCCAACAATTTCTTTGTGGCTCACATCAAGTTGAAGGTCTTCTACCTAGCCAAGCTGGTGGTAACCACAACAGAAGGAGACACTTTATCTTTTCAGAACAAAGCAAGGAGCTCCCTCAATTGTTTCCAGACTTGTTCCATGCAGAGCACAGTGGCAGAGGACGGGGGCCATGAAACCGTTTATAAGAAGGAGAAGCAGTCTGCATGAAGGTTAGTTGCAGTGCTTACCTCAATTTGCATAGCACTACATTTTTACTGATCATTCCTGATTCACTGGAGCAGCAGATACCAAGAATTCCCTACCTGACAGATAAGAAGGCATTAGGGTGAGTGAATGGCAAAACACTGTTTTTGTTCATTTTGTTATTACTTTTCAAATACAAGGATTTTTCCAAGTGGGCATGAATAACTAGAACCATGATGGTAGGGAAGAATGTGGGAAAGCAATGCTGGCTGCATTCAAAACAACTGTATCGCCTGGGACTGCAGTGAGCCAGGGGGGCACCTAAACAAAGTTCTTGTTCTTGAGAGACTGTCTTTCCCTGTAATAATTTAATGCTCAACACACAGTTTGCTAAAGGTAGCCTAGCAGGGTGGTTATTTAGCCTCCCTCTCTGTATTTCCCTCTCTGTACCAGCACCACTCCTCTAGACAGATCAACGTGGGACATGGAAGTGCTGTACTGCTGCAGGCCGTCAGCTCCCTTGTTTACTATCAGTGAGACTGGATCTTACAAAGGAGTAGCCTGTCTAGTTTGAAATCCAGACTAGCTTCCTAAGGGACCTGAGTGCCACCAGGACTAATACCAATCAGGAATCAAGCCAGGAGGAGGAGGGGGTTCCAAGTCTGTATGCGTGAGTTACAGAATCAGGACGGTCACACCAAGTGTGCAACACTGAATTAAATACCATATTTCTGAGTATGTTATTCAATGCTGTTCTGTTAGCTATGTTAAGAATTATTGTGAATTATCACTTTCATCAGGCAGTTGTACCCCAACACACACTAGGGGCATGAGGTTGTCTGGGACTGTCCAAAGATCTGTGTTTTTCTGCAAAAAATGAAGTAGGGAGAGGAGCTGTGGCTGGAGGGGAGGGGCTGTAAGTGGACCCCCCCTCAGTTGGTGGAGAACCAATGGGCCCATGCAACCATTTGCCTTTTGCTGGCCCCGGGGCTGTGTCACAACACTGCTTCAAGTCTGAAACAGCATGAATTGCTGCATCTAAACTGGGAAATAAGCTCTCCGAGGAGCATGGCAGCTCACTGCCACTGGCCTGTCACTGACAGATAACTTGAGCAGAGCAGTCAACTAGACTGAAGAAGCTGGTGAGATTGGTGTTAACCCTGTGTTCACTCCTGTTTTTTCTTAGTGTTGCTGCCCGCCCCATAAATCTGACCAACCAATTCTCTTTGTTGTTTTACTGGCCTCTTTTTATGTTCCAGTACACAAAGCGGTGCACACTAGCTATTGGGGTTCCAGCTTTCCTGCCTCCTGGATATGTCTTGCTGTACTATAAATGCCCACAGTCACTCTGCTCTCCGCCAGTTTCCCCTCCTCGACCCTACAAAAAAAGACAACCCCACCACCACCACCACATGTAAT
Source organism: Neoceratodus forsteri (assembly GCA_016271365.2). Classification (NCBI taxonomy): domain Eukaryota; kingdom Metazoa; phylum Chordata; order Ceratodontiformes; family Ceratodontidae; genus Neoceratodus; species Neoceratodus forsteri. The sequence continues at coordinate 495,861,161 of CM057457.1, forward strand.
GCTAATAACAACTCCTATTGTTCAGGAAGAATGCAATATGAGCAAGCATCCGCTATCCTACACAATCCCAAACAATATGACTTTACATTTTCAAATCTTCTAGTGGGACCTCCATTTCGCTGTGATCCCACACTGTTACTTCCCAGCAAGACATGGGTTCATTTGATTGCCTAAGCACACAAATGCAGCTCCCTACAAGCCCATGCCCTCTCACCTGTCCTGCATAGTAAGCTCTGGTACCTCCTCTGACTGGCTATTCTGCTGTCTGGGGATATACAACCAAACCCAGGGCCCTTAACTCCTACAACTGCTCCTAATCCAAACATTAAAGGTCTACTTATTACACACCATAATATTAGGAGTCTTGTGTGGAACATTGCTGAATTTGAATCTTGGACTGCACTCTATAAGCCAGAGATAATATGCCTCACTGAAACTTGACTGAAGCCATCCACCCCTGACTCTCTGTGTTCCCTACCATCTTATAATCTCCTGAGAAATGACAGACCAGCTCCAAAAAGGGGGGGGGGGGTGGCACAGCTATATATTTTTTTTAAGTCTCACCTCCAGCTCTCTATAATTAGCTTGTCTCCCCTAGACCACTGTGAGGCCCTTCATGTCCTCCTCACCCTAGGCACAAAGAAGCTGCATATTGTCTGTGCTTACAATCCCCCTACCCATGGCCTAAAAGGACTGGATGAGCTACTTGACCAAACCACTTTCCCACTCACGAAATAGTGAAGTTCTTCTACTAGGTGACATTAATATAAACTGGCTTGGAGGCTCACAAGTGATGGCCCTGACTAAACTGCAAAGCTACAACCTGCATCAGCTTATCTCTTTACCCACCAGAACTGCTCCTCAATCAAATACCTGTGCCTTGCTGGACTGGATTATGACAAACCGCCCTGAGAACATTGTTGACTCTGACATCCTGCCTGATGCCATAACTGACCACTACCCCACCTTCTGTATCTGGGGTAAAAGCAGGCCTCATCCTATGAAGCCCCGTTACATTACCTTCCATAATAATACGAACTTTGACCCTCAGGCCTTTTGTTTGACATTGTTTACACACTGGTCCTCCTCTATAGCTCATCGGACACCTCAGACTGCCCTAGACATCTTTTGACTAAATTCCTAGGTATACAAGAAAACACAGCCATCTTGTGACTAGGCGTAAGAATTAGGCAGGCCCAATGGCTGAAATCTGACTTTCTCTCTAAATTACGACTGAGGGACAAAAGCTGGTTTTGTTACAAGAAATCTGGTCTACTAGAAGATTTTCATACCTACTGAGAAATGCTTGCAAAATAGAAATCTAGCAAGTGAAAAGCTCCTACTGTGAGATCTATTAACAGATTCCCAGGACCGAAAAATGTTGGTCCAATATTAAGTTCTTTCTGGGTTCAAACCAGTCTACCACTTCAAATAACATGTCTCTAAAAGTCATCCACTGTAACAATCCCCACTATTGCTAACTTCTTTAACATGCAATTTGCTGACCTTACTCAATACACCTCCACTTTCCTACCCCATCAAATCCTGTCATACAAGCAAACTCCACCAGGCGCACCTTCCACTTCAAGTCTGTCCAGAGTAATGAGGTTCTCAGACTTCTCTGAAACATCTCAGAGTATGCAGCTGTGGGGTCTGATAACTTGGAACCTAAGCTCCTAAAATTAGCTGCCCCACATAGCTGCTCCCTAGCTAAGATTTTATCTCTCTCTCTCTGTCAAAGCTCTGTCCCGGAGATATGGAAGTCGGCCAGAGTTACCCCAGTGTTTAAAAAAGGTGACCCGCTTGACCCTACCAATTACAGACCCATTGCCATCCTATCTGCACTCAGCAAAATTCTAGAGAAACTAGTTGCCATCCAAACCACTGACTTTCTTCTGAAACATGAACTCTTAACTGATGCTCAACATGGCTTCCACAAGGGTCATAGTACCACTACTGCCCTGCTCAAACTCACGTCTGACACACTAGTGGCCATGGACTCTGGCTGGCTCATGGGGGCCATTTTCATTGACATGACCAAGGCATTTGATCTTGTTGACCATTCCATCCTCACTGTCACTCTCGACTCTTTAGGCTTCTCATCAGATGTTGTGAACTGGTTTAATAGCTATCTGTCTGATAGGTCTCAATATGTGAAATTTAACTCTACCCTCTCTGACAAGGTTACCATCAATACTGGTGTACCCCAAAGGTCTATCTTCGGTCCCCTGCTTTTCTCAATTTTTATTAATAGCATCACCTCTAGTCTCCTTAAAACTTCCTCACTACTATATGCAGATGACACTGTACTGTGTACCAGTTCCAAGAGTATTAGAACATAAACTCTCGACTCTCTTGTGACTTTCTGCTTATCCAACAGTGTCTTACAAATCACAAACTTATTCTAAATAAATCAAAGACCAAGCAATGTTATTTGGCTCCAGTCTCAAACTCAAACATGCCCAGGCACACTTTAATGTCTCCTCCTGATGGCACATCTGTTGGTGTAGTAAACTCCTTCAAATATCTAGGGGTCACTCTTTGACCCATCTCTGAGTTCGACCTCCACATTCAAGCTACCTGTAAGCAGGTAAACTCCAAACTTAGTATTGCCTACCATACTGCTATGGGCTCACCCCCTCAGAGGCTTGCTATTGCCTGTGGGATACTTCTTCCTCTCTCACATATGGAGTTGCCACGTATGCTTCTGATTGCAACTCAAGTCTATGAAAGTGGGATGTTACCTACAATAATATTTGTCACTTCGCATCTTGCTCCCCCTGGCTGAATCATCACTGTCTCCTCTACTCAGATCTGGGTTAGCTTCTTCCCCAAGAACTAAGGTCTTATGCACTTGGATCCATTACTGATAAGATCATCAGATCCCACTCACCTAAACCCCTGGCCAGTCTCCTTCTCTACCACAAAACCAACTATGCTCTGCAGACCATGTCCCTGTTCTTATTCCAAGACATTGTACTTCGAAAGGTGGTCGTGCCTTTGCTTGTCATGCACCCCTTTTGTGGAACACACTCCCTTTAACCCTATGTCAAACTGCATTCCATATCTCCTTTATGAGAGAACTACGCCACTATCTTCTCTCCTCTTATGTATCTGTAACCCCCCTACGAATGGGGATCACTAAAAAGCCTTCTTTGGGTGAGCCCAAATGCTCTCCGCCAGGCTGGTGTCCTGTATTTCGGCCGATTTAAAAAATAATTGAGTGAGAGTGCCTAATGCCTCCATGTACTGTCGCTTTAAGAGCTGCCAAACTGCAGATAATTACATTGAAATGGGGGGGTCTGTGTGTTTCCCTGCTCGAGTCCCCATATGGGCCACTGTGCAAATCGCTCCATTCTGCAGTCACTATATGGGCAGAGGGAGCTCTTCCAGAAGATGTAATTGTTTGCTTGTAACCTGTTAAAGTAATATTGAAAGTGCAGTTTGTTTTAACCTGTTTTCTTATAGCCAGGACTGTCTCCCTCATGTTGGTCCTGAACTGCTGAAATAGGGCCAATCAGTATGGTGATCCTTTAAAATTGAGCCTGCTTTGGGTGAATCAGAACTTGGACTCTCCTCTGGAGCCAGCCACAATGGGACTGTATGGCAGATGCCTCTGGGAATTGTAGTTTGGACTTCTACACCTTTTTTGTACCAACAGGGGGAGTCTGATTGTGAGTGACAGCCAAGAGAGCCAACTGAACTGGGAGGAACTCGAAGGAAATACCTGGCTCTGTCTACTGGAAAGATCAGATAAGTTGTGACTGTGAAGAGGGAAGGAGCTCTAGGCTTCTGCACTGTTGAGTTTTCACGCGGGAAGCTCGTGTGGGGCTCTGAAGTTCGGCCTACAACCATTTGTGAGTGCCAGTGTGGACTGAATCACAGTTGTAAGGAGAAAGAAGCACCAGAAGTGAGGAAACCAGGCTCACCCTGTAGAAGACTGGAGAAATTGCTGAATTGCACTTGGTCTGTCAGGAACTGAATTTGCTGTGTGTTCTCCTGGATTGTGCAGTAATTGCGATTGGGACAGAGAAGTAGCTTGCCTGGTATAGTACTTTCCTTTTACATATAAATGTGTGTAGCACTGCGGGAATCATGTTTCAAATCCCTGTACAGTGAATTGAGTGCATGAAGCTGGAAGTAAACCCCAGCCTGATTCGGACTACATCAGATTGCTGTAAGCTGCTGCGGGGTCCACTCACAAGGACCTCTTCCACATGTTCTGCTCCTCCTGGCAATCCAGGACACTCTGCCTTCCATCCAGTTCCCAGCATTGAGTTTGTGAGTACAAAGCAGGGTAGCTCCCTGCCATCTGTTTACCGAATTGCAAGTGTGTCATCTAATTGTTGCTTTTCCATTTCTTCACGAACTGAGCCCCCAGCTCTGGATTACAACTGGGTATTGTGCAAGTGTTTCCATCACAGGGCCCTGCCCAGCTGCACCGATCCTGGCTAGACCCCATCCTGAGTACCCAGAGAAAGTTACAATTTGGGACTCTGAATATGTGCACAGTACTGTGATTATTAATGTGTTTAACCTAATGAACCTGATTCCCCCCTTCCTTGTTACAGCTCCTTAAATAAATCAGATCTGTTTGTTTCAGCAAAATTTACCCTGACTGAGGTATTCATTTATGTTAAAGCATTGTACTGTGGCTTTTGCCCTGTGTCATCTTGTTTTACAAGGGTCCCCAGAATCAAGCTGATCAAACCAGTCCTGGGGTGTGTATATTGTGATGATATTTCTGATGCATTGTGTGGGCCACTAGTGGGAATGAAGGGGGGTTACAGTGTCCCAGAGGGCTGTGACCAAGTTAGTTAATTCTGCAATCCCGGACCTCTGGGTGGAGGCACCCGCCATTGGACCCAGGCCCTCAACCTGCTAGTAGTTAAGCAGGCAGGGGTAGTAGCCCTTGGGATAGCGCCACCTAGGGGTTACATATGCTCCTGCTTCAAACTGCCATAGCCCTAACTCTATAATCCCACCCTCTCTCTGTTTGTCCCTGGGAGCCTGAAGTCTACTCCAACAGGAAGCACTTTCAAATCTCTTTTCCTAATTCCTCGTCTATTCTTCCATTTTACTTTTCCTTCTGGAAGATTTTTCTGTTGTGCTTTCTCATCTCGAACTGCACAGACCTCCTCTTCTATAACCAGCTGAACCTTACTGGGTAACCTGCTTACACACCATATCTATTCCCCACAACTATTTGCCTCCTCCTCTCTATCTCCCCTTTCACCTAACTCCATCTGGCCACTACTTGCTCTCACAGCACTTCAGTCCTCATTGTTTGGATACTGCTCAGTCACTTTAAATATGATCCGATTGCTATCTCTTACATGTAAACTTAAATACTGTATTGCTTTTTGTCATATTTACCACTGTAAATTGGTCAAACATTAACATGTAACTTGTATTATGTACAAATGTGTTTCTCTTGAAGTTTGTCTCTGTACCCTCCCAGGTCGTGCCTGAAAATAGTCTTTTGGCTAGTGCATCTACCCGGTAAACAAAAACTAAATAAATAAAATTTGAAACAAAGCAAGTTTGGGTTTAACTATACTACTAACATACATTTCAGTTCTACTAAACAAGGATGCAGATAGTAATAACAATTAATTTTAGAAGACGCAAGCAATCATAAAGTGTGGGCTTTCAGCTAGAAATAATGTAATAAAAAAGGGTAGACAGTGGCCCTTTAAGGTGATGTTGAGTAACTCTGACAGGTGGGGCACATTTCCACAGCTTACAATGTCTCTTTTGTTGGTGTAGAGATGGTGTAGGGAGGTGCTGTTAGCCCTACAGGTTAATATCCTCTACCTTCCAGGTCCTAGGCCTCAAAGCTCTCCCAAGTAATTTGAGACCCCAGGGGAGCTCAGCTTTTCTAATCTTATTGCCTCAAAAGCGGTTTCAACAGCGTAGCTCCCTAATCTTAACTTTTGCTCAGGAAACTGATGTGGCATTACTGACCCACCTTGTCAAATACGGACTGCAGTGCCCATCAACACCCCGATCTGGCCTACTCTATTATATTCATAATAGCTCCTGACCTTGCTGATCAAGAAAAAAAAAAGGGTGGCATTCAGGAGGTATAAAGAAGCACAGAGGAGAAAGACCAAGTGGTGTACCAAATAAAACAGAAGGAAGCAGGAAAGCAGTGAGAGGAGCAAAGACACAGACAGATTTACCAGTGCTGGTAACGTTTAGTTTTATGACTCGCCACTGTCCCATTTATCGTCCCTGGATGGATGTTTCAATTTTCTGGTCTGTAATTACTGCCTGTCCCTGTGTCGATACCTGTTCTTTCACTGTTCATTGTTCAAATATGATTTCATGTTTACTGTTGTTATCTGTACTCTCCCAGGTCGTGCCTGAAAATAGGCAGGCCTTTTGCCTAATGCACTTACCTGGTAACCAAAAGCAAATAAATAGCTAAGGCGGTAGGTAATGGGGATAAGACTTTCTGCAGCTACATAAGTGGGCAGAGGAAAGCAAAGGGAGAGATAGTCATGCTCAAGAGGGCAGCAGGGGGAGACTGCGCAGAAGAGGATCAACATAAAGCTGCCATCCTGAGAAGGTGCTTCAGCTCAGTTTTTCTAGAGGACGGAATGCAGATACAAAACCGGAAGCAGCAAGAATTGGGGGTGGAAGAGGACACAAGTCCATTTTTTGATGGAAAGAATCTTGAATGGACTTGCAGCTCTGAAGGTGGACAAAGCTATTGGACCAGATGGGGTACACCCAAGGGCACTAAAGAAATTCAGGGTGGTACTGGCTGTCCCACTGATGGCCATAATGAACAGTTTACTGAGAACAGGCATTTTTCTAGAGGACTGGAGGATGTCCCTCTGCATAAGATTGGCAGCAAGAAGGAGGCTAGCAACCATAGACTAGTTAGTCTCACTTCAGTGGTGGAGAAACTAATAGAAACCCTGCTAAATGAAGGGTTGGTAGAGGATCTTGAATCAGTGGGCTGCAAGGGCAGTGCGGTGCCAGTTGAAGCTGATTGACTTCCTTGATTGGGTCACCTGGGAAATAGATCAGGGAAGAGCAGTGGACATGGCCTATCTGGATTTTTATTTTTTTTGTTGATACTTTTTCTCCCAGGCCACCAGTCTGCTTACCTCTACAAACACACGTCCAGGAATCCACTCTGAAGTTCCAGACATCATCCTGAGAACACCTCGGCTACACATTCTGGCCCACAGCATACCCCCGTGGCTTACCCTGCACGGCGGGGAGGTGGAGAGCCCTTCCCAGGCTCTCACACAAGACCGGATCCAGTAGAGCCATGCACGCTCGGTGCCAGGCGAGTCCCTTCTGGAGATGGCCATCATGCCACAGCGACTGGTGCCCATGTTTTCCGTTTTCTCCCCATTATGTCTGTGGCGTGCAATGATGCCAAGGGACAGGAGGCGCGCACACACTGCGCACCCCTTCCTAGCGTCTGCACACACATCCCCAAGTCTGCCTGTGACCTGCCGTCACCCCCAGCTACCGCTAGAGGCCACTAGGACACTGAGACATCCCGCCCCTCCCAGGAGAGCAGTCCCATGGATGCTCAATCCTTCTCCTCCCTGTCGGCGACCCAGGCTCGTTCCCAAACCTGGGTCGCTGGCATGGTGCAGTGGAGGCATCCAGCGCCTCAACCCTCAGTGCCACCGGGCTGGCCGCTATCTGGATTTTAGCAAAGCCTTGACACCATGCCACACAGAAGACTGATTAAGACACTGAGTAGCCATCAGGTGAGATCCAAAGAGGTTCACTGGGTTAGAAATTGGTTAACCGATAGGGAACAGAGGGTGATGTTAGTGGTACCTCTAAAGATGGAGGTGCCACAGGGCTCTGTAATGGGACCAGTCCCTTTCAATGTTATCATAAGTGACACTGCAAAAGCACTATAAGGGCAGATATGCCTTTTTGCAAGATGATGCACAATCTGTAACAGGGTGGACACTCAGAAGAGGGTGGAGAGAATGCACAGGGATCTTGGGAAAGTAGAAATGTGGCCAAGAGCATGGCAGTTGAGGTTCAGTGCTATAATGTGCTAGGACATAGGAACCCAGGAGCTGAGAATAGGATGGGGGGAGGTACTGACAGTCAGTAAGCAGCAAAAGAATTCTGGGGTCATCATTAACTGATTACCTCAAAGTGACAGGACAGTGTGACAAAGCAGTGGGTAAGGCTCTGGGGAAGCTTGAGTGCCTAGGGAGGGTATCTCAGGCAGGAGAAGGAGGTGGTGTTGCACTGTATCGCTCATTGGTGAGACCCTACCTAGTGTGTCCGTTTCTGGAGGCTGCATCTCAGAAAGAACACAGACTTGATACAGTCCAGAGGAGGGCAACTAAATGGTGCAGGGGTTGCAGTGGAAGTCTTATAAAGAGCAACTGGGGATCTCAACATACACACCCTGGAAGAGAGGAGGCAAGTGGGGACGAGCTAGAGACCTTCAGGTACCTCACAGGAGTGAACATGGTGCAAGAGGTGAGTCTCTTTCAAATGACAAGAGCACCAGGACTGGCTGGGACATATCATGAAGCTGGAAGGGAGGGTTTAGAGAGATGGGAGGAAGTAGTATGGTGGAATCCACTTAAGTGCACATCAGATAAGTGCACATTCCTGATAAGTGCACACTTTTCCTGTTTACCGATCCTTTACTATTCACTAGTAAAAAAAAATCTGTTACGTGAACACTGGATAAATGCACATTTTGGCTAAAAGCAGTTTCACAGTTCACCAACAATCTCTCTCAGGTAGTTAGCACCTCTTAAGTGCACAGGTGATTCTAAGCAGTTGTGAAGCAGCATTTAACACCCTGTATCACTCAGCTGGCATTGAAAAGTTGCAAATAGACTAAGATAATTTCCTTTTCGGGTCCTAAGTGATACAGATGATCCAGACAGATGATAGGCTTTGATATTTCTTTATAGCATTTGCTTCATTAAGTTATTTGTCAATGCTGCACAGTAGCATATTTTAACATTTTTAATATATTGCTATGATTTTTTTCCCCCTGAATTCTATTTATTCACCTCTTACCAATGGCCTCTCTCCAGTGTGGTCTCTCAGTACTGCGACTCTGCCCATCCGACCTGAAACCCTGGTCACTCATCTCCGGTGAGGGCACCCTTCCTCCAGCCTGGCTAGCCCAGCCCACTGGAAGCAGAGTCCCCAGAGAAGGACCACTGCACTCCTTTTCCGGTGCTCTATCTATGGTGTTGAGGCTGCCACATTTGGAGTAGAGTCCAAAGCAAGTGTCCTGGATCCCAGTATTGGACGTGGGGCTGTGACTTTTAAACCACCTTCACCTACCAATGGCAGGAGGAGTTTTTACCTTTTTGGGTACTGTTCCCGATGGCACAGATGTGCAATGACATCCAGCACAGTGCAGGCATGATCCCGCACCTATCTGCAGGATGTCCGCTACATCCACCATACCCCAATGCAACGTGCACTGTTCAGCCAAGCCACTAATCTCCATTAGGGGCCACCAAAGCTGCAAAATGCATGCCCACCCTCCCTGGGAAAGGAGAGCTGCCTGCCGGTTGCTCAATCTGGGTTCATGCCCCCCCCCACCAGGCCAACCCCCAGCAGCCCAAGTCCGTTCCCGAACCCAGGCAATGGTGAGGTGCAAGGTATGGCATCCAGCACCTCGACCCTCAGCACCACCAGGCTGGCATATTGCTATGATAAATGTGGAATGCCACTACAGTGTTAGGTCTCAGTTATTCTCTTTATGTTGTATTGTAAACATAGGAATTCGGATAAATGCACATTCTGCTTAATTGCTGTTTTTTGCTGCAGACCGAGTGTGCATTTAAGCAGATTCGACTGTACTTTACTGAAAGAGTGGTAGTTACCTGGAACAGATTGGTAGCGAAGTAGTGGAAGCAAAAAAAAGTTGGGGGCTTCAAACATGCATAGGATGAGGGTCTATGTGATAGCGGAGCTCAAAGGCGATCACCGTTATCACTCAGATCAGATGCCAAACACAATTTTGGCACTCTGACAACTCTAGCCATAAAAGCACAATGGCGCAGGATATATTTTTACTACTTTCTATAGAGGCTGTGCCCCACCCCTCCCGCACCCCACTTAAGGATTCTCAACTCCAGGGGGTGCACATCGAGAGGTGAAGTAGTAAAATAAAAGGTTGGGCTGGGCACAATACAATCGCACCAGCGCCCGGACCCGAACCCAGTACCTCAGCCACCCCAGCCATTGCCTAATCCCGATGCCATGGCGCAGCTAGAACAGCAGCAGCAGCACAACTTCAACCTCACCCCTCCCAGCCCATGAGCGGCTCCATCCCCCTGTGCGCATACGTGCGGACATCCTGTCGCCTAGTTCACCTACCCTCATCTGGTCGCCCCTACCTGTCAGTCGCCATGAGTAGACTGCGAGGAAGGTGTCGCCGCCAGAACGGACGGAGCCCTTCCTCGTCGCCCACTTCATGGGTTACCATAGGATAGACATAGTGGAATAATAGTGCAAAAGGAAAGGCAGCCCATGGTCACAGTGCATTAGTTTAAAACAAGTAACTGAGAAAATGAAAAACACTACCACTCATGAAGAAGAATCTAGTGCTAAACACATTCATTGCAATATATGAACATACAGTGCGAACATGCAAAGAAGGCCATTTGGTATATCAAGTCTGCCAGTGTTGCAGGGTACACAGCTTCAGCTACTGTCCTGCTCCCTCTCCCCACTCCTCCCTACCCATGACCCTTACCCTCCTTGCCCTGTCCCAGCCTCTCTAAAAGCTGCCCACTGTCTTCAGTGAGATTACCTCTTCTGGCAGCCCATTCTAAGTGTCCATCATCCTCTCTGTGAAGAGTGCTACCTGACCACCCCCTAAACCTCCCATCCTCCAGCTTAAGACTGTGCCCCTCATGTTATGGTTGCTACTCAGCTTAAAGAGACTCTCCTTATCAACCTTATTTATCCCTTTCAAGTACGTGAAGGTCTCAATCATGTCCCCTCTCTCTCTCTCCCCCTGTCTTACAGGAGTACCTGTTCAGTGCCCTCAACCTTTCCTTGTGCCGCCTTACCCTGCTGACCAGCTATCATCTTTTAGCCCTCCTCTGGACATTCTCCAGCACGTTAATGTCCTTTTTGAGGTGTGAGGCATCAGTACTGAACTTCATACTCTAGATGTGGCCTTACCAGTGACCTGTACAAGGGCAGCATAACCTCCTCTCCTACTACTGATCCCCTAGATATGCATCCCAGCATCTTGTTTGCCTTTGCTCCTGCTTTCTTGCACTGCGTGGAGTGCTTCAGGTCACTAGTGATCATCACTCCCAGGTCCTTCTCCTCCTCCTCTGATGCAAATATTCAGACTCCACCCAGGTAGACTCTGTCCTGGGATTCTTGGCTCAATATGCATAACTTTGCACTCTGCTTGGCACTGAAGCCAAGCTGCCAGATCCTGGACCACCTCCCCAGCTTTTCCAGATCTTCCTGTAGATCCTGTATCCCTTCAACTGTGTCCACTCTGTCACAGAGCTTGGTGTCATCTGCGAAAAGGCACATTTGCCCTTAAAGCCATCTGCAATGTCATTGATGAAAACATTGAACAACACACTGGTCCCAGCACCGAGCCTTGCGGGACCCCACTGGTTACCTGTCTTTGCCAGACAACTCTTCCCCACAACCACCCTCTGGGTTCTGTCCTTCAGTCAGTTTTCCATCCATCTGGCCATCTTTCCCCAACCCGAAATCCACCAACTTACTGATCAACCTTTTGTGGGACACAGAGTCAAAGGCCTTGCTGAAATCTAGATAGAGAATGTCTACCGTTTGGCCTTTGTCTACTGTCTTAGTGACACAGTCAAAGAAGTCAATCAGATTTGTTTGACACGATCTCCCCCCATGAACCCATGCTGCCTTGCATCCTGGAGACCAGGCTCCTCTAGATATTCCACCAACCTCTCCTTTAGTATGGTCTCCATGAGTTTGCCCACAATAGAGGTCAGATTGACTGGTCTGTAATTCCTTGGGTCATCCTTGGGACTGCTTTTGTGGAGTGGCACTACATGTGCTGTTCTCCAGTCCTATGGTACTACACCTGTCTCTAGTGAACTATTAAATAGGTCTGCCGGTGGCCCTGCCAGCTCCTCAGCCAGTTCCTTTAGTACCTTTGGATGTACTCTGTCTGGGACTGGTGATTTATCCATCTTCAATGGCAGCAGCCCCTTTCTTACTCTATCCTCCTCTATCACTACATCTGTGCACCCCCACTCCTCTTTTCCCTCCTGAAGGCACTGGTCTGTCTTTCTCCCTGGTGAAGACAGAACAGAATATTCATTAGTATCTCTGCTTGTCCCCCATTACCCTCCACCCCATTCTTAAGCCTAACAATCCCTTCCTTCTTGTCCTCTTTCTCACTTATATAGCAAAGAAAGCCTTCTCCCCTTCTCAGTTCCTTCAGCTATCTGCAGCTGCTTCTACAAAACAACTGCAACAGTAGGCCAACCTCACAATCAAGTCTCAACCATTTACACAGCCTAAGTTGGAGACCTAAGGAAGAAACAAGTGCAACAGTAGGCCAACCCCACCACCAAGTCTTCACCTTTTACACAGCCTAAGGGAGAAACAAGTGCAACAGTAGGCCAACCCCACCACCAAGTCCTGACCTTTTGCACAGCCTAAGGGAGAAACAAGTGCAACAGTAGGCCAACCCCTCCACCAAGTCTTGACCTTTTGTGCAGCCTAAGGAGAAACAAGTGCAACAGTAGGCCACCCTCCACCAAGTCTTGACCTTGCATAGCCTTAGGAAGAGACCTAAGAGAAAACAAGTGCAACAGTAAGCCAACCCCTCCACCAAGTCTTGACCTCTTGTGCAGCCTGAGGAGAGACCTAAGGGACAAACAAGTGCAACAGTAGGCCAACCCCTCCATCAAGTCCTGACCCTTTGCACACCTTAGGGAGCGACCTAAGGAGACAAGTGCAACAGTAGGCTAACCTCTCCACCAAGTCTTGACCTTTTGCACAGCCTAGGGAGAGATCCAAGGAAGAAACAAGTGCAACAGTAGGCCAACCCCACCACTAAGTCTTCACCTTTTGCACAGCCTAAGGGAGAAACAAGTGCAACAGTAGGCCAACCCCTCCACCAAGTCTTGACCTTTTGTGCAGTCTATGGGAGACCTAAGGGAGAAACAAGTGCAACAGCAGGCTAATCTGGTACCATGTGATATGAGCACAAGCATAATGGTGCTTACAACAGCTACTGCATATCACTGAAATGCAAAACAGCAACGTGCACCATAGCACCCATCACAAACAGCGAGGCTACATCTCACTCGCTAAAAAACAACAATACTTTTCTATGTTTACAGAGAAACATTGACTTGATGGCAGATAAAGCCGCTTGGCCCACCTAGTCTGCCCATTACCCTACCTACTGGATAAGCTGCAGATCATAGTTAACCAATAGCCTACTTCTTTCTACCCCCACAAAAACTGCCTTATGTCTGTCACATGCATTCTTGAATTTCCCCACTGTTTATGACCCCACAACCTGTTCAAGGCCATTCCATGCATCCATCACCCTCTCTGTGAAAAAATACTTCCTCACATTGCCCTAGTCATCCCCCATCTTCAGATTGTGTCCCTTGTTCTTGCACATCTCTTTTTCTGAAAGATGCTACACTCTTGGACTTTCTTGATTCCCTTAAGGTACTTGAAAGTTTCTATCATTTCCTCCTCTCCTCCTTTGCTCAAAGGTATACATATTAAGCTCCTTTAGTTTCTCTTAATATGGCTTCTGTTCCAGACCCTGCACCATTTTAGTTGCCCTCTATGGACTGCCACCATCCTGTCAATGGCCTTGTGGAGATGGGGTCTCCAGAACTGCATGCAGTACTCCAGATGGGGTCTCACCAATTGTCTGTACAGGGGATAACAACTTCCTGTTTTCTATTGGTGATGCCTCTCCTATACATCCCAGTATCCCCAGCCATCCTTACTGCTTTCTCACACTGCTTGCCCACCTTTAGGTCATCTGATATGACTACCCCAGGTCCCTTTCCAGTCATGTTGAGGTTAATACCCACCCCAATTGTGTACTCTTCCCCTGGTTTTTGTTTCCCAGGTGCATTACTTCGCACTTCTTTACATTGACTCTAAACTGCCATATTTTTGACCATTCCTCAACCTTGCCAAATCCCTTTTCATCCTTTCCACCCGTCTTGAGTATCAACCCTGTTGCAGATCTTTGTGTCGTCTGCAAAGGGCATACTTTCCTTCCAGCCCCTCTGCAATGTCACTTATAAAGCCATTAAAAGGACCAGACCCAGTACTGAACCCTGCAGTGGCCGCTAGTAACCCCCTTTCTTCAGAGTGGACTCTCTTTACAATTACCCTCTGTGTCCCGTTGTCCAGCCAATTTGTTACCCAGGCTACCACCCTGGGACCCACTCCCAGGCTGGCTAATCTGTTTATTCATCTTTGTGTGAGACTGTGTCTAATGCAGGGGGCTATGCTGCCTTACACACCTCATTTAGGGGCTTTGCCCCACACCCCCAAGCTTAAAATAATCAACTCCAAAGTAGGCATGTCAATGGGGGAGAGTGGCAAACTCGGACAAAGAGCCTACGTCAGGGGACAGATGGCAGAAGGGGAGAACATTGGGGGGCAACCTATTGGTAGAGGGAACAAAGTCAGAATGGTGGGGTATGGGAATAAAACAAAAATTAAACACAAGTATCAGGTAACAAACAAAATTTCTGTAGCTCAGCCAGTCCTGAACCCAGGTCACCTGCCTCAAAGGCAGTGACGTTAGCCAGCACACCAGATGGCCATATCGAAACCAGCCAGAAAACCAAACCTACACAAACCCTCCAAAACAACCATGAACATTAGCAGCTCAAATTACAATGTGCTCTTAATAGCCATAACTATTAAGCACACATCGCCCAATTCACATTCGCTGTTCTGACTTTGCTCATATTCAGTCGCTCATATTGAGTCGCTTTACTGATGAGTTACTGGCCAACTCCTCCACCAAGTCTTGACATTTTGCACAGCCTAAGGGAGAGACCTAAAGGGGAATAAGTACAACAACAGGCCAACCTCTCCACCAAGTCTTGACCTTTTGCACAGCCTAAGGGAGAAATAACAGAGAACAAGTTCAACAGTAGGCCGACCACTCCACCAAGTCTCGGCCTTTTGTGCAGCTACACTTTGTCAAGAGACATTACTGCCCTCTAGTGCCCAGGATTTATACACAGTGACCTAAGGGGCAGTAGAGGATCTGCTAACATTTAAAATACAGTGTTATGTAAGCTTTAAAAAAGTCTTAGTATTTGCTAAAAATTGATGCTATGACTAAGAGAATTAGCTACCTCCTAAAATGCATCACAATTTGATTGGAGGCGAAACAGAAACAACATGCTGAAAAGTGAATAACATTATTCAAATTCCTCTGTGGACTTATGTTATTTCAAAGTTGATAATAACATAAAGAAATGTTTCAAATGACTATGAAGATGAAGTATGAAAACCTACCAATAATGATTCTGCTCGTAGCTTGATACAGGATACAGTGTTTCCACATTGAACAGTAGCTGTTGGAGTTGACTGTGACAGTGGACGAACCACCCTCGACCACAACCACGTTGAGAACCTCTACGCGACCACGGGTACATGTTCCTCGAGTACTGATGACATGATCTCTTGTCAAGGGTTGCTGCACCGGTTCAACTATAACACCTGAATCCATGGTTGCAGCCAAGAATAATCTTGACTCTCAACATTGGAGATGGAGGAGGAGGAGGAGGAGGATGAGTTCTAGATAGCAAAACAAAACACAATAAATAATAGATTCAGCAGGATTAGTCCTTGCATATTTGCATTTGTCATTCCCCACCTTGAAAGCACGCTGACTGTAATCTAGAAGTGCACAGCAACCATCCTACTATAATAAGCACAGACACACCTGAACAATGTGGACATGAGTACCGTTGCAAAAAGTAATCCTTCGTGTCTGGAAACACTCACAGTCAGATGTATAAGACAGCAAAACACATCAATGGTAGATCTAGTTATTGTTTGAACACACCATCTAACCAATGTGAAGGTTTACAATGCTGTTTTGGATCCAGCGATCCCCATACGGTATGGTTTAACATGAGGACAGTAGAGGCATTCAACCACACAAAGGCAGGGTCCTGGATTAAAGAGGGCAGATTCTACAAAGATAGAGGTCTGTTTGTTGAAAGCCATGGGGAAGGATGGGTAAAGGGGACACACAGGAGCAATGGGCAATATTTAAGAGAGCCATAATGGAAGCCATGAGCCTATGCATTAAGCAAATAAGTAAAACAAAAAGAAAGAAAAAATCACTCTGGTTCTCAAAAGGGGTGGCAGGGATGGTGAGGGGGAAAACGTTAGCATTCATAAAATACAAAGAAACACAGAGAACTGTATCTGGAAAAGCTAAAAAAGGTGGAGAAAGCAGTCAGAAAAGCCAAAGCATAGACAGAGGAAAGGATAGACAAGGTAAATCAAAAAGGAGACAAGACCTTTCTGAGATGCATTAGAGAAAAGAAAAAAACAGGGAGGCGTGTAGAGACCAATGGGGGGCAGAATTATATCAGGAAAAACAGAAATCCTGAATAAATATTTCTGTTCAGTGTTTACAATAGAAAAGGGAAAGAGTGTCTACAGCTAGGTGCAAGGCGTACTGGGGTGGGGAGGGCAGATACCAGTCCAATCACAGTAAGGGAGCCCAGAGAAACTAGAAAACTGAAAGTAGATAAGGCAATTGAGCCAAGCGAAATACATCCCAGAATTCTAAAAGAACTTGGAAAGGAGCTAGCAGTACCACTGGCAGCCCTGTTCAACAAATCATTTGAAACAGGTGTGGTTACAGCAGACTGGAAAAGAGGGTGAATGTTGTCCTCTCCATAAGAGCGGGAGCAGGAAGAGGCTGGTAACTATAGGCCAGTCAGTCTATCCTCAGTGGTGGAAACTGAGGGACTCATTACGAGGAAAAGATTGTGACATATCTTAAATACAGTGGTCAGCAGGATGCGAGACAGCATGGCTTCACAGCAGGCAGGTCATGCCAAATAAATCAAGCGTGTTACCCACACTGATCTACCTACCAGTTATTTATGTGCTGTGCAGTTAGTACTACTGTCAGAGTGCAACCTGGAAACCTATTGAGTTGGTACCCATATTAAGCAGCCTCCTCAAGTTAGTCCTTCTGTTCCATACGGTATTAGTCACCCTCTATACATCTTGGTCATGGTATTGCTTCACCTAGCACTAGAGCGGTACGACCTTGGGGGTGGCAATAGGCGCACACATCATATTAATAATCTTAAGTGTACCAGGGCCAAGCTTCTCAAACTAACATTAGCTGCCAAACTAAACCCTGGTCCCATCTCTCCCATCACTTCTCTGTCAGGTACTGCCACCATCAATGGAATGAGCGTCTGGCATGTCAATATCTGCAGCCTTCTAAAGAAGTTCACTATGGTTCAGGCGTGGATCAGCCATTCCCAACCCAAAGTCCTGGTAATTTCTGAATCCTGGCTCAGGCCAGCTTCCCGGGACAGTGAGATTAGCATCGCATCCTGCCAGCTATTCAGAACTGATAGACCTACTAGGGGAGGTGGAGTGGCTATGTATGTTAAGCAATGATTTGCAACGTCCTGTATGGATTCAAGCTCTGCTAAAAATGAATTTGAATGTCTGACACTCAAGATTGATTTAACCTCTTCTCTGGCTATTAGAGTGATCGGTTGCTATAGACCCCCATCGTCGGGAACTCTACTCCTATCTCACCTTGGTAACATCAGTGAAGAGAATCTCAACACTATCATACTTGGGGACAGTAACTTTGACTGGCTCTCAAGGCTACTTCACCCTAAACATCTTTTGTGACACTCGTGGTTAGCACAGTTAATACAAGAACCTACCGTCCTAATAAAAGAACCTGTGTAATAGCTCATTGTTGGATGTCATATTAGTTGATAAGCGCATCTTGACATGCATGCTGGAAATTTCTTCACTGATGTCAGTGACCATTGCTTTATTGCCGTAGTTAGGTCACTACATCACATAGGTCCTTCAACTAAATTTATCACTAAAAGTACGGTGCAACTTTGATGCAGCCACCTATACATCTGAACTGGGACATTCACCACGCTGGCAAGACTTCTACCTAGCTACTGAGGTCAACACGACATGATATCTTTAATGAGATTCTAGTAGAGCCCTAGAAGCAAAAATTAGAGTAAAAGCAAAACTTGTCACTGATTCACAGCTGAACTGAAAACCGCCTCTGCTAGGCAGGGACAAGTTGTGAAAAAGACACGACAGACGAAACTGGTCTCAGACTGGTGCCAATTTAGGAAGGCACGTAACGCATGCATGAAAATGATCAGAGACACCAAAGCATCATTCTACCTTAAGGAGTTGGATTCTGCTGCAAAGTGCTCCTCTTAATTCTAGAGGACAATTAAGGATATGTCCAGTCACACACCAGGTAACTCCTTGCCACCAAAAATCACATCTGAAGGGAAAACTACATGTGATAAACAGGGGATCTTAGAAGCTTTCAACAATCATTTTGCCACAGCTGGACAGGCCTTTGACAATTCCCCTGCAGCCCTGGCGCACTCTAAACTAAGTGTCCCTTGTGTAGACACCATTGCCCCAGTTTCTGGCTTCTCTTCCCAACCTGTACTATTGAAGGAGGCTGAAAATTGGATATTTCAGTTGGATGTAAAAAAAAAAAAAAAGTGCTGGAGCCGACTCTTTGGGTCCTTACTTTATAAAAATCATGTATCACATCCTTGCTGTCCCTATCACACATCTATTCAATTTATCATTGTCCCAAGGGTCCCTTCCCATCATCTGGATATCTGCCCATGTTATCCCGTTGCTCAAATCTGGGGATACCTGCGACCTAAATAACCATAGACTGATCTCCTTACTGCCTATCTTGTCTAAGCTACTGGAAAAAGTTGTCAGCAATCAACTAAAAGCTTATCTGGAAGTTAACAACTAACTAAACCCCATGCAATCGGGTTTTAGGTCTAAGCATAGCACTATCTCAGCCCTTGCCAAAGTAGCTAATGACTGGTACAGTGACCGTGACAGCAGAAACTTTGTCTGTGCAGTATTCCTAGACCATAGCCTGCTAATCTCCACACTGAAGAGTATCGGACTTGACCCAACATCTTTGCAGTGGTTTACAGAGTACCTGGTAGGATGGCAACAACAAATCAAAGCTGATGGGGAGCTCTCCCCTCTCAAACCTCGGCTCAGGGGAGTGCCACAAGGATCCATTCTTGGCCCGCTGCTCTTTGCATCCTATATAAACAACATTGATGTGGGCATCAACAAGGCAAAGATACACCTGTTCGCTGATGACACAGTGGTTTACATAAGTCGTCCGACTGCTGAAGCTGCCTGTGCAGACCTCCAGGAAGAATTTGACCTGTTTCCAGACTCAGCTACTCCATAAAAAGCTCCTCTTAAATGCGAAAAAGACAAAAGCAATGTTATTCGCACCTTATAGCTGTATGACTAATCCTACCAGCTCCGGGACACTGCCTCTGATCACCACAATTCTAGGAGATAAATTGGATTTTATCCCCAAGTTTAAATACTTAGGAGTGTGGCTAGACCAGAACCTCACATTCTCTGAGCATGTTGAAGATCTGGCAAAGAAGCTAAAGCAGAGACTGGGCCTATTCTACAGAATTAGTCAGTTCCTCACTTGTGATGCCAAACGGAGACTAGTCCAATCTACTTTTTCTCCCTAATCAACTATGGTGATTTTCTATACAGCCATTGTCCTAAAGCCTCGCTTATCAAGCTGGACATGCTGTTTCACAGAACCATCAGGTTCACTACCGTCTTCCTTTTTCTACCCATCACTGCCTATTGTACAAAGTTGTAGGATGGTCATCACTTACATTCAGGTATGAAAGAAATGCAGTCCTTTGGACCTACAGAGCTATCTTAAAAGGCTCCTCAATACATTACATTACTAAAACATAGAAACATAGACTCTGATGGCAGATAGGACCACTTGGCCCACCTAGTCTGCCCATTTCCCTACCTACAGGATAAGATACAGATCCTAGTTAATCAACAGCCTATTTCTTCTTACCCACCACAAGAATTGCCTTATGTCTGTCCCATGTATTCTTGAATTCTCCCAGTTTTAGACCCCACAACCTCCTCATGAAGGCTGTTCTATCGTCCACCAATGTCTTCCCATAAGTGAACTGGGACCATCGGCCTAAGGAGTTCATCATATATCTCTCTATGCATCCTAAAGCTTTCACCGCTATGGCAGAATGGCCTTTAGCTTCTAGATGGCGACCCTGTGGAACAAAAATGTAAAACTACTGAAACTAAGTTCAAGTTCAAGTTTATTGCAGGAAAGCTCCGTTGAGCAAGCTCATTCACAAAGGCGGTCCTGAGGTATACATACATTACAATGAAGTTCTGTGGCAGACTTACAGACAAATAGTTATGCTTACATCATAAGAACAGAGTTCATAGCAATAAGAGCTAGCATCATCATACACAATAGGCAAAATAAGAGCACCAAGATGCTCTCGGCTCATGAAGAGCAATTTGTGCTATTTGTCAAGACAATACATTACATTCATTGGAAAAAAACAGTAAATCCATAACAATTCAACAAAGATTCCACCTAAAACACTGTTACCTAGCACCAGTCCACCAGTTACCTCCATGGTGTTAATGCTTTCAAGGCACTATATGCCCAAGGTATGTGTGAACGCTGCAACTGTCACCCCGGCTCCTAATCATTAACTACTGTTAGCTTGCTCCCCAGAGTCTGGCCTTAAATATGACAGGCCATATCCCAAGTCATTTTGTGCATGTTTTATTAATCCATATGTATTTATTACTTCTAGTCCCTGTACCCCTCTTGCACATTACAGGTAAGTTTTTCTGAGACATCTGAACCCAAAGTGTAAAATCTATACCCCCGGGTGGTTGCAGCTTTGCAAGCCACCTTCCGAGACCACTCACCCAGTTTCTTCTCCAACAAATTACTGCTAAGGTTGCCAACCAATCAGATTGCGAGCACCTTCTGGCCTATGCTCCCAATTGGTTCCTGCAGTTCTCTTCGGCGATCCTTCTAATTCCGGGGGGGGGGGGGAAAAAATAGAATGTTCTGCCGTACTCCGCTAATACAGCTGTAACCACTTCATCCCTGTCCGATGTAATCCTTCCACATGGCTAAAGTGCTTTTATTGGAAGTATGAGTGTTTGAGCCCCTTTTGAATCATTGACCATGACTGACCACAGGAGCCTCACCGTATACATTCTGTCCCCGTCCTGTGACCGTCCCATGGCCCAATGATATGTTGAACCTGGACAGCTAGTGATAGCACCTAGCCCTGGATTAAATATGGGGTAGGTGCTGTTCCACCCGTGCCTAGTACCTTGCTCACACCTTCCTCCAGTACACTATGGTACAGCCACCTACAGCCCCAATGTAAGCGTTCCCTGGGGATGTGGTATTAATGCCTAGCAGGCTGCCTGCATCCTGCTCCCTCCAAGTATAACTACACCTGCTTTACTCATTTGTGAGCCGGTCAAGAAAAACCTGTATCACATACTCCTGTCTGTCTGTCTGTCTTGATAGCAATACCTGTGGCTAGCCTGTCCTTTTTTCTATGAATATTACTGTATCAATATCCATCACTGTATCTCTCTGTGGATTTGCCTGGTCTCACTGGTATTACTGATGTTCTAGAATCACCTACAATGTTATGTACGCATGTTTCCTGATTTGCACTTTCACTATGTTTTATTCCCACTGTAAATATTGATGCTCGTTTTATAATATAATCCGGACTTAACCAGGTCCATCTTGCCAATGAGCTTGCTCAACGATGTTTGCCTGGATAAATAAAGTTTGATTGATTGACTGATAGATTTCTTTGGCTAGGTGAAAAGGAAATAGATCAAGCAGAGACAGTGGATGTGGCCTCGTGGTTTCAGCATGGCCTTTGATACCGTCCATATAAAGGCTAATAAACAAGTTGAACACCCTGGGAGTGAGATCCAGAGTGGTAAACAGGATCAGAAACTGGTTGTGCTGTAGGACACAAAGTGTGGTAGTGAACTGAGTTTGGTCCGTAGAAAGGAGGTTACCAGCAGGGTGCCTCAGGGACTGGTGCTAGGTCAGTCCTCTTTAATGTCTTTAAAAGCCACACTGCAGAGGAACTGAAGGGAGGTATGCTCATCGCAGATGACACAAAGATCTGCAATAGGGTCGACATGCCAGGGGAGTGGAAAAAAAAATCAGAAGGGAACTGCCAAGCCGGAGAAATGATCAAATACATGGTAGCTGAGATTCAATGCAAAAAAGTACAAAATGATACACTTGGGACACTGAAACCCAAGGAATGAGTACTCAATGGAAGGTGGGGGGGTTGAGGTACTGTCAGCCACCAACAAGAGGAATCTGGGAGTGATTATATCTGAAGACCTAAAGGTGGCTGAACAGTGTGAAAAGGCATTAAGAAGGGTCAGCGGGATGTTAGGGTACATAGGGAGTGGCATCACCAGCAAAAAAAGGGATGCCACTGTTTAGATCACTAGTGAGACCACATCTAGAGTACTGTGTCCAGTTCTGGAGGCCTCATCTTTGGAAGGATATAGACAGAGTGGAGGCAGTACAGAGAAGGGCAACAGAAATGCTACAGGGGCTGCAACAGAAATCATATGAGCAGAGACTGAAAGACCTCAATATATATTCTCTGGAAATGAGGAGACAGAGGGAGGACTTGAGAGAGATGTTCAGATATAAACAGACAGAAAAACAGAGCACACACAAACCAAAATATACAAGGGCACAAGTCTCATATATTAAAACTATTTAATATCAAGACATAAGACAGGCAATAAACAGCCTGTCGAGTTTTGGCGATCCACACATCCTTTCTCAAAGGCTAAAATCTTACAAGTAGATCGGCCGTTAAATACAAACATTTCAGAAAATGTCATGATTACATCACAGCCAGCAGAGAATCTGGTTGACCTATACATAGACATTAATTAAATAAATCAATCACCATCTACCTCATCAAACTCATGAAAGTGCTTTTACATCATAAATAAGACATGCAACAATAACTCTCCCACCACGGTAGCAAAAGATAATCAGCAACAGAATTTCTCATCCATAGCAGCAACAAAAAATCCACAAAAAAGTGGATAAAGAAATCACTAATCAATACAGGACTAACTTTAACAATAAGGGGAAGGGAAGGGAGGAAAGGTAAGAAGTGGGAGGAGGGGAAGAAAACAAAAAATGGGGATAAGAGATAATGGGGGTTGGGTGCTAGAGGGCAGAGGGCAAAAATGAAAGGACAACATATGAATCAGAAACACTCAAATTCAGTTGATTCTTAAATAATACTGTCAGTCTCAGAAATACCGTCTCTTAGGAAAATCATAATACAGTACTAAAGGCATGTTCATTATTACTTTTCTTTCTCAAAAGGTGACCTATTTACTTAATGTCTATGTATTGGCCAACCAGATACTCTGCTGTCTCTGATATCATCGTGCCATATTTTGAAATGTTTGTATTTTAACCACATCTACATGTGAATGTTCACCTTTGAGAAAGGATGTAGTTATCGAAACACGTCAGGCTGTTTATTGCCTCTAAACTCAGTCAATGGAGAGAACACAACAAATGAAATATTTTATTAATACAGTATCATGCAAGATCCCACTTGGAGTGTTGTGCCCAGTTCTAGAGGCCACATCTCAGAAAGGACATGAAAGGCGGTAGTCCAGAGGAGGAAACTAAAATGCTAGGATTGTACAAAGCCCTATGATGATACTAGAAATCTCAACATATACAACCTGGGAGAGAGGACAGCAAGAAGGGACATGACAGAGACCTTCAAGTACTTCTCATGTCAACAGGGTGCAGGAGGCAAGTCTCTTTCAAATGAGAAGAGGTCCAGGACCAGGGGGCATAGTATGAATCTGGAAGGGGGGAAGTTTAAGAGGGATGGTAGGAAGTACTACATTGCTGACAGAGTGGTAGACAGCTAGAACAGGCTGCCAGTGGAAGTGGCGGGTGAAGAAACAGTGGAGGCTTCAAGCATGCACTGAATAGAAATAGGGGGCTGGCAGTATAGCCTAGAGGTTAAAGTAATGAGCTGTGAATGAGTTGGCACATCCAGCAGAACTGGATTTGATTCCTACAACCTCTACTTGCATACTGTGTGTTCTCATAAGTCACTTAACCACCACAAAGCTCCTGGGTTGCCCTGAAAACAGCCACTTGTGCCTAGTGGGCCTTACCTAGTTAAAGAATAATAAAAATAAATAAATAAAACAGACGTGGGAGTATTACTTAAAAGGCAAGAGGAGGGAGGGTTACGGAGACCAGTTAGGAAATGCAGAGATGGAAAAGGAGAATATCTCAGCAGACTGGGTGAGCCAAGCCACCCTTTTCTGCCAAAAATTCTGTGTTTCTGTTTCTTTTCAGCTCCACTGGTCACCCAATCAAGGATGCCAAATGGTTTCATCTGGCTCATCTGACAAGACCTTCCCTCATGAAACCATGTTTTCTTGGGTCCTGCAGTCCATTTCCTCCAGGTCATTCACTAGTTCCTCTCATTACCTTTCCCAAGAATATATATCAGGCTGACTAGTCTATTGTTCCGTGGCTCATCTTTCCTTCACCTATTAAGAGGGCCACATCTGCTCCTTCAGTCCTAGGAACCATCCTGTGGACAGTGAGCAGTTGACTATGTCTGTCCATCTTGCTGGGGGACCCCATCTGCTGTCCTCCAGTGTTACGTAAACAATCTCAGATAGTAGAGTAAATAATATTAATAATACAGATTTTTGTGTCTCAGAGTCTGCCAAGAAACATTCGTAAGCAAGCAAGGAGTACTAATAAATTTTATTATACTACTTATACCAGGCATGTGACAGAGAAAATCACAAGAGAGATGGGTTTCTCACAATCACTCTCCTGAAGAATGTACATAATCTCCAGGATCGTAGGATCTCAGGCTCTCTAAGATCTCATTCTATTTCTCCCTGCTCTTCTAGAGACCACTTACAGTAGGTTGCAGACAACTATATACTACAGATAACAGCATAGTAACAGAGTTTACCTCATAGCTACAGATATGAGAAACAATATGTATTTGTCCTAAGTCATTCTCCATTGCATGATGACTTAGGAGACAGAATTACTAAGGAGTTTCATATGAGACAGAATATGCTTCCATTAGCATTATAGCTTAGACAAAAGAAATGCTGACGGGTTCACACGTGGGATTTCTTGCTTACGTACAGTATAAGATATAAAGGCTTTCTCTCTCTGTCAGCTTGCTTAGACAAAGAGAAGTGCTGATAGGGCTCTATTACACGTAGCATATCTGACTGAGTGTAAAACACTCACTACATATAATTATATGAGAATATAAGTATACAATAGTCACTGATGATCCCTCTGAGTCATCTTATCAGTGATTGGGTAGATTATATATGGAATATATGTAAAAAACAAATGTAATCTAGACAAATGTATTATAGTGAGGTATAAGGAATCATGCATAATAAGCGTTAGCATATATTAGCAGCAAAGCATATCTGGCACTCATGCTTATATGATCAGTGCCTATATCTATATGTTAGTGCAAAACAGCAGTATCACAGTACAATAGACCAGGTATACAGTGTGAGGTGTATGTGGGATGCTAGGTGCAACACCAGATCAGAGGACCACCCCAGGGGCTAGTAAGCAGTTGACTATGCCTGCCAGCGTTGCTGTTGGACCACATCTGCTGTCCTCCAGTTCCTAGAGCTCTCCCTGTGGCCAGCGAACAGTTTACTATGTCTGCCTGTGGTGCTGGGGACCCCATCTTCTGTCTTCCAGTCCTCAGGGACCACCCCTGTTGCCAGTGAGCAGCTGACTATGTCTGCTCGTGGTGCTGGGGGAACATGTGCTATCCTTCAGCTCTAGAGAGCACCCTGTAACCAGTGCACAGTTGACTATGTTTGCCCATGGTGCTGAGAGACCCCATCTTATATCCTCCAGCTTTAGAAGCTAATCCTGTAGCCAGTCAGCTGTTGACTATGTCTGCCCATGGTGCTGGGGGCACCATCTGCTGTCCTTTAGCTCTTTGGACCACCCTTGTAGCCAACAAGCAGTTGACTTTGTCTGCCTGTGGTGCTAGGGAACCACGGCTGCTGTCCCTCACTCCCTAGGGACTCCTTGTGGGTAGTGAGCAGCTGACTATGTCTGCCTGTGGTACTGGGGGACATCATCTGCTGTCCTATAGTCTCTAGGTACACCCATGTAGCCGGCAAGCAGCTGATTCTGTCTGCCAGTGGTGCTGCTATCACTTCCGCATTATCTTTGAGCATTCTAGGGTACAAGCCATCGGGTCCCATTGATACTGTATATTTACTCTCAACCCTTTTAGCTTTTCCAACACCCTTTCCTCATTCGTTTGGCCCTTGATTTTTGTGCACCCACCCCCTCTCTTTCCCTCCTCACCCCATATTCTGTCAGTGGATCACTGTTCTCTCTCACAAATACGGAACATGTTTCTGTTCCTTTGTTCCCCTCCTCTTATCCTTCCTTTCTCCTGAGCCTCACTATTCCCATTTGACTTTTTGCTTCTCTAGAATGTACCTAAAGAATACCCTTTCCCTTGCTTCACCCCCTTACCTGTCTCCAGTTTGGCCTTCCTACTAGCTTTTTTTGCTACCTCAGGGTACACTTCCCTATCCTTCCCCTTTGGCTTGCATTATATTTTGTGAACACCTTCCTCATAGCTCCTACCACCTTTACTTCTGCCATGAATCACTCTGGTAATTTTGACCTTTTCCCTTGATGCCATCACAACTGAGCTTTCTGCTGGCTGTAGCATTCCTTTTGAATTGTGTCCCATTTTCCTGACTCTGGTATAACTGCCTTTTCCCTCAGCTTTTCCATATCTGTCTCCTCATCATGTCAAAATCTGCCTTCCAAATCCCTCCCATTACTGTGTTTACCCATTTCTTGCCCCTATTTGAACCTCTAACCTCACTGTCTTGTGGTTGCCAGACCCAAGCAGTTCTTGAACTCTATATTTTGGATCCTCTTACTGTTGGTGAGTACTAGTTCCAGTAGAGCCCCTTCTCTTGTCAGGCCCTGGACCGCTGTACTAAGAATGTCTCTGGCAAGCATCTACCAGAAGCTAATTCCTAGTACTTTGCTGCAACTAAAACATGACAGTCCATAGCTGGTATGTTCCCAACTACTAACACCGCCCCAGAAATTATTGCCTTTCTTAGTAAATCCACCTGTTCTTTATCCACACACTGACCCTGACCTGATGTTCAGTGGACCACTCCAATCCTAATTTGTTTCCCATTCCCTGCTGCTGCTAGTACCCATTGGGTTTCTAGTCTTTCTGACTCTGTCAGCTTATTTCAAGTGCTGCTGTCCCATCCCTGCTATACAGTGCTACTCCACCTTCCCTTCCCTTTATATACCGTGCTACCTCACCTCCTCTACCTTTCTTATACAGTGCTACCCACCTTGCATACACTTTACATACTGTGCACCTCTCCTTTTATATACAATGCTACAAAATCTAACCTACCCTTTATATACAGTGCTATCCCACATCCCAAACCCTTTATATAAAGTGCTACCCCACCTTCTCATCCCTTTATATACAGTGTTACTTCCATCTCCCCTACCCTTTATATAGCATGCTACCCGACCTCCCCCACCTTTTATATACATTCCTACCCACCACCCCAAATGTTTTACAAGTAGTGCTACACCACCTCCCCTACTCTTTATATACAGTGCTACCTCACCGCCTCTACCCTTTACGCATAGCACTACCCCACCTCCCCATTCCTTTATGTACAATGCTACTCCACCTCCTCTACCCTTTTCATATCATGCTACCCGACCTCCCCTACCTTTTATATAGTGTTACCTGACCTCTCCTTTTATATACAGTGCTACCCCACCTCCCCAACCCTTTATATACAGTGCTGCTCCATCTCCCCTACCCTTTATATACCGTGCTACCCAACCTCCCCTACCTTTTATATACAGTGCTATCCACCTCTCCAAACATTTACAAGTAGTGCTACGCCACCTCCCCTACTCTTTATATACAGTGCTATGCACCTCCTATACCCTTTACACACAGCACTACCCCACCTCCCCATCATTTTATGTACAATACTACTACTACTCCTCTTCCCCTACCCTTTATATATCATGCTACCCGACCTCCCCTACCTTTTATACACAGTGCTACTCAACCTCCCCTACCTTTTATATACAGTGTTACCTGACCTCCCCTACATTTTATATACAGTGCCACCCCACCACCTCTACCTTTGATATACAGTGCTACCCCACCTCCCCAAATGTTTATATACAGTGCTACCCCATCTCCCCTACAACTTATATACAGTGCTACCCCACTTCCCATACCCTCTATATACAGTGTTACTCCATCTCCCCTACCCTTTATATACCGTGCTACCCAACCTTCCCTACCTTTTATATACAGTGCTATCCACCTCTCCAAACATTTACATGTAGTGCTATCCCACCTCCCCTACTCTTTATATACAGTGCTACGCACCTCCTATACCTTTTACACACAGCACTACCCCACCTCCCCATCCCTTTATGTACAATACTACTACTACTCCTCCTCCTCTACCCTTTATATATCATGCTACCTGACCTCCCCTACCTTTTATATACAGTGCTACTCAACCTTCCCTACCTTTTATATACAGTGCTACCTGACCTCCCCTACATTTTATATACAGTGCCACCCCACCACCTCTACGTTTGATATACAGTACTACCCCACCTCCCCAAATGTTTATATACAGTCCTACCACACCTCCCATACCCTTCATACACAACACTACCCCAGCTCCCACATTCTTTATACACAGCACTACCCTACCCTTTATATACAGTACTACCCCACCTCCCACACTCTTTATACACAGCACTACCTACCCTTTATATACAGTACTACCTCCTCCCCACCCTTTATATACAGTAATATCCCATCTCCCTTACCCTTTATATACAGAGCTACTTCATCTCCCCTTCCCTTTATATACCGTGCTACATGACCTCCCCAAATGTTTATATACAGTGCTACCCTACCTTCAACCTTTATATACAGTGCTACCACACACCTCCCATACCCTTCATACACAACACTACCCCACCTCCCCTACACTTTATGTACAGTACTACCCCACCTCCCACACTCTTTATACACACTACCCTACCCTTTATATACAGTAATATCCCATCTCCCTTACCCTTTATATACAGTGTTACCTCATCTCCCCTTCCCTTTATATACCGTGCTACATGACCTCCTCTACCTTTCTCATACAGTGCCACCTACCTTGCATTCCTTCATATACTGTGGTACCCAACCTCTCCTTTTATATACAGTGCTACACCACCTCCCCATCTCTTTCTATACAGAGCTACACCCCTCCCATTCTTTCATATACAGTGCTACTCCATCACCTCTACCCTTTATATACTGTGCTACCGACCTCCCCTACCTTTTATATACAGTGCTACCCACTTCCCAAGCGTTTATATGCAGTGCTACCCCACCTCCCCTACTCTTTATATACAGCACTACTCCACCGCCCCTACCCTTTATATACCATGCTACCTGACCTCCCCTATCCTTTATATACAGTGCTACCTGACCTCCCCTACCTTTTATATACAGTGCTACCCAACCTCCCTTACCATTTATATACAGTGTACCACACCTCTCCAAATGTTTATATACAGTGCTACCCCCACATGCCTTAACCTTTACATACAGTGCTACCCCACCTCCCCTACCCTTTATACACAGCACTACCCCACCTCCCCTACCCTTTATATATAGTACAGGGATTTATTTAACTCTAAAAATTGATTAGCGTTTTGCTCATAAAAGTGCTAAATCTTTGTGAAAATGCATAGCTTTTGCCTCACTGTGTTTAACAAACACAGCACTTCTAGAAAATATGTATAAATACTTTCTGTACAGTTAGTATAGTCCCAAGAAAAAAACTGCTAATCAATTATTTAAAACCCTGTAAAAAGTACTGCCCCATTTCCCATATCCTTTTATACACAGCACTATCCCACCTCCTCTATCCTTTATATACAGTAATTTACAAACATACATAGAAACATAGAATTTGACAGCAGATAAGGACCACTTGGCCCACCCAGTCTGCCCATTTCCTACCTAATGCTTAGGCTGCAGATCCTAGTTAACAGCCTACTTCCTCCTACAGCACACTAGAATTGCCTTATGTCTGTCCCATGCATGTTTGAATTCCTCCACTGTTTTTGAGTCCACTACCTCCTCAGGAAGGCTGTTCCATGTATCCACAACCCTCTCTGTGAAAAAATAATTCCTCACATTACCTTTGAGCCGTCTCCCCTCTATCTTCAAATTGTGCCCCCTTGTTCTTGCACGTCTCTTTTTCTGAAAGATGCTACCATCTTGGATTCTGTTGATTCCCTTGATGTACTTAAAAGTTTCTATCATGTCCCCCATCTCCTCCTCTCCTCTCCTCGAGTGTATACATATTAAGCTTCTTTAATTTCTCTTCGTATGTCTTCTGGTGCAGACCCTGCACCATTTTAGTTGCCCTCCTCTGGACAGCCTCCATCCTGTCTATGTCCTTGTGGAGATGGGGACTCCAGAACTGGATGCAGAACTCCAGATGGGGTCTCACCAACTGTCTGTACAAAGGGATGACAACTTCCAGTTTTCTACTGGTGATGCCTCTCCCTATGCATCCCAGTATCCCACCAGCTCTTCTTACTGCCTTCTCACATTGCTTGCCCACCTTAAGGTCATCTGATATGACTACCCCATGTCCCTTTCCATTTCTGTTGTTGTTATTATTTCACTCACTGTGTACTCTTCCCTGGTTTTGTTTCCCAGGTGCATTACTTTGCACTTCTTTGCATTGAATCTAAGCTGCCATATATTTGACCATTCCTCCAACCTTGCCAAGTCCCTTTGCAGCCTCTCCAGTCCACCTTCTGTATCAACCCTGTTGCAGATCTTTGTGTCATCTGTAAAGAGACATATTTTTCCTTCCAGTCCTCTGCAATGTCACTTGTAAAGACATTACAGAGGACCAGTCCAATACTGAACTCTCTGGTACCCCACTAGTAACCTCCTTTCTTCAGAGTAAACTATGACACTATTACCTTTTGTATCCTGTTGTCCAGCCAGTTTTTAACCCAGTCTACCACCTTGGGACCCACTCCAAGGCTGGCTAACTTGTATATTAATCTTTTGTGTGGGACTGTGTTAAATGCCTTGCTAAAGTCTAGGTAGGTCATGTCCACTGCCCCTCCCTTGTCTACCACATTGGTCACCCAGTCAAAGAAATCTATTAGATTCGTCTGACATGACCTTCCCGCTGTGAATCCATGCTGCCTTGGGTCCTGTGCCCCACTGGCCTCTAAGACTCAAAAATTCTTTGCTTTAGAAGTGATTCCATCTTTTTCTCTACCACTGAGGTCAAACTAACAGGTCTGTAGTTTCCCGCCTCTGTCTTGCTCCCACTTTTGTGAAGGAGAATCACGTCTGCCCTCCTCTAGTCCTCCGGTACTACACCATCCTCCCATGATTTGTTAAAAAGGGTGGTCAGTGGTTTCACTAATTCTACCCTTAGTTCTTTTAGAATTCTTGGGTGAATCCCGTCAGGCCCCATTGCTTTGTCCACCTTCAGTTTTAAGAGTTCTTTCAGGACCCTTTCTTCTGTGAATGGACTGGTATCAACCTCCCTATCCAGAGTGCTTCTATTCTTTGATTTAGGTACCTCCTTCTCCTCTTCTTTTGTGAATACTGAGCAGAAGTATTCATTCAGTATCCCTGCTTTTTCACTGTCATCCTCTGCCCACCCTCTCTTCCCTTTAGTAAGCCTCACTCATCCTTCCTTCATCTTTCTTCACTTCCTAATGTACCTATAAAATGTTTTATCCCCTTCTTAACTGAGTTGCCTATCTTTTCCTCAGTTTGGGCATTTACTATTCTGACTGCCTTCCCCACTTCCTTCTGCTTTAACTGGTACAGTTCTCTCCACCTCCCTTACCTTTTGTACACAGTGCTCGTACCTCCCTTCCCTTTACATACTATGCTTCCTGACCTCCACTACCTTTCATACAGTGCTACCCACCTCCCAAACATTTTATATACAGTGCTACTCCACCTCCCAAACATTTATATACACTGCTTCCCCACCTCCCTTAACCTTTATATACAGCGCTACCCCACCACCTTTAACCTTTATATACAACGCCACCCCACCGCCCTTAACCTTATATACAACACTACCCCACTGCCCTTAACCTTTATATGGCAGCTACCCCACCGCCCTTAACCTTTATATACAGTGCTACCCCAGTGCCCATATTCTTTATACACAGCACTACCCACCTCCTCTACCAGGGCTCTTGGTAGGATTTTTTGTTTCTGGGTCCTGGACTTTCTAGAAAAAATGGGGTCCTCAGTTAAAATCGGAGTCACCCTGAAGTTTTGGGGTCCCCATTAAAATTAATACAATAAGTCTAGCAGTGAGTGTCCTGCCGCCATACCTCTCAACTGCCCCGATTTTCAGGATGACCCAGATTTTGCAGCAATATTTTCCTTTGTCTCTCCTAAACTGTGTGTTTCCATGACTGAATGGTGGAGACCGTAAGCACAAAATAACGTCAAGCATTAGATTTACAGACTTGTTTTTCAGAAAATGCACTGTACACTACGCCCCTTATTCTACCAGCTTCATGAGTAGCTCTCTCTTTGTTTTAAGATCTGTCTCTTATTTTGGTCCTTTGTCCCCGATTATTTTTTCAGTCCTGTTCCCGATTTATGATGCAGGAGGTTAAGAGGTACAGTATGCAGATGTAGGGATAGGACTGAGGGAGACATTATACCCCCCTCCTCCTATACCTCTCAACCTCTTGCCTCAAAAATCAGGGACGAGGCAAAAAGAAATCAGGGACAAAGACTTCCAATCAGGGGCACATCTTAAAAAAATGGTATTGACTCAGAGAGCTGATATAAGATGAGTGCAAATGCATTTTCTGAAGAACAAGTCTGTAATTTTAATATCCGACATTATTTTGTGCTTACAGTCCCCACTGTACAGTCACAAACACAAATTCTGGGAGGGACAGAGGAAACTTAGAGGTAAAATCAGGGACTGTTAAGAGTTATGCCCCCTCCCAATCCCTATTACCTCTGTTTTTAAACTTCATTATTGATCTCAAAGTGCAGTTGACAAAGCATTAATTCCTTTAGAATTCAGCTCAGTAATGTTGAATTTACTACATTCCACAGTGCACAGATTGATTTCCCATGACTGCTGCTGTAACAAACAGCATGCTCAAAAATCACCCTTGCAGGCAGCTCTGTGTGCAGTGTTGAGATAAGTGGTAAGGAGCTCAGTGAGGTCATCCAGCTGAAACTGGAGCCCAGAGCAGAAGACAGGGGCCCTGAGGTATGTAATTTGCATACGCACTCTCTTCTGCTCTCAACTCAAATTCAGCTGGATGAATCACTGTGCCCGTGTGGCTCCTCTGAACACTGCATACAGAACTGTCTGCAACAGCGATTTCTGAACATGCCATTCGTTAAAAAGCAGGCATGGGACTCAGGGCATTTTGTTTGAGAGTCTCAGGGACTTGCTGATG
The DNA here is from genome assembly GCA_016271365.2 of Neoceratodus forsteri. Taxonomy (NCBI): domain Eukaryota; kingdom Metazoa; phylum Chordata; order Ceratodontiformes; family Ceratodontidae; genus Neoceratodus; species Neoceratodus forsteri. Next base: position 495,894,933 of record CM057457.1, read on the forward strand.
AAATTTCTGAGCGTCGATGCGAGCTGAGCGTAAAGGACACGGGTGCCCACATCCCCTAGAGTTCTGCCTACCCTTTATATGTAGTGCTACTCCACCTCCCCACCCTTTATATACAGTGCTATCACCTCCCTACCCTTTAAATGTAGTGCTACCTCACCTCCCTACTGCTTGCTCAGTGCTACCCACTTCCCCTACCTTTATAAACAGTGCTAGCCCACTACCCTACCCTTTAATACAGGGCTACCCACCTACCCTACTTCTTACCTAGGTGCTGCCCACTTCCCCACTACATATATACTGTACATAGTACTACCCCACCTCCCTACCCTTAATATACAGTGCTACCCTACTTCCCCTACCCTTTATATACAGTGTTACTCCACCTCCCTTACCCTTTATATACAGTGTCCCCACCTTCTCCACCTTATATAGAGTGCTACCCTCTTCTCCTACCCTTTATATACAGTGCTACCCAACTTCCCCATACCACCTATATACAGTGCTACCCAACTTCCCCTACCCTTTATATACAGTTCTACCCCACCTGTCCTACCCTTATATACAGTGCTATCCCACCTCCTTACCTTTATATACAGTGCCACCCCACCTAAGGGGTTGAAACTGGCACTGGGCCACTAGACAAATGCTGGTAGTTTGCATCAGGCTAAGATTTTCATTTAACTAGCTCTGCAGGCTTGTGCTGGAGAGGCAACACTTCAGTATGTACACCAACTGGGCCAGTGGAAAAGTATGTGAGGCCAATGGATTTTCCCAGTCATTAGCCCTGCCTTCTAATGGTTGCAAAACTTAATTTTGACCCCATCACCTACCCTATGACTTATATCCTAACCCTATCACTCTCCACTGCAATAGTCCCTACAGTTTCGGAGCTTGTCAAAGTTCTCCCTCTTTTCAAAGGGGGAGACCCCACCCTATCTTCCTCCTACCAGCCCTTGCTAAAGTCTAAGAATCCTTCATCCTCCACCAGCTCAATTATTTTCTCTCACCATACCAGTCTGGTTTCAGAAAGTCCCATTCCACCACCTCCTCTGTACCCTACTTCACCAATGCCATCCACACCGCTATGGATCTTGGCCATATCACCTCAGCTATATTCACTGACCTAGCCAAGGCCTTTGACTCTGTCTCTCACCACCTTCTACTTTCTAAATTGCGCTCCATTGGCCTGCCTCTCCTTCAGCGTCCTGGTTCAGTTCCTATTTAAACAGGCCACGCCCAATCAGTTTCTATCACCAACATCTCATCTCCCACCCTCCCCATCATCGCTGGTGTTCCTCAGGACTCTATTCTTGATCCAGTTTTTTTTTCCCTCTTCATCAATGACCTTCCCTCCATATGCACCTACTCCAACATCCACAAGTATGCAGACAACACCGTCCTTTTCTTATCTGGCCCATCCATACAAGCCGTCCAATCCTCCCTTCAACATGACTTCTCAGCAGTCACACCTTGGTTTGATGCCAACTGCCTTAAACTGAACACCAAGAAAACCGTTGCCATGACCTTCGGCTCCAAACAAAAACTTGCTAAACTTCCCTCACTGCCTGTTTTCTCTTCAGCAGCAGATACCCTCCTCAACAATATCAGCACTTACAAATATCTGGGTGTCTGGCTCGATCCCTCCCTTGATTTCCCAGCCATTTCAGTTCACTCCACACCATGCTGCATCCTAAACATGAGCTACTCCATTGGCACAAAGCCAGCCTGCCCCTCCCTGTAAGAAATGACTTATTAGTCAAATGGATCCTCTCTGCCTTTGAGTATGCCAACATAGTTTTCAGTGCTTCCCCAACCTCTCTTGCTAAACTGGATGTCCTATTCCATGCTTTTTGTCAGTTCGCCTCCAACTCTTCCCTGCTAACACATCACCGTGACATCTACTCTGCCCTCTCTGTCTCTGTCTCTCTCTCTCTCCAGTCACTTGCAGCAGGCGCTCCTCTCACTGCTCTACCTTCATAGCCAAGTATTGGTTTGGGTCTCCATACATACCTTACCTTCCTCCTCTCTCGCATATCCCTGTCCATATAACTCTCAGTCTAGCTCTGCCCGCATCTTTCTCTCCCTCGTATCCAAACCTCAGCTGGTAAACTCTCTCTCTTTCTCCTATAAGTTTCCCTCCCTCTGGAATAGCCTACCCCTCCAAACCAGTCTTTCACCCTCCTTCCAATATCTCAAGCGCTTACTCAGAACTACACTGGTCACCTCCTGCAGCTGCAATCTTCCTAGCCTATGACCACATCATGCCTCAATTCCATTCTGTTCTGGGACAAACCACTGTACAATAGCTGCGCTTGTCACTGTATTTACTGTACATACTTTCTAATTTGTATCTATCTGTACATAGTTTCCAAGTTTACATATGATAGTACATAGTTTCCTTGTTATATAGTACTGCACTTTTTTACTTGGTCTGTTTTTGACACTGCCTATTACTGTGTTATATATGCTGTTGTATCTGTCACCCTCCTGTTTACCCTACCCGCGTCCAACCTGGAAATGAGCATCGACTCACGATACCTTTCCCGATTATCAACTTTTAAATAAAATAGAATAAATAAATGTACAGTGCTACCCCAGTTGCCCTACCACTTATATACAGTACTACCATACCTCCCCTACTGCTTATATACAGTACTATCCACTTCCTCTACCCTTTATATGCAGTGCTACAGCATCTCCCCTACTGCTTACATACAGAGCTACCCACTTCCCTACCCTTTATACACAGTACTACACTACAAACTTATGTGCAGATTCACTACCCCTACCCTTTATATACAGTACTACACCGTTCCCCTACCCTTTTTATACAGTGCTACCACACCCCCCCTACCACTTACAGTATATGCAGTGCTACCCATTTCCCTACCACTTATATACAGTGCTACCATACCTCCCCTACTGCTCATATACAGTACTACCCCACTTCCCCTACCCTTTATACACAGTGCTACCCCACCTCCACAAACTTATATACAGTGCTACCCCATGTCCCATACCCTTTATATACAGTGCTACACCAGTTCCCTACCTTTTATATAGTGCTACCACACCTCCCCTACCACTATATGCAGTGCTACCCATTTCCCCTACCACTTATATACAGTGTTACCATACCTCCCTACTGCTCATATACAGTACTACCCACTTCCCTACCCTTTATACACAGTGCTACCCACCTCCCTACAACTTATATACAGTGCTACCCCATGTCCCATACCCTTTATATACAGTGCTACACCAGTTCCCCTACCCTTTTTATATAGTGCTACAACACCTCCCCTACCACTTATATGCAGTGCTACCCATTTCCCCTATCACTTATATACAATGCTACCATACCTCCCCTACTGCTCACATACAGTACTACCCCACTTCCCCTACCCTTTATACACAGTGCTACCCCACCTCCCCTACTGCTCACATACAGTACTATCCCACTTCCCCTACCCTTTATACACAGTGCTACCCCACCTCCCCCACAACTTAAATACAGTGCTACCCCACTTCCCATACCCTTTTATATGGTGCTACACCAGTTCCCCTACCCCTTTTATACAGTGCTACCACACCTCCCCACCACTTATATGCAGTGCTACCATACCTCTCCATGCTCCTATACCCCTACCCTTTATATGCAGTGCTACAGCACCTTCCCTACTGCTTATATACAGTACTATCCCACTTCCCTACCCTTTATACACAGTGCTACCCTACCTCCTCTACCTGCATATACACTGCTACCCGTCCCTTATCCTTTATTTATTTAAGAGTTTTACCAGGAAGGCACAGTGGCGGAGATACCGCTCAATTCCAGATGAATCTTGGGGAAGGGGGAGAGGATTAAAATACAGAGTGAATAATTGTTCAAGTATACAGATTATGCAATGCAGATATCACATTGTATGCATAGGTTAATGGATAGTAGAGCTTGCTTGACTGTGTGCACCAAAGTACACTTAATAACATTACAGAGCAAGGCTGCACAATGTAGTAGTATTGAATCACAGATTAGATAACAGATATCCCTACCACTACTCAGGAAGTTGTAAACTAGGGAGGTGGAAGCAGCGGTGCTAGTAAGAGTGGTTGACCCCATAGCCCTTGTACCTAGGCACAAGTAGAGGAGTGGTGGGTCTTTAGGATGTGATTGAGCTGCTGAGAGTTTGTGATGAGTCTGATGGCAGCCGGCAGTGTATTCCAAAGCTTGGGCATGCGGCAACTGAGGCAGCTGCCCTGGCTGAACCCATGAATGGGACTTGAAAGAGCCTGGAGTCAGTGCTCCTGAGGGAGTAGGTAGGCAGAGGTTGGGTTGCGAGGGTGGAGTCAAGATAGGGAGGGAGGGACTGTGTCCAGTATTTCACTGTGATCCTGATGCAGTGAATCTGCCTGCAGTCGTGAAGTGAGGGCAGGTCAAGGGAACTGTAGAAGTTGCAGTGGTGAGTTGTTGGGGGGGGCAGGCCAAGATATAGTGACAGAAGGAATGAAAGAGTGTGTCAAGACTAGCAAGGAGGTTATGGAAGCAGTTCGAGACTACATCCCGTGGTCAGTATAGGGAGGATCATCTTCTGAACAATTGCCTTCTGGGTAGTTGGAGGATGCAGTCCTTATTGCGATATAAGGTACCTAGTTTTGGATGCAGTTTCTTATGGATTGAATCAATGTGTGTGGTGTAGTCAAGGTGCTGGTTGACCCAGACTCCTAGGTACCTGAGGGAGGTGCAAGCCTCCAAGGGTACCATCAATGGTGAGAAAGCGTGGGGGCGAGGGAGATGGGCGAGTCTTTGTTGTGAGCCAAAAGTCACAGAGACAGTTTTCTAGCATTGAGAAACAGTTGGCTTCAGCGGAGCCAGTGATGAAAGGCATTGTAGTCCTTCTGAAGTGTAGATGCCACTGCAACGGGGAAGGGCCTGAAGCATACAGGACGGTGTCATCAGCATACATGTGAATGGATGTGCATGGGCAAACAGAGGGCAGATCATTCAGGAAGATGGACAAGAGTACTGGTCCTAGGACTGAGCCTTGGGGGACACCAGTAGTGACCGGGAGGGGGTTAGAGGTGTGAGTACCAATCTTTACCACCTGGGATCTAACAGACAGGTACGAACTAACCTAACTGGTGGCAGATCCCAAGAGCCCAGCCGTTGTACATTTGGATACAAGTAGGTAGTGGGAGATGGTATCGAAGGCCTTTGAAAGGTCAATGAAAATTGCTGAGGTGGTGTGTCCTTTGGCCATGCCAGTGAGGATGGGGTCAGTGAACCTTAGAAGAGAGTAATGGTAGAGTGGGACTTCCGAAAACCAGACTGATAGGGGGAGAAAAAGGTGGAGGAATCTAGGAAAGAAGAGAGTTGGGCTAGTACACGATGTTCCTGAAGTTTGGCTAGGATGGGGAGAAGGGAGATGGGGTGGTAGTTACCTGGTGAAGAACTGTCCCCCCCTTTAGGGAGGGGAATGACTACTGCATGCTTCCAGTCAGTAGGGATTTCAGCTAGAGTAAAAGAGAGATTGAAGAGATCAGCCAGTAGGGAGGCAATGGCTGGCGCTGACAGGTAAAGCATTTTAGCGTCCAGTCCAGAGGGGCATTTTCCCTTGCTGGGAATGAGTGCCCACAATGCTTTTAGTACTTTGTCCGGGGTAACCAGTTGGAATGAGAAGCCAGGAGTCAAGGGGGTGAGCGGCATTGTCGGAGCTGTGCACGTGGAGGGACTAGGGAGATCAGTTAAAAGAGCAGCCACACTACTCATGAAGAAAGTGTTGAAGGCAGAGACCACATTGACAGCATCTGAGATGGAGGAGCGTTGGACGGTTAGGGTCGGGATAGGTGGATAAGCGGCAGGGGGGTGAGTAGGGATTTGATTGTTTGCCAGAATCATGTTGGGTGATTGAGGTTGGAGTTGAAGACAGTCTTGAAGTAATTTGTTTTGGCCTGCAGGATGAGTCTGGTGCAGGAGTTCTGGAGTGCACGGTACTGTTGAAGAGATACCTGGGTGTCAGTTTCCTTGTACATTTTCCAAGCCTGGTCTCTGGCCAGAATCTGTCAATGACAAGGTGGAGATCCAGGGTAGGTGGGCACCCTTGACCCTTGTCATCCTTAGCAGCGTGTGGCGGTCCCACACTGCTAGGAAGCAGGACTTGAAGTGATCCAGGGCTGCGTCTATGGAGGGTGTTGTAGGGATGAAGGACCAGTCAACATGAGTGAGGTCATTTAAGAGTGCCGTTTGATCTGTAGATTTGTAAAATCTAGTGAGCAACGTCCTTGGGGGTGGTGCTTTTGGCCTGTGTACTTTCCTCACAATGAAGATCATGCGGTGGTCGCTTAAGAAGTCAGGAAGGAGGCCTGCCTCAATTATCCGGTTGGGGTGGGTGGCAAGGGCCCAGTCTAAGATTGAGTGGTTCAGTGATTTGTGGTTTAGACGGGTGGGTTGGGAAATTTGCTGGGCTAGGTTTAGGACATTTATCTTGCTTCATAACTTGGAGTTCTCTTTGGTGAGCCAATTAAAATAGAAATCCCCAAGGATATGTAGCTCGCCTGCCAATGTGAGCACCTTTAGGGAGGCCAGGTGGTCCAGGACGATTAGCAGGGGAGTGTCTAGGGCACAATAGGTGCCTGCAACACAAACTGGGGCCGAATGTGGGAGTGATAGTTTAATTAGTAAGGAATCTATGTCCCAAGAAGAATTTGGGAGCAGGACAGGGGTGAACTGGAGAATATAGGAGATGTACATGGCAATATCACCACCTTTTTTTTACCCTGGCGATCATGTCTAATGAGTGAGTAGCCCGGGATAGAGAATTTGGCGTCCGTGTGGTGCTGCTTCAGCCAGGTCTCAGTAATGATTAAGACATCTGGGCGAGTTGATAGTGCGAACGGTTGCAGAGCTGCTATTTTCTTTATGATGCTGCAGATATTGAGGTGCCCAAGCTTAAGCCCTCTGGGTAGGGTGGATGGGGCCAAGGGGATGGGAGGACTAGGTCCTGGATTTGGTTTCAGTGTCCCCTGCCAGTAGGAGCAGACACACTATGAGCTGTTTATTTATTAGCAAGGCAGATACAGGTTTGCGGTAGGTTGGGAGGATCTGGTGGTGTATTGGGGAGCCATCTGAGGCCGAGATATGTAGGACAGATAGCCCAGGGTGAAAGGAGGGTGGCAGAATGGACGCTCCAAGGGCCCAGTTGTGCACTGAGGATTGATGCATCTGTGCATGGAAATTGGTTGCAGTACTTACCCTACCTCCCCTACCCTTTATATACAGCGCTACCTTTCCTCCCTACCACTCAAATACAGTGCTACCCCACTTCCCTACCCTTTATATACAGTGCTACCCCATCTCCCATACCCTTTTTTCTTGTTCTTCTTGAACAGCACATATATTGGCACAGACTGGATAAGTGCTAACTGGCTGAAGTTGAACTCAGGTAAAACAGAGGTGCTGGTTGTGGATCCTGGTCGCCAAGGCATGGGGTTTTCAGAAGACTTTCTCTCTGGGCTTTGGCTTGGTGGGGGACCAGCTGCTCATCTCAGACCAGGTGTGAAATCTGGACATTTTGCTTGACAGTGGCTTGACATTAAATCTCAGGTGCCTGTTGTCATTAAATCCTGGTCCCGCCTGATGATCTTCCAATATTGGTCTTTGCCTTTGTGACCTCCTGCCTCGACTACTGCAATCCCGTTTATGGTTTGGGATTGCCCACATTTTGGTGACTGCCACCATGTCAAGGTTCAGCTTTTCTGGCATTTGTTTCCATGACTCTTTGCATTGCACACATCATTCCTAACAATGGCCCACCCTTTTTCCATTACCTTGTTCAGTTTTCTCCTTTTCATTGGTTGTTGGAAGAAGGCTGGCACGCACTGATCCATGATATTATTTGTTCATCTTTCCACATACATCCCCTGACTGGTTTAAACTGGCTATGTGTTATGTCCATCTTTCTCAAAACATCATCCTTCCCTTAATGGCATGCAAATCATCTATTTTTAATAATATTCCGTCCCTCCAGGGCAAGCCCCAGTCCCCAAGAAGTCAAAATTTCTCCTCCCTGCAACATCCACCATACCAAACGCTGCAAGCAAGTAAGGAATCTTTATTAAACACTATTAAAAAAAAAGATTATAACATTGTACATATATATAAATAAAATCAATAAGAACACATATAAAATAATAAAAACAGTAATCCTACACATAATGACAGCTATAGAAACATAGACTTTGACGGCAGATAAGGACCACTTGGCCCACCCAGTCTGCCCATTTCCCTACCTACTGGATAAGCTGCAGATTCTAGTTAACCAACAGCCTATTTCCTGCCACCCCCCACTATAATTGCCTTATGTCTACCCCATGCACGTTTGAATTCCTCCACTGTTTTAGACCCCACAACCTCTCCAGGAAGGCAGTTCCATGCGTCCACCACTCTCTCCGTGAAAAGAATTTCCTCACATTACCCTGAGCCATCCCCTAACTTTAAATTGTGCCCCTTGTTTTTACATCTCTTTTCTGAAAGATGCTACCTCCTGGACTTTGTTGATTCCCTGAGGTACTTAAAAGTTTCTATCATGTCCTCCTGTCCCTCCTTTCATCAAGGGTATACATATTAAGCTCTCTCAGTCTCTCTTCATATGGTTTCTGATGTAGACCCTGCACCATTTTAGTTGCCCTCCTCTGGACTGCTTCCATCCTGTCTATGTCCTTGATGAGGTCTCCAAAACTGCATGCAGTACTCCAGATGGGGTCTCACCAACTGTCTGTATAGAGGGATAACCACTTCCCTTTTTCTGCTTGTGATGCCCCTCCCTATGCATCCCAGTATCCCCCTGGCTTTCCCTACTGACTTCTCACATTGCATGCCTACCTTTAGGTCATCTGATATGACTACACCCAGATCCCTTTCCATTATTGTTGTTGTTAGTACCTCCCCTGATATTGTGTACTCTTCTCCTGGATTATTATTTCCCAGGTGCATTACTTTGCACTTCTTTGCATTGAATCTAAGTTGCCATATGTCTGACCATTCCTACAACCTTGCCAAGTCCCTTCTCATCCTTTCTACCCCCCCTTGTGTATCAACTCTGTTACAGATCTTTGTGTCAGCTGCAAAGAGGCATACATTTCCTTCCAGACCCTCTGCAATGTCACCTACAAAGACGTTAAAGAGGACTGGACCCAGTACTGAGCCCTGAGGTACTCCACTAGTAACCCCACTTTCTTCAGAATGTGTTCCATTCACTATTACCTTATGTGTCCTGTTGTGCAGCCAGTTTTCTACCCAAGCTACCACCCTGGGACCCACTCCCATGCTGGCTAACTTGATTATTAATCTTTTGTGTGAGACTGTGTCAAATGCCTTGCTAAAGTCTAGGTAGGCCATATCCACAACCCCTCCCTGGACTATTACTTTGGTCACCCAGTCAAAGAAATCGATTAGATTTGTCTGACATGACCTTCCTGCTGAATCCATGCTGCTTTGGGTCCAGTGCCCCACTGGCTTCTAGGTACTCAACAACTCTTTCTTTCAGAAGTGATTCCATCATTTTCCCCACCACTGAGGTCAAACTAACAGGTCTGTAGTTTCCTGCTTCTGCCTTGCTCCCACTTTTGTGAAGGGAATCACATCTGCCCTCCTCCAGTCCTCAGGTACCACCCCATCTTCCCATGATTTGTTAAAAAATGTGGTTAGTGGTGTCACTAGGTCCTCCCTTAGCTCTTTTAGGATTCTAGGGTGAATCCCGTCAGGCCCGATTGCTTTGTCCACCTTGAGTTTTACAAGTTCTTTCAGTACTCTTTCTTCTTTAAATGGACTGGTATCAACCCCCCTACCCAGAGTGCTTCTATTGTCTGGTTTAGGTAACTCCTCCTCTTCTTTTGTGAATACTGAGCAAAAGTATTCATTCATTATCTCTGCCTTTTCACTGTCTCCCTCTGCCCACCTCCCCTCTCCTTTATTAATCTTCCCTATCCCTCCCTTAACCTTTCTATGTTCCCTAATGTACCTATAAAAGGTTTTATCCCCCTTCTTAACTGAGTTGGCTATCCTTTCCTCGGTTTGGGCCTTTGCTTTTCTGACTGCCTTCCCCACTTCTTTCTGCTTTAATTGATACAGTTCCCTGTCATGCTCTGTCTGTGATTCCTTATACTTTTTGAATGCAGCCTTTTTCTCCTTAACCTTCCCTGACACTTCTTTTGAGAGCCATAATGTTTTTTTATTCCGCTTTATTTTCTTTGTTTCACACAAAGGCTTGTTGCCTCCATGATGGCAGTTTTAATTTTTCTCCATTGTTCTTCCACCCCTCCTTTCTGGCCATTTGCTAATGCATACCTCAGGTATTCACCCATTTTGCCAAAGTCAGCCCTTCTAAAGTCCAGTATCCTTGTATTTGTATGGCTTGTCTCTATGGTTGTGTTTATTGTGAAGCACACTGTGCAGTGGTTGCTTGTTCCCAGGTGTCTACTGACTTCAAGTTTGTGATCCTCTCTCCATTTGAGAGTACCAGGTCTAATATTGCTCCTCCAGTGGGTTCCACCACTAGCTGTCTAAGGCATGCTCCTGTAGGGCATCGAGAATGACCCTGCTCTTGGATGTGGCTGCAGTCCATGTTGCCCAGTTAACATCTGGCATATTCAGGTCCCCATCAACAGTATCTCCCTTTTTCAGCCATTTTGAGAATGCCTCTATCATTTTCTTGTCCATTTCCTCCCCTTGAGGCGGGGTCTGTATACAACCCTGTGCGGATTGTGATGCCATTCCCTGTCTCAATGTGACCCAGAGTTCCTCTTGTCCTCCCCTTTACCTTTTAGTTCTGTTACTTTGATCCCTTCCCTTATGTAGAGAGCTACTCCACCTCCTCTTTTACCCTCCCTGTCCCTTCTGTAGATTGTGTACCCTGGTATGTTGACATCCCATATACATCTGATCCAATCAATCAGGGCAACTCAGAGCAAATAAATCAGTTTTTAGGGCAGATTTAAAACTCTCGACAGTCAGGTATTCTCTAATCCAATGAGGTAAATAATTCCACCAAGTTGGTGCAGCAAACACAAAAGAACGAGCACCAGAAGTCTTCAATTGGACCCTGAAACCTCTAGCAATCCCTTGTCAGACGACCAGGCGGCGTGGGGGCAATAGGGATGAGGAAGATCTTGCAGGTAACATGGTCCCTGCTTGTGTAGGGCTTTGTAGGTCAGTAACCCTACATTAAAGGTGATCTGTCAATAAATAGGCAGCCAGTGCAGCTCAATGAGCACAGGAGTGACATGGTTGAATCTTGATAAACCAGTCAATAATCTGGCTACCACATTCTGAACCAGCTGCAATCAGCAGATATCAACCACTGGTAGCCCCAGGCAGAGATTGCAGTAGTCAAGGCGGGAGGTCACAAAGGCATGGACCAATGCTGGAAGATCATCAGGCAGGACCAGATGCTCGATCTGGGTGATGTTCCTCAGATGATAATATGAGGATTTGATGACAGCAGACACCTGAGATTTTAATGTCAGGCTGCTGTCAAACACAATGCCCAGATTTCGCACTGGGTCTGAGGTAAACAACTGGTTCCCCACCAAGCCAAAGCCTGGAGGGAAGGCCTGCCAACAACCCCATGCCTTGGTGACCAGGGTCCACAACCAGCACCTCGGCTTTGCCAGAGTTCAGCTTTAGCCAGTTAGCACTCATCCAGTCTTAGATCTCAGAAAGGCAGCTGTTAAAACCCGAGATGGCATCAACTTGTCAGGGAACAAAGGATATATAGAGCTGAGTATCATCTGCATAACAGTGAAAACTCAGTCCATACCACCTTATAATGCCTCCCAATGGCAGCATATACACAGCGAACTACATGGGGACAGCACAGAGCCCTGCAGAACCCCAAATGACAGGGGGAGAGGGGATGAGGAATAAATTCCTGACACCACTCTCTGTGTCCTACCAGTAAAGAATGATTGAAACCATCTAAGGACTGTACCAGATAGTCCACAGAGTATCTGCAGGCATTCCAGTAGCACCCCATGGTCCACCGTGTCAAACGCTGTAGAGATTGAGAAGAATCAGGATGGAATGGCTCTTCTGATCTCTCTCTATCAGGAGATCATTAAGTACCTGGATAAGGACAGTCTCTGTACTATGCTTCTTCCTGAAACCAGATTGGAGAGGACTGTAAAATCATGAGATGTGAGTGGTCATTCAGCTGCACACAAGCACCTTTCAATAAACCTGCCACACTAAGGAAGATTAGAGGCAGGTCTATAGTTAGCTAAACTGTCCGGGTCACGGAAGCTTTTTCAGGAGGGCAGTTACTACTGCCTCCTTCAGGGGGTCACTAAACACTCCTGAGCCTAACGAGCTCCAAACAATCTCTGCCAGGACTGGGCAGATGACAACACACCCATGAGGAGGTGGGTTGGGCCCCGGATCAAACTACAGCTGGTTAGGTGCATACCCTGGATGACCAGCACAATGTCCATGACCGCTGGCTGGCTGAAGTCAGACCAGGCAATACTTGGGCCTGTAACCCCTGCCAATCACTGCAACACCCCATAGAGAGGCGCTAAGTGGCTCTCAGACCCGACAGTAGCAAACTCATCACACTTAGCCTGCAAAGGCTCCCGTGACTGAAGGCAACCTGGACTGCACAGTCTAGCAACAGTCCGGAAGAGCTGAGCAGGTTAAATCCTCGCAACCGCAATCTCTTTGGACAGGAATTATGCCTTCTTACAAGAGATTTCAGACTGATAGTCCTTGTAATGGGCCATCAATGTACGTTTTTTCAGTAAACAGGCCTGATTTCTGCCACTCAACACTGAACTGGAATACATGGAAATGGTCTCTCTTATGCAAGCCAGGCTGCAGTAGCACGTCAGAGAAAATTACTAGCCCTGCTCTTTTCTTCACTCAGTGCCACACAGGGCATATATTTTATTTAATAAAAATGCAGACGTTACAATCAGCCAGCATCAGGAACTGCAACACTGAGCCTCGACCGCTTTTTGTACTAGCGGTATGACATCAGGGGGTGGTCCATCACTGCTAAATGCACTACATAAAGGCATGTTCATGAAAAGGGGTTACCAAAGTGTTGCATGAGAGTCACATTTTCAAATTAATTCTAGGTTACATTTGTGAAGCATTTCAAAATATTATGACCTAAGTATGAGAAAAGAAACATATTGGGAGATAAAAGCCTCACATGTTCCTGAGATAAAAGAACTGTATTGTGGTGAGTGTAACAAGTCAGGTAGGGAAATGGGCAGACTAGGTGGGCCAAGCGGTCCTTATCTGCCGTCAAATTCTATGTTTCTATGAATGTAACACCTGACAGAAGACATTTGTTTTAGTAGTAAAAACTTTAATAAAACATATGTAATGAGTTATATTAAAATATGAGAAACAAATATTTACAAGAATTACATTACATTAATTGCAAATTTTATGTTCTGCACCATGTACCGTGGTGAATGTAACAAGTGACACTGCACTTATATGTCACTTACTAAAACTGTACTAAACATGTTTTAACAACTAACATATTACTGCTACTGACTGACATACTGTTATAAACATGAAATAATGTGACAATTACATTACTGGCAGTGATGTTAACATCACATACCGTGGTGAATGTAATGAGTGACACCACACATTTGTTTCAGTTTTACTAAGTTTACTGAACATGCCTAATGGCTAATATGCTACTACTAATACCTGACACAGTGCTACAAACCTGGAGAATCTGACAATGATGACAGTACTAAAAGGTGAGATGTTTGACACCACACACCATGGTGAATGTAACAAGTGACACCACACATGTGTTTCAGTAGAAAAAAGTTTACTGAACATGCCTCATGGCTAACATGCTGTTACTGATTGACATAATGCTACAAAATCTGGAGAAATTTGACAATAATAATGTTACTGAAAGGTGTGATATTTGACTCACGTAACCATGGTAAATGTAACAAGTGACACCACATTTATGTCTGACTTACTGAAACTGTACTAAACTTTCCTAACAACATACTACTACTACTGACTGACATACTGCTATAAAACATGAAAAAAAAAATCAACAATTACATTTCTGGCAAGTCGCGATGCTCAACACCACATAACGTGGTGACACCACACATTGTTTCAGTTTAAAAAGTTTACTGAACATGCCTCATGGCTAACATGCTACTACTAGCTATTGGGGTTCCAGCTTTCCTGCCTCCTGGATATGTCTTGCTGTACTATAAATGCCCACAGTCACTCTGCTCTCCGCCCAGTTTCCCTCCTCGACCTACAAAAAAAAGACAACTTCCCACCACCACCACATGTAATGCTAATAACAACTCCTATTGTTCAGGAAGAATGCAATATGAGCATGCATCCGCTATCCTACACAATCCCAAACAATATGACTTTACATTTTCAAATCTTCTAGTGGGACCTCCATTTCGCTGTGATCCCACACTGTTACTTCCCAGCAAGACATGGGTTCATTTGATTGCCTAAGCACACAAATGCAGCTCCCTACAAGCCCATGCCCTCTCACCTGTCCTGCATAGTAAGCTCTGGTACCTCCTCTGACTGGCTATTCTGCTGTCTGGGGATATACAACCAAACCCAGGGCCCTTAACTCCTACAACTGCTCCTAATCCAAACATTAAAGGTCTACTTATTACACACCATAATATTAGGAGTCTTGTGTGGAACATTGCTGAATTTGAATCTTGGACTGCACTCTATAAGCCAGAGATAATATGCCTCACTGAAACTTGACTGAAGCCATCCACCCCTGACTCTCTGTGTTCCCTACCATCTTATAATCTCCTGAGAAATGACAGACCAGCTCCAAAAGGGGTGGCACAGCTATATATTTTTTAAGTCTCACCTCCAGCTCTCTATAATTAGCTTGTCTCCCCTAGACCACTGTGAGGCCCTTCATGTCCTCCTCACCCTAGGCACAAAGAAGCTGCATATTGTCTGTGCTTACAATCCCCCTACCCATGGCCTAAAAGGACTGGATGAGCTACTCGACCAAACCACTTTCCCACTCAGGAAATAATGAAGTTCTTCTACTAGGTGACATTAATATAAACTGGCTTGGAGGCTCACAAGTGATGGCCCTGACTAAACTGCAAAGCTACAACCTGCATCAGCTTATCTCTTTACCCACCAGAACCGCTCCTCAATCAAATACCTGTGCCTTGCTGGACTGGATTATGACAAACCGCCCTGAGAACATTGTTGACTCTGACATCCTGCCTGATGCCATAACTGACCACTACCCCACCTTCTGTATCTGGGGTAAAAGCAGGCCTCATCCTATGAAGCCCCGTTACATTACCTTCCATAATAATACGAACTTTGACCCTCAGGCCTTTTGTTTGACATTGTTTACACCGACTGGTCCTCCCTCTATAGCTCATCGGACACTCAGACTGCCCTAGACATCTTTTTGACTAAATTCCTAGGTATACAAGAAAAACACAGCCATCTTGTGACTAGGCGTGTAAGAATTAGGCAGGCCCAATGGCTGAAATCTGACTTTCTCTCTAAATTACGACTGAGGGACAAAAGCTGGTTTTGTTACAAGAAATCTGGTCTACTAGAAGATTTTCATACCTACTGAGAAATGCTTGCAAAATAGAAATCTAGCAAGTGAAAAGCTCCTACTGTAAGGATCTATTAACAGATTCCCAGGACCCGGAAAAATGTTGGTCCAATATTAAGTTCTTTCTGGGTTCAAACCAGTCTACCACTTCAAATAACATGTCTCTAAAAGTCATCCACTGTAACAATCCCCGCACTATTGCTAACTTCTTTAACATGCAATTTGCTGACCTTACTCAATACACCTCCACTTTCCCTACCCCATCAAATCCTGTCATACAAGCAAACTCCACCAGGCGCACCTTCCACTTCAAGTCTGTCCAGAGTAATGAGGTTCTCAGACTTCTACGAAATATCTCAGAGTATGCAGCTGTGGGGTCTGATAACTTGGAACCTAAGCTCCTAAAATTAGCTGCCCCGCACATAGCTGCTCCCCTAGCTAAGATTTTTACTCTCTCTCTCTGTCAAAGCTCTGTCCCGGAGATATGGAAGTCGGCCAGAGTTACCCCAGTGTTTAAAAAAGGTGACCCGCTTGACCCTACCAATTACAGACCCATTGCCATCCTATCTGCACTCAGCAAAATTCTAGAGAAACTAGTTGCCATCCAAACCACTGACTTTCTTCTGAAACATGAACTCTTAACTGATGCTCAACATGGCTTCCATAGGGTCATAGTACCACTACTGCCCTGCTCAAACTCACGCCTGACACACTAGTGGCCATGGACTCTGGCTGGCTCATGGGGCCATTTCATTGACATGACCAAGGCATTTGATCTTGTTGACCATTCCATCCTCACTGTCACTCTCGACTTTTAGGCTTCTCATCAGATGTTGTGAACTGGTTTAATAGCTATCTGTCTGATAGGTCTCAATATGTGAAATTTAACTCTACCCTCTCTGACAAGGTTACCATCAATACTGGTGTACCCTCAAAGGTCTATCTTCGGTCCCCTGCTTTTCTCAATTTTTATTAATAGCATCACCTCTAGTCTCCTTAAAACTTCCTCACTACTGTATGCAGATGACACTGTACTGTGTACCAGTTCCAAGAGTATTGGGAACATAAACTCTCGACTCTCTTGTGACTTTCTGCTTATCCAACAGTGTCTTACAAATCACAAACTTATTCTAAATAAATCAAAGACCCAAGCAATGTTATTTGGCTCCAGTCTCAAACTCAAACATGCCCAGGCACACTTTAATGTCTCCTCCCCTGATGGCACATCTGTTGGTGTGGTAAACTCCTTCAAATATCTAGGGGTCACTCTTTGACCTATCTCTGAGTTTCGACCTCCACATTCAAGCTACCTGTAAGCAGGTAAACTCCAAACTTGGTATTGCCTACCATACTTGCTATGGGCTCACCCCCTCAGCAAGGCTTGCTATTGCCTGTGGGATACTTCTTCCCTCTCTCACATATGGAGTTGCCACGTATGCTTCTGATTGCAACTCAAGTCTATGAAAGTGGGATGTTACCTACAATAATATTTGTCACTTGCATCTTGCTCCCTGGCTGAATCATCACTGTCTCCTCTACTCAGATCTGGGTTAGCTTCTTCCCAAGAACTAAGGTCTTATGCACTTGGATCCATTACTGATAAGATCATCAGATCCCACTCACCTAAACCCTGGCCAGTCTCCTTCTCTACCACAAAACCAACTATGCTCTGCAGACCATGTCCCTGTTCTTATTCCAAGACATTGTACTTGAAGGTGGTGGGTGCTTTTGCTTGTCATGCACCCCTTTTGTGAACACACTCCTTTAACCCTATGTCAAACTGCATTCCATATCTCCTTTATGAGAGAACTACGCCACTATCTTCTCTCCTCTTATGTATCTGTAACCCCTACGAATGGGGATCACTAAAAGCCTTCTTTGGGTGAGCCCAAATGCTCTCCGCCAGGCTGGTGTCCTGTATTTCGGCCGATTTAAAAAATAATTGAGTGAGAGTGCCTAATGCCTCCATGTACTGTCGCTTTAAGAGCTGCCAAACTGCAGATAATTACATTGAAATGGGGGGGTCTGTGTGTTTCCCTGCTCGAGTCCCCATATGGGCCACTGTGCAAATCGCTCCATTCTGCAGTCACTACATGGGCAGAGGGAGCTCTTCCAGAAGATGTAATTGTTTGCTTGTAACCTGTTAAAGTAATATTGAAAGTGCAGTTTGTTTTAACCTGTTTTCTTATAGCCAGGACTGTCTCCCTCATGTTGGTCCTGAACTGCTGAATAGGGCCAATCAGTATGGTGATCCTTTAAAATTGAGCCTGCTTTGGGTGAATCAGAACTTGGACTCTCCTCTGGAGCCAGCCACAATGGGACTGTATGGCAGATGCCTCTGGGAATTGTAGTTTGACTTCTACACCTTTTTGTACCAACAGGGAGTCTGATTGTGAGTGACAGCCAAGAGAGCCAACTGAACTGGGAGGAACTCAAGGAAATACCTGGCTCTGTCTACTGGAAAGATCAGATAAGTTGTGACTGGAGAAGAGGGAAGGAGCCTAGGCTTCTGCACTGTTGATAGCCACGCCGGGAAGCTCGTGGTGGGGCTCTGATGTTCGGCCTACAACCGTTTGTGAGTGCCAGTGTGGACTGAATCACAGTTGTAAGGAGAAAGAAGCACCAGAAGTGAGGAAACCAGGCTCACCCTGTAGAAGACTGGAGAAATTGCTGAATTGCACTTGGTCTGTCAGGAACTGAATTTGCTGTGTGTTCTCCTGGGTATTGTGCAGTAATTGCGATTGGGACAGAGAAGTAGCTTGCCTGGTATAGTACTTTCCTTTTACATATAAATGTGTGTAGCACTTGTGGGGAATCATGTTTCAAATCCCCTGTACAGTGAATTGAGTGCATGAAGCTGGAAGTAAACCCCAGCCTGATTCGGACTACATCAGATTGCTGTAAGCTGCTGCGGGGTCCACTCACAAGGACCTCTTCCACATGTTCTGCTCCTCCTGGCAATCCAGGACACTCTGCCTTCCATCCAGTTCCCAGCATTGAGTTTGTAGAGTACAAAGCAGGGTAGCTCCTGCCATCTGTTTACCGAATTGCAAGTGTGTCATCTAATTGTTGCTTTTTCCATTTCTTCACGAACTGAGCCCCCAGCTCTGGATTACAACTGGGTATTGTGCAAGTGTTTCCATCACAGGGCCTGCCCAGCTGCACCGATCCTGGCTAGACCCCATCCTGAGTACCCAGAGAAAGTTACAATTTGGGACTCTGAATATGTGCACAGTACTGTGATTATTAATGTGTTTAACCTAATGAACCTGATTCCTCCCTTCCTTGTTACAGCTCCTTAAATAAATCAGATCTGTTTGTTTCAGCAAAATTTACCCTGACTGAGGTATTCATTTATGTTAAAGCATTGTACTGTGGCTTTTGCCCTGTGTCATCTTGTTTTACAAGGGGTCCCCAGAATCAAGCTGATCAAACCAGTCCTGGGGGTGTGTATATTGTGATGATATTTCTGATGCATTGTGTGGGCCACTAGTGGGAATGAAGGGGGGGGGGTTACAGTGTCCCAGAGGGCTGTGACCAAGTTAGTTTAACTACTGCAATCCCCGGACCTCTGGGTGGGGGCACCCGCCATTGGACCCAGGCCCCTCAACCTGCTAGTAGTTAAGCAGGCAGGGGTAGTAGCCCTTGGGATAGCGCCACCTAGGGGTTACATATGCTCCTGCTTCAAACTGCCATAGCCCTAACTCTATAATCCCACCCCTCTCTCTGTTTGTCCCCTGGGAGCCTGAAGTCTACTCCAACAGGAAGCACTTTCTCAAATCTCTTTTCCTAATTCCTCGTATCTTATTCTTCCATTTTACTTTTCCCTTCTGGAAGATTTTTCTGTTGTGCTTTCTCATCTCGAACTGCACAGACCTCCTCTTCCATCACCAGCTGAACCTTACTGGGTAACCTGCACTTTACCACACCATATCTATTCCCCCCAAAACTATTTGCCTCCTCCTCTCTATCTCCCCTTTCACCTAACTCCACCTGGCCACTACTTGCTCTCACAGCACTTCAGTCCTCATTGTTTGGATACTGCTCAGTCACTTTAAATATGATCCGATTGCTATCTCTTACATGTAAACTTAAATACTGTATTGCTTTTTGTCATATTTACCACTGTAAATTGGTCAAACATTAACATGTAACTTGTATTATGTACAAATGTGTTTCTCTTGAAGTTTGTCTCTGTACCCTCCCAGGTCGTGCCTGAAAATAGTCTTTTGGCTAGTGCATCTACCCGGTAAACAAAAACTAAATAAATAAAATTTGAAACAAAGCAAGTTTGGGTTTAACTATACTACTAACATACATTTCAGTTCTACTAAACAAGGATGCAGATAGTAATAACAGTTAATTTTAGAAGACACAAGCAATCATAAAGTGTGGGCTTTCAGCTAGAAATAATGTAATGTAAAAAAGGGTAGACAGTGGCCCTTTAAGGGGTGATGTTGAGTAACTCTGACAGGTGGGGCACATTTCCACAGCTTACAATGTCTCTTTTTGTTGGTGTAGAGATGGTGTAGGGGAGGTGCTGTTAGCCCTACAGGTTAATATCCTCTACCTTCCAGGTCCTAGGCCTCAAAGCTCTCCCAAGTAATTTGAGACCCCAGGGAGCTCAGCTTTTCTAATCTTATTGCCTCAAAAGCGTTTCAACAGCGTAGCTCCCTAATCTTAACTTTTGCTCAGGAAACTGATGTGGCATTACTGACCCACCTTGTCAAATCTGGACTGCAGTGCCCATCAACACCGATCTGGCCTACTCTATTATATTCATAATAGCTCCTGACCTTGCTGATCAAGAAAAAAAAAAAGGGTGGCATTCAGGAGGTATAAAGAAGCACAGAGGGAGAAAGACCAAGTGGTGTACCAAATAAAACAGAAGGAAGCAGGGAAAGCAGTGAGAGGAGCAAAGACACAGACAGATTTACCAGTGCTGTTAACGTTTAGTTTTATATGACTCGCCACTGTCCCATTTATGCGTCCCTGGATGGATGTTTCAATTTTCTGGTCTGTAATTACTGCCTGTCCCTGTGTCGATACCTGTTCTTTCACTGTTCATTGTTCAAATATGATTTCATGTTTACTGTTGTTATCTGTACTCTCCCAGGTCATGCCTGAAAATAGGCAGGCCTTTTGCCTAATGCACTTACCTGGTAACCAAAAGCAAATAAATAGCTAAGGCGGTAGGTAATGGGGATAAGACTTTCTGCAGCTACATAAGTGGGCAGAGGAAAGCAAAGGGAGAGATAGTCATGCTCAAGAGGGCAGCAGGGGGAGACTGCGCAGAAGAGGATCAACATAAAGCTGCCATCCTGAGAAGGTGCTTCAGCTCAGTTTTTCTAGAGGACGGAATGCAGATACAAAACCGAAGCAGCAAGAATTGGGGTGGAAGAGGACACAAGTCCATTTTTGATGGAAAGAATCTTGAATGGACTTGCAGCTCTGAAGGTGGACAAAGCTATTGGACCAGATGGGGTACACCCAAGGGCACTAAAGAAATTCAGGGTGGTACTGGCTGTCCCACTGATGGCCATAATGAACAGTTTACTGAGAACAGGCATTTTCTAGAGGACTGGAGGATGTCCCTCTGCATAAGATTGGCAGCAAGAAGGAGGCTAGCAACCACAGACTAGTTAGTCTCACTTCAGTGGTGGAGAAACTAATAGAAACCCTGCTAAATGAAGGGTTGGTAGAGGATCTTGAATCCAGTGGGCTGCAAGGGAGCGGTCGTGCCAGTTGAAGCTGATTGACTTCCTTGATTGGGTCACCTGGGAAATAGATCAGGGAAGAGCAGTGGACATGGCCTATCTGGATTTTTATTTTTTTTGTTGATACTTTTTCTCCCAGGCCACCAGTCTGCTTACCTCTACACACACACGTCCAGGAATCCACTCTGAAGTTCCAGACATCATCCTGAGAACACCTCGGCTACACATTCTGGCCCACAGCATACCCCCGTGGCTTACCCTGCACGGCGGGGAGGTGGAGAGCCCTTCCCAGGCTCTCACACCAAGACCGGATCCAGTAGAGCCATGCACGCTCGGTGCCGGGCGAGTCCCTTCTGGAGATGGCCATCATGCCACCGCGACTGGTGCCCATGTTTTTCCGTTTTCTCCCCCATTATGTCTGTGGCGTGCAATGATGCCAAGGGACAGGAGCGTGCACACTACTGCACGCACCCCTTCCTAGCGTCTGCCGCAACACATCCCCCCAAGTCTGCCTGTGACCTGCCGTCACCCCCAGCTACCGCTAGAGGCCACTAGGACACTGAGACATCCCGCCCCCTCCCAGGAGGAGAGCAGTCCCATGGATGCTCAATCCTTCTCCTCCCCTGTCGACGACCCAGGCTCGTTCCCAAACCTGGGTCGCTGGCATGGTGCGAGGTGAGGCATCCAGCGCCTCAACCCTCAGTGCCACCGGGCTGGCCGCTATCTGGATTTTAGCAAAGCCTTCGACACCATGCCACACAGAAGACTGATTAAGACACTGAGTAGCCATCAGGTGAGATCCAAAGAGGTTCACTGGGTTAGAAATTGGTTAACCGATAGGGAACAGAGGGTGATGTTAGTGGTACTTACTCTAAAGATGGAGGTGCCAGGGCTCTGTAATGGGACCAGTCCCTTTCAATGTTATCATAAGTGACACTGCAAAAGCACTATAAGGGCAGATATGCCTTTTGCAAGATGATGCACAATCTGTAACAGGGTGGACACTCAGAAGAGGTGGAGAGAATGCACAGGGATCTTGGGAAAGTAGAAATGTGGCCAAGAGCATGGCAGTTGAGGTTCAGTGCTATAATGTGCTAGGACATAGGAACCCAGGAGCTGAGAATAGGATGGGGGGGAGGTACTGACAGTCAGTAAGCAGCAAAAGAATTCTGGGGTCATCATTAACTGATTACCTCAAAGTGACAGGACAGTGTGACAAAGCAGTGCGTAAGGCTCTGGGGAAGCTTGAGTGCCTAGGGAGGGTATCTCAGGCAGGAGAAGGAGGTGGTGTTGCACTGTATCACTCATTGGTGAGACCCTACCTAGTGTGTCCGTTTCTGGAGGCTGCATCTCAGAAAGAACACAGACTTGATACAGTCCAGAGGAGGGCAACTAAATGGTGCAGGGGTTGCAGTGGAAGTCTTATAAAGAGCAACTGAGGGATCTCAACATACACACCCTGGAAGAGAGGAGAGCAAGTGGGGACGAGCTAGAGACCTTCAGGTACCTCACAGGAGTGAACATGGTGCAAGAGGTGAGTCTCTTTCAAATGACAAAGAGCACCAGGACTGGCTGGGACATATCATGAAGCTGGAAGGGAGGAGTTTAAGAGAGATGGGAGGAAGTAGTATGGTGGAATCCACTTAAGTGCACATCAGATAAGTGCACATTCCTGATAAGTGCACACTTTTCCTGTTTACCGATCCTTTACTATTCACTTAGTAAAAAAAAAAATCTGTTACGTGAACACTGGATAAATGCACATTTTGGCTAAAAGCAGTTTCACAGTTCACCAACACATCTCTCTCCAGGTAGTTAGCGCCTCTTAAGTGCACAGGTGATTCTAAGCAGTTGTGAAGCAGCATTTAACACCCTGTATCACTCAGCTGGCATTGAAAAGTTGCAAATAGACTAAGATAATTTCCTTTTTCGGGTCCACAAGTGATACAGATGATCCAGACAGATGATAGGCTTTGATATTTCTTTATAGCATTTGCTTCATTAAGTTATTTGTCAATGCTGCACAGTAGCATATTTTAACATTTTTAATATATTGCTATGATTTTTTTCCCCCTGAATTCTATTTATTCACCTCTTACCAATGGCCTCTCTCCAGTGTGGTCTCTCAGTACTGCGACTCTGCCCATCCGACCTGAAACCCTGGTCACTCATCTCCGGTGAGGGGCACCCTTCCTCCAGCCTGGCTAGCCCAGCCCACTGGAAACGAGTCCCCCAGAGAAGGACCACTGCACTCCTTTTTCCGGTGCTCTATCTATGGTGTTGAGGGCTGCCACATTTGGAGTAGAGTCCAAAGCAAGTGTCCTGGATCCCAGTATTGGACGTGGGGCTGTGACTTTTAAACCCACCTTCACCTACCAATGGCAGGAGGGGTTTTTACCTTTTTGGGTACTGTTCCCGATGGCACAGATGTGCAATGACATCCAGCACAGTGCAGGCATGATCCCGCACCTATCTGCAGGATGTCCGCTACATCCACCATACCCCAATGCAACGTGCACTGTTCAGCCAAGCCACTAATCTCCATTAGGGGCCACCAAAGCTGCAAAATGCATGCCCACCCTCCCTGGGAAAGGAGAGCTGCCTACCGGTTGCTCAATCTGGGTTCATGCCCCCCCCTCACCAGGCCAACCCCCAGCAGCCCAAGTCCGCTCCCAACCCAGGCAATGGTGAGGTGAGGCATGGCATCCAGCACCTCGACCCTCAGCACCACCAGGCTGGCATATTGCTATGATAAATGTGGAATGCCACTACAGTGTTAGGTCTCAGTTATTCTCTTTATGTTGTATTGTAAACATAGGAATTCGGATAAATGCACATTCTGCTTAATTGCTGTTTTTTGCTGCAGACCGAGTGTGCATTTAAGCAGATTCGACTGTACTTTACTGAAAGAGTGGTAGTTACCTGGAACAGATTGGTAGCAGAAGTAGTGGAGGCAAAAAAAAAAAGTTGGGGGCTTCAAACATGCATAGGATAGGGTCTATGTGATAGCGGCCTTAAGGCGATCACCGTTATCACTCAGTCAGATTGCCAAACACAATTTTGGCACTCTGACAACTCTAGCCTTAAAAGCACAATGGCGCCAGGATATATTTTTACTACTTTCTATAGGGCTGTGCCCCACCCCCCGCACCCCTACTTAAGGATTCTCAACTCAGGGGGTGCACATCAGGGAGGTGAAGTAGTAAAATAAAAGGTTTGGGCTGGGCACAATACAAATCGCACCAGCGCCCGGACCCGAACCCAGTACCTCAGCCACCCCAGCCATTGCCTAATCCCGATGCCATGGACGCAGCTAGAACAGCAGCAGCAGCACAACTTCAACCTCACCCCTCCCAGCCCATGAGCGGCTCCATCCCCCTGTGCGCATACGTGGGACATCCTGTCGCCTAGTTCACCTACTCCTCATCTGGTCGCCCCTACCTGTCAGTCGCCATGAGTAGATTGCGCGAGGAAGGTGTCGCCGTAACGGACGGTGCCCTTCCTCATGCGCCCACTTCATGGGTTACCATAGGATAGACATAGTGGAATAATAGTGCAAAAGGAAAGGCAGCCCATGGTCACAGTGCATTAGTTTAAAACAAGTAACTGAGAAAATGAAAAACACTACCACTCATGAAGAAGAATCTAGTGCTAAAACACATTCATTGCAATATATGAACATACAGTACGAACATGCAAAGAAGGCCATTTGGTATATCAAGTCTGCCAGTGTTGCAGGGTACACAGCTTCAGCTACTGTCCCTGCTCCCTCTCCCCCACTCCTCCCTACCCATGACCCTTACCCTCCCCTTGCACCTGTCCCAGCCTCTTAAAGCTGCCCACTGTCTTCAGTGAGATTACCTCTTCTGGCAGCCCATTCTAAGTGTCCATCATCCTCTGTGAAGAAGCTACTCCTGACCACCCCCTAAACCTCCCATCCTCCAGCTTAAGACTGTGCCCCTCATGTTATGGTTGCTACTCAGCTTAAAGAGACTCTCCTTATCAACCTTATTTATCCCTTTCAAGTAGCGTGAAGGTCTCAATCATGTCCCCTCTCTCTCTCCCCTGTCTTACAGGGAGTACCTGTTCAGTGCCCTCAACCTTTCCTTGTATGCCCGCCTTACCCTGCTGACCAGCTTTCATCTTTTAGCCCTCCTCTGGACATTCTCCAGCACGTTAATGTCCTTTTTGAGGTGTGGCATCAGTACTGAACTTCATACTCTAGATGGCCTTACCAGTGACCTGTACAAGGGCAGTATAACCTCCTCTCTCCTATTACTGATCCCCTAGATATGCATCCCAGCATCTTGTTTGCCTTTGCTCCTGCTTTCTTGCACTGCGTGGAGTGCTTCAGGTCACTAGTGATCATCACTCCCAGGTCCTTCTCCTCCTCCTCTGATGCAAATATTCAGACTCCACCCAGGTAGAACTCTGTCCTGGGATTCTTGGCTCCAATATGCATAACTTTGCACTTCTTGGCACTGAAGCCAAGCTGCCAAATCCTGGACCACCTCCCCAGCTTTTCCAGATCTTCCTGTAGATCCTGTATCCCTTCAACTGTGTCCACTCTGTCACAGAGCTTGGTGTCATCTGCGAAAAGGCACATTTTGCCCTTAAAGCCATCTGCAATGTCATTGATGAAAACATTGAACAACACACTGGTCCCAGCACCGAGCCTTGCGGGACCCCACTGGTTACCTGTCTTTGCCAGACAACTCTTCCCCCACAACCACCCTCTGGGTTCTGTCCTTCAGTCAGTTTTCCATCCATCTGGCCATCTTTTCCCCAACCCCGAAATCCACCAACTTACTGATCAACCTTTTGTGGGACACAGAGTCAAAGGCCTTGCTGAAATCTAGATAGAGAATGTCTACCGTTTGGCCTTTGTCTACTGTCTTAGTGACACAGTCAAAGAAGTCAATCAGATTTGTTTGACACTCATCTCCCCATGAACCCATGCTGCCTTGCATCCTGGAGACCAGGCTCCTCTAGATATTCCACCAACCTCTCCTTTAGTATGGTCTCCATGAGTTTGCCCACAATAGAGGTCAGATTGACTGGTCTGTAATTCCTTGGGTCATCCTTGGGACTGCTTTTGTGGAGTGGCACTACATGTGCTGTTCTCCAGTCCTATGGTACTACACCTGTCTCTAGTGAACTATTAAATAGGTCTGCCGGTGGCCCTGCCAGCTCCTCAGCCAGTTCCTTTAGTACCTTTGGATGTACTCTGTCTGGGACTGGTGATTTATCCATCTTCAATGGCAGCAGCCCCTTTCTTACTCTATCCTCCTCTATCACTACATCTGTGCCCCCCCACTCCTCTTTTCCCTCCTGAAGGCACTGGTCTGTCTTTCTCCCTGGTGAAGACAGAACAGAAGTATTCATTTAGTATTTCTGCTTGTCCCCCCCCCATTACCCTCCACCCCATTCTTAAGCCTAACAATCCCTTCCTTCTTGTCCTCTTTCTCACTTATATAGCAAAAGAAAGCCTTCTCCCCTTCTCAGTTCCTTCAGCTATCTGCAGCTGCTTCTACAAAACAACTGCAACAGTAGGCCAACCCCACAACCAAGTCTCAACCATTTACACAGCCTAAGGGAGAGACCTAAGGAAGAAACAAGTGCAACAGTAGGCCAACCCCACCACCAAGTCTTCACCTTTTACACAGCCTAAGGGAGAAACAAGTGCAACAGTAGGCCAACCCCTCCACCAAGTCTTGACCTTTGTGCAGCCTAAGGGAGAAACAAGTGCAACAGTAGGCCACCCTCCACCAAGTCTTGACCTTTGCATAGCCTTAGGAGAGACCTAGAGAGAAACAAGTGCAACAGTAAGCCAACCCCTCCACCAAGTCTTGACCTCTTGTGCAGCCTGAGGGAGAGACCTAAGGGACAAACAAGTGCAACAGTAGGCCAACCCCTCCATCAAGTCCTGACCCTTTGCACACCTTAGGGAGCGACCTAAGGGAGACAGAAGTGCAACAGTAGGCTAACCTCTCCACCAAGTCTTGACCTTTTGCACAGCCTAAGGGAGAGATCCAAGGAAGAAACAAGTGCAACAGTAGGCCAACCCCACCACTAAGTCTTCACCTTTTGCACAGCCTAAGGGAGAAACAAGTGCAACAGTAGGCCAACCCTCCACAAGTCTTGACCTTTTGTGCAGTCTATGGGAGACCTAAGGGAGAAACAAGTGCAACAGCAGGCTAATCTGGTACCATGTGATATGAGCACAAGCATAATGGTGCTTACAACAGCTACTGCATATCACTGAAATGCAAAACAGCAACGTGCACCATAGCACCCATCACAAACAGCGAGGCTACATCTCACTCGCTAAAAACAACAATACTTTTCTATGTTTACAGAGAAACATTGACTTTGATGGCAGATAAAGCCCGCTTGGCCCACCTAGTCTGCCCATTACCCTACCTACTGGATAAGCTGCAGATCATAGTTAACCAACAGCCTACTTCTTTCTACCCCCCACAAAAACTGCCTTATGTCTGTCACATGCATTCTTGAATTTCCCCACTGTTTATGACCCCACAACCTGCTCAGGAAGGCCATTCCATGCATCCATCACCCTCTCTGTGAAAAAAATACTTCCTCACATTGCCCCTGAGTCATCCCCCCCATCTTCAGATTGTGTCCCCTTGTTCTTGCACATCTCTTTTTCTGAAAGATGCTACACTCTTGGACTTTCTTGATTCCCTTAAGGTACTTGAAAGTTTCTATCATTTCCCTCCTCTCCCTCCTTTGCTCAAAGGTATACATATTAAGCTCCTTTAGTTTCTCTTAATATGGCTTCTGTTCCAGACCCTGCACCATTTTAGTTGCCCTCCTATGGACTGCCACCATCCTGTCAATGGCCTTGTGGAGATGGGGGTCTCCAGAACTGCATGCAGTACTCCAGATGGGGTCTCACCAATTGTCTGTACAGGGGGATAACAACTTCCTGTTTTCTATTGGTGATGCCTCTCCCTATACATCCCAGTATCCCCCAGCCATCCTTACTGCTTTCTCACACTGCTTGCCCACCTTTAGGTCATCTGATATGACTACCCCAGGTCCCTTTCCAGTCATGTTGAGGTTAATACCCACCCCAATTGTGTACTCTTCCCCTGGGTTTTTGTTTCCCAGGTGCATTACTTTGCACTTCTTTACATTGACTCTAAACTGCCATATTTTTGACCATTCCTCCAACCTTGCCAAATCCCTTTTCATCCTTTCCACCCCGTCTTGAGTATCAACCCTGTTGCAGATCTTTGTGTCGTCTGCAAAGAGGCATACTTTTCCTTCCAGCCCCTCTGCAATGTCACTTATAAAGCCATTAAAAAGGACCAGACCCAGTACTGAACCCTGCAGTGGCCCGCTAGTAACCCCCCCTTTCTTCAGAGTGGACTCTCTTTACAATTACCCTCTGTGTCCCGTTGTCCAGCCAATTTGTTACCCAGGCTACCACCCTGGGACCCACTCCCAGGCTGGCTAATCTGTTTATTCATCTTTTGTGCGAGACTGTGTCTAATGCAGGGGGCTATGCCGCCCACACACCTCATTTTAGGGGGCTTTGCCCCCACACCCCCCAAGCTTAAAATAATCAACTCCAAGGGGTAGGCATGTCAATGGGGAGAGTGGCAAACTCGGACAAAGAGCCTACGCCAGGGACAGATGGCAGAAGGGAGAACATTGGGGCAACCTATTGGTAGAGGAACAAAGTCAGAATGGTGGGGTATGGGAATAAAACAAAAATTAAACACAAGTATCAGGTAACAAACAAAATTTCTGTAGCTCAGCCAGTCCTGAACCCAGGTCACCTGCCTCAAAGGCAGTGACGTTAGCCAGCAAACCAGATGGCCATATCGAAACCAGCCAGAAAACCAAACCTACACAAACCCTCCAAAACAACCGCGGAACATAGCAGCTCAAATTACAATGTGCTCTTAATAGCCATAACTATTAAGCACACATCGCCCAATTCACATTCGCTGTTCTGACTTTGCTCATATTCAGTCGCTCATATTGAGTCGCTTTACTGATGAGTTACTGGCCAACTCCTCCACCAAGTCTTGACATTTTGCACAGCCTAAGGGAGAGACCTAAAGGGGGAATAAGTACAACAGCAGGCCAACCTCTCCACCAAGTCTTGACCTTTTGTACAGCCTAAGGGAGAGAAATAACAGAGAACAAGTTCAACAGTAGGCCGACCACTCCACCAAGTCTCGGCCTTTTGTGCAGCTACACTTTGTCAAGAGACATTACTGCCCTCTAGTGCCCAGGATTTATACACAGTGACCTAAGGGGGCAGTAGAGGATCTGCTAACATTTAAAATACAGTGTTATGTAAGCTTTAAAAAAAGTCTTAGTATTTGCTAAAAATTGATGCTATGACTAAGAGAATTAGCTACCTCCCTAAAATGCATCACAATTTGATTGGAGACGAAAACAGAAACAACATGCTGAAAAGTGAATAACATTATTCAAATTCCTCTGTGGACTTATGTTATTTCAAAGTTGATAATAACATAAAGAAATGTTTCAAATGACTATGAAGATGAAGTATGAAAACCTACCAATAATGATTCTGCTCTTAGCTTGATACAGGATACAGTGTTTCCACATTGAACAGTAGCTGTTGGAGTTGACTGTGACAGTGGACGAACCACACCTCGAACACAACCACGTTGAGAACCTCTACCGCGACCACGGGTACATGTTCCTCGAGTACTGATGACATGATCTCTTGTCAAGGGTTGCTGCACCGGTTCAACTATAACACCTGAATCCATGGATTGCAGCCAAGAATAATCTTGACTCTCAACATTGGAGATGGAGGAGGAGGAGGAGGAGGATGAGTTCTAGATAGCAAAACAAAACACAATAAATAATAGATTCAGTAGGATTAGTCCTTGCATATTTGCATTTGCCATTCCCCACCTTGAAAGCACGCTGACTGTAATCTAGAAGTGCACAGCAACCATCCTACTATAATAAGCACAGACACACCTGAACAATGTGGACATGAGTACTCGTTGCAGTAAAGTAATCCTTCGTGTCTGGAAACACTCACAGTCAGATGTATAAGACAGCAAAACACATCAATGGTAGATCTAGTTATTGTTTGAACACACCATCTAACCAATGTGAAGGTTTACAATGCTGTTTTGGATCCAGCGATCCCCATACGGTATGGTTTAACATGAGGACAGTAGAGGCATTCAACCACACAAGGGCAAGGGTCCTGGATTAAAGAAGGGCAGATTCTACAAAGATAGAGGTCTGTTTGTTGAAAGCCATGGGGAAGGATGGGTAAAGGGGACACACAGGAGCAATGGGCAATATTTAAGAGAGCCATAATGGAAGCCATGAGCCTATGCATTAAGCAAATAAGTAAAACAAAAAGAAAGAAAAAATCACTCTGGTTCTCAAAAGGGGTGGCAGGGATGGTGAGGGGGAAAACGTTAGCATTCATAAAATACAAAGAAACACAGAGAACTGTATCTGGAAAAGCTAAAAAAGGTGGAGAAAGCAGTCAGAAAAGCCAAAGCATAGACAGAGGAAAGGATAGACAAGGTAAATAAAAAGGAGACAAGACCTTTCTGAGATGCATTAGAGAAAAGAAAAAACAGGGAGGCGGTGGAGACCAATGGGGGGCAGAATTATATCAGGAAAACAGAAATCGAATAAATATTTCTGTTCAGTGTTTACAATAGAAAAGGGAAAGGAGTGTCTACAGCTAGGTGCAAGACGTACTGGGGGTGGGGGAGGGGAGCAGATACCAGTCCAATCACAGTAAGGGGAGCCCAGAGAAACTAGAAAAACTGAAAGTAGATAAGGCAATTGAGCCAAACGAAATACATCCCAGAATTCTAAAAGAACTTGGAAAGGAGCTAGCAGCACCACTGGCAGCCCTGTTCAACAAATCATTTGAAACAGGTGTGGTTACAGCAGACTGGAAAAGAGGGTGAATGTTGTCCCTCTCCATAAGAGCGGGAGCAGGGAAGAGGCTGGTAACTATAGGCCAGTCAGTCTATCCTCAGTGGTGGGGAAACTGAGGGACTCATTACACGAGGAAAAGATTGTGACATATCTTAAATACAGTGGTCAGCAGGATGTGAGACAGCATGGCTTCACAGCAGGCAGGTCATGCCAAATAAATCAAACGTGTTACCCACACACTGATCTACCTACCAGTTATTTATGTGCTGTGCAGTTAGTACTACTGTCAGAGTGCAACCTGGAAACCTATTGAGTTGGTACCCATATTAAGCAGCCTCCTCAAGTTAGTCCTTCTGTTCCATACGGTATTAGTCACCCTCTATACATCTTGGTCATGGTATTGCTTCACCTAGCACTAGGGCGGTACGCCCTTGGGGGTGGCGATAGGCGCACACATCATATTAATAATCTTAAGTGTACCAGGGCCAAGCTTCTCAAACTAACATTAGCTGCCAAACTAAACCCTGGTCCCATCTCTCCCATCACTTCTCTGTCAGGTACTGCCACCATCAATGGAATGAGCGTCTGGCATGTCAATATCTGCAGCCTTCTAAAGAAGTTCACTATGGTTCAGGCGTGGATCAGCCATTCCCAACCCAAAGTCCTGGTAATTTCTGAATCCTGGCTTAGGCCAGCTTCCCGGACAGTGAGATTAGCATCGATCCTGCCAGCTATTCAGAACTGATAGACTACTAGGGAGGTGGAGTGGCTATGTATGTTAAGCAATGATTTGCAACGTCCTGTATGGATTCAAGCTCTGCTAAAAATGAATTTGAATGTCTGACACTCAAGATTGATTTAACCTCTTCTCTGGCTATTAGAGTGATCGGTTGCTATAGACCCCCATCGTCGGGAACTCTACTCCTATCTCACCTTGGTAACATCAGTGAGAAAGAGAATCTCAACACTATCATACTTGGGGACAGTAACTTTGACTGGCTCTCCAAGGCTACTTCACCCCTAAACATCTTTTGTGACACTCGTGGGTTAGCACAGTTAATACAAGAACCTACACGTCCTAATAAAAAGAACCTGTGTAATAGCTCATTGTTGGATGTCATATTAGTTGATAAGCCCGCATCTTGACATGCATGCTGGAAATTTCTTCACTGATGTCAGTGACCATTGCTTTATTGCCGTAGTTAGGTCACTACATCACATAGGTCCTTCAACTAAATTTATCACTAAAGTACTCGGTGCAACTTTGATGCAGCCGCCTATACATACGAACTGGGACATTCACCACGCTGGCAAGACTTCTACCTAGCTACTGAGGTCAACACGGCTTATGATATCTTTAATGAGATTCTAGTAGGAGCCCTAGAAGCAAAAATTAGAGTAAAAAGCAAAACTTGTCACCGATTCACAGCTGAACTGAAAACCGCCCTGCTAGGCAGGGACAAGTTGTGAAAAAAGACACGACAGACGAAACTGGTCTCAGACTGGTGCCAATTTAGGAAGGCACGTAACGCATGCATGAAAATGATCAGAGACACCAAAGCATCATTCTACCTTAAGGAGTTGGATTCTGCTGCAAAGTGCTCCTCTTAATTCTAGAGGACAATTAAGGACATGTCCAGTCACACACCAGGTAACTCCTTGCCACCAAAAATCACATCTGAAGGGAAAACTACATGTGATAAACAGGGGATCTTAGAAGCTTTCAACAATCATTTTGCCACAGCTGGACAGGCTCTTGACATTCCCCTGCAGCCCTGGCGCACTCTAAACTAAGTGTCCCTTGTGTAGACACCATTGCCCCAGTTTCTGGCTTCTCTTCCCAACCTGTACTATTGAAGGAGGCTGAAAATTGGATATTTCAGTTGGATGTAAAAAAAAAAAAAAAAATGCTGGAGCTGACTCTTTGGGTCCTTACTTTATAAAAATCATGTATCACATCCTTGCTGTCCCTATCACACATCTATTCAATTTATCATTGTCCCAAGGGTCCCTTCCCATCATCTGGATATCTGCCCATGTTATCCTGTTGCTCAAATCTGGGATACCTAGACCTAAATAACCATAGACTGATCTCCTTACTGCCTATCTTGTCTAAGCTACTGGAAAAGTTGTCAGCAATCAACTAAAAGCTTATCTGGAAGTTAACAACTAACTAAACCCCATGCAATCGGGTTTTAGGTCTAAGCATAGCACTATCTCAGCCCTTGCCAAAGTAGCTAATGACTGGTACAGTGACCGTGACAGCAGAAACTTTGTCTGCTGCAGTATTCCTAGACCATAGCCTGCTAATCTCCACACTGAAGAGTATCGACTTGACCCAACATCTTTGCAGTGGTTTACAGAGTACCTGGTAGGATGGCAACAACAAATCAAAGCTGATGGGGAGCTCTCCCTCTCAAACCTCGGCTCAGGAGTGCCACAAGGATCCATTCTTGGCCCGCTGCTCTTTGCATCCTATATAAACAACATTGATGTGGGCATCAACAAGGCAAAGATACACCTGTTCGCTGATGACACAGTGGTTTACATAAGTCGTCCGACTGCTGAAGCTGCCTGTGCAGACCTCCAGGAAGAATTTGACCTGTTCCAGACTCAGCTACTCCATAAAGCTCCTCTTAAATGCGAAAAGACAAGCAATGTTATTCGCACCTTATAGCTGTATGACTAATCCTACCAGCTCCGGGACACTGCCTCTGATCACCACAATTCTAGGAGATAAATTGGATTTTATCCCCAAGTTTAAATACTTAGGAGTGTGGCTAGACCAGAACCTCACATTCTCTGAGCATGTTGAAGATCTGGCAAAGAAGCTAAAGCAGAGACTGGGCCTATTCTACAGAATTAGTCAGTTCCTCACTTGTGATGCCAAACGGAGACTAGTCCAATCTACTTTTTTCTCCCTAATCAACTATGGTGATTTTCTATACAGCCATTGTCCTAAAGCCTCGCTTATCAAGCTGGACATGCTGTTTCACAGAGCCATCAGGTTCACTACCGGTCTTCCCTTTTCTACCCATCACTGCCTATTGTACAAAGTTGTAGGATGGTCATCACTTACATTCAGGTATGAAAGAAATGCAGTCCTTTGGACCTACAGAGCTATCTTAAAAAGGCTCCCTCAATACATTACATTACTAAAACATAGAAACATAGACTCTGATGGCAGATAAGGACCACTTGGCCCACCTAGTCTGCCCATTTCCCTACCTACAGGATAAGATACAGATCCTAGTTAATCAACAGCCTATTTCTTCTTACCCACCACAAGAATTGCCTTATGTCTGTCCCATGTATTCTTGAATTCTCCCAGTTTTAGACCCCACAACCTCCTCATGAAGGCTGTTCTATGCGTCCACCAATGTCTTCCCATAAGTGAACTGGGACCATACGGCCTAAGGAGTTCATCATATATCTCTCTATGCATCCCTAAAGCTTTCACCCGCTATGGCAGAATGGCCTTTAGCTTCTCGTTGACTACCCTGTGGAACAAAAATGTAAAACTACTGAAACTAAGTTCAAGTTCAAGTTTATTGCAGGAAAGTCTGCTGAGCAAGCTTCATTCACAAGGCGGTCCTGAGGTATACATACATTACAATGAAGTTCTGTGGCAGACTTACAGACAAATAGTTAGTTTCTACATCATAAGAACAGAGTTCATAGCAATAAGAGCTAGCATCATCATACACAATAGGCAAAATGATAAGAGCACCCAAGATGCTCTCGGCTCATGAAGAGCAATTTGTGCTATTTGTCAAGACAATACATTACATTCATTGGAAAAAAACAGTAAATCCATAACAATTCAACAAAGATTCCACCTAAAACACTGTTACCTAGCACCAGTCCACCAGTTACCTCCATGGTGTTAATGCTTTCAAGGCACTATATGCCCAAGGTATGTGTGAACGCTGCAACTGTCACCCCGGCTCCTAATCATTAACTACTGTTAGCTTGCTCCCCAGAGTCTGGCCTTAAATATGACAGGCCATATCCCAAGTCATTTTGTGCATGTTTTATTAATCCATATGTATTTATTACTTCTAGTCCCTGTACCCCTCTTGCACATTACAGGTAAGTTTTCTGAGACATCTGAACCCAAAGTGTAAAATCTATACCCCGGGTGGTTGCAGTCATAGCCACCTTCCGAGACCACTCACCCAGTTTCTTCTCCAACAAATTACTGCTAAGGTTGCCAACCAATCAGATTAGAGCACCTTCTGGCCTATGCTCCCAATTGGTTCCTGCAGTTCTCTTGGCGATCCTTCTAATTCCGCGGGGGAAAAATAGAATGTTCTGTCAGACTCAGCTAATACAGCTGTAACCACTTCATCCCTGTCCGATGTAATCCTTCCACATGGCTAAAGTGCTTTTATTGGAAGTATGAGTGTTTGAGCCCTTTTGAATCATTGACCATGACTGACCACAGGAGCCTCACCGATACATTCTGTCCCGTCCTGTGACCGTCCCATGGCCCAATGATATGTTGAACCTGGATAGCTAGTGATAGCACCTAGCCCTGGATTAAATATGGTAGGTGCTGTTCCACCCGTGCTCTAGTACCTTGCTCACACCTTCCTCCAGTACACTATGGTACAGCCACCTACAGCCCCAATGTAAGCGCCTCCTGGGGATGTGGTATAATGCCTAGCAGGCTGCCTGCATCCTGCTCCTCCAAGTATAACTACACCTGCTTTACTCATTTGTGAGCCGGTCAAGAAAAACCTGTATCACATACTCCTGTCTGTCTGTCTGTCTTGATAGCAATACCTGTGGCTAGCCTGTCCTTTTTTCTATGAATATTACTGTATCAATATCCATCACTGTATCTCTCTGTGGATTTGCCTGGTCTCACTGGTATTACTGATGTTCTAGAATCACCTACAATGTTATGTACGCATGTTTCCTGATTTGCACTTTCACTATGTTTTTATTCCCACTGTAAATATTGATGCTCGTTTTATAATATAATCCGGACTTAACCAGGTCCATCTTGCCAATGAGCTTGCTCAACGATGTTTGCCTGGATAAATAAAGATTTGATTGATTGACTAATAGATTTCTTTGGCTAGGTGAAAAGGGAAATAGATCAAGCAGAGACAGTGGATGTGGCCTACGTGGATTTCAGCATGGCCTTTGATACCGTCCCATATAAAAGGCTAATAAACAAGTTGAACACCCTGGGAGTGAGATCCAGAGTGGTAAACAGGATCAGAAACTGGTTGTGCTGTAGGACACAAAGTGTGGTAGTGAACTGAGTTTGGTCCGTAGAAAGGGAGGTTACCAGCAGGGTGCCTCAGGGACTGGTGCTAGGTCCAGTCCTCTTTAATGTCTTTAAAAGCCACACTGCAGAGGAACTGAAGGGAAGGAATGCCTCATCGCAGATGACACAAAGATCTGCAATAGGGTCACATGCCAGGGGAGTGGAAAAAAAAATCAGAAGGGAACTGCCAAGCTGGAGAAATGATCAAATACATGGTAGCTGAGATTCAATGCAAAAAAGTACAAAATGATACACTTGGGACACTGAAACCCAAGGAATGAGTACTCAATGGAAGGTGGGGGGGTTGAGGTACTGTCAGCCACCAACAAGAGAGGAATCTGGGAGTGATTATATCTGAAGACCTAAAGGTGGCTGAACAGTGTGAAAAGGCATTAAGAAGGGTCAGCGGGATGTTAGGGTACATAGGGAGTGGCATCACCAGCAAAAAAAGGGATGCCACTGTTTAGATCACTAGTGAGACCACATCTAGAGTAGAGTACTGTGTCCAGTTCTGGAGGCCTCATCTTTGGAAGGATATAGACAGAGTGGAGGCAGTACAGAGAAGGGCAACAGAAATGCTACAGGGGCTGCAACAGAAATCATATGAGCAGAGACTGAAAGACCTCAATATATATTCTCTGGAAATGAGGAGACAGAGGAGGACTTGAGAGAGATGTTCAGATATAAACAGACAGAAAAACAGAGCACACACAAACCAAAATATACAAGGGCACAAGTCTCATATATTAAAACTATTTAATATCAAGACATAAGACAGGCAATAAACAGCCTGTCGAGTTTTGACGCCCATACATCCTTTCTCAAAGGCTAAAATCTTACAAGTAGATGCGTCGTTAAATACAAACATTTCAGAAAATGTCATGATTACACACAGCCAGCAGAGAATCTGGTTGACCTATACATAGACATTAATTAAATAAATCAATCACCATCTACCTCATCAAACTCATGAAAGTGCTTTTACATCATAAATAAGACATGCAACAATAACTCTCCCACCACGGTAGCAAAAGATAATCAGCAACAGAATTTCTCCTCCATAGCAGCAACAAAAAATCCACAAAAAAGTGGATAAAGAAATCACTAATCAATACAGGACTAACTTTAACAATAAGGGGAAGGGAAGGGAGGAAAGGCAAGAAGTGGGAGGAGGGGAAGAAAACAAAAAATTGGGATAAGAGATAATGGGGGTTGGGTGCTAGAGGGCAGAGGGCAAAAATGAAAGGACAACATATGAATCAAGAAACACTCAAATTCAGTTGATTCTTAAATAATACTGTCAGTCTCAGAAATACCGTCTCTTAGGAAAATCATAATACAGTACTAAAGGCATGTTCATTATTACTTTTTCTTTCTCAAAAAGGTGACCTATTTACTTAATGTCTATGTATTGGCCAACCAGATACTCTGCTGTCTCTGATATCATCGTGCCATATTTTTGAAATGTTTGTATTTAACAGCCACATCTACATGTGAGATGTTCACCTTTGAGAAAGGATGTGTAGACATCCGAAACACGTCAGGCTGTTTATTGCCTCTCTTAAACTCAGTCCAATGGAGAGAACACAACAAATGAAATATTTTATTAATACAGTATCATGCAAGATCCCACTTGGAGTGTTGTGCCCAGTTCTAGAGGCCACATCTCAGAAAGGACGCAGAAAGGCGGTAGTCCAGAGGAGGGAAACTAAAATGCTAGGATTGTACAAGAAGCCCTATGATGATACTGAGAAATCTCAACATATACAACCTGGGAGAGAGGACAGCAAGAAGGGACATGACAGAGACCTTCAAGTACTTCTCATGTCAACAGGGTGCAGGAGGCAAGTCTCTTTCAAATGAGAAAGAGGTCCAGGACCAGGGGGCATAGTATGAATCTGGAAGGGGGGAAGTTTAAGAGGGATGGTAGGAAGTACTACATTGCTGACAGAGTGGTAGACAGCTAGAACAGGCTGCCAGTGGAAGTGGCGGGTGAAGAAACAGTGGAGGCTTCAAGCATGCACTGAATAGAAATAGGGGGCTGGCAGTATAGCCTAGAGGTTAAAGTAATGAGCTGTGAATGAGTTGGCACATCCAGCAGAACTGGATTTGATTCCTACAACCTCTACTTGCATACTGTGTGTTTCTGCGCAAGTCACTTAACCACCACAAAGCTCCTGGGTTGCCCTGAAAACAGCCACTTGTGCCTAGTGGGCCTTACCTAGTTAAAGAATAATAAAAATAAATAAATAAAACAGACATGGGGAGTATTACTTAAAAGGCAGAGAGGAGGGAGGGTTACCGGAGACCAGTTAGGAAATGCAGAGATGGAAAAGGGAGAGAATATCTCAGCAGACTGGGTGGGCCAAGCCACCCTTTTCTGCCAAAAAATTCTGTGTTTCTGTTTCTTTTCAGCTCCACTGGTCACCCAATCAAGGATGCCAAATGGTTTCATCTGGCTCATCTGACAAGACCTTCCCCTCATGAAACCATGTTTTCTTGGGTCCTGCAGTCCATTTCCCTCCAGGTCATTCACTAGTTCCTCTCATTACCTTTCCCAAGAATATATATCAGGCTGACTAGTCTATTGTTCCGTGGCTCATCTTTCCTTCACCTATTAAGAGGGGCCACATCTGCTGCCCTTCAGTCCCTAGGAACCATCCCTGTGGACAGTGAGCAGTTGACTATGTCTGTCCATCTTGCTGGGGGACCCCATCTGCTGTCCTCCAGTGTTACGTAAACAATCTCAGATAGTAGAGTAAATAATATTAATAATACAGATTTTTGTGTCTCAGAGTCTGCCAAGAAACATTCGTAAGCAAGCAAGGAGTACTAATAAATTTTATTATACTACTTATACCAGGCATGTGACAGAGAAAATCACAAGAGAGATGGGTTTCTCACAATCACTCTCCTGAAGAATGTACATAATCTCCAGGATCAGAGATCTCAGGCTCTAAGATCTCATTCTATTTCTCCCTGCTCTTCTAGAGACCACTTACAGTAGGTTGCAGACAACTATATACTACAGATAACAGCATAGTAACAGAGTTTACCTCATAGCTACAGATATGAGAAACAATATAGATTTGTCCTAAGTCATTCTCCATTGCATGATGACTTAGGAGACAGAATTACTAAAGAGTTTCATATGAGACAGAATATGCTTCCATTAGCATTATAGCTTAGACAAAAGAAATGCTGATCGGTTCACACGTGATTTCTTGCTACGCATAGTAAGATATAAAGGCTTTCTCTCTGTCAGCTTGCTTAGACAAAGAGAAGTGCTGATAGGGCTCTATTACACGTAGCATATCTGACTGAGTGTAAAACACTCACTACATATAATTATATGAGAATATAAGTATACAATAGTCACTGATGATCCCTCTGAGTCATCTTATCAGTGATTGGGTAGATATATATGGAATATATGTAAAAAACAAATGTAATCTAGACAAATGTATTATAGTGAGGTATAAGGAATCATGCATAATAAACGTTAGCATATATTAGCAGCAAAGCACATATCTGGCACTCATGCTTATATGATCAGTGCCTATATCTATATGTTAGTGCAAAACAGCAGTATCACAGTACAATAGACCAGGTATACAGTGTGAGGTGTATGTGGGATGCTAGGTGCAACACCAGATCTAGGGACCACCCCAGGGGCTAGTAAGCAGTTGACTATGCCTGCCAGCGTTGCTGTTGGACCACATCTGCTGTCCTCCAGTTCCTAGAGCTCTCCCCTGTGGCCAGCGAACAGTTTACTATGTCTGCCTGTGGTGCTGGGGGACCCCATCTTCTGTCTTCCAGTCCTCAGGGACCACCCCTGTTGCCAGTGAGCAGCTGACTGTATCTGCCAGTGGTGCTGGGGGATGCCATCTGCTCTCCTCCAGCTCTAGGTACCACTCCTGTGGCCGGTAAACAGTTGACTATGTCTGCCCACGGTGCTGGGGATCCTATCCACTCTCCTCTAGCTCTAGAGACCACCCATGTAGCCAGCGAGCAGCTGACTATGTCTGCCAGTGGTGCAGAGACATCACATCTGCTGTCCTCCAGCATTAGAGACCACCCCTGTGGCCAGCAAGCAGTTGACCATTTCTGTCTGTGGTACTAAGGGAAATGATCTGCTGTCCTAAAGCTCTGAAGACCACACCTGTGGCCAGTGAGCAGCTGACTATGTCTGCTCGTGGTGCTGGGGGAATACATGTGCTGTCCTTCAGCTCTAGAGAGCACCCCTGTAACCAGTGCACAGTTGACTATGTTTGCCCATGGTGCTGAGAGACCCCATCTTATATCCTCCAGCTTTAGAAGCTAATCCTGTAGCCAGTCAGCTGTTGACTATGTCTGCCCATGGTGCTGGGGGCACCATCTGCTGTCCTTTAGCTCTTTGGACCACCCTTGTAGCCAACAAGCAGTTGACTTTGTCTGCCTGTGGTGCTAGGGAACCACGGCTGCTGTCCCTCACTCCCTAGGGACTCCTTGTGGGTAGTGAGCAGCTGACTATGTCTGCCTGTGGTACTGGGGGACATCATCTGCTGTCCTATAGTCTCTAGGCACACCCATGTAGCCGGCAAGCAGCTGATTCTGTCTGCCAGTGGTGCTGCTATCACTTCCGCATTATCTTTGAGCATTCTAGGGTACAAGCCATCGGGTCCCATTGATACTGTATATTTACTCTCAACCCTTTAGCTTTTCCAACACCCTTTCCTCATTCGCTTGGCCCTTGATTTTGTGCACCCACCCCTCTCTTTCCTCCTCACCCCATATTCTGTCAGTGGATCACTGTTCTCTCTCAAATACGGAACATGTTTCTGTTCCTTTGTTCCTCCTCTTATCCTTCCTTTCTCCTGAGCCTCACTATTCCCATTTGACTTTTTGCTTCTCTAGAATGTACCTAAAGAATACCCTTTCCCTTGCTTCACCCCCTTACCTGTCTCCAGTTTGGCCTTCCTACTAGCTTTTTTTGCTACCTCAGGGTACACTTCCCTATCCTTCCCCTTTGGCTTGCATTATATTTTGTGAACACCTTCCTCATAGCTCCTACCACCTTTACTTCTGCCATGAATCACTCTGGTAATTTTGACCTTTTCCCCTTGATGCCATCACAACTGAGCTTTCTGCTGGCTGTAGCATTCCTTTTTGAATTGTGTCCCATTTTCCTGACTCTGGTATAACTGCCTTTTCCCTCAGCTTTTTCCATATCTGTCTCCTCATCATGTCAAAATCTGCCTTCCTGAAATCCCCTCCCATTACTGTGTTTACCCATTTTCTTGCCCCTATTTGAACCTCTAACCTCACTGTCTTGTGGTTGCCAGACCCAAGCAGTTCTTGAACTTCTATATTTTGGATCCTCTTACTGTTGGTGAGTACTAGTTCCAGTAGAGCCCCTTCTCTTGTCAGGCCCTGGACCCGCTGTACTAAGAATGTCTCCTGGCAAGCATCTACCAGAAGCTAATTCCTAGTACTTTGCTGCAACTAAAACATGACAGTCCATAGCTGGTATGTTCCCAACTACTAACACCGCCCCAAAAATTATTGCCTTTCTTAGTAAATCCACCTGTTCTTTATCCACACACTGACCCTGACCTGATGTTCAGTGGACCACTCCAATCCTAATTTGTTTCCAATTCCCTGCTGCTGCTAGTACCCATTGGGTTTCTAGTCTTTCTGACTCAGTCAGCTTATTTCAAGTGCTGCTGTCCCATCCCTGCTATACAGTGCTACTCCACCTTCCCTTCCCTTTATATACCGTGCTACCTCACCTCCTCTACCTTTCTTATACAGTGCTACCCACCTTGCATACACTTCTTTACATACTGTGCACCTCTCCTTTTATATACAATGCTACAAAATCTAACCTACCCTTTATATACAGTGCTATCCCACATCCCAAACCCTTTATATAAAGTGCTACCCCACCTTCTCATCCCTTTATATACAGTGTTACTTCCATCTCCCCTACCCTTTATATAGCATGCTACCCGACCTCCCCCACCTTTTATATACATTCCTACCCACCACCCCAAATGTTTACAAGTAGTGCTACACCACCTCCCCTACTCTTTATATACAGTGCTACCTCACCGCCTCTACCCTTTACGCATAGCACTACCCCACCTCCCCATTCCTTTATGTACAATGCTACTCCACCTCCTCTACCCTTTTCATATCATGCTACCCGACCTCCCCTACTTTTTATATAGTGTTACCTGACCTCTCCTTTTATATACAGTGCTACCCCACCTCCCCAACCCTTTATATACAGTGCTGCTCCATCTCCCCTACCCTTTATATACCGTGCTACCCAACCTCCCCTACCTTTTATATACAGTGCTATCCACCTCTCCAAACATTTACATGTAGTGCTACGCCACCTCCCCTACTCTTTATATACAGTGCTATGCACCTCCTATACCCTTTACACACAGCACTACCCCACCTCCCCATCATTTTATGTACAATACTACTACTA
Organism: Neoceratodus forsteri; assembly: GCA_016271365.2. NCBI lineage: Eukaryota > Metazoa > Chordata > Ceratodontiformes > Ceratodontidae > Neoceratodus > Neoceratodus forsteri. The sequence continues at coordinate 495,937,959 of CM057457.1, forward strand.
CAACTACTCCTCCCCTACCCTTTATATATCATGCTACCCGACCTCCCCTACCTTTTATACACAGTGCTACTCAACCTCCCCTACCTTTTATATAGTGTTACCTGACCTCCCCTACATTTTATATACAGTGCCACCCCACCACCTCTACCTTTGATATACAGTGCTACCCCACCTCCCCAAATGTTTACAGTGCTACCCCATCTCCCCTACAACTTATATACAGTGCTACCCCACTTCCCATACCCTCTATATACAGTGTTACTCCATCTCCCCTACCCTTTATACACCGTGCTACCCAACCTTCCCTACCTTTTATATACAGTGCTATCCACCTCTCCAAACATTTACATGTAGTGCTATCCCACCTCCCCTACTCTTTATATACAGTGCTACGCACCTCCTATACCTTTTACACACAGCACTACCCCACCTCCCCATCCCTTTATGTACAATACTACTACTACTCCTCCTCCCCTACCCTTTATATATCATGCTACCTGACCTCCCCTACCTTTTATATACAGTGCTACTCAACCTTCCCTACCTTTTATATACAGTGCTACCTGACCTCCTCTACATTTTATATACAGTGCCACCCCACCACCTCTACGTTTGATATACAGTACTACCCCACCTCCCCAAATGTTTATATACAGTGCTACCCTACCTCCTTCAACCTTTATATACAGTCCTACCACACCTCCCATACCCTTCATACACAACACTACCCCAGCTCCCACACTCTTTATACACAGCACTACCCTACCCTTTATATACAGTACTACCCCACCTCCCACACTCTTTATACACAGCACTACCCTACCCTTTATATACAGTACTACCTCACCTCCCCCACCCTTTATATACAGTAATATCCCATCTCCCTTACCCTTTATATACAGAGCTACTTCATCTCCTTCCTTTATATACCGTGCTACATGACCTCCCCAAATGTTTATATACAGCGCTACCCTACCTTCTTCAACCTTTATATACAGTGCTACCACACACCTCCCATACCCTTCATACACAACACTACCCCACCTCCCCTACACTTTTTGTACAGTACTACCCCCTCCCTACCCTTTATATACAGTGCTACCCCACCTCCCACACTCTTTATACACAACACTACCCTACCCTTTATATACAGTAATATCCCATCTCCCTTACCCTTTATATACAGTGTTACCTCATCTCCCCTTCCCTTTATATACCGTGCTACATGACCTCCTCTACCTTTCTCATACAGTGCCACCTACCTTGCATTCCTTTCATATACTGTGGTACCCAACCTCTCCTTTTATATACAGTGCTACACCACCTCCCCATCTCTTTCTATACAGAGCTACACCACCTCCCCATTCTTTCATATACAGTGCTACTCCATCACCTCTACCCTTTATATACTGTGCTACCCGACCTCCCCTACCTTTTATATACAGTGCTACCCCACTTCCCCAAACGTTTATATGCAGTGCTACCCCACCTCCCCTACTCTTTATATACAGCACTACTCCACCGCCCCTACCCTTTATATACCATGCTACCAGACCTCCCCTATCCTTTATATACAGTGCTACCTGACCTCCCCTACCTTTTATATACAGTGCTACCCAACCTCCCTTACCATTTATATACAGTGTACCACACCTCTCCAAATGTTTATATACAGTGCTACCCCCACATGCCTTAACCTTTACATACAGTGCTACCCCACCTCCCCTACCCTTTATACACAGCACTACCCCACCTCCCCTACCCTTTATATATAGTACAGGGATTTATTTAACTCTAAAATTGATTGCGTTTGCTCATAAAGTGCTAAATCTTTGTGAAAATGCATAGCTTTTGCCTCACTGTGTTTAACAAACACAGCACTTCTAGAAAATATGTATAAATACTTTCTGTACAGTTAGTATAGTCCCAAGAAAAAAACTGCTAATCAATTATTTAAAGCCCTGTAAAAAGTACTGCCCCATTTCCCATATCCTTTTATACACAGCACTATCCCACCTCCTCTATCCTTTATATACAGTAATTTACAAACATACATAGAAACATAGAATTTGACAGCAGATAAGGACCACTTGGCCCACCCAGTCTGCCCATTTCCCTACCTAATGCTTAGGCTGCAGATCCTAGTTAACAGCCTACTTCCTCCTACAGCACACTAGAATTGCCTTATGTCTGTCCCATGCATGTTTGAATTCCTCCACTGTTTTTGAGTCCACTACCTCCTCAGGAAGGCTGTTCCATGTATCCACAACCCTCTCTGTGAAAAAATAATTCCTCACATTACCTTTGAGCCGTCTCCCCTCTATCTTCAAATTGTGCCCCCTTGTTCTTGCACGTCCCTTTTTCTGAAAGATGCTACCATCTTGGATTCTGTTGATTCCCTTGATGTACTTAAAAGTTTCTATCATGTCCCCCATCTCCCTCCTCTCCTCGAGTGTATACATATTAAGCTTCTTTAATTTCTCTTCGTATGTCTTCTGGTGCAGACCCTGCACCATTTTAGTTGCCCTCCTCTGGACAGCCTCCATCCTGTCTATGTCCTTGTGGAGATGGGGACTCCAGAACTGGATGCAGAACTCCAGATGGGGTCTCACCAACTGTCTGTACAAAGGGATGACAACTTCCAGTTTTCTACTGGTGATGCCTCTCCCTATGCATCCCAGTATCCCACCAGCTCTTCTTACTGCCTTCTCACATTGCTTGCCCACCTTAAGGTCATCTGATATGACTACCCCATGTCCCTTTCCATTTCTGTTGTTGTTATTATTTCACTCCCACTGTGTACTCTTCCCCTGGATTTTTGTTTCCCAGGTGCATTACTTTGCACTTCTTTGCACTGAATCTAAGCTGCCTATATCTGACCATTCCTCCAACCTTGCCAAGTCCCTTTGCAGCCTCCAGTCCACCTTCTGTATCAACCCTGTTGCAGATCTTTGTGTCATCTGTAAAGAGACATATTTTTCCTTCCAGTCCCTCTGCAATGTCACTTGTAAAGACATTACAGAGGACCAGTCCCAGTACTGAACTCTCTGGTACCCCACTAGTAACCTCCCTTTCTTCAGAGTAAACTCTGACACTATTACCTTTTGTATCCTGTTGTCCAGCCAGTTTTTAACCCAGGCTACCACCTTGGGACCCACTCCAAGGCTGGCTAACTTGTGTATTAATCTTTTGTGTGGGACTGTGTTAAATGCCTTGCTAAAGTCTAGGTAGGTCATGTCCACTGCCCCTCCCTTGTCTACCACATTGGTCACCCAGTCAAAGAAATCTATTAGATTCGTCTGACATGACCTTCCCGCTGAGAATCCATGCTGCCTTGGGTCCTGTGCCCACTGGCCTCTAAGACTCAAAAATTCTTTGCTTTAGAAGTGATTCCATCTTTTCTCTACCACTGAGGTCAAACTAACAGGTCTGTAGTTTCCTCCTCTGTCTTGCTCCCACTTTTGTGAAGGAGAATCACGCCTGCCCTCCTCTAGTCCTCCGGTACTACACCATCCTCCCATGATTTGTTAAAAAGGGTGGTCAGTGGTTTCACTAATTCTACCCTTAGTTCTTTTAGAATTCTTGGGTGAATCCCGTCAGGCCCCATTGCTTTGTCCACCTTCAGTTTTAAGAGTTCTTTGAGGACCCTTTCTTCTGTGAATGGACTGGTATCAACCTCCCTATCCAGAGTGCTTCTATTCTTTGATTTAGGTACCTCCTTCTCCTCTTCTTTTGTGAATACTGAGCAAAAGTATTAATTCAGTATCCCTGCTTTTTCACTGTCATCCTCTGCCCACCCTCTCTTCCCTTTAGTAAGCCTCACTATCCCTTCCTTCATCTTTCTTCACTTCCTAATGTACCTATAAAATGTTTTATCCCCCTTCTTAACTGAGTTGCCTATCTTTTCCTCAGTTTGGGCATTTACTATTCTGACTGCCTTCCCCACTTCCTTCTGCTTTAACTGGTACAGTTCTCTGTCCCACCTCCCTTACCTTTTGTACACAGTGCTACGTCACCTCCCCTTCCCTTTACATACTATGCTTCCTGACCTCCACTACCTTTCATATACAGTGCTACCCACCTCCCCAAACATTTTATATACAGTGCTACTCCACCTCCCCAAACATTTATATACACTGCTTCCCCACCTCCCTTAACCTTTATATACAGCGCTACCCCACCACCTTTAACCTTTATATACAACGCTACCCCACTGCCCTTAACCTTTATATACAACACTACCCCACTGCCCTTAACCTTTATATACAGCGCTACCCCACCGCCCTTAACCTTTATATACAGTGCTACCCCAGTGCCCATATTCTTTATACACAGCACTACCCCACCTCCTCTACCAGTGCTCTTGGTAGGATTTTTTGTTTCTGGGTCCTGGACTTTCTAGAAAAAAATTGGGGTCCTCAGTTAAAATCCGGGAGTCACCCTGAAGTTTTTGGGAGTCCCCATTAAAATTAATACAATAGGTCTAACGGTAGTGTCCTGCCGCCATACCTCTCAACTGCCCCCGATTTTCAGGATGACCCAGATTTTGCAGCAATATTTTCCTTTGTCTCTCCTAAACTGTGTGTTTCCATGACTGAATGGTGGAGACCGTAAGCACAAAATAACGTCAAGCATTAGATTTACAGACTTGTTTTTCAGAAAATGCACTGTACACTACGCCCCTTATTCTACCAGCTTCATGAGTAGCTCTCTCTTTGTTTTAAGATCTGTCTCTTATTTTGGTCCTTTGTCCCCGATTATTTTTTCAGTCCTGTTCCCGATTTATGATGCAGGAGGTTAAGAGGTACAGTATGCAGATGTAGGGATAGGACTGAGGGAGACATTATACCCCCCTCCTCCTATACCTCTCAACCTCTTGCCTCAAAAATCAGGGACGAGGCAAAAAGAAATCAGGGACAAAGACTTCCAATCAGGGGCACATCTTAAAAAAATGGTATTGACTCAGAGAGCTGATATAAGATGAGTGCAAATGCATTTTCTGAAGAACAAGTCTGTAATTTTAATATCCGACATTATTTTGTGCTTACAGTCCCCACTGTACAGTCACAAAACACAAATTCTGGGAGGGACAGAGGAAACTTTAGAGGTAAAATCAGGGACTGTTAAGAGTTATGCCCCCCTTCCCAATCCCTATTACCTCTGTTTTTTAAACTTCATTATTGATCTCAAAGTGCAGTTGACAAAGCATTAATTCCTTTAGAATTCAGCTCAGTAATGTTGAATTTACTACATTCCACAGTGCACAGATTGATTTCCCATGACTGCTGCTGTAACAAACAGCATGCTCAAATCACCCTTGCAGGCAGCTCTGTGTGCAGTGTTGAGATAAGTGGTAAGGAGCTCAGTGAGAGTCATCCAGCTGAAACTGGAGCCCAGAGCAGAAGACAGGGGGCCCTGAGGTATGTAATTTGCATACTTCACGCCCCCTCTCTTCTGCTCTCAACTCCAAATTCAGCTGGATGAATCACTGTGCCCCGTGTGGCTCCTCTGAACACTGCATACAGAACTGTCTGCAACAGCGATTTCTGAACATGCCATTCGTTAAAAAAGCAGGCATGGGACTCCAGGGGCATTTTGTTTGAGAGTCTCAGGGACTTGCTGATGAAATTTCTGAACGTCCCGATGCCGAAACTGAGCGTAAAGGACACAGGTGCCCACATCCCCTAGAGTTCTGCCTACCCTTTATATGTAGTGCTACTCCACCTCCCCACCCTTTATATACAGTGCTATCCCACCTCCCCTACCCTTTAAATGTAGTGCTACCTCACCTCCCCTACTGCTTGTATACAGTGCTACCCCACTTCCCCTACCCTTTATAAACAGTGCTAGCCCACCTTACCCTACCCTTTATATACAGGGCTACCCCACCTACCCTACTTCTTACCTAGAGTGCTACCCCACTTCCCCCACTACATATATACTGTACATAGTACTACCCCACCTCCCCTACCCTTAATATACAGTGCTACCCTACTTCCCCTACCCTTTATATACAGTGTTACTCCACCTCCCTTACCCTTTATATACAGTGTCCCCCACCTTCTCCACCCCTTATATAGAGTGCTAACCCTCTTCTCCTACCCTTTATATACAGTGCTACCCAACTTCCCCATACCACCTATATACAGTGCTACCCAACTTCCCCTACCCTTTATATACAGTTCTACCCCACCTGTCCTACCCCTTATATACAGTGCTATCCCACCTCCTTACCCTTTATATACAGTGCCACCCCACCTAAGGGGTTGAAACTGGCACTGGGCCACTAGACAAATGCTGGTAGTTTGCATCAGGCTAAGATTTTCATTTAACTAGCTCTGCAGGCTTGTGCTGGAGAAGGCAACACTTCAGTATGTACACCAACTGGGCCAGTGGAAAAGTATGTGAGGCCAATGGATTTTCCCAGTCATTAGCCCTGCCTTCTAATGGTTGCAAAACTTAATTTTGACCCCATCACCTACCCTATGACTTATATCCTAACCCTATCACTCTCCACTGCAATAGTCCCTACAGTTTCGAAGCTTGTCAAAGTTCTCCCTCTTTTCAAAGGGGGAGACCCCACCCTATCTTCCTCCTACCAGCCCTTGCTAAAGTCTAAGAATCCTTCATCCTCCACCAGCTCAATTATTTTCTCTCACCATACCAGTCTGGTTTCAGAAAGTCCCATTCCACCACCTCCTCTGTACCCTACTTCACCAATGCCATCCACACCGCTATGGATCTTGGCCATATCACCTCAGCTATATTCACTGACCTAGCCAAGGCCTTTGACTCTGTCTCACCACCTTCTACTTTCTAAATTGCGCTCCATTGGCCTGCCTCTCCTTCAGCGTCCTGGTTCAGTTCCTATTTAAACAGGCCACGCCCAATCAGTTTCTATCACCAACATCTCATCTCCCACCCTCCCCATCATCGCTGGTGTTCCTCAGGACTCTATTCTTGATCCAGTTCTTTTTTCCCTCTTCATCAATGACCTTCCCTCCATATGCACCTACTCCAACATCCACAAGTATGCAGACAACACCGTCCTTTTCTTATCTGGCCCATCCATACAAGCCGTCCAATCCTCCCTTCAACATGACTTCTCAGCAGTCACACCTTGGTTTGATGCCAACTGCCTTAAACTGAACACCAAGAAAACCGTTGCCATGACCTTCGGCTCCAAACAAAAACTTGCTAAACTTCCCTCACTGCCTGTTTTCTCTCAGCAGATACCCTCCTCAACAATATCAGCACTTACAAATATCTGGGTGTCTGGCTCGATCCCTCCCTTGATTTCCCAGCCATTTCAGTTCACTCCACACCATGCTGCATCCTAAACATGAGCTACTCCATTGGCACAAAGCCAGCCTGCCCCTCCCTGTAAGAAATGACTTATTAGTCAAATGGATCCTCTCTGCCTTTGAGTATGCCAACATAGTTTTCAGTGCTGCCCCAACCTCTCTTGCTAAACTGGATGTCCTATTCCATGCTTTTTGTCAGTTCGCCTCCAACTCTTCCCTGCTAGCACATCACCGTGACATCTACTCTGCCCTCTCTGTCTCTGTCTCTCTCTCTCTCCAGTCACTTGCGCAGAGGCGCTCCTCTCACTGCTCTACCTTCATAGCCAAGTATTGGTTTGGGTCTCTCCATACATACCTTACCTTCCTCCTCTCTCTCGCATATCCCTGTCCATATAACTCTCAGTCTAGCTCTGCCCGCATCTTTCTCTCCCTCGTATCCAAACCTCAGCTGGTAAACTCTCTCTCTTTCTCCTATAAGTTTCCCTTCCTCTGGAATAGCCTACCCTCCAAACCAGTCTTTCACCCTCCTTCCAATATCTCAAGCGCTACTCAGAACTACACTGGTCACCCCTGCAGCTGCAATCTTCCTAGCCTATGACCACATCATGCCTCAATTCCATTCTGTTCTGGGACAAACCACTGTACAATAGCTGCGCTTGTCACTGTATTTACTGTACATACTTTCTAATTTGTATCTATCTGTACATAGTTTCCAAGTTTACATATGATAGTACATAGTTTCCTTGTTATATAGTATTGCACTTTTTTACTTGGTCTGTTTTTTTTGACACTGCCTGTTACTGTGTTATATATGCTGTTGTATCTGTCACCCTCCTGTTTACCCCTACCCCCGCGTCCAACCTGGAAATGAGCATCGACTCACGATACCTTTCCCGATTATCAACTTTTAAATAAAATAGAATAAATAAATATACAGTGCTACCCCAGTTGCCCTACCACTTATATACAGTACTACCATACCTCCCCTACTGCTTATATACAGTACTATCCCACTTCCTCTACCCTTTATATGCAGTGCTACAGCACCTCCCCTACTGCTTACATACAGAGCTACCCCACTTCCCCTATCCTTTATACACAGTACTACCCCACCTCCCCTACAACTTATATGCAGTGCTACCCCACTTCCTCTACCCTTTATATACAGTACTACACCAGTTCCCCTACCCTTTTTATACAGTGCTACCACACCTCCCCTACCACTTACAGTATATGCAGTGCTACCCATTTCCCCTACCACTTATATACAGTGCTACCATACCTCCCCTACTGCTCATATACAGTACTACCCCACTTCCCCTACCCTTTATACACAGTGCTACCCCACCTCCCCTACAACTTATATACAGTGCTACCCCATGTCCCATACCCTTTATATACAGTGCTACACCAGTTCCCCTACCCTTTTTATATAGTGCTACCACACCTCCCCTACCACTCATATGCAGTGCTACCCATTTCCCCTACCACTTATATACAGTGTTACCATACCTCCCCTACTGCTCATATACAGTACTACCCCACTTCCCCTACCCTTTATACACAGTGCTACCCCACTCCCTACAACTTATATACAGTGCTACCCCATGTCCCATACCCTTTTATATACAGTGCTACACCAGTTCCCCTACCCTTTTTATATAGTGCTACAACACCTCCCCTACCACTTATATGCAGTGCTACCCATTTCCCCTATCACTTATATACAATGCTACCATACCTCCCCTACTGCTCACATACAGTACTACCCCACTTCCCCTACCCTTTATACACAGTGCTACCCCACACCCCCTACTGCTCACATACAGTACTATCCCACTTCCCCTACCCTTTATACACAGTGCTACCCCACCTCCCCTACAACTTAAATACAGTGCTACCCCACTTCCCATACCCTTTATATATGGTGCTACACCAGTTCCCCTACCCTTTTTATACAGTGCTACCACACCTCCCCTACCACTTATATGCAGTGCTACCATACCTCTCCTACTGCGTATACCCCTACCCTTTATATGCAGTGCTACAGCACCTTCCCTACTGCTTATATACAGTACTATCCCACTTCCCCTACCCTTTATACACAGTGCTACCCTACCTCCCTCTACTGCTTATATACATTGCTACCCACGTCCCTTATCCTTTATTTATTTAAGAGTTTTACCAGGAAGGCACAGTGAGCGGAGATACCGCTCAATTCCAGATGAATCTTGGGGGAAGGGGGAGAGGATTAAAATACAGAGTGAATAATTGTTCAAGTATACAGATTATGCAATGCAGATATCACATTGTATGCATAGGTTAATGGATAGTAGAGCTTGCTTGACTGTGTGCACCAAAGTACACTTAATAACATTACAGAGCAAGGCTGCACAATGTAGTAGTATTGAATCACAGATTAGATAACAGATATCCCTACCACTACTCAGGAAGTTGTAAACTAGGAGGTGGAAGCAGCGGTGCTAGTAAGAGTGGTTGACCCCATAGCCCTTGTACCTAGGCACAAGTAGAGGAGTGGTGGGTCTTTAGGATGTGATTGAGCTGCTGAGAGTTTGTGATGAGTCTGATGGCAGCCGGCAGTGTATTCCAAAGCTTGGGCATGCGGCAACTGAAGGCAGCTTGGCCCCTGGCTGAACCCATGAATGGGACTTGAAAGAGCCTGGAGTCAGTGCTCCTGAGGGAGTAGGTAGGCAGAGGTTGAGTTGCGAGGGTGGAGTCAAGATAGGGAGGGAGGGACTGTGTCCAGTATTTCACTGTGATCCTGATGCAGTGAATCTGCCTGCAGTCGTGAAGTGAGGGCAGGTCAAGGGAACTGTAGAAGTTGCAGTGGTGAGTTGTTGGGGGGGGCAGGCCAAGATATAGTGACAGAAGGAATGAAAGAGTGTGTCAAGACTAGCAAGGGAGGTTATGGAAGCAGTTCCGGAGACTACATCCCCGTAGTCCAGTATAGGGAGGATCATCTTCTGAACAATTGCCTTCTGGGTAGTTGGAGGGATGCAGTCCTTATTGCGATATAAGGTACCTAGTTTTGGATGCAGTTTCTTATGGATTGAATCAATGTGTGTGGTGTAGTCAAGGTGCTGGTTGACCCAGACTCCTAGGTACCTGAGGGAGGTGCAAGCCTCCAAGGGGTACCATCAATGGTGAGAAACGTGGGGGGCGAGGGGAGATGGGCGAGTCTTTGTTGTGAGCCAAAAGTCACAGAGACAGTTTTCTTAGCATTGAGAAACAGTTGGCTTCAGCGGAGCCAGTGATGAAAGGCATTGTAGTCCTTCTGAAGTGTAGATGCCACTGCAACGGGGAAGGGCCTGAAGCATACAGGACGGTGTCATCAGCATACATGTGAATGGATGTGCATGGGCAAACAGAGGGCAGATCATTCAGGAAGATGGACAAGAGTACTGGTCCTAGGACTGAGCCTTGGGGGACACCAGTAGTGACCGGAGGTTAGAGGTGTGAGTACCAATCTTTACCACCTGGGATCTAACAGACAGTACGAACTAACTTAACTGGTGGCAGATCCCAAGAGCCCAGCCGTTGTACATTTGGATACAAGTAGGGTAGTGGGAGATGGTATCGAAGGCCTTTGAAAGGTCAATGAAAATTGCTGAGGTGGTGTGTCCTTTGGCCATGCCAGTGAGGATGGGGTCAGTGAACCTTAGAAGAGAGTAATGGTAGAGTGGGACTTCAAAACCAGACTGATAGGGGAGAAAAGGTGGAGGAATCTAGGAAAGAAGAGTTGGGCTAGTAACACGATGTTCCTGAAGTTTGGCTAGGATGGGGGAGAAGGGAGATGGGTGGTAGTTACCTGGTGAAGAACTGTCCCTTTAGGGAGGGGAATGACTACTGCATGCTTCCAGTCAGTAGGGATTTCAGCTAGAGTAAAGAGAGATTGAAGAGATCAGCCAGTAGGGAGGCAATGGCTGGCGCTGACAGGTAAAGCATTTTAGCGTCCAGTCCAGAGGGCATTTTCCTTGCTGGGAATGAGTGCCCACAATGCTTTTAGTACTTTGTCGGGGTAACCAGTTGGAATGAGAAGCCAGGAGTCAAGGGGTGGCGGCATTGCCGGAGCTGTGCGTGGAGGGACTAGGGAGATCAGTTAAAAGAGCAGCCACACTACTCATGAAGAAAGTGTTGAAGGCAGAGACCACATTGACAGCATCTGAGATGGAGGAGCGTTGGACGGTTAGGGTCGGGATAGGTGGATAAGCGGCAGGGGGGTGAGTAGGGATTTGATTGTTTGCCAGAATCTTGTTGGGTGATTGAGGTTGGAGTTGAAGACAGTCTTGAAGTAATTTGTTTTGGCCTGCAGGATGAGTCTAGTGCAGGAGTTCTGGAGTGCACGGTACTGTTGAAGAGATACCTGGGTGTCAGTTTCCTTGTACATTTTCCAAGCCTGGTCTCTGGCCCGGAATCTGTCAATGACAAAGGTGGAGATCCAGGGTAGGTGGGCACCCTTGACCCTTGTCATCCTTAGCAGCGTGTGGCGGTCCCACACTGCTAGGAAGCAGGACTTGAAGTGATCCTGGGCTGCGTCTATGGAGGGTGTTGTAGGGATGAAGGACCAGTCAACATGAGTGAGGTCATTTAAGAGTGCCGTTTGATCTGTAGATTTGTAAAATCTAGTGAGCAACGTCCTTGGGGGTGGTGCTTTGGCCTGTGTACTTTCCTCACAATGAAGATCATGCGGTGGTCGCTAAGAAGTCAGGAAGGAGGCCTGCCTCAATTATCCGTGGGGTGGGTGGCAGGCCCAGTCTAAGATTGAGTGGTTCAGTGATTTGTGGTTTAGAGCGGGTGGGTTGGGAAATTTGCTGGGCTAGGTTTAGGACATTTATCTTGCTTCATAACTTGGAGTTCTCTTTGGTGAGCCAATTAAAATAGAAATCCCCAGGATATGTAGCTCGCCTGCCAATGTGAGCACCTTTAGGGAGGCCAGGTGGTCCAGGACGATTAGCAGGGGAGTGTCTAGGGCACAATAGGTGCCTGCAACACAAACTGGGGCCGAATGTGGGAGTGATAGTTTAATTAGTAAGGAATCTATGTCCCAAGAAGAATTTGGGAGCAGGACAGGGGTGAACTGGAGAATATAGGAGATGTACATGGCAATATCACCACCCCTTTTTTTTTTTACCCTGGCGATCATGTCTAATGAGTGAGTAGCCCGGGATAGAGAATTTGGCGTCCGTGTGGTGCTGCTTCAGCCAGGTCTCAGTAATGATTAAGACATCTGGGCGAGTTGATAGTGCGAACGGTTGCAGAGCTGCTATTTTCTTTATGATGCTGCAGATATTGAGGTGCCCAAGCTTAAGCCCTCTGGGTAGGGTGGATGGGGCCGAGGGATGGGAGGACTAGGTCCTGGATTTGGTTTCAGTGTCCCATGCCAGTAGGAGCAGACACTATGAGCTGTTTATTTATTAGCAAGGCAGATACAGGTTTGCGGTAGGTTGGGAGGATCTGGTGGTGTATTGGGAGCCATCTGAGGCCGAGATATGTAGGACAGATAGCCCAGGGTGAAAGGAGGGTGGCAGAATGGACGCTCCAAGGGCCCAGTTGTGCACTGAGGATTGATGCATCTGTGCATGGAAATTGGTTGCAGTACTTACCCCACCTCCCCTACCCTTTATATACAGCGCTACCTTTCCTCCCTACCACTTAAATACAGTGCTACCCCACTTCCCTACCCTTTATATACAGTGCTACCCCATCTCCCATACCCTTTTTTCTTGTTCTTCTTGAACAGCACATATATTGGCACAGACTGGATAAGTGCTAACTGGCTGAAGTTGAACTCAGGTAAAACAGAGGTGCTGGTTGTGGATCCTGGTCGCCAAGGCATGGGGTTTTCAGAAGACTTTCTCTCTGGGCTTTGGCTTGGTGGGGGACCAGCTGCTCATCTCAGACCAGGTGTGAAATCTGGACATTTTGCTTGACAGTGGCTTGACATTAAATCTCAGGTGCCTGTTGTCATTAAATCCTGGTCCCGCCTGATGATCTTCCAATATTGGTCCTTGCCTTTGTGACCTCCTGCCTCGACTACTGCAATCCCGTTTATGGTTTGGGATTGCCCACATTTTGGTGATGGCCACCATGTCAGGGTTCAGCTTTTCTGGCATTTTGTTTCCATGACTCTTTGCATTGCAACACATCATTCCCTAACAATGGCCCCACCCCTTTTTTCCATTACCTTGTTCAGTTTTCTCCTTTTCATTGGTTGTTGGAAGAAGGCTGGCAACCGCACTGATCCATGATATTATTTGTTCATCTTTCCACATAACATCCCCCTGACTGGTTTAAACTGGCTATGTGTTATGTCCATCTTTCTCAAAACATCATCCTCCCCCTTAATGGCATGCAAATCATCTATTTTTAATAATATTCCGTCCCTCCAGGGCAAGCCCCAGTCCCCAAGAAGTCAAAATTTCTCCTCCCTGCAACATCCACCATACCAAACGCTGCAAGCAAGTAAGGAATCTTTATTAAACACTATAAAAAAAAAAAGATTACTAACATTGTACATATATATAAATAAAATCAATAAGAACACATATAAAATAATAAAACAGTAATCCTACATAATGACAGCTATAGAAACATAGACTTTGACGCAGATAAGGACCACTTGGCCCACCCAGTCTGCCCATTTCCCTACCTACTGGATAAGCTGCAGATTCTAGTTAACCAACAGCCTATTTCCTGCCACCCCCCCACTATAATTGCCTTATGTCTACCCCATGCACGTTTGAATTCCTCCACTGTTTTAGACCCCACAACCTCTCCAGGAAGGCAGTTCCATGCGTCCACCACTCTCTCCGTGAAAAAGAATTTCCTCACATTACCCCTGAGCCATCCCCCCTAACTTTAAATTGTGCCCCCTTGTTCTTACACATCTCTTTTTCTGAAAGATGCTACCCTCCTGGACTTTGTTGATTCCCTGAGGTACTTAAAAGTTTCTATCATGTCCCCTGTCCCTCCTTTCATCAAGGGTATACATATTAAGCTCTCTCAGTCTCTCTTCATATGGTTTCTGATGTAGACCCTGCACCATTTAGTTGCCCTCCTCTGGACTGCTTCCATCCTGTCTATGTCCTTGCGTGATGGGTCTCCAAAACTGCATGCAGTACCCAGATGGGGTCTCACCAACTGTCTGTATAGAGGATAACCACTTCCCTTTTTCTGCTTGTGATGCCCCTCCCTATGCATCCCAGTATCCCCCTGGCTTTCCCTACTGACTTCTCACATTGCATGCCTACCTTTAGGTCATCTGATATGACTACACCCAGATCCCTTTCCATTATTGTTGTTGTTAGTACCTCCCCTGATATTGTGTACTCTTCTCCTGGATTATTATTTCCCAGGTGCATTACTTTGCACTTCTTTGCATTGAATCTAAGTTGCCATATGTCTGACCATTCCTCCAACCTTGCCAAGTCCCTTCTCATCCTTTCTACCCCCCCTTGTGTATCAACTCTGTTACAGATCTTTGTGTCAGCTGCAAAGAGGCATACATTTCCTTCCAGACCCTCTGCAATGTCACCTACAAAGACGTTAAAGAGGACTGGACCCAGTACTGAGCCCTGAGGTACTCCACTAGTAACCCCACTTTCTTCAGAATGTGTTCCATTCACTATTACCTTATGTGTCCTGTTGTGCAGCCAGTTTTCTACCCAAGCTACCACCCTGGGACCCACTCCCATGCTGGCTAACTTGATTATTAATCTTTTGTGTGAGACTGTGTCAAATGCCTTGCTAAAGTCTAGGTAGGCCATATCCACAACCCCTCCCTGGACTATTACTTTGGTCACCCAGTCAAAGAAATCGATTAGATTTGTCTGACATGACCTTCCTGCTGTGAATCCATGCTGCTTTGGGTCCAGTGCCCCACTGGCTTCTAGGTACTCAACAACTCTTTCTTTCAGAAGTGATTCCATCATTTTCCCCACCACTGAGGTCAAACTAACAGGTCTGTAGTTTCCTGCTTCTGCCTTGCTCCCACTTTTGTGAAGGGGAATCACATCTGCCCTCTCCAGTCCTCAGGTACCACCCATCTTCCCATGATTTGTTAAAAATGTGGTTAGTGGTGTCACTAGGTCCTCCCTTAGCTCTTTTAGGATTCTAGGGTGAATCCCGTCAGGCCGATTGCTTTGTCCACCTTGGTTTTACAAGTTCTTTCAGTACTCTTTCTTCTTTAAATGGACTGGTATCAACCCCCTACCAGAGTGCTTCTATTGTCTGGTTTAGGTAACTCCTCCTCTTCTTTTGTGAATACTGAGCAAAAGTATTCATTCATTATCTCTGCCTTTTCACTGTCTCCCTCTGCCCACCTCCCCTCTCCTTTATTAATCTTCCCTATCCCTCCCTTAACCTTTCTATGTTCCCTAATGTACCTATAAAAGGCTTTATCCCCCTTCTTAACTGAGTTGGCTATCCTTTCCTCGGTTTGGGCCTTTGCTTTTCTGACTGCCTTCCCCACTTCTTTCTGCTTTAATTGATACAGTTCCCTGTCATGCTCTGTCTGTGATTCCTTATACTTTTTGAATGCAGCCTTTTTCTCCTTAACCTTCCCTGACACTTCTTTTGAGAGCCATAATGTTTTTTTATTCCGCTTTATTTTCTTTGTTTCACACAAAGGCTTGTTGCCTCCATGATGGCAGTTTTAATTTTTCTCCATTGTTCTTCCACCCCTCCTTTCTGGCCATTTGCTAATGCATACCTCAGGTATTCACCCATTTTGCCAAAGTCAGCCCTTCTAAAGTCCAGTATCCTTGTATTTGTATGGCTTGTCTCTATGGTTGTGTTTATTGTGAAGCACACTGTGCAGTGGTTGCTTGTTCCCAGGTGTCTACTGACTTCTAAGTTTGTGATCCTCTCTCCATTTGAGAGTACCAGGTCTAATATTGCTCCCTCCCGAGTGGGTTCCACCACTAGCTGTCTAAGGCATGCCTCCTGTAGGGCATCGAGAATGACCCTGCTCTTGGATGTGGCTGCAGTCCATGTTGCCCAGTTAACATCTGGCATATTCAGGTCCCCCATCAACAGTATCTCCCCTTTTTCAGCCATTTTGAGAATGCCCTCTATCATTTTCTTGTCCATTTCCTCCCCTTGAGGCGGGGGTCTGTATACAACCCCTGTGCGGATTGTGATGCCATTCCCTGTCTCCAATGTGACCCAGAGTTCCTCTTGTCCTCCCCCTTTACCTTTTAGTTCTGTTACTTTGATCCCTTCCCTTATGTAGAGAGCTACTCCACCTCCTCTTTTACCCTCCCTGTCCCTTCTGTAGATTGTGTACCCTGGTATGTTGACATCCCATATACATCTGATCCAATCAATCAGGGCAACTCAGAGCAAATAAATCAGTTTTTAGGGCAGATTTAAAACTCTCGACAGTCAGGTATTCTCTAATCCAATGAGGTAAATAATTCCACCAAGTTGGTGCAGCAAACACAAAAGAGCGAGGCACCAGAAGTCTTCAATTGGACCCTGAAAGCCTCTAGCAATCCCTTGTCAGACGACCAGGCGGCGGGGGGCAATAGGGATGAGGAAGATCTTGCAGGTAACATGGTCCCTGCTTGTGTAGGGCTTTGTGGGTCAGTAACCCTACATTAAAGGTGATCTGTCAATAAATAGGCAGCCAGTGCAGCTCAATGAGCACAGGAGTGACATGGTTAGATCTTGATAAACCAGTCAATAATCTGGCTACCACATTCTGAACCAGCTGCAATCAGCAGATATCAACCACTGGTAGCCCCAGGCAGAGATTGCAGTAGTCAAGGCGGGAGGTCACAAAGGCATGGACCAATGCTGGAAGATCATCAGGCAGGACCAGATGCTCGATCTGGGTGATGTTCCTCAGATGATAATATGAGGATTTGATGACAGCAGACACCTGAGATTTTAATGTCAGGCTGCTGTCAAACACAATGCGAATTTAAGCACTGGGTCTGAGGTAAACAACTGGTTCCCCACCAAGCCAAAGCCTGGAGGGAAGGCCTGCCAACAACCCCATGCCTTGGTGACCAGGGTCCACAACCAGCACCTCGGCTTTGCCAGAGTTCAGCTTCAGCCAGTTAGCACTCATCCAGTCTTAGATCTCAGAAAGGCAGCTGTTAAAACCCGAGATGGCATCAACTTGTCAGGGAACAAAGGATATATAGAGCTGAGTATCATCTGCATAACAGTGAAAACTCAGTCCATACCACCTTATAATGCCTCCCAATGGCAGCATATACACAGCGAACTACATGGGGACAGCACAGAGCCCTGCAGAACCCCAAATGACAGGGGAGAGGGATGAGAATAAATTCCTGACACCACTCTCTGTGTCCTACCAGTAAAGAATGATTGAAACCATCTAAGGACTGTACCAGATAGTCCACAGAGTATCTGCAGGCATGTCCAGTAGCACCCCATGGTCCACCGTGTCAAACGCTGTAGAGATTGAGAAGAATCAGGATGGAATGGCTCTTCTGATCTCTCTCTATCAGGAGATCATTAAGTACCTGGATAAGGACAGTCTCTGTATATGCTTCTTCCTGAAACCAGATTGGAGAGGACTGTAGAAATCATGAGATGTTAAGTGGTCATTCAGCTGCATACAAGCACCTTTTCAATAAACCTGCCACACTAAGGAAGATTAGAGGCAGGTCTATAGTTAGCTAAACTGTCCGGGTCACGGGAAGCTTTTTTCAGGAGGGCAGTTACTACTGCCTCCATCAGGGGGTCACTAAACACTCCTGAGTCCAACGAGCTCCAAACAATCTCTGCCAGGACTGGGCGGATGACAACACACCCCATGAGGAGGTGGGTTGGGCCCGGATCCAAACTACAGCTGGTTAGGTGCATACCCTGGACGACCAGCACAATGTCCATGACCGCTGGCTGGCTGAAGTCAGACCAGGCAATACTTGGGCCTGTAACCCCCTGCCAATCACTGCAACACCCCATAGAGGGCGCTAAGTGGCTCTCAGACCTGACAGTAGCAAACTCATCACACACAGCCTGCAAAAAGGCTCCCCGTGACTGAAGGCAACCTGGACTGCACAGTCTAGCAACAGTCCGGAAGAGCTGAGCAGGTTAAATCCTCGCAACCGCAATCTCTTTGGACAGGAATTATGCCTTCTTACAAGAGATTTCAGACTGATAGTCCTTGTAATGGGCCATCAATGTACGTTTTTTCAGTAAACAGGCCTGATTTCTGCCACTCAACACTGAACTGGAATACATGGAAATGATCTCTCTTATGCAAGCCAGGCTGCAGTAGCACGTCAGAGAAAATTACTAGCCCTGCTCTTTTCTTCACTCAGTGCCACACAGGGCATATATTTTATTTAATAAAAATGCAGACGTTACAATCAGCCAACATCAGGAACTGCAACACTGAGCCTCGACCGCTTTTTGTACTAGCGGTATGACATCAGGGGGTGGTCCATCACTGCTAAATGCACTACATAAAGGCATGTTCATGAAAAGGGGTTACCAAAGTGTTGCATGAGAGTCACATTTTCAAATTAATTCTAGGTTACATTTGTGAAGCATTTCAAAATATTATGACCCAAGTATGAGAAAAAGAAACATATTGGGAGATAAAAGCCTCACATGTTCCTGAGATAAAAGAACTGTATTGTGGTGAGTGTAACAAGTCAGGTAGGGAAATGGGCAGACTAGGTGGGCCAAGCGGTCCTTATCTGCCGTCAAATTCTATGTTTCTATGAATGTAACACCTGACAGAAGACATTTGTTTTAGTAGTAAAAGCTTTAATAAAACATATGTAATGAGTTATATTAAAATATGAGAAACAAATATTTACAAGAATTACATTACATTAATTGCAAATTTTATGTTCTGCACCATGTACCGTGGTGAATGTAACAAGTGACACTGCACTTATATGTCACTTACTAAAACTGTACTAAACATGTTTTAACAACTAACATATTACTGCTACTGACTGACATACTGTTATAAACATGAAATAATGTGACAATTACATTACTGGCTAGCGTGATGCTTAACATCACATACCGTGGTGAATGTAATGAGTGACACCACACATTTGTTTCAGTTTAAAAAAGTTTACTGAACATGCCTCATGGCTAACATGCTACTACTAATAACTGGCATAGTGCTACAAAACCTGGAGAAATTTGACAATAAGAACAGTACTGGCAGTTGTGATATTTGACACCACATATCGTGGTGAATGTAATGAGTGACACCACAAAGAAAATCTAATTTAACCCCCAACCCATATACACAGCATAATCCCTTTTACAACCGATTTCTAGCAGTTTCCCATGACATGCAGTTGCCACTGGAATTTGCTCTCTGTAAATTTGCCCCACAATTAGTGAACGATGGTAACCAGAGCCTACCTGTGGTGACTGTAACTGCAGTCGTCACTGCTGCATGCAATGCTCATCTTCATCAAATGTAGCCCTACAAAATGGAGGTGCAACATGCAAATAATGGGTATTATACAATGATAAGAAAGAATCCTGGCTTCTGATTGGTCAGTTGGCTGTCACAGCAGGAATGTTATCCTGGCATAACATCCCTGCTCTTTGTTTGTTGGATTTGGAGCATTTGGAGGAGGATGTCCTCCTCCTCTTAAGAAATAAAAATATTTTTATACACTAACAAAAACATTCTTCTAAATTATTTTTTTTATTATAAAACAACAAGCCATTGTATAATAGGAATAATGCCCTCCAGGGTGGGTGTTATGCTGGGATAACAGTGTTCCTCATTCATTATTTTTGCGCAGTGGGCCACCACCCTATATTTTTTTGCCACCACCCTATATTTTTATCCATTACTGATTGTTATAAAATCCTCCAAAATTGTATTTTATTCACATCCTTTATTGCACTACTACCCCTGTTCTGATACCAATCCACTATATTGTACTTAAAATCCACTTATGCACATGTACAGTGCATATAGGAGGTCCAGAAAAATAATGCACCTTTGGACTCGATCATCACTGCCACCACCCTATATTTTTAGTCCAGGGATAGAAATTAACTTTTTTCGGTACCTGCACTACGGTGCATGTGGCAACAAAAGTTACATGCACCACAGTCAGGTTACCTGCACCTGGTAGACAAAAATGATAAAACTTGAAAAAAAAGATACTGAATTTTTAAATAGTAGTATATGGAACAACTGCAGTATATCTATATACTGTTCTACATTTCAGTGTCTTCTTCATTTTCCCAGCCTTTTCCTTCCTCTTTTCTTGAACCATAAGGAGCAATCTGAGGTCTCTCTGTTCTCTTTCCTGATGTCCACCACCTAACTATGGCACTATCTGGTGAGTATGTGAACACTGTCTCACTGCTCAGATTAATGGCCATTAAAGCTGACACAGTTTCTGGTCTCAGGTTTGCCCTCCAGTCATTTTTTATTCATGACATTAATGAGAAACCTCGTTCACATTCCGCAGTTGAAGATGGAATTATAAGAAATATTTTCAGCAAAGCTTGAATATCTTTGAGGTCATCCCTTTCTTCCGAGAGAACTCTACCCCACATAGCAGTGGAATCCAAAGGGGGATGGTAAGCTGCATTTAGGTTGTGGATATATGCTTTCAGTTCCGACCACTGCAAGAGTGCTGAAACAGCACTGTACCCCCTTTGGTTCCAGAATGTCACTGTAGTGAGAAAATAATGACTTGACTTCTGCGTCTCCATACTCTGCCAAGGAATCTTCAGAGTTACGCCAGTTAGACAAGTTGAAAATTCTCATTTCAGCAATGGCTGCTCTTGGCACTGTTTGCATCTTCGTCAGGATCTGATCTGCTGCTGCGTCTTGCTGAACCAGAGGAACTAAGCTCCACACCTTTGTAATGCAGCTTCCCATCCACAATACTGATTCCTGTTTCAAGGCAATCAATAGTCTCTGAATCTCTAAGAGTTTTTAGTTTCTTCATGAGAGACAGAACTTTAGCTTGCACAGAGTCTGCCATTAAGTTATTTTGCTGGAATGTCAGCATTAGTCTGGGACTTGACTGCTATGTAGAATTCCAGGAAGCTGACGAAATATAAAACCTTAGGTGATTTTATCTGCTTTAGAATTGCAGTGGCCTTTTCTCTTTTATCCCCTGTACCATTTACTGATAGGTCATCCAGATGTGTAACAGTAGCTGGATAATTTGTCTGCATCACTTTAACAGCATGCTGGTGGTGTGGTAGCCACCTTGTTCCCCCAGTATTTACAGGGCGCAGTACCCTGATGCCCAGTGCCTCCCCCACAGCCTGTAAGCCTGACCAATTTAAAGCAGAGTGCTTATAGAAGCTGTGCAATGAGGAAAGCAAATCCTCCACTGCAGAGTACAGGGGTGTCCCCTTGATCACGTATTTAGTGACCAGCTCAAGTCTACGTGCACAACAGTGCACCACTTTTAAAAGTCTGGCCTCCTCTTTCAGCCTTGTGGCTACTCCCATTTTGCTACCCATCATGACTGATGCCCCATCAAAACAAGCAGCAACTAACTTATTTCTCCAGTCTGGTATTTGGAGGTCAGTTTCCATGGTATTTTGTAATGTTGATGTTATACTTTCTGCGTCTGCCTTTTCAAGAGGCTTAAGCGCTACCAATTTAGTAACAGGGATGCCCTTCTCCAAGATGCAGAGATAAACTACCTCCTCTTCTGTAATACTTTTGTCTGTTGAGCCATCTAACAAAATAGAAAAGAAATCTTGCGATTTCACCAATGTGATAAGATCTTCCATCTTATCTTTGTAAATATATTCGTGAATACTCTCGCTTGTTTGTCATTTCAGTAGATGTCACTGGCCGGAGCCCCCATTACTGCGTAATAAGTTTACCTCATCTTTTAAATCAGTAAAGGCCGGTGCTTTTTAGCAAAAAAAAGTTGTTCTGAAGAGAACCTTCATTTGTTCAAATTCTTTTTCTTCCATTTTTGAACAAGTTTCATTAATGGCTGCTCTGCAGGGGTTATAGAGTGAGCAAAAAATGCTTTTCTGGATGCCTCATGTAAGTCAGATGACTCATGAAACTCTACATTTGCCTTTCTAAATGATGAACACCCATCCTGGAAGGAATTATTTTTTCCAGATTTATCAAATAGTTCACACCACTCACATTTCATGATGTTCAATTCACTGTCATACTTTAGCCACTTAGGATTCTGTTTCCATGAGTCCACAAATGTATATGTAACCCCTAGATGGTGCTATCCCAAGGGCTACTACCCCTGCCTGATTTGCCACTAACAGGTTGAGGGGCCTGGATCCAATGGCGGGTGCCTCCACCCAGAGGTCAGGGTTTGCAATAGTTAAACTTACTTGGTCACAGCCCTCTGGGACACTGCAACCCCCCTTTCTTCCCACTAGTGGCCCACACAATATAATCAGAATTACCTTCACAGTATACATTTACCCCCAGAGGTGGTTCAGGCACTGGGACCTCCTGTAAAATAAGATACAGTGCAACAATCACAGTGCAATACTTTAACATAGACAAATACCTCAGGCAGTATAACTTTGCTGAAACAAGCAGCTCGGATTTATTAGGGGGAATATAACAAGGACAGGGGGAAATCAGGTTAATTAGCTTATCACTTTACTATCTATCTATGGCTCTGTGCACAGGCCTATCCCTACCAGTTACTGTCCCTGGGTACCCAAGCCCTAGTGGCTAGACCAAACCGTGGCAGCTGGTAGGGGCCCTTTCACACAGTGAAAAGAAAAATTAGTTTAAACAGTCAGCAGTACAGTGATTCCATTTGGATTTAATGTGGCAATTCAGCAGGGAGCGACCCTGAATTAGTACTCACGACCTCCAAACAAGATAGGGTCCTTCAATGTCAGCAGGGCTACTCTTGATCTCCACGAGTCTCCTCACACATTTATATGGCAAAAAAGAAAGTACTATACCAGGTAGGCTGCTTCTCTATCCCGATCGCGATTACTGCACAATACCCGGGAGAACACACAGCAGATTCAGTTCCTGACAGACCGAGTGCAATTCGGCAATTTCCCCAGTCTTCTACAGGGTGAGCCTGGTTTCTACTCTTCAGAGATCCTTTGATTCTTTTCACAGGACGGATTCAGTCCTAACAAGCAGTTAGACAAGCTGCAGACTGGAACTCTGGGCCTTACACACGTTTTTTGACTGAAACTGTGCACTGAAGGAGCACAGGGTTTCTTTCCCCTTCACTGCCAAAAGCTAAACTGAAACTCCCAACAGACAAAACCGGGCACTTCCTTTGAGTTCCTCCCAGTTCTTGACTGGATTGGCTGTCACTCACAATAGACTGCTGCTGTTGGTCCAAAAAGGCACCGAAGTCTAAACTAGATCTCCCAGAGTCACTGCCCATGCAATCCTCTTGTGGCTGGCTCAGATTATGAGTCCAAGTTCTGATTTGTCCAAGGCACCATTTTAGAGCTAGCTTACCCCACATTGATTGGTCCAGTTCAGCAGTTCAAAACCAGAATGGGGAACTAGGCAGACACAGTTCTGACTGCAAAGAAAGCAGGTTAGACAAACTGTAATTTCATTAATACTGTAAATGATTTCTGGCAAGCAGTTACATCTTTCAGATAGGTTCCCTTTGCACTCCTAGTGACTGCAAAAATGGAGTGAATTGGCAGCAGCTTGAGTGGTACTCAAACAGAGAAGCACACAGTCCCCCATACAACTAATTATGTCTGCAAGCAGACAGCTCTTAAAGAGACAGTACCAGAGGTTCTAAAACACTCACTGATAAATAGCTAAGCCAAACACCATTCAGGCTTGGAGCATTCAAGCAAGCTCCTGGAAGTCTTTTGGAACCCCATTTGCAGGGGTTACACCCTTCCTGGCCTGGAAAAGCTGACGTCCGTCAAGCAAGTACCCTATAAGTTTCAACTGCAACCATATACATTTGCATTAGGCTCGCACATGTAATCATCAGTCAATATATCATTTTACCAAGAACACATTTCTGAAACATTGCAGTCGTCACTCTTTACACAGTATTACATACACATTGTACCATAACTCAAATTATTACCTCTTGTACATGAAACCTGAAGAGAGGGGGGCCCTTCCCTATCAGTTACGTTGGGGCTGGATGGGGCAAGGGCACCATACTTAGAGGGCAACACAAGTAACTTGGAGTTAGCACTGACGCTCAGTTTGGGCAATGAGCTCGGGGACACATACACTCCTTTATGGACAACATTGAGAGGCAGATCCACTGGCCGCCCACGGAATCATAACTGAGGTGCACCACAGGCTTTACAGCTTGACCAGTCTTTCTAGGGGAACTGTTACAGTCTCTGCACTCTAAGCCTCATTTTCAGCATTGTCCTCACTTGTCAGGAGTCTCCATGGGGTAGAGAGGCTAGAACTTGGGGCACTTTTACTCCAGGAGTTACAGTTTCTGAGTCCACAACATTTGGCTCGCATGGAGAGCTTTCAGACACTGGCAGTGGACTGTCAGGGCACTCAAAATACTCTTCTTGTTCGAGTGTATCACCAGTCTGCCCAATCTATCATTTTCCTCCCTGAAAGCTCAAACAGTTCAACCATGCACAATGATTCCATTTCATCTGATCTGATGCTTTGCACTTCACTTTCTGGGAGCATTGTTCCAGGGACCTAAGCTGGGGGCTTGGACAGTCCAGAAGGCCCAGCTTCATCTCCAGTATTGACTAGGGGATTGCCCCAAACAATTGACTCAGTTCGTAAGAAGGATAGTATTCAAAGTCACTCTCACTTTCTTCCGATATGGACTGACAGTCATGCTCAACTGGGACTTGTGGAGGAACACTTAACTTTGCTTCTGAGGTGCAGACTTTCTTGATCTTTTCTTAGCAGCAGCTCTAGTCACTGGTCCAGAGGGGCATCTTCTAGGGCTCAGACTCAATTAAGATTTGTCCAATGGGCAGTAAATGATTTCTATGCATTGTTTTTACATCTTTTGAATTATTCTCAGGCCTTACTTTGTACACTGGCAGATCATCTAGTTTGCCCACTACAATGTGAGGGAGATGGTGCCATCTGTCAGCAATCTTGTGCTTGCCATGCAGTCCCAGATTTCTTAGCAATACCCAATCTCCCTCCTGGAGTTCCTGTGCTTTCACCTTTTATCATACCTTTCTTTGTTGGCCAGATTTCTTTTGGCAGCCATGGTTTGAGCCAGTTAGTACGCATGAGTTAGCTGGGCCTTTAACTTTGCACATACTGTAAATAGTTGTCAGCTTGAACCCCATCAGGAGAGACTCCAAAACACACATCTACTGGTAGTTGAGCATCTCTTCCAAACATCAGGCGGTAGGGGGAGAACCCAGTGCCATCACTTTTGGTGCAGTTATAAGCATGTACCAGGGTGCTAATTTGTTGGCTCCATCTAGGCTTGTCCTTTGGGTGCAGGGTGCCTAGCATATCTAGCAAAGTGCGGTTGAAACGTTCAGGCAGTGGGTACCCCTGGGGGTGGTAAGAGTGGTTCTGGACTTCGTCACTCCCCACAGAGAAAGCATCTCTTTGATCAGGCGACTCTCAAAGTCTCTCCCTTGATCAGAATGGATTCTTTGTGGAGCCCCATAGTGAACAAAAAGTTTTCTAAAGTACTTTGGCCACAGTGGATGCTTTCTGGTCTTTGGTGGGAAAGCTTGGGCATATCTCGTGAAATGGTCAGTGACCACCAGCACATTACTGATATTTCTTTGATCTGACTCCAAACTTAGAAAATCAATACAGACCAGCTCCATGGGTGCACTGGTGGTGATGTTAACAGGGGCAGCCCTCTGGGGCAAAGCTTTCCTCTGTAAGCAGCGACTAGAAGTTCGAATGTGTTGCTCCCATCAGCCCCCATCTTAGGCCAATAGAATCTGGATCTCCAAAGTCAAGTGTTCTGTCTATACCAAGGTGCCCCATGTTGTTGTGCAAGGACCTCAGTACTGAGTCTCGAAAGGCAGTGGGCAGCACTAGTTGTTGTTTGTCTATTTGTCCCCTCTGTCTACTGTTTCTCTGTATAACAGTTTATTGATCAGTTTCAACTTAGGACCTTCTTTGTATAATAGTGCAGTTCTCAAATCCAGTGGAGCGTAATTTGGACATCTTTTCCTGCATAGAGGGCTTGCTAAGCTCTTTGATCATGGGATCGCGGGATTGAGCCGCCGAATACTGTCATTGTCCAGCTGAGGCAGTGCACCAATGTCTATTGCAGAAAAGTGGCAACAAGCAGCAGGTATGCAATTCTCAGAGGGTCCCAAGCAATCCACCATGCAGTCCACTGCATCTGTGGACATTTGTTCCTCCCTGTCAAACTTCAGCAGAGTGCCCAAATGTCAGGTTCTGCCAATCGGACCCAATCATTCTGGGGAACAGGCTCCGGAGAGAGCATCAGCATCTATGTGGTTCAGACCTGCTCGGTATCGAGCATAGTCATATGTAGATAATGCAGAAAGCCACCTGTGGCCAGTGGCATCCAACTAGCTGAGGTCTGCACATAGGTCAAAGGATTATTGTCAGTTTTACTAGTATTTTAGCCCCATACAAGTACTCATGGAATTGGTCAACAATAGCCCACTTCAAAGCTAGGAACTCTAACTTATGTACAGGATAGTTCTTTTCGGATGGGGTCAGGCTTCTACTGGCAAAGGCCACTGGTCTCAGGCCATTCTCGTGCTCTTGGTACAACACAGCCCCCAACCCTTGCAAGCTAGCATCAGTGTGCAGGGCGTGAGGTTTTCTTGGATCGGCATAGGCCAGCACTGGAGCATGGGTAAGTTGATATATGATCTCATGAAAAGCAGTCTCACAATCAGGAGTCCAGCGGGCCCCAAATACTTCACTGGATGAAAATACACTCTTTCAGTCTTGAGGGACGCTGACTTTTGGTATTTTTGTGGGTTGGGGATACCTTGAGTAAGGTTAAGTAAAGGCGGATCACTCTTGAATAGTCCTTGATGAAACACCGATAATAACCACAGAATCCCAGGAATCTTTGCAGTTCTTTTAGATTTTGGGCTGTGGCCAGTGTCAAGGCCTCAACTTTACTTGGGTCGGTCTCTATTCCTCGGTGGATACTATTGTCCCACATACTTTACTGATGTTTGAAAGAATTGACACTTATCAATGGACAGTTTAAGGCCAAAGTCCTCCAGTCGGTCCAATACCTTAAATAATCTGCTCTCATGTTCCTCCAGTGAGCTGCCAAACACAATAACATCATCTAGGTATACCAGGCACTCTAGTAAGTTCATGTCCCCACTGCACACTCCATCAATCGTTGAAAAGTGGCTGGGGCACCTGAAATCCCTTGAGGCATCCTCAAGAATTCATAAAGCCAGACCGGACAGACAAAGGCTGTCTTCTCACGATCCTCTGGGGCCATCGGGATCTGGTAGTACCCACTGCGGAGATCCAGCACAGAGACCACTTGCTCCTGTTTAGGCAGTCAAAGCATCCTGAATGCGGGGCATTGTGTACTGATCAGGGATAGTCCGACGTTTAAGGTGCGATAATCCACACACATCCTTACTGTCCCATTCTTTTCCTCACTACCACAATGGGGAAGCATAAGGCTTCTGGATTCTTGTATTACACAGCAGCTAACATCTCTTGCAGATGCCGTCTCACATCATCTATGTCAGCAGGTGCCAGGCGACGACCTCTCACGAAATGGTCTTTTGTCATGCAGCCGGATATTGTGCTCAGCTCCTTGCCGCATCCTATGTCCCATTCCTTTAAAGAAAACACCTGGTCTCTCTGGGCAAGCTTCTCACTGATCCTCACTTTCCATTCAGCTGGCAACGTCACCGAAATCAAACAAGTCAGGCGTTACTCTGTCATTCTTCCTCGAACTCTTGCTGCTGGGTAGTACTGCAGTGTCTGCACAATGCACATTAGCCAGGATGCAACCTCTATTTACTCGAATGTCTCTTTCAGACACATTATGAACTTGGACCATTACCCTTCTGGCATAAGCATGGGCTCTAGCGGGCAAAATACTAGGCTTGACCAGCAGTCCCTCTGGCAATTTTCCATCCTGGTGCATCCAACATTAATATTTTATTCTTAACATCCTTTCTGATACGGACCTCTCCTGTAAGTTACACTGGGCATTTGGCGCCAGGATCAGAGACTCAGGATCCTTCTTCCATACAATTCGACCGGTTCCTCTGGTTCTATTTTTCAGCATCTCTCAGTGCCTCATAGGCCTTCTTAATTAAAGCCGGAACTCTTAAAGCTCTACTAGTCTTTGACCCTGTTTTTCATAACACAACTGTGCCAGCCTTCCGAACATATGAGCATTTGTTCCAATCAACAAAGGGACACCATCATACAGTCCAGTGGGGGACACACTAAGGCTAGGGTCTCTACTTGTTCGGCCACTCCAGCCACGGAGGTGGGAAAGACAGCCAAATCGGATATACCCGAATGAGGTGAGGCCTTCTCACTTAACCCCCATACATGCAGTCCTTCTAATGGTTGTAAGGGTACATCTGACAAATGCTTCGATACCAATCCTGGAACATAATTGTCACTTGGGAGCCACTGTCTAATACAGCTCTTGTAGACACTCCATTCACCTTTACAGTGGTCTCCATGGAGGGACCCACTATTCTGGACCAGTCTGGAGAGGCAGTAGTGGGGGCCTGGGCAACTGACCTTGCCACAAAAGGCGTGAGTTAGCATTTTTGGTGCCCTCACGGGATCATTTTGTGCACCTCTTAACCACTGATTTGTTCTCCAGCTCTCCTTGTAGCCTATAACAACTTTGTCAGTGTCTTTTGGGGACTGGCATTCCCTCTTCATGTGCCCATCATTCCCGCAATTATAGCAAAACATACTTTCTGGAGTTTGAGCAGGCTGAGGTGCCACACTAGGAGCCAGGGCGGGGGTACTACTAACTGGAAACCTTGGTGTCATCTCTGTCTGCGGCGTGATAAGCATTTGGAGACATCTTGTCAGTTTCTCCACTTCCATGGTCAAGGAATTGAGTTTGGAGCTGTTATCAGCAGGAGATACATGGGTGGGTACCCCCAACCCCATAGCAGATGCAGTCGGATATAGGTCAGGGCCCGTACTTGCAGGCGTGGCCTTCATAAAGGGACTGTTTTTGAATTCCGGATCTCTCTCAACAGTTCGCCCCATTGTGGCAGATCTTTTCCTTGTCAGAGCACTCACTGACTGTCAACCTCTGCCCTGAACTTCATGATGGGTCACCCTCAGTCACTCGGGTCCTGCTGCAGCTATTGGTGCAGGTCCCTCCGAGGTCACCTTCTCAACTCTCGAATTTCTCTTATTAACTCATCATAGGAGGGTGGGGATTCCAGTCGATTTGCCAGGTAACTGAAGCAACAGCAGTTCTGAGAAGGGCAGACTAAGGATCCTGTCCAGTCTGGTTCGGTCCAGTTCAATCGCTGGCAAACTACCCTTTCTGAGGCATTCTTGCAACAATTTTTCCAGCCAAGATACATACACAGACAACAACTCCCTTGGTACTGTTGTGCATTCTTACTCTCCACCATAGATCCTCATCAGAATCTGGGCTCCCATACACATTCTCCAAGGCCTCAAGATAGCCTGTGCAGTCACTTCAGGGTTACTGGCCCGTTTACTTGCGGATGGTAGCCAGGAGCCAGGACCTCGGAGGCTCTCACTAACCCTCTTTCGGCACCGGCTTCCGAGCATTGCCATTCTAGCACTTGGGGCAACATAGGTCTATCCAGGTCTCCCAGTCATCCTCCCTTGGGGGTGGGAGGGTGCCAGAGAAGATCCTAAACCTTGGTGAGTCGTGACTAATGGCTGGTGCAGAAATAGGAGTCTGCATTGGTTCAGCCACCATTACGGGTACTGGAGGCGGAGAGGGTGTTGGGGAGGAACACCCCAGGTGGCAAGAATAGTTTCTTCAAGTCCTCCACAGTTTTCCCTTCTCCCAGCAACCATTTAGCAAATTTCTCCTCAAAAGTTTCAGATAGTGGTGGGGCTCATTCCCCCAGGTCTTTACTGTTCTTAGTTATCACTCTCCAAGCAGTGAGGGCTCCTCTGGGGTAATGGTCTGTGGCACTTGGAGCTATCTATGGGATCCTAAACTCTACTAGGGCCAGGAAAGTGTGGGTGAGCAGATTAGCATGCCGACCCACCACCACAGGGTTTGTAAACCTTCCACCTTGGAAAGTACTCCTGTACAGTGTCCGTATTGATACCCAGGATGTCCAGGATAAGCATAGCATTTTGGGGTCAATCTCCTCCCCAGTACACCACTCCACCAGCGGTGCACAGCCACTTCTGTCGGTACCCATTTTTTTTTTTTTTTTTTTTAACAGTGGTTCGTAAATATGGCCACTAGAGGACACACAATCCCAGCGGTGAGCCTCCAAGATGTAACCCCTAGATGGTGCTATCCCAGGGGCTACACCCTGCCTGATTTGCCACTAACAGGTTGAGGGCCTGGATCCAATGGCGGTGCCTCCACCCAGAGGTCAGGGTTTGCAATAGTTAAACTACTTGGGTCACAGCCCTCTGGGACACTGCAACCCCCCTTTCTTCCCACTAGTGGCCCACACAATATATCAGAATTACCTTCACAGTATACATTTACCCCCAGGGGTGGTTCAGGCACTGGGACCTCCTGTAAAATAAGATACAGTGCAACAATCACAGTACAATACTTTAACATAGACAAATACCTCAGGCAGTATAACTTTGCTGAAACAAGCAGCTCGGATTTATTTAGGGGAATATAACAAGGACAGGAAATCAGGTTAATTAGCTTATCACTTTTACTATCTATCTATGGCTCTGTGCACGGGCCTATCCCTACCAGTTACTGTCCCTGGGTACCAAGCCTAGTGGCTGGTCCAAACCGTGGCAGCTGGTAGGGCCCTTTCACACAGTGAAAAGAAAATTAGTTTAAACAGTCAGCAGTACAGTGATTCCATTTGGATTTAATGTGGCAATTCAGCAGGCGACCCTGAATTAGTACTCACGACCTCCAAACAAGATAGGGTCCTTCAATGTCAGCAGGGCTACTCTTGATCTCCAAGAGTCTCCACACACATATATGGCAAAAGAAAGTACTATACCAGGTAGGCTGCTTCTCTATCCCGATCGCGATTACTGCACAATACCCGGGAGAACACACAGCAGATTCAGTTCCTGACAGACCGAGTGCAATTCGGCAATTTCCCCAGTCTTCTACAGGGTGAGCCTGGTTTCTACTCTTCAGAGATCCTTTGATTCTTTTCACAGGACGGATTCAGTCCTAACAAGCAGTTACACAAGCTGCAGACCGGAACTCTTGGCCTTACACACGTTTTTTGACTGAAACTGTGCACTGAAGGAGTAAGGGTTTCTTCCCTTCACTGCCAAAAGCTAAACTGAAACTCCCAACAGACAAAACCAGGCACTTCCTTTGAGTTCTCCCAGTTCTTGACTGGATTGGCTGTCACTCACAATAGACTGCTGCTGTTGGTCCAAAAGGCACCAAGTCTAAACTACATCTCCCAGAGTCACTGCCCATGCAATCCTCTTGTGGCTGGTTCAGATTATGAGTCCAAGTTCTGATTCGCCCAAGGCACCATTTTAGAGCTAGCTTACCCCACACTGATTGGTCCAGTTCAGCAGTTCAAAACCAGAATGGGGAACTAGGCAGACACAGTTCTGACTGCAAAGAAAGCAGGTTAGACAAACTGTAATTTCATTATTACTCTAAATGATTTCTGGCAAACAGTTACATCTTTCAGATAGGTTCCTTTGCACTCTAGTGACTGCAAAAATGGGTGAATTGGCAGCAGCTTGAGTGGTACTCAAACAGAGAAGCACACAGTCCCCATACAAACTAATTATGTCTGCAAGCAGACAGCTCTTAAGAGACAGTACCAGAGGTTCTAAAAACACTCACTGATAAATGGCTTAACGCCCACACACCATTCAGGCTTGGAGCATTCAAGCAAGCTCCTGGAAGTCTTTTGGGAACCCCCATTTGCAGGGGGTTACATATATGTTTTTTTCTTTTTTAAGGGGGGGCTCTCCATCAGTTGTCTCATTAGTAGTAGGACTAGGAGGCTGCGGAGGAGGCACAGAGGAGCACAGAGAGACAACAATGGGGCTAGGACTAGGCACGGGCACTGGAACATGAGAAGGTGGGGGGAGAACACCAGCACCAGTACCCCAACCACATGAGTTAGATTCTGCTATAGACAGGCTGGAGGTGCCAGGAATCGAGTCGGATTCATACACCAGAGACTAGTCAGTGCCAGAAGACTGAGAAACTGTTACTGTCACACAAGACTCGGAATGGATCTGGCTTTGATTTTGGTCAGCTGCAGTTTCAACGTTTGTTTTGCTAAACTTGTAGCGAAAAAGAGTATTTACTGGTTTGGGTAAAACTTTCTTGGGTGGCATGGTGTAATTTTAATAATGTCTTCTAATAAACTGAGCTTTTTACAATTTGACGTCTTTTATGTTTTAATTTAAACGTCAATAAAAATTGTTGTCTGTCAGAATGGAAAGTGTGTCGTGTATTTTTTTTTATTACTTTGTAGGTTAAATTCTTTGCGCCACTGACTGACTGCACACACACTAAGTCTACAAGGCTTAGGATCAGGCAGGATTTTTTTAAGTTTTCTCACCAAATTAGTAGAAAATCCCTTTTAGACTAGTAGGCTGGCATAGGTAGTGGACTGTGAGGACGGTACTCACTCTACGTAGCACACAAAGCACAGTGGACGCTCACAGTCACACCCACTGCACAGCAGAGATTCTACTCTGCAGCAATTATGGTAGAAGACAAATTTCTTGGAATACAGTAAGTCTGTCCTTCCTGACCTGCCCTTAGGCCACAACACAACAAGACTCTTTCTTAGGCTGAACCAGGGCCAGGTTAGGTAGCCAGTGCAGTGGTGGCACTGTGACCGGTAGTAAATAATGTACCGTTACTGTAGATTTATTGCTGTCAGTGTCTCACACAAAAAAATGTGTAACTTTACACTCAAGCTACAGACAGAGTGGACACTAGGTCAGAACGATGGTTAGGTCATAAACAAATTAAGACATCCACAATAGCACAGTACACATATACAGTAGGCTAGGTAAGCCTTAGCCAGGTAGTCCTATCTGCTGTCAAAATCAGTGTTTCCATATGCAGTATATTACTGCTACTGCACACACACACACACACACACACACACACACACACACACAGATAAGCCTGTGAGCGAACGGCAATCTCACACTTTATTTAAAACACACACACACTCTCAGACACTACCGGTATTTGTTTAATGCTTTCCAGGCTCCCCCCCCCCCCCCAACACACATCTAAGCAAACTGGACTGGTACTGCTGCTGGACTGGAGACAACAGTGCTTCCTTTGATTAATTGCTTTTTGTTAAACGTCTGCTGACCTGGGATTGACTGACTGACCCATACACAGACTGAGGGATTTGACTGCTGCAGCTCCTGCTGCTAATACATAAACTGCCCCCACAAACTAAAGCAAAGAAACACCAGGTCCACTCCAAAGTAATTTTTGTTCCACAAAAAAAAAAAAAAAAAAAAATCAGGGATCAAAATGTGGCAAGGTTGTGGTAAAAGCTAAGCACAAATTTCACTAGTACAGATAATCTGAGTCTGAGACAGATAAATCCTCAGTTTCATTACCTTTTAGATACTGTATTCAACAAAAACAACTGTGGTACTGCTCTCTGTGTAATTAAACCACAGTACTGAAAGTCCCCTCCCTTGCTTGGGGTCGGGGGGGGGGTGAAGCCCCAATTTACTTTTGTTCTCTCTCTGACAATCTCCAGATAAAGTATATATATTTTCCCTTCATATGCAATCTTCAGTTTGCTAAACACCTCTTCCTGCCTACAGATAGCTAGAAATGCCATTTTGTTGGCGCAGAAAAAAAATTTCACTTCCTTCACGGAGCTTCCCGCCTAGCGACTGCACTCTATCAAAGTCTATCACAACTGTGTACTCACAATGGGTGCGCATGCCTATGTGAGCCTTATTGTACCACATGTGTGACAGAAAGAGGCACACGTGGTACAATATAATTCACGTAGCATGCTGCCAGATGCCAGTCAATTCAAATTTGGATGATGGATGATCCACCTCTTTTGTCACAGTAGCATAGCTAGCTCCCCGAGTGACCGTCCCACCCCGCCGCCCCATTGGAACAACAACTCCCTCCACCTCCACTCTGATGCTGCAGGCAGCATGCCAGCCCCGACCCAGCGCAGTGCACACCCCACCCCTAAACTCTTACCCAATCACCAACACCAAAATCAAATATTAACACTGCCCATGGCCCTGCCAGCCCAGCCTACTTTAAATGCGGCATTCCGATAAGTCTTCCTGCCGCGTCGTGTCCTGCCTCCTTCGTGGTACTCCTCCAGGCTCCGGCTTCTGTTCCTCCTGCTGTTCAGGAGGCAGGCTCTCTTAAGATGTCGCCTGCTCACTCCCGAGTCGTCCTCAGATAGTGCGCACTCGTGCGTGCGCGATCGCGTCATCCAGTCTGCCTGTGCAATCAGTGCTGTGCCCCCTGTGGCGCCTCTTGGAATTACAGCCTGAAGCACTAAATAACACCCCATGCACTACGGTGCAGGCAAAAAATAAAACTACTTGCACCAGCCTGTTCCTACTTGCATTTGGAACAGGCTGGGTATGTTAATTTTGACCCCTGTTTCAGATAGTGGAGAGCCCTGGATAACATCCCTTCTTGGGTGTTGGGCGTCCTTGGCCGGTGGCCTCGGGCCCAACCACCCGAGATGGGATGTTATCCCAGCATAACATTCACTCTGTCAGGCATTATTCCTTTATTAAACCACAACTCAGCTCCTCCCTCTGTCGCTGCAGCTTGGTTCTGAGGGGCAGGTTATGACTTTGCAACTGTTACAGACTGAAAGGCAAACTTTGGGCCTGACATGACTCCAAGTAGACCGAGGGTCAAAGGTTGCGCTCCCTTCTGTGGCAGAGCTAGATCAGGCAGTAAAATAGGCAATTATCACAAGGAGGCAAACTGGGAGAGCAGCCAGAAAATCATTTCAAGTGCTAATAGCACTGTTACAGATTTGGGGGCCTTTCGTGTGAATGTAACGTGCTGTGATGACAACTGTTACATTCATCACGCTAAATAAAAAGCTGCACAAATTAAAAACGGAGCATTACGATGGGCTAAAGAGAACAGATAATGAAAAACCACAACTCCAGATTGGTAAGCAGGTTTACTTTATTAAGGGAAAACTGTAAAAGCTTGCAAAATCAATTAGTAAAACGTGTTTTTGCAGGTAAAAAAAAGCAGCAAAATGGAACGTGACACTCCATCAAAATAAAATATGGATACCCTAGAATTACACAGTTATGTTACTTATCTGCACATATAGCCAGCTTTCAAATTTAGTCAAAAACATATGACTGACAGTTCTTGATTTTAAAAAATGTGCTATGCACTATATGGAGGGCATTGGTAACCTTTTTCATGAACAGACCCTGTAAAGTCATGCACTTGGGAACCAAAAACCCAAGGTATTGTTTCGAGTTGGGGAGGGCGACTTTTCCAATACAGTGGTGCAGAAAGATTTTGCAGTGCTAATCACAGTGCAAGTAAACCACTTAGCACAGTGAAAGAGGGCAGCAGCTAGGGCAAATCTGATGTTGGGGTGCATTGGCAGACAAATTGCCTCCAGGATGGAGTAGGTCATCCAGCAAAATATATTCTAAATAATATGCCAATAGTATGCACTGAAAACAAGAGAGACCTGGGTGTAGTAATATCCAATACCCTAAGCTTTGATAAACATAATAATGAAGTAACAAAAGGAGCCGCACTCATAAGG
Source organism: Neoceratodus forsteri (assembly GCA_016271365.2). Classification (NCBI taxonomy): domain Eukaryota; kingdom Metazoa; phylum Chordata; order Ceratodontiformes; family Ceratodontidae; genus Neoceratodus; species Neoceratodus forsteri. The sequence goes on from CM057457.1 coordinate 495,974,084, forward strand.
AACATCTTAAGAAATATTACATAGAAACTTAGAAACATAAGACTTTGACGGCAGATAAGGACCACTTGGCCCACCCAGTCTGCCCATTTCCCTTCCTATTGGATAAGCTGCAGATTCTACTGTAGTTAACCAACAACCTACTTCCAGCAACCCCCACTATAATTGCCTTATGTCTGTCCCATGCATGTTTGAATTCCCCCACTGTTTTAGACCCCACAACCTCTCCAGGAAAGGCGGTTCCGTAAGTCCACCAGCTCTCTCCGTGAAATAGAATTTCCTCACATACCCTGTGCCATCCCCTCTAACTTTAAATTGTGCCCCTTGTTTTACATCTCTTTTCTGAAAGATGCTACCCTCCTGGACTTTGTTGATTCCCCTGAGGTACTTAAAAGTTTCTATCATGTCCCCCCCCGTCCCTCCTTTCATCAAGGGTATACATATTAAGCTCTCTCAGTCTCTCTTCATATGGTTTCTTATGCAGACCCTGCACCATTTTAGTTGCCCTCCTCTGGACTGCTTTCATCCTGTCTATGTCCTTGCATAGATGAGGTCTCCAAAACTGCACGCAGTACTCCAGATGAGGTCTCACCAACCGTCTGTACAGAGGGATAACCACTTCCCTTTTTCTACTTGTGATGCCCCTCCCTATGCATCCCAGTATCTCCCTGGCTCTCCTCACTGACTTCTCACATTACTTACCCACCTTTAGGTCATCTGACATGACTACCTCCAGGTCCCTTTCCATTTTTGTTGTTGTTAGTACCTCCCCTGCTATTGTGTACTCTTCTCCTGGGTTTTTGTTTCCCAGGTGCATTACTTTGCACTTCTTTGTATTGAATCTAAGTTGCCATATGTCTGACCATTCCTCCAACCTTGCCAAGTCTCTTCTCATCCTTTCTATCCCACCTTGTGTGTCAACTCTGTTATAGATCTTTGTGTCATCTATTATATTATATTATATATTAAGAGCCATAGTAAGTAGGTTCTGGTGCCCTTGTATAGACCGGTGGTCCGACCAGTACTCCAGTATGGGGCTCCATTTAGTACTGCTCAGTCCCTAAAGAATAGCAGGAAGATGGAGCAGGTTCAGAGAAGGTTTACAAAAAGTTCATACAACAAAGGACACGGAATACCATGTCACATTACAGTCATTGGAAATGTACTCAAAGACCTACAGAAAAATAAGAGGGGATTTATGTCATGCTTATAATGCAACAAAAAAAGTTACATTATGGGAAGGAAAAGTGGGGATAAGGACTAGGGTCCATCCACTACAATTACATGATAAGAAATATAATACAATTAGAAGGGGAAGATGGTTTAACCAACAAGTGGTGAATATATGGAATGCATTGTCCTTAGAGATGGTAAACGTGGTCAGTCTGGCTGCTTTCAAATGCCAGCTTGACAGATATATGGGGAACATAAAATGGGAACACATCCACTGATACAGTAAGTGACAGGCCCATGCATGGCTTTTGCAGCATTGGACCTGTATTATTACCTATGAACCTATCCTGCCAATGTACAGGACACTGGTCAGAGAGAGAGTATTGCGTACAGCTCCAGTGTCCATATCGAAAGAAGGATATCAATCTACTGGAAGAGATACAGCACTGAGCAACCAGGATGATCTCTGGGACAGAGGATAAAACCCTGCAAGGACTGACTTGGGGATCTCAACAGGCAATCCCTGGAGGGGACAAGGGATGCAGGAGACATGACTGAGAACTTCTCCTATATGATGTGAAGAATAAGGAATGTACAGAGGTGTTTTTTTAGATCAAAGGTCATAAGAGACACTAGGGGGCACAGTCTGAAATTTACAGGGGAAGTTCAGGAGAGAAATGAGAAGGCATTGCTTCACGCACAGGGTGATGAAATGCTGAACTGGCAGAGTAAGTGGTACAGTAGAGAGGGTGGGCAGTTTTAAGATGGGATGGGATGGGACTGAGTCAGAGGAAGGGTAGCTACGATATGGGGGGAGAGGCAGCCACAGAGTACCATATGATCATAGCAGGCTTGTTAGACCATATGCACAGTAGCTGCTGGCACTTTCTTTAATGCTCATATGTTTGGCATTAGAATTTGGCACTCCTCCACCCTGGAATGCCACTTAGTCTATGGATGTTTATTCTAGGGTGCTTTCCTTGCAAGATAAAACCCGGAAATGGCACTGTGCAGTTGTTTAACATCTGCTTCTGTGGGTAACGTAGATATTGGGCATGGAGTGGAGTCCTTTGACACAGAGCTACAATAGTGGCAATGCCCTCCACCACTGTGACTCGATATAAAACATTAAGAAACACTAGCTAGAAAATTCACAGGTAAAGGCTAGCCAAGTGTTGGACCACCATCACCCCACAGTAAATTCTGGGCTTTCAACCAGTTTTGTGACATAGAAACATAGAAACATAGAATTTGACGGCAGATAAGGACCGTTTGGCCCACCCAGTCTGCCCATTTCCCTACCTGATGGATAAGCTGCAGATCCTAGTTAACCAGCAGCCTACTTCTTCCTACCCCCAACCCCTAGAATTGCCTTATGACTGTCCCATGCATGCTTGAATTCCACCACAGTTTTTGATTCCACAACCTCCTCTGGAAGGCCGTTCCATACATCCACAACCCTCTCTGTGAAAAAATATTTCCTTAAATTACCTCTGAGCCCGCCCCCTTCTATCTTCAAATTGTGCCCCCTTGTTCTTGCACACCTCTTTTTTTGAAAGATGCTACCCTCTTGGACTTTGTTGATTCCCTTGAGGTACTTGAAAGTTTCTATCATGTCCCCCCTCTCCCTCCTTTCCTCGAGGCTATACATAGTAAGCTTCTTAAGTCTGTCTTCATATGTCTTCTGGTGCAGACCCTGCACCATTTTAGTTGCCCTCCTCTGGACAGCTTCCATCCTGTCTATGTCTTTGTGGAGATTGGGTCTCCAGAACTGCACGCAGTACTCCAGATGTGGTCTCACCAGCTGTCTGTACAGAGGGATGATAACTTCTTGTTTTCTACTGGTGATGCCTCTCCCTATGCATCCCAGTATCCCCCCAGCCCTCCTTGCTGCCCTCTCACATTGCTTGCCCACCTTTAGGTCATCTGATATGACTACGCCCAGGTCCCTTTCCATTTTTGTTGTTGTTAGTATCTTACCCCCCATTGTGTACTCTTCCCCTGGGTTTTTGTTTCCCAGGTGCATTACCTTGCACTTCTTAGCATTGAATCTAAGCTGCCATACATGTGGTCATTCCTCTAACCTTGCCAAGTCCCTTCTCATCCTTTACACCCCACCTTGTGCATCAACTCTGTTGCAGATCTTTGTGTCATCTGCAAAGAGACATACTTTTCCTTCCAGTCCCTCTGCAATGTCGCTTATGAAGACATTGAAGAGGACTAGGTCTAATCTTTGAACCCTGCAGTACCCCACTACTAACCCCTTTTTCAAGTGGACTCCATTTACTATTACTCTCTGTGTCCTATTCTCCAGCCAATTCTTTACCCAGGCTGTCATCTTGGGACCCACTCCCAGGCCGGCTAACTTGTATATTAATCTTTTGTGTGGGACTGTGTCAAATGCCTTGCTAAAGTCTAGGTAGGCCATGTCCACAGCCCCTCCCTGATCAACTACTTTGGCCATAACCAAGTCCTGATTCTTCATCACTCAGCTCCCCTATACACATCCTCTTCTACACATATATATTGAGCAAGTGGCTAGACAAGAAAGCACAGTCTGCAATGGTGTGTAAAACAAAAGGCCTGGAGCTGACTGTAATTAGTCCACCAGGCAAGTCACTTTTTAATGTTAGTCTTTGGTAACTGGGTAAGGCTCACTAGGCACAAGTACATGTTTTCAGGGGTGACCTGGGAGCACTGGTCGGTTAAGTGATGTGCTCAGAGTCACACAGTATGCAAGTGGAGGTTGTGAGAATCAAACTCAGGTCTGGTCTGCTGGATGTACCAAGCTTGTTCACACCTCGCTCCTCTAACCTCTAGGCTATACTGCCAGCCCATACCTAGCATTGCTCATGTGCCTTATTTTAATAAGACTTGAAATACTGACCTGGTAGACTGCCGCAGCAGCCGATTAGCAACAGTGGCATTATATGGGCAGGTCACAATGAGTGTCCATGGGCACAGAAACTGTGCACTGTTTAGTCCATACTCTGTTTTGGGGGAGTGCAGTACCAGCAGGAAATTGTGAATAAGGAATGCCCATACTTGCAGTACTACAGTATTCTACCTCCAACTGAGAAGGGAGAAGGGTTTGCTGGCTATGTTAGAATACCCACAACTGTGCAGTGATACAAGCCAGTCACACATGGGAGAATAAAATGCCTGTGGTGCAGGACTGCACAGTGGCACTTGCTAGATGAATTCTAGATGCACACACTACACCAACCCTTGTATGACCTGCCCAGTCATGTGTTTGTATATAATTTTACATGTAAGGCATGCAACTTTAAGGAGAGCATTGAACAGCTGAAAGGCGTCCTGAATATGCCCTTGGCCCATGATAGAGTAGCTAGCAATCTTGAGGAAAAGCATATATTATGGACGATCGCTGCTAAAATAAAATGGGAGATGATGCCCAATAAATAATTGTACAGTGTGCTGATGGCTCACATCAAAACACACGAGCCGCACATCACGATTTAAGGGCACAAAAATGCAGCACTGCTTCTTCACTGTGATCCGATACTGTGCATATGAGGGGCACCCAGGCGCATGTTGTTGGAAGATGTGCACATGCCTGGACGGTACTAACAGCACTGAAATTGATATACATAGTACCGTATATAAATGGGCTCTTAGCGATGACTCAGCAATGATTGTGTGATTGAAACACAGAAACAGAGACTTTGACGGCAAGATAAGGACTGCTTGGCCCACCTAGTCTGCCCAGTTCCCTACCTACAGGATAAGCAGCTGATCCTAGTTAACCAACAGCCTACTTCTTCCTACTCCTACAAGAATTGCCTTATGTCTGTGCCATGCATTCTTGAATTCTCCCACTGTTGTAGACCCCACAACCTCCTCAGGAAGGCTGTTCCATGCATCCACAACCCTCTCTGTGAAAAAATACTTCCTCACAATGCCCCTGAACTGCCCCCCCACCTTTAAATTGTGTCCCCTTGTTCTTGCGTATCTCTTTTTCTGAAAGATACTACCCTCTTGGACTTTGTTGATTCCACTGAGATACTTAAATGTTTCTATCATGCCCCCCCTTCCTCCTTTCCTCAAGGGTATACATATTAAGCTCTTTTAGTCTCTCCTCATATGGCTTCTCTTGCAGACCCTGCACCATTCCAGTTGCCCTCCTCTGGACTGCCTCTATCCAGTCTATGTCCTTGAGGAGATGGGGTCTCCAGAACTGGACGCAGTATCCCAGATGGGGTCTCACCAACTGTCTCTACAGAGGGATAACAACTTCCTGTTTTCTGCTGGTGATGCCTCTCCCTATGCATCCCAGTATACCCCCAGCTCTCACTATGGCCTTCTCATATTGCTTGCTAACCTTAAGGTCATCTGATATGATTACCCCCAGGTCCCTTTCCTTTTTGGTTGTTATTACTACCTCCCCTCATTGTGTATTCTTCCTCTGGCCTCTTGTTTCCCAGGTGCATTATTCTACACTTCTTTGCATTGAATCCTAGCTGCCATACTTCTGAGCATTCCTCCAACCTTGCCAAGTCCCTTCTCATTCTTTCCACGCCTCCTTGTATATTAACCCTGTTGCAGATCTTTGTGTCATTTGCAAAAAGGCATACTTTTCCTTCCAGTCCCTCACCAATGTCACTGATGAAGACATTAAAAAGGACTGGACCCAATACTGAACCCTGCGGTACCCCATTAGTAACCCCTCTTTCTTCAGAGTGGACTCCGTTTACAATTACCTTCTGTATCCTGTTGTGCAGCCAATGTTTTACCCAGGCTACCACCCTGGGACCCACTCCCAGGCTGGTTAATTTGACTATTAATCTTTTATATGGGACTGTGTCAAATGCCTTGCTAAAGTCTAGGTAGCCCATGTCCATAGCCCCTCCCTGGTCTACTACTTTGGTCACCCAGTCAGAGAAATCTATTAGATTCATCTGACATGACCTTCCCGCTGTGAACCCATGCTGCCTTGGGTCCTGTGCCCCACTGGCTTCTAGGTACTCAACTATTCTTTCCTTCAGAAGTGACTCCATCACTTTCCCTACCACAGAGGTCAGACTGACAGGTCTGTAGTTTCCTGCCTCTGTCTTGGTCCCACTTTTGTGAAGGGGAATCACATCTGCCTTCCTCCAGTCCTCGGGTACCACACCATCCTCTCATGATTTATTAAAAAGAGTAGCCTGTGGTTTCACTAGTTCCTCCCTTAATTATTTTAGAATTCTGGGGTGAATTGTATCAGGACCCATTACTTTGTCCACCTTCAGTTTTAGGAGTTCTTGCGGAACCCTTTCTTCTGTGAAAGGACTGGGATCGACCCCCCTATCAAGAGTGCTTCTGTTAATTGGATTAGGCACTTCCCCTTCCTCTTTTGTGAATACTGAGCAGAAATATTCGTTCAGTATCCCTGCTTTTCCACTGTCCCCCTCTGCCTACCCACCTTTCATTCTATTCAGCCTTACTATCCCTCCCTTTGTCTTTCTACACTCGCTGATGTACCTATAAAAGGTTTTATCCCCCTTCTTAATTGAGTTGGCTATTTTTTCCTCAGTTTGGGCCTTTGCTCTTCTGACTTCCCTACCTGCTTCCTTCTGCCTTAACTGGTACAGCTCTCTATTCTGCTCCTTCTGTGTTTCCTTATACTTCCGGAATGCTATCTTTTTCTTCCTGACTTTCACAGCCACCTCTTTTGAGAACCATAGTGGTTTTTTCTTTCATTTTGATTTGTTTATTTGCTTCACACAAAGGCTTGTTGCCTCTGTGATGGCAGTTTTGATGATTCCCCATTGTTGCTCCACACCTGGACAATAACATCCAGCTCCCTCCACTGTGCAGTTGCTCCGGCAATCCTGAGGATTCGCTCCCTGTCCCCTCCAAGCTATTGCGCCAGGCAGGCACCTTACCTCCCTCTCCCCTTCCTCACACGTATTAGCCCTTAGCTGCTGTGATGGTTGGAGGCTGCAGCAGAGGGTTTGTTTGCTGCAGAAGGAAATCAGGTGGTCACAAGAATAAATTCTTCTTGTTCTGTGATTTTGATGGTAAACAATCTGAAAAAGGTGAATGACACACCACTGAACGAACACTGATTGGGCAGTACTGACGTGTTTGGAGTACTATTTCAGGCCTAACAGACACCGAACAAATGTGTGGTAAGCATCATGAGACAGCAATGATTAACATTTAAATCACCTACTTCCTGTTTACACCTTGACAGGATGTGACATACACAGACGCCCCTCCACTTTCTCCTCTCTGATTTGCAACTGGAACAACAGTGACCTTTCCCAAACTTAAATGTGGACCTTCAACATCGGTGTACAATGTGCACAATGGTGCCATCTGACCAGAGGTTATTCAGCATTTCCGAACCAGCATACAGAATGACTTGTTGGGTTGCACTATAGCAAACACATGTGTGAACCAGTTTAAAAACAACAAACTGTACAGCATCAGGAGGCAGCCAGCCAGCCCTAACATTCCACACAATGCACTTCTAGAGGAGCCCTGGATCATAGCGCTTACTGCAGCATTTAAGAAGCAAGATAATTTAAAGTCACCGTAAACCTTCTATTGGTACAACTAGATGTGGCCTGCCACTGATGGCCCTGCTGACAACCAACTGTTGTAGTACTGTGGGCAGCAGTTGTTTTTTACTGTTGGTAGTGGTTGCACCATGCATGATTGTTGGCCAATCAGCTTGCAGCACCTTCCCTACCTGTTTTACAAGAAGAGTTACATGCTTTAGCCTTTCAGTCTGAAGCCAGCTTCATCACCTGGGTATTTTTGTATACCCCAGCAAACTGAGTGTTATTACTTAAATATGTGCTGCTAAAGTTAAAATTAATAAATTTTATTAACTAGTTGTAAAGCACGCAATTCAAATGTTAATCATTTCCTTCCTACCTTTAGGGCTTCCACCATTGCAACAGTACTGTGGCACTCATGCGCAGGAGACTTTTCGCAGGCTGCACGGAGAGATTTATGTTCATCTGATTCCTCACAAACCCGTCCCAGTGGCTGTGGCTGCTGGTCAATGGTGTTGCTCTTTTCAGGCTCCTCTTTATTTCCAGTGAGACGTTTTACAATCTCCACTATCACTGCAAGTTTCCCGGTTGCTCTGAGCACCTTCTGCTCTAACACATCATTGCATTCACCACAGGAGACATTTCCATCTATGTACTCCCAGTACTGAGTGATACAGGCTCTGCAAAAGTTGTGCCCACAATCTATTATGACAGGATCATTAAAATAATCCACACAGATGGGACACATCACTTCATTTTTCAGTAGTTCTAGCTCTTTTGTTGCTACCATGTTCACTGCTGTCTGTTAAAGGTGTCTACTTCCCTTCGGTTTCCTGGAATATAAAAACATATAAACAAAGAATGGGATTATTCCTCTTTCAATATTGACCAGGCAATACACAGTTCAAAACTCTTGCACTGCTACTAAACCTTATTATGGAGTTTTATTATTGCTTTCAGTACTGACCACATCATGCACAGTTAAAAACTCTTGCACTGCTACTGAACCTTATTGTGGTGTTTTATTATCGCTTTCAGTACTGACCACATCATGCACAGTTCAAAACTCTTGCATTGCTACTCAAACTTATTCTGGTGTTTTATTATTGCTTCCAGTACTGACCACATCGTGCACAGTTAAAAACTCTTGCACTGCTACTGAAACTTATTATGGTGTTTTTTAATAGCTTTCAGCACTGACCACGACATGCACAGCTAAAAACTCTTGTATGGTTACTGAACCTTATTATGGTGTTTTATTATTGCTTTCAGTAGTGACCATGTCATGCACTGTTCAAAACTCTTGCACTACTACCGAACCTTATTAATAATAATAATAATACTTTATTTTTATAGCGCAATTCAAAAACCAAAGCGTTTACATAACTGAAGTACACATAAATGATAAATGATAGAATAAACAATTAAAAAACTGATAATACAGTGTGCAAATAAATCAGATAAAACAGGCATTAAAAGCTTGCTTAAATTAATGGGTTTTCAGGGCTGCCTTAAAGCTCTCCATGGCCCTACACTCTCGAATCTGACAAGGTAGAGATTTCCACAGGGTGGGGGCCCTGTACATAAACACATGGGCCCCAGATGTTTTCAAATGAATCCTGGGAACCTCTAACAACCCCTCGTCAGTTGAGCAAAGAGGACGGCCAGGGCTGCGGGGAGTCAGGAGCTCCTGCAGATAGCTCAGACCCAGTCTGTGCAAGGCCTTACAGGTCAGAAGTCCAACCCTGAAATTGATCCACCACTATATAGGCAGCCAGTGCAGTTTGTGCAGAATGGGACTGATGTGACTCGAATGGGGAGTCCCCATCAAAAAGCGTGCCGCAGCATTCTGCACCAGCTGTAAGCGATGGATATCAACCCCCGGCAGCCCCAGGTACAGGGAGTTGCAGTAGTCTAAGTGTAAGGTCACAAAGGCATGGATCAATGTAGGCAGGTCACCAGATGGAACAAGGTGCCTTACTCTGGCAATATTCCTAAGATGGTAAAAAGATGACTTGACAGCTGCTGACACTTGTGAATGCAGTGTCAGCCCATCATCAAGAACCACCCCCAAGTCACGCACCTGTTCAGAGGAGGGCAGCTGGGCATCCCCAAGCCAAAGACCTGACGGAAACCCTGCTACCAATCTATCTGGTGACCTGGATCTACCACCAACACCTCAGTTTTTTCAGAATTCAATTTCAGCAAACTGGAGTAATGTGGACTCCCCAGCACTGCTATCAGCTGGTTTGAATCATTTCTCTCTGGCGGGAAGCAATAAGTGGAGATGGGAAATGTCTCCTCCTCCCCCAATAGAAACATAGACGTTGACAGCAGATAAGGACCACTTGACCCACCTAGTCTGCCCATTTCCCTACCTAGACGATAAGCTGCAGATCCTATTTAACCAACAGCCTATTTCTTCCTACCCCCCACAAAAATTGCCTTATGTCTGTCCCATGCCTTCTTGAATTCACCCACAGTTTGAGACCCAACCTCCTCGTGAAGGCTGTTCCATGCGTCCACCATCCTGTCTGTGAAATAATACTTCCTCACATTGCCAATGAGCCGTTCCCCCTCTATCTTCAAATTGTGTCCCCTTGTTCTTGCATATCTCTTTTTCTGAAAGATGCTACCCTCTTGGACTTTGTTGATTCCACTGAGGTACTCAAAAGTTTCTAACATGTACCCCCTCTCCCTACTTTCCTCAAGGGTTTACATATTAAGCTCCTTTAGTCTCTCCTCATAGGCTCCTCTTGCAGACCCTGCACCATTTTAGTTGCCCTCCTCTGAACTGCCTCCATCCTGTCTATGTCCTTGCGGAGATGGGGTCTCCAGAACTTAACGCAGTACTCCAGATGGGGTTTCACCAACTGTCTGTACAGGGGGATAACAACTTCCTGTTTTCTGCTGGCGATACCTCTCCCTATACATAGAAACAAAGCTCCTGCCATCTGGAGTACCTCAGGGGTTGATCTTGTCACTGATGTTGTTTGCAGTGTATATGCTGCCCCTGTTTGAGCTCATTAGGTGGCACAGTGTGAGATTTTACTGTTATGCAGATTATACCCAACTGTATCTGTCCTTTGCACCAGGAACACTGGACACTGTGGAAGTGCTTAGTATCTTCCCATTTGAGATCAATGACTGGATGTTCTCCAGTGGGGTGCAAGCTAACCTGGACAAGACAGCAGTACTAACAAGTGGGCCAGGATGAGAGCATGATGGGAGTGCCTCCAATGAGGTTACTGGTTTATCCCCGGGACCCACACTGTTTACAGCCTCCCCTAGGGTGCGAGATCTTGGCATGATCCTTGATGACAGATTAAAACTTGAAGCTCTGGTGTTGGCTGTCCTCAAAAATGTTTTTTTTACCACTTAAGGAATGTTGCCAGGATCAACCCCCTAGCTCCACCCAAGTACCTGCCCTTGCTGGTGCATGCCTTTTTGACATCCAGACTCGGCCAATTTAATGCTCTCTACTTTGGGGACCAGGGCCTTTGATGGTACCCTTCTCTGGCTGTAGTTTGTGCAAACTGCACCTACCAAGTGGCTGACTGGCCTTCCTAGGTCTAGCCAAGTAAACCCAGTGCTGCAATCTCTACATTGGCTGACATTCAGGTGGAGGATTATCTTCAAGTTAAGTTTACTCACCTATAAGGCCTTACATGGGCTCAGTCCTGGCTACCTGGATGATGATCTGACACCTCCCACCTCAGTCCACACCCTCAGTTCCTCAACCAGGGGTCTCCTTGAAGATCCTGTGACCTGGTTAACAGCTTCCAGTGGCCGAGCTTTCAGTGTTGCCAGACTGGTCCTATGGCACTTGCTGCCAGATGATATCAGGGAAGCCCCATCGACAGAGGGGTTCAAGAGAGGCCTAACAACCCATCTTAATACTTTAGGGGTGGTTGCCAGGGGGTGAGTGAAGACCCAATGGAGGGGACTGTCTCTGTGTATGGCAAGCTCACAGTACATGAAGGTGTACAGCAGGGAGACGTCCTGAGCTACACAGAACGGAGGGGACTGTCTCCGTGTATGGCAAGCTCACAGTACATGAAGGTGTATAGCAGGGAGACATCTTGAGCTACACAGAATGGAGGTGACTGTCTCCATGTTTGGCAAGCTCACAGTACATGAAGGTGTACAGCAGAGAGACATCCTGAGCTACACAGAATGGAGGGGACTGTATCTGTGTTTGGCAAGCTCACAGTACATGAAGGTGTACAGCAGGGAGACATCCTTAGCTACACAGAATGGAGGGGACTGTCTCTGTGTATGGCAAGCTCACAGTTCATGAAGGTGTACAGCAGAGAGACATCCTGAGCTACACAGAATGGAGGGGACTGTATCTGTGTTTGGCAAGCTCACAGTACATGAAGGTGTACAGCAGGGAGACATCCTGAGCTACACAGAACAGAAGTGACTGTCTCTGTGTGTGGCAAGCTCACAGTACATGAAGGTGTACAGCAGAGAGACGTCCTGAGCTACACAGAACGGAGGGGATTGTCTCCGTGTATGGCAAGCTCACAGTACATGAAGGTGTACAGCAGAGAAACGTCCTGAGCTACACAGAACGGAGGGGATTGTCTCTGTGTATGGCAAGCTCACAGTACATGAAGGTGTACAGCAGAGAGACATCCTGAGCTACACAGAATGGAAGGGACGGTCTCTGTGTATGGCAAGCACACAGAATATTATGGTGTGCAGCAGGAGAAGTAAGCAGTACCCCTCGCAATGTGTCCACCACCAGAAATCAGCAGTACCCCTAGGCAATGGGTTTCTCCTCACCCACCCTCCCCGCAGACCTCAGGGCACCAAAAAGAAACCGCAACCATGCCCTTCATTATTCTTGGCCATGTTGCAATATGCAAGGCCATGTAGCATTTTATTATCCCTGTCTGTTTCTGCTAGTACAGCCATCAAGCACACTGTAGCACAGTGAGGAGCGCACCACTGGGAACATGTTGCTGTGCCTTACTGGTGTGTGAGGTCTAACACCTATATCCCGTTGCTTGCAGTGGTGTCATCCATGTGTGTCTTTGATACACCCACCCCCTCCCAACCCCACTACCCAGTGGTAATGTTCTAGTACAAGTTTCTGGCATCAGACAGTGTGCCTATGTACCACATATATCCCATTGGACAGCGGCACTCCAGCTGTCAGCATCACAGTTATACTCACCCACCCCGAAGATCACAGACATTACACTGCATGGGTACAGAAATGCAAGCTTGCCACCTTGTCCATGAATCACCAAATGTTGCCACAGTCCTACTGCACCACTCGCATTTTACCTGGTCAGAGTAGGAGCCATGGACTTCAGTGACTGTGTGATGCTGTGTTCAGCATGCAGCCAGAGTTCACTGCTTCCCCCTTCCGACATCAAAGCAGTGACAAGAGACAGAAGTAGTAAGTGTCACCAGTATCCTGAAAGAGAGAGAGCGTGCAGGAGACACAAGGAGGGGCATCCTGCAGCTACCCCCTGCAAAGGCCACCCTTGCTTTGTTCTCACTTTTAGCAAATTGTACTCTGAAGAAAAGAAAAAAAACCCTACTCCACAGGGGCAGTCACCCTCACTGAAGGTCAGTTATTCCCCTTACCCTCCCAATAAGAAATAGCAATGGGCACCATGGCTATCACACTCAGTCTACTCATGGTTACCTTTCTTGCTCTGCCCATGTCCCACCCTGAGTCCCACCCCCTCTACCACCCCACAGCAGCCAACCTCCTACCCTGGACACCCCTATTTCTCCACGGCACCCACCTCCAACAATACTCCCTCCCCCCGGGACAACCTGGGCCTACCCTTACCTTGCCATACCTACCCTTCGCTCCCTACCCATCCCTTGTGCCTCCACTAGTAGAACCTCGCACCGGTACCTGGCTAAGGGTCCTGGTCGCCACAGACCGCTCATCAGATTAATTGCTCTACTCATTCTGCTCTCTGGGAATATACACCCCAACCCCAGGCCGTTGTCAACTAGCCACCCCACACCCCACTGTGATACTGGCCTCAGCATTGTATCCATGAATATTTGCAGCCTCCTAAAAAAATCTGCCGCTCTCCAGTGCTGGGTTGTACAACACCATCCTGATGTTATAGCACTAGTTGAGACCTGGCCCTCGAGAAAAACTCCTGGCTCAGTTATCTCCCTCCCTGGCTACACTCTGTTCAGGGAAGACCGTACAGGCAAACGTGGTGGTGGGTGTGCAGTCTTTCTGCATGACACACTTTTAGGCCATGCTCTCCCTGCCCACAAGCTCAGTTTTAGTGCCCAAGCTCTCACACTTAAGGTTACCCCTGACCCAGCCAGGGGCCCTCTTTTTCTCACAGTCTCTTACACACCCCAGTGGGACCAGGGACCAGCTGTCCACTCCCTCATTGATTACCTCACCACACTCCCACACAAGGCAGAGCAACTCATCCTAAGTGACCATAATATCAACTGGCTGAGTACCACTGCCCCCCATGTCAGGGACTCCTTCGCTGCCCTAGATATGACCCAACTAGTTACCTCACCCACCAGATTTAACTGGTCAGGCGGTTCCAGCACCCTCCTAGGTGTAATTCTGTCAAACTGCCCTCATAAAATCAGGGATATTAATGTACTACGATACTCTTTTAATGACCACTCTCCTGTCCTCTGTCACTGGTCATTCCCCACACCAAAATCAGTATCCCAGGTCACCTCACGCCAGTGTTTTTGCCCCAGGGGTCTCAGAAAGCTAAAAACGCACCTAGCCCAGCTTGACTGGTCCCCATTCCTACTCGCAACGGATAGTGACTCTGCCCTAGCCTATTTCTCCAGTGCCTTCAGCAAGGCCTGCGACCTCTTCACCCCCCTGACCAGAATCTGTACCAAGAAACACAATGCCCCACGGATCTCGCCATCCCTCATCCAAACACTGAAACAAAGAGATAATCTCTGGCACACTGCTGTAGAGACAGGCAAACTGGCTGACAGACAAGCCTATAATGCAGCATGTAACAAGTGCACCTGTGCTATAAGGCAGGGTAAAGCTGAATATTATCAAGCCACCCTTCAATCCACTTGGGGCTCATCCCGTGCCTTCTGGGACAATATGAAAGAGCTCAATGGAAAGACCCACTGCCCCCACCATCACTACTCTCCATAGATGGTACCGTCACTACTGATCCTCACCGCATAGCTGAGTGCCTCAATATGACTTTCTCAGAGCTAAGCTCTGTCCTCATCAACTACTTTTTCAGCCCTATCCCTGCCTCCACCCCCCCACCTCAGATCACCCTCCCTTTCTACCTTCGTGCCATATCACCCCTTGAAGTCAGACCTCATCTGCAAAAAGCCTTAGCTAGCAACAACCCTGGCTGTGATCCCCTGAACTCCAGGATTCTCTGATTAGTCCTAGATACTGTACTAGCCCCTCTCGCCAACCTTTTAAACCGGTCACTATGTCTTGGTCAATTTCCCAGTGCCTGTAAAATTGCAGAAATCACCCCATCCATTAGAGTGGAGATAGAATCTCCCCTAACAATTTCAGGCCCATCTCCATTCCCCCCCCTCTCTCCAAAGCACTACAAAAAATAATGGCCATTCAGCTCTCTGAGTATCTGGTCAAATACGAACTGCTGTGTCTGGAACAACATGGATTCCGCCCTGGTCACAGCACCACTACAGCCCTCCTAGAGTTCTCCCAGCACCTCCACTCTGCTCTCAACTCTGGTCATGTTGCGGGTGCAGTGTTCATTGACCTCTCCAAGGCCTTTGACACTGTCTGTCACCTCCTCATACTTGACTCCCTCCACCACTTTGCCTTCTCCCCAGACCCACTGGCTTGGTTCACCAGTTTCCTCTCTACCAGATCACAGTGCGTGAAGGTAAATGGCACCCTGTCCAGTACCCTGCCTGCTCGCTCGGGGGTCCCCCAGGGTTCCATCCTGGGCCCTGTTCTGTTCAGCCTATTTCTCAACACCCTCCCCAGCTCCTGCTCAGGCAATATGGTACTCTATGCCGATGATGCGGTTCTCCTTGCCTCCCACCCTGACTCTGCATCTCTACAGGAATCCCTGCAGCACACATTCAACCAAGTCGAAAAGTGGTTCCTTGACCACTGGCTGGTCATTAACCTCAAAAAATACAAATCCATGCTTTTTTCACCAGAATAAGGCCAAAAATGCCCCCCTCTGCATTCTCCCCAGTAATGCTCACCCTCTCGAGCAAGTGGCATCCTACAAGAACCTGGGCATCACCATCGACTCGGCTGTTACATTCCACACCCACATCAATACCCTGTCCTCAGCCATAAACTCTCGGATTGGCCTTCTCTATTGCCACAGAGATTTCTTCCCCCAAACCACTTTCCGACGGGCCATCAACTCCTCCGTCCTGTCCCTAGTGGACTACAGCCTACCTATCTATGCTGCGGCCGACAATACCGCCCTCACCAGAATCCAGACCTCGATAAACAAGGCCTGCAGGCTCCTGACCGGCGCATCCCTCCGCACCCATACTTGCCTGCTCTATTCCACTGCCAACCTGATCACATTGGAGGAGCACCTGCGCTACCAAACCTGCTTACTTGCCAAAAAATCCCTGCTAGGACTCTTCCCCCAAAGGGTCACCACATCCCTATGGCTTGCATCCCCATCTGTTGCCACTCGTAGCTCAGTTAAGGCCACCTTTCTGGTGCCCCATACCAAAACCTCCCTAGCCCAAAGGTCCTTCCACTACTGCACCCCTACATGGTTCAACTCTCTCCCGCCCTCTGTCACTAAGTCTACCAAAATTGGTCCCTTTAAAGTTGCTCTCCATAACCACCTCTTTGGTGCCCGAAGCTGTAGTTGCCCTTAATCAACCTAATGTTGGGGTCCCTCCCCATTTCTGGCCCATAGCCTTGACAATGTCCGTTGGACTGCTTCTCCCTCTTTTTTTCCTTCTTCTTTTCCTCACCCCTGTCCCCCCACCCTTCCATATAGGTATTTCCCCGGTACGACCAGGGTTGTGACTTCTACTATTGTTATATTTTATATGATTGCTATTTACTGCATGTAACTTTATTCCATAAACCACTGTTATATTGTGTTCTTTTGTTATCTGTTTTGCACCTGTATGTTACCACTGTTGTATCTCACACTGTAACCATGTCTACCTTCCCTGCGACAAGGTGCCTTTGTAAATGAGTCCCTGACTCAAAGGTTGTAAATCCGACTTTCAAAAATAAAAAAATAAATAAAATAAAAAACAGACACATGTAGACCAAGGACCACAGGGTGTGCAGATACAGCCACACTATCTCTCTCTCATGCACAGTCTGTGTGTGTTGCTGCTGACTGAAGCAAGACAGTGATTTAGGGACAACACCGCTGAATTTCTGTATACTGCAGAGAGTGACACACATAGATACAGTCACACAGGACACTTCGGTCACTGTGGGATGTTACGTGTCTGTGTCTCCCAGTCCCAGTATCACTCTTGCTCTCCTTTTCTCACTCTGTTTCTGTCTTGCCAGATGGATGGGTGGCTCAGTACAAGATCAGTTCTCCAGACACAGGAGACTGCAGCAACTGTGTTTCACAGCGACTCTCTGCGAAGCCATAGTGAATTCCTCCTGTGATACATTACTTGTTTTTTTTTGTTTTATATGTGTAGTGTGTAAAACATCTTGGTGAGTTGCTTGTGTTGATTCAGCAGAGTCAGCAGTGTATACACAATAACAATTCAGCACTGTCAGCACCGTAGTAGTTGTGGTGGTGGCAGAACACATAAAAAATCCTTATGTTTCCATGACTTAAATCATGCTTTCCTCATATTTTTCACCTCTGGTGACATCCTATGTTATAAAACAACAACAATAACCCACTCGAGGAGGGTGTGTGGTTATTAGGGATTAATCAACACCCCAGGTGCTGTGAGGACACTCAACCTGTGGCCTTGTTCAGCCCAGTGGCGCTGAGGGTTGAGGGGCTGGATGCCACACCTCATACCACGCCAACGACCCGAGTTTGGGAGCAAGCTCGGGTACCAGGGGTCGGCAGGGGAGAGACCAGATTGAGCACCCAGCGGGCTGCTCTCCTGTCCTGGGGGGAGGGCACTGGGTCATCCGGAGCTCTGGCGACCCCTGGTGGAGACTAGGGTAATGCAGAAGCCCAGACAGCATGTCATAGCATGCCCGACACTAGCAGGGTTGCCATGTGCAGTAGTGTCAGGGGGGTGCGCAAGCAAGGGAGGAAGGGGAAGAAAACGGAGAAACCCGGCGAGTGGGGATAGGCGACGACACCTTTCCTCCAAAGCCCAGCTCCGGATCTGACTGGGGCCGACCCTCATCACTCCTCTGTCCTGCCCTCTCTCTCGCTTGCCAGAGTCTGTCTCTTAAGGAGCCCAAGTAGTGGTCGGGCTACCCTCCCTGGGCGGGTTAAACCATGGGTGCTGGCAGCAGGAGTGGAGGGAGTGAGTGGGGCTTAGACTGCAGCAGATCTCAGGCAGGCAGGTACATGGAAAGGATGCCCGAGAGAGCTCCCCCAGCCATGATAGGAAGTAAAATAAAGTTGCAAGAAAAAAAAAAAACAACTGTGGCCTCGTGCCACACAATGCACTCAGGATGTTGATTACTACCCAATAAAACGCACACCCTATCGTGGGTTATTGCTTACTTGCAGTGCTATTAAACCTTATTATGGTGTTTTATTATTGCTTTCAGTACTGACCACGTCATGCACAGTTAAAAACTCAGTACCAGAAGTTATGGCACACTCCACACATTTTTTCCACAAGAACAAGTCTCAATCAAGTGTTTTTTTTCCCCAGAAGGTTTTCAGGTTTTATTTTCTCACCACAGGAGTGTAACCTATTCATGCTCAGGTACAGGAATATAGTGGCAAAACTTCTAATGTTTCACCAAACCCTTGTCTTTTACAAAGATCTCCATAAAAGCCAAGGGTTTGGTGAGATGTTAGAAGCTTTGCTGCTATAATGCTGTACCTGAGCCTGAAAAGGCTACACTCTGGTGGTGAGAAAATAAATCTTGAAAAACATTTTGGAAAAAAAACCACTTGCTCGAGACTTTTTCTTGTGGAAAAATGTGTGGGAGTGTCATGACTTCTGGTATTGAGCTGTAACTTGTTTTGTCACTGACCACCCACACCAGACTGTGACTTCTGCTTTACTTGGTCACAGTCAAAAAACTATTGCACTACTACTAAACCTTATTCAATAATGGGAGATAAGTACTGGGAGAGCAATGTTTTTAGTATTTCATTTTGTTTGTTAGTTGAAGTGCAGGGACAGAGCGTTAGGCAGGGAAATTCAGTGAGGCAGTATAGGAGTTATTTTCTAGTGAGGATGGTAATTTCTGTGGCTGTACCAATATCCCTCACCAAGTTACATCTGAAGGGATAATTTTAGCTGGACTAATTGTAACTGGAATTATAACTATCACCTCACAGACTAAGGAACAGTTTTTCAAGGATCAGAATGCGGATGGCACTTCCCTTTAAGCCCAGTCGTCTGCTGAGGACTTTTCGTCATTCCTGGACACATGAGGGGATCCAGCTGTTTGCAGTAATCCTGGTCAAAGGAGTCTGGTGGAGGTGCTTGTAGGGGCAGAATTGCGGTGAGTGAGATGGGGTAACCAGGGCAACATGGAGGTGAGAGCTCCACTGCCCCTACAAAATCCCAATTGCCACCACTTCTGCCTAGACTAGAGCAGTCTGCCGACTGGAAAAGAGTGGCCCTCCTTTGGGTTGTTCCCACTGTTTGGCTCTGTGTGGGCCGAAGGTTGGTGGCTGTGCTAGTGGAGTTGCCTTTCATCTGGTCTGAGCTTGATGACTAGGAGATCTGCTCCTGCCCTCAGACTGTGTGGCTAGTTGCCTTGCAAATGCTGGCCCCGATATTGTCTGGCTGGGTCCTATCACTGACTCTGGAGCTCTGGATTGTGGAATTAGTATTAATGAGAGCTGAACTTTTTTCTTCTATTTGGAACTACAGTTGGCCCTGAGTGGGGGAAGGTTGTAACACGAAGAGTCTGTGTTGAAGCCGATTCTTGCACTTCTGAAGGAAAGGACTGTTGATTACCTAGAGGCCAGAGGAGCACAGGACCCAAGGTAGCATGGATTCACAGCAGGAAGATCATGTCAGATGACTAATAGATTTCTTTGACTGGGTGACCAAAGTAGTAGATTAGGGAGGGACTGTGGACATGGCCTACCTAGACTTTAGCAAGGCATTTGACACAGTCCCACACAAAATATTAATATACAAGTTGGCCAGCCTGGGAGAGGGCCCCAAGATGGTAGCCTGGGTAAAGAATTGGCTGGAGAATAGGACACAGAGAGTAATAGTAAACGGAGTCCATGCTGAAGAAAGGGGGGTTACTAGTGGGGTACCGCAGGGTTCAGTACTAGGACCAGTCCTATTTAATGTCTTTATAAGCGACATTGCAAAGGGACTGGAAGAAAAAGTATGTCTCTTTGCAGACGACACAAAGATCTGCAACAGAATTGATGCACAAGGTGGGGTGGAAAGGATGAGAAGGGATTTGGCAAGGTTGGAGGAATGGTCAAATGTATGGCAGATTAGAGTCAGTGCTAAGAAGTGCAAAGTAATGCACCTGGGAAACAAAAACCCAGGGAAGAATACAGAATTGGGGGGTGAGATACTAACAACAACAAAAATAGAAAGGGACCTGGGGTAGCCATATCAGATGACCTAATGGTGAGCAAACAATGTGATAGGGCAGTAAATAGGGCTGGTGGGATACTGGGATGCATAGGGAGAGGCATCACCAGTACAAAACAGGAAGTTGTTATCCCTCTGTACAGACAGCTGGTGAGACCTCATCTGGAGTACTGTGTGCAGTTCTGGAGACCCAATCTCCACCAGGACATAGACAGGATGGAGGCAGTCCAGAGGTGGGCAACTAAAATGGTGCAGGGTCTGCACCAGAAGACATATCAAGAGAGACTTAAGGAGCTTAATATGTATAGCCTCGAGGAGAGGAAGGAGAGGGGGGACATGATAGAAACTTTCAAATACCTCAAGGGAATCAACAAAGTCCAAGAGGGTAGCATCTTTCAGAAAAAGAGGTGTGGAAGAACAAGGGGGCACAATTTGAAGCTAGAGGGAGGACGGCTCAGAGGTAATGTGAGGAAATATTTTTTCATGGAAAGGGTTGTCAATACATGGAACAGTCTTCCTGAGGAGGTTGTGGAGTCAAAAACAGTGGTGGAATTCAAGAATGCATGGGACAGGCATAAGGCAATTCTAGGGGGTTGGGGTTGGAAGAATAGGCTGTTGGTTAGCTAGGATCTGCAGCTTATCCATTAGGTAGGGAAATGGGCAGACTGGGTGGGCCAAGAGGTCCTTATCTGTCGTAAAATTCTGTTTCTAAGTGTGATTCTCGGCTTTATTCTTTGGTTCCAGCAGTAGTTTCATCTGGGTTATGGTGATGTGAGGACCATTTCCTTCTCCTTCAGTGCTTTGGAACTGATATTTTATACCAGGACTGAACTGACTGAACTGTCTGCTGGTGCCAGTTGATTTGACATCACTTTACTTTATAATTTATTTTTTTAAATCCCTTAGCAGTTTGGGATTACTCTCACAGCACAGCGCATATTATTTGATCTCTCCCTTTTAATATTTTATTGCTGTGCATTAGTGTGGGGGTAGATTGCTTTGGGGTGGGGAACCTTGTGCTCTGTGGGAGGAGGGAGTGTTTGGAGTTAGGTTATAGAGGGTGTATGTACATGTGTGTACGTGGTATATTTGGTTAGGTTTTTTTTGTATTAGTCCGGTTGAATGTGGTTGTGCTTGTGATTGGTTTTTAATTAAGAGTGAGTAAGAAAGAAAACCTTACTTTTGAACAGCACATCATCTCCATCATATTTTTATATTTAACCCCTCTTTTTGACCCTCTCACCTCATTGCCAGGGATCCAACCAGGTCACGGTGCCCACGAAGCTTCCACCGCCCTAATTAGCCACTCAAACTCCCTGGTTACTCCTGGCTTGCCCCCCAGGAGGCGGGGCACGGCGCCGTGGCAGGTATCAGTGCCATGTATTGTATCTGGTTGGGGAGTTCTTGGCCAGGCGGCTAATCGAAGCTGGGAGCAGGGCATCATGCAGACGTCTGGTGAGGAGGGATTTTTGTCCCCCCATTGGCTGGGGTGGAGATGTGCAATGACGCCTGCATCTATCCCGCCCCAGTACCTCCCCTCTTCGACCATGTGTCAGTGCTCAGGGTGATATACCCAGGCTCCGCTAGGTGTCACTCTCACACCGAACACAGAGACCCCCCCAACCCCCAGAGAAGGAGAGCAGTCCATGGGACGCTCCATCCTTCTCCCCCAGCCGGCCCTCCAACGACCCGGGCTCGTTCTCAAACCCGGTTCGCAGGTATCGTGAGCGGAAACCCAACCACTGTGCCAATGGGCTGGTCACATCATCTCCATCATAAAAAGAGTACACCAAAGACTTGGAAGCCTTTATAGAGTCAAGCATTATTTAACATCTGAATCTAAAAGGCTTCTGGTACACAGCTTTCTTTTCAGTGTCTTAGATTACGGGTTGGTGGTTTATGCCTCTATGAACTCTAAACTCTTAGGAAAGCTGAGAGTCGTACAACTCTATATTAAGATTTATGCTTTTTGTTCCAGTCAGAACTCACCACTGTTTACTATTAAAATCTTCTAATTGTCTTTTTTTATGAATAGAATTCAGTTCAAGTCAAGATGTGTTTTTTCTATTTAAAATCAAAGCTGGTTTGTTACCTACTTCAGTAAGTTTGTTTTTTTCTAAATATGTTAATTCCAACTGCACTAGAACCTAGTCAAAGTTCACATTTAATGTTCCATTTTTCAAGAGAACCTCTGGATAACGTTCATTGTTATATAAGGGACCAAGTTAATTTAATTCACTTCCTTGCGATATATCAAATTGTACCTCCTTCTTCTCTTTTAAGTCAAAGTTGAAAAAGTATCCAAGAATGTACCTATTAAATGTTTAACTGTATATTGTCACAGTGTATTAGTTATGTTATTGTATTTGTTTTTTGTTTATTGTGATGCTTGTCGTCGTGAAAAAGGGCAATTTGCTCATAAGACTTACAAGGATAAAAAATGAAATGAAATGAAAATGAAAAGAAAGTGGTTGTGGTGCTGGTCCCATGGGATGAGCAGTAGCTTTGGACCCCTTCAGACTGCCTATAATGCTTCCCAGCTGCGTGACCTCCACCCTTTTGCCAACCTTCCTGTGTCAGCTATGATAGCAAGGTGCTGTCGGGAGGTCAGCATCACTGAGGAAGTGTGGAGGTTGTCGGGGTGGGAAGCTGTGGGAACAGCAGAGGTGAGAGGAATTGGGTGGGGTGAGGTGCAAGAAATGCCCTGGGTTCAGACAGAGCCTAGGAAAAGGCCAGATGTGCTCGGTCTCCATCCCCAGGGTTTCCACCAGACTGAGTGGGCAGATAGCCAAAAAGGCTGCAGTGCCTACCATTCCACTGCAGGCAGTGCTATGCAATGCCAGATTGACAAAGAACAAGACCCTAATTATGGTGGATTTGATTTCTGCGGTCAATCTGGCTTGCATCAGAGAGACCTGGTTGGGTGATAATGCTGTACCAATTTTGGAGGCATCGATTCCCACTGGGTACTCTGTGGTGCCCTGCTCACAGTGGTAATGTAGGGGCGATTGAGTGGCCATTTGTTTTAAATCTGACCTAGGACTCACTGTGCACCCAATGGGGATGACCAGGTCTTTCAAGTGTGTGGCAGTGCGCGGGGGGTCCAGGGCAGGGGAGAATTCTGCAGGAGGTGGTGGACTTCAGCACCGATAGTGTTGGAGTCCCATAGATGTTTACTACTGGGTGACTTCATTGTCTGGGTTGATGACAAGGCCTAGCATTTTGATTCCCACCACTTGTAGTTGATGTCATCACTGGGGCTGTCACAAGCAGTTACTTCCTGAACCCATCACTGCTGCCACACACCTGACCTGGTGTTCACACTGGGGTTAAAGGTAACTAACCTTGAGACTGATCATGCTGTATGGTCTGATCAGTGCATGGTGATGTTCCTGGTCCTTCCCAGAGTCCTTCCCATGTGGAGATGGTCAGTTATCGCCCATTAAGGCAATTGTCCCCGGAGTGACTATTGGTAGCAGCTGACCTATCTAGTATAGACATTGCATGTGCAAGGGGTATGAGCAAGGCAGTGGCCACAAATAACAAGGCAGTCTCCCGGATGCTTGATTCCCTCACACTGGTCTATGTATGGCCCAGATCCTCTCACCTGAGATCTCCATGGTTTGATGGGGATCTCAAAGTGATGAAGATCAGGGGTTGAAAGTTGGAGCATTGTTGGCGGAGGACCCAGTCAAATGTGGACAAGCTATCCCTGTGTACTCAT
Organism: Neoceratodus forsteri; assembly: GCA_016271365.2. NCBI lineage: Eukaryota > Metazoa > Chordata > Ceratodontiformes > Ceratodontidae > Neoceratodus > Neoceratodus forsteri. The sequence continues at coordinate 495,998,141 of CM057457.1, forward strand.
TATTCTGATTACCGAGCGGCAATCAACCATAAGAAGGCAGCGTTCCTGCCTAGGGCTATTGCTGCCAGGGAGAACTGACCTGCTCAGCCTTTTAGGACTGTCGACAGATTGCTTCATCCTATCTGTCTAAAGCCAAAAAAATGCCTTTTTAAATCACTTTATGTGATGATTTTGCTTGGTTCTTCTTGGACAGAGTGTCCTCTATCTGACAGGGGATCCCTTTAGCGAGCCACAATGTGACTTACAGTGGTCATTTTGGAGGGAACAGGGGCACTCCACTTGTCTGGGATGAGTTCATACTGGTGGAGGTGGCTGAGGTCTCTGAGATCATCTTGAAACTGAAGTACCTGTACTGTGAACTGGACCCGGCCCCAGCTCATTTCTTGATGAGATATGTTGGCTCCATTGGCCTGGTGTTCACCAGGACTGTCTTTTGGTTGCCAAATAGGATCTTTCTGGAAGTCTTGAAAGAGACTTTGGTGAGGGCCCCTTCTGAAGAAGCCATCTCCCGACTCTGACACCCTGGTGAACTACCGTCCTATTTCCAACCTCCAGGTAAGGTTGTCGAGAAAATCATGGTGTAGCAGCTTGAGAAGCACCTTGTGTCCTCTGACATCTATCTATACACTGCTCTAATCAGGGTTCTGAGCTAGACACAACAGCTTGAGGAGCACCTCGTGTCCTCCGACATCTATACACTGCTGTAATCAGGGTTCAGAGCTAGGCACAGCAGCTTGAGGAGCACCTCGTGTCCTTTGACATCTATCTATACACTGCTGTAATCAGGGTTCAGAGCTAGACACAGCAGCTTGAGGAGCACCTCGTGTCCTTTGACATCTATCAATACACTGCTCTAATCAGTGTTCAGAGCTAGGCACAGCAGCTTGAGGAGCACCGCGTGTCCTTTGACATCTATCTACACACTGCTCTAATCAGGGTTCAGAGCTAGGCACAGCAGCTTGAGGAGCACCTCGTGTCCTTTGACATCTATCTATACACTGCTCTAATCAGGGTTCAGAGCTAGGCACAGCAGCTTGAGGAGCACCTCGTGTCCTTTGACATCTATCTATACACTGCTCTAATTAGGGTTCTGAGCCGGGCACAGCACCAAAATTGCATTAGGGTGCATAATGACCGCCTCAGCTCAAGAGATAGAAGAGGTAAGTGAATTCTTGTGCTCCTCGATCTCTCCTCAGCCTTTGACACCATAGATCACATTGTGCTTCTTGATTGCCTCAGAGAGTAATGTGGACTCCCCAGCACTGCTCTCAGCTGGTTTGAATTCTTTCTCTCTGGCAGGAAGCAATAGGTGGAGATGGGGAATGTCTCCTCCTCCCCAAGCTCCTGCCATGTGGAGTACCTCAGGGGTCGATCTTGTCACTGATGTTATTTGGAGTATATATGCTGCCCCTGTTTGAGCTCATTAGGTGACACAGTATGGGATTTTACTGTTCTGCAGATTATACCCAACTGTATCTGTCCTTTGCACCAGGAGCATTGGACACTGTGGAAGTGCTTAGTATCTTCCTGGTTGAGATCAATGACTGGATGTTCTCTAGTGGGGTGCAAGCTAACCTGGACAAGACAGCAGTACTAACAAGTGGGCCAGGATGAGAGCATGATGGGAGTGCCTCCAATGAGGTTACTGGTTTATTCCTGGGACCCACACTGTTTATGGCCTCCCCTAGGGTGCGAGATTTTGGCGTGATCCTTGATGACAGATTGACACTTGAAGCTCTGGTGTTGGCTGTCCTCAAAAATGTTTTTTTTTTTTACCACTTAAGGAATGTTGCCAGGATCAAACCCCTAGCTCCACCCAAGTACCTGCCCTTGCTGGTGCATGTCTGTTTGACATCCAGACTCAGCCAATTTAATGCTCTCTACTTTGGGGACCGGGGTCTCTGGAGGTACCCTTCGCTGGCTGTAGTTTGTGCAAACTGCACCTACCAAGTGGCTGACTGGCCCTCCGAGGTCTAGCCAAGTAAACCCAGTGCTTCAATCTCTACATTGGCTGACAGTCAGGTGGAGGGTTATCTTCAAGTTAAGTTTACTCACCTATAAGGCCTTACATGGGCTCAGCCCTGGCTACCTGGATGATGATCTGACACCTCCCATCTCAGTCCACACCCTCAGTTCCTCAGCCAGGGGCCTCCTTGAAGATCCTGTGACCAAGTTAGCAGCTTCCAGTGGCCGAGCTTTCAGTGTTGCCAGACTGGTCCTACGGCACTCGCTACCAGATGATATCAGGGAGGCCCCATCGACAGAGGGGTTCAAGAGGGGCCTAACAACCCATCTTAATACTTTAGGGGTGGTTGCCAGGGGGTGAGTGGAGACCCAATGGAAAAAATACTGAAGAGGGAATAGCTAATGCAACAGCATGATGTTTGAATGCAGTAAGCAAGGGAAGGAGGAGGACATGGTTGCTTTGGTTCTCAGAGGAGGTGGTGAAGGAGAAAGAAAACTGCATTTAGGAAGTACAAGGATACCCAGACAGATGTGGACAGGAAGATATATCTGGAAAAAGAAAGAGTGGCAGGAAGGAGGGTGAGGGTTGGTAAGGCACAAACACAGGAGAAGATCACCAAGGAGGTCAAAACAGGGGATAAGCTTTTCCTAAGATACAGGAGTGAAAAGAGGAATGAAAGGGGTGGGACAGTGAGAATCAGGAGGGTGGGGTGCTCTTCACAGTAGGAGGGATGGACCAACATGTATCAGCAGGCAATGGAGGGACTGGACACTAGTCCACTTTGGAGGAAAGAGTTCAGAATGGACTGGAAGCCCTAATGGAGAACAAGGAGACAGGACTGGACAGGATTCACCAAGGGTTCTAAAAGACCTGAACATGGTGCAGGCAACCCCATTGAAGATGGAGGCAGTTCCAGAGCACTGGAGGAGGGCTGATGTGGTCCCTCTACACAAGAGCGGCAGGAAGGAGTAGGCTAGCAACTACAGGCCAGTCAATCTCACATCAGTGGTGGGGAAATTAATTTAGACCCTGCTGAAGGAGAGGCTGAAGTAGCACCTGGAGGCATACAGGCTGTAGGACCACCACCAGCATGGTTCCACAGGATCATGCCAAACAAATCTCATAGATTTTTTGACTGGGTGACTAGGGAGGTGGATCAGGGGAGGGCAATGGATGTGGCCTACCTAGACTTCAGTAAGGCCTCCAACACAATGCAGCACAAGAGGCTAGTACAGAATTTAAGCAGCCTGGGGCTTCTGGAGAAAGTGGTAAGCAGAGTATTAAATTGGTTGAAGGCTATGAGGCAGAGGGTGGCAGTAAATGGCAGACACTCGGGGGATGAGAGACCAACTAGCGAGGTACTACAGGGATCGGTGCTAGGTCAGATCCTCTTCAATGTCTTCATAAGTGACATTGCAGAGGAATTGGGGTCGAGGTGTGTCTTTTTGTGATGACACAAAATTCTGCAACAAGCTGGATACTCAGGAAGGGATGGAGAGAATACAAAGGGATCTGAGTAACCTAGAGAGTGATCTATGGAGTGACCGCTAGGTTTCAATGCCAAAACCTGCAAAGTCAGGCACCGGGGGCAGGGAAACCCAGGAGCTGTGTATAAGATGGGGGGTACTGATAGCCATCACAGAAGAAAGAGACCCCAGGGCACTCGTATCTGATGATCCCAAGGTGGCAGGGTGACAAGGCAGGAGGCAAGGCTAGCGGGATGCTAGGGAGCATGGGGGGGGGGAAGGATTTCTAGCAGGACAAGGGAGGTGGTGTTGCCACTGTATCACTCACTACTGAGAACCAGACTAGAGTACTATACTGTATCCCGGTCTGGAGATTGCACCTACAAAAGGACACGGACAGGGTGGAAGCAGTTGAGAGGAAGGCTACCAGATTTGAGGAGAGGCTGCACAAAAAGCCGTATAAGCAGAGATTGTAGGATCTCAACATGTACTTCCTGGCAGAGGGGAGAGTGCAAGGGGACATGATTGAGATACGTACTCCACAGGGGTGAAGAATATGAAGATGGGATGTCTCACTCAGGGGAGAAAAAGTACCAGAATGGTGGGGCACAGAGGGGTATGCAATGAAGCTTGGGGGGGTTAAGAGTGATGTGAGGAAACTTTTCTTCACATAAGGTGTGAGGGACACCTGAACTGCCTGCATCAGGTAAAGCAAATAGGATGCTGGGATGTATAGGCAGGGGCATCACCAGCAGGAAAAGGGAGGTCATAATTCCGCTCTACAAGACACTAGTGAGGCCCCACCTGGAGTACAGTGTACAGTTCTGGAGACCATACCTACGTAAGGACACAGACAGGGTAGAGAAGGTTCAGAGGAGGGCAACAAAGATGGTGCATGGATTGCATCACAAGTCCTATGAAGACAGGTTGAAGGAACTGAACATGTACTCCCTGGAGGAGAGGAGGGAGAGAGGGGATATGATAGAGACATACAAGTATCTTACAGGGAGAAACAGGGTGCAGGAAAACACTATTTTTAAGCGAAAAAGATGTTCCAGGACTAGAGGGCATGGGATGAAGTTGGAGGGTGGATGATTCAGAGGAAACATGAGAAAGAATTTCTTCACAGAATGGGTGGTGGACAAGTGGAACACCCTGCCAGAGGAAGTGGTGGGGGCTGAAACAATCACGGGATTTAAGAATGCATGGGATAGACATAAAGGAATTCTAGAGGTCAGGGGTAAGGGGTAAGGGGAAATGGACTTCTAGGAAAACAAACTGAACTTACAAGCTCAAATGGGCAGACTGGGTGGGCCATAGGCCCTTATATGCTGACACTGTCTATGTATGTATCTATGTAACTAAATGTGGTGGGAAGAAAACTATGGGGAGCTTCAAGCATACGTGGGATAGGTACAGTGGTATAATACGCTGAGAAAATGGAGGAGGGATGGATGCCAGTGAATAGGGTCTGAGGTGTCACAATAGGCAGTAAAAAAAAAAAACAGGGTAGACTGGAAGGGCCTGCCAGTCCTTTTTGTGACAACATATTCTATAAGGTGCAGTAAAAAAGGGGAGGGGAGATTACAAAGACAGGGCATGACTAATTCAGCTCTATAAGGCAGAGTTCAGAAACAACAAAGGAATGGAGGGGGGTCAACAAAAGTAGTGTAAAACAGGAGGAGGTGGCTACAGTGTATGATGGGGGGGGGTTAATGCCCAAGACAAAATGGTTACATTCTTCAGGCAGAGTCTATTGAGGGTCATACCAAATGAAGCCAGAATGCTCAGCTTAGAGAAGGTAAAAAGAAGAGGAAAAAAATAATTTGTAGGTGCTAGTGACCCTACCCTGGTAAGAAATAAACAAGTCTGTTACAATTATGATTCATTTATAGTTTTCAGTCTGTTATCTTCCTATAATTGATTTTCTGCACGCATTTATACTACCTGATCTCTTTTGTCTTTTTAAAGTTTTCCTTTGTTTGGTTTACACAGTAGCTCTCTTCCTTACCTTTAACTTCATGATCCAGTCTCCAACCCCACAAACTGTACTGCTCTTCAGAGTTTGGGACAAGAAAAACAAAGGATATCTATTCACAGACAACCAATTCTAACCGCAGTTCCCTGTGTACTCAGCATCCCTTACCTCCCACTTCATGATCCTCTGTTTCAGTCTCCAGCACCACAAACTGCACTGTTCAGAAACACAAGCAGCTGCTGCTCTTCAGAGTCTGAGACTAGAAGAACAAAGGATATCTATCCATAGAAACCCAGTTCCCTCTGCAGCTCCCCGTGTGCTCAGCATTCCTTACCTCCAGCTTCGTAATCCTCTGTTTCAGTCTCCAACACCACAAACTGCACGGTTCAGAAACACAAGCAGCTGCTGCTCTTCAGAATTTGGGACTAGAAGAACAAAATGGTGATCCAGGAAGAAACAGATACCTCTGTGCTCCTTTCTCCAGCAGCTTTCCAAGCCTCACGTTCACTTCCTGTCTCCCTTTGTCATATGTCCCTCTCCCACACACCCACCAGTCAAAACAACTCATTAATATTTATAGTGTGCAGAAGCAAGGGGAGTGAGAGGAAGGGGTTGCCAAATATTTTACAGTTACATGGCAGTAGATCCTATTTTGACTTGTCGCTGTTAGGAGAAAGTACTTTTATGTTAATTAAAATGTGGTGACTGCAAGGTACACTGAGCCAAACAAAGCTTATTTGCAGGGGTGTCCTGGAGATTGAAACTGGGAGATGCAGGTCAGCAGTGACAGTCCTTTAAAGCCAGCTGATGCCTTAAAACGTCTTAGAATATATCATCTTTACGTTCAATTCAGATTATATCACATGTTCTTGTAGTTTACTGTTTCTCTGTATTTACTGGCATGTTAATGATTAGAGTTGCATGGTGTGGGACACATTTCAGACTTGCACAGGAAATGACTTCAGTCTGACAGGCAGCTACAGAGGGAACTGCTGATATTACTCATTCTCCTATCCCAAAGGCTTCCAAGTGCTGAAGAACTGAAGCTACTCACACGTCTGTGTGGTTTTGAAACATTATCAGGAGGTGGTGTGTAGGAGACTGAAACACAGGATCATGAAGTTGGAGGTAATTACTGATTGCAGGGATTACTGTGTCAGAGTGTGTTTAAAAGGCAAGGCAGAAACTGGGCAACATGAGGATCAGTTAGCAGTGTTTTTCAAATCACAGTAATTGCATGTGTGCAAAAACAGACAGTGTTATTGCAAGGCTTGCTGACAAACTGCTTTCTTTATTTTGTTTTTCCCTTCTCTGCCTGCTGTATTCTGGCTGCATTTGTCATTCCCCTCACTCTGCCACCAGTGGTATCATATAGACAGCAAACAGGGGAGCTGCAGAGGGACCTTGTTTTCTGAGGACACGGCACCCATTAACATACCGACATATAGGCAGCAAACAGGGGACCTGCAGAGGGACCTTGTTTTCTGAGGACACGGCACCCGTTAACATACCGACATATAGGCAGCAAACAGGGGACCTGCAGAGGGACCTTGTTTTCTGAGGACACGGCACCCGTTAACATACCGACATACAGACAGCAAGCAGGGGAGCTGCAGAGGGACCTTGTTTTCTGAGGACACGGTACCCGTTAACTCACCGACATACAGACAGCAAACAGGGGAGCTGCAGAGGGACCTTGTTTTCTGAGGACACGGTACCCGTTAACATACTGACATACAGACAGCAAACAGGGGAGCTGCAGAGGGACCTTGTTTTCTGAGGACACGGTACCCGTTAACATACTGACATACAGACAGCAAACAGGGGCGCTGCAGAGGAACCTTGTTTTCTGAGGACGCGGTACCCGTTAACATACTGACATACAGACAGCAAACAGGGGAGCGGCAGAGGGACCTTGTTTTCTGAGGACACGGTACCCGTTAACATACCGACATACAGACAGCAAGCAGGGGAGCTGCAGAGGGACCTTGTTTTCTGAGGACACGGTACCCGTTAACATACCGACATACAGACAGCAAGCAGGGGAGCTGCAGAGGGACCTTGTTTTCTGAGGACACGGTACCCGTTAACATACCGACATACAGACAGCAAACAGGGGAGCTGCAGAGGGACCTTGTTTTCTGAGGACACGGTACCCGTTAACATACCGACATACAGGCAGCAAGCAGGGGAGCTGCAGAGGGACCTTGTTTTCTGAGGACACGGTACCCGTTAACATACCGACATACGACAGCAAGCAGGAGCTGCAGAGGGACCTTGTTTTCTGAGGACACGGTACCCGTTAACATACCGACATACAGACAGCAAGCGGGGAGCTGCAGAGGGACCTTGTTTTCTGAGGACACGGTACCCGTTAACATACCGACATACAGACAGCAAGCGGGGGCGCTGCAGAGGGACCTTGTTTTCTGAGGACGCGGTACCCGTTAACATACCGACATACAGACAGCAACCGGGGGCGCTGCAGAGGGACCTTGTTTTCTGAGGACGCGGTACCCATTAACATACCGACATACAGACAGCAAACAGGGGCGCTGCAGAGGGACCTTGTTTTCTGAGGACACGGTACCCATTAACATACCGACATACAGACAGCAAACAGGGGAGCTGCAGAGGGACCTTGTTTTCTGTGGACACGGTACCCACTAACATACCGACATACAGACAGCAAGCAGGGGAGCTGCAGAGGGACCTTGTTTTCTGAGGACACGGTACCCGTTAACATACCGACATACAGACAGCAAGCAGGGGAGCTGCAGAGGGACCTTGTTTTCTGAGGACACGGTACCCGTTAACATACTAACATACAGACAGCAAACGGGGGCGCTGCAGAGGGACCTTGTTTTCTGTGGACACGGTACCCGTTAACATACCGACATACAGACAGCAAACAGGGGAGCGGCAGAGGGACTTTGTTTTCTGAGGACACGGCACCCATTAACATACCGACATACAGACAGCAAACAGGGGCGCTGCAGAGGGACCTTGTTTTCTGAGGACACGGTACCCATTAACATACTGACATACAGACAGCAAACAGGGGAGCGGCAGAGGGACTTTGTTTTCTGAGGACACGGCACCCATTAACATACTGACATACAGACAGCAAACAGGGGCGCTACAGAGGGACCTTGTTTTCTGAGGATACGGTACCCATTAACATACTGATATACAGACAGCAAACAGGGGAGTGGCAGAGGGACTTTGTTTTCTGAGGACACGGCACCCATTAACATACTGACATACAGACAGCAAACAGGGGCGCTGCGGAGAGACCTTGTTTTCTGAGGATGCGGTACCCATCAACATACTGACATACAGACAGCAAACAGGGGAGCTGCAGAGGGACCTTGTTTTCTGAGGACATGGTACCCATTGTTCTCCTGAATCCAAAGAATCCCTAATGATTCTGAACAGGGCAGTTTCGAATTGTCAGGAGGTGGTGTTAGAGACTGGCTGAGGATCACGAAGTCGGAGATGAGAAAACAAAATGTTAACTTGTGCTGAAAACAGAGGCAATTGGCAGAAACTGTGCAAAGTAGGGTTAGTTTAATGCTTCAAATAATTTGTACACACACACAGTCAGTGGTATTTCTGGGCTTTTTTGTTCTTTGCCAAATATTATTTTATATTTTCTACGTTATTTGGCCTGAGAATTCTGGTTGCATTTGCTAACCTCACTAGCAAGACATAACCTTACTTTTGCCATGGGCATTACCCCACCCTCCTGTGGCACACTTAGCCTGCTTCTGGTGGACACTGCATTTGCTGACGTGGATACAGACCCCCTTCCATCACTCCACACATTCCTTTATTGTTTCTGCACTCTATCATTTAGAACCGAGTCTGTCTGGCCTCCCACAATCTTTTTGTGCCTGCTTTTGTTATCTGCATTTCCCTGTAATGTCCATTCCATCCTGGTTGCAGTAAACCTAGAGAGAACAGATGCTGCTGTGGGCAACAGAGACACACCCTATCCACACAAACAGGTAAGGGTTTCCCCTGTGGCATTAAAGCCCTTCTGCCCTCACCAGAACACCAGTTGTTGCTGCCTCCTGAAGACATAGCCATAGCCCATTTTGAAGTTTCCCAAAAAGTGGATTCATTTCATTATTTTTTATTTATTGCAGTTTAGGATTAATACCTTTGAGTCTTGGGACTGATTTACAAAGGTTCCAGGTCATACACAAAACAATTAGTTAAACATACAGGTTGCAGACATTACAAAAAAAGTTAGACAAAGCATATCGGTTGCATACATTCGAATGATATGAGTTCGAATACGTTGAAGGAACAGTCTATTTCAGTCAGGTTATAAATAAAATAGGAGGAACATGGTTTCAACGGTATAAAGCATTTCAGTGAGGGAACATTCAGGTTACAGCTCAAGCAAAGGACGCAGTTTCAGAGGAAGTGCTTTAATCTGTCAGTTTAGGGTCATCAGGCCCCTGGGAGTACTGGCCATACAGATGGGGACTAGCTATATAGGGGGGAGTGGGTGGGGGAGCAGCCTAAGGACAGCGTTGTTGTTTTGTGGGAGTGGGAGTGATTGGGGGGGGGTTGCTGGATGAATCTTCTGGTGGCTGCTAGAAAACCATGCACCAGAACTACTTGCTCCATGAAGTGGAAGCGGCTTGCTTTATAGGCTGTTTCTCACCACCTGGATCCATTCACCTGTCCAGTTAATCAGATTCTGGATTCCCTGCTGTCCTTAGCGGCTTCAGGCCTGCAGTGTTCATCAATCAAAATGCACCTGGCTGCCAGTTCAGCTTTCCATGTGCCTATAGATGGCCATACAGTGGCTCTGCTGGAGGTACTGTGTATGTTTGTGGGGTATTCTACATCCAAAACCTCCTATTTGCAATCCAGTCCTGGCTTGGGACCTCAGTTTTATTTTGGAAAAGTTCATGCTGGCTTCTTTTGAGCCATCCACAACTTGTGGTTTCTGCCATGAGGCTAGAGTACTCTGCACCATGGGATTCAATGAATTGTTGAAAACCTGGTGCAGAGCTCTGGGTTTTTGCTTCATTGGGGACTGGGTTTCCTCATGGAGGGATGCAGACCTGTCCTGGCACAGTGGTCTGCATCTGTCTGATATGGGAAGCAAGATCCCAGGTGATAGCTTTAAATGCTTTATTTGTAAGCATTTAAATTAACCATGGGGGGGAGGCACTGAAAAGGAGCAGGGAAATCCCATTCTTCCCCCCAAAACACGGTAGTTAGCTAGCTAAACACCAAGGTAGAGAAGTCAGTGGGGAGCAGGACAGAGATAAATGGAGAAAAAGGCAAAGGCAGTAAGGACAGAGATGGGTCTAAAAGAGGCAAGGCTTCACAGAATGGAAGATGATGAGTGCCAGTGCCTATAGTCTGGGTAACAAGCTCCCTGAACTAGTGGCCTTGATGGAAGAGGGATGTCTGGATACCGTGGCAGTCACAGAAACATAGTACACAGAGAACCATAACTGGGATGTCAACATACCAGGGTACCCAATCTACAGATGTGACAGGGAGTGCAAAAGAGTAAGAGAAGCTCTCAACATAAGGGAAGGGATCAAAGCAACCAAACTAAAGGGTAAACGGAGAAAGGTGGCCCTATGGGTCACCCTGGAGACAGAAACGGGCACTGTAATCCACACAGGGTTGTATACTGACCCCCTTCTCAGAGGAAGGAAATGGACAAGGAAAATAGACGGCACCCTTAGAATGGCAGAAAAAGGGGAGATATTGTTTATGGGGCACCTGAATATGCCAGGTATTAACTGGAGCACCTTTGCTGCAACCACATCCAAGAGTGGGGTCATTCTCGATGCCCTACAGGAGGCATGCCTCACACAGCTAGTGTTGTTTTATTTATTTCATTTATTTATTTAAATCTCAGATTACAAATACATTTGAGCTTGAGGCAGCTCATTTACAAAGGTTCCACATCAAAGGAAAGGGTCACAATAAGGTAGGGAGATATAGACAACATTCATGGTATCAACGGAGGTACAGACAACATTCATGGCATCATCAAAGCACAGCAAGTCAATTGGTAAATAAGTGGGGAACAATGCTACAGACTCAAGATTACAAGCAAGAATAGAAAACCATAAGGTACATTTGAAGCAACATTGCTAATCAGAGGTGGGGGGAAGGGGAAAAGTAAGGAAGGTGTAGGGGAGATGAGAGGGCAGAGTCTAGGTAGAGAAGGAAAAGAAAATATGGCAGCCAGAGGCCTTGTCATAGGGTGAGAGGGAGGGAAGGCTAAGGTGGGAGAAGGGGTAAAAGAGGGGAAAAGGAGGGTGGATGAAGGGAAAGAAGATAAGGGAGAGTGGGGACCAGAGGGCCTGGCAGGTCCAGGAAGAGGGGGGTCAGTGGGATAAGAGCAAGGAGGGGGTGAGGTAAGGGAGGAGGTGGCAGGGGGAAAGGGGAAACTGTTCTGTCAGGAGCGGTGAAACAAAACAGGAAGCCAAGTAAGAGCCTCAGAGAGTGCAAAAAGTGGTATATGGGTGTCTGCAGAAGTGGGAAACTAGGTGTAACAATCACAAGTGCTTTCGGTTAGGAGATGCCGATGAAGCATAAGTTTATATTGGGACAGACTAGAAAGACTGCTCAGTTGGTTGCTTAGATTATTAAATGACAGGGGGGCTCTGTATTGAAAGGATCGCTAGTATTGAGCAGTCCGACAGTGGGGTACTAGAAGGAGGTCAGAAACTGAGGTACGTGTGTGTTGGGTCTTAGGGGATTTGTTTAGCAGGCAAACAATGTAAGAAACCACTATGGTTCTCAAAGGAAGTGGCAGTGAAGATTCAAGAGAAAAAGAAAGCATTCAGGAAGTACAAGGAATCACAGAAAGAGCAGGACAGGGAACTGTATCAGTTAAAGCAAAAGGAAGCTGGGAAGGCAGTCAGAACAGCAAAGGCCCAAACCAAGGAAAAGACAGCCAACTCTGTTAAGAAGGGGGATAAAACCTTTTATAGGTACATCAGGGAGCGAAGGAAGACCAAGGGAGGGCTAGTGAGACTTAATAAAGAGGAGGAGGGTGGGCAGAGGGTGACTGTGAAAAGGAGAGATACTAAACAAATAGTTTTGCTCAGTATTTACAAAGGAAGTGGGGGAGGTACCTAAAACAAACAGTAGAAACACTATGGATACAGAAGTTGATACCAGCCCATTTATAGAAGAAAGGGTTCTGAAAGAACTCTTAAAACTGAAGGTGGACAAAGTAATGGGGCCTGATGGGATTCATCCCAGAATTCTAAAAGAACTAAGGGTAGAACTAATGACACCACTGACTACCCTCTTTAACAAATCATGGGAGGATGGGGTGGTACCCGAGGACTGGAGAAGGGCAGATGTGATTCTCCTTCACAAAAGTGGGAGCAAGGCAGAAGCAGAAAACTACAGACCTGTTAGTTTAACCTCAGTGGTAGGGAAAATGATGGAATCACTTCTGAAGGAAAGAACTGTTGAGTGTCTAGAGGCCAGAGGGGCTCAGGACCCAAGGCAGCATGGATTCACAGTGGGAAGGTCATGCCAGTCAAATCTGATAGATTTCTATGACTGGGTGACCAAAGTAGTAGATCAGGGAGGGGCTGTGGATATGGCCTACCTAGACTTTAGCAAGGCATTTGACACAGTCCTACACAAAAGATTAATATACAAGTTAGCCAGCCTGGGAGCGTGTCCCAGGATGACAGCCTGGGTAAAGAATTGGCTGGAGAATAGGACACAGAGAGTAATAGTAAATGGAGTCCACTCTGAAGAAAGGGGGGTTACTAGTGAGGTACCGCAGGGTTCAGTATTAGGAACGGTCCTCTTCAGTGTCTTTATAAGCAACATTGCAGAGGGACTGGAAGGAAAAGTATGTCTCTTTGCAGATGACACTAAGATCTGCAACAGAGTTGATGCACAGGGTGGGGTGGAAAGGATGAAAAGGGACTTGGCAAGGTCAGAAGAATGGTCAAATGTATGGCAGCTTAGATTCAATGCTAAGAAGTGCAAGGTAATGCACCTGGGAAACAAAAACCCAGGGGAAGAGTACACAATCGGGGGTGAGATACTAACAACAACAAAAATGGAAAGGGACCTGGGGGTAGTCATATCAGATGACCTAAAGGTGGGCAAGCAATGTGAGAGGGCAGCAAGGAGGGCTGGGGGGATACTAGGATGCATAGGGAGAGGCATCACCAGCAGAAAACTGGAAGTTATTATCCCTCTGTCAGACAGTTGGTGAGAACCCATCTGGAGTACTGCGTGCAGTTCTGGAGACCCAATCTCCACAAGGACATAGACAGGATGGAGGCTGTCAGAGGTGGGCAACTAAAATGGTGAGGGTCTGCACGGAAGACATATGAAGAGAGACTTAAGGAGCTTAATATGTATAGCCTCGAGGAAAGGAGAGAGAGAGGGGGGACATGATAGAAACTTTCAAGTATCTCAAGGGAATCATAGTCCAAGAGGGTAGCACCTTTCAGAAAAACGTGTGCAAGAACAAGGGGGCAGAATTTGAAGATAGAAGGGGGGTGACTCAGAGGTAATTTAAGGAAGTATTTTTTCACAGAGAGGGTTGTGGATGCATGGAATGGCCTTCCCGGAGGAGGTTGTGGAGTCAAAAACAGTGGTGGAATTCAAGCATGCATGGGACAGTCTTAAAGCAATTCTAGGGGGTGGGGGTAGGAAAAAGTAGGCTCCTAGGTAAGTAGGATCTGCAGCTTATCCAATAGGTAGGGAAATGGGCAGACTGGGTGGGCCAAGCGGTCGTTATCTGCCGTCAAATTCTATGTTTTTATGTTTAACCAATGCTCAGGGGTAGTAATCCAAGTAGAACATTTTTGGACAGGAGGCAGGTTTGATATTTGATCCTGTTACTTATTTGGAGCCAGTCAGACTGAGCATATAACTCACAGGTATGAGTGAGGCGTGCAGCACCCCACAACTAACCTACAGGCTTTGTTCAGGGCCACCATGAGTCATTAAAGAGATGTGGAGGTTGCAGCACAGTATATGATTACACCATAATCATTGATCGAGAGGACCGAGCTGTGAACTGTTGGAACTCATTCAGGAGGGAGCAGTCTTAGAACTGGTACTCTCAAACGGGGATGGAGAGAGGATCTCAGATTTAGAAGTGGGTAGCCATTAGGGAACAAGCGACCACCAATCAGTGTTGTTCACGATAAACACAGCTATAGAGTCAAGCCATACACAAGTGAGGACTGGACTTTAGGAGGGCTGACTTTGGCAAAATGGGAGAGTGCTTCAGAAAAGCACTAGCAAACGGGCAAGAAGGAGAGTTGGAGAGACAGTGGGGAAACAATAAAACTGCCATCACAGAGGCAACAGGCCTTTGAAAGAAAAAAGCAATGGAAAAAAAACACTATAGTTCTCTAAAGAGGTGGCAGGGAAGGTTAGATAGAAACAGATAGCATTCAGGAAGTATAAGGAATCACAAAAGGAGCAGGACAGAGAACTCTACCAATTAAAGCAGAAGAAAGTGCAGGTAAACCCAACACATACAAACATACCATGCTCATGTAAGGATGCCACCCCCCCCTCCACCGCACACAAACACACACACGCGCACACACACAGGATAGAAATGTGTGTAGGCATCACCCACACATGCCAGCAAGCAAATATTTATTTATGAAATGCTATTCCAATAGATCATAAAGTATTACAAAAATCACATCATAAAAACATTCAATTTAGTAAGTCAAAAGTTAAAAACATATATGAGCAGCAGGACTAGGTATCACAAAATGCCAATTCAAATAATTAAGATTTCAAGGCAGACCTAAAGGCCTCAACAGATGGGCACTCCCAAACCCAGTGAGGTAGAGAATTCCACAGGGTTGGACCTGCAAAGACAAGTGATTTCGCATCTGAAGATGTTAAACATACCATGCACATGTGAGGATGCCCACACACACACACACACACACAGAGGATGGAGGTGTGTGCAGGCATCCCCACACTGCAGGCATACCATACACTTGTGAGGATACCCTCCCCTCTCCCACACTACACACACACACACACACACACACACACACACACACATACACACACAGGATAGAAGTGTGTGCAGGCATCCACACACTTTCAAACATACCATGCACACGTGAGGATGGCAGCCCCCATAGAAATATTGACTTTGATGGCAGATAAGGACTGCTTGGCCTACCTAGTCTGCTCAATTCCTACCTATCTGATAAGCTGCAGTTTCCAATTCCCTAACACCCTACTTCCTCCAACTCTCACTAAAATTACCTTATGTCTGTCCCATACAGTCTTGAATTCCCCCACTGTTTTTGACCCCACAACCTGCCCAGGAAGGCGGTTCCATGCATCCACTACCCTCTCTGTGAAAAAGTATTTCCTTACGTTGCCCCTGAGTCGTCCCCCCATCTTCAAATAATGCCCCCTTGTTCTTGTACATCTCTTTTTCATAAAGATGTTCCCCTCTTGAACTTTGTTGATTCCCTTGAGCTACTTGAAAGTTTCAATCATGTCCCCCCTCTCTCCTTTCAACTAGGTTATACATATTAAGCTCCTATAGCATTTCTTCATATAGCTTATGTTGCAGACCCTGTACCATTTTAGTTGCCCTCCTCTAGACTGCCTCCATCCTGTCTGTGTCCCTGTGGAGATGGGGTCTCCAGAACTGTATGCAGTACCCAGATGGGGTCTCACCAACTGTTTGTACAGAGGGATAACAACTACCTGTTTTCTACTGGTGATGCCTCTCCCTATACATCTGAGTATCTCCCTAGCCCTCCTTACTGCCTTCTCACGTCGCTTGCCTACCTTAAGACCATCTGATATGACTACCCCCAGGTCCCTTTCCATTTTTCTTGTTGTTAATACCTCTCCGCTCAATTGTGTACTCTTCCCCTGGGTTTTATGTTTCCCAGGTGCCGTACTCTGCACTTTTTTGCATTGAATCTAAGTTGCCATATTTTTGACCATTCCTCCAACCTTGCCAAGTCCCTTCTCATCCTTTGTACCCCTTCTTGTGTATCAACCCTGTTACAGATCTTTATGTCATCTGCTAAGATTCATACTTTTCCTTCCAGCCCCTCTGCAATGCCACCTTTAAAGACATTAAAGAGGACTGGTACCAGTAGTGAACCTTGTGGTACCCCACTAGTAACCCCCCTTTCTTCAGAGTGTACTCAGTTTACTATTACCTTCTGGGTCCAGTTGTCTAGCCAGCTTTTTACCCAGGCTACCACCCTGGGACCCACCCCCTGGCTGACTAACTCGCTTATTAATCTTTTGTGTGGAACAGTGTCAAATGCTTTGCTAAATTCTAGGTATGCCATATCCACAGCCCCTCCCTGATCTATTACTTTGGTTACCCAGTCAAAGAACTCTTAGATTCATCTGACAAGACCTTCCTGCTGTGAATGCATGCTGTTTTGGGTCCTGTGCCCTGCTGGTCTCTAGGTACTTAACAATTCTTTCTTTCAGAAGTGATTCCATCATTTAGCCTACCACTGAGGTCAAGCGAACAGGTCTGTAATTTCCAGCCTTTGCCTTGCTTCCACGTTTGTGAAAAGGAATCACATCTGCCCTCCTCTAGTCCTCTGGTTCCACCCCATCCTCCCATGATTTGTTAAAAAGGGTAGTCAATTGTGTCACTAATTCTCCCCTTAGTTCTTTTAGAATTCTGGGGTGAATCCCATCAGGCCCCATAGCTTTGACCACTTTGAGTTTTAGGAGTTCATTCATGACCCTTTCTCCTGTGAATGGACTGGTATCAACCCCACTGTCCAGCATGCTTTTATTGTTTGGGTACCTCCCCCTCTTCTTGTATGAATACTGAGCAAAAGTATTAATTCTGTATCTCTGCCTTTTCTTAGTCACCCTCTGTCAACACCCCCCTTTTTAAGCCTCATTATTCCTTCCATGGTCTTCCTTTGCTCCCTCATATACCTGTGAAAGGTTTTATCCCCTTCTTAACCAAGTTGGCTATCTTTTCCTCAGTTTGAGCCTTCGCTATTCTGACTGCCTTCCCTGTTTCCTTCTGCTTTAACTGATGCTGTTCTCTGTCCTGCTAAATCTGTGATTCCTTGTACTTTCTGAATGATATCTCTTTCTCCCTAACCTTTCCTGCCACCTCCTTCAAAAATCAGGGTTTTTTTACTTTGTTTTGTTTTGTTTATTTGCTTCACACAAAGGCTTGTTGCCTCTGTGATGGCAGTTTTGATTATTCCCCATCGTTCTTCCACCCCTCCTTCCTGCTCATTTACTCGTACATTTCTTAGGCCTTTACCCATTTTGACAAAGTCAGCCCTCCTAAAATCCAGGACCTTTGCCTTTGTATGGCATGTCTGTACTGCTGTGTTTATTGTGAACCATACTGTTCGGTGGTCACTATTTCCCAGATGGCTACCCACTTCTAAATCTGTGATCCTCTCTTCATCTCCATTTGAGAGTACCAGGTCTAAGATTGCTCCCTCCCAAGTGGGTTCCAATACTAGTTGTTTAAAGCACGCCTCCCTGCAGGCCATCGAGAATGACCCCGCTCTTGGACGTGGCTGCAGCAAATGTGCTTCAGTTAATGTCTGGCATTTTTAGGTCCCTCATCAACAATATCTCCTCCTTTTCTGCCATTCTAAGGATACCTTCTATCATTTCCTTATCCATTTTCTCCCCTTGAGATGGGGGTCTGTATACAACTCCTGTGCGGACTGTGGTGTCATTGCCTGTGTCCAAGTTTATAAACAGTACCGCCACTCCTCCCTGTGTACCTCTTAGTTCTGTTGCTTTGATTCATTCCCTTATGTAGGGAGCTACTCTTCCTCTTTTACCGTCCCTGTCCCTCCTATAGAGCATGTACCCTGGCATGTTTACATCCCAGTCATGGTTCTGTGTTTACCATGTTTCTGAGACTGCCACGCTATCCAGATGTTCCTCTTCCATCAAGGCCACTAGTTCTGGAAGCTTGTTACCCAGAATGCAGGCATTGGTACTCATTACTCTCCACTGTTTGATGGCTTTACCTCCTGTAGCCCCATCCCTGCCCTTACTGCCTTTGCCCTCTCCATTGTCCCTTGACCTGCTTCCTATTGACCTTTGTACCTTGGTGTTAACCTCACTAACTACCCTGTTTTGTGGGGGAGGCTGGGAATTTCCTGCTTCATATCTGTCCCCCCTTGGCTAGTTTAAAAGCTTGCCAATGAAGCCTTTGAACTGATCACCCAGAAGACTGATTCTCTTCCAGACATGTGCAGTTCATCATGCCAGTATAGGTGGGTATCCCTCCAGGTGGAACCCCAGTCCCCAATGAAGCCAAATCCCTGTTCTCTGTACCAGTTTTTCAACCATTCATTGAATCACATAGTGTGGAGTACCCTTTTTTCGCTCATGCCATAGACAGGCAGCAGCCCCGAGAAGGATACTGTATGTGCTACTTGTCTAAGGCCCCTCCCCAACTCCACAAACTCATCCTGCACTGCTCTAACCCCAGCCTAGCCAAGTCATTTGTCCCTAGGTGGACAATGACGTCTAGCTCAAATGGTTAACTGTTGCTCTGAACAAAGCATGTAGGCTAATCACAGGTGCTGCCCATCTTACCCACACCTGTGATCTATATGCCAAAACTGGGTGGCTTCAACTAACTGGTAGAATCAAGTGCCAAACATGACTACTAACTAATTTTTTGGGCTCTTGCCTCCAGTAGTTAGATACCTGTTGAATAAATCTCTTAAGAACTAGCACACCCGTACCTCAGAAACTGAACACCTCCTCATCCCATGGTGTTGGACTGCACAGTACCAAAGATCCTTCTTGTACACAGCCCTACTTTGGTTCAATGGCCTGTGTAGTGAATTGACCAAGCTAATCAAGTTTGCACAGTTTAAACATTTGCTCCGGCAGCATCTTATAACTGAAAGCACATGTGATTGTACCACCCAGTCTTAGTTCCTGTCTGTCAACCTCAACTGTGTACTGTGGCACCCTGTCCACACCCTTGGGCACTTACATTTCAGCACTTACTTGGCACTGATTGCCTACATCACCCTTTCACCTTGCCCACCCTCTATCCCCTACCCCCTCCTACCCCTCCTACAACATTGACAAAGCCACTGGCTACTACCCTCTGCTCTGATCTACATCACATTGCCACCACCTTCATCTACCCCTCTATTTTAACTCCCTACTGCCTCCTTTGCTTAATCTGTCACTGTATGCTTTGGATGTATTTACTTGACTGTTTGTTGCAGCATAACTGTCAGCTCACCTTGCTGGCTCTCCTTCCTGTTTATTTGCTATTTAATATTGCTCTAGTAATCATCTCGTTTTAAAGGTGTACCATACCTACTGTACTGTATTTTTCAACATCATCTTATTGTACTCCATGTCTAACTGTAACCCCTTCCCCACTGACATTGAACCTTTGTAAATGAGCTGCCTTGCGCTCAAAGCAAGGATTTATTTAACTCCATAAATTGATTAGCGTTTTGCTCATAAAAGTGCTAAAACATTGTGAAAATGCATACCACTTTCCTCACTGTGTTTAACAAACATAACACTTCTAGAAAACCTATATAAATACACTCTTTACAGTTAGTATTGTCTCAAGAAAAAAACTGCTAATCAATTATTTAAAACCCTGCAAAGGTACTTGTAATCTGAGATTGACTAAATAAATAAATAGCTCTGTCTCCCATACAGCTGCTCTTGTGATCTGAGGATTCACTTCCTGTCCCCCCCACACACACAGAATGGAAGCATGTGCAATCATCCCCACATATGCAGTCTTACCATGCACATGTGAGGATACCCCCCCCACACACACACACACACACACATACACAGGGTGAAAGTGTGTGCACGGATTCCCACACATGTAACATGCAAACATTCACTGAGCATGTGAGGATACGAACCTCCCACACACACATATAGGATGGAAATGTGTGCAGCCATCCCCATACATGCAAATATACCATGCACATGTGAGGATACCACCCCCACACACACAGGATGGGAGCGTGTACAAGCATCCCCACACATGCAAACATACCATACACATGTGAGGATTTCACCTCCCACCCACACAGGAGGGAAGTGTATGCAAATATCCCCACACATGCAAACATACCATGCACATACAGGACAGAAGATTGTGGAGGCATTCCCACACATACAAACATATCATGCATGTGAAGATATCCCCCCTACACACACACACACACACACACGAGATGTAAGTGCATTCAGGTCTTCCCACACATGCAAACATACCATGCACACGTGAGCATTCCACCTCCCCACCCCCCCAACACACACACACACATAGGATGGAAGTGTGTGCAGGCATCCCTACACATACAACCATACCATGCAAATGTGAGGACACACACACACACACAATGTAAGTGTGTGGACATCTCCACACATGCATACATACTGTGCACCTGTGAGGATGCCCCCCCGCCCCCCACACACACATATAGGGGAAGTCTGGGCAGGCATCCCATACATGAAAATATACCATGCACATATGAGGATGGCACTACCCACTCACACACAGGATGGAAGTGTGTGCAGGCATCGCCACCCATTCAAACATACCATACACATGTGAGGATGCCAACCACACACACACACACACACACACACGCACAGGAAGTGTGTGCAGACATCCCCACACATGTAAATATACCATCCACATGTGAGAATGCCATCTACACACATTCACAATGAAAGTATGTGCAGGCATCACCCAGACATGCAAGCAAGCAAGCAAACATTTATTTATGAAATGCTATTCCAATAGATCATAGCGGTTTACAAAAATCACAGATCATAACATTCAATTTAGTAAGTCAAACATACTGGGAGGCAGTATAGCCCAGTGGTTTAAGGCTCTGAGCTGCAAATCTGGAGATCTGGGTTTGAAACCCACAGCCCCACTTGCATACTCTGAGACCCTGAGCAAGACACTTAACTTTCTTGTGTCCCCAGGTCGCACCTGTAAACAAGATTTTAGCTTAGTGTGTCTCTCCTGGTTAAACAATTGGGAAAAAGAAACATACATAAACAGCATGACTAGGTATTACAAAATGCCAATTGAAATTGAAATAAATAAGCTTTTAAGGCAGATGTAAAGATCTCACTGGATGGGCACTCCCTAACCCAGTGAGGTGGAGAATTTCACAGGGTTGGAGCTCTGCAAAGGCAAATGATCTGGCACCTGAAGTTGTTAAACATGCCACGCACATGTGAGGATGTCACCCCCCTACACACCCACACACACACACCCCCAAGATGGAAGTGTGTGCAGGCATCCCCACACTGTAAGTATACCATACACTTGTGAGGATGTCACCCCTCCCCACACACACACACACACACACACACGATGGAACTGTGTGCAGGCATCCCCACACTGCAAGTATACCATACACTTGTGAGGATGTCACCCCCTCCACACACACACATGATGGAAGTGTGTGCAGGCACCCCCACACTGTAGATATACCATACACTTGTGAGGATGTCACCCCTCCACACACACACACACACATGATGGAAGTGTGTGCAGGCACCCCCACACTGTAAGTATACCATACACTTGTGAGGATGTCACCCCCTCCACACACACACACATGATGGAAATGTGTGCAGGCACCCCCACACTGTAAGTGTACCATATACTTGTGAGGATGTCACCTCCTCCACACACACACACACACACATGATGGAAGCGTGTGCAGGCACCCCCACACTGTAAGTATACCATACACTTGTGAGGATGTCACCCCCTCCACACACACACATATACACACACACAACGGAAGTGTGTGCAGGCACCCCCACACTGTAAGTATACCATACACTTGTGAGGATGTCACCCCCTCCACACACACACACACATGATGGAAGTGTGTGCAGGCACCCCTACACTGTAAGTATACCATACACTCGTGAGGCTGTCACCCCCTCCACACACACACACACATGATGGAAGTGTGTGCAGGCACCCCCACACTCTAAGTATACCATACACTTGTGAGGATGCCCACCTCATTTACACACACACATTTCGGGATGCCACCCTTCCCCCACACACAGAATGGAAGTGTGTGCAGGCATCCCCATACATGCACATGTGCAAGCGATAATATTACTGGGGTCAGGATAAAAAGTATAGATTATGGTGAAAAACCATAAGTTGGCTGAAAGATGTTAGTAGAAAATATACTTGTTATTTAAACTGGAGGGCTGACTGTGAGCGTAGGCAGATGAACAGCTTGTTTTCCATGTGTTTATTTTTGGCCAGCATCCCAGAAACCCTGGTGAAAGACATAAACAGAATGATCATTGGCACTGTTGTCCATAGAGGTGAAGTGGAATACAGTGGGTTGATCAATTTCTCCATTATTGACTGCCTTGTAATGTTCTGGGAATCAGTCAGCCAGATGTCTGCCAGTTTCTTCAGTGCAGATAGCTGCCAACACTGTGGGTCCTCTAGGGGTGGATTGTTGTTACAGCTCACCTGGAGCTCTCTTTGAACTGTCCTGGTTCAGCCTGTACATCTACTATTATTGTTATGCTCCCACTGAGACAGAGATTGAGGAACACAGATATAAGTGATTACACAACACCCAGGAGTGGCAGTCCATATTCATGGTCCTTTACTGGGGTAATTTGTCCATAGCAGCTCAGGTAGGTACAAAGTTGTCACATGGAATATAGAGCACAGAAGCTCTGGCATTTCATCATGTCTAGCCTTCATTATGGCAGTACTGAGGTCTGCAGGAGTGGTTTATTTAAGGCCCCCTGACCCCAGTACATATTTGTGGACTCTCCCATCCCTGTATCTGAACCCCAGCTGATTGACATAGAAACATAGACTTTGACAGCAGATAAGGACCACTAGGCCCATCTAGTCTGCCCATTATACCATTGAAGGGTCTCTCCTAGATCCCCTTACTTAATGAACAACTGTTACAAATGGTTCCAGTACAAGCCTGCTCACTTGATATACAGTGTAGAGCAGAAATGGGCCACCTGAAGGTCCCACAGTATCCAGAATCCCCACTGACTAGTACATACACTGGGCTAGTCTCCCCCAACATGCTCTGGTGCCTAAGAGTTACTTGACCCTTTCACCACATGGGGCACTGCAGCCAGACCTGTATAGTGAGGGGTACCAGCCTTGCTGATCTGCACTACAGAATCCTCAAAATGAACAGAAGTGAGGAAGAAAATAGATGCTTCAGTTAGGATTTGAACCCAAGCCACATGGGATACTGTTCTGATTGTACTAACAGCTGTGCCACCAAGACAACTGGAAACCTGGGACTCCTAGTAGCACCGTTGTCTATCTCTAATGCACATCCTGGTGCTGAACAGATAATTACATTTCCATTTACAAAAGTGGGAGCAAGGCAGAAGCAGGAAACTACAGACCTGTAAGTTTGACCTCAGTGGTAAGGAAAATGATGGAATAATTTCTGAAAGAATTGTTCAGTACCTAGAGGCCAGCGGGGCACAGGACCCAAAGCAGCATGGATTTACAGCAGGAAGGTCATGTCAAACGAATCTAATTGATTTCTTTGACTAGGTGACCAAAGTAATAGACCAGGGAGGGGCTGTGGATATGGCCTACCTAGACTTTAGCAAGGCATTTGGCACAGTCCTGCACAAAAGACTAATAATCAAGTTAGCCAGCCTGGGAGTGGGTTCCAGGGTGGTAGCCTGGGTAGCAAACTGGCTGCAAAACAGGACACAGAAGGTAATAGTGAATGGAACACATTCCGAAGAAAGGGGGGGTTAGTAGTGGAGTACCTGAGGGCTCAGTACTGGGTCCAGTCCTCTTTAACATCTTTATAGGTGACATTGCAGAGGGTCTGGTGTGAAAGGTATGCCTCTTTGCAGATGACACAAAGATCTGTAACAGAGTTGTTACACAAGGGGGAGTAGAAAGGCAAGGTTGGAGGAATAGTCAGACATATGGCAACTTAGATTCAATGCAAAGAAGTGCAAAGTAATGCACCTGGGAAATAAAATTCCAGGAGAAGAGTACACAATAGCAGGGGCAGTACTAACAGCAACAAAATGGAAAGGGATCTGGGTGTAGTCATATCAGATGACCTAAAGGTGGGTAAGCAATGTGAGAAGTCAGTAAGAAGAGCCAGTGGGATACTAGGATGCATAGGGAGGGGCATCACAAGTAGAAAAAGGGAAGTGGTTATCCCTCTGGACAGACAGTTTGTGAGACCCCATCTGGAATACTGTGTGCAGTTTTGGAGACCCCATCCACACAAGGACATAGACAGGATGGAAGCAGTCGAGAGGAGGGCAACTAGAATGGTGCAGGGTCTGCATCAGAAACCATATTAAGAGAGACTGAGAGAACTTAATATGTATACCCTTGATGAAAGGAGGGACGGGGGGGCATGATAGAAACTTTCAAGTACCTCAAGGGAATCAACAAAGTCCAGGAGGGTAGCATCTTTCAGGAAAAAAGATGTGTAAGAACAAGGGGGCAGAATTTAAAGATAGAGGGGTGACGGCTCAGGGGTAATGTGAGGAATTTTTTTTTCACAGAGAGAGTGGTGGATGCATGGAACCGCCTTCCTGGGGAGGTTGTTGGGTCTAAAATGGGGGGAATTCAAATATGCATGGGACAGACATGAGGCAATTGTAATGGGGGGTTGCAGGAAGTAGGCTGTTGGTTAACTAGAATCTGCAACTTATCCAGTAGGAAGGGAAATGGGCAGACTGGGTGGGCCAAGGGTCCTTATCTGCTGTCAAAGTCTACATTTCTATGTTATTTACAAGGGTGCAGTGTGCACAAATTTGGAACCCACACAAACAGAAGAGAGAAATAATGAAAAAACAAAAATCATGATTTGTGGTAAGAATAAAAGTAATTATAGATGCAATAGTAATGGTAACAAAATTTAAGTAGTAAACAGCTTTTGCTACCTACTTTGGGTATTATAGCAAATGATTTAAAATGGAATAAACACATTAAAGAAACAAAATTAAAAACAAAGAGGTTATAGCCGGTCATAAGCAAATGTCAATAAAGATATGGGGGGGTATTCAGAAATAGGATATTTAAAAGTAGCAAATGCCAACATCTGTAATCAATTACTGTATGGTGCGGAAATATGGAATATACAGGGGACAGAAAATCTAGATGCTTGTTTAGATATATACTACAAAACCTATTGGGCTTGCCAAATGGAACCCCTTCAGCCATGATTAGGGCCCAACTAGGCCAATATTCAGTAGACTGCCAAATCAGGAAAGGGTGGTCAGTTATTGGATCAAAGTATACTAACGTGAGTGAAAATAGACTCCCAAAACTCTGTATAGAGGAAACAATGAATTACTTAAAA
Organism: Neoceratodus forsteri; assembly: GCA_016271365.2. NCBI lineage: Eukaryota > Metazoa > Chordata > Ceratodontiformes > Ceratodontidae > Neoceratodus > Neoceratodus forsteri. Next base: position 496,023,929 of record CM057457.1, read on the forward strand.
CAAAATATTAAGCTTCCCAGTATAATGATTCTAGAAATGATAATACAACCAAATGGGTTATTGCAAAGTTTAACAGATGTCCTTGGACTTGATTTAAATACAGTAATTACAGAAGCAAAAAGCAAAATGCAAAATATCTCTAAAAAAAGGATGTGCAATATTGCAAACAATATAATTAATGTGAATGGATGTCGAAAAACAAAAAGGATTCACAAACTGGAGCAAAAATTGATTCTGATAAAAAAACAGAACAGAAGGAAATTATTGACTAGGTTTAGGTTTGAAGTTAACAACAGTAATTGGTTATTGGCATGATATGATAAGGAGGAGAAAAGAACAGAAGAATGTAAATGTAAAAAGGGGAAGGATGGTGTAACACATTTGTTAATATTATGCCCGTTGTATGAGAAGGAAAGGAAAAAATAGTTGGGAGAAATATTAAAGTACCTGGCTAAGGAAGCTAAAGATATGGCAACTGAACTACTTAAATCCAAGAACATGAAGGTACTGGAGTCTGTGGCTACCTCCTCTGCCTAATTAAAAAAAAAAAGTGACACTTACACAAAATGAAAGAAAAAGATATTAGAATTGGGTAAAAATAATATCACAAAATAGAATCAAATTCCCTATTCCGGCACAGATAACATAATGAAAAAATGCAAATGTAATCTTGTGATGTAATTGATGTCTGTCTGTCTCTGTAAGGCATGAACTGATGTGGAACTTTTGTAAATGAGTTACTTGCTCAAAGGTTGTAATCCGAATAATCAAATAAATAAATAAACTATGTGAGATTGTAAAATACTAGAGCAATAATGAAATGAATTGTGTGCAATACTCTTGAAAATAAACACACCTTCATATTGGCAGGCAAGCTAAACACTAGTTAGATACAGGATAAAAATGTGTTAGGCATTGTATTACACCATAGAATATGTTTTAAGGCTGTTTTTATTAAATTATAATTGTACTGCAAATATAATATTGAATTGTAAAATTTTTAATTTTCATTTTTATGTCGAAACATTATAAAGACATTAATGAATGTCAAACAATGAACTTTAACTGAACTGAACAGAAGAGAAAGAGAAAACAGGTGCCTCAGCTTGGATTTGAACCCATGCTACCCAGAATACCTTTTTCCCTCCCATCTGCTTCAGACAAGCATTGGTGACCTGTATCAGGCTCCCTCTAATGACTTCTTACTTTTGTCGACGCCTTCTGTTTCTTCCACTCCCTTCAGTTTGTCGTGGAGGATTTCTTCCATTTTTATAAGATCCACTCTCCTAAAACCCAAGGCAATGGTCTCTGAAGTGGGTGCTGAGTATCTAGGGCAGTACTGAAGCACACTGAGCTGTAATCACTCATTACTGGGGCTCTCCTACAATGTTCTGATGTGACAGAACCAAGTTTAAAATGGCTCCCTCTCCGGTTAGTTTCTTCACCCATTTTACAAGGAAGCAATTCTGCATTGAATCTACAAGAGCTTGACTCCCTGGCACTCTACATCTTGTAAGTTTGGCACTTTAACATCAGAAACATGTTACTTATTGTTTCCACTCTAATGTCAACATCTAGTGCCATGTCCCAGTCCTGAGACTGGTTTGGTAGTCTGTAGGAAACCACCACTCTGAGGTTCTTCCCTCCTTTAACTACCAGCTGAACGTACATTTTTCTACTCCCACTCCCCCAACTTCTTGTCTTCTGTTGCTTTTATGTAGCCTCCCTTTCTGTGTCCCTACTAAATAGGCATATCTCAGGATACTAGGGTCCTAGTCATGGACTTTGTGTCACCCATGCTTTCATGTTAATGACGGTGCCCACCTGGGCCTCCGTTACCATTGCCTGGATGGCCCCCATTTTGTTACCAGAACTCCTGGCATTCAGACAAATTGCCATTTCCTGGCTAGGGCTACCATCTCTGACTTGACAGACTCTACTTACCCCCTACCTCTAGTCCCTATCCCAGATGTGCTTCTTGTCTGTCCTCCATTAGTGTTTCTGCTCTGCCCATCATCACTTGTTGAGGGAGTGCCAGCAAGACCTCTTAGTTTTCTAGACTGCAAAGCTTAACCTTGGCCTTCCCCTTTCTTTTGAAAAGTTGCAGATTTCTCAATGTGTTCTCTAAAACCAAAAACAGTTAAACATGTCTGTGTCCTTTCAGGTTCCAGAAAGCTTTGAAGATGTTGCTGTTGCTTTTTCTAAAAAGGAGTGGAAGTTGTTAAATGAACAGGAGAAGAAGCTTCACCGGGAAGTGGTGGTGCAGGCACTCCCACACTGTAAGTATACCATACACTTGTGAGGATGCCCACCTCATTTGCACACACACATTTCGGGATGCCACCCTTCCCCCACACACAGAATGGAAGTGTGTGCAGACATCCCCATACATGCAAATATACCATGCACATGTGCAAGCGATGATATTACAGGGGTCGGGATAAAAAGTATAGATTATGGTGAAAAATCATAAGTTGGCTGCAAGATGTTAGTAGAAAATATACTCGTTATTTAAGCTGGAGGTTAAATAACAAGTATATTTTCTATGTTTATATGTTATTATGAAACCATGGTTTCAGTAGATAAGAACACACAATCTCTGAGGTGGGATCTTTATGAGAGGAGAATGGTCTAACTTACAACTACTTCATGTCTTATAGCATGTTGATAGTGGGGAGAGGGGATGAATGGACTAGCTTAGGGGTTCCGCTATAACATTCTTCATAAGTTTTCAAAAACTGCAGCCGTATGTAAAGTTCATTCAGCTTACCCTTCACCCTCCATTCTGTGATACACTAATTTGTTAGAGAAAGAAAGGACTTCACAGGAAACAGAAACATCAGAATTGACAACAGAAGACCAATTGGTCTATCCAGTCTGCCCTTATCGTAGAAACACAGAAGCATAGAATTTGATGGCAGATAAGGACTGCTTGGCCCACTTAGTCTGCCCATTTCCCTACCTAATGGATAAGCTGCAGATATTAGTTAACCTACAGCCTATTTCTCCCTACCCCCCGAATTGCATTATGTCTGTCCCATGTATCCTTGAATTCTCTCACTGTTTTTGACTCCACTACCTCCTCAGAAAGACTGTTCCATGTGTCCACAACCATCTCAGTGAAAAAATACTTCCTCACATTACTTCTGAGCCGTCCCTCCTCTATCTTCAAATTGTGCCCCCTTGTTCTTGCACATCTCTTTTTCTGAAAGATACTACCCTCTAGGACTTTGTTGATTCCCTTGAGGTACTTGAAAGTTTCTATCATGTTCCCCCTTCCCCCTCCCTCCTTTCCTCGAGGCTGTACATATTAAGCTCCTTTAATCTCTCTTCATATGTCTTCTAGTATAGACCTTGCACCATTTTAGTTGCTCTCCTCTGGACAGCCTCCATCCTGTCTATGTCCTTGTGGAGATGGGTTCTCCAGAACTGCACACAATACTCCAGACGAGGTCTTACCAACTGTATGTACAGAGGGATAACAACTTCCTGTTTTCTACTGGTGATGCCTCTCTCTGTGCATCCATACCTCTCAACTGTCCCTGATTTTCAGGGACATCCCTGATTTTGCCTAAAAATTTTCCTCTGTCCCTTGTAAAATTTGTGTTTTTGTAACAGAACAGTAAGGATTAGAAGCACAAAATAATAGCAAACATTAAAGTTACAGACTTGTTCTTTTTCAGAAAATGCATTTTAACACAAATCCCTTTATTCTATAAGTTTTTGAGTGAATAGTACCAGTTTTTAAGATGTGTCCCTGATTTGGGATCTTTGTCCCTGATTTTTTTAAGCCTTGTCCCTGATTCATGACACCAGAGGTTGAGCGGTATGTGTGCATCCCAGTATCCCACCAGCCCTCCTTACTGCCTCCTCACATTGCTTGCCCAACTTAAGGTCATCTGTAATGACTACCCCCAGGTCCCTTTCCATTTTTGTTTTTGTTAGTATCTCACCTCCCCCCCATTGTGTACTCTTTCCCTGGATTTTTGTTTCCCAAGTGCATTACTTTGCACTTATTTGCATTGAATATAAGCCTCCATACATTTGACCATTCCTCCAACCTTGCAAGTCCCTTCACATCCTTTCCTACCCACCTTCTGTATCGACCCTGTTGCAGATCTTTGTGTTATCTGCAAAGAGACATATGTTTTCCTTCCAGTCCATCTGTAATATCACTTATAAACACATTAAAGAGGACCAGTCCCAGTACTGAAGCCTGCGGTACCCCGCTAGTAACCCCCCTTTCTTCAGAATGGACTATCTTTACTATTGCCCTTGGCGCCCTGTTTTCCAGCCAGTTTCTCACCCAGGCTACCAATTTGGGGCCCACTCCAAGGCTGGCTGGCTAACTTGTATATTAATCTTTTGTATGGGACTGTGTCAAATGCCTTGCTAAAGTCTAGTTAGGCCATATCCTCAACCCTTCCCTGGTCTACTACTTTGGTCATCCAGTCAAAGAAATCTATTAGATTTGTCTGACACCACCTTCCTGCTGTGAATCCGTGCTGCCTTGGGTCTAGTGCCCCAGGCCTCTAGGAAATTAACAGTTATTTCCTTCAGAAGTGAATCCATTATTTTCCCTACAACTGAGGTCAAACTAACAGGTCTGTAGTTTCCTGCCTCTGTCTTGCTCCCACTTTTGTGAAGGGGAATCACATCCACCCTCCTCCCGTCCTCTGGTACCACACCATCCTCCCATGATTTGTTAAAAAAGGCAGTCACTAGTCAAGTGGTGTCACTTCTTCTACCCTTAGTTCTTTTAGAATTCTTGGGTGAATCCCATCAGGCCCCATTGCTTTGTCCTCCTTCAGTTTTAATAATTATTTCAGAACGCTTTCTTCTGTGAATGGACTGGTATCAACCTCTCTATCCAGAGTGCTTCTACTCTTTAATTTAGGTACCCCCCTCCTCTTCTTTTGTGAATATTAAACAGAAATATTCATTCAATATCCCTGCTTTTTCACTGTTACACTCTTCCCAACCTCCCTTCCCTTTATTAAGCCTCACTATCCCTCCCTTGGTCTTTCTTTGCTCCCTAATGTACCTATAAAAGTTTTTTTTTTTTTTTTTTGTTATTTTATTCCCCTTAACTGAGTTGGTTATCTTTTCCTCAGTTTGGGCCTATTCTTACTGCCTTCCTTGCTTCCTTCTGCTTTAACTGGTACAGTTCTCTGTCCTGCTCCTTCTGTGTTTCCTTATACTTCCTGAATGCTAACCTTTTCTCCTTAGCTTTCCCCGTTACCTCTTTTGAGAACCATAGTGTTTTTTCCTTCATTTTGTTTTTTTGATTTGCTACACACAAAGGCTTGTTGCCTCTGTGATGGCTGTTTTGATTTTCCCCATTGTTCCTCCACCCCTCCTTCTTGTCCATTTGCTAGTGCTTTTCTGAGGTACTCTTCCATTTTCCCCAAAGTTAGCCCTCCTAAAGTCCAGTACTCTTGCTTTTTATGGCTTGACTCTATGGCTATGTTTATCGTGAACCACACTGTTTGGTGGTCGCTTATTCCCAGATGGCTACCCACCTCTAAATCCAAGATCCTTTCTTCGTTTGATAGTACCACATCTAAGATTTCTCATACTAACATGCCAGCAGAATAGGCCTAACGGTTTTTCGTGTCTGCTCGTTTGGTCAGCCCCCACCCTGGGTGCTGACCTTGCTGGCCCCATCTCCTTCTCTGGCTTCTCCCTTCCCAGTTCTGGATATTCTTTCTGCATTGGATTTTGCTTCCAGAACCCTTCCCCTGTACCTGTCCAACCCCCTTTTGAACCTCATCCACCGTCTCTGCCTCCACCAGCCCCCTAGGCAGCGCAGTCCATGGCTCCACCACCCTCTCAGTGAAGTAGCACCACCTCCTTTCACCCCTGAATCTTCCCCCTCCAGCTTCCACCCATGCCCTCTAGTGGCCCCCTCCTCCTTCCTTCGAGGCACCCTGTTTCTCCCCTATTTACCCTCTTCATGTACCTGAAGACCTCTATAATGTCCCCCCGGTCCCGTCTCTCTTCCAGTGTGTACATATTTAGCTCTTCGAGCCTCTCCTCATAGGTCCTGTTCCCCAAGCCCCAATTCATTTTGGTTGCCCTCCTCTGGACCCTCTCCAGGAGTTTAATGTCCCTTTTTAAGTGTGGCCTCCAAAACTGCATGCAGTACTCAAGGTGCGGCCTCACCAAGCAGTTATACAGAGGGAGTATTACTTCCCTCCTTCTGGAGGTGATCCTCCTAGCGATGCATCCCAGCATCCTGTTGGCCTTGGCTGCTGCCCTCCTACAAGTCTCAGAGTTGTTCAACTTGACATCCACCACCACCTCCAGGTCCCTCTCAGCCATCGAGACTTGTAGCATTCCCCCCAACCGGGTGTACACTTGGCCCAGGTTTCTGCTCCCAGGTGGAGTAATTTTGCATTTCCTGCATTGAACCTCAGCTCACTTTCTAGACCATCTTTCCAGAGCCCAGGTCCCCTGTAGGGCCACCCTCCCTCCTCCCCATCCACCACTGCCCCCAGTTTTCTGTCATCCGCAAAGAGACTCATCTCACTCCTGATTCCTGTCCTTATGTCAGAGACGTAGGCGTTGAACAGTAGGGGCCCAAGGACTGATCCCTGTGGGACCCCACTAATGACCCTTCTTGGGGATGAGACTATCCCGCCAACTACGACCCTCTGGGTCTGGTCCTGGAGCCAATTGCCTATCCATCTGATCATCTGGTTCTCCACCCCCGTTTCTTCCAGCTTATCCAACAGGCCCACATGAGGAACAAAGTCAAAATGCCTTGCTGAAGTCTAGAAAGAGGACGTCCACTGGTCTACCCAGGTCCAAGGGACTCGTCACCCAGTCATAGAACTCCACAAGGTTTGTCTGATACGATTTCCCCGGGAAGAATCCATGCTGTCTATCATCCAGGCACCCTGACTTTTCCAGGTCCCCCCCAGCCTCTCCTTGACAATGCCCTCCATCACCTTGCCCACCACAGATGTCAAGCTGACAGGCCTGTAGTTCCCTGCCACCTCCCTTGATCCACCCTCTTGTGGATAGGCACTATATGCGCCACCTTCCAGTCCTGGGGCACCCACCCTGTCCTCAGAGAGATGGTGAAAAGCTCCGTCAGGGGTTTTGCCAGGACATCTGCAAGTTCCTTCAGCACTCTGGGATGTAATTTATTTGGCCCCGGTGCTTTCCCTGTCTTAAGGGAGCTGAGGTCTTCCCTCACTCTCTCTGCTGTGATTTCCACTTCTGCTACCTCTTCTCCCTGCTTAGCCCTCCCCCCTCCTGCCAGTGATGCCTCTCCCTCTCCCCAGACCTGCCGATCAGTAAGGGTCCCCCCTCCTCAGTATCTCTGTCTCCTCCCATGTATGATGCAGCACCCCCATTTTCCTTTGTGAAAACTGAGATGAAGTACTCTTTTAGTACCTCAGCCTGCTCCCCTGGGTCTTGTGCCCATCTCTCCTCTGATTTAATCCTGCTAATCTAACCCTTCACCCTTCGTTTTTCCCCAATGTATCTAAAGAACCCCTTGTTCCCTCTCCTAATTTCCCTGGCCAGGTTCTGCTCCTTCCTTGCCTTAGCTGCCCTCACCACCCTAGTGGTCTTTCTAGCCATCAGCTTGTACTCCCCTCGATCCCTTTCACTCCTTGAGCACTTGAATTGCTTATAGGCTGACTTCTTTCCCCGCACCACCTCCTGGACCTCCCTGGTCCACCAGCAGGGTTTTCGAGCCCTACCGCATTTTTGTCTTACTCTTGCACAGGTGCTGGTAGCATCCTGTACCCCTCTCCTGATGATTTCCCACCTACTATTAGCGTCCATGTCTGACCCAATCACATCCAAATGCTCCTTAAGGATCCTTCCCATTTCCTTAAAATCTGTCCCCCTGAAGTCAGGTACCGCCATCTTTGTGCAGCCTTCTAGCCCTCCTAGGTCCAAGCAGAACCAGACCGTGGCATGGTCACTCCCCGCCAATGGGTCCCTTACCTCCAGGCCCCCAATCTGGTCACTGTCTGCCAGGACCACATCCAGTACCCGTGCCTCCCTGGTCGGTTGCCCCACCTACTGAGTTAGGAACGTGTCTTGAAAGACATCCAACAACTTCTGTTCCCTAGTCACAGAGGATGTCATAGTCTCCCAGTCTGTTCCTGGCAAGTTTAAGTCTCCGAATACCACCACCGTTCCTCTGCCCAGTCTGTAGTGTCTCCCAACATCTGCCACCAGACTCTCCTCCAGCTCCTCTGCCAGGGCAGGGGGTCTATACACCACTCCTATTTTTACTCTCTTGCCCCCCCCTTGTTATCAGGGTGACCCAAATCGCCTCCACGGTTCCCTCCACCTCCTCTGCTCCCCCTATGCCAATGCAGTTTTTGACTATTCTCCCTCCTGAGTGTGTACCAAAACTAGCTGTATGAGGCATGCCCCCTGTAGGGCATCAAGAATAACTTTGCTGTTGAATGTGGCTTTGGCAAAAGTGCTCCAGTTAACATCTGGCATGTTCAGGTCCCCCATTAACAATATCTACCCTTTTTCTGCCATTCTAAGGATGCCTTCTATCATTTCCTTGTCCATTGCATGGGTGTCTGTATACAACCCCATGCAGATTGTGGTGCCATGTCTTGTCTCCAGGGTGACTCACAGTGCCTCCTGTACTCCCTATTTATCCTTTAGTTCCTGCTAAGCCTATGACACTAAGCCCCCCTGGGATCACTGTTTCTCTCCCTCCTCTTTTATTCCCCAACCTCTGTTGCCCCCCCCCCACTAAACCCATGTGTCTATCACATCTGTGCTTGAACCCTATCACTGATTTTGTACAGACCACCTCATTGGGCAATCTATTCCACCTGTCCTGCACCTTTCCATAAAAAGTATTTTCTGACTTTCTACATAAATGTGCCCTGTTCCAGCTTCCTTGCGTAACCTTCAATGTTTGTGTTTACACTGAAAGTGAACAGTGCCCTGCTATCCACTTTGGTTATGTGACTCGGGCAGCACATACCGGCTTCTTCATGTTACCTCCAGTGTTTGTGTTTACACTGAAGGTGAGCAATGCACTGCTATCCACTTTGGTTATGTAACCTGAGCTCCATGTACCAGTTTCTTCACATCACATCCGGGTGTTTGTGTTTACACTGAAGGCCATCAATGCACTGCTGTCCACTTTGGTTATGTAACCCGGGCACCATGTACCAGCTTCTTCACATTACCTCCAGTGTTTGTGTTTACACTGAAGCTGACAAATGCACTGCTACCCACTTTGGTTATGTAACCCAGGCACCATGTACCAGCTTCTTCACATTACCTCCAGTGTCTGTGTTTACACTGAAGGTGAGCAATGCCCTGCTATCCACTTTGGTTATGTAACCCAGGCACCATGTACCAGCTTTTTCACATTACGTCCAGTGTTTGTGTTTACACTGAAGCTGACAAATGCACTGCTACCACTTTGGTTATGTAACCCGGGCACCATGTACCAGCTTCTTCACATTACCTCCAGTGTCTGTGTTTACACTGAAGGTGAGCAATGCCCTGCTATCCACTTTGGTTATGTAACCCAGGCACCATGTATCAGCTTCTTCACATTACCGCCAGTGTTTGTGTTTACACTGAAGGTGAGCAGTGCACTGCTACCCAGTTTGGATATGTAACCCGGGCACCATGTACCAGCTTCTTTACATTACTTCCAGTGTTTATGTTTACACTGAAGTTGAGCAATGCACTGCTATCCACTTTGGTTATGTAACCCGGGTGCCATGTACCAGCTTCTTCACATTACCTCCAGTGTTTGTGTTTACACTGAAGGTGAGCAATGCACTGCTATCCACTTTGGTTATGTAACCTGGGCACCATGTACCAGCTTCTTCACATTACCTCCAGTGTCTGTGTTTACACTGAAAGTGAGCAATGCACTGCTGTCCACTTTGGTTATGTAACCTGGGCACCATGTGCCAGCTTCTTCACATTACCTCCAGTGTTTGTGTTTACACTAAAGGTGAGCAATGCACTGCTATCCACTTTGGTTATGTTACCCGGGCACCACGTACCAGCTTCTTCACATTACATCCAGTGTTTGTGTTTACACTGAAGGTGAGCAATGCACTGCTATCCACTTTGATTATGTAACCCGGGCACCATGTACCGGCTTCTTCACATTACCTCCAGTGTTTGTGTTTACACTGAAGGTGAGCAATGCACTGCTATCCACTTTGGTTATGTAACCCGGGCACCATGTACCAGCTTCTTCACATTACCTCCAGTGTTTGTGTTTACACTGAAGGTGAGCAATGCACTGCTATCCACTTTGGTTATGTAACCCGGGCACCATGTACCGGCTTCTTCACATTACCTCCAGTGTTTGTGTTTACACTGAAGGTGAGCAATGCACTGCTATCCACTTTGGTTATGTAACCCAGGCACCATGTACCAGCTTCTTCACATTACCTCCAGTGTTTGTGTTTACACTGAAGGTGAGCAATGCACTGCTATCCACTTTGGTTATGTAACCCGGGCACCATGTACCAGCTTCTTCACATTACCTCCAGTGTTTGTGTTTACACTGAAGGTGAGCAGTGCACTGCTATCCACTTTGGTTATGTAACCCAGGCACCATGTACCAGCTTCTTCACATTACCTCCAGTGTTTGTGTTTACACTGAAGGTGAGCAATGCACTGCTATCCACTTTGGTTATGTAACCCAGGCACCGTGTTCCAGCTTCTTCACATTACATACAGTGTTTGTGTTTACACTGAAGGTGAGCAATGCACTGCTATCCACTGTGGTTATGTAACCTCGGCACCAGGTACCAGCTTCTTCACATTACCTCCAGTGTTTGTGTTTACACTGAAGGTGAGCAATGCACTGCTATCCACTTTGGTTATGTAACCCAGGCACCATGTACCAGCTTCTTCACATTACCTCCAGTTTTGGTGTTTACACTGAAGGTGAGTAATGCACTGCTATCCACTTTGGGTATGTAACCCGGGCACCATGTACCAGCTTCTTCACATTACCTGCAGTGTTTGTGTTTACACTGAATGTGAGCAATGCACTGCTGTCCACTTTGGTTATGTAACCCGGGCACCATGTACCAGCTTCTTCACGTTATCCCCAGTGTTTGTGTTTACACTGAAGATGAGCAATGCACTGCTGTCCACTTTGGTTATGTTACCTGGGTGCCTTGTACCAGCTTCTTCATGTTACCTCCAGTGTTTGTGTTTACACCATAGGTGAGCAATGTACTGCTAGCCACTTTGGCTGTGTCTTGCAAAGACTTGAATGTCTCTGTTATACCTTCTCTCTCTCTTTCTTTCTTTCTCTCTTTTGGTTTCTAGCAAGTACTGTACATCTTAAGGACATTTCCTGGTGTTTCAGTAGCTCCACATCACATTCATAAGTTTTTGACCAGTGCATGGTGGACATCCAAACATTTAAAATCCACATAAAAAACATAGGCTGCCATACATGTTAAGTTGTTAAGTTATGTGGTGAGACTATAATCCTTTTATTGAAAAATCCATAAAACATCATATTATTTTATATTATTATAACTTCATTGTGTTAGATGTCAACATGAATGTGAAAGAATAAGTGATACAAGGTGAGATGTCACTGAAGCCAATTTTTCTTTTTGTATTTCTCTGTAAAATAAGTTAGCAGGTTTGGGCAAATTGAAAATTGCGTTCTACTTTCACTGTCACAGGCTTGAGGGCATTCAGCTAGAGTGAGCTTTTGTTTGAGCATTTCTGTGTTCTAACTGAGGGGAAGCAGATTGGATATAGATAGCTCAGCTCTTTTGATCTAAAAAAATTATATTTTGGTTATTAACAAATGACTGAGCCTGTTTTATCTAGAAGAGGCTATATGTGTACTGTACTATGTGTTATACTATGTTTGAGGAGCTAAGTAAAGCAGGAAGCCCATATACACTCCTTAACCTGATTGTAATATGATAGTGAGTTATTTGTTAAAATAAATATATCTATTTTTTTAATTGGTCTTTATTAGTATTGTTAATTATTTCATCAGGTAGGTTTTTCCAAGGGTTAATAATATGTTGAGTGAAAAAGGTCCTTCATTTCTCAGTATGAAACTTATGAGGCACTAGCTGCTGGCTATCTATCTCTAATCTATACCTTGCCCCAGCATTGTATTTGGGTGTACTTTCTACGAAATTGTAAAAACTGTAAAATTGTCTTTTCTCTTGTTTCTGTATCTAATGTATTCGTCTGAACAATTGCTGTATTGTTGTACCTGTTGTACCCTTTTGTACTCTCCCGGGTCGTTCCTGAAAATAGGCATAATATTTGTCTAGTGTACTTACCCGATAAACAAAAACTAAATAAATAAATGTCCTCCAATACCTTTATTATGATTTTTCTTTTCTAGGTTCAGTTCTTCAGAGAGATTTATCTTGACATACTATGTAACATAATAGTAAATCTCCTCCAAGTCTTCTATTGTACAGCACCATTAAGTTTAATTTTGCTAACCGGTCTTCATACCGCTTATTTTTGCATTCATACACCAACTTAGTGACTTGCCTCAGTACCTTTTCCACCCTGTCCTTTATTCCCCTTTTAATTGGTCTCCATCATTTTTTTTTTATTTTAGTCTTTTTGTAACCGGGTAAGGCAACTAGGCACCAGTGCCTGTTTTCAGGGGTGACCTGGCAGCACTGGGCGGTTAAGTGACTTGCTCAGAGTCACACAGTATGCAAGTGGAGGTTGTGAGAATCAAACTCGGGTCGAGTCTGCTGGATGTGCCAAGCCTGTTCACACCTCGTTCTTCTAACCTCTAGGCTATACTGTCAGCCCAAAGTAGTGAACCATAATCTAACACTGGCCTTACATAAACTTTATACAGGGGCATTATTACTTGTGCATCTCTGCTTTTGAAATGTCTTTTAATTGACTGGAGGATACTTTTGGCTTCTGCAACTTGAATGTCGATATGTGCTTTGAATGTTAATTTGTTGGAAATAAGTATATCGAGAGCGTTTTCAAGTTCTGTTTTCTTTATTAGGTAATTACCTATTTTATGCATTAATAATTTGTTATGGGCACCAAAATGTATTATTGCGCACTTGCCAATATTAAATGACATGCCTACTGAGTCAGCCCAGTCTGTAGTGTTATTCAACACCCTTTGCAGATTGATATGATATTTTTCATTAGATACCACACTAGCTAGTTTGGTGTCATCAGCGTACTTAGTAATCCAGACATGGGGCAGGATTCTCAAAGCTTTCAGAAGGTGCAAAACCTTCCCTAAGTCCCCAAAACTTCCTCAGCTACAGAAAAAAAGGGGAGTTTGCTCCAAGTGCTATTCACAAAACCTTCCGCAGCTGCGGGAAAAACCACTAGGGACTGTGGAGAAAGTGTAGCTGTGGAAGTCCCTCAGGACAAAAAGGTGTGAGATAAGTAAGGCACAGCCCCTGAAAGGCTATTCACAGCCAGTTTTTTTCTGCAGCTGAGGAAAGAATGTTACACACAGTGGAATGAGGTGTAACTCTCCTTCAGCACACTTCAGTAGTGCCCCAGCAATTGGAATCAGTTAAAGTGGAGGTGTACCACAGCAGGGTTTTATTTAACTCCAAAAATTGATTAGCGTTTTGCGCATAAAAGTGCTAAAACATTGTGAAAATGCATAGCACTTGCCTCACTGTGTTTAACAAGCATAACACTTCTAGAAAACCTATATAAATACTTTCTCTACCGTTAGCATTGTCCCAAGAAAAAAACTGCTAATCAATTATTTAAAACCCTGCACAGGTAATAGCATCTCAGACAGTATAGCAGTGGCTGATGTTACAGCACTGAAAGCACACATTGCCATGATATGGCAACAGGCAACAACCACTAGACCCAGTGCAGCCCATGACAGAGCCCCACAAGCAGTAGAGCCTGACCAGCCAGCAGCGAGTGCTACCCCCCCGCAGGCTACAGGAACACCCCAGGGAGGGATGACCAGTAGGGACAGTCAACCACTGTACTGCCATGGTATTGCTGGTACCTATGGTGCTGCAGTGGTCCCAGTTGAGGGACTGGTTGCTGGTCTCTTTGTGGGTGCTGTCAGCCTCATACCATGGCAGCAATGTTAATGTCTGCTGCTTCAGCTATTTGTTGTACTATTGCTGTGCCTCCTCAGCCATTTCCACAGCTGCAGATCCGCAGTACTTGCGGAATTCCCGCAGCTGCTAGAGTTCCGTGACTGCGGGACTTTCTGTGAAATTCCCTCAGCTGCGGGATTTTCTTTGAGAATATCATGCAGCTGCGTTTCCGCAGTGCTGAAAGCCTTTTTCCCGCAGCTGATGGATTTTTACTGTTCTTTGAGAATCCTGCCCATGTTCTTTATTGCCTAACCCTGATATAAACAATTTTAAAAGTAATGGGCCCAAAACAGAGCCCTGGGGCACCCCACTACTGACATTTGATAAAAAAAAAGAGTAGAAACCATTAATGCGAACCACTTGTGTTCTGTTGTTGAGCCAGCATTGCATCCACCTAATTACCATATGATCATCACATGTTTAATAAGAGTCAAGGCAATTTGATTATGAGGGACCTTGTCAAAGGCCTTTGACATATCCAGATATATACAATAAACAGATTTACCATTGTCCAGAGCTGCTGAGATCTTTTCATAAAAACATAACTGATCTGTAATGCATGACCTGACAATGACAAAGCCATGCTATGTTTGATCTATGAGTTTCCTGTCTACAATAACTTTATATATGGATTCTTTAATAAAAGATTCCAAAATCTTATCAGAGATTGACGTGAGACTGATAGGTCTGTAGTTGGTATAATCAGATTTACTTCCCTTTTTAAATGTAGGTATTATTGTGGCTTTCAACCAATCGTGGGGGGGCTGTCATTATCAGTTAAAGATTTTTTAAACAAGGTTACTAAGGGAGCGGCAATATTTGGACATAATTTTAATAGTGCTGCTGATATAGTATCAGGGCCCGCAGAGTGAGAGTCTTTGAACTTTTTAATTTTTTCAAGTACAAAGTCTGGTGAGATATGAACTTGAATTAGTCTTCCTTGGGGTATTTCATTGGTGTAATTACACTTAAACTAATAAACTATACTAAAATAGGTTTTAAAAATATCTGTGATTTTAGATGGTTCTTCCTGCACACTATTATATTTAATTGGTGGTGTCCCGTGGATATTGGTTCTGAGGGAGTTTACATAACTGTAGAAGTTTTTCATATTATCTTTACTCGCATTATTCGCTAGTTTTAATTCCATACTTTGCCTTCTCTTGTGTATCATCCTTTTACATTTCTTTTGAATAACGTTGTACTGTCTCCAGTGGTCCTCCCTGTCACAATTGTTGATGCTATTTTTATAAACATTGCGGGCCAGATATTGAAAACTTTGCCCCAGGGCTAAATAACGAAGCCCAGTGTGCTAAATTAGCCCAGAACAAATAGCTAAACCAGCTGAATATAGCATGCTAAGGAAGCTGGGCAAACTGGGCTGGGAGTGCAGTGTTAAAATAGCCCAGGAATAAGACAGCACTGAATATAGCAACAGGGAAGTGCAAACTGCAACAGAAGCTCAGTAGAATCTGGAGTAAGCCAGTGTTGCAGTTGGAGAACATTGTGTGTGGTTGCACAGAGTTGTCTCACCTCTACTGCAAACAACAATGCAAGCCACAAATTGCAGAACTGTGCTGTGCTGAAGTGAGGTTTGCTCAGGAATAACCTGCCTGCACAGTGCTAACACAATAGCCTTGTGCAAACTAATTAGCCTGGGGCAAACGTGTGCTATATTCAAAGCGCCCGTGCAAATGAGCCTACTTAGGTAATCTGTGGGCAAACAGGCACATTTGCATCTCATTATGTGCTGCTTAGCATACAGTACCATGCAGTTTGCCCCGTGCTACTGCATGGAGCACACAGCTCCACCTTTTGGTTGGAATGGAAGTACAGTCTGGACGCTGCAGGCCAAGGCATGCTCACAGCGTCCCTTGTTGATCGGAATAGAAGTACAGTTTGGAAGCAGCAGAACATGTGTGTTGGCAGGCACAAACCAAGCAGACAAGTCACCCATGCATCACTGCAAGCAGTACAAAACAATACATATATAGGTATACATAGATACTGTATATAGCTATATATAGATATAGATACCCACACACACATCCTGTGGCCATATGTGTCCTGGAAGATGCCCCCCACACTAACATAGGCACCCCACGGCAGATATGGGTGGAACACAGTGGGAGGACCCAAGAATGCATGGGACAGGCAGAAGGCAAACCTGGTGGAGGCAGGAGGACGTAGGTTCTAGGTTAACCAGGTTATGCAGCACATCCATTATATGGGGGACTAGGCAGACTGGCTGGGCCAGGCAGTCCTTCTCTACCATCATGGTCCTTGTTGCCATGTGTGCCTGTTGCACATCCTGGTAGTCTAGTGCCCCCCAGCACAAGTCCCTGACTCCCGTTCAGTGGCAAACAGCATTGTGTCCAAGTGGTCCCCCAGCACGATCCCCACCCCCGTTACTGCCATAATATTACAGGATCCATGGTGGTCTAGTGGTCCCCCCATCCCCCCAGCACGATCCCCGACCCACAGCACTGGCTAAACCCGATGGTTCAGTGGCCCCCACCTGCGGCAGTGATGACTCCCGCCAAGAACATCCCACTTAACGGAGTTGGCACCAGCTCAGCCCTCCTCCACCACCATGGCTGGCCACGGACTGCAGAATGCCTAAGCGCTACTGAAATGAATGGCGCGTTCACGTGCTCATTCATTCTCAGCGCTCATACAGCAGTCAGCGGCCGTGCATGGTGGTGAGTGGAGGGCTAAGCTGGTTGCCGGCTCCATTCATAAGACATGTACGGGAGAGTGGGAGCCATCACTGCCGAGTGGGGGGCCGCTAGTCTACCAGGTATTTCAGTGCTGTGGGGTCAGGGATCATGCTGGGGGGTGGAAGGACCACTAGACCACCATGGAAATAATATTTCTAGCGGCTATGATGGTCAGGGATAGTGCTGGGGGGTGGGGAGACCACTATATCACTATGGAGATTAAGATATTCATGCGGCTACAGGGGATGGGGTTCACGATGGGGGGGGCACTGCCGCATTACCATGGTTTTTTTTTTTGTCAGTGGTAATTAGCGCCGTGCTACAGGTGGCGATAATGCGTGTAGTGCGGTGCTATATGTTTCTGGCCACTCCACTAGCCCCACCCCTGCATACATTATCATTTAGCATTGGTGCTACCACACAGCGCCAGCACTATTAGGGCTTTCCCATATTGCAGCCTGGCGCAAATCCAGCACGATTCCAGCGCTACGGATTTGCGCCAGGCTCAAAGCTTTGAATATCTGGCCCTGTATATTTTCCTTTTTCCCTTTAATAGCTTTTTTTAACTTATTATTAAGCCATTTGGGGTTTAGCCCCTTTTTGTCATATGTTTTATTCTTTTTATGTATTTGTCACATATTTTAAATATTTCGGTTTTAAATGTATCCCACATTTGTCATACTGTTTTATTAGCAAATTTTGTAATCCAATCAGTTTCCAGTAGGGCCTGCTGGATTTTTTCAGTTTGTGCTGATTTCCAATTACAAGCAATTGTACAACCAGCTAATGAAGGGGTATTATCTAAAAGTGTAAACTGGACACTATCACGATCGCTGTTCCCAAGTGGTGCCTTAGTTTCACATACTAGTACCTCAATTTCAGTAGATGCAAGAATTATGATTAGATAGTTTCTAAGTCTGATTGGTTGTTGGACATGTAGTATTAGTCTTAATTCTTTAGATAACCTAAAGAAACTAATACTCATATGATCTGTGGCCCGTTCATCTTCCCAGTTTATATCACTATAATTTAAATCTCTTAGAAACACCACTCTGCCCAACTCACATGCTGCTTCGAGTTCCTTACTTTTTTTTTTAATTATGCTTTTTCCGGTGGGTCCTCCATCGAGCTCTGCCCTGGTCATGGCCCCTGGGTTCCCACCTACTGTCCACTGCCAACAATTCTCCCAGTCACCCCCGGCTTACTCCCCAGAGGGTGGGGCTGCAGTACTGGTTCCCCTTAATCCCAGCACCGCAGAACCAATATCTGGTTGGGAGATCTGGCGATGGTGGCTAATCGAAGCCAAGGGAGGGCTTCATAAAGACAGAGGACCCCCCCCCACCTGTTTTTCCATTTTTCTGGGAGGCGCGGACGTGCAGTGATGTCCACGTCTGCCCTGCCTCCAGTACTTGTTAGCGCCGATAGCTTGCGTGACTCCCGGCCAGGGTCTGCCTTGCGCCGGGCACTTCCCCACCCTCCCCCTGGAGAAGGAGAGCAGCCCACAGGATGCTCTATCCTTATCCCCCCAGCTGGCCCTCCAGCGACCTGGGTCCATTCCCGAACCCGAGTCGCCAGCATCGCAAGTGGAAATCCAACTGCTGCGCCGATGGGATGGCTTTAAGTTCCTTACTTATTTGATCAGCCATTTCTGAATTAGTCCCAGGTGATCTATAACATAACTCAATAATATTATCCAGTTTATTGACTGCGTCTACTTTTACTCATAATGTCTCAGTTCGATTATCCCCTTTTATTTTATCAGAAATATCACATGATTTAATGCTAGTAGAGATATATGCTGCAGTGCCACCCCTCATCTATTTTGCCTATCCCAATGATATAATTGATAACTATTGATGTGTTTACCCCAGTCAACATTATTGCCCCACCAGGTTTCAGTAATGAAAGCCATATCGATATTATCAGTGTATAGAATTGTTTTAGTTCATCTATTTTGCCTGTTAAACTTCTAGCATTTGTTAAATAACCATTTAGCCCAATTGTGCAGTCTCTATTCTTTGCAGTACATATGCTGTTTTCCCCAGCATTAGGAGTAGGTAGATCTGAGAAGCTACTTGTGACCCTCATATAAGTTAAGTGGTCGGTGAACTCCCACGCCCCTTGTCAGGTTTAAAGCGTTTTGTATCAGATTGGCTAGTTTCTTTGTCCCCTTGTTACTTAGGTGTAAGCCGTCCAGTCCATGTAGTTCTTTGTGATGTAAGAAGCTACCCCATGAATCTATAAAGGCAATATTGCCTTCCCAACATTTATTTTTTATCCTAGAGTTAATGCGTTGTATAGTATTATTTTTTTCTCTGTGACACTTAAGTAAAGGTAAAATGCCTGATATAAATGGTTTCTGTTGATGTGTTTTTATTATTTCTGCCAATCCCATTATTTCATCCACGATATCTTCTTTGATGCAAATGGCTGGTATTATTTACTCCTACATGTACCTCTACAGCCTGAGTGTTATGCTCGTTGCCAGTCACATTTGGTAAAATTATTTTTACATCAGATGTTCTGGCTCCTGGTAAATAGCACACTTCCCTATTGCCCTGTCACCGTCACACAGGATGCTATCTGTTCTTCTTAGAATTGAGTCACCTATGACTAGCTGCTTAGTAAGAGGCCCATTCATAGGCTCACCTAAGGGTGCATATCTATTTGTTGTGGTGATTTCAAAGGTCTCCAATTGCCCTATGACCTTTTTTACATGGCATTCTGTCTATCATGGTCCAGTTTTGGTCCTCAGGATCTATTGTAATGATAGACTCAGATGTTCCCTTCCCTGGGTCTTATATATCTCCAGTATCCCCAGGACCTTCCATTTTTCTTTTATCTTTAGGGGCTGCGTTAGTAGTTGTGAATATGTGGACCTTAGTATTTTCGCCAAATGCTTTTATTTCCTTTCGTAGGTTTCCTAATGCTACACATTTTTCACAGATAAAGTTGTCACACATATTATCTTTCATATTCGTACCATACATAAACCAGTTTCTACATTTAACAGTTGTTCCATTACTACTTAATATTTCCAAGAAATCATCAGAGGGAATGTAGGGCTCCATTTATCACATACGGCGTGTGTGTGTGTGTATATATATACTGTGTGTGTGTATATATATATATATATATATATATATATATATATATATATATTCTTACTGCTAAATGAAGTCTTTGGCCCTATGTCCCCGCTGGACACGCTCGACATGAGTATAGACATGTGTGTCTCTGCATGTGTCTCTGTGCAGCTGGTACTGTGTCGCCCCACCTGAAGCCGCTTCTGGCCATGAAGGCATTTAAATAGGGTTTCACTGGACCAGGAAGTGGATTTCTGGCCATATGACTGCTACTAGCGAGCACTGTAGTCAGTTTAAAAAGTTTTACTCAGGGGTTCATAAATGAAGCTGTGAAGGGGATTAGAACTGCTGAAATAGTTAACTACACCTTACACATACTGAAATACCTCCCGGTGTATGCCTAGCTCAGAGACTCCCTCACTTTTGTTCCCCAAACTGCTGCTGTTGTTGCTAGTCAGCAGTCAACACTCTGATTCCTCACAGAGTTACACATTGAATAAAACAGCTAAGTAGTTAAAATATAGCAACGGTGGGCCAGAGCCTTACTGTCCCACAGCCTCAGAATCTGGCCTGCTCTCTCTCTCTCTCTCAGAATCAAAACGCCCGCTTTCAGGGCCGGCTCAGCAGCGCACTGGTTGGATTTCCACTTGCAACACCAGCGACCTGGGTTCGGGAATGAGCCCGGGTCGCTGGAGGGCTGGCTGGGGGGGAGAAGGATAGAGTGACCAGCAACAGCTCTCCTTCTCTGGGGGGAGGGGAGGGGTGTGCCCCGGTGCCTGCTGGCCCCTAGTGGAGGCTGGAGGCATCACAGGATGTCTGGCCACTACACTCAGGGGAAGGGCAGACATCAGTGTTAGTCAGGACATCACTACGCCACCCCGGAGAAAAAGGAGGAAAAGTCAGCTGGGTGCCCACTGGTTGACGGCCTCCAGGTCCTCTGCACCACCAAATCCTCCAGAGAGCCATCCCGGCAACCTCAGCAGCATCCTGTGGCTTATGAAGTAAGTGCCAGGCCACCCCCCCAACTGGTGTATTCCCTCTTAGAGGAGGGGGACCCACTCGGCGATGGGAAATGCTGGGATACCACAGGAACGCTGCAATATGAGGGTAGCAGAGGGTCAGCACTCATGCGAGGTAGTAGGGGGCATAGCAGAAGGGACCATAGGAGGGTCCAAAACAGTGGGGGCATCTGAGCAGGAGGGAATAAATAGATAATGACAAAAAGTGCCTGGCCATTAGGTGTATGCTTTTATAGATTTACCGGACCAGGAAGTGGATTTCTGGCCATGTGACTGCTATTAGTGAGCACTGTAGTCAATTTAAAAAGTTTTACTTGTAGGGCTTCAGAAATGAAGCTGTAAAGGGGATTACTGTACACAAATGACTGGGCCAGCACAGTAGATATGGAGAGAACAGTGGGTAGGAGACTATGTAAGTATGCAAAGAACGAGGGATGTAGGAATATGTAAATATGGAAAGATCTTACAGCACATACAAAGAACACTAATGCTGTGACTTATGCATGAAGGTGTGGCCAGGTATGTGCAATTCTCAGGTACCCGGCCCACGTTGCTATTCACCTGGGAACAGGTGTAGGGTGTGTGGTATGCATGACTGTGCACTCCTACAGAGCACCTGTCCACAGCCCCACCCCAGTGTGCAGTTGTGCAGGGGACAGTTTGAGGGACACAGGTGGGCATCCAGTCCTGGGTCCCTAAGTGGATCCCCTGCACTGTATGAACAGGGGATTCTGGGACAGTGCAGAACTGGTTGATCGTGTAAGTATGGGCCACCACCCACCCTCCCTGTCAGCCTAGTGGGCCAGGGTGGCATGCTTGAAGGATATTCTGTCCTGCTGCAGCCAGCAGGTGTCATGGAGGGGCACATGAAGGATACATCAGGGTCCCTGCTGCTGTATCCTGTGACCCACTTGCCCTGCACTCTGCACCCTCATGAATAGTGTAGAATTTAGCCTAGTTTCCAGACACTCCCCTGGACAGTCTGTGCTCATAGCTGCAGGGAAAATCTGGGCAATCTTGGTGCAGAAGGGATTTGGGTCCCTTTTGTGTGTGTGTACAGGAGCCCATAGGACCCCCCATGTGCAGCATTGCCACTTAGGGTTGTTTATGTGCTGCAGATGCATGGCATTTACAGTGGGTGACACATAGCATCATACTTAAGCCCCATCAATCTAAATCCTAACGTAAGTAGCTTACAACTTACATACATAGATACATAGATACATAGACAGTGTCGGCAGATAAGGGCCTATGGCCCACCCAGTCTGCCCATTTAAGTTTGTAAGTTCAGTTTATGTTTTCCAGGAAGTCTGTTGCCCCTTACCCCTGATCTCCAGAATTCCTTTATGTCTATCCCATGCATTCTTAAATCCCGTGATTGTTTCAGCCCCCACCACTTCCTCTGGCAGGGTGTTCCACTTGTCCACCACCCGTTCTGTGAAAAAATTCTTCCTCACGTTTCCTCTGAATCGTCCTCCCTCCAACTTCATCCCATGCCCTCTAGTCCTGGAACATCTTTTTGCTTAAAAATAGTGCATTCCTGCACCCTGTTCCTCCCTGTAAGATACTTGTATGTCTCTATCATATGCCCTCTCTCCCTCCTCTCCTCCAGGGAGTACATGTTCAGTGCCTTCAACCTGCCTCATAGGACTTGTGATGCAATCCATGCACCATCTTTGTTGCCCTCCTCTGAACCTTCTCTACCCTGTCTATGTCCTTACATAGGTAAGGTCTCCAGAACTGCACAGTGTACTCCAGGTGCGGCCTCACTAGTGTCTTGTATAGTGGAATTATGACCTCCCTTTTCCCGCTGGTGATGCCCCTGCCTATGCATCCCAGCATCCTATTTGCTTTACCTGCTGCCTTGTCACACTGTTTCCCTGCCTTGAGGTCATCAGAGATGATGACTCCAAGATCCCTTTCCTGCTTGGTGCATGCTATATCCTCACCCCCAACTGATATATTGTGCCAGGTTTTGTGCCCCATATGCATTATCTTGCACTTCCTTGCATTGAATTTCAACTGCCAAACCCCTGACCATTCTTCAAGTTTCTGCAGGTCCCTTCTCATTCTGTCTACACCCTCTGGTGTGTCTACTCTGCTACAGAGCTTTGTGTCATCAGCGAATAGTGAAATTCTGCCTTCTAGGTCCTGTGCAATGTCACTGATGAAGATATTGAATAGTACCGGTATCAGCACTGATCCCTGTGGTACCCCACTGGTCACTCTTCCCTCTGTGGAGTGACAGCCATTTACCACCACCCTCTGTGTCCTGCCACCCAGCCAGTTACCTACCCACCCACTACTGTCCTGCCCACACCCATATTCCCAGTTTGTGCAATAGTCTTCTGTGGCACAGTGTCAAAGGCCTTGCTGAAGTTCAGATAGGGCCATGTCCACTGCCCTCCCCTGATCCACCTCCCTAGTCACCCAGTCAAAAATTCAATGAGGTTGGTCTGACATGACCTTCCCTGGTGAAACCATGCTGCCTTGGGTCTTGTAGTCCATTGACAACCAGATGTTCCACCAATCTCTCCTTCAGTAGTGCTTCCATGATCTTCCCACTACCGAGGTGAGGCTGACTGGTCTGTAGTTCCCCGCCTCGTTGTTCCCACTTTTGTATAAGGGGACTACATCTGCTATCCTCCAGTCTTGGGTACCTCCTGTTTCTAGTGATTGGCTAAACAGGATAGCAAGAGGTTCAGCCACCACCTCTCTTAGTTCTTTAAGGACCCTGGGGTGCACCCATCTGGCCCCATTGCTTTATCAACTCTTATTACTTCCAGTTCCTTCAGGACCCTTTCTCGTAAAGGGACTTGTGTCCATTTCTGCACCATTCTCACCCCTTGTACCCATTCAGACCCATTACCCTCCTCTTCCTTAGTAAAGACTGAGCAGAAATACCTGTTCAATATGTCAGCTTTACTGTTGTCATCCTCCACACAGCCCCCATCCTCCCCCTTCAGTCTCACTATCCCTCCCTTTGCCTTTCTTTTTTCACTTATGTACCTGTAAAAGGTTTTGTCTCCTCTACCCACTGATTTTGCAATGTGTTCTTCTGTCTGAGCTTTGGCTTCCCTTACTGACCTCCCTGCCTCCCTTTGCTTCTCCTGGTACTTCTTCCTATCCCCTTCTGCCTGTGTCTTTTTGTATTGCCTGAATGCAATCTTTTTGGCTTTCACTTTCATTGCTACCTCTTTGGAAAACCATAATGGTCTCCTCTTCCTTTTCCTCTTGCTAACCTGCTTAATATATAATTCTGTTAGCTTGTAATCCCCATTTTAAATACTTCCCACTGTTCCTCAACCCCTGAGTCCTGCCCCATTCCTTAATGCCTCTTTCAAGTATCTCCCCATTTTCCCAAAGTTTGCCCCTAAAATCCAGGATACGTGTTTTTGTGTGGTTTGTTCTGCTCTTTCTGTGATTTCAAACCACAGTGACTGGTGGTCACTGTTGCCCAGGTGCTCCCCACTCTTACCCCATCACACTGTCCCTGTTTGTGAGCACAAGGTCCAGTTTGCCTTCTGCCGAGTTGGTTCCATGACCAGTTGCTTGAGGAAGGCACCCTGAAGGGAGTCCAGGATAAATCTGCTCCTAGTTGATGCTGCTGCTGGGATGCTCCAGTCCACGTCTGGAATATTGAAGTCTCCAACCAGTACTACCTCACCCTTGTCTGCCATCTTCTGGATGGCTAGCATCAGCTCCCTATCTGTTTCTTCCTCCTGGGCTGGTGGTCTATAGACCACACCTGTGCGGATGGCTGGCCCCATTTTCCTTTCCAGCTTAACCCACAGCATCTCTCCCCCATTTTGTTCCTCCTGGATCTCTGTGGCCCTTATGTCATTTTTCACATACAGTGCCACTCCTCCTCCCTTCCTGCCTGCCCTGTCTCTTCTGAATATGTTGTAGCCAGGTATGGCCAACTCCTATTCTGTGGTTATCATTACACCAGGTTTCAGTGATGGCCACAATGTCCAGGTCTGACTGCACCATGACAGCCTCCAGATCTTCCATCTTGTTGCTAAGGCTCCTGGCATTTGCACACATGACTTTCCATGATTTGACCTCCCTAGACTGTTTCGCTGTTCTACTCCAGCCCCTTCCTTGGTTGCCCTTTATCCCTGGTTCACCTTGCTGTCTGCCTTTCTGCTGAATTTTGCCCCTATTCTGCCTATCCACCTCCTGGGTGCTAATCTCCATCTTTTGCACTTGGCTAACCTCCATATCCTTTCCTTCCATTTCTCTGGGTACCTCTATTTGGTTGTCCCTGTTTGGCAGTGTGGCATATGAGTTCTTGAGTGGAATAGGATCTGGGATGTGCCTCTGCCTGACTGGTCTAACCCTCCCTGAGCCCACTGTCATCCAAGTACTCCTCGTTCTCTGCATCCTTTGAGGCAGCTGCATTGGACTGAGTGGTCTCTGGATAGGGGTGATGTGATTACCACACAGTTATCACAAATAGAGCATTCCACACATACAGTAGGCTCACTTCTCAAGACATCACACTGCAATTAAAAATGGCTCACAGTTTGTTACAAGAAAAGAAGTCTAAGACTTGACTGCCTAACCCCATTAGAGAAGAGCATCTCTTGCCTCCGCACTGTCTGGTGTAGGCCGCAGTCTGCTATGATTCCAAATGTCCGCCTGTGCTATTTTATGTGAACCTTCTTCTGTTCTTAAAACATAATACAGTATATAGTGCTACCTCCTTAATCTGGGGCCTTTTCAGGCAATCCTAAAATTTAGCTGTTTGACCTGTTATCTCGACGATACATACTTTAAAATAATTTAGCTTCACATTTCGGTAGGCTACAGCTATTCGGTGTGGAAAGAAGTCTTGGGGCTAACAGGTGCTGCAGTTGTGGAGTAAGAAATCTGGATTTTGTAGCACATTTCGGGGCTCACATACTGTAACTGTTTAATAGTTAACTGGGAGGGTTTCTGACTGGGGAAGGGTTGAGGTAGCAGGGCCTGTGTGAAACAAAAGGGAAAGACTTTATGTGAAATATTTAGAGTGCATGACTGGAAGCATTCAGTGGGTTGGTAGGAAGGAATATCTGTCAGCTGGAAGTTCAGGGATATAAGGATGCTGCTCCATTGCACTCATGTCCCAGTGCAGGAGTGGAACAGTGCACTCATGTCCCAGTGCAGGAGTGGAACAGTGCAGGAGTGGAACAGTGCAGGAGTGGAACAGTGCACTCATGTCCCAGTGCAGGAGTGGAACAGTGCACTCATGTCCCAGTGCAGGAGTGGAACAGTGCACTCATGTCCCAGTGCAGGAGTGGAACAGTGCACTCATGTCCCAGTGCAGGAGTGGAACAGCGCACTCATGTCCCAGTGCAGGAGTGGAACAGCGCACTCATGTCCCAGTGCAGGAGTGGAACAGTGCAGTCATGTCCCAGTGCAGGAGTGGAACAATGCAGGAGTGGAACAGTGTACTCATGTCCCAGTGCAGGAGTGGAACAGTGCACTCATGTCCCAGTGCAGGAGTGGAACAGTGCAGGAGTGGAACAGTGCAGGAGTGGAACAGTACACTCATGTCCCAGTGCAGGAGTGGAACAATGCAGGAGTGGAACAGTGCAGGAGTGGAACAGTACACTCATGTCCCAGTGCAGGAGTGGAACAGTGCAGGAGTGGAACGGTTAATTCTGAGGTGTCTAAGGCATTAGCAGGAATCCACAGGTCAGCCTCAGTCAGCAGGAGGTTCTAGGGGAGAGTAGCAATAAGTTAAGAGGAATCCAAGCTCTGTGTACTCTTACTCTCAAAGAGGCAAGGTAAATAGCCACAGGGGGAGGGTTAAGTGCAGAGAGTACAAATTGCAGGAGTTAGGTGTAGATAGCTACTGACGAAGGGAAAACAAGAGACACCATATCTGGGGTAAGCTGATTTAGCCAGTTCAGGTAAGGAAAGAAAGGGAAAGAATATGAATAAAAGCATAGTAAGGTGACAGTGGGGTACCGAGGAGGATTCGGCTGACAGAAATACCGATAGAAGGGAAAGCAGGTAACACCCTATCTAGGGTAGGGTGATGAATTAAAATCAAAAAGAGAAAGGAAGGGAAGGAAGGAAATGGGCATAGTAAGGAGGCAAAAGTGTCATGCTGTGTTGAGTAGTAATAAAGGTAAAGCAGGCAAACAACATGGGAGTGGTGCGGTGTGACAGGTGTGGAGCTGCAGTCTTTTGAGACACTTTCTGTAGACTGAGGTGCTGTTGCCCTATTTGCACAGACTACTGGTTCGAGAATGGAGGTTGCTGAATTTTGAGCTGAGCTGGCAAGGATGCAGAATCTGCTGTCACTGACTCAGAGGATGCCTAGGCAAAGGTGTGGCAGCTGGACCTTGATGGGTTCCGGGAGGGTGGGGGTGATGGATAGGGCAGACACCCTCTGCTTGTGTCACTACAGACTCCTTCGCTGTACTGGCAGGACCAGACAGCTGGGAAGAGGTATATGACATGGTGGCGTGGGAGGATGTGAGGTTCCTTGGAATGTCCCTTGGAGGGAGAAAGAGGCCTCCAGTCAAGGAGGATGCAGCTCAGTGGTGGAGTTAGGGGGGGCTGGGGGCGGTTGCCCCTCCTGGCTGCCCTAGTGTGAGTAGTGGTGCCCCGTCACCATCTTCATTCACTGTTTAGTGCCCATTGTGGAGCCTATGATTGACTGAATGCCCCCCCAGCTCCCAAACCTGGCTCTGCCACTGATGCAGCTGCCAGTGGGGAGCTCTGTTGTGAGGGGGATAGACTTGGGAGCAGGAAAATGAGAGGAGGGGTGGATAAAGTGCCTATGTGGTGCTTCAGCTCAGCAGGATGGAGAGCATATCCTGAGGATCACTATGGCAGCAGGTCATGGGAGGGAGCGGGATGTCATTCCCCACCTGGGGACTAATGACCTGGCAAGTAATGGAGTAAGGGTCATGTAGGGTAATTTGAGGGAGCGTGGGAGGGACTTAAGCAGGTAGCACACCTGGTGACATTTGCTGAGGTGCTACCTGTGTATGGCTGGGGGGGAGCACTCTGCATCAGGAACGTCAATAGTTGGTTGAAGACATGGTGCAGGGAGCATGGTTGAGGCTTCACTGGGGACTAGAGGCCAGCCTGGGAACATATTGGGCCTATACAGAGATGACAGCCTGCATCCATCATGGAAGGGATCCACAGTCCTTACTGGGAGGTGATTAGCATGTTACTTGGATGAGCATTTAAACCAGCCGAGGGTGGTTAGGTGTAGTCTCCAGGGAGGCATAAACTGCCCCCCCACACAACCTGCAGGATGAAGCAACTCAAATGTACTGAACAAATACTTATGCTCCCTATTCGCAGTAGAGGATGACAGATCTCTACCGTAGCTTTGTAATAGAATACTGTTGTGGTTGTAGGCAAGAATGGTAGTCAGCAGTGTGAAGACAGACACCGAGCTTCAGATTGCCATGGGTGTAAAATGTTGGGAAAAACAATGATTTTGATGAACTGGAGGGGGACAAGGAGGAATTGTCAGGTTATCAGTGGGTGGAGGACTGTTGAAGATGATAACCAGAGGCAAATGTTCTGAACAGTTGCTCCTGCTCAGTATTCATGATAGAGGATGATGGACCTCTGTTGGACAGCATGGGATCAAGGCTGCCACATGGGGCTAAGAAGATTGTCAGGGTAGAGATAATGATTGGGCAGCAGATGAAGGAACTGGAAGCCCTCAGGTTAGATAAGTCACTAGGCCTGGACAGCCTGCACCTCGTGGGTACTTAGTGAATTGGTCACAGAATTGGTGGTCCCCCTAGCCTGACTATTTAATGACTCCTTGAAATAAGGCACGGTTCCAGCAGATTGCCAGTGTAGTGCAACTCTGTGAGGTGGAGGGACAGGGAGGAACTGGGCAACTGCAGGCCTGACAGTCTCACCTTCATTGTAGATAAGCTGATAGAGTCCGTGGTCGAAGCTTGCCTGCCTACCTAGAGGATAATGAACTGCAGAAAAGCAAGCAGCATGGACATGCATCAGGGAAGTCACGGCACATCAACCTGATACTGTTTCTCCACTGGTCACTAAGGTGATAGAGAAATGATAGGTGGTAGAATTGCTGTACTTTGACTTCTGCATGACGTCTGATTTGGCAGCATACAGGAGGCTGGTGAAAAAGTTGGATGACTTAGTAAGTGTAGCAGGGTTTAGTCAGAGAGGTAGGGAATTGACTTGGGGGGGCAACAGAAGGTAGTACTAAAAGGACCAAGTCACTGGACTGGAAGGTCACAAGCTGTGTGCTGCAGGGGTCAGTCCTGGAACCTGTCCTATTCAATATGGTCATCAGTGACTTAGGGGGAAGGGATCTGGGCAAGATGTCTCTCTTTGCTAATGTCACTAAACTCTGTGACAGGTTAAATCATGAGAAAGGGGTGCAGGAGCTTCAGATGACCTAGAGAAGGTGGAGAGATGGTGTAAGATCTGGCACTTGAGATTCTATGTCAAGAAGTGAAAGGCAATGCATCTAGGGAGATGGAACCCATACACCAAGTACTGGATGAGAGGAGTTCGGCTGGCCACTTCAGCATAGCAGAGGGATCTGGGGGTCATCATCAGTGACTCCCTCAAGCACATTAGTCACGTAATAAAGTATATAGCAAGGTGTCAAGGGTACTGGTGTATAGGGAGAGGTTTTGATAGTAGAAGAAGCAAGGTGGTACTGGCCCCACACAGACCCTTGGTGAGGCCTCATCTGGAATACTGTGCTTAGTTTCAGAGTCCTTGGTTCCAGAGTTCTCACCTCAGTGTAGATATAGACAGTCTGACGTTGGTGCATAAGAGTGTCACCAACATGTTCCAGAGCCAGCAGGACAGATCCTATTGGGAGCAGTTGGTGGCCCTAAATATGTAATCAGAAGAGGCCAGTCACGAGGGGGGGCATGATAGAAACTCTGCAGCACCGGCCGAAGGACTAGCAGCCACCGGGCAGTTGGCGCTTCCCTAGCTGCCGCCCGAGACCACTGCCCCGGATGCTCCCTGCCTGCAAGGGACTCTGCAGCACCAGCTGAAGGACTAGCAGCCACCGGGCGGTCGGCGCTTCCCTAGCCGCCCGAGACCACTGCCCCGGACACTCCCTGCCTGCAAGGTACGGCAAAGCCACAGCCTATCAGAGTGTGAGCACCTTTCTTAGACGGATTCTGATTGGCTCGCACTACAAATCTTCTCTTTTTTACTTGTAACTTTCTCAAAAGGAGCTATTCTGTTAATTTCTTTGGGGCAAAGGGAAATGCTGATGTTTTATTGTTAAGTTGTGTGCCAAACTGTACTAGAGATTTTGTTTGATCTGCTTGGGGAGGGTACAGTTTGTAGTGATTACAGCCCTTCTTCGTATCAGTGCAAACTGCAGCTAGACACAGGGGCGCCGAGGAAATCGTTCCTTTGTTGTGCTAATTGTAACTCTGCACCTCCACTGGTCTGCTTGGCCTCAGCCGACTGGGACTGCTACTAATAGTCCCCCCTTCTGTCTCCCTTAGGGATTCTGCAGCACTGGCTGAAGGACTAGCGGCCACTGGGCAGTCGGCCCTTCCCTAGCCGCTATCTGAGACCTCTGCCCCGGACGCTCCATGCCTGCAAGGTATGGCAAAGCCGCAAATTTTCACCCACCGGCCTATCCCCCTTCCTGAGTGTTATTTTATAGCCTCACTAGCTCCACCCTCAATCTTCCATTGGCCCACTACACTCTGCATAGGCTCCTCTACCAGTCCCCACTGAAGAAAATATACTTTTGCATCCTAGATTTTCTCCACCCTTCCCTTCACTTTCCTTCCTTCCATGAAGAGCCCGGGCTACTCCTAATTTTCTCTTACTGCATACGACTCCTAACATATCGCAGCATTAATAACATATAAAACAAATTTGGGGACCTAAAGACCCAGCAGTTCCCGTGGTACCACATCTCTCCCCTTTGCAAAGCAACCATGAGAGGTCTCGGCTGGCTTTCCTTATTAGCCAGCCTTTCCCTGCTAACTAATATTAGTGGACCCCCAGACATACTTGTCCCAAATAAAGGGACATGCCCTATGCTATCAGGACACCCACATAACAAGACTATGTACCTATTATGCTGCCCTTGGTTGCCTCTGATTCAGTCAAATTATGTTGAATCTATTCGAGGTGGGACAGCAATCTACTCGGCTATGTGTGGCCCCAAACCCCAACCACTCTTGTGCTGCATAGTCTGGTGTTACTCCGCCTGGACCCTGAGCTATGCAATGGCAGGGCAACATAAGAGGATGCCTAGATCCCTGGATCCCTGTAATCTATCTTACATGAAACGCAACAATGCCAGTGCTTTTAAATATCTCCTTCCCAATCTGAGAAGAGTTGTGCTCCTCCTACTACTGTGCTTAGGAGATGTTGAGCTCAATCCTGGCCCCACAAAGTTGATTTCATCCCCATCCGAAATTACTACACTAAAAGGAATCGGCTTCCTGCATGTCAATGTCTGCAGCGTCCTAAAGAAGTTGGATTCTGTCCAGGCCTGTATTACTCATACTGCCCCAAACATACTTGTGATCTCGGAATCCTGGCTTCAGCATCCACACCAGACAGCGAGGTCAATATCCCCAACTTCCTCCTCTTCAGAGCGGACAGAAAGACCAGGGGGAAGGAGTAGCCATTTATGTTAAAAACAAATTCACAGTATCTATACTAGAGTCTACTTCCATTGCAGGGGGATTTGAATGCCTGTCTCTCAGGGTTGAACCGAACCAATCTGTGGCATTCCACATAATAGGCTGTTATAGACCCCCAGCAGCTGGACCTCAGCTACTGACCCATTTCTCTTCACAAATGGACACAACACCTCTGGAAACAGTTATATTAGGCGACCTTAACTATGACTGGCTATCAAATGGATCGCTACCCCTAAAACAATTCTGTGACTCCCATGGGTTCACCCAACTTATAACTGAACCCATGTGCACCAACAAGAAAAATCCAATGAGAAGCACCCTCAATCAATCAAAATTTATTTATAAAGCGCTTTTCAATAAATCAAAGCGCTGATACAAAACAAGAGATAAAACATCAGCAATAATAAGTAAAAACATTAACAATAAAATAACCATAAAATAAACTATCTAAATGCCAGTGAAAATAGGTGACTTTTCAAGGATCTCTTAAATGATTCCATGGACAGGCACTCTCTCTAATCTGACGAGGTAGAGAATTCCACAGGGTCGGGGCCAAAAAGGAAAAAACCCTTGCCCCAGATGATTTAAGACAAACCCTGGGAATCTCTAGCAGTCCTTCGCCAGTGGAGCGGAGTGGGCCGGGAGGACGGTAGGGACAAAGGAGATCTTGCAGGTAGCCTGGTCCCTGACCATGTAGGGTCTTATAGGTCAGCAATGCGACCTTGAAGGTGATTCTCCACCACACTGGCAGCCAGTGCAGTTCACTAAGCACAGGTGTGATATGACAAGTTCTTGATAGCCCAGTCAACAACCTGGCTGCCGCATTCTGCACCAGCTGCAGGCAACGGAGATCTACCCCTGGCAACCCTAGATGTAAAGCATTACAGTAATCAAGGCGGGAAGAAACAAAAGCGTGGACCAACACAGGAAGGTCATCATGTGGAACAAGGTGTTTTATCTGGGCGATATTCCTTAGATGGTAAAAGGAAGATTTGACAGTGGCCAACACCTGCATCTTTAGTGTCAGCGCACTGTCAAAAATAACACCCAGATATCGCACCTGTTCAGGAGGTCTCAACTGGGTATCCCCTAATAAAAGACCAGGGGGGACCCCAGGAGTCAACTTCTTTGCATAATGACCCCCGGGTCAATGACTAACACCTCAGTCTTATCCAGATTTAACCTCAACCAGTTCGCACTCATCCAATCCTGAATCTCAGCGAGGCAGTTGTTAAAAACCGACACTGCATCATTTTGTTCGGGTACAAAGGACATATAGAGCTGAGTATCATCTGCATAGCAGTGCAAACTCAGCCCATAATGCCTTATAATGTCTCCCAACGGCAGCATGTACACCATGAACAACATGGGGGAAAGCACAGAGCCTTGCGGCACCCCACAAGACAGAGCAAAGGGAGCAGAAGAGAAGATCCCTGAAACTACCCTTTGACTTCTGCCTGTGAGGAAAGAATGGAACCATCTGAGGACTGTCCCTTGACAGTCCGCAGATTAGCCTCAGGTGATCCAGCAACATCCCATGGTCCACGGTGTCAAACGCTGCAGAGAGATCAAGGAGAACCAAGATTGAATGGCTCTTCTGATCTCTTGCTATTAGGAGATCATTAAGCACCCGAACTAATGCAGTCTCGGTATTGTGCCTCTTCCTGAAACCGGACTGGAGAGGATCATAGACTTCATGGGTGATAAGAAAGTCATCGAGCTGTAACGCGACTACTTTCTCAATGACCTTGCCCAAAAAGGGCAAGTTAGAGATTGGTCTGTAGTTAGCGGGGCAGTCGGGGTCAAGAGAAGGTTTCTTCAAAAGGGAGTCACGACAGCCTCTTCAAGGACTCCGAAACACCCTTGATCCAAAGAACTCCAGACTATCTTCGCAAGATTGGTCCAATCACATCCATGCACCCCGGGGAGGCGCCAGAGACCAGAATCCAAACTACAGCAAATCGGTCGCAAGCCTTGGACAATCTTCATGATATCCATGATCGCTGGCTGGTCAAAATCCATCCAGACAGACCGAGGGCATGTAACCCCACGTTGGTCACTGCAATGCTCATTTCAACGTATGCTGCGGATCTCTGACCTGATTGATGACACCTTATCATCAAAGAACCGAGCAAACTCATCACACTGTATTTGTGAAAAAGCTCTCCGACCCCGCAGACAGGCTGGATTGCACAGTCTGTTAACAGTCCGGAAGAGCTGAGCAGGTCGGTTTCTTGATGTAGTTATCTCCCTGGACAGGAACTCTGCCTTCTTATGGGAGATTACTGATTGATAGTCCACATAATGGGCCATCAATCTAAGTTTGTCACCTTCCAGGCCGGATTTCCGCCAACAGCGCTCCAATCTTTGCCCCTTTCTCCTCAACTCCCTCAATGTCCCATCAAACCAAGGGAATCGAGGGCGGAGGGAGAGGGGGCAAACACGGACAGGCGTAGTGGAATCCAGTGCCCTCAACACCATGTTATTATAGTGCACTACTAAGGCATCTGGTTCCATGCACTCCATAGGCCAACTCGATAGGTCCAGCACCGCCATCAGACCCTCAGGGGTAACTCCCCTCAAAGGGCGGTACTGGACCATCTCCAAAGGGGTGGGTCTCATAAGGGGGGTCGCGAAATTGAACCTTATAGAGTGATGGTCAGACCACCCAACTGGTTCCACCACCAGTCCCGTGATTTCCATACCCAGGGTGAACACTAAATCCAGAGAGTGACCATGAATATGGGTAGCAGCAGTAACCACCTGTGTGAAGCCCAATGAACTCATTAGTTGGAGAAAGTCTTGACCAAACTGCAAGAGTTCATCTTCGACCCAGGCATTAAAGTCCCCCAGGACCAACCACCTGGAGGGCTCCAGTACCAGGTCGACAATGAAGTCCGCGACTTCTTGCAGAAAAACTTTCTCGTTACTGGGTGGACGGTAAACGAGCAAGATTCTGCAGCCCACACCTGCTCCCATGATACATTCAAAGGATCTAGGGGACACCACTGGAACCTCTACAAGGCCCAATTCTGATTTAAAGCAAATAGCAACCCCCCCCCACCCCTACGATCCAACCTCGGGTGGTATATTACCGAGTATCTGGCTGGAACAGCTGACTCCAAAATGGGGCCAGCATTTTCGTCCAGCCAGTTCTCGGTAGTGCAAGCCATGTCAGATGATTCAACAAGATCAGCAATAATCACTGTCTTGTTCTTTATAGACCTGGCATTGCATAACAATGCCTGGGTTGGATGAGAGGCCCTGGAGGAGCAGGCTACATGCCCACTCTCAGTGGAGCCCTTGGGTATGGGAACCAGGCAACGCGCTCCCCTATCCTGGATCCATTTTGCCCCAGGGCGTCTCCCCGACCTCACCGTCCCTATTTGCCCACTCCGCTCACCCCCCATAGCCGGGGGACCACCCTCCCTCTCTGCCTCCTCCGCGCAATCCCCAAGGCACGGCAACGCCTATACACTTCGGGTTGCAATGGGGGCTATCAAAAGGGCGCAGGTCCCTCAGCCTAGAGGGGGAGTAGCGCCTGTCCATGGATATTCGATCCCAACACATAATTATATAAGTCTTCAAAAAGCAGTCTTAAAACCACTTTAATATAAATATTGTCAACACCAGCACTGATTCAAAATAACTAAAAACAATAATACAATTTCTCTTCAAACCGACTCCTGAAATAAAAAGTCTTAAAACAAATCTAGACAAATTTTCATAAATTCCACAGAGAAAAGAGGTTTATAGTAATATAAAGCAGGAATCACAGTTCTTCTAGTCCATGCTTTTACTAGAACAGTAAAAGTCCCGTAGAGCTCTCACCCCTTGGGAAACTGTCCCATGGCCTATCTCTCACATAGGCACCAAACGGAGATGCTTTATAATTCCATATACTCCAAGAGTAGAAATCAGTCTGCAGAAAATTAATCCAGCTGTTTGGGGGGGTATGATTAATCAGCCAACAAAGAGGAAGGTTCTCCCTATGGTCGTCCCCCAATGTATTTTCCAGGGAGACCAGCCTATAACTGGACTTGTGTGAGCAGGTTCTCCAACCTACTTCAACAACAATCCATGAACCATGAGTGCCCTAGGCCCATCCTCCAATAGCACTCCCCGAGCTCTCATGGCAGCTGTTTACCCTAGAAAACCACCTCGGGTTCAGGCCGATGTTTTTATAAATAGAGAGAGTCCCCTTGATCGTCCCCCAAGGTGCCGCTGGGGGGATTGATTAACAACCGGGGTTCACACAAGCAGGCTCTCCAGCCTGCCTGCTATGAAACCCAGGGAACACAGATACTCTGGGGTCCGTCCTCCGACAGCACCCCCCTAGTCTGCCCAACCAACCACCCCAACAGACTACCCTAGGTTAAGATCAAAAGGCTGACAAACTCACCCACTCCCCAGTGACGACAAATCCACAAATCACAAATGCAGGAGTAAAGCCAGATTTTTCTATTCCAGAAATAAGCCCAGTCTCTAGTTTCGAACACACCAGGACATAAAGCAGATCCAAGGAGACAGTGAGTCAATAAAATCAATTTATCCACATAGGAGCCAAAAAACAAAGAGCTCCGAAGTAAATTCCTCGCTGAAATGCCACAGCTCGAGGGAGTTCATGCATCCCTCCTGGATGTCCTCCTTGTCAACAAACCACACTACTTTTCCCATGCCGGTATCCTTCCAGCTGATGTTAGCGACCACTGCCTCATAGCTGGCATAAGAACCATCATGAAACCACCATCTACATCAAAGTTTTCTACTAAAAGATCCAGAGGGAATTTTGATCCTCTGGCCTACATACTCGAGCTAAAAATCTCTTTGCTTTGGCAGAGTTTCTACGTGGCTAAATCAGTGGGCGATGCCTATGTAGTTCTCCATG
Source organism: Neoceratodus forsteri (assembly GCA_016271365.2). Classification (NCBI taxonomy): domain Eukaryota; kingdom Metazoa; phylum Chordata; order Ceratodontiformes; family Ceratodontidae; genus Neoceratodus; species Neoceratodus forsteri. The sequence goes on from CM057457.1 coordinate 496,060,372, forward strand.
ATATCATAGCCAGTGCCATGAACAAACATGCTCCCCTAATAAAAGTTCGAATAAAAACCAGAACCCGCCGTTGGTTCTCACCGGATCTAAAGAATGCCTTACTCAAAAGAGACCAGCTATGGAAAAAGGCCCGGAAATCGAGTGCCGATGCAGACTGGTGTCTCTTTAGGGCTTCTAGAAATGCCTGCACGAAAATGGTCAGAGAGGCCAAGGCCAACTTTTATCAAAATGAATTACTCTCCGCATCCAACAACCCAACCAAATTCTGGTCCACCATAAAGGAACTGTCTGGCCACTCCCCAGGTAGTGTTCTACCTTCCAAAATCACCATCAACAATGTCACTATCACTGATAAATCAGAAATTCTTCAAGCCTTCAACAACCACTTTGCCACTGCAGACATGGCATTCGAGAATGCGCCGGTAAGTAGTCTCCATCCGTAGTCCAACGCCCAGTCCTCAGAACAGAGTAACAAATATACATTCTTCTCCTTTTCCCCAGCCACCATAAAAGAAGTTGAAGACCTTATGCTTAGGCTAGACACTAGAAAAAGTGCTGGAGCTGACTCCTTTGACCCATACTTTCTGAAAATAGCTTACCACATACTTGCCACACCTATATCACACCTATTCAACCTGTCCCTAGCCCAGGGCTCTATACCTGCGGAATGGAAAACCGCTCATGTTATTCCCCTATTTAAAGCAGGGGACAAATGCGACTTAAACAATTTTAGGCCAATCTCTCTTCTACCTATACTCTCAAAAATGCTGGAAAAAATCTTGGATTTACAGTTGAGATTGTTCCTTGACAACGCTACATTGCTTAACCCTATACAGTCCGACTTCAGAGCAAAACACAGCACCGTTACCGCGCTGGCCAAAGTTACTAATGACTGGCAATGGGATCTTGACAATAGAAAATATGTTTGTGCTGTGTTTTTGGATCTCAGCAAGGCCTTCGATACCGTCGACCACTGCCTACTTCTCTCCACTTTAAAAACCATAGGCATGGACTCAATCCCATTGGACTGGTTCTGAGACTACCTCTCTCATAGGCAGCAACATATTAAGGCCGAAGGAGAGCTCTCTCCACTCAAACCAATAAAAAGAGGAGTCCCACAGGGATCCATATTGGGGCCACTACTGTTCGCCATCTACATTAACAACTTGGACTTAGGCATTACGGCAGCCAGTATCCACTTGTTTGCCGACGAAACGGTGCTCTTTCTAAGCTGTAACTCTCCTGGAGCCGCATGCACAGATCTGCAAACTGAATTCAACACGCTGCAGTACCAGCTTATCAGTAAAAAGCTACTGCTATATGCAAAAAAACCAAGGCCATGCTCTTTTCACCACCTAGCAGTTGGGCCTACTCTGCTGCTACTGGTACTGTTCCTCCCATAACCACTCTACTAGGTGAAAACCTTGAATTCGTGCTTAAATTCAAATATCTGGGCATATGGCTGGACAACAAACTCTCCTTTGTGGAGCACACAGAAGAGTTGCTGAAAAAGCTTAGATAGAGGCTTGGCCTCTTCTTCAGAATTAAACACCTCCTGACCGCAGATGCAAAAAGACAGCTTGTTCAGTCGACATTCCTCTCACTAACCAACTACGCCGACATTATCTATGGCCAATGCTCCGTCTCACACCTTGCAAAACTAGATGTCCTGTACTATAAAGCTTTAAGATTTATAACTAGTCTCCCATCTGTCACTCATCACTGCTCTCTATACACAGCAGTAGGGGGGCCATCCCTTCAATACAGGCGGTGTAGAAACGCAGCACTTTGGACATTCCGAGCCCTTACTAACAAACTCCCAGATTACATTGTTGCCTGCCTCCCCTTGAGCCCAGCCACTACCTATGCCCTAAGAAGCCACTCGCTAATTTCCCTGAAAATCCCTAGGATTAATACCCATTTTGGTAGGGCTGCCATAAGCCACGCCTTGCCCACAATCTGGAACAGGGTACAAAGAATGCTGAGACTCAACTCTCCTGTCAGTTTTGCCCTGTTTAGGACCATCTATGACAAAACGTTTGCCGAGACCTGTAAGTGTTACCGTAGTTCCCAGTAGTCCTGCTGACGGTCCACTCCCTATTCCTACCACTTTCAGCCATGAACATAGTTCCTTCCTTTCCTATCTTAACCAAGTTCACTAGTCAGCCGCCATATTGGCCTTTGCACATGGCACCACTTTCCCCATACCTCCTCCTCTATCACCCACTCAAGTAGAAGTTACAGACCTCATTATAACTTCTGTAGCATAGGATCCTCACCCCAGTATGTTAAACCATCACTGAGGGCTGAAATGCTAAGAATTGTACCTTCCAATAGTGGTTTGATTAAGAACGAATAATTATGCTACCTCAAATTCTGTATCCATGAAGGTTGTATATACCACTATAATGTTGTGTGATGTATATATGTTCCCATGAGAACACCTGGAATGTTTACCCTGTGCTCACCACTTTTCTGTAATGTTTACCTTTATCTCCTCACACATTTTGTATTCTGTACCTTAACATATGTATGTATAATTATCTTTGACAATAGCAGGTCCATCTTGTAAATGAGCTTGCTCAATGATGATCGCCTGGATAAATAAAGATTTTGATTGATTGATTGATCGATATAGGTTTCTGAGAGGTATACATAGGGTGAATGACAAGGACTAGTTTATAAATACAGAAGTATTCACTAGAGGGCATGATTGAAGGATGTTGGAGGGCAAGTTCAAGAGAGACGTGAGGATGATTAAATTCAAAGGGTGGTGAAACCATGTTTAAGTAGTGAGGCAGCTACCATGCAATTCTGCTTAAAGTTGGACCAGCATAATGTTCTGTGGTGATTTGCATATGTAGCCCATGATGCTTTGCATTGTGGGGGCATGTGTGATTTTGTATTTTCTTGAAACTTGGCTTCCCAGCCAAATGCCATTTGGGGTAACCCTTGCCTCAGTGTTTGCACACAGAGGTTCTTTGTCTTTTAAATAGTATTTTATTTTAATGGGTTCACCACAATATATCCAAGGCATACTGCCTTAAGGGTAGCTGGTCCATTCCACTGGGGTGTCAAACAGATGAGGCATACTGATGAGTCCTGGTAGGCCAAACACGGTCTCATGTCTTCTATTAGCACCCTTTGCAAACTGTGAGAGGCCTTCGACACCATGCAATTCTGCTTAAAGTTGGACCAGCATAACATTCTGTGGTGATTTGCATATGCAGCCCATGATGCTTTGCATTGTGGGGCATGTGTGATTTTGTATTTTCTTGAAACTTGGCTTCCCAGCCAAATGCCCTTTGGGGTAACCCTTGCCTCAGTGTTTGCGCTGAGGCGTTCTTTGTCTTTTAAATAGTTTTTATTTTAATGGGTTCACCACAATATATCCAAGGCACACTGCCTTAAGGGTAGCTGGTCCATTCCACTGGGGTGTCAAACAGATGAGGCATACTGATGAGTCCTGGTAGGGACTGAAACATGTGTCTATGTCTTCTGTTAGCACCCTTTGCAAACTGTGTGAGAGGCCTTTCGGCACCATGCAATTCTGCTTAACGTTGGACCAGCATAACATTCTGTGGTGATTTGCATTGTGGGGGCATGTGTGATTTTGTATTTTCTTGAAACTTGGCTTCCCAGCCAAATGCCCTTTGGGGTAACCCTTGCCTCAGTGTTTGCGCACAGAGGTTCTTTGTCTTTTAAATAGTTTTTTATTTTAATGGGTTCACCACAATATATCCAAGGCACACTGCCTTAAGGGTAGCTGGTCCATTTCACTGAGGTGTCAAACAGATGAGGCATACTGATGAGTCCTGGTAGGACGAAACACGTGTCTATGTCTTCTGTTAGCACCCTTTGCAAACTGTGTGAGAGGCCTTTCGGCACCATGCAATTCTGCTTAAAGTTGGACCAGCATAACATTCTGTGGTTATTTGCATATGCAGCCCATGATGCTTTGCATTGTGGGGGCATGTGTGATTTTGTATTACCCTAAATATGTTTAAACATGCCTGGAACCACACATAGGGACTCATTGTCCTTGTGGGGGGCAACACTGGATTGAGGACTGAGGGAGCAGAGGAAGAAGGTGACAGCCCACCAGTGCAGTAGCTTGGTAGGGTGAGGTACTGTAGTTTTCACCCTTAGTCTCCCGATGCCAGATTCCATGTTTCTATATTATGGACCATCATCAATGAATTTACATTTAGTAGCGACAATAGGTACAATACATTTTTTCTTGGAAGAGTGTTTTGTAACATTTATCTAGTTCTGATTATTAATAACACTTGGTATTGTCTCCTGTTTTTGATGTACAGGCTACAACATCCCACTGGAGCAATTGTTATTGTTACTGCTGTTTCAGAAGGATGAAGAGCTCCCATTTGGTGATGTGAAAAGGGAAGAGACTGCTCAGCAGAAGGACCATCTTGAAGTCACTCCTACCAGTAAGTGTAGTAGATGGCTAGATAATATGCTTTTATGGACAGAAACAGAATTTTTGGCGGAAAAGGACCCATTGGCCCACCCAGTCTGCCCTAAAGTTTTAAATGTATTGTATTGAAATTTTTCCAACTATGGTTGAGAGGGAGTTGGGGAGGAAACAGTCTAGAGTTGGATGCGCAGAGTTTGGGATTTTGAGTAGGCAGTAATGCTGTCGGACTTGTAAGGAGTAAAGTCAAGGAGCATTTAAAAAAGAAACTTCAGTTTTATAGTAGATTTGGGATTGGCTTGATAACTGGTGGATATGACAGAAGACTGGAGTCGCATAATCAGAATTCCAGGAGTAGCTGATCAGGCAAATATCTGTGTTATAAATGATTCGTAACTCTGATAGGTGTGACCTAGCAAGTGCACAGAGGCGGTAATTACAGTAATCAAGATGAGAGGATATAAAAAAAGGTTTCGGCAGACAAGGGGTCTAGCAGGGGACAAGCAGCTCTGCAAAACTGATTGTAAATCGATCAGTTACTTAATTTTAAACCTCGCCTTTTTATGAAAAATGTTTAAGGCACTATACTGCAGTATATTACAATACAGTAAAATCCTGCATTGAAAGACAGTCCAAAGAAATACATTACATGTGATGCTCAGATACTGCCTTTGTGGAGCCGATTCTGTTCCATCGGGTAGATGTCAGTATTGGATCGGGAATCCGACCAAATCGGAGGTCAGATTCTGCACCATCTGACATCGGATCCCGCACTATCTGACATCAGATCCAGGAATCCACATTTGGGTCCAGCATCCAACTGTGGATCCAGAACAGTTGGATTCATGGTTGAATAGTGCTGCCATACAACCAGATCCACTATCCTACAAAAAGACTGGTATCCAGTGGTATCCTAATTGATGGGATACTATCCAAGCAACACTAACATACATTTTCATATACAGTATAGCACAGTCTAGCATCAGTGTACGGTTCTTGATTAAACAACATGCAAACTACATCTGGCCCTTTTGTGCCAAGCTTATGATTGCACATGAGCGGGTCTGAGCAATATTCAGATGGTTTGCGCTTGCAAACGAAGCAATGATAACCAACTGAATATGGGGCCATATTTGCACTGCACTAAGTAGATCAGTACTGTGCAGACATGGACCAGGGCTGCATATGCTCCACAGGAGATAGTACTGCCCCAAACTGGATAATGCCAGGTCTCCTGTGGCCGTATCCAGCTCCAGCATGCATATGACCTCATTGAACATGAGTGCGCCAAGGAGCGAAGCGTGCAAATTATGTGGTCTTTAATTGTGGTGAACAGTACCTTACTGCTCTTGTATGTCAATCATCCCTCACTAGTGGTACGGGGTCCCTCCGAGATTGCCCATTCATCAGTATAAAGTTAATTCCTAGTGGTATAGTGGTCTCCTACATAAAATCCCCCATACATCAGCCATCCATTAATTCCTGGTGGTATAGTGGTCCCCCACCTCAAGAGGAAATACATTATAAGAACCACCCGCCATTTCCTCAACATCCAACAGAAGAACCTCAACCGCAGAGGGTAGTTGGTCTGGGAGGTTGGCAGGTAGTTAGGAGGGGCAGATCAGGTGCCCCATCACTCGGTGCTCTCCAACATATTACCTCCAAAAACCATATAAACACTACAAACAGGTATCTGCCTCTATCTCCAAAATCAAGCAAAGGGGCAGAGGACACTGTAGAACAGGATCTAGCACAACAAAATTCACCCAAATCAGAAACCAAAGCAAAAAGAAAATCCAAAAAACTTCTGATCATAGGAGACTCCATGATTCGGGGAGTTGATACCTATCTCCAGCCAGGGGTAATGGTCAGATGTTTCCCAGGTGCATCAGCGTGGAGAGACACTGACCACATTGCTAAAATTGTTCACAAAGCAGGAGAAAACATTGATGTCCAGGTACACATAGGGACTAATGATCTCGTCAGCCAGTCAGTTGTGGAGACCAAGGAACACCTGACCAGGCTGGGTGACAAACTATCATCCATTTCATCCAACATCTCCTTCTCTGAGATCCTGCCAGTCTGGGAGAGGGGGGAGGATCGACGGAAGGTCAGAGAAGGGGAGATAGGGGAGCTAAATATGTGGCTCAAGGGCTGGTGCCTGGAAAAAGGACACAGATTTGTAGGGAACTGGCAAAAGTTTTGGGAGCGAAAGTTCTTTAAATTTGATGGACTGCATCTGACTAAGGAGGGAGTCTGTGCATTGGGGCAGAAGTTTGACATCTTTGCAGAATATTTAAACTAGCAAATGGGGAGAGGGGTGCAGCACCCCATATGTCAAATGGGAAGAACACCACTCCCCCCCTCAGCTAGTGGTGAAACAGGGATTCCGCATGTTTGCAGTTCATTTGCATCACCAGGTAAGAAAAAAAGTCCGTCTCCCCATACGATGCACAGGAGAAATGCCAGACCTCACCCAACAACTAATACTCTGAAATCTGGCCAATGGAACATCATGTACACAAATGCTCACAGCCTGGGAAATAAGATCCCAGACCTGCAGACAATAATGTCAGAGGCTAAACTGGACATAGTAGCAATTAGTGAGATGTGGTTTACCAGTAACCACACTTGGGAGACTTCAGTACCTGGCTATGTACTGTTCAGAAGAGACCAAGGTGCAAAAAGGGGGGGGTGGAGTGGCCCTTTATGTCAATGAAAATATCAAAGCTACAGAAATTCAGAATACACATAAGGAGCCAGAAGAACTGTGGGTCACCCTGGAAACAGGAAATGGGACAGCCATATGAACTGGGGTTGTCTACAGGCCCCCAGACCAGGGAGAGGATATAGACACATTACTGTTAGAAGATATACAAAACATGACAGCTAAAGGGGAGGTTCTGATAATGGGAGACTTCAACATGCCAGATACAGATTGGTCAATACCAGCAGGAACATCTGCCAGAACTAGACTCATGGTGGATTCGCTGCAGGGGGAGGGCCTCAAACAACTGGTACAACAACCCACAAGAGACAGGGCTATCCTAGATCTAATACTAACTAACAGGGAAGGAATCACAGATCTCCAGGTAGAAGGTCACCTGGGGGCTAGTGACCATCACGTGGTATGGTTCAATTTGGCCACTACAACTAAATCATCCCATTCCAAGGCAACAATATGGGACTTCAGAGGAGCTGAATTTGATAAGATGGCTAACAGAGTTAAGCTAGCCCTGGCAAAAAGAAATACAGGTGAGGGGGTACAGGCAAGCATTAAGGATGCAGTACTTGAAGCAACATCTCATTGTGTTAGACAGAAAAGGAAGTGCAAAAGAAGAAGGAAACCGCTTTGGTTCTCAAATACAGTAGCAGAAAAGGTCAGAGCCAAAAGGCTGGCCTTCAGGAAATATAGGGGAACACAGCAGAATGAAGATAGGGAGGCATACCAAACTGCCGTAAGGCAAGCAGGGAAGGCAGTAAGGCAGGCAAAGTCCAAAACTGAGGAAACACTAGCACAAACAGTAAAAGAAGGTGACAAGACTTTCTATAGATACATTAGTGAAAGGAGAAAGTCCAGAGGGGGTATTGCTAAGCGCAAAGGAGAAAAGGGGGCATGTGAGGAGGAGGACCCTGTAAAAGCATCTATCCTAAATAGATACTTTTGCTCAGTATTTACTGAAGAGAAAGTAGGGCAGGGCCCACAGCCCAGCACCATGGACACAGGGGGGAGGGAGGTGAGCACTACTCCCTTCACAAAAGAAAGGGTCCTACAAGAGCTCGATAAGCTCATGGTGGACAAGGCAATGGGACCTGATGGCATACATCCCAGGGTACTAAAGGAGCTAAAGGTGGAACTAGCAGAGCCATTAGCAGAACTGTTTAATGAGTCTCTGAGCACAGGAGAGGTCCCAGAAGACTGGAGAAGGGTTATGTGATCCTGCTCCACAAGAGTGGTAGCAGGAGGAGGCAGGAACTACAGACCAGTCAGTCTTACCCTCAGTAGTGGGCAAGATTATGGAGGCACTCCTTAAGGAAAGGATAGTGCAACACCTGGAATCCTTAGGGGCACAGGATCCAAGACAGCATGGGTTTACAAAAGGAAGGTCCTGTCAAACTAATCTCATAGATTTCTTTGACTGGATAACCAGAGTGGTGGACCAAGGGGGAGCAGTTGATGTCGCCTACCTTGACTTCAGCAAAACTTTCGACACTGTTCCACATAGAAGATTGATATACAAGCTGGGTAGGCTTGGGGTGGGTCAGAAGTTGGTCAACTGGGTGGCAAACTGGTTGACAGGCAGAAAACAGAGAGTGGTGGTAAATGGTCTGCAGTCAGAAGAGATGCAAGTCACAAGTGGGGTACCTCAGGGATCAGTCCTGGGGCCAGTCCTCTTCAATATCTTCATCAGTGACATTGCAGACGGACTAGAGGGTAAGGCTTTTCTGTTTGCAGATGACACCAAGATCTGTAACAGAGTAGATGATCCAGATGGGGTGGGCAGAATGAGAAGAGATCTGGATAAACTAGCAAAATGGTCGGAAGAGTGGCAACTGGGATTTAATGCAAAGAAGTGCAAGATCATGCACATAGGAAAGAGAAACCCTGAAGCCACCTATAGGATGGGAGGGGAGTTGCTGGCAGTCACAAAGGAAGAAAGAGACGTGGGCATCATCATTAATGATGACCTGAAATCATCCAAGCAGACCTCTAAAGCAGTAGGTAAGGCTAGGGGGATGCTAGGGTGTATTAGTAGGGGTATCACAAGTCGGAAGTGGGAGGTAATAATACCTCTTTACAAGACAGTGGTTAGCCCCATCTGGAGTACTGCGTGCAGTACTGGAGGCCACACCTTCACAAGGACATTAACCAAATTGAGGCAGTCCAGAAAAGGACAACCAAAATGGTGCAGGAACTGCATCAGAAGACATATGATAACAGATTAATGGAGCTCAATATGTATACCCTAGAGCAAAGGAGGGAAAGAGGTGATATGATCGAAACATTCAAACACCTTAAGGGCATTAACAAGGTGAAAGTGTCTAACATGTTTCAATATAAGAAAAGAGCAGGACAAGAGGACACAGCATGAGATTAGAGGAGGCCGATTAAGGGGTAATGTGAGGAAGTTCTTTTTCACAGAAAGAGTGGTGGATGCATGGAACAGCCTACCTCAGGAAGTGGTGGTTATGAATACAGTGCAGGGCTTCAAACAGGCATGGGATAGGCATAAGGGAGCAATACAGATGAGTATGAATAGATAGGCCACTGACAGCAAAGGATGATGGCACATTTATAAGGTAGAAAAAGAAATGGGCAGACTGGATGGGCCTTGCGGTCCTTATCTGCCGTCAACTTCTATGTTTCTAAGCCCCCAATCCATCAGTATAACATTTATCCCTGGTGGTACAGTGGTCCCCTACCTTTAGACTCGCATACATCAGTATAACATTAATCCCTGATGGCATACTGGCCCCCCCCACCCCAATCCATCAGTACAACATTAATCCCTGGTGGTACAGTGGTCCCCCACCTCCAGCCCCCAATCCATCAGTATAACATTTATCCCTAGTGGTACAGTGGTTCCCTACCTTCAGGCTCCAATCCCTCAGTATTACATTAATCCCTGATGCATACTGGCCCCCACCCCATCCATCAGTATAACATTAATTCCTGGTGATATTGTGGTCCCCTCTCCTCCAGCCCCCCCCAGCCATCTTTATAACATTAATTACTGGTGGTATCATGATTCGCTCTCCTCCAGCTCCCCATCCATCAGTATAACATTAATCTGTGGTGGTACAGTGGTCCCCTGCCTTCAGACTCCCATCCATCAGTATAACATTAATCCCTGCTAGTTTACTGGCCCGCACCCCAATCCATCAGTATAACGTTAATCCCAGGTGGTATCATGATCCCCCCTACTCCAGCCCCTCCATCCATCAGTATAACATTTATCCCTGGTGGAACAGTGGTCCCTACCTTCAAACTCCCATTCATCAGTATAACATTAATTCCTGGTGGTATCGTGGTCCCCCCTTCTCCAGCCCCCCCATTCATCAGTATAACATTTATCCTTGGTGGTACAGTGGTCCCCTACCTTCAGACTCCCATCCATCCATATAACATTAATCCCTGATGGCATACTGGTCCCCCAACCCTGTACACTGTACTCCAGGTGGGGCCTCACTAGTGTCTTGTATAGTGGAATCATGACCTCCCTTTTCCTGCTGGTGATGCCCCTGCCTATGCATCCCAGCATCCTATTTGCTTTACCTGCTGTCTTGTCACACTGTTTCCCTACTTTGAGGTCATCAGAGATGATAACCCCAAGATCTCTTTCCTGCTTGGTGCATGCTATATCCTCACCCCAACTGATATATTGTGCCAGGGTTTTGTGCCCCATATGCATTATCTTGCACTTCTTTGCATTGAATTTCAACTGCCAAACCCTGACCATTCTTCAAGTTTCTGCAGGTCCTTCTCATTCTGTCTACACCCTCTGGTGTGTCTACTCTGTTACAGAGCTTTGTATCATCAGCGAACAGTGAAATTCTGCCTTCTAGGTCCTACGCAATGTCACTGATGAAGATGTTGATTAGGACCGGTCCCAGCACTGATCCCTGTGGTACTCCACTGGTCAGTCTTCCTTCTGTGGAGTGACAGCCATTTACCACCACCCTCTGTGTCCTGCCACCCAGCCAGTTACCTACCCACCACACTACTGTCCATTCCCTAGTTTGTGTAATAGTCTTCTATGTGGCACAGTGTCAATGGCCTTGCTGAAGTCCAGATAGGCCATGTCCACTGCCCTTCCCAGATCCACCTCCCTAGTCACCCAGTCAAAAATTCAACGAGGTTGGTCTGACATGACCTCCCCTGGTGCAACAGGGTGGAAACTCTGGGGGTTGGGGCAGGATGTGTAGGGCGCTTAGGGAATCTTGAGGAGTGGTCAAGACCATGGTACTTGGGGTTCCATGCCAAGAAATGCAAAATCCTGCACCCAGGGCACAGGAATCCAGTAGCTAAGTATAGGGCAGAGGTGGTACTGATAGTCACTAAGCAGGAAAGAAACCTCGGTGTTATCATATTTGATTACCTTAAAGTGGTAGGACATGACAAGGAAAAGGAAGGGGTTGCTAACTATTTAAAGTGATGGACTTGCACATCAAGCTCTGGCTTCTCACTGTTAGGAGGACATAGATCAGGGTGGACTGGTGGATGTGGCCTGCCTAGATGTCAGTAAGGCCTTCAGCACCATTCTACATGGAGACTCGTAAGGAGTGGGTGCAAAGGTGCTAAACTGGGTAAGAAATTGGATAAGGAATAGGAGACAGAGCGTGGTGGTAAATGGAGTTCATTCCAGAGAAGGGGGTCCTCTTTAATGTCTTTATAAGTGACAATGCAGAAGAGCTGGAAGGAAATGTCTGTCTGTTTAGGGATTACACTAAAATCTATAATAGAGTGGACACTCAAGAAGGTGGAAAGAATGTGCACAGACCTCCCAAAAAATGAGTGGTTAAGGATATAGCAGCTGGGTTTCAATGTGAGGAAGTGCAAACTCATGCACTTAGTGCACAGAAGCACAAAGGCAGAGTACAAAATGGAAGAAGAGGTAGTGAAGACAACCAAACAGGAAAGAGACCTGATGGTAATCATATCTGATGACCTAAAGGTGGCCAGGGAGTAAATGAGGCAATCGGGAGCACTAGTGGGATTCTGGGTGCATAGGGAGAGGTATCACCAGCAGAAAGAGGGAGGTGGTGTTGCCTCTGTATAGATCGCTGATGAGACCCCACCTAAACTGCTGTGTCCAGTTCTGGAGACCACATCTCTGAGAGGACACAGACAGAGTAAAGGCCATACAGAGACAGGCAACACAAATGTTGCAGGGTCTGCATGTACTTATTTATTTAGCTTCTTCTTTTTTCCCCAATTGTTTAAAGCAGCAGTGCAACAAAAATGGGCTAAAATTTGACCCTGCCTTTTTTTCCCCTAATCAATGCCAGATGTCTTGCAGTTTATTTTGGTGGTAACATTTTCAGTCTCTGATATCATATGAGAAATTTATGAACGGTTTTAAATAATGATTTCTTAAGAAGAAAAGATGGCTGCCTTCTTTTTGCATAGAAATAATACTGAGGACCTAAGAGGGGTTAAAATCCACACAAAAATGCAAATGTACAGTACACAGCATAGGAAGCATCCGGAAAACCCAGATCAACAGTTCTGCCAATATTTTGCATAACCATAGCAGAAAATTAGCTTTTTAGAATAACTTGTTTCGTTGTACTGCTGCTTTAACCAGGAGTAGCACACTACGCCGAAAGCTTGTTTACAGGTGCAACCTGGGAACACAGGGAAGTTAAGTGGCTTACTCAGGGCCACACAGTATACAAGTGGGGGTTGTGGGATTCTAGGTTTACAAGGTTGATTTGGACAAAAGTAGGCCGAAGTCCATCAAGATTGTCCCCACACTGTGGGTCATTGGATTGGGGATAAATTCCTCAGAAGCCATGCATCAAGGCCATTTTTGAACTGATTTATGTTGTCATTGTATACTAGCTCCTGAGGAAGAGAGTTCCAAAGTTTGGCAGACCTACAATAATTGTGAAAACGTTATCCCTTTTGTTTGTTCTTGCTTTTATGATCTTGATTTGCTGTTGTGATGCCTTGGTACTATGCATCTATTTGAGTAAGTAAGTCCATATTGGAGCATACGCTCTGGAGACTTTAGTATTTTGTACAAAAATAAGATATTCCCCTAGATCTTCGTTGGTGTAATGAATGAAGCCCTGTTTCCCGAAGTCTCTGAATAGTCTAGTAGAGCAAGACGAGGGACCATTTTGGTTGCTCGCCTTTGTACTCTTTCAAGACATGGAATGTCACTTTTTAAGTATGGACTCCAGAATGGGGATCCATAATCCATATATGGTCTGACTTTAAGCATGATATATTGGTATCAGACATGGCTCTGATCTTGTAATATTGGTGCGTTTGATTGTTTTCAGTAATCCATTGGCCATATGGGTGACTTTTGCACAGTGATCCGACGAAGAAAGTTTATTATTTACCAAAATGCCTAGGTGTCTCTCTCCCTTTCTGATTCTTTAAGAGGGGTGTTATTAAGATGGTAAATATGTTGGAGTTATTTTTTTCTAAAGTGCAGAACTACACATTTATTTATGTTGAAGAACATCGAGTTGGTTTCTGCCTAATGTTCAGAGGATTTCAGATCCATAATTAGGGCTGATATATGTTCTGAAGTGTCTACCCTACCTCCTAATTTAGTATCATCCACACATTTTAATAAGATGTTATTGGAAGCAATCTGTATATCGCTAATAAAAATGCTAAATAAAGTGGGTCCCAGTATTCAAACCCAGGTCTCCAGATTTGCAGCTCAGCACAGCTTCTGTTGACTAGGTAAGCAAACTAGACAAATGTAACCCTTATCCTGGTCAGGAGTGGCATCTTTCAACCAAGACCTCTTCTTACTTGTACACAGACAAGGCAACAAACCACAAGCTGGCAAAGACAAAGGTGCCACCCCTGGATTTAGGGTAAATACCTTTCTCGGGCATCTAAGAGGTCAAAGGGTTAGAGTGCAAAATAACATTTATATTTACACCAAGTTCTGGGAGACAGGTGTCTGGGCTATGCCTCCTGTCTGAGGGGTCCCCATAACAATTCCAATCAGACTCAGAAGGATTGTCCATCAGCAGGCATTGAGATTGTATTGTATGGCTTGATTCCTGACAAAGGTGTTAGGCAGAAAACTGGGTGGTCCCGTAAGTTCTGAAACTGTCATTATAGTACCACAGATGCAGTCAAGAAACTGTGCTTTCTTTAGAACAGGCAGTGTTAACATTTTGCACATCTACTTTTCTACAGAACAAGTTTCCCATCCCTCTTGCTAGGGATATTTGGAGTGTTTTGCATAGTGTCTATTATGTGGGGATTGCCACACACTTTTACATTTAAAGCAGCCTTCTGACAAGATGGGGTAAGTTAACACCTGCAGGGTTACCTGTGCCTTTCAGGTAACCAGATAGCACTAGCAAAAACTCAGACTGAGGGTCTGCACACCCTGGTCGCAGCCAACCTCTGCCATTCCTTCCAGGATGCACACTAGATCCTTCAATCCCACACAGATTGCTAAAGGCCTCCACATATTTTAAAACATTTAATAATCAGCAGGCACATATCTGTGGTGAATTGGGTCCTGAGTGATGTAAGCAAGCCATATCTTTAGGTAGCGAAGATGGCAGCCACACTGTGTTGCCATTTGATTGAAGCTTGATTTTTAGCTCCAAATTGCATAAACATTTTACCATGGAAAAGTTTGTAAAGGCAGTGAGAAATTGTTGTACACATACTAGAAGGTGTACAAAATAATTCTTGGGAGATAATTTTCCATCCCCCCATTCAAAATTTGCACTAGTCTGTCTGTATTTTACACATTTTTATTAATTGATTGTGTATTATTGTAAATGTGTTTGTCATATTTATATTTTATAACTTATGGAACTTTAGTTAGTGTACAGGATTGACTTGTAAACTGGACTGCTAAAGTCTAAATGGCATGTTTCTCTCTGTATAAAAATAACATATTATCATAAACTGTCATAAAATGCTTTAAAAACATTGATTTAGTGTTCTTATTTGGAGTAACTGGGAGAATCCTTTTTTTGTTTTAGTTAGTTTTAGTGTAGGGGTTTTTAGCTGCAGGCAGGGCTTATGAGTGAGTGTAGTTTTACTTTTAGTTAGGGTTTTTTGACGTTTGCACTGCAGCACTTGATTTTGTGGATTTCCTAAATCGAGGAGCTCAAAATCGAGTATCAGCTTGTTCTTAGGTACTTGCCTGGCTTGTCTGTACAAAGTCAATACAGGATGCTACGGGAGTGAACGCCGCTGGAGTTTTGCACTGCTTTCCATCAGGCTGTATCTGCTGGCTAGTTACTGAACTCAGAAGAGAAGAGTGTGGAGTGTGGAATTTCTCGTTGCTTCAGGGGAGAGTGGAGAGTCTCACTGAGCTTAGGAAGTTGAGTGGTGAGGGCAACTGGGTGGCAAGAGGTGGGAGCTCCATTGCCCCTCAGGAAAACCCCTCCTGTCTCCCACTGATTTGAGTGGCGAGGCTGACCCTGAGCCCTAGTGAGGCAGCCTGTTTGGCTTCTAGCATTTGCAGGGGGGAATTGTTTTCCCCTCAGGACTTTTTCCATGAACTGGCTAGACTGCACTTTGTCCTTCTCTGGGTTACCTGCTCGACATACTGGTGGGAAAATATTGTTGTTAGGAATTCAGTCCGGCTAGAAGACTTGGTGAGAGCTTGTGTTTCTAGTGCTATTGGACTTTGCTCCCTGGGGTGAGTACCCACGTTTTTAAAAGAGAGTTTGAGACAGGCTTCTGGGTGGGCTTGGTGAGGGCAGTTCTTCCTGGATGGCATGCTTAATGAAGGCTCCTTGATGTTTAAAACCATTTAACTGTTTTGGTGCACTGTTACACTATCAGAATCGGTGGTGCGTGCACCTTACTTTCCTTTGCACATTTGAATTATTTTCAAGCTGTAATAGGCTTGGCACTTCATCTGGACAGTGAACTTTTTACTAAGGACTTTCTGCACTCATTTTGGAACTTGCTGCTGTGCATGCTCTTTTGCCTTTTCCCCTTGCTGCTTATTTTAATCATTATTTTGTTTGCAATTTGGGTGGGGAGGGGGGCTTCTTTTGTGGGGTGTATGACTGAAGTGTGCGGCTGTGTTATTCGGAGTTTGTATAACTAGAGTGAGTGAGTGTGTGTGTGTGTGTACTAGTTTGCTGCTTACACAGAAACATAGAAATTGTCAGCAGATAAGGACTGCTAGGCCCATCCAGTCTGCCCATAGACTCTATACATGTATGCATCCACTCACCGTAAGTGGTCAGTGGCTTTTCATTGCTCCCTTCCCACCCAAAGTTTCCCTGTGCTTGTCCCAAGCATGTTTAAACTCCTCCACTGTACTTGCCCCCACCACCTCTTGTGGCAGACTATTCCAGGCATTTACTACCTGCTATGTGTAGAAACACTTCCTCACATTACCTCTTAATCTCCCCCCCTCCAATTTCATATCATACCCCCTTGTTCTGGTATCTTTTCTACATTGGAAAATATCTCCCAACTGCACCTTGTTTATGCCCTTGAGGTACTTAAAAGTTTCTATCATGTCGCCGCTTTCTTTCCTCTCCTCCAGTGAGTACATATTGAGGTCTCTTAGTCTCTCCTCATATGTTTTGTGGTGCAAACCATGCACCATCTTTGTCACCCTTCTCTGGGCAGCCTCCACCATGTTTATGTCCTTATGCATGTGTGGTCTCCAGTAATACACACAGTACTCCGGGTGAGGCCTTACTAGTGTTTTATATAATGGCATCGCCACTTCCTGCCTTCTACTAGTAATACCTCTGCCTATGTACTCCGGCATGCCACTGGCCCTTCCTGCAGCCTTTGCACACTGCTTTGATACCTTCAGGTCATCTGATATGATAACCCCTAGGTCCATCTCCTCTTTGGTGATGGTCAGCACCTCCCCCATATCCTGTAGGTCTCCCCAGGATTCCCCTACCCAGGTGCATTATCTTGCACTTTTTTGCATTAAACCTCAGTTGCCACACCTCCAACCATCTTTCAGTCTTCTTCTGGTCCCTCTTCATTATCTGCACCCCTTCTGGAGTATCCACCCGGTTGCAGATCTTGGTGTCATCTGCAATAGGCAGATCTTTCCTTCCATCCCCTCTGCAATGTCACTAATGAAGACATTGAACAGAACTGGTCCCAGTACTGATCCTTGTGGCACTCCACTGGTCACCCCTCTCTCCCCAGATTGGATTCCATTTACCACCACCCTCTGCCTTCTGTGTGTCAGCCAGTTTCTAACCCACTGTATCACCTTATGCCCCATGCCCAGACTACTCCTCTTGTTAACCAGCCTTCTGTGTGAGACAGTATCAAAGGCTTTGCTGAAATCCAGGTAGGTGATGTCTACAGCCCCTCCCTGATTCATTTCCTAATCACCCAATCAAAAATATCTAGCAGATTTGTTTGACAAGACCTTCCTGATGTGAATCCTTGCTGCCTCAGATCCTGGACACCAGTGAATTCCAGGTGTGCCACTATCCTTTCTTTCAACAGTGTCTCCATGATCTTCCCCACCACTGAGGTAAGGCTGACTGGCCTGTAGTTCCCCACTTCCACCCTACTGCCACTTTTGTGCAGTGGGACTACATGCACTGTCCTCCAGTCCTCTGGAACCATGCCTGTGTTGAGTGACTCTGTGAACAGGGTGGCCAGAAATACTGCTAGTTCCCTCTGCAGGTCCCTTAATATCCTCAGGTGTATGTCATCTGGCTCCTTGGCTTTATCCACCTTCAACTTTGTGAGTTCCTCCAGAACACTCTCCATTGTGAGTGGACTGGTGTCCATTTCTACCCCCCCCATTGCCTCTGCTCCCCAACTGTGATCCTTGACCTTCTCCTTCCTCAATGAGTGCTAAACAAAAGTATTTGTTCAGTATTTCTGCCTTGTCCAGATCCCCCTCCTTACACTCTCCCTTGTCCCCTTTGAGCCTCACAATCGCCCCCCGGTTTTCTTCTATCGCTGATGTACACATAGAATGTCTTGTCCCCTTTTTTCACAGGCTGCACTAAACCCTCCTCTGTCTGTGCCTTGGCTTTCCTAACAGCCTTCCCTGCTTCTCTGAGCCATTCAAGGTACACCTCCCTGTCCTCCTCCCTTTGGGTCCCCTTATACTTCCTGAAACCTGCTGTTTTAGCCCTTACTTTGTCTCCCACCTCTTTAAAAAACAACAGTGGTTTCTTTCTTCTTTTCCCTTTGGCCACTATCCTAATGCATTGGTTAGTTACCCCCAGAATGGCTCATTTTAGTCTCCCCCACTGTTCCTCCACCCCCTCCATTACCTCTACCTTCCCCAGGGCTGCTTTAAACATCTACCCATTTCATTGAAAATCCACCCTCCTGAAATCTAATACTTTTGCCCTTGTGTGGCTTGAGTCCCTCTCTCCATGTCAAATCGCACCACGTGGTGGTCGCTGGATCCCAGCTACCCTTCCACCTGGATTCTTTCAACTCTGTTCCCATTGGTCCATGCCAGGTCTAGAATCAATTTGTCTCTGGTTGGCTCATGGACCAGCTGTCTGAGTCCAGCTCCCTGCAGGGATTCCAGGATGACTGTGCTTCTGGCTGAAGCAGCTGCCTGGGTGGTCCAATCCACATCCAGCATATTGAAATCTCCCAACAGGATTTTGCCTTTAGCTGCCATGTCATGGATTTTCTCCACTAGCATCATGTTCACTTCCTCCCTCTGCGCCAGAGGTCTGTAGATCACCCCTGTACATATTGCTGTGCCATTTCCTGGTTCAAGGGTGACCCACATTGCCTCAGCCTCCCCCTGCCGTCCCTGTACTTCTGTAGCCTTTATGCCTTCTCTGATGTACAGTGCCCCCCTTCCTATTTAACTTCCCTGTCCCTTCTGAACAGTGTATAGCCTGGTACATTGACGTACCAGCTGTCAGTAGCAGAATACCATGTCTTTGTTATTGCTGCTATGTCAAGGTCTGCATCCGTCATCAAGGCTTCCTGGTCTAGAACCTTATTTCCCAGACTGCAGGCATTTGTGAACAAGACGTTCCATGTTTTACTCCCTGCCATCCCTCTGTTCCTGTTTTCTCTACTTTGCCTCTTCCCCCTGCCCCGGTATTCATGCTCATGTGCTCTTGCCCCCCTTATCCCCTCTTATAAAAGTTTCCCCTGCCTGCCCCTCCCTGCTCGTTTGCATTGTTCCTGTTGTCAATTTGTACTTTTGCATGTTCTCATGGGAGGTGTTCCCAAGCCACCTGTCTCTCTCTTGGCTCCCCCCAGGCCAGTTTAAATGCTCTCTGCTGAAGCATTCCAACTTCTCACTAAGGGCTGAGGTCCCCTTTCCAGACAGATGCAGGCCATCCTCCTGATACAAGCTTGCATCTGCCCAGGTTGAGCCTCAGTCACCTAAGAAGCCAAATCCCTCCCTTCCACACCGATCCTTCAACCAGGAGTTAAAGGTTTGGATGTGGAGTGCCCTGGCTTCCCTCATGCCTTGGACAGGTAGCACCTCCGAGAATGACACAGAATGTGCTACCCATTTCAGCTCCTCTCTCAGCTTACTGAAATCCTCCTGGACTCTGGCTAACTCTATCTTTCTCCTCGCCAAGTCATTGGTCCCTAGCTGGGCAATGACTTCCAGCTCCTCCCTCCTGGCTATTGCCCTAGCAATCCTATGGATTCGCTTCCCATCCCTCCATGCAGCACTTCCTGGGAGGCACTTGACCTCCCTCTCCCCCTATTAGTTGTTCCTAATTTCATACCCCATACAATAGAGTCCTCCACTAGGAGAAGTTTCCCCATCCTCTGGGGTCCCTTGCCCCCCCTTCCCTGGGACTCCAGATTGGAGGTCCTGACCATCCTCCCTGGTCCCAACTGTGAGTGCCTGCATGGGGAAGTCCCATTCCTCCAAAACAGCATAGGAGTTTTTCTTCTGGACTGGTTGAGGGATGTGTCTCTGACCCCTCCCCACTCTCCCTGAGCCCACTTTTGTCCAGTCATCCTTCTTTCTGGGCAACCTTTGAGGTTGATGCTGTGGACCCAGTGGTCTCTGGGTGGGGTGGATGCCGCCTGTAACCTAGCCATCTCTGCATGGAGACAGGCAGCCTTCTCCCTCAGCCCAGAAAAGTGCCTGCAGATAGGGCAGCATCGCAGCCTCCAGAACGTCTCCCTGAAGACTGCTGCTCCACAGCCACTGCACTGTACCACTCCTGTCATGTCTGATGTGACCTGGCCTGCAATGTAACCTAGGTATGCCCTCTAGATGAATCCCTATGCTCCTCCCTTTCCTTGGTGTGAAACTTCCTGTGTAGTGTAGAAAGGTGTAACACCATGGGCCCACACCCTATAAAAGGAGGACTAGCCCAGGGGTGGGTTGCTGGAATTACCTTCTGGTTGAGTCCACAAACAATCAGCCGAGGACCCCTTTACCCTATGTTTGCAAAGGACAAGCCCCAATGAAAAAAGAAAAAAAACAGATCCCCCAAAATCTGTTGA
The DNA here is from genome assembly GCA_016271365.2 of Neoceratodus forsteri. Classification (NCBI taxonomy): domain Eukaryota; kingdom Metazoa; phylum Chordata; order Ceratodontiformes; family Ceratodontidae; genus Neoceratodus; species Neoceratodus forsteri. Next base: position 496,080,933 of record CM057457.1, read on the forward strand.
CATATGAGACCTGCCCTAAAGGTACCAGACTCAAACAGGTACAAACAGTTCCAAGCTTACTAGCAACTAAATCCTTCACTGCTGCCCCTCCACAAACTTAGCAGCAACAGAAAGGCAAATCTACCTGAGCCAAACTAAGTCTGCTTCTGCACTGCTGCTGTGTGAGAGAACCCACTGTTATTCAAACCACAATTAGCCATAAATTGATCCTAGCTAAGGGGAGAAAACAGAACCTTCCAGAAAGCAGCTACTAATCCCTGTTGAAAAAATAAATGAATCTCCAGCTCACACTATAGATCACACACACACACAAAAATACACTGTATTAAACAAACTCAGCACTACTTACCTAAAGGTACAGACTCAAACAAGTACAAACAGTTCCAAGCTTACCAGCAACTAAGTCCTTCACTCCTGCCCGTCCACAAAATTAGCAGCAACAGAAAGGTAAATCTACCTGAGCCAAACTAAGTCTGCTTCTGCACTATTAATAAGGTTGTATTTATTAGTTATAATTTGTTTTATTGGGTTCATCTAGTTTGGGTTAGTACACCAGGCTGGGATGTGTTGGGGGTGTTGGCCTAGCACAATTCACCTATGCTGCCTCTCTGTTTCATGACCTCTGCCCCTTCACTGACCTCCCGGTTTCATCTATTGCTGCCAGATGCTGCAGGGAGGTCAGAATTTTGAGAGATGGGTGGGTCAGTATTGGCAGTGGGCAGCTGAGGAGGGGGTGGTGAGGACATTGAGGTTGTAAAGTACAGGAGACACCCCGCATTTAAACAGGGCAGAGGGAGATGTCAGATGTGTTTGGTTCCTGTACTCAGGGGTCCCACCGGACTGAGTGGGCAGGTAGCTTAAGGGCCGGCTGCCCCCTCTAGTCCTCTTAGGGCAGTGCTGTGCAATGCCTGGTCAATATCTAACAAGACCGTTATTTTGCTTCACAAAAGTGGGAGCAAGACAGAGGCAGGAAACTACAGACCTGTCAGTTTGACACAAAAGATAAATAAACAAATTAGCTAGCCTGGGAGTGGGTCTCAGGGTGGTAGACTGGGTAAAACATTAGCTGTACAACAGGACACAGAGGATAATAGTAAACAGAGTCCTCAGTGAAGAAAGGGGGGTTACTAGTGGGGTACCGCAGGGCTCATTACTGGGTCCGGTCCTTTTTAATGTCTATTAGTGACATTGCAGAGGGACTGGAAGGAAAAGTATGCCTCTTTGCAGATGACACATAGATCTGCAACAGGGTTGATACACAAGGTGGGGTGGAGAGGATGAGAATGGACTTGGCAAGGTTGGAGGAATGGTCAAATGTATGGCAGCTTAGATTCAACGCAAAGAAGTGCAAAATAATGCACCTGGGAAAACAAAAACCTAGGGGAAAGAGTACACAATGGAGAGTAAGATATTGACAACAACAAAAATGGAAAGGGACCTGGGAGTAGTTATATCAGATGACCTAATGGTGGGCAAGCAATGTGAGAAGGCAGTATGGAGGGTTGGGGGGATACTGGGATGCATAGGGAGAGGCATCACCAGTGGAAAACAGGAAGTTGTTATCCCTCTGTACAGACATTTGGTGAGACCACATCTAGAGTACTGCATGCAGTTCTGGAGACCCCATCTCTGCAAAGACATAGGGTGGAGGCTATCCAGAGGAGAGTAACCAAAATGGTTCAAGGTCTGCACCAGTGCATCCTCAGGATCACGAGAATAGCTGCACGGGAGACTGAGCTGGATGTCATTGTCCACCTAGGGATGAATGACTTGGCTCAACATGAGATTAGAGCAGTGCAGGAGGAGTTTGTAGAATTGGGGAGAGGCCTAAGGCAAGCAGCACACACAGTATCCTTCTCAGAGGTGCTGCCTGTCTGTGGCAAGGGTGAGGCGAGGGTACTTTACACCATGCAATTCAATGAATGGTTGAAAAAATGGTGTAGAGCACAGGGGTTTGGCTTCATTGGGGACTGGGGTTCCACCTGGAGGGATATCAGCCTATACTGGCAGGATGGTCAGCATCTGTCCAGGAAGGGAACAAGTCTACTGGGCGATCAGTTTAAATGCTTCATTGGCAAGCTTTTAAATGAGTCAAGGGGGAGGCACTGATAAGCAGCAGGGGATTCCCAGCCTCCCCCTACCAAACCGGGCACTAAATGAGGTAAAGACCATGGTAAAAAGGTCAGTAGGGAGCAGAGCAGAATGGGGTAAATGGAGAAAGCAAAGTCAATGAGGACAGGGATGGTGTTACAAGAGGTAAAGCCATCAAAAAATGGAGAGCAATGAGTACAAATGCCCGTAGTCTGAGTAACAAGCTTCCTGAATTAGTGGCATTGATGGAGGAGGAACATCTGGATATTGTGGCAGTCACAGAAACATGGTACACACAGAACCATGACTGGGATGTAAACATACCAGGATATACCATCTACAGGAGGGACAGGGAGGGTAAAAGAGGAGGTGGAGTATCTCTCTACATAAGGGATGGCATCAAAGCAACAGAACAAAAGGGTAAGAATGGAGGAGAGGAAGCACTGTGGGTCAATTTGGAGACAGGCAATGGCACCACAATATGCACAGGGGTTGTATACAGATCCCCATCTCAGGGGGAGGAAATGGACAAGAAAATGATAGAAAGCATCCTTAGAACAGCAGAAAAAGGATAGATATTACTTATGGGGGATCTGAATATGCCAGATGTTAACTGGAGTGCATTTGCAGCAGCCACTTCTAAGAGTGGGGTCATTTTAGATGCCCTACAAAGGGCATGTCTTAGACAACTAGTATTGGAACCCACTCAAGAGGGAGCAATCTTAGACCTGGTACTTTCAAATGGAGATGGCAAGAGGATCACAGATTTAGAAGTGGGTAGCCATCTGGGGACTAGTGACGATCGAACAGTATGGTTCATAATAAACACAGCAGTAGCATCAAGCCATACAAAGGCAAAGGTACTGGACTTCGGGAGGGTGGACTTTGCCAAAATGGGGGAGTGCCTAAGGAATGCACTAGCAAATGGGCAGGAAGGAAGAGTGGAAGAACAATGGGGAATAATCAAAACTGTTACCACAGAGGCAACAAGCCTTTGTGGGAAGCAAATAAACAAAACAAAATGATGTAAGAAACCACTATGGATCTCAAAGGAGGTGGCAGGGAAGGTTAGGGAGAAAAAGAGAGCATTCAGGAAGTATAAGGAATCACAGAAGGAGCAGGACAGAGAATTGTATCAGTTAAAGCAAAAGGAAACAGGAAAGGCAGTCAGAACAGCAAAGGCCCAAACCAAGGAAAAGATTGCTTACTCAGTTAAGAAGGGGGATAAAACCTTTTATAGGTATATCAGTGAGTGAAGGAAGACCAAGGGAGGGATAGTGAGGCTTAATAAAGGGGAGGGGGTTGGCAGAGGGTGACTGTGAAAAGGCAGAGATACGAAATAAATAATTTTGTTCCATATTCACAAATGAAGAGGGGGAGGTACCTAAACCAAACAATAGAAACATGCTGGATATGAAGGTTGATACTATGCCTTTCACAGAAGAAAGGGTTCTGAAGGAACTCTTAAAACTGAAGGTGGACAAAGCAATGGGGCCTGATGGGATTCATCCCAGAATTCTAAAAGAACTAAGGGTAGAACTAGTGACACCATTGACTACCCTCTTTAATAGATCATGGGAGGATGGGGTGGTACCTGAAGACTGGAGGAGGGCAGATGTGATTCCACGTCACAAAAGTGGGAGCAGGGCAGAAGCAGGAAACTTTAGACCTGTTAGTTTAACCTCAGTGGCTGGGAAAATGATGGAATCACTTCTGAAGGAAAGAATTGTTGAGTACCTAAAGGCCAGAGGAGCGCAGGACCCAAGGCAGCATGGATTCACAGTGGGAAGGTCATGTCAGATGAATCTAATAGATTTCTTTGACTGGATGAACAAAGTAGTAGATCAGGGAGGGGTTGTAGACATAGCCTACCTAGACTTTAGCAAGGCATTTGACACAGTCCCACACAAAAGATTAATATACAAGTTGGCCAGCCTGGGAGTCGTTCCCAAGATGGTAGCCTGGGTAAAACACTGGCTGGAGAACAGGACACAGAGGGTAATAGTAAATGAAGTCCACTCTGAAGAAAGGGGGGTTACTAGTGGGGTACCGCAGGGTTCAGTACTAGGACCGGTCCTCTTTAATGTCTTTATAAGCAACATTGCAGAGGGACTGGAAGGAAAAGTATGTCTCTTTGCAGATGACACAAAGATCTGCAACAGAGTTGATACACAAGGTGGGGTGGAAAGGAGGAGAAGGGACTTGGCAAGGTTGGAGGAATGGTCAAATGTATGGCAGCTTAGATTCAATGCTAAGAAGTGCAAAGTAATGCACCTGGGAAACAGAAACCCAGGGGAAGAGTACACAATGGGGGGCGAGATACTAACAACAACAAAAATGGAAAGGGACCTGGGGTAGTCATATCGGATGACCTAAAGGTGAGCAAGCAGTGTGAGAGGGCAGTAAGTAGGGCTGGTGAGATACAGGGATGCATAGGGAGAGGCATCACCAGTAGAAAACAGGATGTTGTTATCCCTCTGTACAGACAGCTGGTGAGACCCCATCTGGAGTACTGCGTGCAGTTCTGTAGACCCAGTCTCCGCAAAGACATAGACAGGATGGAGGCTGTTCAGAGGAGAGCAACTAAAATGGTGCAGGGTCTGCACCGGAAGACATATCAAGAGATACTTAAGGATCTTAATAGGTATAGCCTCGAGGAGAGGAGGGAGAGGGGGGACATGGTAGAAACTTTCAGATACCTCAAGGGAATCAACTAAGTCCAAGAGGGTAGCATCTTTCAGAAAAAGAGGTGTGCAAGAACAAGGGGGCACAATTTGAAACAAGAGGGGGGACGGCTCAGAGATAATGTGAGGAAGTATCTTTTCATGGAGAGGGTTGTGGATGCATGGAACAGCCTTCCTGAGGAGGTTGTGGAGTCAAAAACATTGGTAGAATTTAAGAATGCATGGGACATACTGTACATAAGGCAATTCTAGGGGGTGGAGGTTGGAAGAAGCAGACTGTTGGTTAACTAAGATCTGCAGCTTATCCATTAGGTAGTGAAATGGGCAGACTGGGTGGGCCAAGCGGTCCTTATCTGCCATCAAATTCTGTTTCTATGTTCTATGTAAGACATATGAAGAGAGACTAAAGAAGCTTAATATGTATAGCCTCGAGGAAAGGAGGGAGAGGGGGGACATGATAGAAACTTTCAAATACCTCAAGGGAATCAACAAAGTCCAAGAGTGTAGCATCTTTCAGAAAAAGAGACGTGCAAGCGCAAGGGGGCACAATTTGAAGACCGAGGGAAGGAAGGCTCTGAGGTAATGTGAGGAAGTATTTTTTCATGGAGAGGTTGTAGATGCATAGAACAGCCTTTCTGAGGAGGTCGTGGAGTCAAAAACAGTGGGGAAATTCAAGAATGCATAGGATAGACATAAGGCAATTCTAGTGGGGAGTAGGAGGAAGTAGGCTGTTGGTTAACTAGGATCTGCAGCGTATTCATTAGGTAGGGAAATGGGCAGACTAGGTGGGCCAAGTGGTCCTTATCTGCCATCAAATTCTGTGTTTCTATGTTACTTGATTTCCTCCATCAATCTGGCTTGCATTATGAAGACCTGACTGTGTGACAATGCTAGTCCTGTTTTAGAGGCCGCCATCCCCACCGGGTACTCTGTAGTGCACTGCCCAAGGAAGGATCATGGGGTGAGTGGCCATCATTTTTAGATTCAACCTGGGCTTCACGGTGCATCTGGTTGGTAATACCAGGTCCTTTGAGTGCATTGCCGTATGCGGAGGTTCAGGTGCAGGTTGCAGCATTCTCCTTATTTACCACCCTCTGTGATTGAGAGGAGAATTCCTGCAGGAGGTAGCGGACTTTGTCGTTGACCAGGTGTTGGAGTTCCCCAGGTGTTTAATCCTGGGGGATTTCAGTGCTTAGGTCGATGATGAATCCTCACAGTTCAGTTACGACCTCCTCCAGTTGATATCCTCACTGGGCCTGACACAAGCAGTTGCTTCTGTGACTCACTGGCATGGCCACACACTTGATCTGGTGTTCCAGCTGGGTCTTGAGGTTGATAGCCTCAGGATTGATCAGGTCTCTTGGTCTGACCATTGCGCTGTGGGGTTTACGTTGTTGTTGTTTATTAGGAATAACCATTGAGCTTACACTCATTCACAGTGGCAACCTATTTCCAACATTAATATGTTTGGAGCACCCCAGTAGCCCTTCCCCTGTGTAGATGGTCAGCTATCACCCTTTAAGGGGTTTACACCAAGAAGGACGTCTGGCATTGGTTGACCTATCTAGAGCTGAGGCAGCTTGTGCGATCGTCACTGGTGAGGCGGTGGGCAGTTATTACAAGGTGGTGTCCAAAGTACTGGATGTCATTACACCAGTTTGTATATGACCTGGATCCTCTCACTTGAGATCCCCCTGGTTTGATGGGGATCTCAAGGTGATGAAGATCAAGAGTCGGAAGTTGTGTGTGACCTTTAGCAACTCAGTTGACCTCCTTGTGCATTTAAGTATATACTATTGCCTGGCTGTTTTTTCTCATTCAACACCTTTAGCACAAATGTGTTTATAGTTTTGTTTTTGTTTTTTTCATATCTCATTGTTCATGATTTTTAAGGCAAAAACCTTAACATTTAAAACTGCATGTAGAAACATCTCACGTTCAACTCAAATATACTGCCGCATTCTTTTGGCATGCACAAATGTACTATAAGTGTTCCTTACTGGATTGTTTGTTATCTCATTAATGTATTTTTCCTAACTACTTCTCACATTTATGCATGTTTAATACAGGTCCAAATATCCCCCATTTGTAAACATTACTATATTCACCATTCTGACGGTAAAATAAGTTAAATTTCAAGTATATTTCCTTGGCAACTGCACCACATGGTAACATTATCATATATTCTAACAAATAGGTACAACAGACACCACATATAAAACTGTATTCCAAATAGACATTATTCCAGGTTTTCAAACACATCAAGGTAATTATAGTATTGTGGTAAGCCCCCAAAATTTCACATTTCAGTACACATCCAACAGCCAACCACACTAGTCCTTGTTAAAAATCTGGTACTGACCCCAATCAAGGCTTGCACCTTGCCTCTCAGTACACTAAACAGAAAAGGAAATAAATTGATTATTTAATTATTTTGCCCTAATGAAACAGCATTATACCATCATACTCACAATTAGAGTAGCCCACCACATTGGGAATTCATTTATTGGGCAAATATACCAAACATTACTACTGTAGTGTAGGCAAATACCAGTGTACAACATATACAAGATAAAAGAAGTTAGCAATAGGTTTCATAACAGGTTACAAGATAATGCAACAAACATTTACTCCATTATTACCCAAGAAGTCATACCAGTGAAAGCTGTCTACTCACCCTACTAGAGTCTTGGCACTTACACAAGCATTAACCCACAAGTCTAAATTGGCATTTATTGACAACAGTTACTGTAGTTCAAACCTACAATTCGTGTCAAACACAGCCTGAGGCATTCCCATCAGACTGGGACAGAATTTAGCAAGCAAGTGAAGTCTGAGCTCCTGCTGCAAAGGTTTCCCATATCCGGAGGGCATGGAATAGACTATATTTTTCCAAGTGATCATCCTAGCAATTCAGCAGTGAAACTTTTATATACCATGTCACTGCGGCTCACAGTTAGTCAATCCTCGATGGAGTACCGCCAAGCTGAACAGGAGGTTGGTCACCTCCTGGACAGTATGGTATTCTCCAAACTTGTAGGAATGGGAGTTGGAAGGCCTAATACAAAAACTAACAAGATATATTTATTTGGTAAAAAATTATTCCTGCATGCAAAAGTTAATCCATTTGGATCTGGGTATCAAAGCAACTTCAATTGGCCTTCTATGATGTCAAACATTACTAATTACATCAATAGTTGTGTAACCTGCCAACATATGAGCAGGCCCAACCAGTTCCCACTCCCATCCTGCAAGCAAGTTTTCATAAGCCCTGGGGGATACATGAGTATTTAGTGGGGCCATTATCCCTCAGTGAAGAGAAATAATAAATATATATATATATATATATATATATATATATAAATAAATTTATGTATATTTTTTTTGTTTTATTTATTACAAATCATTTTACACAATTTGCGAAGGCATTCCCTGCAATGGTGGCCCCAGTCAAATTTCCTGTGGACACACTGACCAAAGAGATTTTTCCTCATTTGGGAATCCCTTCTCACATCCATTCATTTCAAGGTTTGCATTTTAAAAAGGCTCATGTTTTTGAATCGAAAGACCAGTATGGTATTAATTGGCACTATGGTACTCAGTATTACAATAAGTTTTAAACTAAAAGCATATCAGTGGCACTTATGTATCTCAAAAGTAAAACACTTACAAACCATGGTCTTTCACTTTATAAAATGCAAACATAAACAGTCCTGGATACTAATACCAGGCACAACTATCTTTAAATAGGGCAATAAGTACAGTATCTAGGTAAACCCGCATACCATTAGAAAATGGGTTTCCTTAAAACATCTTAAACATCCATGGGTCTTAAATATACCAAGCCCATGTAAATTTACTCCTAACAAATAACACCTTTTAAGATCATACTCTTACCACTTACTGTTTGTTTTGCTTTTTTAATTTCATTTGTCTTACCATTTGTTTGGTTGTTTACTCTAGCCAAATTGTTTATTTACGTGTTTAAAAGGTTTAAAGTTTGTTATAGAGTGGAAAAATCCCTAGGTGAAAACTACCATCAAGGGTAGTAGACAGAGAGATGTAATAAAACCTTTTAAGACTGTACCAACTAATGCTGGCTCTACTATTTTTATCTTTATCCTTTCAGTACTTCCTCTGGCTACTCTGATTGGTTTCCAGTACAACCAGCACATGCTTACCAATTCCTACCTTTATTAATGTATCTACTGTTTTTATTTCAGTACGACAAAACACAGTGGTCCAGATATTCAAAAGGGTTGAGCCATGCGCAATAGGGTTGCGCCTGCGCAAGTCCGAAATTGCGGCATTCTGCGATATTCAGCAGGAGGCAGTTGCGCCACTGAAAACATGCTGAGCAACAGCGCAATGCAAATGAATGCATGCTGAACTGGAGCCCCACCCCCACCTCCCGAATCACAAATCTGGACTGTCTTGTGGTATAGGCTGCGCTGCACCAGTGGGCGTGCAGCCTCTCTGATCAGTCGGCGGGCGGCAGAGGCGGTGGCGGTGGGATGCTGTCAAGCCGCGGAGGGGAACAGGGTGATGGGGCTCGTGGTGGTGGGGGGTGGGGGACACTAGATCACCAGGGATATGTTCGGGGTAAACATTTGCTGCCTGCGATCAGGCTTATCGGTCCACTGGACCACCAGGGATATGTTCGGGGTGTTTAAACATTTGCTGCCCGCGATCGGGCTTATCGGTCCACTGGACCACCAGGGATATGTTCGGGGACACTTTGCTGCCCCGATTGGGATGGTGGGGGTTATTTCAGCTTTTGCCCGCGATCGGGCCAGTCGGGGGCGGGGAGTTTAATGCTTTGCCCGCGATTGGGCCAGTGGGGGTTGGGGAGATTTTTACTTTTGCCCGCGATCGGGCTGCAGATGGTGTCGGGCTTCGTGGGTGGGTGGGTTGGGGACACTAAGTCACCAGGGATGTGTTCGGGGTTTATAACCCATCCCGCGATCGGGATCTTCGGTCCACTGGACCACCAGGGATATATTCGGAGGTGGGGGTGTGTTTGGCAACTCAATCCCGCAATCGGGCTCTTCGGTCCACTGGACCACCAGGGATATACTCGGGAGGTGCGGGGGTGTGTTTGACAACTCAATTCCATGATTGGGATCTTCGGTCCACTGGACCACCAGGGATATATTCGGGAGGTGGGGGGGTGTGTTTGACAACTCAATCCTGCGATCGGGATCTTCGGTCCACTGGACCACCAGGGATATGGTTGGGGAGATATTACTGCTGCCCGCGATCGGGCTGGTGGGGGATTTAAGCTATGCCCACGATCGGGCCAGTGGGGGTGGTGGGGATTTTACACTCTTTTGCCAGTGATCGGGCTGCAGGGGGCGTTGGTCCCCGATGGCTGCTGCCTGGCAGGGCGCCAGGCACAAGTCCTTGGGAATCGGCGCACCTGCATGCTAATGGCATGCAAATGAGGCCATAATCAGATGCAAATGGCACCCCCTGCGCCTTGCATGAATTATGGCCCAATTTGCATGTCACCTTTTGAATATCAAAAATTTGCGCATGGCGCGATGGTACTTGCGCCACCGCAAGTTGACTGCACCACTCTGACCACATGCGGTGGCGCAAGTTCCACTGCGCCATGCACAGTGGCTGTGGTCAGGGGGGTGATATTCAAAGGAGTTGCTCAAGGGTGCATCTCCTTTGAATATCGCTCTGGCCACACCCCAGCACAACTATTTTGTGCAACGCAAGGGCTTGCGCCACAGAATAGCGCAGTTTGAATATCTGGCCCCTACTGTTTAAATGCATTCCCAGTATGTTATTTATGAATTGTCAAAAATTGTGCCCTAAAATGCTACCCACTCCAACAGAGGGATACAGTTTATTTTTATTTGTTATAGTCCTTGTTGGATGTCTTGAGATAAGGGGTAATATCGAATTGATCATTAAGTCCAGGATATATCGGTGCTCCTAACTGAAAAATCCAAAAGGCCTCCCTGCATAGAGGTTTGTTCTCTAGGTCACCTCCCCTAATGCCCACAGCTACCTTTTCAATACCACAAAAGGACAATATGGCCCCAATATTCAGAATTGCACCTGGCAAAGGTGCAAGTGCTGGCAGAGAGGAACAGAGTTGCGCTGGAGCAACAAAGGGAGCTATTAAAAAGAAATGTGCCATTATGTATCTCTTCTGAATATAGCACATAATGCGCATGGCACCGGCACGTCCCTCAGACAGGTCTGAATACCAGGAATGGGAATGTTCCAGTGCAGCTGTAGCTGCACCAGACTCAATTCCCAGATATTCAGACCTGGATATGCAAATGGGACATTTGCATGTCATTATGGCTCCAATTGCATGTGTTGTGCAGGGCTGGCCAGTGAAATGTGCATGGTGCCCTGCACAGCATGCGGTCCCTGTACCAGGGACTTCAGCAGTACCCCCTTCCCATCCCATGCCACTGATCACCATTATAAAGTTATATAAACTCCCTGGTGGTGCAGTGGTTCGCCACCCACCTGTAACCCTGATTGCCTGAAATAAATTATTTTCAATTCCCTGATAGTCTAGTACTACACCCCTTCCCCGCAACCCTGATCACCCAAAATAAATTATTTTAACTTCCCTGGCAGTGTAGTGTAGTGGTATCAACCACCCCTCCCATAGCTCTGATCACCTGTAAATGTGATTAATATTTCCCTGCTAGTCAAGTGTTACCGCCCATGCCGCCGGTAACCCCGATCATCCATACAGTTGAATAAAAACATATCCCTGGTGGTCCAGTGGCACCACCCACACCCACAATAGTGACCATTAGATTCTCAGCTCATCCACCTCTCATCATTAGTAAGTAGACATCACCGCATACCTTCGTAGTTGCTCGACAATGATAGCTTACAGTATCAGCTGCAAGTCCATTAGTGCATACTGTAATAGTCATTCACAAATCTGTGAATTCATTCACAGATTTGTAACTGACTATTACAGTATGCACTGCAGGCCCATTGGTCCACAGTGTAGACCAATGGGCTTGCAGCTGATACTGTAAGCTATCATTTGGTGGCAGCTGTGGAGGTATGTTGGTGGGTGTGCTGCTGCCTGCCAATGACGGGGTGGAGTTGGGTGGGCTGAGGGTCTTGTGTGGGTGTGGAAGGTGCCACTGAACCACCAGGGACATGTTTTTATTCAAGTGTATGGGTGATCGGGGTTACCGGCGGGATGGGCGGTAACACTAGACTGCTAGGGAAATATTAATCACATTTATCGGTGATTGGAGCTACGGGAGGGGTGGTTTTTACCACTAGACTACCAGAGAATTCAAAATAATTTTTTGGGGGTGAACAGGGTTACGGGTGGCGATGGGGTGTACTACTAGACTAAAAGGGAATTTAAAATAATTTATTTCGGGTGATCGGGGTTATGGGCTGGAAGGGGGGAACCCCCGAACCACCAGGGACATTAGTGGGTGCTTGTGAATGGTGTTCTGGGGGAAGCCACCTACGGCTGGTGGCTGCTACGATGCGCCTTGCATTACGGCAACTCGCCTATGGGTGGCTACCGTTTGAGCCATATTTTTCAGGCTTAACTTTGTGCCCCAGTATACTAACATACTATGAAGCCAGAAGATTAGGCCCTATGGTCTATCGAGTCTACTTGATGGTCAGTGCCTTCCCAGGGCACCATTAGTAGCCCCCCTCCCTACCTACAAGGATCCCCATTTCCCAGCTGGGCTCTGGGGTGCACCCTCTCTCTATACCTATCCCAGCCTTTCTTGAACCCCTCCACAGTAGCAACAGCCACCAACTCCCTGGGCAGCACATTCCAGCGCTCATCACCCTCTCAGTGAAGTAGCACCTCCTTGTTTCCCCATCTCAGTCCCCCCCATCCAGCTTTATTGAGTGTCCCATGGTGGCCCCACATCCCTCAGCTGAAACACCCCCTCAAGGTTTACCCTATTAATTTCTTTGAAATATTTGAAGACCTTTATCATATTCCCCCCTGTTCTTTCTTTCCTCCAGCAGTAGAGGTTGAGCTCCCCATGGTCTCTCCTCATAGGGCCTTTCCCCTAACTCCAGTACCACCCTTGTGACTCTCCTCTGCACCCTCTCCAGTAGTGCAATGTCCCTCTTTATAAGTAGGGACACCAAATCTGCATGCAGTATTTAAGGTGTGGTCTAACCAGGTAATTGGGCTGGCAGTCTAGCTTAGAGGTTAGAGGAACAAGGTGTTAACAAGCTTGATACAGCCAGCAGACCAGACCTGAGTTTAATTCTCACAACCTCCACTTGCATACTGTGTGACTCTGAGCAAGTCACTTAACCTCCCAGTGCTCCCAGGTTGCCCCTGAAAACAGGCACTTGTGCCTAGTGGGCCTTTTCTGGTTACCAAAGACTAAAATAAAAAATTGTACAGCAGAAGGAGCACCTCTCGACTCCTTGAGGTTATCCCCCTGGCTATGCACCCCAGCATTTTATTTGCTTGGGCTGCAGCCCTTCTACACTGCTCTGAGTTATTCATTTTGGTATCCACCACCACCCTGAGGTCCTTCTCCTCCCTAGAAATCTGCAATGTCTCACCCCAAGGTATAAACATGAGTCGGATTTTTGGCCCCCATGTGCAGAACCCTGCATTTCCCAGCATTAAACGTCAGCTTCCAGGTTCATGACCACCTCCCCAGGGTCTCTAGGTCCTCCTGGAGATCCAGCTTTCCCTCCTCCCCATCCACCTCCTCCCACAGCTTTGAGTCATCCATAAAGGGACTCATCTCGCTCCTAATACCACTTCTGATGTCTGAGATATAGGTGTTAAACAGGAGTGGGCTCATTACCGACCCCCTGTGGGACCCCGCTAGTGACTATCCTGGAAGATGAGACCTCCCCCCACCCTCACCCTCTGTACACACCCCGCTAGCCAGTTTCCTATCCACCTGACCATCTGCCCCCCAACCTCATATCCTCCAGCTTCTCCAGTAGCCCAGGATGTGTTACTGAGTCAAATGCCCTGCTGAAGTCCAGAAAGAGGACATCCACTAACCTGCTCTGATCAAACACCCTCGTCACCCCTTCATAGAACTCCAACAGATTGGTCTGACATGATCTGTCCTTAACAAAGCCATGTTGGTGATCGTCTAGGTGACTCCTCGCCTTCAGAACACTCTCCATCCTCTCCTTCAAGATGACCTCCATCACTTTGCCCACTACTGATGTCAGGCTAACCAGCCTATAGTTACCCAGCTCCTCTTGTGAGCCACCCTTGTGTATAGGCACGATATGGGCCATCCTCCAGTCATGAGGCACCCACTCCGACTATAGGAAAGAGTTAAAAAGGTCCACCAGAGGTGCAGCCAGGGTATCTGCCAGCTTCTTAAGCACCCTGGGATGGATCCCATCTGGGCCCGATGCTTTATCCCCTCTTAGGGCCTTGAGGGCTTCCCACACCCTCCATATGGGTATTTCAACATCCATTTCCCCCACTTCTTCAGCCGGTCCCCCTACCCCCTCTCCTAGCCATGCTGCCTCCCACCCCATCCTCTTTGGTAAAGACAGAGGCAAAAAAGTAATTTAGTACCTCTGCCTTCTCCCCTCTTTCTCCACCCACCCACTCCCTATCCTAAGCTGACTAATCTGCCCCTTTCCTTTTCTTCTTTCCCTGATATACCTGAAGAACCCTTTTCCCCCTTCTAATCCCCTGTGCCAATCTCAGCTCTGCCCCGCCTTGGCCACATTTCAGGGTTGTGCCAAGATATGTGCCGCACATCCCGAGCTGAATATCGGGATGTGCTGCATATGTATGGGCACACCCCCGGAGATGTGCTGCATACATTATCTTTGCACGGCAGCACATGGGGAATTGCGCTGTGCAATTCCCCCTTTTGAATATTGCCCTGGGGTACATTTCTGGAGCTGTGCTGGAGCAACTCAGTTGCGCCAGGTGTAACCCCTTTGAATATCTCGGCCTATGTGTTTAACAGTTTGTGTGCCTACATCTTTGACTAAAGCATTAGTAAAATTCTTACATCTGATATCACTCAGATGTTCACATACGCGTTGTTTTAAAGTACAAGAAGTTGTGCCAACATATAACGCCTGGCAAGAACAAGTGGCCAAAAACACAACAGAGCTGGAAGAGCAATTGATAAACTCCCTGATGTGGTAATCACAGTCAATGTTAATGGAACTAAACTGTTTTGTCCTAATAATAACCTCACGAAATTTACATCGGCCACAGTTATAGCAGCCATTGGGGGGGTGGCGGTAGCCACATGTTAGATTTTCTTTCCATCGGTTGTAATGAATGTATTAAAAGATCCTTGGTACACAGTACATGGAAGATTTTGTACTGTATCCTTTAATGCTGGACTGATGGTAAGAATGGGCCAATGTTTGCAAATTATGGCTTTGATTTCAGAGGTATTAGTACCATAAGTAGTAATGAAATCGGTGTGATCAAAATTAGAAGAGGGATTGCTTTTGTATTCTAAAAGTGAGGTACGTGGGCGTATCCTTGGCATGTATTTGGGCACTGGTAATATCCTCATGGCTATGGCCCCCATAGTGGAATCACTCTGACATTTCTCCGAGTCTAATCTCAAAGTCAGAGACATTGTAGCAATTCCTTTTGAGGCATAGGAATTGTGACTGAGGAATGTTCCTGATGGTGTGGCACGGGTGGCAACTGGCAGCATACAATAGGGTGTTACCGCACCTTTACCTGGGAAAAAAATAACAATCCCTTTTTTTCACAGCATTGATCACTGGCATCATTATAGCAACAATGTCCTGATAGTGTGACATGGCACAGCAACGGCGCTGGAGTGTTTTATGGAGTACCTCCACAAGTCTAATTCAAATCTGAAATTTTCTGTACAATACAATCCAGAACAAATTAATTTTTTTGATCTGAAAATCACTAAAAAATTAGGATGAGAAAATTTCTACAGACTTGTTTCAAAAATCCACAGACCATAACCATGGGCAGGACAGTAGTGTAGTGGGTAGGTAACTGTCCGGGTGGCAGGACATAGAGGATGGTGGTAAATGGCTGTCACTCCACAGAAGGAAGAGTGACTAGTGAGGTACCACAGGAATCAATGCTGGGACCGGTCCTATTCAACATCTTCATCAGTGACATTGCGCAGGACCTAGAAGGCAGAAATTTCCCTGTTTGCTGATGACACAAAGCTCTGTAACAGAGTAGACACACCAGAGGGTGTAGACAGAATGAGAAGGGACCTGCAGAAACTCGAAGAATGGTCAGGGGTTTGGCAGTTGAAATTCAATGCAAAGAAGTGCAAGATAATGCATATGGGGCACAAAAACCTAGCACAATATATCAGTTGGGGTGAGGATATAGCATGCACCAAGCAGGAAAGGGATCTTTGGGGTTATCATCTCTGATGACCTCAAGGTAGGGAAACAGTGTGACAAGGCAGCAGGTAAAGCAAATAGGATGTTGGGATGCATAGGCAGGGGCATCACCAGCAGGAAAAGGGAGGTCATAATTGCACTATAAAGACACTAGTGAGGCCACACCTGGAGTACAGTGTACAGTTCTGGAGACCTTACTTACGTAAGGACATAGACAGGGTAGAGAAGGTTCAGAGGAGGGCAACAAAGATGGTACATGGATTGCATCACAAGTCCTATGAGGATAGGTTGAAGGAATTGAATATATACTCCCTGGAGGACAGGAGGGAGAGAGGGGACATGATAGACACATACAAGTATCTTACAGGGAGGAACAGGGTGCAGGAATACACTATTTTTAAGCAAAAAAGATGTTCCAGGACTAGAGGGCATGGGATGAAGTTGGAAGGAGGACAATTCAGAGGAAACGTGAGGAAGAATTTTTTCACAGAACGGGTGGTGGACAAATGGAACACCCTACCAGAGGAAGTGGTGGAAGCTGAAACAATCACGGGATTTAAGAATGCATGGGATAGACATAAAGGAATTCTGGAGGTCATGGTTAAGGGGCAACAGACTTCTAGGAAAACATAAAGTAAACTTACAAGCTCAAATGGGCAGACTGGGTGGGCCGTAGGCCCTTATCTGCCGACACTGTCTATGTAACTATGTATCTATGTATAACACCCTATTGTACAGTACAGTAATTATTATGCAAGCTCTTTCCCCTTGTCCTTGTCACGTCCCTCAAATAAACCTGATTTTACTGTTTTAGTGCTAATCTAGCCTGTGAGCATAATATTACTTGATCAGATGTTCCTAAGCATGTGTAAAGTGTGTTAAAGTACAACTCTGCATTTAAAAGCTGTCTTTTACAGTGGGTTACAGGATGCCTGTCAGAAGTCCAGGACCTGCTGGTAAGTGGCCTAAGTGTGAGCATTTCATTATTGGTTAAATTATTCTGTGTTCCAACTGTTAAGCAGCTGCAGCTGTTTTGTTAAATACAGAATGTCACCAGGAGGGATAGTTGGAGGTATTAGCTTCCCAAAGGGCTATACCTATCATAGCAATGGCCCACTTACTCAATACTCTGGGTGGAGGCACCCTAATCACACTACTAACATTGGTAAAGGCTCACTTGTACCAGTTAGTCACAAAGCCAGGCCCCTCAACCTGTTGTTAGGATAGCAGGCAGGGGTAGTAGTCATTGGTAGAAAGGTGCCAGGGTTACACTATCATATTAAGTGCCCTTGGATGTATCCTGTCTGGTCCCATAGCCTTGTTCTACTTCAGAGCTGCAAGCCACTTTGGGACTCATTCCTCTGAAAATGGTCTTGAAGCCACCTCTCCCTCCATTCCTGCTGCTTCCTGGTGGTCACACCCAGCACTATTTAGGGAAAAATGTTTGGGGTAATGGACATCTTGGATGAACAACGTGGGCGAACAGGCCATGCAGGAGCTCATGCTGTGCATGAAGTTGGATTGGGCTGCCCAATTGGCTTCATTACCCATGGTGAGGTCAGACATGATGCCACACTTGGTTTGGTGCCATGTTCTGGCACCTAAGGCCATTGACTGGTGATGCGTTAACATGAATAAGGTCATGTGTAAATTTATACACTGGACAGGTGGCACAGGTATACACTGGACAGGCAGCACAGCTACACAACACAAGTGGCACAGTTATACACTGGACAGGTGGCACAGTTATACACTGGACAGGTGGCACAGTTATATGCTGGACAGGCAGCACAGTTCTACATTGGACAGGTGGCACAGTTATATGCTGGACAGGCAGCACAGTTATACACTGGACAGGTGGCACAGTTATACACTGGACAGGTGGCACAGTTATACACTGGACAGGTGGCACAGATATATGCTGGACAGTTAGCACAGTTACATGCTGGACAGTCAGCACAGTTCTACATTGGACAGGTGGCACAGTTATACACTGGACAAGTGGCACAGATATATGCTGGACAGGTGGCACAGTTATACGCTGGACAGGCAGCACAGTTCTACACTGGACAGGTGGCACAGTTATATGCTGGACAGGTGGCACAGTTATAACCTGGACAGGTGGCACAGTTACATACTGCACAGCCAGCACAGTTCTACATTGGACAGGTGGCACAGTTATATGCTGGACAGGCAGCACGGTTCTACATTGGAGCAGTGGCACAGTTATATGCTTGACAGGCAGCACAGTTCTACATTGGACAGGTGGCACAGTTATATGCTGGACAGGCAGCACAGTTCTACATTGGACAGCTGGCACAGTTATATGCTGGACAGGCGGCACAGTTCTACATTGGACAGGTGGCACAGTTATATGCTGGACAGGTGGCACAGTTATACACTGGACAGGTGGCACAGTTATATGCTGGACAGGCAGCACAGTTCTACATTGGACAGGTGGCACAGTTATATGCTGGACAGGCAGCACAGTTATACACTGGACAGGCAGCACAGTTCTACATTGGACAGGTGGCACAGTTATATGCTGGACAGGCAGCACAGTTCTACATTGGACAGGTGGCACAGTTATATGCTGGACAGGCAGCACAGTTATACACTGGACAGGCAGCACAGTTCTACATTGGACAGGTGGCACAGTTATATGCTGGACAGGCAGCACAGTTCTACATTGGACAGGTGGCACAGTTATATGCTGGACAGGCAGCACAGTTCTACATTGGACAGGTGGCACAGTTCCACACTGGACAGGCAGCACAGTTCTACATTGGACAGGTGGCACAGTTATATGCTGGACAGGTGGTACAGTTATATGCTGGACAGGCAGCACAGTTCTACATTGGACAGGTGGCACAGTTATATGCTGGACAGGCAGCATAGTTCTACATTGGACAGGTGGCACAATTATATGCTGGACAGGCAGTACAGTTCTACAATGGACAGGTGACACAGTTATATACTGGACAGGCAGCACAGTTCTACATTGGACAGGTGGCACAGATATATGCTGGACAGGCAGCACAGTTCCACACTGGACAGGTGGCACAGTTATATGCTGGACAGGCAGCACAGTTCTACATTGGACAGGTGGCACAGTTATATGCTGGACAGGCAGCACAGTTATATGCTGGACAGGCAGCAGAGTTCTACATTGGACAGGTGGCACAATTATATGCTGGACAGGCAGCACAGTTCTACATCGGACAGGTGGCACAGTTGTATGCTGGACAGGTGGCACAATTATATGCTGGACAGGCAGCACAGTTCTACATTGGACAGGTGGCACAGTTATATGCTGGACAGGCAGCATAGTTCTACATTGGACAGGTGGCACAATTATATGCTGGACAGGCAGTACAGTTCTACATTGTACAGGTGGCACAGTTATATGCTGGACAGGCAGCACAGTTCTACATTGGACAGGTGGCACAGATATATGCTGGACAGGCAGCACAGTTATACACTGGACAGGTGGCACAGTTATATGCTGGACAGGCAGCACAGTTCTACATTGGATAGGTGGCACAGTTATATGCTGGACA
Source organism: Neoceratodus forsteri (assembly GCA_016271365.2). Classification (NCBI taxonomy): domain Eukaryota; kingdom Metazoa; phylum Chordata; order Ceratodontiformes; family Ceratodontidae; genus Neoceratodus; species Neoceratodus forsteri. Next base: position 496,100,611 of record CM057457.1, read on the forward strand.
GGCAGCACAGTTATATGCTGGACAGGCAGCAGAGTTCTACATTGGACAGGTGGCACAGTTATATGCTGGACAGGCAGCACAGTTCTACATTGGACAGGTGGCACAGATATATGCTGGACAGGCAGCACAGTTCTACATTGGACAGGTGCCACAGTCATATGCTGGACTGGCAGCACAGTTCTACATTGGACAGGTGGCACAGTTATACATTGGACAGGCAGCACAGTTCTACATTGGACAGGTGGCACAGTTCTACACTGGACAGGCAGCACAGTTCTACATTGGACAAGTGGCACAGTTATATGCTGGACAGGTGGTACAGTTATATGCTGGACAGGCAGCATAGTTCTACATTGGACCGGTGGCACAGTTATATGCTGGACAGGCAGCACAGTTCTACATTGGACAGGTGGCACAGTTAAATGCTGGACAGGTATCACAGTTATATGCTGGACAGGCAGCACAGTTCTACATTGGACAAGTGGCACAGTTATGTACTGGACAGGTGGCACAGTTATATGCTGGACAGGCAGCACAGTTATACACTGGACAGGTGACACAGTTATACACTGGACAGCCAGCGCAGTTATATACTGGACAGCCAGCACAGTTATACACTGGACATGTAGCACAGTTATATGCTGGACAGGTGGCACAGTTCTACATTGGACAGGTGGCACAGTTATATGCTGGACAGGCAGCACAGTTCTACATTGGACAGGTGGTACAGTTATGTGCTGGACAGGCAGCACAGTTCTACATTGGACAGGTGGCACAGTTATATGCTGGACAGGCGGCACAGTTCTACATTGGACAGGTGGCACAGTTATATGCTGGACAGGTGGCACAGTTCTACATTGGACAGGTGGCACAGTTATATGCTGGACAGGCAGCACAGTTATACACTGGATGGGTGGCACAATTATATGCTGGACAGGCAGCACAGTTCTATATTGGACATGTGGCCAGTTATACGCTGTACAGGCAGCACAGTTCTACATTGGACAGGTGGCACAGTTATACGCTGGACAGGCAGCACAGTTCTACATTGGACAGGTGGCACAGTTGTATGCTGGACAGGTGGCACAGTTATATGCTGGACAGGCAGCACAGTTCTACATTGGACAGGTGGCACAGTTATATGCTGGACAGGCAGCACAGTTCTACATTGGACAGGTGGCACAGTTATATGCTGGACAGGCAGCACAGTTCTACATTGGACAGGTGGCACAGTAATATGCTGGACAGGCAGCACAGTTCTACATTGGACAGGTGGCACAGTTATGTGCTGGACAGGCAGCACAGTTCTACATTGGACAGGTGGCACAGTTATACACTGGGCAGGCAGCACACTTCTACATTGGACAGGTGGCACAGCTATACACTGGACAGGCAGCACAGTTCTACATTGGACAGGTGGCACAGTTATACACTGGACAGGCAGCACAGTTCTACATTGGACAGGTGGCACAGTTATATGCTGGACAGGCAGCACAGTTCTACATTGGACCGGTGGCACAGTTATACACTGGACAGGTGGCACAGTTATATGCTGGACAGGTGGCACAGTTATATGCTGGACAGGCAGCACAGTTATACACTGGACAGGCGGCACAGTTCTACATTGGATAGGTGGCACAGTTATATGCTGGACAGGCAGCACAGTTCTACATTGGACAGGTGGCACAGTTATATGCTGGACAGGCAGCACAGTTCTACATTGGACAGGTGGCACAGTCATATGCTGGACTGGCAGCACAGTTCTACATTAGACAGGTGGCACAGTTATACATTGGACAGGCAGCACAGTTCTACATTGGACAGGCAGCACAGTTCTACATTGGACAGGCAGCACAGTTCTACATTGGACAGGTGGCACAGTTATATGCTGGACAGGTGGTACAGTTATATGCTGGACAGGCAACACAGTTATACATTGGACAGGTGGCACAGTTATATGCTGGACAGGCAGCATAGTTCTACATTGGACAGGTGGCACAAATATATGCTGGACAGGCAGTACAGTTCTACATTGGACAGGTGGCACAATTATATGCAGGACAGGCGGCACAGTTCTACATTGGACAGGTGGCACAGTTATACACTGGACAGGTGGCACAGTTATATGCTGGACAGGTGGTACAGTTATATGCTGGACAGGTGGTACAGTTAAATGCTGGACATGCAGCATAGTTCTACATTGGACAGGTGGCACATTTATATGCTGGACAGGTATCACAGTTATATGCTGCACAGGCAGCACAGTTCTTCATTGGACAAGATGCACAGTTATATACTGGACAGGTGGCACAGTTATATGCTGGACAGGCAGCACAGTTATACACTGGACAGGTGGCACAGTTATACACTGGACAGCCAGCACAGTTATATACTGGACAGCCAGCACAGTTATACACTGGACAGGTAGCACAGTTATACACTGGACAGGTAGCACAGTTATATACTGGACAGCTGGCACAGTTCTACATTGGACAGGTGGCACAGTTATGTGCTGGACAGGCAGCACAGTTCTACATCGGACAGGTGGCACAGTTATATGCTGGAAAGGTGGCACAGTTCTACTTTGGACAGGTGGCAGAGTTATATGCTGGATAGGTGGCACAGTTCTACATTGGACAGGTGGCACCGTTATATGCTGGACAGGCAGCACAGGTATACACTGGATGGGTGGCACAGTTATATGCTGGAAAGGCAGCACAGTTCTATATTGGACAGGAGGCCCAGTTATACGCTGGACAGGCAGCACAATTCTACATTGGACAGGTGGCACAGTTATATGCTGGACAGGCAGCACTGTTCTACATTGGACAGGTGGCACAGTTATATGCTGGACAGGTGGCACAGTTATATGCTGGACAGGCAGCACAGTTGTACATTAGACTGGTGGCACAATTATATGCTGGACAGGCAGCACAGTTCTACATTGGACAGGTGGCACAGTTATATGCTGGACAGGCAGCACAGTTCTACATTGGACAGGTGGCACAGTTATATGCTGGACAGGCAGCACAGTTCTACATTGGACAGGTGGCACAGTTATATGCTGGACAGGCAGCACAGTTATACACTGGACAGGCAGCACAGTTCTACATTGGACAGGTGGCACAGTTATATGCTGGACAGGCAGCACAGTTCTACATAGGACAGGTGGCACAGTTATATGCTGGACTGGCAGCACAGTTCTACATTGGACAGGTGGCTCAGTCATATGCTGGACTGGCAGCACAGTTCTACATTGGACAGGTGGCACAGTTATGCATTGGACAGGCAGCACAGTTCTACAGTGGACAGGCAGCACATTTCTACACTGGACAGGCAGCACAGTTATATGCTGGACAGGTGGTACAGTTATATGCTGGACAGGCAGCACAGTTCTACATTGGACAGGTGGCACAGTTATATGCTGGACAGGCAGCACAGTTCTGCATTGGACAGGTGGCACAGTTATATGCTGGACAGGCAGCACAGTTCTACATTGGACAGGTGGCACAGTTATATACTGGACAGGTGGCACAGTTCTTCATTGGACAGGTGGCACAGTTATATGCTGGACAGGCAGTACAGTTATACACTGGACAGGTGACACAGTTATATGCTGGACAGTCAGCACAGTTCTACATTGGACAGGTGGCACAGTTATATGCTGGACAGGTAGCACAGTTCTACATTGGACAGGTGGCACAGTTATAAGCTGGACAGGCAGCAAAGTTCTACATTGGACAGGTGGCACAGTTATACGCTGGACAGGCAGCACAGTTCTACTTTGGACAGGTGGCACAGTTATATGCTGGACAGGCAGCACAGTTCTACATTGGACAGGTGGCACAGTTATATGCTGGACAGGCAGCACAGTTATACACTGGACAGGTGGCACAGTTATATACTGAGCAGCCAGCACAGTTATATACTGGACCGCCAGCACAGTTATATACTAGACAGCCAGCACAGTTATACACTGGACAGTTGGCACAGTTACATGCTGGACAGGTGGCACAGTTCTACATTGGACAGGTGGCACAGTTATTTGCTGGACAGGCAGCACAGTTCTATTTAGACAGGTGGCACAGTTATATGCTGCACAGGTGTCACAGTTATATGCTGGATACGCAGCACAGTTCTACATTGGACAAGTGGCACAGTTATATGCTGGACAGGCAGCACGGATCTTCATTGGACAGGTGGCACAGTTACATGCTGGACAGGCAGCACAGTTCTACATTGGACAGGTGGGACAGTTATATGCTGGACAGGCAGCAGTTATACACTAGACAGGCAGCACAGTTCTACATTGGACAGGTGGCACAGTTATATGCTGGACAGGCAGCCCAGTTCTACATTGGACTGGTGGCACAGTTATATGTTGGACAGGCAGCATAGTTCTACATTGGACAGGCGGCACAGTAATATGCTGGACAGACAGCACAGTTCTACATTGGACAGTTGGCACAGTTATGTGCTGGACAGGCAGCACAGTTCTACATTGGACAGGTGGCACAGTTATACACTGGGCAGGCAGCACAGTTCTACACTGGACAGGTGGCACAGTTATACACTGGACAGGCAGCACAGTTCTACATTGGACAGGTGGCACAGTTATACACTGGACAGGCAGCACAGTTCTACATTGGACAGGTGGCACAGTTATACGCTGGACAGGCAGCACAGTTCTACATTGGACCGGTGGCACAGTTATACACTGGACAGGTGACACAGTTATATGCTGGACAGGTGGCACAGTTATACACTAGACAGGCAGCACAGTTCTACATTGGACAGGTGGCACAGTTATATGCTGGACAGGTGGCACAGTTATAACCTGGACAGGTGGCACAGTTACATACTGCACATCCAGCACAGTTCTACATTGGACAGGTGGTACAGTTATATGCTGCACAGCCAGCACAGTTCTACATTGGGCAGGTGGCACAGTTATATGCTGGACAGGCAGCACAGTTCTACATTGGACAGGTGGCACAGTTATATGCTGGACAGGTGGCACAGTTCTGCATTGGACAGGTGGCACAGTTATATGCTGGACAGGGAGCACAGTTCTACATTGGACAGGTGGCACAGTTATGTGCTGGACAGGTGGCACAGTTCTACATTGGACAGGTGGCACGGTTATATGCTGGACAGGTGCCACAGTTATAAACTGGACAGGTGGCACAGTTATATGCTGAACAGGCAGCACAGTTCTACATTGGATAGGTGGCACAGTTATATGCTGGACAGGCAGCACAGTTATACACAGGACAGGCAGCACAGTTCTACATTGGACAGGTGGCACAGTCATATGCTGGACAGGCAGCACAGTTCTACATTGGACAGGTGGCACAGTTATATGCTGGACAGGCAGCACAGTTCTACATTGGACAGGTGGCACATTCATATGCTGGACTGGCAGCACAGTTCTACATTGGACAGGTGGCACAGTTATACATTGGACAGGCAGCACAGTTCTACATTGGACAGGTGGCACAGTTTTGCACTGGACAGGCAGCACAGATCTACATTGGACAGGCAGCAAAGTTCTACATTGCACAGGTGGCACAGTTATTTGCTAGACAGGTGGTACAGTTATATGCTGGACAGGCAACACAGTTATACATTGGACAGGTGGCACAGTAATATGTTGGACAGGCAGCATAGTTCTACATTGGACAGGTGGCACAAATATATGCTGGACAGGCAGTACAGTTCTACATTGGACAGGTGGCACAATTATATGCTGGACAGGCAGCACAGTTCTACATTGGACAGGTGGCACAGTTATATGCTGGACAGGCGGCACAGTTCTACATTGGACAGGTGGCACAGTTATATGCTGGACAGGCAGCACAGTTATACACTGGATAGGTGGCACAGTTATATGCTGGACAGGTGGTACAGTTATATGCTGGAGAGGTGGTACAGTTATATGCTGGACAGGCAGCACAGTTCTACATTGGACAGGTGGCACATTTATATGCTGGACAGGTATCACAGTTATATACTGGACAGGCAGCACAGTTCTACATTGGATAAGTGGCACATTTATGTACTGGACAGGTGGCACAGTTATATGCTGGACAGGCAGCACAGTTATACACTGGACAGCCAGCACAGTTATATACTGGACAGCCAGCACAGTAATACACTGGACAGGTAGCACAGTTATATACTGCACAGGTGGCGCAGTTCTACATTGGACAGGTGGCACAGTTATATTCTGGACAGGCAGCACAATTCTACATTGGACAGCTGGCACAGTTATATGCTGGACAGGCGGCACTGTTCTACATTGGACAGGTGCCACAGTAATATGCTGGACAGGTGGCACAGTTATACACTGGGCAGGTGGCACAGTTATATGCTGGACAGACAGCACAGTTCTACATTGGACAGGTGGCACAGTTATATGCTGGACTGGCAGCACAGTTCTGCATTGGACAGGTGGCACAGTTATATGCTGGACAGGCAGCACAGTTCTACATTGGACAGGTGGCACATTCATATGCAGGACTGGCAGCACAGTTCTACATTGGACAGGTGGCACAGTTATACATTGGACAGGCAGCACAGTTCTTCATTGGACAGGTGGTACAGTTCCACACTGGACAGGCAGAACAGTTCTACATTGGACAGGTGGCACAGTTATATGCTGGACAGGTGGTACAGTTATATGCTGGACAGGCAGCACAGTTCTACATTGGACAGCTGGCACAGTTATATGCTGGACAGGCAGCATAGTTCTACATTGGACAGGTGGCACAATTATATGCTGGACCGGCAGTACAGTTCTACATTATACAGGTGGCACAGTTATATGCTGGACAGGCAGCACAGTTCTACATTGGACAGGTGGCACAGATATATACTGGACAGGCAGCACAGTTATACACTGGACAGGTGGCACAGTTATGTGCTGGACAGGCAGCACAGTTCTACATTGGATAGGTGGCACAGTTATATGCTGGACAGGCAGCAGAGTTCTACATTGGACAAGTGGCAGAGTTATATGCTGGACAGGCAGCACAGTTCTGCATTGGACAGGTGGCACAGATATATGCTGGACCGGCAGCACAGTTCTACATTAGACAGGTGCCACAGTCATATGCTGGACTGGCAGCACAGTTCTACATTGGACAGGTGGCACAATTATACATTGGACAGGCAGCACAGTTCTACATTGGACAGGTGGCACAGTTCTACACTGGACAGGCAGCACAGTTCTACATTGGACAAGTGGCACAGTTATATGCTGGACAGGTGGTACAGGTATATGCTGGACAGGCAGAATAGTTCTACATTGGACCGGTGGCACAATTATATGCTGGACAGGCAGCACAGTTCTACATTGGACAGGTGGCACAGTTAAATGCTGAACAGGTATCACAGTTATATGCTGGACAGGCGGCACAGTTCTACATTGGACAAGTGGCACAGTTATGTACTGGACAGGTGGCACAGTTATATTCTGGACAGGCAGCGCAGTTCTACATTGGACAGGTGGCACAGTTATATGCTGGACAGGCAGCACAGTTCTACATTGGATAGGTGGCACAGTTATGTGCTGGACAGGCAGCACAGTTCTACATTGGACATGTGGCACAGTTTTATGCTGGACAGGCAGCACAGTTCTACATTGGACAGGTGGCACAGTATTATGCTAGACAGGCAGCACAGTTCTACATTGGACAGGTGGCACAGTTATGTGCTGGACAGGCAGCACAGTTCTACATTGGACAGGTGGCACAGTTATACACTGGGCAGGCAGCACAGTTCTACATTGGACAGGTGGCACAGTTATACGCTGGACAGGCAGCACAGTTCTACATTGGACTGGTGGCACAGTTATACACTGGACAGGTGGCACAGTTATATGCTGGACAGGCAGCACAGTTATACACTGGACAGGCGGCACAGTTCTACATTGGATACGTGGCACAGTTATATGCTGGACAATCAGCACAGTTCTACATTGGACAGGTGGCACAGTTATATGCTGGACAGGCAGCACAGTTCTACATTGGACGGGTGGCACGGTCATATGCTGGACTGACAGCACAGTTCTACATTAGACAGGTGGCACAGTTATACATTGCACAGGCAGCACAGTTCTACATTGGACAGGTGGCACAGTTCCACACTGGACAGGCAGCACAGTTCTACATTGGACAGCCAGCACAGTTCTACATTGGACAGGTGGCACAGTTATTTGCTGGACAGGTGGTACAGTTATATGCTGGACAGGCAACACAGTTATACATTGGACAGGTGGCACAGTTATATTCTGGACAGGCAGCATAGTTCTACATTGTGCAGGTGGCACAAATATATGCTGGACAGGCAGTACAGTACTACATTGGACAGGTGGCACAATTATATGCTGGACAGGCAGCACAGTTCTACATTGGACAGGTGGCACAGTTATATGCTGGACAGGTGGCACAGTTCTACATTGGACAGGTGGCACAGTTATATGCTGGACAGGCAGCACAGTTATACGCTGGACAGGTGGCACAGTTATATGCTGCACAGGTGGTACAGTTATATGCTGGACAGGTGGTACAGTTATATGCTGGACAGGCAGCACAGTTCTACATTGGACAGGTGGCAAATTTATATGCTGGACAGGTATCACAGTTATATGCTTGACAGGCAGCACAGTTCTTCATTGGACAAGAGGCACAGTTATGTACTGGACAGGTGGCACAGTCATATGTTGGACAGGCAGCACAGTTATACACTGGACAGGTGGCACAGTTAAACACTGGACAGGTGGCACAGTTATATACTGGACAGCCAGCACAGTTATACACTGGACAGGTAGCACAGTTATATACTGGACTGGTGGCACAGTTCTACATTGGACAGGTGGCACAGTTATGTGCAGGACAGGCAGCACAGTTCTACATCGGACAGGTGGCACAGTTATATGCTGGAAAGGTGGCACAGTTCTACTTTGGACAGGTGGCAGAGTTATATGCTGGACAGGTAGCACAGTTCTACGTTGGACAGGTGGCACAGTTATATGCTGGACAGGCAGCACAGTTAAACACTGGATGGGTGGAACAGTTATATGCTGGACAGGAAGCACTGTTCTACATTGGACAGGCACATGATATGCTGGACAGGTGGCACAGTTATATGCTGGACAGGAAGTACAGTTGTACATTGGACAGGTGGCACAGTTATATGCTGGACAGGCAGCACGTTTCTACATTGGACAGGTGGCACAGTTATATGCTGGACAGGCAGCACTGTTCTACATTGTACAGGTGGCACAGTTGTATGCTGGACAGGCAGCACAGTTATACATTGGACAGGTGGCACAGTTATGTGCTGGACAGGCAGCACAGTTCTACATTGGACAGGTGGCACAGTTATACACTGGGCAGGCAGCACAGTTCAACATTGGATAGGTGGCACATTTATACACTGGGCAGGCAGCACAGTTCTACATTGGACAGGTGGCACAGTTATACACTGGACAGGCAGCACAGTTCTACATTGGACAGGTGGCACAGTTATATGCTGGACAGGCAGCACAGTTCTACATTTTACAGGTGGCACAGTTAAATGCTGGACCGGTATCACAGTTGTATGCTGGACAGGCAGCACAGTTGTTCATTGGATAAGAGGCACAGTTGTGTACTGGACAGGTGGCACAGTTATGTGCTGGACAGGCAGCACAGTTATACACTGGACAGGTGGCTCAGTTATACACTGGACAGCCAGCACAGTTATATTCTGGACCGGCAGCACAGTTATACACTGGACAGGAAGCACAGTTATATACTGGACAGGTGGCACAGTTCTACATTGGACCGGTGGCACAGTTATGTGCTGGACAGGCAGCACAGTTCTACATCGGACCGTGGGCACAGTTATATGCTGGAAAGGTGGCACAGTTCTACTTTGGACAGGTGGCAGAGTTATATGCTGGACAGGCAGCACAGTTCCACATTGGACAGGTGGCACAGTTATATGCTGGACAGGCAACACAGTTGTACACTGGATCGGTGGCACGGTTATATGCTGGACGGGCAGCACAGTTCTATATTGGACAGGTGGCCCAGTTACACGCTGGCCAGGCAGCACAGTTCTCCACGATTGAACCAGGTGGCACAGTTATATGCTGGACAGGCAGCACTGTTCTACATTGGACAGGTGGCACAGTTATATGCTGGACAGGTGGCACAGTTATATGCTGGACAGGCAGCACAGTTGTACATTGGACAGGTGGCACAGTTATATGCTGGACAGGCAGCACGGTTCTAATATTGACAGGTGGCACAGTTATATGCTGGACAGGCAGCACTGTTCTACATTGTACAGGTGGCACAGTTATATGCTGGACAGGCAGCACAGTTCTACATTGGACAGGTGGCACAGTTATGTGCTGGACAGGCAGCACAGTTCTACATTGGACAGGTGGCACAGTTATACACTGGGCAGGCAGCACAGTTCTACATTGGATAGGTGGCACAGTTATACACTGGGCAGGGAGCACAGTTCTACATTGGACAGGTGGCACAGTTATAAACTGGACAGGCAGCACAGTTCTACATTGGACAGGTGGCACAGTTATATACTGGACAGTTGGCACAGTTATATGCTGGACAGGCAGCACAGTTCTACATTGGATAGGTGGCACTGTTAAATGCTGCCCAGTCAGCACAGTTCTACATTGGACATGTGGCATACTTATATTCGGGACAGGCAGCACAGTTCTACATTGGACAGGTGGCAGAGTTATACACTGGACAGGCAGCACAGTTCTGCATTGGTCATGTGACACAGTTATACACTGGACAGGCTGCACAGTTCTACATTGGACAGGTGGCACCGTTATACGCTGGACAGGCAGCACAGATCTACATTGGACCGGTGGCACAGTTATATGCTGCACAGGTGGCCAAGTTATATGCTGGACAGGCAGCACAGTTCTACATTGGACAGGTGACACAGTTATATACTGGACAGGCAGCACAATTCTACATTGGACAGGTGGTACAGTTAAATGCTGGACAGGTATCACAGTTATATGCTGGACAGGCTGCACAGTTCTGCATTGGACAGGTGGCACAGTTATATGTTGGACAGGCAGAATAGTTCTACATTGGACAGGTGGCACAGTTTAATGCTGGACAGGTATCACAGTTATATGGTGAGAGGCAGCACAGTTCTACATTGGACTGGTGGCACAGTTATATGCTGGACAGGCAGCACAGTTCTACATTGGACAGGAGGCACAGTTATATGCTAGACAGGCAGCACAGTTTTAAATTGGACAGGTGGCACAGTTATATGCTGGACAGGCAGCACAGTTCTACATAGGACAGGTGGCACAGTTATATGCTGGACAGGCAGCACAGTTATACACTGCACAGGCAGCACAGTTATACACTGCACAGGCAGCACAGTTCCACATTGGACAGGGGGCACAGTTATATGCTGGACAGGCAGCACAGTTCTACATTGGACAGGTGGCACAGTTATATGCTGGACAGGCAGCACAGTTCTACATTGGACTGGTGGCACAGTCATATGCTGGACTGGCAGCAGAGTTCTACATTGGACAGGTGGCACAGTTATCCATTGGACAGGCAACACAGTTCTTCTCTGGACAGGCAGCACAGTTCTACACTGGACAGGCAGCACAGTTATATGCTGGACAGGTGGTACAGTTATATGCTGGACAGGCAGCACAGTTCTACTTTGGACAGGTGGTACAGTTATATGTTGGACAGGCAGCACAGTTCTACACTGGACAGGTGGCACAGTTATATGCTGGACAGGCAGCACAGTTCTACATTGGACAGGTGGCACAGTTATATACTGGACAGGTGGTACAGTTCTTCATTGGACAGGTGGCACAGTTATATGCTGGACAGGCAGCACAGTTATACACTGGACAGGTGACACAGTTTATGCTGGACAGTCAGCACCGTTCTACATTGGACTGGTGGCACAGTTATATGCTGTACAGGCAGCACAGTTATACACTGGGCGGGTGTGCATGAGTACTGCAAAGACAGCCAGCACAGATTATTTGCTGGACAGCCAGCACGGTTATATACTGGACAGCCAACACGGTATACACTGGACGGTAAGCACAGTTATATGCTGGACAGGTGGCACAGTTATATGCTGGACGGGTGGCACAGTTTACATTGGACAGGTGGCAGGTCTTGCAGGATGACCAGGCACGCTACATTATACAGGTGGCACAGTTATATGCTGGACAGGTAGGTACAGTTATATGCTGGACGGTGGTACAGTAATACGCTGACAGGCAGCACATGGTTCTACATTGAACGGTGGCACATTTATATGCTGGACAGGTATCACAGTTATATGCCGCACAGGCAGCACATTCTTCATTGGACAAGATGCACAGTTATATACGGACAGTTGGCACAGTTATATGCTGGACAGGCAGCACAGTTATACACTGGACAGGTGGCGATTATACACTGGACGACCAGCACAGTTATATACTCGACAGCCAGCACAAGTTATACACTGGACGGGTAGCACAGTTATACACTGGACGAACAGCACAGTTATACACTGGACAGGTAGCACAGTTATATACCGACGGCTGGCACAGTTCTCAGTGGACATGTGGCACAGTTATGTGCTGGACAGGCAACACAGCTTACATCGGACAGGTGGCACAGTTATATGCTGGAAAGGTGGCACAGTTCTACTTTGGACAGGTGGCAAAGTTATATGCTGACAGGCAGCACAGGTATACACTGGATGCGGTGGCACAGTTATATGCTGGAAAACTGGCACAGTTCTATATTGGACAGAGGCCCAGTTATACGCCTGACAGGCAGCACAATTCTACATTGGACAAGTGGCACAGTTATATGCTGGACCGGGCAGCACTGTTCTACATTGGACGGAAGTGGCACAGTTATATGCTGGACAGGTAGCACAGTTATATCTGGACAGGCAGCACAGTTCTACATTGGACTGGTGGCACAGTTATATGCTGGACAGGCAGCACAGTTCTACATTGGACAGGTGGCACAGTTATATGCTGGACAGGCAGCACAGTTTTACATTGGACAGGTGGCACAGTTATATGCTGGACAGGCAGCACAGTTCTACATTGGACAGGTGGCACAGTTATATGCTGGACAGGCAGCACAGTTATACACTGGACAGGCAGCACAGTTCTACATTGGACAGGTGGCACAGTTATATGCTGGACAGGCAGCACAGTTCTACATAGGACAGGTGGCACAGTTATATGCTGGACAGGCAGCACAGTTCTACATTGGACAGGTGGCTCAGTCATATGCTCGGAATGGCACAGTTCTACATTGACAGGTGGCACAGTTAGCGCATTGACAGAGCAGCCACAGTTCTGGTTAGTGGACAGGCAGCACATTTCTGCCACCCGGAGCCAGGCAGCACAGTTATATGCTGCCGGACAGGTGGTACAGTTATATGCCGGACAGGCACAGTTCACAGTGGACAGGTGGCACAGTTATATCCTGGACAGGCAGCACAGTTATGCATTGGACAGGTGGCACAGTTATATAACGGACAGGCAGCACAGTTCTACATGGACAGGTGGCACAGTTATATACTGGACAGGTGGCTCGAGTCTTCATTGGACAGGTGGCACAGTTATGCTGGACAGGCAGTACAGTTATGCACTGGACAGGTGACACAGTTATATGCTGGACAGTCAGCACAGTTCTACATTGGACAGGTGGCACGGTTATATGCTGGACGGGTAGCACACTTCTACAGTGTACAGGTGGCACAGTTATAAGCTGGACAGGCAGCAAGTTCTACATTGGACGGTGGCACAGTTATCGCTGGACAGGCAGCACAGTTCTACTTTGGACAGGTGGCACAGTTATATGCTGGACGGGCGGCAAGGTCTACATTGGACAGGTGGCACAGTTATATGCTGGACGGGCAGCACAGTTATACACTGGAACAGGTGGCACAGTTATATAACGAGCAGCAGATGATAGTTATATACTGTACCGCCAGCACAGTTAGTACTAGACAGCCAGCACAGTTATACACTGACAGTTGGCACAGTTACATGCTGGACAGGTAGCACAGTTCTACACTGGACAGGTGGCACAGTTATATGCTGGACAGGCAGCACAGTTCTATATTGGACAGGTGGCACAGTTATATGCTGCACAGGTGTCACAGTTATATGCTGGATACGCAGCACAGTTCTACATTGGACAAGTGGCACAGTTATATGCTGGACAGGCAGCACGGATCTTCATTGGACAGGTGGCACAGTTACATGCTGGACAGGCAGCACAGTTCTACATTGGACAGGTGGGACAGTTATATGCTGGACAGGCAGCAGTTATACACTGGACAGGCAGCACAGTTCTACATTGGACAGGTGGCACAGTTATATGCTGGACAGGCAGCACAGTTCTACATTGGACTGGTGGCACAGTTATATGTTGGACAGGCAGCATAGTTCTACATTGGACAGGCGGCACAGTAATATGCTGGACAGACAGCACAGTTCTACATTGGACAAGTGGCACAGTTATATGCTGGACAGGCAGCACAGTTCTACATTGGACAGGTGGCACAGTTATACACTGGGCAGGCAGCGCACTTCTACATTGGACAGGTGGCACAGTTATACACTGGACAGGCAGCACAGTTCTACATTGGACAGGTGGCACAGTTATACACTGGACAGGCAGCACAGTTCTACATTGGACAAAAGGTGGCACAGTTATCGCTGGACAGGCAGCACAGTTCCCATTGGACGGTGGCACAGTTATACACTGGACAGATGACACAGTTATATGCTGGACAGGTGGCACAGTTATACACTAGACAGGCAGCACACAGTTCTACATTGGACAGGTGGCACAGTTATATATGCTGGACAGGTGGCACAGTTATAACGTGGACAGGTGGCACAGTGCATACTGCACATCCAGCACAGTTCTACATTGGACAGGTGGTACAGTTATATGCTGGACTGGCAGCACAGTTCTACATTAGACAGGTGGCACAGTTATATGCTGGACAGGCAGCACAGTTCTACATTGGACAGGTGGCACAGTTATATGCTGGACAGGCGGCACAGTTCTACATTGGACAGGTGGCACAGTTATATGCTGGACAGGCAGCACAGTTCTACATTGGACAGGTGGCACAGTTATATGCTGGACAGGTAGCACAGTTCTACATTGGACAGGTGCTAACGCATTATATGCGGACAGGTGCCACAGTTATAAACTGGACGGTGGCACAGTTATATGCTGAACAGGCAGCACAGTTCTACATTGGATAGGTGGCACAGTTATATGCTGACAGGCAGCAATAAAGTTATACAGGACAGGCAGCACAGTCTCTACATTGGACAGGTGGCACAGCTCTACATGCTGGACAGGCAGCACAGTCTCTACATTGGGACAGGTGGCACGGTTATATGCTGGACGAGCGGCACAGTTCTACCACATTGGCAGGTGGCACATTCATATGCTGGACTGGCACAGTTACATTGGACAGGTGGCACAGTTGCACATCGGACAGGCAGCACAGTTCTACATTGGACAAGGTGGCACAGTTTTGCACTGGACAGGCAGCACAGATCTACATTGGACAGGCAGCAAAGTTCTACATTGGACAGGTGGCACAGTTATTTGCTAGACAGGTGGTACAGTTATATGCTGGACAGGCAACACAGTTATACATTGGACAGGTGGCACAGTAATATGTTGGACAGGCAGCATAGTTCTACATTGGACAGGTGGCACAAATATATGCTGGACAGGCAGTACAGTTCTACATTCGACAGGTGGCACAATTATATGCTGGACAGGCAGCAAAGTTCTACATTGGACAGGTGGCACAGTTATATGCCGGACAGGCGGCACAGTTCTACATTGGACAGGTGGCACAGTTATATGCTGGACAGGCAGCACAGTTATACACTGGATAGGTGGCACAGTTATATGCTGCACAGGTGGTACAGTTATATGCTGGACAGGTGGTACAGTTATATGCTGGACAGGCAGCACAGTTCTACATTGGACAGGTGGCAAATTTATATGCTGGACAGGTATCACAGTTATATGCTTGACAGGCAGCACAGTTCTTCATTGGACAAGAGGCACAGTTATGTACTGGACAGGTGGCACAGTCATATGTTGGACAGGCAGCACAGTTATACACTGGACAGGTGGCACAGTTAAACACTGGACAGGTAGCACAGTTAAACACTGGACAGCCAGCACAGTTATATACTGGACAGCCAGCACAGTTATACACTGGACAGGTAGCACAGTTATATACTGGACTGGTGGCACAGTTCTACATTGGACAGGTGGCACAGTTATGTGCAGGACAGGCAGCACAGTTCTACATCGGACAGGTGGCACAGTTATATGCTGGAAAGGTGGCACAGTTCTACTTTGGACAGGTGGCAGAGTTATATGCTGGACAGGTAGCACAGTTCTACGTTGGACAGGTGGCACAGTTATATGCTGGACAGGCAGCACAGTTAAACACTGGATGGGTGGAACAGTTATATGCTGGACAGGAAGCACTGTTCTACATTGGACAGGTGGCACAGTTATATGCTGGACAGGTGGCACAGTTATATGCTGGACAGGAAGTACAGTTGTACATTGGACAGGTGGCACAGTTATATGCTGGACAGGCAGCACGTTTCTACATTGGACAGGTGGCACAGTTATATGCTGGACAGGCAGCACTGTTCTACATTGTACAGGTGGCACAGTTGTATGCTGGACAGGCAGCACAGTTATACATTGGACAGGTGGCACAGTTATGTGCTGGACAGAACGCACAGTTCTACGACCTGGACGGGTGGCACAGTTGCCACTGGGCAGGCAGCACAGTTCAACATTGGATAGGTGGCACATTTATACACTGGGCAGGCAGCACAGTTCTACATTGGACAGGTGGCACAGTTATACACTGGACAGGCAGCACAGTTCTACATTGGACAGGTGGCACAGTTATATGCTGGACAGGCAGCACAGTTCTACATTTTACAGGTGGCACAGTTAAATGCTGGACCGGTATCACAGTTGTATGCTGGACAGGCAGCACAGTTGTTCATTGGATAAAAGGCACAGTTGTGTACTGGACAGGTGGCACAGTTATGTGCTGGACAGGCAGCACAGTTATACACTGGACAGGTGGCTCAGTTATACACTGGACAGCCAGCACAGTTATATTCTGGACCGCCAGCACAGTTATACACTGGACAGGAAGCACAGTTATATACTGGACAGGTGGCACAGTTCTACATTGGACCGGTGGCACAGTTATGTGCTGGACAGGCAGCACAGTTCTACATCGGACACGTGGCACAGTTATATGCTGGAAAGGTGGCACAGTTCTACTTTGGACAGGTGGCAGAGTTATATGCTGGACAGGCAGCACAGTTCCACATTGGACAGGTGGCACTGTTATATGCTGGACAGGCAACACCAGTTGTACACCGATGGTGGCAAGTTATATGCTGGACAGACAGCACAGTTCTATATTGGACAGGTGGCCCAGTTATACGCTGGACAGGCAGCACAGTTCTACATTGGACAGGTGGCACAGTTATATGCTGGACAGGCAGCACTGTTCTACATTGGACAGGTGGCACAGTTATATGCTGGACAGGTGGCACAGTTATATGCTGGACAGGCAGCACAGTTGTACATTGGACAGGTGGCACAGTTATATGCTGGACAGGCAGCACGGTTCTACATTGGAAAGGTGGCACAGTTATATGCTGGACAGGCAGCACTGTTCTACATTGTACAGGTGGCACAGTTATATGCTGGACAGGCAGCACAGTTATACATTGGACAGGTGGCACAGTTATGTGCTGGACAGGCAGCACAGTTCTACATTGGACAGGTGGCACAGTTATACACTGGGCAGGCAGCACAGTTCTACATTGGATAGGTGGCACAGTTATACACTGGGCAGGCAGCACAGTTCTACATTGGACAGGTGGCACAGTTATAAACTGGACAGGCAGCACAGTTCTACATTGGACAGGTGGCACAGTTATATGCTGGACAGTTGGCACAGTTATATGCTGGACAGGCAGCACAGTTCTACATTGGACAGGTGGCACTGTTAAATGCTGCACAGTCAGCACAGTTCTACATTGGACATGTGGCATACTTATATTCGGGACAGGCAGCACAGTTCTACATTGGACAGGTGGCAGAGTTATACACTGGACAGGCAGCACAGTTCTGCATTGGTCATGTGACACAGTTATACACTGGACAGGCTGCACAGTTCTACATTGGACAGGTGGCACCGTTATACGCTGGACAGGCAGCACAGATCTACATTGGACCGGTGGCACAGTTATATGCTGCACAGGTGGCAAATTATATGCTGGACAGGCAGCACAGTTCTACATTGGACAGGTGACACAGTTATATACTGGACAGGCAGCACAATTCTACATTGGACAGGTGGCACAGTTAAATGCTGGACAGGTATCACAGTTATATGCTGGACAGGCTGCACAGTTCTGCATTGGACAGGTGGCACAGTTATATGTTGGACAGGCAGAATAGTTCTACATTGGACAGGTGGCACAGTTTAATGCTGGACAGGTATCACAGTTATATGGTGAGAGGCAGCACAGTTCTACATTGGACTGGTGGCACAGTTATATGCTGGACAGGCAGCACAGTTCTACATTGGACAGGAGGCACAGTTATATGCTGGACAGGCAGCACAGTTTTAAATTGGACAGGTGGCACAGTTATATGCTGGACAGGCAGCACAGTTCTACATAGGACAGGTGGCACAGTTATATGCTGGACAGGCAGCACAGTTATACACTGCACAGGCAGCACAGTTATACACTGCACAGTCAGCACAGTTCCACATTGGACAGGAGGCACAGTTATATGATGGACAGGCAGCACAGTTCTACATTGGACAGGTGGCACAGTTATATGCTGGACAGGCAGCACAGTTCTACATTGGACAGGTGGCACAGTCATATGCTGGACTGGCAGCAGAGTTCTACATTGGACAGGTGGCACAGTTATCCATTGGACAGGCAACACAGTTCTTCTCTGGACAGGCAGCACAGTTCTACACTGGACAGGCAGCACAGTTATATGCTGGACAGGTGGTACAGTTATATGCTGGACAGGCAGCACAGTTCTACTTTGGACAGGTGGTACAGTTATATGCTGGACAGGCAGCACAGTTCTACATTGGACAGGTGGCACAGTTATATGCTGGACGAGCAGCACAGTTCTACATTGGACAGGGCACAGTTATATACTGGACAGGTGGTACGTTCTTCATGGACAAATGGCACAGTTATATGCTGGACAGGCAGCACGTTATACACTGGACGGTGACACAGTTATATGCTGGACAGTCGGCGTTCACATTGGACTGGTGGTACGGTTATATGCGCGGGCAGCACCAGTTATACACTGGACGGGTGGCACGGTTATATACTGAGCAGCCAGCACAGTTATTTACTGGACAGCCAGCACAGTTACTCTTTTGGACAGCCAGCACGGTTATACTGGACGGTGGCACAGTTATGCTGGACCGGTGGCACAGTTATATGCTGGACAGGTAGCGTTCACATTGCACGGTGGCACAGTTATATGCTGGACGCAGCACTGCTCTACATTATACAAGTGGCAGTTATATGCTGGACAATAGATACAGTTATATGCTGGACAGGTGGTACCGTTAAATGCTGGACATGCAGCATAGTTCAACATTGGACAGGTGGCACATTTATATGCTGGACGGTATCCAGTTATATGCTGATCAGCACAGTTCTTCGTGGACAAAATGCACGTTATATGGACAGGTGCACAGTTATATGCTGGACCAGGCGCAATTATACACTGGACGGTGGCACAGTTACCGGACAGCCAGCACAGTTATATATGACAGCAGCACAGTTATACACTGGACAGGTAGCACGATTCACCTGGACAGTAACACAGTTATACACTGGACAGGTAGCACAGTTATATACTGGACAGCTGGCACAGTTCTACATTGGACATATGGCACAGTTATGTGCTGGACAGGCAACACAGTTCTACATCGGACAATGGCACAGTTATATGCTGGAAGGTGGCACAGTTCTACTTTGGACAGGTGGCGAGTTATATGCTGGATAAAGTGGCACAGTTCTACATTGGACAGGTGGCACCGTTATATGCTGGACAGGCAACTGGTGCCACGGATGGGTGGCACAGTTATATGCTGGAAAGCAGCACAGTTCTATGACAGGAGGCCCCAGTTATAGCTGGACAGGCAGCACAGTTCTACATTGGACAGGTGGCACAGTTATATGCTGGACAGGCAGCACTGTTCTACATTGGACAGGTGGCACAGTTATATGCTGGACAGGTGGCACAGTTATATGCTGGACAGGCAGCACAGTTGTACATTAGACTGATGGCACAATTATGGACAGGCAGCACAGTTCAACATTGGACAGGTGGCACAGTTATGTGGACAGGCAGCACGGTTTTACATTGGACAGGTGGCACAGTTATATGCTGGACAGGCAGCACAGTTCTACATTGGACAGGTGGCACAGTTATATGCTGGACAGGCAGCACGTTATACACTGGACGACAGCACAGTTCTACATTGGACAGGTGGCACAGTTATATGCTGGACAGGCCACAGTTCTACATAGGACAGGTGGCACGTTATAGCCTGGACTGGCAGCACAGTTCTACATTGGACAGGTGGCTCAGTCATATGCAGGAGGGTTGCCTGACTTAAATAACGGAAGCACTGAGCTATTTTCCAAGCCCCAGGAACAGTGCTGGAGTTAATGGAGAGGTTAAATAGGTAAGATGGGGCCATGAGGTACTGGATGCCAAGTTTGAGGAAGTATGGTTCTAAACTGTCTGAACCAGTATTTTGTTAAACTTAGGTGGAGGAGAAGGTCTTCCACCTCTGTACTGGAATGGGAGAAGGCAAAGACTGAGCTGGGAGGCATTGGGGAATGTTAGGAGCATTGGGGACAAGGGAGGCAGCTTTGGAGGAGTTGAACGTGAGACCCATGATAGAGAAGTGCTCATTAAAGCAGAGTAGAATATTGGATTTATCAGAGAGAGCAGTGTCCATGTAGGAGATCTTCCCAGGTAATGAGGATGACTATTTATTGCCTTCAACAGACTTAATGATATGACAGAACATATTGAAGTTATCCTTAGCAGTACCAAAGGCTGACAGGCAAAAATTTGCCTTTGTGTCCCTTATTCTTTTGGTGCAATTGTTATGACAGGCTCTAAAAGCTGCCCAGTCAGAAGGGAGGTTGGTCAGCCTGGCTATAGCCCAGAGGTGATCCCTCCCATTTAGCAAGGTCCTTAGCTCGGCCAGAACCAGGGGCAGGAGAACTCCGTGACTTCGTGCTTTTACCATAGGGGCAAGCTCTCTTACACACATTGATGTCCACAGGGCGCCTGAGGTACTACCTCAAGTATGTATGCACTGCAAATCTGAGCAACTGTTTGTGGCTTTTGCACCACAACACCTGGATAAACCAGTGTCTAAAGAGACTATATCTCAGTAGCTAATCCACTGCATTTGTCTTATGTTACAACAAGTACAACAAACCTCTACCAGGAGCGTTAGATGTTATTCTACCAGAGGAGTTTCTACCTCCTTTGCTCCTTTAAAAATGTCTGATTCGAGACATTTGTGCAGCTGCTACTTGGAGTTCAGTACTCACCTTTGTCAGGCATTACAGCCTAGACATTGCTTCTAGTCGATGAGGCGGTTTTGGCCTGGCAGTCCTTCAGAGACTATTGTCCTGATGTGCTGACTCTCAGCCTTTTTTTATTCCCTTTTTTCCTGGTGGTACCACCGTCAGCCCTCTGCCTGGTCAAGGCCCCGGAGACCTCCCACCACCGCCTATAGCTGCTGAGACCCTGGTCACCCCGGCTTACCCCCAGATGGGGCGCAGGCCACCGCATTGACCCGGAACTGTGACTGGTTGGGGTCCCAGCGGCGGTGGCGAGGCGAGGGCTCCGGGAGGGCTTCATCCCATGGTGGTCCCGCCCACCATTTTTTCCAATTTTCCTCCCAGAGGAGGCAGGGACGCGGCAATGACGGCAGCGCCTGCCCCACACCCACGCCTGGCGTCAAGCGGGCGCTGGAACTCCTGGCCTCGCCAGGAGTCCTCAGCGCCCCGAGCACTGCCCGCATTCTCCCCAGAGTAGGAGAGCTGTCCATCGGATGCTCAATCCTACTCCCCCTGGCCGACCCTTCCGGATCGATCCGCCAACTGCTCCTCGGACCCGTTGTCAGCGTCAGCAAGCGAAATCCCACCGCCAGCCGACGGGCTGGCCGACTCAGCCTTTTTAGGCAATGCTGTTATAGTTTCTGTCATCCTCCTCCTGGGGCTAGTCACCTCCTTAGTGTGGGACTGCTTGGGATTCATTCTAATGGTTATAGCCTGCTGCAAGAGCTCCCCTCGAGTAAGATAGTACAGTTACGTAAGAACTTACCGTAACAGTAGATCTTTGAGAGGAGCTCTTGCAGCAGGCGCTGCTTTCTCACTCTCCTTCCCCCGGAGAGTTAGCATGACTGGGGCAAGCTTCGCTTGGTTCGATTGCTGGGGTCCATTCACGGGTCCTCTGTGGGTGAACTGAGGTGGAGCTAGGGACTGCCCCCTTTTATAGCATGACTGACATCGAGGTAGAGCTGACATCGGGGGAGGCCCCTACTGGGTACTGCTAGCTAAGTTTTTTCTGGTGGGTCCTAAGGCCTGCAGCATTAGTCCTAATGGTTATAGCCTGCTGCAAGAGCACCTCTCGAAGATCTATTGTTACGGTAAGTTCTTACATAACTGTACTTTTACGAATAAAACCAGCCTGGTCCTGGTCAACCAAGGATGGGAGCTGCAAAAATGGACATAAAAATGTATAGTCTGAATTCAGCATAGATATAGGATGATAAGATTCTGTCCTAGTGGCTTTTTATCTGGCTTCAGCAGGCTGCAGTGACAGCAGAATGCCGGGATGAGCATGGGAGGAACTCCCATTCTGCCCCCATGGCCCTCAAAGTATAGAGCCCACCACCTTTTGTAGTTTTTCACCTTGTAAAAATCGGAGGGACTCCATCTACACCAGGACTCTTTCCCAACTTTGCTTTCTTGAATTGCCAAATGTAATTCAAGACAGGATAACGAGTTAACAAAGATGTCCTCTGTTGAGGCATCGATTTTGGGAGCGTAGCTTGTGTTAAAAAAGATGACATTTTTCCTAGAGGAGCCTGCTAGGCTTCCTCTGAATAAAGAGTGAGACAATAGGACCAGAAGGTAGACAAATCTCCTCATTACTATGTGTAAACTCGCTTGTATTAGGGTTATGTAATTTAAGTACAGTCGCTGCTGGTTTGAAAGAAAAGGTGACAAGCTAGGTATCTAGCACCCTTAGTCCCCCCCCCCCAAATGAAAATGTCTGAGGTAGTATAATGCAAATTCTGTTTTCTGATCTAAATATCTTTTCAATTCAGACTTTGCTGCCAATAATCTAGTATGGACCGACTTATCACCCTGCATTTTGCCGCTTGATGAGTTTGGACTTTCGCAGATAAAGATGGGCATCTTTTATCCCAATCCTTGCAGTTTGCCGCCACATACGAGATAAATTTTCCCTGAACAATGGCATTTAAGGTGTCCCAGAGTGTGTTTGCTGATACCTCACCCGTGATTTTGGCATTTGATTCCCAATTGACATGCTGCAAGTTCTCTCCACCCCTTCTGAGTATCCACGCTATTGCAGATTTTGGCATCATCTGCAAAAAGGCATACCTTCACTTTCAGTTTTTCTGCAACTTAGAAGCCTAATACTGTGTCATGAGGAACAGATGAATGGACTGGCTAAGGGGATCTACTGTAATATTTTTGTACTTTACTTGAAAACTGGAGCACTATGTGAAGTACCTTGAGCTTACCCCTCTGTTTCCATGTTGTAAAACTCTGTGTTCTAGGGACGTGGATATGTTCAATCCACACTGTCAGGCAGGTTCCTTGCTGCTTTAAATGTTGCCGGAAGGTCTCAAGCTGGCTCCTCCCACCCACCCGGGTGGTAAAATCCTCAGCTCCGCCCCATGATGCCAGATCTTCCTTACTGCTTGGAAGCTCAGGTTCCCTCCTTAGCGCTCTGCTTTTTTGGCCTGGATCCAAACTCTTCGGTTAACCCGAAACTAATTCTAAAGTTTACAAGACTTCGGTCTTCGTCTTCTGCGATGGACAAATCGACTCCCGGCTTTCTTCGGTGCCCTTGTGGGCAGAAGATGTCCTGGACTGATCAGCACTCCACGTGCGTCTACTGCCTGGGGCTTGGTCACGATTCGCAGGCTTGCGAGTTGTGCAGCTCCTTCTCGGCTTCGGTCTTGGAGGACCGCGCTGCTCGAATTTCTTCTTGGGTGTCCTGAAAAACAGTATCCGCTGGTCAAGTCAAAGGAGGCCGTTGAGGCGGTGTCTGCGGCGGCGGGCTCTGTGGAACAGTTGGAGCAGATGATCGCCCTCAAGGAGGAGGCGGCCCAGGCCGCTTCTTCTTCCTCCTTAGCTGCGGCATTTATCCCGCGCTCTTTGGGCTCCTCCTACACGGCTTCATTTAAGGAGCTTTGCCAGTCCCTCTCCACCAAGGAAGAAAGGCCATCGGGACATTCCAGTCAGTCCAAAAAGAAGGACTCAAAAGATAAGTCCCACCATCAACGTTCGTGGGAGGGGGAGAGATCCCCTTCACCGGACCATCGACTTCGACTCCGGTCGAGGTTGCGGCTAAGGCCGCTGGCTTCACAGTGTCCCCGTCAGGTCAGCAGGCCGAGACAACCGTCAACACAGTCAAGATTTTTCTCGACCCGTCGGATGGTTTGTCGACTGGTGATGCCGACATCCCTACTTCATCTGTTCCCCTGGTGATGACCAAGGACTTGCCTGTGCCTCCTGTGCCGGAGTCCCTGGTTAAGGTACCTGAACTGAAGGAAGGGCAGGTTTCCCCTGTTCCCTCTCTGACCCACCCTCGGAAACCCTGAAGGTCTCGGTCTTGGTCCTCTTCCATGTCCAGCTGGTCCCTCCGACGTCGGCGGTCTCGGTCTCGGCACCGTGGAAAGCGGCGTCGCCACTCACCCTCGTTGTCATCTTCGGAGGATAGCCTGTGGCGCCAGTTGCATCGGCACTACGAGGACTTAATGTGGTAGCAGCTCGTTTTGTCTGGGAATAAGCCAACTCCATAGCCTTCTCTGGCCATTAAGTGGCTGTCACTGGGGCGGCCGAAACAACCCCTCATAGTGGTCGAGGAGCCGACTCCGGCACTGGTTGTGCGGCTGAAGCCGGTTGCTCCACCCATTGTGGTGGAACCCCCCACCTCCACAACCGAAGACTGGGACCGTGACCAAGGATTCTCGGTCAGGTCAGGGCCTGCCCCACAAGTTGTCGGTTACCCTCACTCCCGATCGACCTCAGCAGGTGGAGGGCAGCTCAGGTGCCCAGTAGCTGTTTGCAGACTCCTCGGAGTTGATGACAACTCCTCCCTGTTCTCCAGACCGCTTGACCTGGAGTTTGTGGGGGGTCAGTCAGTGGACGAGAGCCCATCCTCATTTTTAGGTTTACTTCAGCTCATCTCGGAGTCCACCGGGATGCAGCTCAAACCCATTTTGAGACAGGCCAAGTATCTCCTCACAGAGATACTGGACCAAAGGGATTCTCTTTCGGAGGCCATTGTTGGCCTGGCCCTGAAGTTGTGGCAGCGGCCAACATCTTGTCCTGCGCCTTTGGCCAGGATGGTCCGAAAGTACACAGTCCCCACCGGCTCACTCTCCGGTTTCTCGGAGCACCCATCTGCAGAGGGGTTAGTGACCCACTGTGTTTTCCAGCTTGGGACGTGGACAAACCGCCCGATAAGGAATCCAAGAAGCTGGATTACGTGGGGCGGAAGGTTTACGCTGCTTCCTTCCTAAGTCTTCGTCAGGCTAGCTCGGCCATTCTGATGGCACATTTCTCACATGCCGTTTTGGGTTTCCTGGATGAGGTGATTCCTCATCTCCCAGCTGACCTTCAGACGACGGTCAAGCAGGTCCGGGATCAGGGAAAGGCGGGTGGCTAAACAGCAGCTCCAAACTTCGCTGGACATATAGTAGGTTATTCTGTGTTCGATCAGTAGCGGCCGCAGGGCCATTTCGAGCTTTGCTGTAGACTCAACCTTTCGCGGCAGACACCAGCACAAGCGGCGGATGTTTCCTCTGGTCTACTCTGTCTGCTGGGGTGGACTCAGAGGCTCTAGAGTCCACGCCTTGACTCAGTCACGCCTGTCTAGAAGATGTAGTCACAGCAGCAGCTTAAGTCCTTTGTCTTCTGTCTCACTGTATCTGTCGAATAGCACCAGCATCAGGGCTAGTAGGCATACTACACCCAAGGCCAAGTCTCACTTCTCCAGTAGGATGCCTGGAGGCAAGGGTCCAGGAGATCCCTCGGTGGGCCCTTCCTCCAAGCCTGCTGAGTGACAGGTTGAGGGTGCGCCCCTAACCCGTCCTCCTCCCGGAGTTCCCCCCGTGGGGGGACGGCTCTGCCACTTCCTTTCCGCCTGGTCCGCTATCACCACAGACCGCTGGGTGCTAGAAGTGGTGGCAGGGGTCTGCCTCTGGAATTCGAGCAGTTCCCTCCCTATCAAGCCGTCGCCCCACGGGGGGCAATGTGGTCTGCAGCCTCCCTGTCGACTCGTCGAGCCGACATTGCCTTGCTCCTTCAGAAGGAGGTGATCAGCCAGGTGGCGGATCCTCCTCCAGACCCAGGGTTTCTGTCCAGGTACTTCCTGGTCCCAAAACGGACGTGGGACTGGCGCCCCATTCTCGACCTACATGACCTGAACCAGTTCCTAAGGCAGTGCACCTTCAGGATGGTCACTCTGGCTCAGATCATTCCATCCTTGGAACTAGGCATGTGGTTTTGTTCTCTGGACCATCAGGACATGTTCTTTCACGTCCCAATCTGTCCATCTCTCCAGCGATTCCTACACTTCAGAGCAGAGGGATCCCTTTACAAGTTCCGGGCCATGCCCTTCGGCCTCTCTCCAGCTCCAAGGGTCTTCACCAAATGCCTGGCAGTGGTGACAGCA
Organism: Neoceratodus forsteri; assembly: GCA_016271365.2. NCBI lineage: Eukaryota > Metazoa > Chordata > Ceratodontiformes > Ceratodontidae > Neoceratodus > Neoceratodus forsteri. The sequence continues at coordinate 496,127,760 of CM057457.1, forward strand.
TTCCTGCGGTGTCGAGGGGGTCTGGGTGTACCCTTACCTGGATGATTGGCTGATTGCAGCCCCCTCCAGGTCGGAGGTGGAGCAGTCCAGGGATCTGGCCCTCCAGGTCTGCTCTCAGATTGGCCTCCTCATCAACGAGGCTAAATCGGAACTCGTGCCTTCGCAGGTGATTCAGTTCATCGGGGCAGAACTCGACTCTCTTTGAGCCAGAGCCCGGCTCCTGGCGGACAGGGCTGAGATCCTTTCCTCCTTTGCCCAATCATTTCTGGTTGGGCAATTGCACCCTGTCTGGGACTTTCTGCACCTCCTGGGCCTCATGGCAGCCTGCACCAGCGCGGTCCATTGGGCTTGCTGGCACATGCGTCCCCTACAACGGAGGCTGACTTGCCAATGGTCACAGTGCTCTGGTCCTCTGGACCAGCCAGTGATAGTGACCCAGGAGATGGGGAACGCTCTCCCAGTGGTGGATCATTCCAGCTCATCTGCAGGAGGGTATCCCGTTTGTCCGCTCAGAGCCGATGGTCACTCAAACGACTGATGCCTCTCTGATGGGTTGGGGTGCCCATTTGGGGGAGCTCAGAGCGCATGACCTCTGGTCCCCTCAGGAGTCTCGATGCCACATAAACCTGCTGGAGCTTTGAGCGGTCCGACTAGCTCTCACCACCTTCGCTCCATTCGTACGGGGTCAAGTGGCCCAGGTCCAGATGGACAATACCATGACCATGTACTACCTAAACCTCCAGGGCGGGACGCACTCCTTGCCTCTGTGCAAGGAAGCTGTCTACACTTGGTCTCTCATGAGCAGACTGGAGGCGGATCTCGTAGCCATCCATGTGGTGGGAGCCTCCAACACTGTGGCCGATGCCCTAAGCTGGATAGGTGCTGCATCTTATGAGTGGTCTCTCCTGCCGGAGGTAGTACACAGTCTGTTCTCCCACTGGAGTATCCTTTAGGTGGACCTGTTTGCCTCCAGGGAGAATGCGAAGCTGAGGCTGTTCATGTCTGCCCCACTCAGTAGGGCTCACTGCAGGGGGATGCCTTCTTGAGGCCATGGACCCTGGGCCTCTTCTACACCTTTCCCCCATTTCTCTTGATCCACAGTGTGATTCTGAAAGCGAGGAGGGGACAAGGCGCAGGTGATTCTGGTAGCCCCAGACTGGCTCTGCCAGTTCTGGTATCCAGATCTCCTTAGCCTCAGCTCCAGGTTCCCAAGGCAGCTTCCAGTCCACCCGGACCTGATCTCAGTCAACCAGGGGAAGGTTCTTCACCCGGACCTTCAGTCCCTGCACCTGACAGCCTGGTTCCTGAGTGGCTAGAGTTCCAGGCCTTGGGTCTTTCTGACGAGGTCCTCAACGTTGTTGAGGCATTCCGTAAGGAGTTGACCAAAAAATGCTATGCCTTCAAATGGAAGAGATTCTCCATTTGGTGTCAGGGCAAGGGGTTGGACCCTTCCTCCTGTTCCTTGGCTAGCATTCTGGACTACCTGTGGTCCCTTTCTCAGCTAGGGCTTCGGTCGATGACCCTTAAGGTGCACCTGGCAGCCATCTCTGCTTACCGGGCATGGGCTGGGAAGCAGTCGGTGGCACAAGAGAAGGTGGTCAGGTGCCTTTTCAAAGGCCTTAATCAGATATCCTCTCCAGTGCGAGAACCTCCACCTCCGTGGGATCTACTGCTGGTATTGGCTAAGTTCATGGGCAAGTCATTCGAACTGATGCACAGGTGTGACATCTCTCACCTGTTATGGAAGACCTCCTTCTTTGTGGCTATCATGTCAGCCAGAAGGATGGGACAGTTGCAGGTGCTTTCCATACGAGTCTCCTTATCTGGTCTTCCAGGGACAAGGGTTGTCCTCGCCCCACCCAAAATTCCTTCCGAAGGTGGTGTCGGAGTTTCACCTTCACCTTAACTGGTGCTAACTCTGCCGGGTTCTACCCCAATCACACCGGAGGTCAATATAGGCTCCATACTTTGACCCTAGAAGAGCGCCTCCTGCTACAAGGAGCGGACAGCTGGAAGTTCGGGAGAGGTTCACCAGCTGTTTGTCACCTAAGTTGAAGCCGCACCTGGCAGACCTGCAGCCAAGTGGGACGACAGGCAGGTGGGTCACCTCCTGCATAGATCTCTGCTACAGGTTGGCGGGCATGGAGCCTCCCAAAGGGATAAGAGCTCATTCTACCCACCATACTGCTGCATCGGTGGCTGCTTCCAGGGATGTCCCTATCCAGGAAATCTGCAGGGCTGCTACCTTGAAGTCAGCACACACCTTCACTACCCACTACCACATCGACCTTGAGTCACGCCGGGATGCTGGTTTTGGGACCTCGGTTCTCCAGTCCTTATTTCTCAAGTAGGAGTGTGCCTTGCCTCCCTCCTCCCGGAGAACTGCTAGGAGTCTGCCAGTAAGTGTGGATTGAACAACATATCCATGTCCCTAGAAATACAGGTTACTCACCTGTAACAGGAGTTGTAGGAATGGTATATGTTGTTCATCCACACAGTCCACCCGACCTCCTCGGCTTTGACGCACAACCTGGCTTCCAGCAGGCTAGATCTGGCATCATGGGATGCAGCCGAGAGTTTTGCCACCTGGGTGGGTGGGAGGAGCCAGCTTGAAGACCTTCTGGCAAGATTTAAAGCGGCACGGAACCTGCCAGTAAGTGTGGATGAACAACATATACCATTCCTAGAAATCCTTTTACAGGTGAGTAACCTGTATTTCCTGGGTGTATTGTGGGAGCACCTGGTTGTCAGGCCAGTAGGTGTGTATCCATATTTGCATCTTGTTGACCTGAGCTCACACACAAAAAGAGAGAAAAGGCTGCAAGAGAGGGACTGGAAAAGACAGAAGGTGGTGCTGTGGCAGCCCCAGAAATCTGTACTGACATGTTCAGCCGACAGTACTGTATGTCCTAGAGGTTAAAGCAATCCGGAAGATGGATTATTTTTATTAACAGTTTGAAATGTAAAGGTGATAACTCACTAGTTTCAAAACTCATACAAAACAGTAATAGTGTAGAAAGTGTTGTAATAACACCTTAAAACACACTTAATAAAACAGTCTATTTCCTATTTAACCTTTGGATTAAATACAGTCACCCTCGGTGACATCATTTCCTGTTAGGAGCCCAAAACATATGGCCGTCACCAGCCCTTAATAGCAGGGTGATTTACATATAGGATAAAGTATGGGGAATTTGATGTGTTGCAATTTAACACACACTGAGTTGTTGATGGCACATAAACCCCAAAGGCTAAGCCAGAGGGGTTTATGCTAGCCATCCAACAACGAGGGTGTGTGTTAAATTTAGTTAAACACACTGCACCCTATACTTTATTTTATATAATTGAAGGCTTCCATTTTTTTCTGGTAGTTCTGTTTTTTTCTGGTAGAAAAGGTAAAAAAGAAATGGGACTTTTACCTTCTGTTGAGTAACTGGTGTAATTTTGAACAGAGAACAGGTTTAATAAGTAACTAAATATTTAAGAAGAAAATTAAAAAACAAAACTGTCTTGATCCTTGTGTGCTTTCTGACTAAGCGAGTGTTTTCAAGTGCTGGCGTCATTTGACCTACAGGGGAAAGGTGAGGGTTGAAAGGGAGAGTGGTTAGGGAGTGTGTAAAAACTGTTGTGTTTCCGTTTAGTCCGTGATTTGAAATGTGCTGAAAATGTTTTTTTTATATCAGTTGTTGAGAATGTTTTGTAAGGAGCGAGCGCTAGTGAGGAGGTGAGTTTATATGGTCAATGGTTTCTGAGCTGAAACAGACTGTGGGAAACTTGTTGTCTTTCTGTGCTGTCTGAAGCAGATTTGAATCGGAATAGAGCCGTGAATGCTGTGTTGTCTCAAGCGGATTTGAATGGGAAGAGAGTAGGTGAATGCCGTAACACCTATTCGGGTGTTACGGCATTTAACACATGGTTTTTGCCATTGAAAACTGGAAGCCATTAATTATAAATGAATAACTCTAGACGGCAAAACTCACAGATAAACACAATGACTCAATAAAATTAGCTTTTATGGGCTTTCAAATATTATGAAATCCTATTGATGACAGTTCCCTTTAATTAAAAGATGAAATCTGTTAGAAGTAGGTAATATGAATTTTTAACATGCGTCTGTTTTCTACAAGAGTCCAATCTGGCTCAAGCCCTAGATTTTCTTGGCCATCTTCCTCTCTGTCCCTTTTACTACTGTTTAGACCAGAGTTTTCCTTGGTGCTAGTCAGAGGGACAGCTGATGTTAACTGCTCAGAGGATGTTGCCTCATGTTGTTCCCCTGTAACAGTATTTGTCAAATTGCTAGAAATATGTGGCTGACTACAGCTTGTTTTGGTAAGCTTCAGGTGGACCGTTTTCTCTCCAGGGGTGGCCTGATTCTTTAAATTCATAAGTCTTAAGGCCATTTCATTTTGACTTTGTTCTAACATATCAAGTTTATTATAAAAAGAAATTATTTCAAGAAGCAGTTCTATGTTGTTTTTACATTGATCACAGGTAAATTCTCCCCTTGATAAATTGTTTACCACAGTTTTATACATGAAGCATCTAAAACATTTAATCCCAATTTTTCCCATCCAAAGTGATAATTGTGTCAACCATTTGGTAAAAATTGAAGAAACCCTTGAACGATAATAGACCAGGTATAGATGGAGGTGGGTTATTACCTGAGAGCTAAATAAATACTGATGGCTGTTTAATGTAGCAGATATACCCCAAATTCATAATCTATCTGTTGATTGCATGAACGCTGGGGCAAAATGGTAGTTTGCATCAATTTTGTACTGACACCTTGACAGATTTTATGATTTTCAGCTCCATGTGCTTAATGCAGATTCTTGGGTCATTACTTCAAGAGTAAGAGAAATATATATTCAAGTGTGGTCTCAACGAATAGGTGGGAGTAAGAGCTTTAAAATGCACACCCATACGTTACCTCAGAAGATTAATGTTAAAAGGTACAGGGTTGAATGCCAAACCCCACCCCTTAATTTCTTGTGTAATTTCTAAATATTTTTAAATTTAATCTTGTCGGACAGTATTTATTGTGCTTTATAATATAATTTTATGTTGTCTAAAAGTGTAAGGATTCTGCTTGAAATCTGTATGTGGTTTTGAAACTTAAGGTCATATAAGAGGATAAATTAATAGATGAAATTTTAGCAAGTTCATACCTTGTCAAATGTTGCGATTTTCAGCTATGGGTACTTAATGCAGATTCTTGGGCATTACTTTGAAACTAATTTAACGATGCATTCAAGTGTGATCTCAATGAATAGGTGGGAGTTAGATCTTTAAATGCATACCTGTAGGTTGCCCCAAAGGTTAATTTTAAAAGTTTTTTAAAGGCATCATACTTAGTCTGAAAAGTTATAATTTCATCTTCCTGAAGCAGGTTATGGAAGTCTGTGGGTTGAGCTGATGATCTGATCAGGTCAAGCAATACTGTGAAGGTGGCATTCAGTTCTGTTGAATGCTCTGGAAATCTGATCTGAAGCATTTGCTTTAAGGCATCTGCAAAATGCTCATGTACAGTCCATGCCTGCATGTAATGTTTTCCATGCAAAACTCCCCTTATGCTGCCAGAGGCACAAAGACCAACCTGAAATAGTATGCACTCAAAGCCATTGCCATCAATTAACTGTCCTGCTATATAATGCCAACATTTCCAGGAATAGGTGGAAATCTCTCAAATGAATTATGACATTGCAGAACTGATCAGGAAATTCATACACATGATATGCCTTTAGTGCTGCTCCAACATCAAGTGTCGGGTGAACATAGGGCATATTTACTTGCTGAGCTATTTCTTGTGTTTGTGTGGAGTTCAACTACAGTGGCAAAATCAGTGATGGGTTTGTGGATGGGTGGAAGATGTTTGATAATAGTCTTCTTTAGTGAACTTGAATAATTGTTGCAAACTAGCAACAGCCAACGGTAAACCTTAGGACAAGCTGATTCTCCTTGTATGCTGTCAGAATGAGGTTCCATGGACTTAGCTTTGCTTTGCCAATGTTTATCACTGATGCTGGCAAAGTAGACTTGGGCATATTGCCAGATATGGTTGGCTCCTTCTTTAAAGTCACCTGTCGATGTTCTAAGTCCTTTTTATTAGATACAGTTGTCCCTTTTGAGTGAGGAATTTCAATAGCATCTTCTTAGAGAATGGAGCCTTTAGATTCTTCTTGGTATGCAACACCATGTATATTGTTCCATGTCCAGTTACTGTTTCAATGTTCTGATCAAAGTTGTAAATCCAGAAAACTGTTAAGACAGCAGAAGACTCTTGACTTTGGCTGAAGTGGCAGTAACAGATCTTGCTCTTGTAAATGCTGAGAAAGTTCTGCTAAACCAGTTTCAATTTCACACACTTGGTCATAACTGCAACTATTTCCTAAATGAAACAGGATGTTCACAGGTATTTTCTGTCCAGTCATAGTGTGCAGCACATCTCCAACAAGTGCATGTTTTGTTGTGAGAAACTTTCCATGTCATTCTCATCATCAATGAATTCATTCACATATCTGGACTGCCTTGTACGGTATGGGCTGCAGGCCAATTGGCTCATGCTGTGAACCAATGGGCGTGCAGCCCTTTCCGAGCTGTCAGTTGGCGGGCGGGGCGGAAGGCGGGTGGGGTGCTGCCGCCCGCAGGCTGATGGTGGTGGAGTGGGGTGGTGGGGCTCCGTGGGCGGGAGGGGTGGGGCCACTAGATCACCAGGAGTCTGGGCGTGGGGGGTGAGGATGCCGCTTACGATTGGGCTACTCGGAGTGGGGGACCTTTATAGTAAGCCCGTGATCGGGCTATTCGGGGTGGGGGACAATTATATTATGCCCGCAATCGGGCTATTCGGGATGGGGCACGTTAGCGTATACTTATGCCCGCCGATCGGGCTATTCGGGGGTGGGGACGCTTAATTATGCCCGTGATCAGGCTGCTAGGGGAGAATTACATTATGCCAGCGATCGGGCATGGGGGCACTGGGAACAAGTTGAGGCCCACACTGGTGGCAGCTGCTGTGTTCGCCCTGCAATGCAGCAGCTCCTTATGTGGTGGCCCTCAACTTCTGATCCTTTTTTTATAGAAGTTGTGCAGGCGCAGGTAGGGGTTGCGCCTGCATAACTCTGCACAGCCCGGCGGAATATCGGGCTGTGCAGTTTATGCATGGGCATGCCCCCCCACCTGTGCCTGCATACATTACTGATGCACCCTGGCGCATTGGGATTTGTGCAGGCGCACTTTTCCCTTTTAAATATCGCACCGGTAAGGGTTGCATGGCGCAACCCTTTTGAATATCTGGGCCACTGTGTGTGGATTTCCTTTTTCCCAATATTTTTATTATGAGTAGTGTTTAATTTTTGTTGTATGCTGCTGTGTGTAACTTTTTCATTTGTGGTTGGCTTATATGTTATGTGTTTTGGAATGTCTGTGAGAAGCTCCATGGGAACTACAGGTATGAGAGCAGTTTCGATTGTGCGAGGTGCTTTCATTGTCATTGAGATACTCAGCTTTATTTTCCACTGAGACCGACAGCAAGAATTTTACAGTTTCAGAGTATATATCATGTAAGTAATACCGGTTTAAAGAGGTCATGTTTAGATTGCTGTCACATGTGAAGAAATGAAATTAAGAACTGAAGACTTCGGGTGTGGAAATACGTGTGCTGTGCATTTCACTGGTATGTTAGTCAGACTCGGAGTCTGTAGACAGATTTTCTTTATGTTTCTTATCGCAGAGATCATAAATGGGACCCAATAGGTTTATAGTTTGGATGCAGTGTGTGAGAGACTGCATGACCATTCAGCAGTTTGCAGTACAGAAATGTGCTGTTTTAGGTGTGCGCCATTTAATGCAGTGAGGACTGTACTGCTGCAGGCTTCTGGCATTTGTGAAACTGCAAGCAAAGAATGAAGAATGTAGACCAGCTGCTTAATTAGGTACCTCAAATATTTCAGTTTCACATTTAAAAGAAGTTCTAACATACACTGGGGACATGTTGCTGAGTGAGAATATGCTGATGATAACTACAGTATGTGTAAATGTAAATATTTTCACTGTAGCCATGTCATCAACCATTTATCTCACTGGGGTGAGAATATATGATTTTATTGTCAACAAATACAACACACCTCTATTGTGTGTGTGTGTATGTATGTATGTATATATATATATATATATATATATATATATATATATATATATATATATATATATATATATATATATATATGATACATGATGGCATGAGTGTGATATGAAAAATATTTTCACTCCTCTAAAGCAACCTCTGGATATTCACGAGTGGTGAAGCCATGAGTGAGGATCCAGAGGTCACTGTGCAGGTGTGAAAATATTTTCCATATCACACTCATGCACATCCTGTATCAGATTTATTCAAAAGGGTCCCCTATTTTGCAAAAGTTAGCATTTGTGCAGCTTTGCACAGCTTGTGTGGGTTTGCATGAGTTTTGTGCAGGTTTGTGCAAATATGATAAATGTTAGTAATTACCGGGTCATGTTTTTTTCACTTAGGGAAGCACGTTTATAATTTTGCCATTATAACCTGCTGGTTATAACTGCAAACACACGACGGGGCTTCCCTCGCTGTCTGCATGCGCCAGCAGGCTGACTTCCTGCTGAAAACTTCACTCAACCTGACTGCCACTCACTCTTGATTTATACGACGGGGTGAGAGCTGCAGGAGCATTTTTTCTGAGTCTGTGTGTTTCCTGCTCATTCTGTGTGTGCTGTCAGTGTGTGTGTGTGTGTGTGTGTGTGCTATCAGTGTGTGTGTGTGTTCTGAATGGACTGGGAGTCAGAAACACAGGTGAGTGTGGTTTGCAAAGCTAATTGAGTGAGTCAGAGGCTCAGTGAGAAAGACAAAGTGCTGCAGGTAGCACTGAGAAACAGAACCTGCTTTATAAAAGACTTTCATTTAGAATTCAGGTTCTTTTGAAGCTGAGATCAGCACAGTAATGGGCTAGCAATGTTAGAAGCACAATGCGACATAGGTGACAGTCTTTTTGCAAAGCTAATTGAGTAAATTGCAGCTTCAGTGAGAAAGAGAAACATTTTCTGAAGCAGTTTCCTTTAGAATGCAAGCTGCAGTGCATTTATCCTCACTCAGGTGACATCAGCAGAGTATGGATAAATGTCGATATCCTCACTCTGCTGTGGTCATCAGGATTTATCCTCACTGCAGTGGAAATGACACAGGTTATCCCATTGAGAAAGCTCACCCTTGTAGTATAAATATATATATATATATATATTTTTTTATACCATGAAGGTGAGTGATAAATGTGTGACAAGTCATGTTAGTTTTTACCAGAGTGTGATAAATGTAAGAACAGACATTTATCACACCATGCAAACCACATGAAACTCATGCAAACCCATGCAAATGGTAAATGTTGCAACAATAGGGGCCCCATTGTATAAATCTTACATTTATCACACCCACGCAAGTCTGCACGAAACCTCATAAACTCACACAAACAGTAAATTTTGCAACAATAGGAGCCCCATTGTATAAATCTGATACATGATGTGCATTCATGTGAAATGGAAAATACTTTCACCCTGCATGGTGGCCACTCAGGAATATTCAGATGTCATTCTAAAGGGTGAAATGCCAGCAGCAGTGTATCAAGGCGGGAGGAGACCTCTCCCTCAAAACTCTTATCAAGAGGTGTACCACAAGGTTCAGTTCTGGGGCCTTTACTCTTATAGAAACATAGACTTTGACGGCAGATAAGGACCGCTAGGCCCATCTAGTCTGCCCATTTCTACCGATAGGCCGCAGATCCTAGTTAACCAACAGCCTATATCTTCCTGCCCCCCACAAGAATTGCCTTATGTCTGTCCCATGCATTCTTGAATTCTCCCACAGTTTTAGACCCCAAACCTCCTCAGGAAGGCTGTTCCATACATCCACTACCCTCTCTGTGAAATAATACTTCCTCACATTGCCCTGAACCACCCTCCTTCTATCTTTTAAATTGTGTCCCTTGTTCTTGCAAGTCTCTTTTTCTGAAAGATGCTGCCCTCTTGGACTTTGTTGATTCCTTGAGGTACTTGAAAGTTTCTATCATGTCCCCCTCTCCTTCTTTCCTCAAGGGTATACATATTAAGCTCCTTTAGTCTCTCCTCATACGGCTTCTCTTGCAGACCCTGCACCATTTTAGTTGCCCTCCTCTGGACTGCCTCTATCCTGTCTATGTCCTTGGAGATGGGGTCTCCAGAACTGGACACAGTATTCCAGATGGGGTCTCACCAACTGTCTGTACAGAGGGATAACAGCTTCCTGTTTTCTGCTGCTGATGCCTCCCTATACATCCCAGTATACCCCGGCCCTCCCTACTGCCTTCTCACATTGCTTGCTAACCTTAAGGTCATCTGATATGATTACCCCAGGTCCCTTTCCTGTTTTGTTGTTGTTACTACCTCCCACCCATTGTGTATTCTTCCCTGGGTTCTTGTTTCCCAGGTGCATTATTTTGCACTTTTTGCATTGAATCCTAGCTGCCATCGCCTGACCATTCCTCCAACCTTGCCAAGTCCTTTTCATCCTTTCCATGCCTCCTTGTGTATCAACCCTGTTGCAGATCTTTGTGTAATCTGCAAAAGGCATACTTTTCCTTCCAGTCCCTCTGCAATGTCACTGATGAAGACATTAAAAGGACTGGACCCATACTGAACCCTGCGTACCCCACTAGTAACCCCTTTCTTCAGAGTGGACTCCATTTACAATTACCTTCTGTGTCCTGTTGTCCAGCCAATGTTTTACCAGGCTACCACCCTGGGACCCACTCCCAGGCTGGTTAATTTGACTAATAATCTTTGTGTGGGACTGTGTCAAATGCCTTGCCAAAGTCTAGGTAGGCCATGTCCACAGCCCTCCCTGGTCTACTACTTGGTCACCCAGTCAAAGAAATCTATTAGATTCATCTGACATGACCTTCCCGCTGTGAACCCATGCTGCCTTGGATCCTGTGCTCCACTGACCTCTAGGTACTCAACTATTCTTTCCTTCAGAAGTGACTCCATCACTTTCCCTACCACAGAGGTCAGACTGACAGGTCTGTAGTTTCCTGCCTCTGTCTTGGTCCCACTTTGTGAAGAGGGAATCACATCCGCCTTCTTCCAGTCCTCAGGTACCACACCATCCTCCCATGATTTATTAAAAGAGTAGCCAGTGGTTTCACTAGTTCCTTCCTTAATTCTTTTAGAATTCTGTGTGAATTCCATCAGGACCCATTGCTTTGTCCACCTTCAGTTTTAGGAGTTCTTGCAGAACCCTTTCTTATGTGAAAGGACTGGGATCACCCCCCTATCAAGACTGCTTCTGTTAATTGGATTAGGCACTTCCCCCTCCTCTTTTGTGAATACTGAGCAGAAATATTCGTTCAGTATTCCTGCTTTTTCACTGTCCCCCTCTGCCCACCCACCGTTCATTCTATTCAGCCTCACTATCCCTCCCTTTGTCTTTCACGCTGATGTACCTATAAAGGTTTTTCCCCTTCTTAACTGAGTTGGCTATCTTTCCTCAGTTTGGGCCTTTGCTATTCTGACTTCCCTCCCTGCTTCTTTCTGCCTTAACTGGTGCAGCTCTCTGTCCTGCTCCTTCTGTGTTTCCTTATACTCCGAATGCTATCTTTTTCTTCCTGACTTTCACAGCCACCTCTCTTGAGAACCGTAGTGGCTTTTTCTTTCATTATTGATTGTTTATTTGCTTCACACAAAGGCTTGTTGCCTCTGTGATGGCAGTTTTGATAATTCCCATTGTTGCTCCACACCTCCTTCTAGCCTGTTTGCTAGTGCTTTCTGAGGCACTCTCCCATCTTGCCAAAGTCAGCCTCCTAAAGTCCAGTACCCTCACTTTTGTATGGCTTGACTCTGTAGCTGAGTTTAACATGAACCACACTGTTTGATGGTCACTTGTCCCCAGATGGCAACCCACTTCTAGATCTGAGATCTTCTCACTGCCCCGCTTGAGAGTCACGAGGTCTAAGATTGCTCGCCACAGTGGGTTCCAAAACTAGCTGTCACTATCTATATAAACAACATCGACAATGGGATTAAATCAGCAAACAAACACCTCTTTGCTGGCGACACCGTCTTTAGCAATTTTAAGGAGAGAAGGTTGATTGTATGGTGTTAAAGTCTGTTTGCAAGTCCTTGCACACTGCTCCAGGGGTAGACCTTTCTAAGTAAAGACTGTGTCATCGGCAAAGAGGTGTATGTTTGCCAATTTAATCCTGTTGTCAATGTTGTTTATATAGATAGCAAAGAGTAAAGGCCCAGAATTGAACCATGCGGTAACCTCTTGATAATGGTTTTGGAGGGGAGAGGTCTCCTCCCTTTAACACACTGCTGTCGATTTGTAAGATAGCTTGAGAACCAAGACATAGCCAGTCTGTTGAGGCCAGTGTTCTCAAGGGAAGTGAGGAGCATGCCATGGTCGACAGAATCAAACGCTTTACTCTGATCAAGAAACAGAGAGCACAGATGCATTTTCTATCCAAGAATGTTAACCAGCCATTCGATACTTTAGCTAGAGCAGAGGTAGTGCTGTGTTTAGGCCTGAAGCCAAATTGACTAGATTAAGGATATTGTTTGATTCTAGAAAATTTTGATCTGGGCACTAATCACCTTTTCCAATAGTTTGGATAAAATGGGAATTAGTGAGATGGGCGGTAATTATTTAACTACATCTGCTACTGGATTTGAACAGGGTATTACATGTGCCATCTTCCAGTCGGATGGCAGGGTACCCTGGGATAAAGATAAATTGAACAGGTGAGTGATGAGGGAATAATATATAGACACCAAGTTTTAAGTAGTAGGGTTCTATAAGATCCGCCCCTGCACTTTTCTTCATGTCCAGTTTCAGGATGAGGTCTTCCATGTCCTTTAGCGAGACCTGTACAAAGGAAAACAATGCTGGAGTGAAAGTGCACCCCATTTACCATCATTCTTTGACTTCTACCACTAAGCCATCTCTCCACCCATTTTACTATTTTAGGACCTACTGCTAGGTTACCTACGTTCCCCCTAGGATTTCATAATTATTAGCCACCATGGCTAAACAGACCCCCTTATGTTTTAGCCACTGCAAGGGACCCTGAGCCACACAAGTAAAGGTAAAAATTCCTACTGAGGTTTTATTTAAGTGCAAATCATGTGATTATTTTCAAATACTAACAAATGATGACATTTAATTATACATCGACATTTATCTTGGCTGCACTTTTATTTGCAACTTGCTTTGATTCTTCTTCTATCCTGCCTGAATGTACTACTCTTGCTGCCCTTTACTGTAGCAACAATTATGATTTGTTGACAGCCTTGCTTCTAAAATTATTTTGCAGTGTGACTGCCTTAAATGTTCTCCAGGCCTCCTGCTTAACCCTGCTGTCCTGCAGTTGTAATTGTGGTTTCTTAATATTGTGTCTCTCCTGCTGCTCTTATATTTTCAAAATATAAGGAGCAGCAGGAAAGACACGATATTAACTGTGGTATAAACCGCCTGAAGTGAACTTATTTCACCTCTGTGGTGCTCAGGGTTTTCCAGTTTTTAGCCACGCAGCCTGTGGCTTTGCCAGAGGTGACATGGCAAGTGGATAGCTGCAACGCAGGCTACTCGGTTTGTTTTCCAGCCTTCTATGTGGAACAATGTCAAAGACCTTGCTGAAATCCAGATAGGCCACATCCACCACCTGTCCCTGGTCCACTTCCTTGGGTGTGTTCCCCATGCCCACAGTAAATTATTTTACGTAGTAAGGTTCAGTCTATTTTCATTTAAGGTTTCTATTTGATTCTACAATGGCTGTTTTGCTTTATCGTTTTACAGCACAAATCTCATTCTGAGAAAGGGACATGACTGTCTTCAGACATCCATGTAATGTTAATTTGAATTATGAGTGCTAAAATTGTGAAGGAAATGGATTTTGGAAAAGAAAATTATCCTAAAAGGAACTGTGAAGATTTGAAAAGTTTTAATGGCATTAGTAAAAACACTGTTAGATATTATTTGGGTTGAGAGTCTTTACTTAAAAAAAAAAAAATCACTTTCTTTGTAACCCAGTCAAAGAACTTGATCAGGTTCTTCTGGCAGAACATCCTCCTTTGAATACATTGTTGCTTCAGATCCTGTAGATCACTGGTAACAAGGTATTCTCCAACATTTTTCTTAGTGATTCAATTATTTTGCCCACTACTGAAGTCAGGCTGACAGACCTGTAATTTCTGCCTCCACCCTATTTCCACTTTTTTGGAGTGGGACATCTGCCCTCCTCCAGTCCCCCAGTATCTTCACCGTTTCTAGTAACCAGTTGAACAGGGCTGTCAGAGGTGCAGCCGGCTCCTCCCTAAGCTCCCTCACCAACCTGGGGTGCATCACATCTGGATCCACTGCCTTGTCTACATTTAACTTTAACAACTCCCTTAGGACTCTTTCCACTGCGAAAGGGCTAATATCCACCCCTGAGCCTTTATGCCCTTGTCTTGTAACAAAGGTCCATTTCCTACCCCCTCCTCTGTGAATACTGAACTGAAGTATTTGTTTAGATGGGTGTGGGTTCTATCCCCACATGAGGCACATTGAGTTACTATCCAATACTGAGACTGCAGTGCAGCATGAGGAGGATGCTGCACTCCTGAGGTGCCGTCTTTCGGATGAGACATTAATCTGAGGTCCCATCTGCCTGTTCTAGTGGTTGTTCAGGTGGACGTTAAAGATCCCATGGTACTTCTTGAAAAGAGGTGTGGAATTTCCTCAGTGTCCTGGCCAAATTTCTCCTGTTCACTAAAAATACCAACAGCTTAATCTGGTTCAGTTTCAGTTGGTTACTATCTGTATACCTCCTACCCCCGGTCTCCCTTAAAAAAGGGACTTCTCCTCTCAGTGGGCCTACTGGGTCAACAAAATTAAATTCATAAATAAATAAATAAAGCCATTCTAGCCACAGGACCTGGCTGCCTGGCCACTGCTGTGGAGCCAGTGGGTGATCAATCATCATCTCGCCACTGTGTTTTTTTTTTTTGTTTGTTTTTTTACCATTTTCACCCATCACTCCCCGTTGCTGGGGCATGACACATCAGCGCACGTACATGGAGGTGTACTGTCACTGTGGAGTACCGTAGTACCCACCTTTCATTGGTGTTACCGTACCATTCTACCCTTAGGCCTCCACCTGGGGACAGTCATTCGGCGGGACTAGCAAGTCTACCTCTCCAATAGAGGAAAGTTGTCCTCTGGATGCTCAATCCTCTCCTTCCCTGGCTGACCCCCCCAGAGACCTACTCACACTGTGAACACAGGTCGCCAGTGTGGCAGGAGGTAAGGCATGATGCCTCAGCACTCCATGCCACTGGGCCTGCTTGACTTCCTCTTTTCACTAATGCATCTAAAAAATATTTTATCCCCCCTTTCTACTAGTTTGGCTGTATTTTCCTCTGTTTCCACTTTTGCACTCCTAACTGCCTTCCCTGCCTGCCTGTGTTTCTCTTGGTAACTCTCCCTGTCCACTTCCTTCTGTGTTCTTTTATATTTTCTGAAGGCTAGTTTTTTTTGCTTACTTTTTTCCACTACTTCTCTAGAGAACCATAGCAGTCTCTTTCCAGTCTTGCCCTTGCTGACCTGCTTGACACAGTACTTAGTAGCTGTTCCAATTCCTTCTCTTATTGTATCCCACTGTTCTTCTGCACCCCAAGTTTCTGTATCCCTACCAGGGTGTCGCTGAGGCATTCTCCCATTTTGTTAAAGTCCAGGACCCTTGTCCTTGTTTGGTTTGATTCTGTCTCTGTTCTTACATGTAACCATATCATCCAGTGATCACTGGTCCCCAGATGGTCTCCAACTGTAATGTCAGTATTGCTGTTCCTGTTTGTCAGTTCCTAGTCCAGCAATGCCTCCCACCCCAAATGAGTGGGTTCCTTAACCAGTTTCTAGAGGAATGCCCCTGCATGGAGTCCAGGAAATCCATGTTTCTGGTTGTTGCTGCAGCAGGAGGTCCTAACCAAGACACACTCAGATTGAAGTCTCCTACTAGCAGGGCCCCTGGTGTTCTGTGTGTCAGAATTTTCTGATTTCTGCAGCAGGGCTCCTTGACTTCTGCGGCAGCATTTTCTGATTTCTGTGGCATGATTTATTCATTTCTCTGGCAGAATGCAGTCCTGTCATTGGCTAAATATGATGTGATGTCATTGATGACATCGTATGCTGAGCATAGAGGAGGGGCTTCAGGATAAACGAGGTGGGAAAGAAAGCTATGGAAAAACAGTATATTTATATGAAAATTCACCAAAAATAATGAATTCTGCGTCACTATATATATTCTGCGGTATGATGCAAATTCTGCAGCAAATTCTGCAACCGCAGAACCGCAGAATTCCAGGGGCCTTGTCTACTAGTAACACTTCTCCCTTGTGAGCCATCTTATGCATTGCTTCAAACATTTCCTTAACCATGCTAGTCCCTTTGATGGAGGTCTGTAGACCATCCCATGCAAATAACTGCCTCTTTCCTCTTTTCCAGTTTGACCCACAGCACTTTTGCACGCCCTTCCCCTCCTGTATTTCTGTAGCCTTTATGTTGTTTTTTACAAAAATAGCCACTCCTCATGTTCTTTCCATTGTGTCTTTTCTAGATAGATTATATCCTTGCATAGCTGCATCCCAGTTCTGGTTTCATTGAACCAAGTTTCTGTAATGGCTACTAAGCCCAGGTCAGCTTTGGCCATGGTGACCTCTAAGTCTGCAGTTTTGCTTCCCAGACTGTGAGCTTTGGCACATAGCTCCTAGATAGTGTTATCACTTTTCTCCTTTTGCCTTCCTTTATTATGCCCCTTTTCTCAGCTTCAAACTTTCCTCTTCTCTGATTTCATTTTCATTTGATTTCTTCTGGGGTTTGACTCTCTTAAGAATTCGTAGTTAGCCTCTGAACTTGTTGGGGGACAGTTTCTGTTTTCCAGTCTTATTCTGCCTCTCTCCTCAGCTAGTTTACGTGCTTGCCATTGTAACATTTAAACCTTTGAGTGAGGACTGCAGCCCATTTCCTGGATGGATGCAGGCCATCCCCACTGTACAGGCTCCCACCTCCATGTGTGGCCACAGTCCCCAGTGAGCCTAAATCATCCTTCTGCACCAGTTCCTCAACCAAGTGTTGAAGATCCTGGTGTGGAGGATCATGTCACCCCATTGTCATAGACAGGTAGTACTTCCGGAAAGGTTATTGATCAAGCTCCCTGCCTAAAACTCCTCCCAAACTCTTTATACTCTTCCTGCACAACTATTGTCTTATCCCTAGCCAGATCATTCCTCCTCAAGTGGACAATGATGTCTGGCTCTGCCTCCCTTCCTGCTTCCCTAGCAATCCTTTGGATCTTTGTTCCACCGCTGTGTTCCCTGATGCCAGGAAGGCACCAAACTTCCCTCTTCTGTATTTTATTTTATTTATTGAAAGGTTTTACTAGGAAAGCATACTGAACAATCAAGTTGTTTGCTACCCGGTGCTCCTCCTCACTACTTACTTCCAACTCTATCCCATTACAGTGAAGTTGCCCACCAGGATTCTTGTTCTCCTCCTCTGGGGTCTCCTGTCACCCCTCCTTGGGGTCTTCACTGGGAAGGACCCCCACATGCCTTCTGGCCACTACTGTAGGTGCCTTGGTCAGACATTCCCACTGCTCCAGGATGGTGCAGGAGTTCTGTAGTGGAACCAGTTTTGAGATGTGCCTATGCTTCACTACCCTAAACTCTCCCAGTGCCCACTGTCATCCACCTGTTCCTCATTCTGGGCAACCTCTGAGGTAGTAGTGGTGGACTAGGTGGTCCCTGTACCCAAGCCAGCTTGGCCTTGAGTCTGGCAGTTTCTTCCCTCAGCCCATAGAGGTGCATGCATATAGGGCAACAGCACAGCCTCCAGAAGGTGTCTCAGAAGACTGCAGACCCACAGGTACAACACTGCACAGCTTCCCCTCATTCTGTCCTGTCTGCTTGTTCTTTTTTTTTTGTGTTAATTTCTTTATGCTCCTCTCTGTGCTGCAGCCCTACTTCTAGAGGGAGTCCCCAGCCTTGTCCCCTGGCATCCCACCATCCAGCACAGACCTATACCCTCAGGGCTTGCCCCCCCCGGTGGGGCTGGTGGGATTCCCCAACCCCCACCAGAGACCAGATCCACTGTAATCAGTGCTGTGTCTAGCCTGGAGCACTGCCTCTGAGGCTCCCTCCATCATTCGCCACTGCATCCCTTCTTTCTAGTGCCCTCTCCAGGTGGTGAGGCATGCAATGATGCTCTACGGAGAGAGTGTGACATGTCTGCACACGCTCGCAAGCGGCCTGCCTCATCTCTCTTCCCCTTTCTGCAGTGTTGGCACACTGTCCCTCAGCCTCTACTAGGGCCAGTCAGATGTCACCACTGGTAACCCCTCCCGGAGAAGGAGAGCAGTCCATCAGGCACTCGATCCTTCTCCCCTGCCAACCCATGCTTGTTCCATAACATGGGTCGCCGGTGGCATGAGATAAGATGTCCAACGCTCAGCCTCAATGCCACCAAGCCGCCTGTCTGCTTATCTTTTACCCCTTTCTACTCCTTTAAATTTCTTTGTAAACCTACCCTATATAAGGTTTTACTCAGAGGCCTTGGTTCTTGTGTTTTTCCTAATTCACAAACCTAAAATTCCCCTGTGATTTTAAAACAAGCCCCCCAATTACAGCATTGTGCACTGTACCCTTAGCACAGTACTTATGAGCCTCTCACATTCACATAGTTCTCCCCAGAACATATTTAGTAGTAGCTTCCTCACCCCAGTACAGTGTGCTCCAGAGACAATACAGATTTATCTTAGTTCCAATGGGCAGGGTCCCCAGCTGTTGTTCATCTCCTTGGGCTGACTTCATCAGGCAGACTCCCCCATCCTTGTTTATGGGTCCTTCACGGGGGGGGGGCAAAGTATGGGGTCTGTTTGAAGGTTTGGTCCTTAAGAAACCAAGCAAAATGGAGGTAGGGCAAACCTGACTCTGCTTTCACAGATCACAGGCCCTTCCATTAGGCTTCCTCAGCTAGTAGTTAAGTGATGGGAGAGCAAGCTGTAGCTGCTTTTCCTTTTCCTCTCCCAAATCTGCTGTTCCTAAAAGCAGAAGAAAACTATATTCTGTGCCAGAATAGGCAGGAAAGGAACCCTTTGATAATGATCATCAAACATCCTGAAGGCATTAGCCAGCTGCAACAAGGGATATGCTTAGGGGCAGAATGCATTATTGGGATTTACCAGTAGGAGGGAGGAGCATTATCGTGCCTTTTACAGATCCCTGGTAAGGCCACACCTAGAGTACTTTGTGTAAGTTTGGGACCTAATCTTAAGAGATACACAGATTATCTGGAAACTGTGCATAGGTTGACCACCAAACTAATATGTGTGTGCAGGGCAGAGCTCATGAAAATGGCTGAGACAGCTGAAGTGCTCACTTGAGGCCAGAGGGAAAGGGCTGAAATGATATAGAGATGGCCTGGACATGGTGTAGAGGAAGATCTCCAAATGATACATGTATTCAGAGAAGGCCTTATGAGGAAAGGGCTGATGCAGCTTAAGTACTCACTTGAGGCTAGAAGGGGAATGGTTGAAATAAGACAGAGACTGCCTGGAAGGATTGCATAGGAAGTCCACCAAAATGATACATGGTATGCAGGGAAGATCTTATGAGGAATGACTGAAGAGCTGAAGTACTCACTTGAGGCTAGAAGGGCAAGGGGAGAAATGATAGAAACGTTTGACTACCTCAAAACTATCACTATGGTGGAGTGTCAACAATTGATCAAACTCAGTGAAGGGACCTGTGCAAGTGGGAAATAGATACAAATTGGCTAGGGTTAAATTCAGCTGAAGTGTGATGCTATATTTCTTCATGGAGAGGGTGGTGGACAACTGAAATAGCTTGTGAAGGGAAGTGGTTCAGGCAGAAACTGTGGAGGAATTCAGGGCAAGGTGAGACAGGTACAATGAGTTGTGAGAGTGGGCAAAGCTACAAAATAGTCTGAGCTACTTATAGAGGACTTGAAATAAGCCCAATCAGTGACAGGATGGAGTGAAAGTAGGTTGGACCAGGTCAGAGTGGATGTATCTTTGGTCTTTTTCTGCCTGTAATTGTTTATATGATCGCCATTCTGTAAATCTAACTGAGGCAAGAATTTGAAAGTATAGAGAGAACAAATATAAAAATATGTAACAGTGGAGAGAACATGGTGCACAGGAATACGAAGCCTGGCAACAATATGGTGTATAGGAATATGTAAATATGGAGACAGCAGGATGGGTAGGAATAGGTAAGTAAATGAAGAACACTAGGTACAGGAATATGCAAGTGTGGAAAGTAGTAATTTTATTTTAGAGTTGTCCAATCTTTAGTCCCAAATTTGTGATGGAATAGCCAGCCCCCTGGCACAAGCGGTAGCACTGCTGCTTGCGGCACCAAAGACTCTGGTTCAGGGATAAGCCTGGAACCTTAGAGGGTTGGCTGTGAGGAGGAGGAGGAGGATCAGCATCCAGAGGACTGCTCACCTTCTCAGGGATGGGAGGGTCATGGCAGTCAGCAGTAGTCTGACTCATATGGAGATGAAAGGTCAGTGCACCCAATACTCTGTGTGCATGTGGGCTTGGAGTAATTGGCGCACACACACACACACACACACACACACACACACACACACGCGTGTGTGTACGTGGGGGACTGCTTGGCATGTCTCTGATGCCATTGCATGATTGAGTTTCAGGGAGAAGCTTCAAAGGAAAACCCTTCTCACCAGGCTGCAGCTTGATGCCGGGACCCTTTACCTCCTGCACACAGAAATTTTATGAAGGCGTAAATCTCAGCTGAGGCTCATAGGGTGATATGGTCTCTACCTACAGGGAGTACCTCTGTGAAGGGCATATCATGGTCCTCTGGAACCAAGCAGCTGGGAGGGAAGTGCCAGGGTGGAGTGTGGTTCCAGGGATCTGGACTTGATATATGGTATGTGCCTACCCTGAACAGTTAAAAACATTGTGATGGTATACTGGTGTGGTCATGAATCATCATATTCCATTTTCATGTAATAGCAATTACAGGTACAATTCAGATATACCTTGAGGGTCTTATGTTACCTTCATTTAGCTCTAATTATAAATTACAACAGTATTATTATGTTTCTTCTCTTTATTATGTGCAGGATAATGAGTTCCAAAGAAGAAACTGTTATTGTTATTTAAACAGGATAAATGCCCTTGGGGTGATGTGGAGAGGAAAGAGACAGCACAGCAGAAGGATCATCTTGAAGACACTCCCAGCAGTAAGTGGATGACTAAATAATGAACTTATGTGGAATTTTTCCAACTGCTGGAGAGAGGGGGGTTAGGAAGAGTAAGGAAAATGTAGAGTTGGAGGATCAGGGACTATGGCATTATGAGGAGATAAAAATGATGTCAGAAAGGCTCAAATGAATAAAGCCAAGAATTTTTAAAACAAACAGGTTATATTTTGTAGTGGCTATGGAAATGAACTGGGAGTTGGTGGACATGAGAAAGGATTTATTTCATGAGGTCCTTATTCCAGGAGTCGGTGAACAGGCAGGTATCTGTATTATAAACATTTTGTTCTTGGAAAAGAAAGGACTTGGAAAGTTCAGAGAGGACTGAACTACTGTTAGAGGAGATTAAGGCAAGAAAAAATATTTTCAGCAGAAGAGTGGTTTAGCAAAGTGATGATGGAAGTGGGATTCCATAGTTGTTAGTAAATTAGTCAAGGATTCACTTTATGCTGATTGTTCATTGCAGTGTTCAGAGCACTGTATAGTACTGCATTGTTACACAAGTTGGAGAAACGAGCGATGCCATTGGTAGAGTCACTCTGCATGTCCATTGATTAAGTTAGCATTTTAATCCATGGTTCTGTGGAGTGACTCTGAAGATGCGGCACCGGGTTTCCTTCTATTTAGAGCACAGAAAATGTATGCTGGCAGCCATGTAAAATTCAGAGGAATGATCGGAATGTGGCATGTGTTCCTTGCCTGTTCTGTGTGAATCCCAGAGAGAGAGACAACTGAACATTTCACTTAGCAGTACTGCACTGCCATTTCCGTGTGTGTGTGTGTGTGTGTGTGTTAGCCATGCCATGCCAGTTGCCAGCAGCTGGCCCTGTCCATGCCCACCTGTAGATGACAGAAAGACAGCTAGAGACAGAGACAAGAAGTTTGGGATTAAGAGTGCCCTCTCTCTCTCTCTCTCTCTCTCTCTCTCTGTGTAATGCCCCAAAGGTGGTCATTCCAGAAAAATAAAATAAAACTAAATGAACGCTGAATACACAGGTGCTTAGAGTACCTGCTGTAGGGGTAGGCAGCAGGGTACTGTACAAAGGGGCCCCTAGACATAAAAAGTCAACCTCCCTGCACACACAAAACACTGTAAATAATAGAAAAAGTGCCTTGTGCACTTACAGCTGGTCAAAAGATAGATTTTGTAAGCATTCCATGTCATAATAGCCTGGATGGAATGCTGTGCTGAGTGGCTCATGCACAGCATTCCAATCCAGCCATTCTAGAACCCAAGCAGGTTTAACTTTCAAATACAATTCCACAGTTAGTCAGTTGATCCTGGGCAGTGGTTGAGGAGACAGGACACAGAAGTCAAGGGACAGTTTAGGGCTTACCTTGTGTTGAAGCCATCCCTCTGGGCTTGCTGTGGTCCTGTGCTGCCTCCCCTGCCTGAAGACTTCCTCTGCTGCAGTAGTCTGTTGTCGATGGTGCCATCGGGGCACCACGAAGATGAAAACCATCCGTTTGCCACGTTTTGGGCTGAATAGCCCCGTCGTTTTTTTATTTTACCCCCTCCCCATATTTTAAAAGTGAATCCTGGTCCCACACCGGCAGCAGAGAAGCACTGCATCTCCCTTTCAGCTGTTGGAGGCCCCCGGAGCTGTCCCTCTCATCGCCTATCATTCCCTTCCACTGCCAGCATCCCTCCCACCTCCCAGTACAACCACGAACTTCAGAGACTGCAGAGGTGAGTCAGTGGTAGCACACGCCAGCTGACCGCCAGTTTGTCCAGGGGAACTGCATTGTTGAAAAAAGTGCATTAGGTGCTCTTCAGAAGGCGGCCAAGTGTCAGAGGGGCATCGGGTCCTACTAGGGACCCTGTATTTTAATATTTAAGAGGGAGGCGGGTTAGCGACGCCTACAGGAGGGGCCGAGAAGCAAGGCCAGCATAGCAGCCTATGAATATTGATGAGAGGGCGGAGCGGAGGTGGCTCGCCAGATAAATGACTGCAGGCACTGAGATCCTGAAGATTTAAAGGGCAATACATTTAAAAGGGCAAGTCAGGCCCAGTGTAAAGAGGGGCACCAGGCCCAGTTTGAAGAGGGGCACCAGGCCCAGTTTGAAGAGGGGCACCAGGCCCAGTTTGAAGAGGGGCACCAGGCCCAATTTAAAGAGGGGCACCAGGCCCAGTTTGAAGAAGGGCACCAGGCCCAATTTAAGGTGGGGCACCAGGCCAAAGCAACGTAGGGCTTCAGGCCCGAGGTAAAGGTAGGGCATTAGGCCCGAGGTAAAGCCTGGTCTAAAGGGAGGCCCCGGCCTAGCGGAATAGGGCAAGCCAGCCTAGTGGTACTCAAGGGAGGCCCCGGCCTAGCGGAATAGGGCAAGCCAACCTAGTGGTACTACAGGGAGGCCCCGGCCTAGCGGAATAGGGCAAGCCAGCCTAGTGGTACTAAAGGGAGCCCCTGGCCTAGCAGAATAGGGCAAGCCAACTTAATGGTACTAAAGGGAGTCCCTGGCCTAGCGGAATAGGGCAAGCCAGCCTAGTGGTACTAAAGGGAGGCCCCGGCTTAGCGGAATAGGGCAAGCCAGCCTAGTGGTACTCAAGGGAGGCCCCGGCCTAGCAGAATAGGGCAAGCCAGCCTAGTAGTACTAAAGGGAGTCCCAGGCCTAGTGGAATAGGGCAAGCCAGCCTAGTGGTACTAAAAGGGAGGCCCCGGCCTAGCGGAATAGGGCAAGCCAGCCTAGTGGTACTAAAGGGAGTCCCTGGCCTAGCAGAATAGGGCAAGCCAACTTAGTGGTACTAAAGGAGTCCCCGCCTAGTGGAATAGGGCAAGCCAGCCTAGTGATACTAAAGGGAGGCCGCGGCCTAGCGGAATAGGACAAGCCAGCCTAGTGGTACTAAAGGATCCCTTAGCCACAACATACATTAAGGGATCCTATTCCAGAATACCCTACCTATAGAAACAGGGGGTTCATTTGAGACTGTTCTATTTGCCTATACTGTGAAACTACTGTGATTACTGTACTGCTTATGCTGAACTATTACCCTAAGTACCTGAACTATTGTCCAAGGTACCTGAACTATTGTCCAAGGTACTTGAACTATTGTCCAAGGTACCTGAACTATTGCCCAAGGTACCTGAACTATTGCTCAAAGTACCTGAACTGTTGCCCAAAGTACCTGAACTGTTGCCCTAAGTACCTGAACTATTGCCCAAAGTACCTGAACTATTGTCTGAGGTACCTGAACTATTGTCTGAGGTACCTGAACTATTGCCCAAAGTACCTAAACGTTTGCTCTAAGCACCTGGACATTGGCTCTTAACAGTAACAATTACCCCTGAAGTTATAGTTTGTCCTCCCTGGCAAATTATTGTACTATTCCACAGTTCTTTGGGCATTTTTCAGTTATATATTTACTACTGTACGAAGACAGTCTCAATCTTCTACCACACTGCAGTCTTATAGTGTGGTCTGTAACACCACGTGCTCAGAATCAGTCTCTACTCAGAAGAAGACATCCTTCCAGCATTCTTCACTCCAGGAAGATCATCCATCAACTCATCCCATCCGCTTGTGTCGTCCGCAGGTCGAGTCCGCCATCAATCATACCAGTCGCATTTCACCGCTTTCTTGTTTCTCACAGCTTGAAAGTACGTCTGCTGAACGCATCACGACAGCCGTGCTAGTGTCGCTCTGTATGGTTCCTGTTCCAGATGTCCAAAAGCTGGTCGCCTCTACAGAAGAAGAGAGAGCTCATCTTGAGAACCTGTTCTGAGCCCCACCTGGTCGCTCACCAAAGTCGAGTCCATCAAGCCCAGTCCGGACGCTGCCTGCCTTCTTTGTTTTGTGTTAGTTCCTGATCCGAGGATTGCAGAGTCAACCATCATCTCTTCAGATTCTTATGGTTCCTGGTCCTGTCAGAGTTCCTTCCGAGTCCAGCTGGCCCTTGGAGTGCTGCAGCATCAGTCTGATCGTGGTAGTCCTCCATTGGATTCTGCCGCCACGCAGATCTTGGTCTTTCTTCATCCTTGGCAACCCTAGAAGTGGGTTTTGGCCGGGAACCTCTTGCTTTAGTGATGATTATTTCAGGAACCAGTTGCTTTGGTTCCACATTCCGGCAGCCTCGGAGAGAGTGAGCTTTTGCTGAAGATATATGGTCTGTTTACCAAACCTCTCACCACCACAGTGGCCTTATCTAGGTCCTTGCTGGGAATTGAGATTAGGGGTTCCACAGTTCTGTTTTATTTCCCTTGTAGCTACCAACGAAGAACGACGGTGTACACGAAGACGCCGGATCTCTGGACTTTTGTAAAATTCTGGACTCTTTTGTAGATGTGTGATGCTGATCACCCTAATGTAGTGCTGAGTAGCCTATGCAACTGGAATCTTGTTTAGAGTATTGAAGTACAGTATAAACTAGTATCAGAATAAGATTGGAATCTTGTTTAGAGTATAGAAGTACAGTATAAATTAGTATTCGAATAAGAGTGGCAGTAGGCCTAAAGTTTATGCTTGTAGAGGTAACCATAAAAGTGGTAGATAAAAAAAGTATTTCTGTATATCCCTGTTCCATTGCCCTATTGTTAATCGGGCATCCCCTACTCCTTCTTGTGACTGTGTCTGTCTACCCCTTGGTGCCAAATTAAACGCCTGCCCAGCGGGCATCAAAATACTAAGTTGACTCCTGCCTCTCCTTGTCCAGATAGCAGTTATCCTATCTGAAAATAATTCAGACCTTTGGCTGCTCTCATCTACATCATCTTCTCTAGAGCACCACTAGACCATCACAATAAATTAATTGGCGAGTGGCAGGATAGAGATAATTTATCCGAGGAGTCCAAAGTTGGAGTGGCTTAGTAGGAAGCACCAATGGAGCCAGGGAAAGTAGTGATTGTCCGGAGGAGACCGAGATGGACTTAGAGGGAGTATCCCACCATCTCCCCATACCATGCCATACTACTTTGGAGCGCCATGGCTTCCGTAGTTTTCGGAGAGAAAGATGGAGACGGAACCAGCAATCTGGGAGAATTCCATTCAAAATGCAAGCCATGTTCGGTTGTATCAAATCCCAGAGCCACAAAAGTTGAAATTTTGATCGGGCAATTGAAGGAGTTGCCACCATAAAGTCCAATCATGGCGAGTGGAGCAAAAGCCACAGCAGATCAGATACTCCAGAGGTTGCGCAGATTTTCGATGCTAGGACCGTGGTCTGACCTCAAAATGAAGTTCTTTTCGCATTCTCAAAGTCTCAAGAGACCCTGAGAGAGTTTGCATTAAGTCCACAAGCAACGAGCACAGAGAGAGTAGATGCGGAGGTCCGGGATGCAGACAGAGTTCTAGTCAAGAAATTTGTGGAAGGAGTACAAAGCGAGGCCTTGAAAAGGAACTATGGATGCTGCATCTGCAGAACCCTGAAGTTGACTTTCTGGATTTTAAAGAGAAAGCCATCCGAATATTTGGCTCAGGGCATCCTAGAGAGGAAGCTCCAGCATATCCCCAAATCTCTATGGGAACTCAATGGCCGACCTACACTGACAAGGGTTGGAAAGAAGATCAGTCTTGGCAATTAGGCCTCCAACCAGAAGTGTCCTTATGAAGATGAGAGCCAGAAAGAGAAGCTGTTGCATACCCGAGCCGGCGTTCCGAACATAATCATATACCTGACCCAAGGTCACAGACCCCGATATGCTCTGTACAGACGGGTGCTCAACACCATTCAGAGCTGACGGAACAGATTGCCATGCTGACCAACCAGATGGCAGAAATGCATAAAGAGATGCAGAGTTGGAAGGCTGGGTGGAAGAATGGAAAAGCTTCGTCCATCGGAGAAAGAGGAAGCATGACCGAATGAACCACTCTAGGAGGAGTGAAGGAGACGCCCACAGATCAATTTGATGGTCAAGGAAGGCCCATATGTCGCCGTGTGGTGTGAGTGGTCATGTCGAACGGAGATGTGTCAGCCAGTCAACAACACCTTGAGTTTAAACAGGAATTCTTCGGAGATGAGGACCGACCTCCGAAGAACAGCCGAGCAGGTCCAGCAGTCCCGCTAGAACAGTCGTGTTTTGTTGGCGACAGCCCCATGATTCCAGTTAAGGTCGATGGCATCGAGCTAATGGCGCTATTGGACACCGGATCGCAAGTCACCACCCTGCAAGGAAGAGAGTTCCGAAGGTACTGGACGCCCAATGATCTGAAGCCACCTCCTAGATCTTGGGTAAAGTTGATCGCAAGCAATGGGGATGAAGTCCCATACTTAGGTTACCTGGAAGCTGATGTACAGCTAGGGGCTAACATTCAACGTAGCACAGGCATCATTGTGAGCGACATTGAGAGTGATCAGCTACCACCACTCATTCTCGGATGAACGCTCTACAGAATTGTTTCGCTAACTAGTGAGCATCCTCCAGCAGCAAGCCAAACACGTGCCTCGAGTGGAGAAGCATGCCCCTGCAACAGACCATACACAATTTGCAATGCCACCAAAGATTCGCCAATGCCGAGGTGAAATTGGTAAGGTACGGGTGACGGATGCTAGACCTGTAACCTTAAGCCGGGCACTCGAACAACTTTGTGGTGTAAAAGCAAAGGTGGGCCGAGAGGTCAAGACTACGACGCCTCTAGTAGAACCCTACCCAATGAATAAGGAAGAGCCTATAATAGTGGCTAGAAGCGTGCATGCAGGATCCAAGGTAGGATACCAGTCTGAGTGCTGAATTACGGGACTCATGACGTACAGCTGTACTGGAACCAGCCGGTTGCGCAGATCCACACAGTATGTTTGCAGGATATTGTTGAAGCTGGGGAAGAAATGGAGAAAGTGCCGGAAGATGGGATGGAAGGTGACCAGAAACCAGAGTAGACCAAGGAGATCAAAGTTGGTAATGCAAAGACTAGCATGAAGCAAAAAGCCGATGTTCTGGAGGTGGTTTTGCACTGGAAAGAAGCTTTCAGCCAACACCCCTTGGATTTTGGGTCAGCTCGTGGGGTACAACATCACATCAGTACCCATGGACATCCACCTATCCGAGAGAGATTTAGGCCGATTCCACCGGCTATGTACCAGCAGGTCAAAGAGATGATCAAGAGATGAAAGAGGCTAATGTGATAAGAGAAAGTCACAGCCCTTGGGCAGCGCCATTGTTCTGGTCAAGAAGAAGGATGGTAAGATCCGATTCTGTGTGGATTACCGCAAGTTGAATGCCATCACTCATAAAGACGCATACCCTCTGCCTAGGATCGAGGATTCCCTCACGGCTCTTCAGTCAGCAGCCGTATTCTCCACTCTAGATCTGACCAGCAGATACTGGCAGGTTCCTATGGTGCCCCAGGATCAGGAGAAAACAGCTTTCATTACTCCCATGGGTTTATTTGAATTCACTAGGATGCCTTTTGGCTTGTGTAATGCACCTGGAACTTTCCAAAGGCTAGTGGAACATTGTCTTGGGGCCGAAATTTCGACACCCTGCTGTTGTATTTGGACGATATTATTGTATATTCCAAAATGCATGAAGATCATCTGCGCCACCTGGACGAAGTATTCCAAAAGTTGATCCAGTATGGGCTGAAAATTAAACCATCCAAATGTCACCTGCTGCAGACCAAAGTAAGTTACCTGGAACATATAGTCTCCGCAGATGGAGTGACGCCAGACCCAGAGAATATCAAAGCTGTTAAGAAATGGCCTGTTCCTACCACCATCAGAGAGGACCGGAAATTCTTGGGATTTGTTGGATACTACCGAAGGTTTATTAAGAATTTCTCAAAGATTGCCGTGCCTTTGCACGAACTCCTGAGAGGATCAGCAGAAGGTAGAGTCCCGAAGAATCGCCTGGTTACATGGAGTACCGAGCAACAAGAGGCTTTCGATCAACTAAAGACAATATTTACTGAAGCTCCCATCTTAGCGTATCCAGACTATGCAAACCATTTCTATTGTATACAGACGCCAGCAACAGAGGATTGGAAAGGTACTCTGACAAGAACAGAATGGTGTGGAAAGGGTAATAGCTACACCAGTAGAGGATTAAGAGGCTCGCCGAAGGAACGATCCGCTATAGCTCTTTTAAATTGGAGTTTTTGACTAGTCTGGGCCGTCACTGAAAAAATTTTGACAATATTTGGCTGCCACCTTTTCACAGTCTTCACAGACAATAATCCGTTAGCACACCTGAATACTGCAATGCTAGAAGCCCTCAAGCAAAGGTGGGCTTCTCGACTGCAAATTACAGATCCATCAAGTATGGCTTAGGTAAATTGAATGTGAATGCCGATGCCTTGTCGAGATGCCCGAACACGGAGAAGCAGAAATAGATGACAGCCCACTGGAAAATATTGAAATGCCACCTTTTCTACAAGTACCAGCTGAAATTGTACAGGCATGCTGTCAGCTTGCTCCTGAGGTTAGAGAGGAAGATCAACCAGAAATAAGATGACATGATTGCTAATCAAAAGAACCTATGGGTGAAACTGCAAAGTCAAGACCCCATAGTGCGCCAAGTGAAAGATCTAGCTGCACAACAGAAGTGCATGAACAGAAAAGAAAGAAGGAAATTGACCACAGAGATGACAAAACTGTGGAGGCACATGACCCGCTTGACAATAGAAGATGACTGCCTGGTGAGAAGAGTAGAGATCCCACCACCCACAGAGATAACTTAAATCGTAGTTCCAAAGACCAGTGCTTCAGTAGTGTTGAAGCATACCATGACAACTCAGGGCATTTCGTCACAAGAAAACAGAAGCTATCATCAGGTGATTCTATTGGGTAGGAATGCGAATGATATAGCAAATGGTGTGAGGAATGTCCAACATGCAACTTAAAGCGCTAGGAAAGGGAATCAGAGAGCCCTCTCCATCCAATAGTCAGTAGCGCACTATTGGAACTCGTTGTCTTTGATCACTTGAAACTGGATCCTAGTTCAAATGGACACGTTTACATCCTCACTATGGTGGATCACTTTTCCAAGTTCGTAGTTGCAAGTGCAGTGAAAGATCTATCTGTTCGAACCACTGCTGAAACCTTTATGAGATGTTTTGTACAACCTTATGGATAACCCACTAAAATCCTAACAGATCAAGGAACGTCGTTCGAATCTCAACTCTTTCATGAACTGTGTGCTCTATATGGGACTCATAAGTTAAAGACTACTGCTTACCACCCCCAAGGAAATGGACTTTGTGAAAGAACAAACCAAATTCTCTTAGAAATGTTGCGAGCTCTACCAGAATATAAACGTCCTTTCTGGCCAGCTTTACTCCCTGAACTTGCGTATCTGTACAATAATACGATTCATTGCTCCACAGGTTATACCCCGCACTACTTGATGTTTGTGGTACTAAAGGGAGTCCCCGGCCTAGTGGAATAGGGCAAGCCAGCCTAATGGTACTAAAGGGAGTCCCTGGCCTAGCTGGAATAGGGCAAGCCAGCCTAGTGGTACTAAAGGGAGGTCCTGGCCTAGCGGAATAGGGCAAGCCAGTCTAGTGGTACTACAGGAGTCCCGGCCCAGTGGAATAGGGCAAGCCAGCCTAGTGGTACTCAAGGAGTCCCTGCCTAGCTGAATAGGGCAAGCCAGCCTAGTGGTACTAAAGGGAGTCCCCGGCCTAGCGGAATAGGGCAAGCCAGCCTAGTGGTACTAAAGGGAGGCCCCGGCCTAGCGGAATAGGGCAAGCCAGCCTAGTGGTACTAAAGGATCCCCTAGCCACAACATACAGTAAGGGATCCTATTCCAGAATACCCTACCTATAGAAACGGGGGGTTCATTTGAGACTGTTCTATTTGCCTATACTGTGAAATTACCGTGATTACTGTACTGCTTATGCTGAACTATTACCCTAAGTACCTGAACTATTGTCCGAGGTACCTGAACTATTGCCCAAAGTACCTGAACTATTGCCCTAAGTACCTGAACTATTGTCCGAGGTACCTGAACTATTGCCCAAAGTACCTGAACTTTTGCTCTAAGCACCTGGACATTGGCCCTTATCAGTAACAATTACCCTGAGGTTATAATTTGCCCTCCTGGCAAATTATTGTACTATTCCACAGTTCTTGGGCATTCTTCAGTTATATATTTACTACTGTACGAAGACAGTCTCAATCTTCTACCACACTGCAGTCTCATAGTGTGGTCTGTAACACCACATGCTCAGAATCAGTCTCTACTCAGAAGAAGACATCCTTCCAGCATTCTTCACTCCAGGAAGATCATCCATCAACTCATTCCATCCGTTTGTGTCGTCCATGATCGAGTCCATCGTCAGTTGTACCCACCG
Source organism: Neoceratodus forsteri (assembly GCA_016271365.2). Classification (NCBI taxonomy): domain Eukaryota; kingdom Metazoa; phylum Chordata; order Ceratodontiformes; family Ceratodontidae; genus Neoceratodus; species Neoceratodus forsteri. Next base: position 496,159,322 of record CM057457.1, read on the forward strand.
CTTTTCTTGTTTTCACAGCTTGAAAGTACGTCCTTGAAACGCATCAACACAGCCGTGCCAGTGTCGTCTGTATGGTTCCTGTTCCAGATGTCCAAAAGCTGGTCGCCTCTACAGAAGAAGAGAGAGCTCATCTTGGAGAACCTTGTTCCTGCGCCCCACCTGGTCGCTCACGCCGGTAAGCTCCAGTCCGACGGCCTAGTCCGGGACGCTACTGCTTTTGTTTTGTGTTAGTTCCTTGATCCGAGGATTGCAGAGTCAACCATCATCTCTTCAGATTCTTATGGTTCCTGGTCCTGTCAGAGTTCCTCCGAGTCCAGCTGGCCCTTGAGTGCTGCAGCATCAGTCGGATCGTGGTAGTCCTCCATTGGATTCTGCCGCCATGCAGATCTTGGTCTTTCTTCATCCTTGGCAACCCTAGAAGTGGGTTTTGGCCGAGGAACCTCTTGCTTTAGTGTGATTATTTCAGGAACCAGTTGCTTTGGTTCCACATTCTGGCAGCCTCGGAGAGAGTGAGCTTTTGCCGAAGATATATGGTCTGTTTACCAAACCTCTCACCACCACAGTGGCCTTATCTAGGTCCTTGCTGGGAATTGAGATTAGGGTTCCACAGTTCTGTTTTATTTCCCTTGTAGCTACCAACGAAGAACGACGGTGTACACGAAGACGCCGGATCTCTGGACTTTTGTAAAATTCTGGACTCTTTTGTAGATGTGTGATGCTGATCACCCTAATGTAGTGCTGAGTAGCCTATGCAACTGGAATCTTGTTTAGAGTATTGAAGTACAGTATAAACTTGTATCAAAATAAGATTGGAATCTTGTTTAGAGTATAGAAGTACAATATAAACTAGTATTCGAATAAGAGTGGCAGTAGGCCTAAAGTTTATGCTTGTAGAGGTAACCATAAAAGTGGTAGATAAAAAAAGTATTTCCGTATATCCCTGTTCCATTGCCCTATCGTTAATTGGGCATCCCCTACTCCTTCTTGTGACTGTGTCTGTCTACCCCTTGGTGCCAAATAAACGCCCGCCCAGCAGGCATCAAAATACTAAGTTGACTCCTGCCTCTCCTTGTCCGGATAGCAGTTATCCTATCCGGTAATATTCGGACCTTTGGCTGCTCTCATCTACATCATCTTCCTAGAGCACCACTAGACCATCACATCTGTGTTTCTTGACTTATGTGTGGTAGCAACAGAGACACAGCACCCTGCAGGGACATATGGCACTGTCAGGACATCGGTCTACAGTTGGAGAGAGAGAGAGAGAGCACAGCGAGAGCAAGGTAGTGCAGCAGTGACTGGATTCTGAAGCAGTTAATATATTATGCTGTGACCTGACAGGAGGCCTAGTCCCCTTGCAGTGTTCTGACCAAATGGCAAAATATGACCCAGGAACCAATCCTGGGGAGGTTGTTGGGTCTAAAACAGTGGGGGAATTCAAACATGCATGGGACAGCCATAAGGCAATTGTAGTGGGGGGTTGCAGGAAGTAGGCTGTTGGTTAACTAGAATCTGCAGCTTATCCAATAGGAAGGGAAATGGCCAGACTGGGTGGGCCAAGTGGTCCTTATCTGCCGTCAAAGTCTGTGTTTCTATGTAACAGATGTTAGTAATAACGTTTTACTTACTTACCACAAAAGACAAACATTTTTTACAGTTTGCCTATCTGGGAGCTCAAAAGATGCCTTTCTACCAGGCAGAATGGTGAACTCAGCCAATACATCACAGTTCTTACATCATAAATGGCTGATAGTTGCCATGCATACTTTGGTGTTACGCATACTTTGCTAGTGACTAATGCAGTAGGTGTCTCCCAGCTAGTACAGTTATCTCAGATATACTTTACTTACAGACTAGCACTTTTTGCGAAAACAACAGACCAATGACAAGTAAGGCAGCAACAAATAGTTGTTTACAGTGCCTGCAAATGGTGCTGCCAATTACATCCACTTGTTAGATATACATCATGGTAAAACAGTGTATTAGCTTCTTTGGTACAATCTTCCCTGCTTAAACATCTCCTTATTCCCCCACTTATACTGTGGATTTCTCCTATAACCGAAAACAGTAACGTATTAGTAAAATCACTCATTTCAGTACACACACACACACACACACACACATAATATATTATGGTAGCACGGTAGTACCAAAGTTAGGATGAGGAGCCATTTCTATGTTAAACCCCAAAACTTTGCACCTTTAATAACTTTGCAAACTGCTTGATGATTTTGGTTGAAATTTGGAATACACGATCAAGAACCATAGGCCTTGGCATCTGCCAAGTTTCGTATCAGTCAGATACATGGCTGCGGAGTTAAAGCGTGATTTCTGCGCACATTTATGCTTTTCTGGAATTCTATGGTCATACATATGCTCCACGGTTTGCGCTGACTCAGTCCGAAATCTTCAGGAACGTGTGCGGGGTCCCGATGTGCCTTTTGAAGATTTGTGAAAAATATTAAACGATTCAAAAGTTACTCAAAAAACAATTTCCCATTATAAGTCAATGGGAAAAGTTAACAAAAAGTTCAACACTTTCGCAAATGCATTTTTACTTTCGGAAATGGGCCTGTTACTTTTGCAAATTGGCCATTTTGTTTTCAGTTGGTGATTAGAAAAATGCTTGCCATTTAAATTTGGGACCCTCTAGCAACCTAATTCTTTTTGTATTCACCTAGTTGGACCCAGAGGATGCTAGCCATGTCTTTTTTGGGGGTAAAACACCCCAGAAATATGTTTTTCAGATTTCTGGAAAAAGTACTTTTGCAAAGTACTTTCGTGCTCTGAAAGTGTCACAAATATTCTAAGACTTTATCAAGTGCGACAGTAATTTTCTAGTCTGTGGGAAAATGACAGCAATTCTTGGCACTGCACTGCAAAGAGCGGTTGGGAGTTTTGGACTGAAATTTGGAGGAACGCAGCTGACATCTCACAGATGTGCCTTTCAGTGTTGTATTGAAAAGTATTACATGGCAGCAAAGTTCACGGCACTCCAAAGTTGACAGTTTTCCCATAGGATAACATTACGGCTGCCTGACCATTGCAGAACTTTTGGCACCCTGCTGCAAAATAACGGTTTGGTTTTTTTCCTGAAATTTGGAGGAAGACAGCCAACAGCCCACAGATGTGCCTTTCAGTAGTTTGGTGAAAAATATTACAGGAGGCAAAGTTATGGTGCTCGAACTTTCTTTCCCCATAGGATAACATTACGGCGTTGGCAACCTTTCAGGAGCCCGTATCTGATAATGCGAGATACGGACTTTCGTCAGAGAATTCTAGCCCCTAAAAACTAGCCAGGACAGTCATAAATCATACGATTTTTAAATTTTTTTCTCGCTTATACGGTTCCTGAGATGTAACCTATTTAGTATTCCAAGTCCCTCATTTTCTGCTCCGATACCCATTATTATGCATACATTCTTTGTACTCACTGTCTTTTCTATTCAGCTTTTGGGAAAACCAGCCTGTGCGCTTACATTACTGTTACCATTGCCCTTTCTGCTTGCGGTTCCATGCCCGTTTCACCTACCGTTGATGTCTACGCCACCACGCATGGCCATCCTTATGCTTCATTTGCGCTATGCTTTGTTATTTTTGCCATTTGTGTCTACCGTACTGTTTCTCTTTCTGTTTCACTTTGCGTCACCATGCCCATTGACATTTCCGTTTGCAGGCACCATGATACTATGTGACAAAGACATCACGTAGCACCGTTCCGTCGTCCACCGTGTTAGATTACCCTTTCTCTGTTCTCATTACGCACCCATTGCTTATGCGCCACTGTTAGCACTTCTGTTCTGGCGCTGTTGTTCCTGTTACCATGCCACAAGACATCATGGCGGAGCGCTGGGCCCTCCTGCCACCGCATTACATTCACTATTTCTCGTTATCATTCTCAAAAAGAAGGGAAATTAGAGGCAAAAAACTCCGTTTAATGCATTAGTTAGGGTTGTTCCACAGTGACAAAAGTGAGGAAATTCGCTGTTAGGGTTGAAAACCCTAACTCCAAATTCACCCCCCAGCACCACACACACACAGACACACACACATATGCAAGTATGGGGGAGGACCAAGTCAACACAACCAATGACAGACATCCAGCAGCAGGTGACAGAAATAACAAACAATTGTCTAAATGTACTACAAGACATCCCCACCCACCTGATCAGGTACTGCATGCTCAGTGGAGAGCAACAGCAAAACTGAGGCCATGTACACCAAACGTACACATCCCTGATTGCAGCTGCACACAACGTACCACACTTAGTAGTTGCATGGCCTTACCTACCGATGCCCCACACCACACCACAACTGGTACTGTGCCGTTAGTCCATATAAATGCTGAAGGTGCATGATGACAGTTGTAGAAAGGTTTTAACACTAGTGAGTATACATTAATTAAGAGAAGTACATAAATTAACTACAAGACACTAGCATGCTCAAGATAAAAGTAGTGTTACATTTAGTATGTGATTTACATAGTAGTACATTTACTGCAACGGTTTACTCAAGATAGAGAGGCTGATGTAAATGTATGGAAAAGCATTGCCTGTTCAATGCTGTGAAATTCGTACTGCCAGTATCAGATGCATTCTTACTGATGAAGGTGTACTGTGATGTACATACATAGACCTTCAGTGTGTTTCAATACTAAAGATGCAGTAAGTATTCTTTGTAAGAAACAGTGTAATTGCATGGATCAGGCCAAGCAACTTCTAAATATCATAGCACTACTGAGCCAACAATGACGTACCTGTATCGGAGATGTATATAGGATAGATTTTCCTGTAAGCACTTACTGAGTATGTTGTACCTGATAAAGGCAATCTCATTGCATCTGTGATGACTAACTTATTCAAATAGTAATACATTTACTGTTGTTGCAATGAGTGATCTATGCCACTTATGGACACAGTGTAATTTTTTTTAACAGTTGTTTCATACTCAGGCTGTATGCCTAGTGTTTGGGTTTGCCACACTTCTGTCACTGATGCTATCAAAGTGATAACTATGTTAATTGTGGTACAACAGTAATCAAGTAGGTATAGTGTAGATATAAACAGAATGTCTTTTAGTATTGATTTAACTCACAATGGGGTAAGTGTACTAGGACAGCAGGGGTTATTCTCTATCACTGACTCTGTCAGTTATAATCACACTAAGGTTTCGATGACTGTAATGATCAAGTTACACTGTTCATCTTCATGAGTTCATGTTCACAGCCATTCTCCAGTAACTAGACAGTGTATGGTGTAACTGCGTGGGACACTGTGTTGCAAAGCTGCTGCAGTGCCTAGCAGAGGGAGAGTATATACTCATAAAGACAATTAAGCAATAAGGCATGACCAACAGTTATGTTAAATGGTCTGTTAATCACCCTGTAGGGGTTTAATGTTGAATGAGGCATAGCCGAAAGTGCCACATGTCGCTAGACAATGATAAACTGACCATTAACGTAATACCTGGGAGTGGCTTATTGCTATCATAATAAAACTGTTTTTAAACAACATTAAACCATGTTCATCAAATGGTTAGGCTCTACATGTATGTTAATAAAACTAAACATAAGGCTGTTACAATGTTTACAGTCAATTAGAAAGCTGCATTTCTCAAACCCTTGTTATAATCAGAGATATTATACCAGTACAACTCCTTGGTTTTGCTGAACTCTGTTGCTCAGGTGGCCACCACATGTGGTGTGGTCTGGTGTGGGGCATCGGTAGGTAAGGCCATGCAACTACTAAGTGTGGTATGCTGTGTGCAGCTGCAATCAGGGATGTGTACGTTTGGTGACATGGCCTCAGTTTTGCTGTTGATCTCCACTGAGCATGCAGTACCTGGTCAGGTGGGTGGGGATGTCTCGTAGTACATTTAGACAATTGTTTGTTATTTCTGTCACCTGCTGCTGGATGTCTGTCGTTGGTTGTGTTGACTTGGTCCTCCCCATGCTTCGTGTGTGTGTGTGTGTGTGTGTGTGTGTGTGTGTGTGTGTGGTGCTGGGGTGATTCGAGTTAGGGTTTTCAACCCTAACAGCAAATTTCTCACTTTTGTCGCTGTGGAACAACCTAACTAATGCATTAACGGAGTTTTTGCCTCATATATATATATATATATATATATATATATATATATATATATACATATATATATATATATATATATATATATATATATACATATATATATATATATTATGGTAGCACGGTAGTGCTACCATAGTTAGGTCGAGGCCATTTACATGTTAAACCCAGAATTTTGCACCTAATAACTTTGCAACTGTTTGACAGATTTGCCTGAAATTTGGAATACATGATCAAGACCCATATGCCTTAGGATCTGCCAAGTTTTGTACTGGTCGGATACATGGCTACGGAGTTATTAGCATGATCTGCACGTGCGTTTACGCTTTTTCTGGAATTCTACGGTCGCGCCTACAGGTTGCATGGTTTGCACGACCGGCTCAAAATCTTCAGGGAACATGCGGCCGGGTCCCTGATGTGCCTTTAGAAGATTTCATGAAAAAATATTAAACGGTTCAAAAGTTATGGCAGTCCGAACTTCTGTTTTTCCCATAAGATAACATTACGGCGCTCGCGCCTTTGAGGGCCCGTGTCCAAAACGGTGGAGATCCGGAGTTTTGTCAAAAAATTAAAGCCCCCACGTATAAAACTAGCCA